>JARPSG010000002.1:4987500-6335000 GCA_029955605.1 Quercus engelmannii
AATGGATATCTAAATGAAGAAGTATTTGTTGAGCAACCAAAAGGATTTGAAGATCCCCATTTTCCAGATCATGTACTAAGATTGAAGAAAGCCCTTTATGGCTTAAAACAAGCGCCTAGAGCCTGGTACGATCGTCTTACACAGTATCTTCTAGACAGAGGTTTCAAGAGAGGATATGCAGATCGAACTCTGTTTGTCAAAAATGATGAAGGTTATCTTCTTGTGGCACAAGTCTATGTTGATGACATAGTGTTTGGGGCAACCATCGAAGATCGTGCTACTGAATTTTCTGAAGAGATGAAGAAGGAGTTTGAGATGAGTATGGTGGGGGAGCTCACATTTTTCTTGGGTCTTCAAGTCAAACAACAGAAGGAGGGTATTTTTGTATCTCAAGAAAAGTATGCCAGAAACATTGTCAAGAAATTTGGACTAGAATCCAAAAAACATGCCTCCACCCCCATGAGCTCTTCCACTAAACTGAATGTGGATTCGTCGGGAGTTGAAGTAAGTCCTACATTGTATAGGAGCATTATAGGGAGTTTGCTCTACCTTACAGCCAGCAGACCAGACATTGCTTTTAGTGTGGGCGTTTGTGCCAGGTACCAAGCTAATCCGAAGGAATCTCATCTGACTGCTGCTAAGCGAATCATTCGATATGTGAATGGTACTGCAAACTATGGTCTGTGGTATTCAAAAGACTCAAATGATTGTCTTGCTGGGTATTCAGATGCTGACTGGGCTGGCAGTGTAGACGATCGGAAAAGCACTTCAGGCGGATGTTTTTATCTTGGTAACAATCTTGTCTCATGGATGAGCAAGAAGCAGAATTCAGTGTCTCTATCTACTGCAGAAGCAGAATACATCGCTGCTGGAAGTTGCTGCACTCAGCTTCTTTGGATGAAGAAATTACTTCATGACTATGGAATTCCTCAAGAAACGATGTGTGTCTTCTGTGACAACACCAGTGCCATCAATCTTTCCAAGAATCCTGTTCAGCACTCTAAGTCTAAACACATAGAGATACGCTACCATTTCATTCGGGATTTGGTAGAGGAAAGAGTTGTGTGTCTTGAGTTCATACACACCGACAATCAAAAGGCGGACATCTTCACCAAGCCTCTCGATGGTCCACGGTTTGAATCACTCCGTAAGACCATTGGTGTCGGTACAATTCCTTGATTCTCTTGTGTGTTGTGTGCTTCACATATTTCTAATTTGATATATTTGCTTGTGATGTGGCACACACTTCCTTGTTAACCCTTTGTGCAATATGTTTATTGTTTGTTTGTCCTTCTGTTAATTTTGTTGGTTCTTTCTTTGATTGTTCAATCACTTTTCTTCTTTTATGTCAAAAATCCAAAAATCACATAAAAATAGAAAATCAAAAAGCTTGATTGACTTTGTTGAGTTTTTTGTCTCAAAATGTGTTTTGCCTTGTACCTTTGTGCTAATGGTTTTGTGCATTTTCGAGCATTGCTTGTTTTCATGCACTTATATCATTGTGGGAAAAATCTGGAAATCTTTGTGATTGTTGTAAATCGATCTTCAAACTTGTCATGAATGATTAGTGAATGGTTTTGTTGATCTTGAGACTTGCATAGACTTGTGTCTATATTTCTTCCCACTTTTTATTTTTGTTTTGTTAAACAGAGCTCACCAAATGTAAATCTCCAAATGAAAAGAGATATTGAGCTGCAAAAGCCTGTCGCACATTCTAGTATTTGACTAGGAAAAAGGGTAAGCGACCTTATATTGAAGTGAATGTTTATTCAAAAAGCCAAAGGCTTATTCCTTAAAGTGAAATATCATTTATCACTCTCACAATGAGAGGTGTTTGACTCAAAAGAGCAAAAAGATCAATTGTTATGATTGAAAGTGGAGTCAAATGTAAAGCTCCAAATCATGTTATCAAGTTTTGTGGGAGGTCATATATACATATTTCTATAATTGAGATGGGTCACATGATCTAGTGCTAATTGTGTATGCCTTGGTTGAATTGATCATTGAAGCTTCACATTAGACGAAGGTCTATCTCATTGTTGATATCCACACACAACACACAAGTTTATGTTCAATAAATGTCATATTCATTTGTGTGATTGTACTTGATGAAATGTGTTTTCACATGCTCAATCTTTGTTAATTCAAGCACAAAAAGATTTTTGAATGTTTTAGGTGTTTTTGGAAAGTATTTTGTTTGAAAAATCTGAAAATTTCAAAAATCCAGTTTTTGCCCTGTTTTGGCGGCTCTGTCGCGGGTATGTCAAGTCGCGAGCCTCAGTCGCACCTTCGCTGGTCATTTTTGGCGACTTGCTCGCGAGTGGAAGGTCCAGTCGCGAGGTTCACTCAGAGATTTTCGCGGCTCATCTCGCGACTCACTCGCGGGTAGACCTTCCAGTCGCGAAAAACACTTAGAAAATTTTTTCAAATTTTTGTTCTTGTGTTCTTTGGCGGCTTGAGCTGGCGACTTTGTGGCGACTTAATCCAGTCGCGAAAAACGCGTGTTTTGCAGAAATAAGGGCAGTTTTAAACTTTTTGTTTTTCCCTCGATCTTTTTGTGACTGTTCATTGTCTTTTTCATCTGCTCTTACCCATCCCACCGTGTCTCCATTTTCGATCTCCATCGTTTGCCTCCTTTCAGATCACAATTGTCGTCTAACAGGTATGATATTCTGTCTTGAACTCTATTTTACTTATTGTTATGGTTTTCCCTCTGGATTTTTCACATTTGTTTGTGATTTTGTGATGGGTTTCTAGCTCAACTATTTCTCTTTGTCCATGCTTAGCTTATGGAAACTTGTGTTTCCGTTTTTGAGCTAGTTTATTTTGGATGGTTTTTGTGTTCTTCATCATGTGCTTAGCTAGGGTTTGCTCATTTGTGTCTGATCTGCTGTTGATGTCGTGTTTCACTATGATCCTGTGTGGTTTCCTGTTGATGTGTTGTTGAATGTGGGTCCTTTTTCAGCTGATTCTGTGGTTCTTTTTGATCTTCATCTACGGTGTAGTTCAATTTGGGCCTTTTTGTGTCCCTCATTGATTTTGTCTGACCATTATCATCCAGCTATTAGGGTTTCTTCATTGTCCCTATATTTCCACTAACCCTCTGCTAATAAAGCTTGTTGGATTGTGTTCTGTCATTTTCCGTGTTCATATTGCAGACTGGTCATGTCACCATTTAAGAAAGCTGCTGTAAAAGGAAGTAGTTCCAAAGGGAAGGAACCAGTCATAGATGTTGATGATTTCTCACCTCAACCAAGAGGGACTCGTTCTTCATCGAAGAGATTCGTTCCCGACAGGTTCAGATCATATGCAGCCTATCAGTCTTATGAGAATTTCTTTCTTCATGCCACACCATTACTAGAGAGAGCTTTGGATCAGTCATCACTTCATGACACTGACATTCCGAAATGGTTCGCTCACAAGGATTGGAATTACCTTCTCTCTGATCCGGATGACGCGTATGAAGAGTTGGTAAAAGAGTTTTATGCCAACGCAATTGTGGAAGGAGATGAACTTAAGTGCTGGGTTCGGAAAAAGAGCTTTTCTGTCTCTCCTGCATATCTGGCAGAAATTCTTCACATCAACAGACCCATTTTCCGACATTCGCCAGTTTACGATGATCTCTGCCCTGATGAGGACCTTCTTAAAGAAAGTCTTGGTCCAGATTTGGAGTTCTCGCCCAATGGCAAGTCCATCAGTGTTTCCTCTCTCTCTCCAAAGCTTAGAGTGCTTACAATTGTAATGTTTCACAATTTGTACCCTTTGTCCAGCACTGGGTATATGAACCTTGGACGGGCTTTGTTTCTTCATGATCTAATCTCTGATGTGGAAATAGACATCTGTGCTCATATCTTTCATGTTCTGCGCAAAACGGTTCTTCGAAATGAGTCTCGGATATGCGTTCCTTTTTGCAGTCTAATTTCCCGGATCTTGAAGCTCAAGGGAGTTTATCCAATGGCTGATGAATCCCCTATGTCCAAACCAAGTCCAATCAACATGCGCACATTCAATGCGAGCATTGGACATAGTCGGAAGAGAGCCAAACCAGAAACTTTTGCATCTCACAATGACTCTCAGTTTAGCACTCTCTCCCTGGATGAGAAACTTGTTCGCATTGCCTCCTCTGTCAACGAGTTGAGTACAAAGATGTCTGGCCTCACAGCTTCTCTACACCATCAAAACACTCGGTGGGATATGAAGTTTACTTCTCTTCAAACTCAACTGGATTAGATTCAGAGAAAACTGGAAGAGGATGACTAGCCTATTCCATGACAAAAAGGGGGAGAGATAGGCATGATCAAAGGGGGAGTAGGCATAATCAAAGGGGGAGTGTCTTTACATTCTTTTTCTCTTTTAGTTGATATTGTGTTTTGTAAACTGTTTTTCAGGATGTTTGTGTTTTGTACCCATGTGCTTATGTAAGCTTTTAGGGTTTATGTTTATTGCATAGTTTGTAGGCTTTATGGTATGTACCTTGCTTAGTGCAGCCTTTATGCTATGTTGAAATCAGTACTTTAATCTAAATGGTATGCATTTTGGTTCATGTACTGTCACTCTTGTGCCCTTGTAGGATTGTTCCTAGATGCATATGCCTTGTGTATTATGCATTGGTTGAGTGTTGAGCATACAAGTGTCTT
Source organism: Quercus engelmannii (assembly GCA_029955605.1). NCBI lineage: Eukaryota > Viridiplantae > Streptophyta > Magnoliopsida > Fagales > Fagaceae > Quercus > Quercus engelmannii. The sequence continues at coordinate 4,992,138 of JARPSG010000002.1, forward strand.
GCCTTGTGCTTGTTAACTTGTATGTCCTTGTGTTCATTCCAAGTGTGAATGAGCACTGTGATCACTACCTTGTGGTGTTCACTTGGTTGGTCAAGCCATGGTTTGTTTCATAACTCCATCTTTGCTTGATCACATACTGCCTGTTTCATATGCATTTTATAATTTTCTGCTTACAATGATCATGGTGTATTGTTGTGTTTCAGGAGTATTATGTTCATATGATTCAAGTGCTTCACAGCTTCTAGAGTTAGGTGTGAGTGAGTTTTGTTCAACTGTTCCCAACTCACATGTTAAGTCTAGAGTCTGTTTTAGGGTTTTGTCACGGAATAGCCAAAGGGGGAGATTGTAAGGTTGAATTTATTCAACCATCTAATTGGCTTTATTCCGTGCCAAATTTGCTTGTAATTCAGCACTTAGTAACCCTGTATTTAGGTGGGTTTGATGTAAGGGTAGTGAGTGAGATAGAGTGAAGTTTGCTCAAGAGTGTGCAAGAAAACAGAGACTCGCGGCTGGGACTCGCGGGTGACTCGCGGCTTCAAGCCGCCAGAAGCAACCTCACGTGCCAAGCATGCTGGAAGATGAACAGTCTGCTAGCTGGAGCACTACAGGACAAAACAGGACAACTGGCCATACGATTATCTCGCGACTGGATCTCACGACTTAGTCAAGCTGCGAGGTCAAGCCGCGAGCCACCCCTGTTTTGTAAAAACCTGACGTTTCATATTCCTCTCCACTCCAGTATAAATACCCCTATTACCCACGATTGAAAGAGAGCTTCCAGAGAGAATTTTGAGAGAGAAACCCTAAAGAAAAACCAGATTGTTTCACCCACAATCTCTACCTTAGAATCTCTTCAAATTCCTCAAACTCTCTTCCTCTCCATTGTTAAATCCTTGAGAGGCATTATACCAAACCTGGTTCTCACCATCATCATCACTGTGAGACAGTTGTTTGGATTTCTGGGAAGCAGTTAGGAAGGAGCCAATCTTCATTGGTTGATACTACGGTCTAGTAGCGGAATCCGGGAAGCTAGAAAAGAAAAAGGTTCGACGCAACCTCGTTGGAGCAAGAAGCTTGGAGGGCTTAGGTGCACTGGGTAGATTAGGCTTGGAGGGTCTATTGCTGTCCTTGTATCCCAACTATATTTTCTAGTGGATTGATTACCGCTTGGAGGGCGGCGGAGAGGTTTTTCGCCGAGGGCTTCGGTTTCCTCTTCGATAACACATCGCGTGTTGTCTTTGTGTTTGCATCTTCCTTCCTCTCTATCTTTGCCTTTTATTTATCTGCTGTGGTTTTTATTCTGTTATGGCTTAGATAGTTTTTAATCAATTTCGTATGATAGCATATGTTAAGTTTTCGCACACTTGTTGTTTGACATATTGCTTGAATTGATTAAGTTTTAATTTAGGGGTCTAAACGTTCAAAGGTGTTTTTACACGTTTTTGAACTTTCAGTCCTGTAGTGCTCCAGCTTGCATGACTGTTCACCTTCCAGCATGCTTGGCACGTGTGCTGCGTCTGGTGGCTTGCAGCCGCGAGTCACCCGCGAGTCCCAGCCGCGAGTCTCTGTTTTCTTGCACACTCTTGAGCAATCTTCACTCTATCTCACTCACTACCCTTACATCAAACCCACCTAAATACAGGGTTACTAAATGCTGAATTACAAGCAAATTTGGCACGGAATAAAGCCAATTAGATGGTTAAATAAATTCAACCTTACAACTATTACATCTTACCGATAGAAACAACTAACACAGAAAAAGAAATACACGTAGAGACAGTAGCAATTTGCTTGTAACAAAGCGTTCGTCTTTATTCCGGTCATTTGCATGGCAAGCAGATGACTTTTATTGGTCAAACACCTTAGAGCATTCACAGCAGTGTAGGCGTATTGCTATATTACTAAAATTTAGCTCCACATACCCAAAAGACATGCTGCAGTAGTGGAGGCATAAGGAAAAAATTTAGATGTTCTGCTACAGTGCACATCCATATATAGATGTGCACTGTAGCTGAGAGCAAAAAAAAAGAAAAAAGAATATTTTATTCGGCTGGTTAATAAAATAATCTTGCTCATCTCTCATCTTTCTCAGTCTCTCTCTCAGTCACTCTCTCTGTAAGGTTGAATTTATTCAACCATCTAATTGGCTTTATTCCGTGCCAAATTTGCTTGTAATTCAGCATTTAGTAACCCTGTATTTAGGTGGGTTTGATGTAAGGGTAGTGAGTGAGATAGAGTGAAGTTTGCTCAAGAGTGTGCAAGAAAACAGAGTCTCGCGGCTGGGTCTCGCGGGTGACTCGCGGCTTCAAGCCGCCAGAAGCAACCTCACGTGCCAAGCATGCTGGAAGGTGAACAGTCTGCTAGCTGGTGCACTACAGGACAAAACAGGACAACTGGCATACGGTTATCTCGCGACTGGATCTCGCGACTCAGTCAAGCCGCGAGGTCAAGCAGCGAGCCACCCCTGTTTTGTAGAATTCTGACGTTTCACATTCCTCTCCACTCCAGTATAAATACCCCTATTACCCACGATTGAAAGGGAGCTTCCAGAGAGAATTTTGAGAGAGAAACCCTAAAGAAAAACCAGATTATTTCACCCACAATCTCTACCTTAGAATCTCTTCAAATTCCTCATCTCTCTTCCTCTCCATTGTTAAAATCCTTGAGAGGCATTATACCAGACCTGGTTCTCACCATCATCTTCATTGTGAGACAGTCGTTTGGATTTCTGGGAAGCAGTTAGGAAGGAGCCAATCTTCATTGGTTGATGCTACGGTGTAGTAGCGGAATCCGGGAAGTTAGAAAAGAAAAAGGTTCGGCGCAACCTTGTTGGAGCAAGAAGCTTGGAGGGCTTAGGTGCACTGGGTAGATTAGGCTTGGAGGGTCTATTGCTGTCCTTGTATCCCAACTATATTTTCTAGTGGATTGATTACCGCTTGGAGGGCGGCGGAAAGGTTTTTCGCCGAGAACTTCGGTTTCCTCTTCGATAACACATCGCGTGTTGTCTTTGTGTTTGCATCTTCCTTCCTCTATCTCTGCCTTTAAATTATCTGCTGTGGATTTTAATTTGTTATGGCTTAGATAGTATTTAATCAATTTCGTATGTTAGCATATGTTAAGTTTCCGCACACTTGTTGTTTGACATATTGCTTGAATTGATTAAGTTTTAATTTGGGGGTCTAAACGTTCAAAGGTGTTTTTACACGTTTTTGAACTTTCACTCTCATCTCCCTAGTCTTTTTTCGCTGAATATCTCCTTGGTCACTCTCTCATCTCTCTCTCTCAAGCAAACTTCTCTTCCACCGCCGATCGCCTCACGCCGCCGATTGCCTCACGCCACCTCAAGCCGCCAATCGCTTGCTCATCAAGCCGCCGGTCTGAAGCTCATCAAAGTCATCGTCGGTCTGAAGCTCTTCTATGTTGCAAGTCTGAAGCTCATTGAAGCTCGTCGAAGTTGTGTCGCCAATCACCTCACGCGGCCAATCGCCTCATCTCACGCCGCCGATCGCTTGCTCATCAAGCCGCAGGTCTGAAACTCATTGAAGCCGCTGGTCTGAAACCCATGGAGCTCGCCGACATTGTGCTTGTTTGTGATTTATGATTTTTTATTTTGTTTGTAATTGGTGAATTTGTTTGGTCTGGTAAAGGAAAAAGATTGGGGATTTCGGTTTTTTTTTTTTTTTTTTTTTTTTTTTTTTTTTTTTTTTTTTTTTTCTTTCTACTGTGGATTGGTGGTGGTGGTGGTTATGGCTGTGGCTGATGGTAGAAGTGGTTGTGGTTGGTGTTGTGAAAATTTTTTGGATAGTGGGATATATTGTTTTATTATAGTGGTTATATTATTTTATTGTGATATTTATATTATTTTATTGTGTTGAAAGCTAAAATAGATCCACTGCTCTAATACATGTGTAGGAAAAATAGATAGAGTAACTTTTGGTGAAACTAAATTGCTATATTTTTAGCTCCATTGCTGTGGATGCTTTTAGAACCAAGTGACACAAAATAATAAAAATATTAAAGGGTACCCTTATGTATGAGAGTTGATTGAGACATCATCTCCAAACAGCTCTGCTACTTTTTGTCCAACGCCCACATCATTCCTCAAGGCCAGACGAGTAATAAAAGGAAGCATAAATCTGAATTTACAAAATAAGTGTCAAAATCTTAATGAGTTGTTTCGAGGACTAAAAAATTATAAGAAACAGAGAAAGAATAAGAAAGATAACCTCAAATTGGTAAAATCTTGATTTTCATTCAGCATTATCAAAAAATATTGTCAGTGAAGATAGCAATATCACCCTCGCCCCAGTTTAGTTCCTTGGTTTTTTTTCTCAATGCTTGTTTTGAATCCCTCTGGCATGTCTTCTATCTTAAACTCACGAACACTCTTTAGATTCCCCAACCCAAAAGGGACCATCAATTTCTTGCAGGATCGTATCTCTAGCCTTTTCAAGTTTGGCATTGCTTGTTCCTCCACAGTCCATTCTTCCAGCTCATGAAGTAGGAAGAACTTCATAAATATAAGCTGGCGAAAGCCTCCATTGGAACAAACCATTCTTTCCCCAGTATAAGAACCAGAGTAGAAACTGAGCGATTTGAGGTTGTAAAACTTCTCCAACTCTGGCGTTGGATCATTTGAAGCTGAGAGGCCGATAAGGTAAGCTCAGTCAGGCTTTGAGGGAGTCCAATATTGTTTACAATGATGGATGGCTTCAATAGTTTCCCAAACAAATATAGGTCGGAGAGATTTACTAGGCCTGACAAGTGATTCAAATCAATATCTTGAGTTCGACCCATTTCATCAATTGATTTCAACTTTAATGTTTGAATGTGATTCAATTCTACAAGACTTTTTGCCAATTCATTTTGCTGTGACAAGTCCAACTGGAATGCCAGTTCCAATTTTCTAAGATTTTTCAACAATTTGAGGGCATCCTTCAGAGGACTATCGTTATCCATAAATGCACCCCACAGTGCTTGGAGATTTTGCAGTAAATTCCCTCTTAGGTGATTTAGAAAATTACCTCTATGTTGAGGAGCAATCTTGCTTCGATAAATTTCACCGTCTTGGTATCAACACCATTAATTCCAACTCTCAATTGTGGAGTCTTCTCAAAATTTTTAATCTCATTGAACTTCTTCTTACAGGTCTTCACATGAGTCCTATACATACCGCAACATGCATGTTTTCTTGCAACAACCATTGGCTCCTTAGTAATTTTCCATTTTCCATTACCAAGGTAGTTACAATAACTAGCTCGATTCATAGCCAATGTAGAAAACACATTCATCCTTAAATCTTGGAACTTGTCACACATGCTTCAACATCATTGTGCTACCAACATTTGTTTCGATGCACACATCACTATTTCCAACAATTTTTGAGTAATTAGGATTACCCATCTTCACTGTACCAAAGTCTCCTGTGTTGTACATGGTAAACAATCCCTTCATAGGGATAACAAAGTGGGAGGTGCAAAGTCAACAACCCACTCAACATCATTATTAGCAATATGCTCACACTTTTGCTCTTTAGTAGAGAGCACGACAATATCCTTAGCAATCACGGTAGCTGTAGTATTTTTCTCACTATCATTCCTTTCATATTTTCATTTATTTTGTTCTTTATTCCTATGCCAACAATCTCTTCTTAAGTGACCTTTTTTCCCACAATTGAAGCATTCTCTAGGTTCCTTGAACTGAGATCTATCTCTTGATTGTTTCCTACCATTGAATTTTTTATCATTAGGTCCTTTACTTCTACCTTTGATCTTGTCCTGAATGACAAACACTTGATCTTGTTCATTGTCTATATTCGCATCTCTCATGAAAACCTCTTCACTTAAAATAAAATCTCAAATATCATCATATTTGAGTTTGGTTTTCCTTGTAGAATTACTCACCGCCATTCTCTTGGCTTCTTAACTGTTTGGTAAAGAAGCGAAAAGAATCAATGCACAAACTTCATCATCAAATTCAATTTCTATCGTGGATAATTGATTTGTGATTGTATTGAACCCATTCAAATGCTGCACTATAGGAGAGCCTTCTGCATTCTTCAGATTAAATAAATTCTTCATCAGATACACCTTGTTGCTAGCTAACGGCTTTTCATTAATGCTAGACAAAGCTTTCATCAAATCCACTGTGGTCTTTTCCTTTACAAGGTTGTGTGCAATTGATCTTGACAGAGTTAATCAAATAACTCCCAATAGCTGTCTATCAAGAAGGCTCCAGTCTTCATCATTCATAGTTACAGGTTTCTCCCCCAAAAGAGGCAAATGCGATTTCTTCCCATAGAGATAATCTTCAATCTGTATCCTCCAATACCCAAAGACTGTTCCATCAAACTTCTCAATTCCCAAGGCCTTGCCTTCTTCTTCGGCCATTGCTTCGACTCTAACCTTAGCTCTGATACCACTTGTTGGGTCCTAAATAATATTATCACAAATATTAGCAACCCCAAAAAACAATCACATACAAAAACGCAAAATTTACTTGGAAAACCCTTTCTCTTTGAAGGGAAAAACCACTGGACAAACTTCGAATAATTTCACTATTATCAAATCAATTACAATAATTATTGAGTATGTCTAATGGCTAAAGAAAAAATATCTCTTATTTTCTTTACTCTTACACGCATTAATTATCTCTCTCAAAGGCAACAAGACTTTACTCTCTCCTTTTTGTTTTGTTCTTCACGCACAGTTCTCTTTCTTGTCTGTTTTCTTTCTCAAAGCAGCTTCCTATTGGCTGCTCTCCTTTTTTTCTCTTGTGCGGCACATTTTTCTTTTTTTCTTCACTATGCGGCACACAACACTATTTCATCAAACACATATCTTTTATATATAGAATTTTGGGAAAAAAATACACTTCTGGTCCTTACATTTTAGGCTGATTTGCATTTTGGTCCCTAAATTGATTTTGCTACTATTCCAGTCCCTAAAAACAGAAAATCAATTCTATTTTGGTCCCTACCATCAACCCATTAACAGAAAACTCCTACGTGGTAGATGGAGTACCCTGCTAGCTGACATAGTGCTGACGTGGCCATTAAAATATTATTAAAAAATTTATTTGGAATTTTTTAAATGCCACCTTAACAAAAAAATTTATAAAAAATTAAATCTTATTAAATTCAATAATTTAAAAAATGGTTGAGTTTCATTATTTATTTGGAAGAACATAAGAACATGTTCTTCGTGTTCTTTCCAAATCAAGACCATCGAATTCTTCATGGTCTTCCCCAAATTCTAACACAATAAAAACCGAATTCTCCAACAAATCAAACTCATAAACTCAATAAACTAACCAATCTCCAACAAATCCATAAACCTATAAATTTTCTTGGGAAATAAAAACCCAATAAACATACCTTTTCTGGTTCTTCCCTAAGATCCACGGTAGAAACCCATCTTCCCACACAAAAATCTCAAACACTCTAACCCAACCAATTCGGCTTACGACTACTACAATCAAACCCAAATCCCAAAACCACCACCACTAACACAATCAAACCCAGATCCGACCACCACTGACCAACACAATCAAACCACCACCATTGATCAACACATTCAAACCCAGATCCCAACACCACTAACCAACACAATCAAACCATTACCATTGACCAACCTTAATCAAACTTGATCTGTGACTTACATGCCCTGACCTAGTGATGAAGCTCTGAAGCAGTGATGTTGATCTCATGCAATGGGCAGAGAAAGATATCCCAACCAATGATCTGCCCTTATGTAGCAAACCCACCTCAAGCAACGATCACCAATCAAACCTAGTCGAACCCACTAACAATCGCCGATCAAAGTTGAAAAGAAAACCCAAATCCCAACAAACCCAATAGAACAGAGAGGGAGAGAGAGAGATTTAAATCGAATTTTGATCCGAGAGATTTTGGTGGATTTTGATCTGAGAGAGATTTGCCAAGATTTTTTTAGCAAACCCAGGCAACTAGGGGTAGATTTTGATTTGAGAGAGAGATTTGTTAGATTTTTTTTTTTTTTTTTTTTTTTTTTTTTTGAAGAGCTCTTGTCCTAACACTAGGAGTAGGCAACTTTAGACAAAAGAGAGAAGAGAGTGCTTCATTCTTTTTTTTTTTTTTGGTGAACAGAGATTCAATCTTTAAAACTGAAAAATAAAAAATACAACATCAGCGCGATGGCAACCAGAAAGACACTTCATTTGCCATATAGGAGTTTTTTGTTAGTGGTTGATGGCAGTGACTAAAATAGAATTTATTTTTTGCTTTTAAAGACTAGAATAGTTGCAAAATCAATTTAGGGACCAAAATGCAAATTGTTCCAAAATTTAGGGACTAAAAGTGTATTTTTGCCTAGAATTTTGCCACCTCACACTCCTAGGAACATATGGAGTGTTAACTTTCCATGTTCTCCTTTTTCAAGTTGAAAAAGAAGTCTTAATCAGTTGGGATTAGCTCATTAAAGAGCTTTCACGTGGGCTAGACCTTGGTGCCAGCTTGCACCCAAAAATTGATTGTTGGGTATACATGTATAAGTGAAGTCCCACATTAAATAATGAGCACATACACATTGGGATTAGGCTTTTTAGGATAAAGTGTGTCTTTGTATGTTATATTAATTATTTAAGGAAACTCTCCAAGGTGTTTATCTCCCCAACAAGTGGTATTAGAGCCCATGGTTGTGGTGTGGGGCAAACGTGGCAATTAGAACAAGAACAGTGTGTCTATACTTAAAGCCCTCTCGCAAATTCGGCGAGGCAGATCCATTTCACAATTTGAGCGGGGATAGTATATTGCACCAAGCAAGCCCATAAAGGCCACACAAACAATCTTGGGTAAGGTCCAACAAAGGACTATTATTGCCATCGGTGCTAGACACCGATGAGGTGAAAGGTTCCCATGGAGGATAAAAGACATGCGGGATTGACACGTGGAGGCCCATGGATGATGCACTGGTGAAGGGAAAGGCCCATTAGGCAAGGGGAGTGAGTCAAGTTCAAGGCCCACAGAGAGGTCTTGAAGCCCACAGCGAAGCAAAGGCTCACACATGAGGGGGAGGTTGTTGGGTATACACATGTGAATAAAGTCCCATATTGAATAAAGATTAGAAGAATGAGTGGTTATATAACATAATTGAGTATATACCCATTGGGTTTAGGCCTTTTGGGTTAAAGTGTGTCTCTATATGTTATACAATGTGTAGAAAGAAATAAGAGGAATCATTTCACATCTCTTGTAAATTTCAAATACTTATTAAACTTGCATGGTTTTAATATAGAAATCCAAATGTTCAAAAGTTCTACACATTCACGTTGTCAAATTTTTAACCCCTAGTACTAACAAAAGCATAAAGTACCAGACATCAAATTTCATAAAGGTATAGAACACCAGAAAAAAAAAACAAAAAAAAGGGATAGACTTGAAAGAGTATGTCTTATCCTTCAAATTAATGCATATAGGTTGAAACAAAGGTTCTTCATATTTTTGACTCTAGCCCACGTTTTTTGTGATTTGTAACAACTATTTAACTACCACTAAATATGTTAATTTATTGCTAGTGAATAACTAAAATATAATATAGATTCTGCTAATGATAAAATTTCTCGTAATCTTTAAAATGTCATTTGCTGGAGGAGGAATATCAAGACACATAAAATACTTCCAAGACCTAGAAATGTGACATAACTCAATATCTTTTTGCAATTGCTATAACAACTATTATTTTGTCTAATTTTTTTTAAAAAAAATTCTTTGACTTTCCTTTATTTTTCCTTTATTTCATATTTTTTGGGCAAAATTTCACTTTATTAATAATCAAAGGCATGAAATTTAATTATGACCTTAGAATAAAATCATATAACCAATTGCTCCACAAATATAAAATTGGTAATGTCATTTTCATGTAACACATATATTAGATAACCTCAATACGATGCTTCATCATATTAATAATGACAATCATATACAATGCTGGCAAAAAAATGAAATTAAAAAAAAAAGGTAAAAAAAATTTAGTAAAAGAAGACAAACTTGAAAGAGAAAGAAGCTGAAGTATTTGATATCACAGTTACAGTAAATCCCTTTTTCCCAAATACACACCACATGTATGAGAAAATGAAAATTAAATCCTTAAATAGTAGCTATTATGAAAAAAATTATCATATTCAAGAAATTGTCACTCTAATTTTAACCAAAAAGATGAAATGCTTCCAATCAGAGGTATATTTTTCTATTTCTCATCTTCTTTGTTTTTTAAATTTATCATATATATTTTCAACTCTTTTCCTTTCACTTGTGACTCAATTGACTTGAAATTTCATGAAAGCAAATAGCTAAACATACAGATAAATTGCTCATTTACATGATTTTTCTAAAGATAACTCGATTGCCCAACCTTTTCATTAATCTTCGTAGTTAAAGTCTAATATAAATAATGTTAAAAAAAATATATTTTTTCTACAAAGTTTTTTTTTTTATATAATTCAAAACACCGTTTATATTATTTACGTGTAATCTAACATACGCATATTAGTGCGTTTGTGGTCCAAAATATGTAATTACTTAACTCATGTTAAACATTATTGACATCTCCTTATTTAAAATAATTTGCCTTTTTTTTTCTTGGTTTGACTTTTGGCTGTAATTGCATATTCTAAACACATTGATTCTAATTCCTTTTCATCTATTTGTTAGTAGAGTTGAAGAGAGTTTCAATAGAACTCATTTGGTTGAGCACTTGGATTTTTCTTTTCCCTCTTTTGTCTCTTCTTTTATATTTTACTTCAGTAGTTTAGATTGATTTCGACATTCTTAAATAGCAGAGTAGTAGAATTTTAGTTAGACTCAGTTAGAGCAAAAATTGTGTCATCATGGAGTTTTTCTTGGAGTTGTGAATTTTCTTCCTTTATTTATTTATTTTATGCAGCAGCTGAAATTTATATGTTTAAGTAAACTAAGTTTTTAAGAAATCTTTTAGTAGAAGGACAATAATTTCTACAAAACTGGCTATGCCTATAACAAATTTATACAATAATAGTTATGTGACTAATACAATAATTTATCCCACATTTTACTTATTAGAAGACAATGAAATACATTAAAATTCTTCTAGGGCATGTTGTATACGTTAACTGATTGTTAAAATAAACCAACATTATATTGTTAAACTTTAATTACGAAAACAATATTTCATAACAATTCTAAAATAGCTGTATTGAACAACTTAATATAAAAATTATATACATAAAAAATCAATAGATAAATATATGTGGTACAAATGGATAAATATAAGGTTTGTCAAGCAAGATGTGGTTTGGAAAAAATAGAAGTCTATCTATATCTTGTGATAATGACGAAGACACAGCAGGTATTGATAAGGGTAATTTCTACCTTCAGCTTTTGATCATGATGAAAAAGCAACAACCAACAACCTGTTATGATATAGCACATCAACCTATTATGATATAGCACATTAAGGGAAATAATTAATAAATCAACCAAAGAATAAAACATACATACGGACATATAAACAAAAACAGAACTCTCACTAAAGTGTTTTAACTTCCTTTGACAATGTGGCTCAGGCCATAGCAAACCCTTACATGTAAATTAAGGGGGGGGGAAAACCCAATGACTATGACACTTCATAGCAAAGATTGAATAATTATAAAAATGGAAAATAAATTGAATTGAAATTAAGTCAAGTCAATGTCAATATAAGTTTTTTTTTTTTTTAAACATTTTTTTCATAGCAAATTTAGTAAAGAAAATTGAGAATAGCACATACATAGCACTAAAATAGTGAAAAGTAAAAACAAAGATAAAGGGAAATTAAAGTTTGAATTGTAACACATCCTAGTAAAGAAAATTGTCAAAAAAAGAAAAAAAAAAGCTTCGAATGATCCAAGTTCAATCAAACAAAACTATCAATTTATATAAACAGAGCTGACCTGGTTGTTAGTTTTTAGACCCCTTAAAACAATTTATTTAACCTAGGTAATTAGCCAAGTTGTTACTTAGTCCAATTAAACAAGTTTGGGTTATCACAATAATAAAGATCAAATCATGCAAAGCAGCAGAAAATAAATAACACAAGATATGATCACCTAGGAAACCAAATCGGTAAAAACTTGGGGAGGATTTGACCTAGCTATCGTCAAGGTAAAAAGCAAATCCACTAGAAAGAATCAAAGTTCATACAATAACACTTACAAGCCTCCACGCTCGACTTCTTGTTGCTACCCACCAGTAGAACTTACTGACACGACCATGTGCAAGCTCCGAATCCACAGACTCCTTCTTTCTTTGGCCTTTGCAAAACACAAACACCCCCGTTTGTGACTTTGAGATCCCACTGAAAGGTTTAGCAACACAAACTCTCCTGTTTATGACTCCAAGACCACCCTTGAAGGTTTAAATCATCAACACCTTTGACGATAAGAGAAGGCAGCAACTTCTACAATACCAGATCTTGAGATTCTTCAAGGAATAATATCAGTAGAAGACATAAGAGAGTTTTTTAGGAACAAAACCCTAAATACAAAAGAGGCACACTCTTTTCTCTCTGAAAAGCCACATAAAAACATGCTTAGGGTTTCCTTTATATACTGGGAGAATGTGGCTTAGGGTTTCCTTTATATACTGGGAGAGGTAGATTAGAAACCCTAATCCTAAATGGGCTTGAACTGCTGTTTGGGCTTAATTAAAATTTTGCAGATACGACTTTCGATCTATCGAACCTGTCTTTTGATCGATTGAACCAGATAGATTATGAAATCTTCTTCCTGTAGCTTGTATGTTCTTGAATCTTGACTTGAATCACATTGAGCATTGTCTAATAAAACCTATAGACTCTAAGATCTATATCTAGACAAGTTTGTGTTCACGGTTCGTTAATTGTTCTAAACATTTAGAACCTAACAAACTCCCCCTTTGGCAATTCGTGACAAAACTTTCATACAAAATGAAATGCTCAAATATAAGAACAACCCAATATAATAAAATGCCCAATTACATCACAAATCCCAATCTAAGACTCCTAACCTAGAAGTTGCAAGAAGAGGTAAAAGGTCTTGATCAAAACGCACCTGTCTTTCCTGAAACACTCAACAAACACATCACCGCATGTGTAGAAAGAAAGACATATAAACAATAATATGAAACAGAATATAAAAAAAAAAAAAATATATATATATATATATATATATAACTCTCCCCCTAAGTTAGATACATCAAAAAGTTTTTATATTCTCCCCCTAAACAAAACAAACAGGTCATCTATGTCTCCCCCTTTTTGTCACGTATTGACAAAGACTACCTAATCAGAAGATAGATAGAAAACATACGCAACAGAGTAAGAGAAAATAGAGACAACTCCCCCTATGAAGAGCAAAAACTCCCCCTAAGAACCACAAAGGTTAAAAAAAAATTTCTCCCCCTATAAAAATAGGAAAAACAAAACAAGTTTTGGGAAAAACAATTTTGATGAAAAATAAAGGGGTTGGGGATAAATAAAAAGACACAAACCAAGTTTTAAAAAAAATGTAAGTTGAGGATACACATGAAGATATAATATTCTCTCTTTCAATAAAATGCAAACATGGCACTATGTGACCTATAAACAGTTGCATGAGTAGAGAAAATATTTGCACATTGATTATCCATCATATCTCTTAAGAAAAATATTTTCTACAGTTCACACATAAAAAAGACATATTCTAGAAAAAACATAGCTCAAAAATTAATTAATCAATTTTTTGATCAAGTTGAGTACCCAATGTAGCAAATTGTATTCATGTTATGTGTGAAAACAATAAGAGATATGACTGCAAAACTGCAAGATAGATACAAAAAACAATGCAATGCATGTGAATCCTAAACATAAATGATGCATGGAAAAATCAAATTTTTGAAAAAAACAGAGCAATTTAATGCAGAAACTCCTCAAAACACAATATTTTATGAATGAAATGCATGAGTATGAGATTAAAAGTTTTTCAAAAAAAATATACTTGAATTCAACCCAGATCTTCCAAAAACAAGTATTTCAACCAATTGTCTTGAAAAACTCAAACATTAAGACATTTTGCATCAAAATCAAGGAATTTAAATCTTGGATGGCCACAACAAGATCACACACAATATAGTGTACCAAGTTTAGCAAAGAATAATTTGTGTAATGTGTGCAACTAGTAAAAGCTTGAGATACATGTGAGGTGATATGTGAATAGCAATCAATCACAAAGTGTACAAAATTCATCACAAAGAATTTAAAAGAGACTATCACCTAAAGAGTTACATAGTATAACTTAAAAAGTTACATCGTATAACTCCCACATCTCCTAGATCATAAGCTTGCAATCATGTAAGTTTCTTGAATTTATGCCTCATAATATATACATACCAATTTTAAGTCATGTGAGTTTGGCATCAAGCCTAATAGTACATACAAATTTTAATTATTAAGAAATTTAAACCGAGGCGCCACCTTATGTTCTTTTTGCGCATGTGCTACACTTTTTCGAGCACAAAATTTTATGATATGCACTAAAGTGTTCATGATTGGCTAGTGAACAGTAGTGAGATGGTTATTTATGCCTTTCTCTAAAAGTGCAAGTCCAACATTCAAAAACATGTGACTTCAAGATTAAAATAGAGTAATTAAAAACCATAAATATCTTTCTCACATAACATGCACTACAAAGTTTCAACTAGTCAAGTGCAATAAATAAGCTCTTGAAAGCTAAACAAGGTACATAAACTTGTTATGTAAAGATAATATGGCCAATCCTTGATTATAAATCCAAGATGTGAAATACAAAACATAAAAAACTTTTTGGTAAAAAAAATTTATAACCAAAAAATAAAGCACACATTATGCTAAAAGAACAATGCAAATGCAATGCATGACAGTGCTTAACTAAGCTATAGAGGGTACATAAACAAGAAATATCAATTTCTTAATTAACCCATGAGTACATGTACAAACCAGTACATACTCATACAAAATCAAAAATAGCTTAGCACTTATATAACAAATACTATTCAAGTTTCTCCACAATGTCAAACATGTTCTAAATCAAGAGAGATATCATAATTCATGTAATCCTCAAGAAAAATAAAACAAGACTCAAAATAAAATATTTTTGTCTTTTTGAAAATTTTCAATGTTTTTATTTTTTTATTTTTTTATTTTTTTTTATAAAAAAAACCAAAAAACCAAAAAACAAAACAACAAAAACAAAACATGTCCACAAACAATTGAAAGACTTAAATTAGGGACAACTCAGCAACACTCACCTTAGAGAATCTTTTCTCACCCATCTAGCACGAGTCTTCGGCTTTGTAGGTGAAAATCCATGAGAAGCAGAGTGTATTTAAGGGATTACACCAATCTTCTGAGAAAGACTAAAATCCTGCAAATTCCTTTCACAAGCTAACAAGCTTAAATTTTTCTAAATAATATGAAATAATTTATATGGACTTATGGCAAGAGAAATATCATCACAAATCCTATATTGGAACAGAGAATGCTTAAATTTCAGTTTATGACAATTAGGACAAATGTGACCATGGACACCACAAAAGTGACAAACAGGAACAAATTTAAGAACATCAGTATTCCTATCAACAAATCTAGTCTCAGATTTTGGTTTTTGCCTCAACAAAGAGCAATTTGGTCTAATATGACCAACAACACCACAAAGGTGACAAGTAGGCACAAAAACAGATTTATTATGCTCTCTAACAGTAGGTTTAGACTTAGGTTTAGAAACTTCAGCGTCAACATCAGAACTTTTACCTTTGTCTAACCCAGCAAAATAAGCATTTTTTTTATTATTCCTCTTGAAAGGAGGGATATAAACTTTCTCAGTTTTAGGCTTAAGAGAAACAGAAACACTTCTGTTATCAACAGCAGATTTGGTACAAGTCAAATTTTCAATTTTAGCTTTAGATTCAACTAACTCTTGTTCCAAGCTTTTCATCCTCTCATCTTGAAACGAAATTTGATTTCTCAAAAATTCATCCTTTTTATTAGATTCATCTAATCTAACAACCAATTCCTCTTTTTCAAGATTAGCCAATTTTAACTCTTCCTTGAATTTCTTAGCAATTTTCATAAATTTCAATAATTCCTTACAAAGAGTTTCACAGGCATCAATAAAATCAACAGAAGCATGAGCAGAAACATGATCAGAAAAACACTTCAAATTATCCATGATAACAGGGGTCAAGGATCAGCTCTTAGATCAAAAGATCTAAGACAAAAGAGCAACCCGCTCTGATACTACCTGTTAGCTTTTAGACCCCTTAAAATAATTTATTTAACCTAGGTAATTAGCCAAGTTGTGATTTAGTCCAATTAAACAAGTCTAGGTTATCACAATAACAAAGATCAAATCATGCAAAGCAGTGGAAAATAAATAATACAAGATATGATAACCTAGGAAACCAAACCGGTAAGAACTTAGGGAGGATTTGACCTAGCTATCCTTAAGGTAAAACGCAAATCCACTAGAAAGAATCGAAGTTCATACAATAAGACTTACAAGCCCCCACGCTCGACTTCTTATTGCTACCCACCAGTAGAACTTACTGACACGACCACGTGCAAGCTCCAAATCCATGGACTTCTTCTTTCTTTGGCCTTTGCAAAACACAAACACCCTCGTTTGTAACTTTGAGATCCCACTCAAAGGTTTAGCAACACAAACTCTCCTGTTTGTGACTCTAATTCCACCCTTGAAGGTTTAGATCATCAACACCTTTGACAACAACAGAAGGCAGCAACTTCTACAATACCGAATCTTGAGATTCTTCAAGGAATAATACCGGTAGAAGACATAAGAGAGCTTTCTAGGAACAAAACCCTAAATACGAAAGAGGCGCACTCTTTTCTCTCTGAAAAGCCACATAAAAACTTGCTTAGGGTTTCCTTTATATACTGGAAGAGGTAGATTAGAAACCCTAATCCTAAATGGACTTGAACTGCTGTTTGGGCTTAATTAAAATTCTGCAGATACGACTTTCGATCGATCGAGCCTGTCTTTCAATCGATCGAACCAGACAGATTATGAAATCTTCTTCCTGTAGCTTTTATGTTCTTAAATCTTGACTTGAATCACATTGAGCATTGTCTAATAAAACTTATAGACTCTAAGATCTATATCTAGACAAGTTTGTGTTCATGATTTGCCAACTGTTCTAAACATTTAGAACCTAACAATGGTAACTTCACTTTTTTACTTAGCATTAAAAAATATATATATATATATTAATTATGAAATTCAAACGTTACTCCAAAAAAATAAAGCCTAAAGCCTCATCCTTGGACTTGCTCATGGTCCTTGGTGTAAATAAACCTTCTCACACCTTCAAAAATCTTCTTAAGTACCTCTTTGTTTGATTTTTGAATGCCCCTACAAACACAAAATGTCATTGAGAAGCATTTAGAAATTCACCCAGTGAAAGATTTTAAAATTTTGTACTTTGAAAAGTTAAACTGAAATCTTACAAACATGAGATTGTACTTAGTGACTCTAGTGGAAAACACTTGAACAACATGACTAACCCTCCAAGATAGCAAAATATTATAACAAATTAAGGTGCATCAAACATGAAAAGAGCAAGAAACTAAATGCATTTGAATGGATAAATAAGAAAGGATAACACGTTAAAACGACAATTCCATAGCTAAAGAGTAAAGGGTTCTTCAAATTGTTCATATTATTAAACTCATGTCTCAAAGGAAACAACAATTTATGAAAATTTTATTGATTCAATTCTTTTAAAAAACAGGTGGAGCACATCATTAAACAAATATTTGAAATAAATAAATATTAGGACTCGAAGCTCAAATAATTGACATCTAAAAATATTTGTCACTATCTGTATTTCTCTGCATACCAGTTGGTCTATATTTCTACGATCTGCATACTTGTTGCTCTGAATTTCTCTATGCATACCTATTGGTCTATACTTCTCTATTGTATTCAACTTCTTGTTCTTTTTGTTTTCAGCTTCTTGTTTCCTCTGTAATTGGATTTTAGGGCTCTCTTATATGTATTTGTTTTCATCTATTATCAATATATACGTACGAAAATCCAATTCAGATGCAAAGTCTGCAATCTTAGCCCTATTGATCAAATATGGCCAACCTCATTCTACATTACAAAGTGTGTGTATACCAACGAAATAAAATTTAAAAATAAAATTGAAACAATCACTACGATATATTATCTATATGGGGAAAAAAACTAATACAGAGAAGTATATACTGGAAAAACTTGATAACAATGCTAGAAAAGAAACATGGGAAACAAAATTATAAAGGGAAAAAATGTTTCAACAAAAAATTTAAAACAGAATAAATAGAATGAAAGCTTTAAAGTGTAGAGATATGCTCAAAACAAATTCAACCCAAATATCCCAATGGAAAACAAATCCAACACAAATAACGGATATTAAAAACCATTCTTAATCCAAATTCCTTATTCAAAACCAAATCTAAGTCAAACAACTTAATGCAATCCAATGCAATCAAAATACCCAGACCTAAATCAGATTTGATCCTAAATTTAAAAAAATTATAAAAAAAAAACACCAAAAAATAGAGACTACCCGGTGGAGGGAATGGGTTTGACGATGACAAAGGCCTGGACTATCGCTTGACGTAGTTGAAGGCAGATTTCTCAGTTTTTTTCTCTCTCTCTAATCTCTATGCCTAATCGACTCATTCTCTCTCTCTCTCTCAATCTAACCGTGTTTTCTATTTTAAATTGTGTAGGTTGCACAATAAATAGTTAAAATTTAAAGCCTCAAATAGTGCAACGTGCGGTATTTTGTAACTTTCAAATTGTAAGCATGGCAGGTTTTTAAGTGGGCAAATTTCCTAATGTGTCATCACAACCTTAATTATAGGGGAAGGATAAAGCAATGGAAGTAAAATTAAAAGTCATATGAAAGGATTGTAGGTTCATACTAAAGCAATAAACCAAACACACTACTACCATATAGATCTTCAGAAAAAGAAAGTTCACAAACTATAAACAAAAAATTGACCAAAAGATATTAAGATGATACCACTAAACTAGAAAATATTAATCAAATTTTTTTTCCTATAGCTAATTGATTAGAAATATACCAAACTATTTCATTTTTCTTCCTATTAAGTGTCAATGGAACTAAAAAAAAAAAAATTGTTAAGAACTATATAAAATCATCTATCACCAAACACTCAACTGTACCCTTATTTTTGTCATATATTTGTGAGTTTCAAAACTGGGCAAGTTGAACATAAATGAATCAATCCTTCAGAATGCACACATGTTAAGATTTTTTGAGGAGAAACACAAATTTTAAGAGTTGGATTCACTACTTCCAAGTCATTTGAAAGATTAATTATTCTTTGTGTTGATCATGGCAATATACACTTAAGCAATTATATTTTAAAAAAATTAAAAAAAGATATATGTAAAGAAACATCCAATAGATGTCCTATAAATAAATAGGAAAAAGTACAGATTCACTTTTATAAGAAAGACTTAAAAGTATATGTTAGGTTCTAAGGATGAGGAACTAATGTATTAGAACTCTAACTTGTATTGTTGGCAAACCATAATCAAAATAGGTTTAGTCTTGTTTAGACTTGCTCGAAGTATATGTGTTTTATGTAAAGTTGGAATCAAGTTAATGCATAATTTACTATGCAATTCTGTCTGGCTCGATCGATTGAGAATTAGACTCAATCGATCGAAACTCGGGCATATTGTTTTTCTGCAGAATTCTTCCAACTCAGCCCAAGCCCATTTGACGTGTAGGGTTTTATGTTTTGTCTTAAGTATAAAAGGGAAAACCCTAGCCATGTTTTTGGTTGTCCATTATGCTATGTGTGTGAATCTTTTGTGAGATCAAGAGGTGGTTGCCTTCACACATACTTAGGGTTTCCAAGATTCAAGACTATGTCAAGAACTTGGTGATCGATTCAGTTGTTGCATTAAAGAGCTTAAAGAAACACAAGCGGGTGTGATTTTATTTGCTGGAGAATCCAAGAAAGGAGTCCGTGTTTTCGAAGTTTGCACGTGGTCGTGTCAGTAAGTTTCTACTGGTGGGTAGCAATAGGGTGTTAGTGGTCTAAGTCCTATTATAAAACTTCGATTCTTTCATAGTGGATTCAGGTTTACCTTGAGGATAGCTAGGTTAAATCCTCCCCAGGTTTTTACCAGTTTGGTTTCTTGGGTCATCATATCTTTGTGTTCTTTTTATTCCACACATTATATTAATATGATTATATGATTGTGTTAACCTAGATCTGAAATTTGGACTAAGTAATCACTTGGCTAATTTACTAGGTTAATTTAGTTGTGTTTTAAGGGGTCTAAAAACATACAGTATAAATGCATGTTTAGTGACAAATTGTTGTAGGCAGAGAAGCGGTATTCAACAAAGAAGATATGATTGGAAACATTGGCCACACTTTGAATTCTTTCCTCCCCTCACTATGTAGATTGTAAACTTAATTACAGAACAACCCCAAAGCTAATTCAATTCCTAATATCCAAAACAAAAACAAATACTCAAACAAAACAAATTCTAATTTACTAACCCAAATACTTGAATCAAAACCACATCTAACCCAAATGCCTAAATCCAACCAAATACCCAAACATAAATCATACTTAATGCTCCATTTTCTGTGGTTGGAGACCAACTGTGGTGGTGGTCTGAAATTTATCTCTATGTCATTCCCTTTGTGCCTTACTACCATGTCTCCCTCTCTCTCTCTCTCATTACTTTTTCTGTGGGTTTTTGTATTTATAAACTCTAAACTGCATAAAGAGTATTTCATAAACTGCATAGAGAGTATTTCAAGTAGAAAAATAATTGAAGTATAAGCATCATATTTTAAGTTAAAACATAGATATATTGAGGATTGAAGCTGCTAATTCGAATAGGAGAAGAAACAATGAGATGATGTGAACCTTTCGTACATGTTGCAAAGAGGAGATGGGGGAAGAGCACAAATACAAATAGCAAATGCCGGAGAGAGGAGATGGGTGTAGAGCAAGAACCCATCTATTAGAACAGGTCTATTTAACTCTTCTTTTGGCTTAAAATTGTGCCACAATACACTATCATCTTTCGTTTGAAGAGCCAATTTTGAGAAATTCATCTAACTCTTCTCAAATTTATGTGGAAAAATAATTGTTATAAAGTCCTCTATAGGTGGATTATATATATATAAAAAAAGAAAAAAAAGGCCTCGAGAAGTGCACAATTGCGGCAATAAAAAGGAAGCAAACATTAGACACATTAATTCCAATGCTTTTAAGATTTCTAAACCTTCATTATCCAAAACCAATTATAAATATCCTAAAACTAAACCAAAATCAAACATGAAATTAATTGAATCAAAATACTCCCAAAAGTTTTTAGTAAACTGAGAAACTAAATCGAATAAAAAAATCAAATCAAAACCTAATGTAACCCAAATGCCTAAAAAGTCTGAAACAAAGACAGAATATCATGCCCACTATCAAATTGTAGTACTTTCGAAATGTAGCAAAATCAAATACCATAGTTTACTAAAGACATAAACTGATATTGTGGTCGCTTCAATTTGTGAATCCCTTTATTTATAAGCTTTTTCCACCCATAATTATCTTCCTAAATAGACCTTAAAAGTACAAGAGGATTAAGAAAATTGACCAAAGAAACTTGGTACATTACACTATAAATTTGGCAAAACAATTTAGTTAAGTACTATGTAAAGCCTTGACTTACTGAATTTTCTCATGTGACTGCATGACAGATTCTCTACTAATCATCTCAACTTGCTAAAATTTCATGGTATTTAAATATCATAACTGGTCACCACAATTCACAAATTAGCAAAGTAAACTAACAAATTTAATTTAAACTAAACAACTTAAAACCTTCAAAACTGGTTACAAATCCTTTTACTATTGTTTCACTTTTGTTTCATATTACTAAAATGATTCTCAATGAATTTTCAAGAATGGCATACAACATGGAAAACCCAAAAAACCAAATACTGTAAAAACCAAAAGGAATCTCTGAGAAAATTATCTTTTTTTGGTAAGTAAATCTCTATGGAAATTATTCTCTGCCACAACATACAAAGTAATCAGTTTTGTACAAAGAACGTTATACTTTCAGATTTAACAATTTAAAACGTGCAAAACCCAGAAACACCCAACATCAAAAAAAAAAAAAAATAATAATAATAATCATGACTTAAAACTATCTATTAAAAAAATATCGTCTAAAATCTACAATATATAAACAATATAACAAAATATTTTCAGATTTCAAAATCCCACAACCAACCAATGGATATTCAATGTAATTATAATTATTATCCTTAACATTGAAACTATATAATGCACCACCAATCAGACCATCAAATATGTTGGAACTCTTATGTTAATTAAGAATTTAAGAACAACAAAAAAAGCCTCATGTTACCCCATTTCTTATTACCATTTACCAAAACCTCGACTCCTTATGATTAGGGGAAAATACAAAACAAAAGGGATTGAACCCACAAATCGGATAACATGAGAATTGTAGAAAGTAAATGGCAAAAAAGCAAAAGCAACAGAGTAATACAACTAAACAAAAAGCAATGCAGAGCAACCCCAATGAAACCAAACAGCACACAGAGGCAGTGCAAGAGTAATAGCAAAATCAAAAACAAAAACCAACACACCATATCGTCTACCTGATGCCAATATGATTCTGGCCAAAACCTATTAAGCGAATACAAAATAGCGTCTCCCTAATGAAACTGTCTTAGTCCTTGAAACTTGATCTGTTTCAATCACCAATTTGTCGGCATGCCAAAAATAGTGTATACAACCAATACTCAGACATTGTAAATGCCAACCTAAACCTTGTAAATGGTTTGAGACGCAGAATCTTAGGAGTGGAAAATAAGTGGTGGTTTGGGGATGTTGGAGATGCAAAGGAAGGGTCTGAGGGGAGATTTATGAGGTTTTGAAGGGTTTGTTTAAGATTTGGGAAATGAAGAAGAAGAAATAGAAGACAGATTGGAGTATATCAGTGTTTAGTTTGAATCATATCAATGTTTCAGATTTTGTTTATTAAAAAAAATCAAAAATCAAAGAAAGCAAAAAAAGAAAACTCACCTTGTAACAGAGTACTGCCGGTTGAGGGAAGTAGTATTTTGAGAGAGAAACACCACCGTCGTCTCCTCTATTCTCTATTTCATCTTCGTGTCCCAGGCCTTGTCGCCACTTTCTCTATTTCTCTCTATGTCTCAGGCTTCTTTGTATCACTAGGTTTTTTTTTTTTAGTTGCAAGCCCTTTTTATTTTTATTTTTTTTTTTACTTTAACCATTTATATATATATATATATATATATATATATATACACAGACTATCAAACAACATTAATGTTGGGAAACAACATAATTTATCGCTTTTTAACTTATACATGTCTAATTTTTAGATAGCCATTTTTCCTATTGTGGCAGCACCTCCTTAAAGTTTTCTGCTATTATACATAGTATTAGATTATTCAAGGAAATTCTCCAAGATGTTTATCTCTCCAATAGTATGTACCATGTATTTGGTCTGCCCTTGTCATACTGTTTGGCACATTTGACATATGTTTTGGTTGCAAATGTTAAGGACTCTCAATATTAACTAGCCAACGATTCACAAAGGGAAAATTATGTTGCTTCTCCCGTACAACTCCTTGTCATATTCGTGTATAACGCGTATGATCACTAAATCTGAATTTGATCTCAAGTTCAAAATTTATTAAAACTTAATGGATGCTTTCCTTATAACTTTTGTTCCAAATGATCCAAAAGAAAAAAAAAGATTAAAAAAAGAAAAAGTTTCATGAGGATTTTTTGGCTTACGGATTAGAATATAATGATATATAGAAGTCAAGGAATAGAAGAAAGTTTCTAAGAAGCTATACAATTTTTTATACGAATTCAAAAGGCAAGACAGCGAACATATTCATTTTTTAATAAAATTTATTTTTAACATTTTGTGTATCATTAAAAAGTGTATAAAATTTAGAAATTATTCTTTTAGTTTTAAACAAACTTTTTCAAACCCTATATTTTCTACTCTTCAATCTAAAACTCCAAAAAAATGTATCTAAAAAATTAATAAAACTTAACAATGATTAATTGGACCAATTAGGAAAACAATTTGTTGTTGATAATCTATTGAGGCTATTTTCTTTGTGGAAATTACAAATTCATCTACCACAAAAGATTATCAAATAAACAATTAGAATTAACTTCTATATATGCATAATTGTAAAATAGTAATAATAATGAAAATATAATTGTAAAAGCTAAAATATGTCATTCATCTGATTATTTTCGATTGACTAAGCTTTGCTTTTCATTGAATAAGTGGCATTATAAAGTACTTCTATTACAACTATTAAGAATACTCTCTACAAAAACTACAAATTTTTTCATCCAAAAAGAATAAAAAATAAACAAAATTGAGTAAAGTCTCATAGTTTAACATTAAAATGGATCACTAAAAAAAATCAAATTCTAACTTGCAAAACAACTAATTATTAACCCAAATCAAATCAAACCAATGGGATAAGGAAAAAAAACTTCTGATCAAGAACTCCAATACCAAAATACCTAAATATGCACAAAAGTATATACGAATTATCAAAAAGAGAAACAAATATGATGTCACAATTAAATCAACAATAAGAAAAGAACTATTATTAGAAAATATTCAAAAAGAAATTCCAAATATTTGATATCTTTTTCTTTGAATGAGATCTTGATTACAACGACGATTTCATTATTAGATATCTTACAACTAGAATCCTAAACATAAGTGGTTGAAACCAAAAAAAAAAAAAAAAAATCAACAGATAGAGAAACAAGAGAGAGAGAGAGTTTTGACCTATTTTATCACGGAAAACTTGGAATGAATAGAGGAGAGGGGTGGAAATGAAATAATAAGAAATTTATATAAAAGCAAAGATGGAAAACGATGGTGGAAGTAGATAAACGGTTGAACCAAGTGAAATTGTAAAGTTTAAGAAGATTGCAAAATAATAATAATAATAATAATAATAAAGGATGCTAAAGATGGCAAATAAAGTAGTAATTGTAAAAATTGTGACTAAAAATAAGGAGATTACATACATGAGATGTATATTGCATATATAGCTTGGGCCTTGGACCTTGAGGTCAAGCTTAATTCTCTTCCCACATACCTTTGGCAATGTATATTTAATTATGACTCCCACGTGCCTGTAGAACCTTTTTGGTGCTAACTTTTATGAACTAAGTTAACCATGCAACACAACACTCCCTAATTTTAAAATGAACAATAGCCAAATGAGTTTTTGGTATTAGATTCAAATCTGTTATTCTCTCTCTCATTCTACACATTACAAATATCATTTATAGATATATATATATAAAAGATTTCTACAAGTATTTTTTATCTTTTTATCTCTATTAATATATCATTTTTTAAGGTGAATGATATTCTTCTAACTTCTATTGTAGTATGTTATATTTTTCTAATATACAACTAAACTTTATCAATTTCAAACTTATTATTCAAATTTCTCATCTCTTAAGAAATAATAAAATTATAACAATAATCAAAAGCTCATCCCAAAATTACAATGTTATCTTAACCAAAATTAAAATGAAATCAAAGGAATAAAAACCAGACTCTATAATAATTTATTCTCACATAATTGGTAGGAATATTCAAATTTATAGCCATGTAAATTGTCTTTTGATATAATCTCAAATTCTTCGAAAACAATTCTAAGTATTAACCAAAACCAAAATTCAATCAAAGTTATAAAAGGGAAAGATATGACTTTTCTTATGAAAAAAAAAAAACCCACACACACACACACACAATACCAAAACACATATTAAAAAAAAAAAGGGAACCATCAACCTTAATTAGAGCTATAAGAAAGAAAAAGAATCCACCAAAAGAAAGGAGAGAGAGAGAAAGAGATTGTGTTGGAAATCAGGATTGAATAGGAGAAATGACATCAAATTTATACAGAATAAAGTAGGGAGAAGTAGAGTCAAAATATAAGAAAAATAAAAGGATAAAGGAATTGTAACGATAAAGCATAAAGTAGTGGGGAGATAATGAGGCAAAAATTAAGAAGAAAAGTTGGAAGAAGTGTAACACTAGGTGTGAACTAATAGGGAAAACAAAAGTTTAAAAACAGAAATGAAAAGATAAAAAAAAATAAGCGAATGATGTAGCTCAACAAGAGCATAGCAACAATAAATGCCACGCTTCAACTTTTAGATATATAGACTATGTTGGCATGAGATAGAATTATTTTTCGCTAAATATTCTTGGAAAAGTACTCTATTTCATGCCAAGAAAACAACTCTATTTTCCACTAAATATTTTTGGAAAACAACTCTATTTTCAACTATCTCATTTTCCAATATTAGGTAACAATCTTAAAATGAGTTGAAAATTTATCGTCCAATTTCATTTATTTAGCTCGACGGAGATAGAATTGGTTTTCAAAAGAAAACAACTCTTTTTATATTTGAATTACCCCTTTTTTTAGCTTGACGTGAAAAAGGTTTTTTTTTTTTTTTTTTTTTTTCATTTATCTTCTAACATGGGGATGAAGTTGCTTCTCTTCGTGCTTGCTTGCAACCCAAAATGAATCCAACTTCTTCTCGAAGATGGACTTGAATTGCCTTATTGATCTCATCCACTAAAACCTCATTTGTGTCCTCCAAATCAACCATTTCTCAACATGAGTTCTCCTTGCAATCCTCAACTTTTCTTGGGTTTCTTTTCTTCTCAATTCCCATTCTTTATCAGTCAATGCCAGATCTGCTATCTATGATTTATGGGATTCAAGTATACGTAGCTTGTACTATGTCAACGATCATTGCAATTGAGAGTAAGGAAAGATGATGTTGGTCGTAGTCCTCAGATTTTTTACAAATGTTTGCCCATCTTTCCAAACATTTGCATGAATATTGTAGGGACTCATAGTCCTCAGATTTCTTGCAAATATTTTTCCATTTTTCAAACATTTGCATGAATATTGTGGGGACAATGTCACCTATTTATAATAGAGATGGTCCCCTTTTTTTCTTTTAGAATCAATATTGACAGAAGTCACTCCTAATTAAAATATATGATATATAAAAATTAAATCCATCACATATATGTTATAAATATGGTATGCCAGTGAAAATGATAAAGAAAATTAAATAAATAAAAAGGAATAATATTAACACAAAGTCACAAAGATGTAATCAAAGATATATTGAATATAATGTAGTAATACCATATTGACTGATAGAAAGAGAGATGATTACAAATAAATATGAATCCAAGCAGGTCTTTATTTTTTATATAATAACACCAAGAGGTAGCAATTTAGCTGCAAGGACCTTAACAAACCTATTCTTATTATAGATCACATAAGATCATGTTGACAATATCTTAAGATGACGTTATCATAGAAACTATAACAGAAGAAATATTGATTAGCTTTGTTATTTTGGAAGTGCTACTTGATATTGGTGATGTATGCGTCGGGAGGCTCTCAAATCGTTTTTCACATGCTGTAACTTTCTGTTGTGCGGACGTAAGATGACTTGTCTCTTCCGCATAGGATTGTGTACCTGCAGCATTATATGCAAGTTTCATAGCTGTGTATACATCATCTATATCGGGTTGGCATTCCTTAATTCGTATCCTCACGAATTGGTCTGTGACTCCTGTAAGAGCATTTGGGATTTCATCAAAAATTATAGTTGATATTATATTCAAGCTCACATCAGTAGAAACGAGTCCTAGCTTATATAGAACATTTGTAAGACCCTCAGGGTCTGAAAGTAGAGTTTGCAGGCAAAAATTATAGTCCATGGACTTTTTGCAAACCTTTTCAACAAGGGCTCGATCTGCATTAGAAACATCATAGAAAAGAGAGGTGACTAGTAGAGGGATTATCAAGATTGATAGGCAACTAATTGGAGAGGCCATTTTTTCTTTTCTTTTCTCTTAAGTTCTTTGTCAAGAATGATATTTGTTGATTCATGTATCTTTTGGCTTCCTATTTATAATATATTAGGTTGGCATGAGGCAGTTATTTTCCCCATAGATAGGTTGGCATGGAAGACAACTCTGTTTCACGCCAAGTTTAGTAAGAGAAGTTAAATGATAATTTTCCTTTGATGCCTTATTTTTAGATACTAAACACAATAAAGTTCGAAAATATTTGAATTACCTTTTTTGAACCAAGTTAAGTAAGAGAAGTTAAATAATAATTTTCCTTTGATGCCTTATTTTTAGATACTAAACACAAGAAAGTTCGAAAATATTTGAATTACCATTTTTCAGCTTGACATGAGAAAGCTTTTTTTTTTTTTTTTTTTTTTTAACATGGGGATGAAGTTGCTTCTCTTCATGCTCGCTTGCAACCCAAAATGAATCCAACTTCTTCTCCAAGATGGACTTTAATTACCATACCAATCCCATCCATTAAAACCTTATTTGGGTCCTCCAAATCATCCATTTCTCAACATGGGTTCTCCTTGCAATCCTCAACTATTCCTGGGTTTCTTTTTTTCTCAATTCTCACTCTTTCACAGTTAACGCCAGAGCCCCTATCTATGATTTATGGGATTCAATCATATTTAGCTTGTACTATGTCAACGATTATTGCAATTGAGATTAAGGCAAGATGATGTTACTCGTAGTCCTCAAATTCCTTATAAATGTTTGCCCATCTTTTCAAACATTTGCATGAAAATTGTGGGGACCATGTCACCTATATATAATAGTGATGGTCCCTTTTTTTTTTTTCACATCAATATTGACAAAAGTCGTTCCTAATTAAAACATATGATTTATAAAAATTAAATTCATCACATATATGTGATAAAATATGGTACAAAAGTGAAAAGGATAAAGAAAATTATTTAAATAAAAAGAAATAATATGAACACAAAGATGCAACCAAATACTTATTGAATATGATGCAATAATACCATATTGATTGAGAGAAAAAGAAATGATTACAAATAAATATTAATACAAGCAAGTCTTTATTTATTTTATTTTTATATAATAAGCCATTATGATAATCTATTCATAATAGTAAAATGTCATAAATAAATTAGAAGAAAGACCATCCAAGGTTTCCAATTTTGACGTGGCTATCCAAGCACCCTTATCTACTTCTAAATTATCTTCCCTTATCACTTGGAAGAACTTAATTTTCCCACAATGATTGGCCATCCAGATGGCTAACTTCTAGTATTTCTGCATCCTTTCCTCTTTTCCTTCATATTCATGGTCCACTTGCACGACGATGAGCTTTGAGTCACTTTTGAGCACTAAGCTTTTGATGCCCAGAGTTTTGGCAAGTCTTAAACTGGGGAATATTGCTTCATAATTTGCTTCTGTAAAGTTGTAATTTACAACTGTTAAATATTAGCATTGATATTATTAATGTGAAGTGTGTTATACCATGTTGTGCATGCTAGAATGGATGCGGAAGTAGAAGCATAGAATAGGAACACCGAGAACACAAGGGTTACGTGGTTCAGCCTTGACGACCTATGTCCATGAAGGAATCCCTTAAGGGCTACATCTTTATTGTATAAGAGTGTAGTACAATAACCTCTTGTGTTACAATGAACCCTAACATGAGTATATATAGGCGACTAAACCCTAGACTACTAGTACAAGCAGGACTGGGCTTGGGCCTATTACATTGAGCTAATATATGTTTAATATATATCTTTAACAACAATTATGTTTTTGTTGGCTTTTATTCTGTACCAAATTTTATTGTAATTATGCTCAATCTTATGTACCCTGTATTTTATGTGGATTTATTTATAAGGGTTATGTGAGAGAGAAAGTGTGAAGACTCAAGGCAATTGAAGACTAAAGTTGTTTTCGTGGGTAACTTGCGAGTAAGATTCCCACGAAGTGATGCATGTACCCTACACATGACTGGAATGCAAAGAGTCAGGACAAGATGGAGACTGCTGGTTTTCACGAGTGTCTCATGGGTAAGGCCTTCTCGCAAGATACCCACGAAATATTCTGTTTTGCTGAACTGTAATTTCTAATACACAGTATCTATACCCACACTATATATACCCACTTTACCTACAGATGTTGAGGAGTTCTTCTGAGAGAAAACCCTAGCCATAAACCTTGAGAGTTGGAGATTGTTATACCCATAATTCTTTACACAATTCATTGTGGTTTTTCCTCAACTCCTACCTCTCCAATTTCCATACACTTGAGAGGTTAATAGCCTAAACACTTACCACACCCTTTCAAAGTGTCTAGTGAGGTTTTGGTGCTGCTGGGAAGCATTGGAAGAAGCCAAGCTTTGGCGGATGCAATCGGGCATATTGTGGGATTTGGAGAGCTAGACAAGACATGGTTCTAAGAAGCTTTGTTGGAATAGGAGCTTGAAGGGCTTAGATGCATCGGGTAGATTACGCTTAGAGGGTCTCTTACTAACCCATGGATCCCAACTGATTGTCTAGTAGATCGATTACCACCTAGAGGGCGGTGGAGAGGTTTTTCGTCGAGTTCTTCAGTTTCTTCTTCGATAACACATCGGTGCATTATCTTGTGTATTCATTATTCTTCCCTACTCTTTTACCTTTCATTTTACTGTTGTGTTATAATAATTACGGGTTAGAGTAGTTTATTTGTTTATCCACTCACATTTACTCTATTCCATAATTAGTTAAGTTAGAGTAAAATCAATCAAGTCATAACTTTAATTTCGTGGTCTAAATAGCTTTTGTGTTTTCACACATTTTCAAGCTTTCAATTGGTATCAAAGTTGTTGTGGTTTAATTACCTGAGTGTGATCCTTGGCCCTTCTGTGATGGACTGATCACAATCACTCAATGCCCCACTTTTTTTTTTATGGGAGTAGCTATGCATTTTGGAAGGTTCGTATGAGGGCTTTCTTATGTGCTATAGATGAGTTCGTATAGGATTTCGTCGAGAATGGGTATGTTAAACCCATGACATCCAAGTTCGAATGGGACAAGACAGCCCTTGCATTGGCAAATGCAAACAGTAAAGCAATTAATACTATTTTCTATGGTGTGTCTACTAATGAATTTCATAGGATATCACATGTGGGACTGCCAAGGAAGCTTGGACGATTCTAGAGACTACCTTTGAGGGTACCAAGAAAGTTAAGGACACAAAACTCCAGATGCTTACCACCAAATTTGAAGAGCTCAAGATGGGAGATGATGAGTCATTTGATTCATTCTATGGCAAGCTCAATGAAATTGTAATTGCTAAGCTTAATCTCGGAGAGAAGACTGAGGATGCCAAGGTGGTGAGCAAGATTTTGAGGTCCTTATTGGAGAGTTTCCATGCAAAGGTCACAGCTATAGAAGAAAGTAAAGATTTGGATGAGATCAAAATCCAAGAACTTATTGGATCTCTCCAAACATATGAGCTGGGACTACTTTCTCATAAGACGAGCAAATCTCTTGCTCTCAAAACTATCACCAAAAGAATGGATGACTCCTTCGAAGAGGATTATGTGGAAAAGGAGGTAGCATTCCTTGCAAAGAACTTTCGAAAATTTTTGAAGATGAAAAACAGTGGGAAGCCGTTCAACAAAGCGAAGTTTTCATCCTCCAAAGGTAATAGGAAGGAGTTCAAGAAGAAAGATGGGAAGGAGTTTCAATCCCTTCAAGGACTTGTGTGTTACGAATACAATGGCCATGGACATCTCAAGAAGGAGTGTCCCAATTATCCTTAGTGTTAGGACATATGTGATTCACATGTTAGGAACATATGTCACTATTTTATGTAATTGGCTAATCCTTTGACAAAATGCACTTTACTTATATTTTGATAGATCTAGGATGTGTTTAATACTTCAAGAAACTTTTTTTCAAGACCAAGTGTTAAAGCCATGCAAGTTTGTCCAAGATTCAAGTGCAAAAAATGTTGTTCACTAAAACTCGACAGCTAGTTCGAAAGCTAGCCATCTATCAAGTTTTAAGAGCTGTTCCAACCCCATGGCTCGACAGCAACTCCACAGATAGCTAACTATTGAGGTTTATGAAAAACAAAGTTTTAGATATATTTTGACTCTAATCCATGATTATGTGTTTAGGCTTTCTTTTCTCATAACCCTAGACATATAAAAGGATTATTTTAAGGGCCATCAAAGGTGGAAGTTGCAAAAGTGTTGAGCAAAGTTTGTTCAAGTAAATTATGACTGAAGATTGAATTTGCCCTAGTTTATCATTCTTGTGAAGAAGTTGCTATGTTTGTACACCATTGGGTTTTGTGACCAAGCATCTTCTTGATCTTCATCGTCTGAATGAGCTGAAGAACTTTTCATCCAGTAACCTTCTCTAGTTGGTGATTGAAGTCGTGTACTAGGATCCACGCAATTGGTTAGTCACATAGTGGGAGCCGTGCATTAGCCGTGCATTAGAAGAAGTGATTGTCACTACAGAACAAGTCAAATTGAGTATTGGGGTAAAGATTCAACTCTAGGTTGGTACAAAGTACTAGGATTCTTTTACTTGTAACCGCTTGTTGTGATAATAGTGGATTCTCGAGAGTGGTGACCTTAAAATCACCTGGTGGGGTTTTTGCCCTGTTGGTTTTCCCCATTCATAAACAAATCACAACGTCAATTTAATTTCTGCTACACTTAGTTTAATTGGTGATTTGTTTCCCATTCATAAACAAATCACGGCATCAATTTAATTTCTACCACACTTAGTTTAATTGGTGATTTGTTTGTACTACCATGTGCTTTGCATGTTAATTTGATTAATTAATAAACTTGGCTAATTAATTAATTGATTAATAACAAAGGGTCAATACTTTTTTGGCCTATCACTTAGTGATTCTAACAGCTCAAATTTAGTTACGAAAGGAGAATGTGACAGTGAAGGAAATTGCAGAGCCTTCATGACAATTACCTCCATTGATTGTAAGAATGATTTAAGCAATTTGGTTGATGAACTTGGTGATCTTTCTGAGGATGAGGAAGTTGAAGAATCAGAAGATGAAGACGTGTACCAAAATGAAGGCAAAAACAACCTTCAAGAAGCATATGATTCTCTGTTGGAAGATTATGGAAAATAAGCCAAAGTTGCGAACCTTATTATGAAAAAGATGAAAAAGGTTGAAGAAGTGCATAGGTATATACTTGAAATTATACAAGCTAATGTCAAGGTTGAGCGCATTTCCACCAAGAAACTTAACAATGTGTTGTCCTCTAAAAAGTCTTCACATGATAAGACTGGTTTGGGCTACACCGAAGAAGGTAGTTCTAGCAGCAAACCCAAGAAGGAAGTAAGATTCGTATCAACTAAGAATGGCGAGAAACTCAAAGAAGTGAAGCCCCTACTGCTATAAAAAGAACCATTGGTGCAAAACTAAAGGAAAAAGGGAAGTCATTATTCAAAAATCAAAAGCGACCTCAAGTGAAGCATTTTTGTCATCATTATGGTGTACAAGGGCACATAAGGCCGAACTGTTTCAAGCTTCATGCACTTAAGAAGGCTGATTCTATGCATGGCCAAGAAATTTCAAAGAGAAGGCCAAAGGGAGCACAAGTTAAGGGAGATAGTGAGGGGCATCTCATTGGAGACATTATGGAAATGTTGAAAAACATATCACTATGTCTTGTTAGCTTCACTCTAAGATTTAAAAGTTATGTTGGTCGTACCCTGCCATCTAAGGCTCTCACCTAAAACACTCAAAAAGAGTGGGTGAAGAAGGGTATTTATGCATGATCACTTCCTATGTCCATGCATTAATTCTTCCAATGTTTAGGGTCATAGGTTTTGATAAGCCAAAAACGAATTGACCCCTTGTAATAAATTAACCAATTAATTTAACTAAGTTAATTAATCTATATATATATAATAGCAGAAGCTGAGAGAAAGTGGGTTCCTACAATTAAGGAGGTGGTGACAAATAGGAAAAGTGCCGACCTAAAATTCAGACATGTATAACTTTAAAAAGTGATACATTATATTGTTTTACCAGGTTAACATTGTTTGATTGTGGTTATATATATATATATATATATATATATATATATATATATATATATAAAACGGTTAAAATAATATATATATAAAAAAAAAAAAAAAAAAAAAAAAAAAAAAAAAACTTGCAACTAAAAAAACCTAGCGATACAGAAAAAGGGAAGGAGAAGGAAAAACGCATGCCATATAGAGGAGACAGAGAGAACCACCACCAGTCACAATGAAAGGTCCAAGTAAAAAACTTGCGATAGGAGGAAAATAAAAAACCTAGATACTGAGATAGAGAAGGAGGAAAAAAAATTATGACACAGATAGACCACCGTCTGCTCCATCACCGGACTTTGAGAACTGCCATGTTTATAGTTAAACCCAACCAAAAGCCTGATTGATACACCAATTGAAAGCCCGATCATTACACCGGTATAAGGATTTTAAGAATCTTGCCCTCAATCAGCCCTTCAAGGAGATATGTAATGTTGAATTATTAAATAGAGAGACGGGGAGAACGACAACAATAGAGAGAGATTTGGTCAGGCATATAGAGTGGAGAGAGAGAGAGAGAAAATCTGAGAAGAAGTCAAGCCTCTGCCACCATCAGATCTGTATCCTCTACCGGTTAGTCTCTGTTTTCTGGTTCTTTAAATCTGTGTTTAAATATGATTTAGATCTGAGTATTTTGATTGGATTGGATTGGATTGCATTCAGGTTTTGAACTTTAATGTAACATGAAGTTCGACATAGAATGAACATCTTAGCATTGTAATGTGAACTTTAATGTTCGTAGTAGTACACTAATATTTGATAATATGGTATTTCCTGTTACAGTTTGTGTTAACCGATGTAAGTGCTAATATTGATGATGGTTGCGGCTAATGCACCGATAAGATTCCTATTACTATTGTAGTGTTGCAATTGGGTTTCGGTGTAACAACGTGTTAAGTTAAAGTTTTTAGTGTGTAAAATTCTTTGATTGCCAGATACGTGTACTGTAGTAACAATATTGCAGAAGTGTAGTTACATATACTGTGCGAATACTTTCTACAAAGGTGGCTTATATATATATATATATATATATATATATGTGTGTGTGTGTGTGTGTGTGTGTGTTTGTACATAATTGTTATATTTGGAGTTTAGCCCTGATTGAATTATAATTATTTAACTAATATAGTTGCTTTTGGTTGATTGTAATATTACTCAAACTTGATTCCTTCTACTGTATAAGATTTATTTACTACGTTTGCAATGGCCTATATGTATAAATGTTAAATTCACTGCAGCTTTTTCCTTTTTTCTTTTACGATTAAAAAGTTGGATTCAATGTCCCTTTTAAGGGTTATGTATTGTTTTGGTTTTACAATTTGAAATTCCCAAGTACTATTAATTATGCATTATTATTTGACTAATATTTTTCTGACTTGCTATTTGAAATTATCATGTAAATTTTGCTTGCTTGAAGTCAGATTTTTTTTTAGTCTCTCACAGCAGGGTAGTACACACAAGAAGTGATTTAAAGAAACAAATTTTTAGTTGGTTATGATATTGCAACTTCACTCTAGACATTAGTTTTGGTGAATGGCTTTCATAAACCTATAGCCATTATTTCCTTTTAAACATTTTGGTAGTAAAATTGAAATTGTCTTGCAAGTTTTAGTTTGTCTTGCAAGTTTTAGTTCGGTGTGATTCATTGGGGTTCCTAGGAATAGCAAATTTGATATTTGAAATTGTCATGTAAATTTTAATTGCTTAAATTCTGATTTTTTTTAGTTTCTCATAGCAAGGAAGTACACACAAGAAGTGATTTGAAGAAACTAATTTTAAAAATTTTTAGGGAATATTGGACACTATATGCTTAAATATACTACATTATTAAAGTTTGAATATATGTAGTAGAAGTATGATAACTAAGTTTATGTTAGATGCAAAGTTCATTAATATGTACTATAATAGAAAATATTTTTCAATATAGTTTCAAAACAATAAAGAATTTTGTTCCATATCATCTATTAACTCCAAAAGTGTACTTCTGTTGTAGTCACTTTTTTTAATTATCTGTTCCATACAGTAACTTTTCTAATTGCGTTCTTGATTGAATAAATGTTTTGTGCAGACATACTATGATATTACTTCAGATAGTTATCTTGATTTCATGAAGAACTATGTGGTTAGGATTGGACCTTGGAAGGATACAATTGTTACTACCAAAAACCATTATTTGAATGATTTGTAAATGTATTTCAGATTCAATAGTTACTGATGTACAAGTTTTATAAGTTCTCAATAAATACCACTATTGTTTTGTTTAAAAAAAAAAAATTTGTGAAGGCCTTTTAATTTTTAATTTTTTTTTTAATTATCATCTATCAAAATATATTCAGGGGAGAAGGTGGAAGCAAATGGGACTGGGAAGAAGGAGGCCAAGGTGAACTGACGTGAAAGGTATTGAATTTTTGGGGAGTTTAGGAAGTTGGTACCACTATTGAATTTTTTTTTTTGGCATTTTGTTGGGTTTGTTTATGTGAGGAATAATGATTAATGGGTATTTGTTTAATTATACATTGAACTAAATTTACAATGATGGGCATGGATATCTAATGTTATCTACACCTTTTTGTGTCAATTGTATTGGATTTAGTTGCCAAGGTTAGATCTTTTTGGGTCTTGTTTATTATGGTTGTTTTAGCAAGGAATAATGGTTAATTATGCATTGAACTTAATTCACAATGATCTATACTACTAGACATTGAGTACATTTTTGTTGTGAATTGATGTGGACTTGCTGACCAGTTATGCATGGCATCATAATTCAGCTTCCAAATTGGTTTGTAACAAAATTGCAATAGAACTTATAATACCTAGAGCAATTTTTATGTGAATTGGAATTATAGGAAAGGACACATTATATGAGTTTGTAATGATACTATTAATACTGAATAAAAATGAGTTAAAGGGACTATTCTTTATAAAGGTTGCCTTTTAATATATTTTCTTCATGGTCTATATATTATCTAAATTATAGACTTATTATCTTGTCATTATGTAATTATTGTGTTCATTTTTTGTGTTAGGTTTCATCAAACTCTTGACAAATTTGGTGCTATATCTATTTCTTACAGTGATATTTTGAATTCACTAAATATTTAGGTAGCTTATTAGATAGAGGCCCCCAGAGATTAAGAACAAATGTCCCATCAAATTATCATTTACAACAAACCCTTGATGAATATCCTCCTTAATGTACTGACTCGACTTTGAGGACTAGTCCCAAATGTTTAGACAATGATGTTATACCTATTCATTGGATATATTTGCACTATTTTCTAAATGATTTCCACTGTAATAAATTGTTATTATTTGTTTCCCCTTATTTCTAAGTAAGTTATGATGTCTGTTAGTTGATGACAAGTACCCCAAGTTTACGACAAGTACACCAAGTTTAGATTTTTATGTCAATCTTCTTGCTCAAAGTAAGTCAAGTTTTAATTGCTTTGAAGATATT
Source organism: Quercus engelmannii (assembly GCA_029955605.1). Classification (NCBI taxonomy): domain Eukaryota; kingdom Viridiplantae; phylum Streptophyta; class Magnoliopsida; order Fagales; family Fagaceae; genus Quercus; species Quercus engelmannii. The sequence continues at coordinate 5,029,714 of JARPSG010000002.1, forward strand.
GCATTTTTGCATGCAAAATAGAGAAGCACTCTAGAGAATTCCCTTCATTCAAACTCATTTGAACGCAATGAAAGTAATACAATTGGTGGCTGCTCATTTTATATGTTCCTCCAAGTGGTCTATTGGAGAATGGAAGTACATACATGATGTGATTTGAAGAGAGTAATGTTTAAAATTTTTAGTGGATATTGGATATTATATGCTTAAATATACTAAATTATGAGAATTAAGTTTATGTTGGATGCAAAGATCATTAATATGTAAAATGATCCTACGCATTGCGTGGGCTAAACACTAGTCAAGTTAATTAATATGCAAATGCGTGGTAGTACAAACAAATCACCAATAAACTAATTATGCAGTGGAAAATAAATAACACGATGATTTGTTTACGAACGACAAAAACCCCACCGGATGATTTTCAGGTCACCACTCCCGAAACTCCACTATTATTCATAACAAGCAGTTACAAGTAAAGGAATCCCAAGTACCTTACCAACCTATAGTTGAACCCTTACCCCAATACCCAATTGGACTTGTTCTATAGTGACAGTCCCCATTTTAATGCATGGCTCCCAAGTACATGACTAACCAATTGCGCGGATCCCAGTACGTGACTTCAATCACCAACTAAGAAGGTTGTTGGCTGCAGAGTTCTTTAGTTCATCCACACAATGAAGATCAAGAAGATGCTTGGTCACAAAACCCTACGTGCACATACACAGCAACTTCTTCAAGAGAAAGAGATGAACTAGGCAAGAACTTCGTCTCCGGTCACAATTTGCTTGAATAGAGTTTGCTCAATACTTGTGCAACTTGTGAACTGTTTGAAGGCCCTAAAAACAATCCTTTTATATGTCTAGGGTTAGGAGAAAAGAAGGCCCAATGACACATTCACGGATTCCAAGAAAATCATATCAGAATTCTGAAATTCTTGAACCTCGATAGGTAGGAGGTGTCGAGCAGGTGTGGAGCACACGGGTTGAACAGCTTCCTAAAACCTTGACACATGTTAGCTATCGAGCTTTAGTAACTCTACACTTTCAGCTTGTTTTCTTGGACAGACTTGAAGGCTTTAACACTTAATCTTGAAACATGGTTTCTTCAAGTATTTAAACACATTCTAGATCTACCCAAATACAAGTAAAGTGTGTTTTGTCAAAGGATAAGTCAATTACATAAAATAGTGACATATGTTCTTAACATGTGAAACACATATGTCTTAACAATCTCCCTTTTGGCAATCCGTGACAAAACCACAACAAACAAATGAGCATATGAGAGAAGTCATAAATCACTCAACTCATATTCACTTGTTGAATACAATAAAATCTATCCTAACACAAACTCTTGAAAAACTTTGCAAGAAGAGAGTTTGTGGCAAGTAGATTTTGCCAACTTGTATTTCTGAAACACTTTAAACAAAACTCATCAAGGCAATAGAAATAATACATTGCATACAAGTATAAGAAACATGTGTTTAAAGAGAGAAAAGAACAACACATGTAAGGGGTAGGTGAAAGAAACATACATCCACATATAAAGAGAATAAGTACAATGTATGTGTAAAAATGGTTACAAGGCCTAATGTACAAGAACAATGTATCTATAAAAGAAAGAAAAAAAAAAGATACATAATATCCTTACTACATCCCTCAAAACATATCAACACTCCTCTTAACAAAATGGTCCTATACTAACTCCCCCCCTAAGGATGACTACTCTCATATCAAAAACTACTTCCTCGTTTTGTCACGGGTGACAAAGGGTAAGAGTGTCAAGTAGACATCTCATCGGTAAAGCTAACATCACCATCATCATCATCCGAAACATCATCGTCATCACCATCATCATCATCCTCATCGTGAGAATCAGAAGCCATGGGAGAAGATGGTGGTGGAGGAGAAGCCTCAGAAGCAAATCTGCCTATGGTTGCCTGTCATCAAGCAATACGGCCGACACGAATGTTCACTTGATACAACTCCATAGAGAATGTATCTAGGCGAGCATCCATGCACTGCAGCTGCACCATGAGCTTATCACGGGACACCGAATCTAGATGAACATCTATAATAGAAAGAATGAAATGAGAAGGGAAGTCTATAGTAAGATGCTCATGAAGAGACAACAAAAATCGAGCACAAGGCTTTGTGATGGAGTTGTAGTGAGAGAGTGGATGGAGTACAAAATTCATCACCATGTTTATGAATCTAGGACATTTAGCAAAAGGCCTACATGGTGTAAACTGACGATCACCCTAATCAAAAGGGCGCTCGCAGAAAGTAGCCATGAGCTCATCCTTGGACACTGTCTGCAGACACTCACAACTAGGATAGTGAGGAAACTCTACCCTAGGAACCCGAAGCACATCTGCAACAAGCTGCGGTGTGATAGGAATGCGTGTACCTCGAACACGAGTAAAGAAAAGAGGTACTAAACGATTAATCCCATGCATGTTGGAGTAAAACTCCTAAATAAGAACGAGAGGACAAGTGACCGGGATGTCACACAGTGACTCTCATTCCCAATTATGAATGACAGTGGGTAGGTCAGTGTTGGCAAAGTCCGCTAGAATGACTTGGCGTTTTGAATGAACACCTCGTGTAGAAAAGTTCTCTGAGAATGCCTTATGGGCATCATCATCATGGAACCGAAGAGAGAGAGGAGCAGAATCAGAAGATGAAGAAGCTCCAGAATGAAGAGGGTTCTAAGCCGGAGTATATTTACGCTTAGGTACCATAGACACGACTAACGTAAACAGAAAGAGAGGGAGAGAAAGAAAGACAATCAAAAAAGTCCCAAGCAATTCAAATATAAAAAGTATATTGAAAAGAGAGTACGTATGCATGGGAAATGTATGAACATGAGACATGTAAAAGAAATTGCATCATGGGCTCAGCCCAATCCAAACCTATCAGCACACAAATAGTTTGCACACATCTAAATGCATGAAAATACTATTATAATGCTAATGTGATGCAATGCATGAGATTTTAAACTTCTTTAGGTGAAAACCCATCCCAAAATTTCAACAATAACTCATCAATTTTGAAAAACCCCAAATTTTTTCAAAAACCCCAAAACCTAGGTTTCAAAACATGAAATGCATGAAGAATGAGAGATAAGATGCTTACCAAGTGAATAAAATCTTGAGAAAGCTTGAAGAAACCTTGAGGATGAAGATTGGAGTGAGATGAGGTTGTTTGGGAGAGAAAAGAGAGAGCTATCGAGGGAGAGATCGAAAGAAATGAGGGTCGGATCGCACGAGGAAGTATAAATAGACCCTTAGTAAATCTCAACAGATGAGGTGTCGAGAGGTGTCAAGCCATCTGTCGAGGAAGGTGTCAAGAAATTGGTCTTCGACAGATACAGGTATCGAGGAGGTCTCGAGGAACAACCCATCAGATACAAGAACAAAAGCTCGATTGATCCACCTGTTGTCAAAAAGCTATCGAAGAGACAGGAAATTTCTCTATCGATCCACCAGGTGTTGAGAAGCTATCGACATTGCGATAAGAAAAAGCTTAAGAAGCTCAAAAAATAGCAAGGTATCAAGAAGGTGTCGAGGAGGTGACGAGCTAGCTTTTAAAAGCAATTTTTTGAGAAGTGAAAAACACAGACATGAATGCAATCTAAAATGCAACTCAACCGATGATCCAAACACCATTTTAAGCTCTCAAAATTATCTCTCAACAGCAATTTTAAGCACATGGATCCCAAAAACACACACACACACTAAACAAGTCTAACCGATTTTATTTTTTAAAAACAAGTCAAGAAAATTTAGTAAGCATACATTAACACATGTAAAACCTTGTGATGGCCAAATCACATTGTACCTACATATGTATCAAAAGCAGCAAAGAATATTGCATGTTGTGTGTGAAAAACATCGCAAGATTGCATAAGTGTATACATGTTATGACAATTTGAGATATGAGAAAATCACTTTAACTTACACACATAACTGCTTGATGGGGACCATCACCTTCAAGGTACATCCTATAACTCCCACATCTCCTAGAGTACATGCTTGCAATCATATTTAAAGCATTTTTTTTTATCTTTTTGCTTTTTATTTTCTTTGCATATTTTTATTTAAGCAAATCATGCATAGGCATATTAGAGATAGAGAAGAAATACACAATGATAGTAAGCATTTGACATTCCAATTTTGCTATGCTAAAGCACAAAAATGTCATTGACATTGTACTTTTGCTATGCCGAAGCATATAGGTGTCATATTATGATTGACGGGCAACAGTAGTGAGATAGTTATTTATGCCTTTCTCTTAGGATTTTTAGTCCTACCCGTCAAAAAGAGTTATATGAGTGTTAAGTACAAAAGATAACTTAATCTAACTCATCACAAACAAAAGCCACAAGCTCACTTGCTTAGTTGTGCATAGAGATGCTCATCTAAGGTACAAAAGATACAAAGTTTAGAAAACTTTGTTTCAATGGCCATCCATGGTATACAAGTACCAATGTACACAAAACACACACTATTTTTGTATTTTTCTGTTTTTTCAATTTTTTTTTAAACTTTTATATGAAAAACAAAACAAAACAAAAAAAAAACAGAAAAATAATCAAACAAAAACATGTTAAACAAAAAAAAGTATAAAAACAAGCCTGACTCAAAACTTGAAAGCAAAACACACAAGTAATGCACACAAAAGAAGAAGAGAAAGAGAAAATTGATAGAATCACTTGGAGCTCTTTTCCTTCCACACCCTGGAAGAACCTTTCCTTTGATTAAACCCTTGAACCGACGGTGAGGGGGAAGAATTAAAATCATTTAAGTTCGAAAGGAACATGAGGGCTTTGAGAAGATCTCCAAGGGGAGCAAGAGAGGATTGAAGCTGATTTTGGCTTTAAGATGCTATCATGTTGTTGCTCTGTTAAGTGGCTAACCACTTATAGCAATTTGGTTGAGTATGACTGGCAACTCCACAATGATGACAGAAATGATACTTCTTCTGTTTAGGCTTTTGAGAGTTAGCCTTTTTAGCCCTAGGGTTCTTAGCTTCCTTCTTATCTTGCTTAGGGGGTGCTCATAAGATAGATTTACCTTTGTCTAAGTTCTCACTAGCTAAATCAGTTTTAACATCATTGTTCTCAATTTGAACATTATTGCTAGGAGGAACAAAAATAGTAGTGCTAGTAGAAGCAGTATTAGAGGAAGAGAAACCATACCCTAAACCTGTTCGGTCAAAAGTAGATTTCTAAAGACTAAGCATCTCATCAAGCTTTGCACTTGAAGCCCTTTCCAATTGAGCTCTAACTTGAAACAGGTCTGCTTCAAGCTTCTTAGTCTTCTCAGCCAAGAAATTGTTCTTGAACCTTAGTACTCCAATAGTCTGATTAGCCTCATCAAAATTTGTGGAAAGCTCCACACAGTCAAGTTCCACATCACTGAGCTTCTTGGTGGATAGCCTATACAGTTTCTCATGCTTCTCAGAAAACTTGTACATCTTCTCATAGGCTATATGGATGTCATCTTGATCATCTATCTTCTCAAACATGGATTCCACCAATTCCTCTTCTTCAACCACATCTTCAACAATCCTATCAGTAGGATTAACAGTGGCAATGAAGGCATTCAAGATTCTGTCATCCTTATTCTTGGAATCAACCTCAGGCTCGGTGTCGCTCAAAGTAGCAGCAAGTGCCTTTCTCTTCCCAGTGCTCTTGAGATATGTAGGACACTCATATTTTATGTGATTGAAGCCTTGACACCTAAAGCACTTAAGTCCTACGGGAACAGCGTACTGATTGCCATCCCTAGTATCCTTCTTCCCTTTGTCTTGACTCTTGAACTGAGAAGAACTAAATTGCCTACGATCCTTGTCAAAGCTCTTTCCATTGGCATTCTTCATAAACTTCTTGAACTACCTAGTGATGTAGGACTTCATCTTGGAATCTTCATCATTGGAAGATTCATCTGTGTCATTGCTCTTGGCCTTCAAAGCCATGCTCTTGCCTTTACCTGACTTGCCTATTCTTGTTAACCCTAGCTCGTAAGTTTGCAAGTTTCCAACTAGCTTAATCAAAGGAATCTTATCAATATCCTTTGATTCCTCTATCGCCGTGATCTTGGCATGGAATCTCTTGGGTAAATATCTAAGCACCTTCTTTACAATCTTGGGTTCAAGAATGGTTTTCCCAAGATTGAAGGCGGAGTTCACTATGTCCTTTAACGTAGCATAGAACTCATCGAATGACTCATCCTCCTCCATCTTTATCTCTTCAAAGCTTGTAGTAAGCCTCTGAAACTTTGAATCCTTAACAGCCTTTGTACCCCCATAGGTTGTTTGGAGGATGGTCCATGCTTCCTTAGCAGTTTCAGTAGAGGATATCTTTTTGAACTCCTCATTGGTGACCGCATTGAATAAAGTATTCAATGCCCTGCTATTGAAGTTTGCCGCCTTGCTCTTGGCTTCATCCCAATCGGCTAGCACTTCCTTTGGCTTAGTCCATCCAATCTCAACATCTTACCACACCTTCTCATCTAAAAACTGCAAGAAAGCTCTTATGCATACTTTCTAGTATACATGGTTAATGCCATCAAATAAAGGAGGTATAATTAATGACTGTCCTCTATCCATGACAAAAAGGGGTCAACAGATCAAACACAGCAAAGATTGACCCTAATCAGAGTGTGCCCGCTTTAATATCACTTGATAGGCCAAAAATGAATTGACCCCTAGTGATAAATTAACCAATTAATTTAACCAAGTGAATTAATTAAGTTAACTAACATGCAAATGCATGGTAGCACAAATAAATCACCAATAAACTAATTATGCAGCGAAAAATAGATAACAATGTGATTTGTTTATGAATAGGGAAAACTTAACGGCAAAAACCCCCTAGGTGATTTTCAATTCACCACTCCTGAAACTCCACTATTATCATAACAAGCGGTTACAAGTAAAGGAATCCCAAGTATCTTACCAACCTATAATTGAGTCTTTATCTTAAGACCTAATTGGACTTGTTTTATAGTGATAGTTCCCCCTTTTGATGCATGGCTCCCAAGTACATGACTAACCAATTGCGTGGATCCCAGTATGCAGCTTCAATATCCAACTAAGAAGGTTGTTGGCTACAAAGTTCTTCAGTTCATCCACATGATAAAGATCAAGAAGGTGCTTTGTCACAAAACTCTACGGTGCACATACACAGTAACTTCTTCAAGAGAAAGAAATGAACTAGGGTAAGAACTTTATCTTCGGTCGCAATTTACTTGAACAAATTTTTCTCAATGCTTGTGCAACTTGTGGACTATTTAATAGCCCTGAAAACAATCCTTTTATATGTCTAGGGTTAGGAGAAAAGAAGGCCCAAAAGCACATTCACGGATTCCAAGAAAATCGTATCAGAATTCTAAAATTCTTAAACCATGATAGATAGGAGGTGTCGAGAAGCTGTCGAGCAAGTGTCAAGCACACGGGTTGAGTAGCTTCCTAAAACCTCAGCACATGCTAGCTGTCAAGCTTTAGTAACTCTACACTTTCAGCTTGTTTTCTTGGACAAACTTAAAGGCTTCAACACTTGATCTTGAAACATGGTTTCTTGAAGTATTCTAACACATCCTAAATCTACCCAAGTACAAGCAAAGTGCGTTTTGTCAAAGGATAAGCCAATTACATAAAATAGTGACATATGTTCTTAACATGTGAAACACATATGTCCTAACAGGTTTATGCATCATGACATACATAATCTTTTTGCGTCATTGCTTTTGGTTTATAGCATGTTTCTTTTTCAAGTTTTTCTATGTACTTGTTTTTTTAATTATTTTACTTTACTTTGTATGTTTTTTAGTGTGTTCAAAAAATTCAAAAACCTAGAAAAATTGAAAAATCTCCAAAAAGTTTGATCGCTTATGTTGTGTATATCACATGTGAGTTTGGCCTTGTACCTTCATACTAATGGCATAGTGCATTTACGAGCTTAGCTTGTTATGTATGCACATGTATCTTTGTGGGAAAAATCTTGAAAACTATGTGTGATTGTTGTAAATAGATCTTCAAGCTTGTCATTTATGATTGGTCAATAGTCTTGATGGTCTTGATACTTGCATAGACTTGTGCCTATATCTCTTCCCACTTTATTTTTATATTTTTGCTTAAAGAGTTCAACAAATGTAAATCTCAAAATGGAAAGAGATAATGAGCTGCAAATGCTGTCGCACATACTAGTATTTAACTAGGAAAAAGGGAAAGCAACTTTTTATTGAAATGTATGGTGCTCAAAAAGCCAAAGCCTCACTCTCAATATTGAAATATCAAAAATTTCAAATACCGATCTCAAAATGAGATGTATTGTTCAAAAAATGATCAAATGTTATGATTTGTATAGAAGGAAAATGAAAAGCTTCTAAGATTTGTAATCATTTTCTTGTGGGAGGTCATATATATTCATTTCTATAATTGAGATAAACCACTTGACTTAGCACCCGTTGTGTATGACTTGATTAAATTGATCATTGAAGCTTCACTCTAGTCTAAGGACTATTTCACATTTGGTACTCACCCACAAGACACAAGTTTAGTTCAATTAATGCTTATTTCATTTGTGTGATTGTACATGATCAAACGTGATGTGTATGCTCAATTGCTGTCGATCAAACCTAAAAATATTTTTGATTATTTTATATGTTTTTGATAGTGATTTTAGACTTCCATGCTTTAAGTTTTTATTCAAAATGCATTTTTGTGTTGTTCTTCAAAAACTTGTTCAGAGACATTTTCGTGAGAAGCCCACGAAAAGAGGTTAAAGCAAAAACTGGGAAACAAAAATTTTAGACAAAGACTTTCGCGACTGTCTTGTGACTATTTCACGACTAACAGCTTCCCATGAAAAGCTTTGTGCTTCAATGGTGTTTTTCACAAGTAATTTTGTGAGTATCTAACTCGTGAAAAACATGTGTTTTGAATTTTATAGGGCTGATGTGACAAATTTTTAAAACACTCTATATTTCCCTCTCATTGCCTCACTCGAACCTCTCTTAACCCAAATCTATTTTTCACTTAAACCCCATATTTTTCAAGCTAAATCTCTGTACAATCAACTCAAAGGTATGTTTTCTTAACAATATTTTTATTTTTTCCTTAAATTATGCAGAAATTGATTTAGGATTCTTAAAATGGGGATATTAAAAAAAGGGGTTGGGAACTTTGTTTTAGGCAAAAAAATTTCAAAATTTTGATTGGACTGTGTTCCATTTGATTTGTGTGTATCTGTGTTGTCCCCTTGTGGCATTTTAATCATGTATTTAGGCATATTTTCATGTGTTCATGCATTGCCTATATGTGTAGTGTAGTGTTGCATGCCATGTGTTTATCAAAATGCTCAAGTGGCATTTTTGAGTTGATTTGGACTTAAATGAGTTCCAATTCCTGGGTTTACCCTTGATTAAACTTGCTTGACATGTTATGATCATTGGGTATGTGGTTTCCACACTTTACCCAACTTGTGCCTTGCCATGCCTTGCCATGCATCACCTAGGAACACCTCATGCACATTAGATGCACACACTTGCACAATTTCTATTTTGTTGCATTTTGCTAATGTTTACATAGTTTAGCACTTTAAGCATGTTGTTATCACATTGTTATGTTATGTTTTACATATTTGTGCTCATGTTTTGGATTAACTTGAATCTAATCAAGTTTATGCTCTATTTTTGTGTTTTGCACTTGTTTTTTCTCTGTTTTCTGTTTCCTTATGCAGATGTCTCCCACCAAACACTCTACTTCCAAGAAATCCTCCAAGTGTCCTTGCACAGATTCTGATAACTTCATATCAGCTGATGCAGACATGACTTACAATGATTGCTACAAACGAGCCACAATAATTATGGAGAGAGTTGTCAAATTGGATACCCTTGTGGACACTTGCATTCTTGAAGTGGTCAAGGAGATGACATGGATGAAGCTATTAAATCCAAGTGGAAATGTGTACTTGGAAATCATCAAAGAGTTCTTTTCAAATACTAGTGTGGACGAAGATCATATCAACTGCTGGGTGAGACATAAGGAATTTGTGATTACAAGGGAATCAATCCAAGAATTCCTTAAAGTTCGTCCTCCTTCTTAGCCAATCACTATGCAATACGATGATCTTTTGGAATCTATTGAGGAAATGGTAAGGATTCTTGGTGGTACACTAAACAAGAAGTCAATGAACACCATTCCATTCAATCTGAAGATGAGGACTCTAGCATATGTGATGATCCATAATTTGTATCCGGTCACCAATTTGACGATGTTGTCCGCTCCAAGGACAATTTTCTCGTATGATCTTTTCACACACAAAGAGATTGACATTTGTGAACACATCTTCCACCTCCTGACCAAGAGCATCACTAAAAGGAACTCAAGGACAATTATGCCATTCCCCACTCTCATCATGGGTTTCATTGCAAAGGCAAAGCTCAAACTTCTAAGCAGCCTCACTGTTGTGCCTAGAGATTACCCCATTGGTGCACACATAGTGATTGAATCAAAGCTCACATCATCAGATCCAAAACCGGTGTTTCTCAAATACCAAGGGATCGTGTTGAGAAAGAGGGTGGAGATACTGAGGAGGAAATTGAGAGATTCACCTCTGCACCAGGGAGTTCTGCTCAGCCATCTTCTCAAGCATAAGCACAGGGACCTGATAGACTTGATCTCCTTATTACTAGAGTAGACCAAATGTTTGGCATGCTTGACTCCCATATGCAACACATCGCAGACCAATTTGCATATATCCAAAGTCAGATCACTACATTATCTTCTCAAATTGAGGATATGTCGATAGAGTAGGGATCCGATTCTGAGTCCAAGAAGTTCTAGCCTCTTTGGCCATTCTGGTCAAAAAGGGGGAGAAAATTTTGAGGGGGAGCATGCACAGTTGAGGGGGAGCGGAGCTTAGTCATAGATATTGGTTCATTATTGGCAATTTATAATTTTTTTTACATTTTGGTTTAAACTTTATTAATGTTTATAACTCTTTGATAGTTTTATTGCTTTCTTTTAAAGTTTAGGTGAGGTTGAATTTATTCAATCATTAGATGGCTTTATTCTATGAAAAATTTTCTTGTAATTCAGCATTTAAAAACCCTGTATTTAGGTGAGAATTATGTAAGGATAATGTGTGAGAGAGTGTGAAGAAAAGCTCAAGAGTGTTCACCTAAGAAGAGCCTTGCGATTGGCAAGTCACCAAAGCTGGCACACGTGTGAAGCATGCAGGGGAGCTGAAGGGTCACATCAGCTGTTGCACTATAGGATAGAACTTCTAGCCTGGCCAGGAAGCTAGCTTATGACTCAAACTCACGACTCATTCCAGTCGCAAGCTCGAGTCGCCAGAGCATCATGTTTGGTTGTAACTGACTCTTCGCATTCCATACACACCCTACTATTTAAAACCCTTATACTCATGAAATGTAGAGAGCTTCTAGAGAGAATTTGGAGAGAGAAATCCTAGAGAAAAACAAGATTGACTCATCCACAATCTTTATCCTTTGATTCTCCAAATTCCTCTACTCTCACTCTCTTCATTGGTACATCCTTAAGAGGTACATTAACCAAATTCTTATCTCACCAAACCCATATCCATGAGGAGGTTATTTGGTGCTTGGGAAGTAGTTCAGAAAGGACCAATTCATTTTGGTTGATGTAATGGGCTATTGCGGGATCTGGTAAGCTAGAGAAGACAAGGTTTGGCGAAACCCTGTTGAAGCAAGAAGCTTGGAGGGCTTAGATGCACTGGGTGGATTAGGCTTGGAGGGTCTTCTGTTATTCATGTATCCCAACTTTATTCGCTAGTGGATTATTGACTACTTGGAGGGCGGTGAAGAGGTTTTACGTTGAGGAATTCGATGTCCTCTTCGATAACACATCGCTATGTTGTCTTTGTGTTTGCATCTCTCTTCCCTTAATCTTTGCCATTTAATTACTGCTGTGATTGTGATTAATTTTGGTTTAGATTGTTTTATCAATTCTGTTTTAGCTTATTTTCATATTCCGCACGTACATTGTTTGATGATAAGCTTGTGTTGGTAATTTGTAAATTGGGGGTCTAAACATTCATAGGTGTTTTACACACTATTTGAACATTCAATTTAAGTACTCTGTTTTTATATTTTCAGTTTAGTATTCAGTACTTATGTTTATTTTGTGTATTTTGCATTGGTTGTGTGTTGAACATGTAATTGATCATTGTGCTTGGTCCTTATTACTTTGCATGTTCAGATGAGCATTTACTAGCTAAATGTTCATTGTAGTCATTCTTTAATGACTGACCTTGTTTGATCAAGATATACTTAATGTTATATAGTGTTTATAAACTTGAACGCACTTTACTTGCTCTTGTACGTACCATGTATTCAACTTGTCATAAGCTTAATGAAAGTTTTGTTTGTGTGCGAGCGTTTCAGGTTACAAGTATATACATGCAAGTGCTTCATACTTCTAGATTTGGTGTGAGTGAGTTTTGCCACTGTTCCAAAACTCATATTTAAGTCTAGAGTCTGTTTTAGGGATTTTGTCATAGAATGGCCAAAGGGGGAGATTGTAAAGTTGCAATTTACAACGATGTTTTTTTTGGCTTTTATTCTTTGCCAAATTTGATTATAATTATGTTCAATCTTATGTACTTTGTATTTTATGCGGGATTTATTTGTAAGGGTTGTGTGAGAGAGAGTGTGTGAAGACTCAAGGCAATTGAAGACTAAAGTTGTTTTCGTAGGTAGCTCGTGAGTAAGCTTCCCACGAAGTTATGCATATGTCCTGCACATGACTGGAATGAGAAGAGTTAGGACAGGATGGAGAGAACTGGTTTTCAAGAGTGTTTCGTGGGTAAGGCCTTCTCGCGAGATACTTGCGAAACATTTTATTTTGTTGAACTATCATTTCTGATACACACTATCTGTACCCACACTATATGTACCCATATTACCCATAGATGTTGAGGAGAGCTTATGAGAGAAAACCCTAGCCACAAACCTTGAGAGTTAGAGATTGTTATGCACACATTTCTCTACACAATTCATTGTGGTTTTTCCTTAACTCCTACCTCTCCAATTTCCATACACTTGAGAGGTTGATAGCCCAAACACTTACCACACCCTTTCAAAGTCTCTAGTGAGGATTTGGTGCTGCTAGGAAGCATTGGAAGAAGCCAAGCTTTGGCGGATGCGATTGGGCATATGGTGGGATCCGAAGAGCTAGACAAGACATGGTTCCGAGAAGCCTTGTTGGAGTAGGAGCTTGGAGGGCTTAGGTGCATTGGGTAGATTAGACTTGGAGGGTCTCTTGCTAACCCATGTATCCCAACTGATTGTTTAGTGGATCGATTATCACTTGGATGGTGGCCAAGAGGTTTTTCGCCGAGTTCTTTGGTTCCCTCTTCGATAACACATCAGTGTATTATCTTGTGTTCGCATTCTTCTTCCCTACTGTTTTACCTATCATTTTACTGCTGTGTTATAATGATTATGGGTTAGAGTAGTTTATTTGTTTATCCACTCACATTTACTCTATTCCGCACTTTGTTTAAGTTAGATTAAAATCAATTAAGTTGTAACTTTAATTTAGGGGTCTAAATAGCTCTTGTTTTTTCACACATTTTCAAACTTTCAGCTTCATTACTTGTGGTGGAAAATTGAAGTTGTATTCCACATTTGAGGACGTCCTTGTCAAGAGATATTAAGATGACTCCTATGCTTCCTAGTTCTTTGACGGACAATCCATTAGCGTGAATTGTTCAAAACTGTGTCTGGTCATCACCTGAAAAAGTGAATTCAACAATAAATTCTTCCAATACCTGTGCTTTAATTTTTGATCAAGGTATATACTCGATGTTAAACTAACTAAGCTCAACGGCCCATTGCACTAGGCGTCCAATTGCATCTGGTTTATTCATAGCCTTCTTGATAGGTTGATCTGTCATTACAATGATTGAATATGCCTAGAAGTATGGATAGAGCTTCCTTGATGCTACAATCAATGTAAATGATACATTCACTAAATGAGGGTATTTTACTTCTGCACCCTGGAATGCTTGGCTTGGGTAATACACTGGCCTTTGCACCCTATTTTCTTCCCTGGTCAACGTTGAACTCATAGCTGTTTGAGGGATTAAAAGGTACAGAAAAAGGTCTTCCTCTTTCACTAATGGGTTTAGGAGTGGCAATCTCATTAGGTACTCCTTGAGGTTCTTGAAAGCTATCTTGCATTTGTTAGTCCACTTGAAGGCTTGCTTGAGTGTCTTAAAGAAGGTTAGGCACTTGTCTGCAGCTTTTGACACAAACCTGTTCAAAGTTATGACCTATCCCATCAATCTTTGTACTTCTTTCATAGTCTTAGGTGACGTCACATCCATGATGGCCTTCACTTTTTTAGGATTAGCTTCTATTCCTCTTTGGGACACCATGAAACCAAGGAATTTTCCTGATGATACTCCAAAGGCAAATTTCGCTAGATTGAGCTTCATCTTGTATTTTTTTGGAGTGTGTTAAAGGTCTCTCTTTGGTTGTCCAAATGTTCTGCGTTTCTCGTGCTTTGACGAGCATGTCATCGACATAGACATCTACATGCTGCTCGATTTTCTTGTTAAATATCTAGTTTACCAACCTTTGGTATGTAGCCTTAGCATTATTTAGCCCAAAGGACATCATTTTGTAGCAATAAAGCCTTTGGCTTGTTATGAATGTCGTTTTATCCTAATCTTTTTTGCTCATGCAAATTTGGTTGTATCCTGAAAAGGCATCTATAAAAGTTAGTAGTTCATGTCTTGCCGTTGAATTAACTAATTGGCAGATCCTTGGCAGGGAGAAGCTGTCTTTTGGACATGCTTGATTAAGGTCTGTGAAGTTGACACATCCTCCATTTCCCATTTGATTTTTTTACTATGACATCATTAGCCAACCACTTTGGGTAATAGACTTCTCGCATGAAACCTGCAGCCATGAGCTTGTCTACTTCTTCCATAATAGCTTCATTTCACTTAGGGGGGAATACTTGTCATCTCTACTAGATGGGCTTCTTCTTTGGATCAACGTTTAGTTGATGCTCTATGACACTCTCATCTATGCTTGGCATGTCTTCATGAGTTCAAGCAAACACATCCAGACTTTCTTGGTGGTTTTGGAAGCATCTCCTTCTACCAGCTCCATGGTTTTTAACTCTTCTACTGGTTCTTGTTGCTATTCTTCGACTATCTAGGTATGATTTTCTTTCCCTACAAATATTTTTTGGTAGTACTCTCGAGCTAACACCTGATCCCCACGGATCTCTCCTATCTTGTGGTCAATTGGAAATTTGAATTTGAAACAATAAGTCGAAGTAGCAACTTTCAAGCAATTAAGAGTTAGTCGTCCTAAAAAGACATTAGAGGAAGATAGACAATCAACTATGAGACAGTCAATATCTTTGATTACTTGTGCAAGATAGGTTCCAACTATGATGTATAGGGAAATAATCCCTTTTTGACAAAACCATTCTCCACTAAACTAACTAGGGGAGACTCGAAAGGACGGAGTCTTTTTGGGTCGAGCTTCATTTGCTAGAAGGCCATCACATACATGATATCTGTCAAGCTTCTGTTATCGACCAACACTTGACAAGTGTTGTATCCTTCTATTGCAAGCACAATTACCAGCAGATTGTCATGAGGCTATTTTACTCCTTTAGCATCGTGTTCTAAAAACACGATATCCTTTGCTCTGGTCCTTCTATTCTTTGTCATTGGGTGTCCTGCATGAATAATGTTAACTTGTCATTGATAGGCTCTTTGCAAAGATTTGAACTACCCCCAGTGACCGGTCCCTCAGTGATCGTTCTTATCTTACCAGTAGTGACCCTGACATCTTGCTCATCATCTCTCCTAACGTCTGCTTGTTTGGGCTTCTATCCTGCTCAGTGATGATGGTCTTTTTCTTTTACAAACTTTTGTAATTTCCCCCTTTACATTAATTCTTCGATTTTCCCTTTTAGATCTCTGCACTCTTTAGTGGTATGGCTGTGATCCTTGTGAAACTGACAATGCTTCTTTTGAGCTCATCTATGTGGCAATGAAGTCAAAGGTTTCACCCACTTTAAGCTTGGAATATCCTTGATTTGTAGCAAAACTTTTTCCATGGGCATATTCAAAGGGATGAAATTTACCATTTTCTTCAAGAGGCTTGAGCTTACCTATTCACTCTTTTGACTAGGGGAGAGATCCTTTTTTTTTTCTTTTTGTGCCAAGACTCATCAAGGTCATCTATCTTTCACTTGCCGTCAATGCGTCTACTCTGTTCATGTACTTCTGAGCTTTGAACTGGAGATCTGTCATCGTTGTTGGTGGAGTCTTGGCCAAGGAGAAGATGAAATCTTTAGTCATCAACCCAACCTAGAAGGCCATCAGTTGGACTTGGTTATCCGCTTCATCTATTTCCAGAATTTCTCAATTGAAACAATTCACATAGGATCTTAGGGTTTCTCCTTATTGATATTTTATCGTCAGTAGATGGGAAGTCGACCTTTTCTGTCTTGAAGGATCTTATATGATCTAATGGGCTTGTACCCCTGTTATAAGATTCCAATTGAGGGAGCTTGAACTTTGGTGGGAATGGGCATTCTAGGACTTCTCTAGCGAATGGCGAATCCATTCTTTTGATCATTCCATCTAAGTTTTTGGTGGATTTCCCTTTCAGAGCATTCTTAATTCGTCAATTTCTTTCCTCATGTCTTTCAAGAGCTCATCGTTATTACGATTGGGCTGCTCTGTCCATCTAGAATTGGACCACTCCATTTGTCGGGAACTTTTTTCTCTATGGCTAGTTAGGGGGCTATGACCCTCGTCATCATTATTGTTTCAATTACGATGTCGCGGATTGGGCATATTGCTATTCTCATAGGAGAGGTGCTGCCTCAACTCCTCATTCTACTTGGTCAATTCTTCAACACTTTCTACTAGTGTTTGAATCTATTGGGTCATTTGCATTGGATCAAGTGGGGTTGATGAACTTGGATCCATTGTGTCGTTTGAATGGTAGAGCTACGAAAATTTGTATGATTCAGATCTACATTCCCCACAGATGACGCCGAACTGATGAAGCCAAAAATGGATGTTAGTTGATAGCCTCGTCGGAGCTTATGACGAGGTCATGTTCCTTGCAAAGATGAGAGAGAAAAACACTTGAGTGGCATTAGCCAACGGTTCTCTGATGATTAAGTCAATAGAGTTCTTAATATCTCTTGGAGAATAAAAATATAATTCTATATGTTTAGAATTGTGTACCTTGTTTCTAATGTTTGGTGGCTTATTCATTGCCTTGATATAACCATTGGGATCCTCGTTATTAGCGTAACTGTCATTGGCATTTGCGTAATGTCTGCCTGAGTTTTAATGGAGGTTTGGTCTAGTCCATCCAACTTCTACTTCTAACCATACTTTCTCATCTAAAGATTGCAATAAAAGCTATAATGTGTACTTTCTTGTATGCATAGATAGTACCATAGAAAAGAGAAGGTATAATCAAAGATTGTCCACGATCCATAACAACGGTGTCAATGGATCACACAATAAAGATTAAAACCTAATCAAAGTGTGCCTGCTTTGATACCACTTGTTAGGTTAAAAAGATGGACCCCAGTTAATTAATTCAGTTACCTAAATTAACAAATTAGGTCAAATTACATGCAAATCATAAAGGCACCAACAAATCACCAAATAACTAATATGCATCGAAAAATAAATAACACAATGATTTGTTGATGAATGGGAAAAATTTCTTGTAAGGCAAAAACTCCACAGGGTGAATTTAAGATCACCACTCCTAAGAATCCACTAATCAATAATCAAGCGGTTACAAGTATAAGGAATCTTACCACTACCTTGGTCTATCCAAAATACCAACCTACAGTTGAACCTTTTGCTATAATACCCAATTGGACTTGATATTGTAGCAGACTCCTTCCTTTGTCGCACAAATCTCCAATTTGTGACTAACTTCTTTACATGGATCCTAGTACATGACTAACTCCAGCACTTGAAAGATTGTTGTTGGTTGCAAAGTTCTTCACTTCATAAAGGATGAAGATCAACAAGCACTTGATTACAAAACTCTAAGGGTATGTTTGGTTGGAGTGAAAAGTGGGTGGATGGAAAATAAAGGAGTGAAAAGTGGGGTGAAAATGGTTGGAGTGTGTGGACATCTCACTTTGTACCCGTTTATAAATTTTGTTCCTGACCTTAATGATGAGCTTGACATATCTAACCAAGGGTAATTAAAGAGTTCACAATAGTTTGGAAATAATCATAACTCAAAAGTTCTCAAATCGCTTTGAAATCGATAATGAAAAATGTCCTTTACTCAATATTTTGACCATAAAGTTTTATCCACAAAGAATATTTGAGTCCAGTTGGTTTCATTGGAAAGTAGACATCTTGGGTTTCAATTTGAACAAAAGTTTTGCCTAATTTAGGCTTATATTGACTAAGTTATGACCATTTGAAGTTGAACCAACTGAGCAGTCCAATTTTCTAGGTTTTTAAAACTACATTTTAAGAGCCCAAAACATCATTCTTTGATGTGGGCCACCCCTAGACTCTTGGGAATATCCAAAGAACATTAAAAATCCCAAAAACTCTAATTTTAACTTATAAATACTCATCTTATGTCTCCAATCAAAAACATAGTTAGAGAGAGTGATTTTTTGGCCTCCATATTCTCTAAAACTCTTTTTTCTCTTTTAAAAACCCTAAGGCAGCACCTTATAACAATTCTTATAAAATTAAAACTTCTCTTTAGTCAGTTCTAAGGAAGAAAGTTTGTTTTCAAAATTGTTTTCTAAAACATTTTCAAAACCTTGTGTTCTTGTATTGTGATTACTAACTATTGTTGTGTTCTTTGATTATTCTTGTCTTCTCCATCTAATATTTGTGTTGTAAGTATTGAGGGGTCAGTTAAAACCATCTCAAATCTGTGATTCTAAAGCAAGGTGAGTCTCTTTTCTATGATTTCCCACCTTGCTACATATGATTCGCATGAGTTCTTGATGTAGTTTCTCTAGTTATTATATTGTATTTGTTTGTTGATTTTTATTATGTTTGATATGTTTAACTTGATTTTAGGTTGTCTATAATCTATTTTAGGCTGTTCTTGTTTTATTATTTTGGTTTCATGTAAAGTTTAACATTGAAACCCCAAAATTTCTAATTTGTGAAAATCCATAAAAAATTCATGGAAAATGCATGCAAGCATGTAAAATGATGAAAAAGGAAGGTTAAAATAGTCTTACCCTATGTAGATGAAGAATACCTTTGAAGATTTGACCACAAAAACGACCAATTTTTTTTTTTTAGAAAAGGGATAAAGAGAGGAATCATAGAGATAAACATAAAGAACTTTTGAAAAAGTTAGGTTTGATTCCTTATGTTTTTAAATCCGAGATTCGATCAATCGAGAGGAATCAAGCAGGAATTGAAAATCACATGAAAAGATGCTGGATTGATCGAAAGGAATCGAGTAGGAATCAAGGGAACCAGAGACTTTTAAAAGAAAAAGCCATTTTTCTCCTTAACATTTCAATCAGTCAAAAAACAAACTCGATCGGTAGAATTTCAAAAAGAAAAAAATTCTAGAAAAAATTTCTACATAATTATTTGAAAAACTGTTTTTATGATATGACATGAATGCTCAAGACTTTAAATGATCTTCAAAACCAAATTTTCCAAAAAGAAATTCAAATTTAACAAATTTCCTCACTCTTATCTTTTCTCACACCCCAAAATCGCATTAAACACTTCAATAAATTTAATTTTGATAAGCCACAAAACATAACACACAATCACATGTACAGTGTTTAACAAAGATTTGCTTGTGGCGTGTGCAACCAGCAAGTGCATGAGATACTCACAAAGTGAATGTAAACAAAGAATAAACACACTTTCTACATTATCCATCACAAAAGTTTGAAAGTGACTATCACCTAAAGAGTTACATCATATAACTCCCACATCTCCTAGAAAACACGCTTGCAACCATGTATTTTTTTTTTCTTTTTCTTTTGAAGCATATTTTTCTTTTTGTTTTTTTTATTATTATTTATTTTTCTTCTTTTAACTAATGAACAATAGCACCTTTAAGAATTTTGATGTGCAAGTGCTACACCTTACTGAGCAAGACTTTAATGATTTGCATACAAGTGTTCATGATTGGTGAGTAACAGTGGTGAGATGGTTATTTATGCCTTCCTCTTAGGATTTTTTAGTCCTTACAATTAAAAGAATGTAAGTTCAAAAACATGAGCATGTGATTATAAACCATAAACAACTCACACAATATAAGCACTACATAGCACAAACTAGAAAAATGTAGAAAAATAAAGCTCATCAAAGCTAAACAAGGTACACAGTCATGAAATGCAAATTTTATAGACCAACCTCAATTATACATCTTGAAGATGCATAATACAAAAACCCCCTTTTTATTTTCTGATTTTCTTTTTTTTAATTTTAAATTAAAAAAAAAAAAAAACAGAAAAGCACAAAACAAAGCAAACCTAGAATGAAATGTATGAATGTTATGCAAATGCAATCCTAATGAAAAGCAGTTTTGGTCACAAGAGATAGAAAGAATTAACAAAAGGACCATGTTAGACAGACTCATTGAGGTTGAGTCTTTTGCATCTAGACGCTTTTAGATGCAAGCTTGGAGTTGGGATTTGTCTTAATTTCAACTCTAGTATCGGTATAAAGGTTAAGAACCTTCACCAACTCGTGAATAAGTGCAACAAGATCTTGTTCTTGCTTGCACATGCACCTTTTGTTTGGGAGATTGCTTTAAAGGTTGCAACTTAAAATAATTTGGTCTAGTATGCCTAGCTCTACCACAAAAGTGACAAAACCACTGAGGTTTGTGGTTTTTCTTGCTTCCAAGTTGATTAGACTTTTTATATTCAGACTCACTCAGATCTACTCTAGTTCTTCTAGAAGTAGGTGATACTACTTTATGAACCTTAACATCAAAAAGAGTTTGAAAAATAACAAAAAATGATGCAGTAGGTACAAACTTAGGAGGATTCACTACAATAGTAGATCCATTCTCAACAAGTCCTAGACTAGTCTTATTAGAAACAGACTTTTGAACATGCAACATCTCATCTAGTTTAGAGGTAGAAGTTCTATCTATTTGTTCTCTAGCAACAAATAATTCTAATTCTAAACTTTTAACTTTTTCAAGCAAAGACATGTTTTCAATCTTAACAGAGTTCAAGAGTTCATTAGCATTAAACAACTTTAGTAGCAAATTCTTCTTTTCTTATTCAAGAGTGTTTAGCTTTTTTAGACCTAATTCAACACTTATAGCATCTTTAGCTGCTATCTTGCAAAGCTTGTTATAAGCTTCCTGCAAATGTGCATTCTCAATCAGTTCCCCATCAGAAGGGTTCTCATAAGCAATCTCAATTTCACTTACTTCAGCAGTAGCAGTGAAAGCTGTGAAATTCCCTTCTTGATCACTTTCAAACTTATGATTAGAAACTTCATCATCACTCAAAGTAACAGCCATAGACTTACCTTTTGACTTCAAGAAGGTTGGGCACTCAGATTTTATATGACCATCACCTTGACAACCACAACATTGTTGTCCCAAAGAATTATTTGAAGATTGACCTACTTTTTCTTTAGATTTATCATCATTATTGTTTTTAGCAGTGTCATTCTTCTTAACATTCCTAGAACCAACAATGTTTCCATTTCTTGCCCTTCTATTATTATTTTTCAGAAAATTTCTAAAATTTTTGGCAAGATAAACAATCTCAATAAATGAGAGTTCATCTTCAAATCCACAATCTTCAACCTCATCAACAGTTTTTAAAGCCACATATTTGGATTTATTAGTCTTTGGTAAGTCAGATTCATAGGACTAAAGAGATACTACAAGTTCATCTACAAGGATAGAGTCAACATCTTTACTTTCAGTTATGGCAATCACTTTAGGTCTAAAATCCTTAGTCAAAGATCTAACAATTTTCCTAACAATTTTAGGTTGATCATAGACTTCACTTAGATTAAAAGCAGAATTAACAATATCATTTAATTTAGCATAGAATTCATTAAAAAAACTCATCATCAAACATTCTGATACTTTCAAATCTAGAAGTCAACTATTGCAGTTTATTTATTTTTACTACCTCGGTGCCTTTGCAAGATGTTCCATGCACTGTTTGCAAGATGTTCCATGCAGTGTGAGCAATCTCCACATTTGAGATTCTCTTAAACTCTTCCATTGAAATAGCATTGAATATTGCATTCATAGCCTTACTGTTAAAGCTTGCTGCTTCCTCTTAGGCAGTAGTCCATTCACCAATAGCAGTGGTTGGTCTTTCCCAACCATTCTCAATAGATAGCCATACTCTCTCATCAATAGATTTTAAGAAGGCTTTCATCCTAACTTTCTAGTAAGCATAGTTATTTCCATCAAAGTGTGGGGGATTACAAGAGAGTGACCGTGTTTCATGACAACAGGGGTCAAAGATCAACTCTGGGTAAAGATACCTATAAATAAGAGCTAACCTACTATGATACCAATTGAAAGTTTGTTTAGACCCCTTTAACAAATAGTTTAACCTAATTTATTAACCAAGTGATTACTTAGATTAATTATTTAGATCTAGGTTAAACACAAATAAATCATATCATGCAAAAATGCAGAAAAGTAAATAACACCATGATATGATTACTCAGGGAAACCAATGAAACTAACTATTTCAAGGTAAAAACTTGGGAAGGATTTGATCTAACTATCCTCAAGGTAAATCAAATCCACTATAAGAGAATCGAAGTTTTTATAAAAGATTCAACCCTAAATCTAATGCTACCTCTAGTAGTAACTTACTAACATGACCACGTGCAAGTTTCAAATCCACGAACTCTTTCTCTTCTTGGCTTTACAGCAAACCAAGTTGCCTTGTTTGTGACTTTGAGACTCCACTCAAGGGTTTTAGATCACCTTCACTTGTTGATATTGATGCAGCAACTAGTTCTACCAATCCTTGATTGTAGTTTTAGCTTCTGTAGATTCTTGTGTAGTTAGAAGGTACAGAACCTCTCAAATCTCACAAAAAGTAACACACAAGTCTTCTTTAACACCTCCAAAACATGACTAGGGTTTCCCTTTTATATGTGGAGAAGATTAAGTGAAACCCTATACGTTTTCACAGGCTTAAGCCTGTTTAAAATTCTGCAAAATAACTTTGCCTATGATTTTCGATCGGTCAAGCCTAATTCTTGATCGGTCGAGAAAAGTAGAACCTCACTTTTCTTTTCTACAAATAGCAAGACTTCAAAACTTGAAACACCCATATTTAAGCATTGCTTAAACACCTAGACTAGACATGTTTTGATCTCGGTTTGCCAACACAATACAATAATGATTCTAAATATTTAATTCTTAAATCTTCAAAACCTAACAAACATGCATATTTATTTTATGTTAGTTTAGTATACTTATTGATTTGTTTCATGTTTATTTGTTTATGTTGATGCTTTGTGTTTTGTTTTTATGTTAGTTTAGTTTTTAGGGTTTCTAACATGCTTGTTTGATCTCACATGTTATATGTTTTTTTGATTAAATCTCTAAAAATGTAATTTTTCAAATTTGTGCTAAAGGATGCGTATGCATCCTTCGAGTATGCATGCGCATGGTCCAACCATGCGTACACATAGTTGAGTATGCATAGACATCCCAAACCCAGATTAGGATAAACATCTTATTTTTATTTATTTAATAATTTTTCACATGTTGTTTGATTTTGTTTAACTATGTTTAGGTTAATTATTTATGTTTAATTATTTTCCATATTTGTTTGAGTATTTTTTCCATGCTTATTTTATTTGATATTCTTTCCTTGTGTATTTTATTTAATTGTCAACTTGTCATGTTTAATTTATTTTGTTTTATTTGTTTCCTTTTTATTGTTATCTTTAATATGTTGCCTGTGTTATTTCCTTAACTACATGTTTTATTTATTTCCCCATGCATGATGTGTGTTATTTCCTTAAGTTCTAGATGTTGCCTTCTTCACTTCAATTTTTTCTCTTTTCACTTCAATTTTTTTGGTTTGTTTGTTTGTTTGTTTGTTTGTTTTTAAAGAAAACTGTTTTGGATTAATTTCTTAACCTTTTGTATTTTTTTTTTCATTCCAATGAAGTGGCCATCTGCGAGGCACAATTTTTCATTACACCACTCACCAAAAATATCCATACAAGCCCAAAAATTATTTTGGGCCCTCACAAATGTTTCCAACATACCCAACTTTGGCTTTCCCAAATATTCCCCATATTATTACCCAACTTGGGCCCACACAAATACTTCTCATACCATTATCAAAATTGGACCACAAAATTATATCATCTCTATAAAGGCCCAAACTCATTTATCTTGTGGGCAAAATCCAAAAAGCCCAAACACTCTTACCAAGCCCATTGCTACACAACACTCGTAAAAGCTCATTGCTACATGACACTCTTACAAAGCCCATTGCTACAAGAAACTCTCACTAAGCCTGTTGCTACATGGAACTCTTAAAAGCCCATTGCTACACGGCACTCTTAAAAGCCCATTGCTACATAGCACTCTTTCTAAGCCCATTACTACATGGCACTCTTAAAAAGCCCGTTACTATATGACACTCTTAAAAAGCCCGTTGCTACACAAGCATACCCTTGAGAGTAAGGCAAGCCGATGTTAGTCGTAGTCCTCAGATTTTTTTACAAATGTTTGCCTATCTTTTCAAACATTTGCACGAATATTGTGGGGTCTTGTAGTCGTCAAATTTGTTACAAATGTTTTCCCATCTTTTCAAACATTTGCATGAATATTCTAGGGACCATGTCACCAATTTATAATAGTGATGGTCCCTTTTTCTTTTTCTTTTTTTGAATCAATATTGACAAAAGTCAATCCTAATTAAAATATATGATATATAAAAATTAAATCCATCACATATATATATATATATATATATATGATAAAATATGGTATACAAGTGAAAAAGATAAAGAAACTTATTTAAATAAAAATAAATGATATTAACACAAAGATGTAACCAAAGAAATATTGAATATAATGCAATAATACCATATTGATTGAGAGAGAGATGATTACCAAAAAAAAAAAGATATATTAATACAAGCAGGTTTTTATTTTTTTATATAATAATACCAAGAGGTAGCAATTGAGCTACAAAGACCTTAGCAGATCTATTCTTATTATAGATCACATAAGATTATGTTGACAATATCTTAAGATGACGTTATCTTAGAAATTATAACATAAGAAATATCGATTAGCTTCACCATTTCGGAAGTGTAATTTGATATTGGTGATTCATGTTTCGGGAGGCTCTTATATTCATTATTACATTCTGTAATTTTTTGTTGTACAGCCGTAAGTATAGTTGCCTCTTCCACATAGGATTGTGTACCTGCAGCGTTTCTTGCAAGATGCATTTTCTTGTGTGCATCCTCTATATTGGTTTGGCAATTCGAAATTCGAGTCCTATCCAGTGGGTCTGTGAGTCATATAAGAAGATTTCTAATTCACGAGGGGCATCTTCTATTACATCCAGGTTCAAAATAGTAGAAATGAGTCCTAGCCTATATAGAACAATTGTAATACTGTCTAGGTATGAATGTAAAGTTGACACGCAAAAACGATAGTCCTTGGACATTTTGGAAACGCTTTCTATAAGGGCTCGATATGAATTAGAAATATCGTAGAAAAGAGAGGTGACTAGTAGAGGGATTATCTCAAAATAAGTTGAAAAGCTATCTTTTAAAATTATCTTTTAATTTCCAATATATGGTAACAACTCTATCTATATTTGAATTACCTTTTTTTAGCTTGGCATTAGAAAGGTTTTCTTTCTTTTTTTTTTCCTAAAATGGGGATGAAGTTGCTTCTCTTCGTGCTTGCTTGCAACCCAAAATGAATCCAACTTCTTCTCTCAGAAGGACTTCAATTGCCTTACCAATCCCTTCCATCAAAACCATATTTGGGTCCTCCAAATCATCCATTTCTCAACATGGGTTCTCCTCAACTTTTCTTGGTTTTTTTTTCCCCCCTCAATTCTTGCTCTTTCACAGTCAATGCCTAAGCCCTTGTCTATGATTTATGGGATTCAATCATACATAGCTTGTACTATGTCAATGATTATTACAATTGAGAGTAAGGCAAGACGATGTTAGTCATAGTTCTCAGATTTCTTAAAAATATTTGCCCATCTTCTGAAACTTTTGCATGACTATTGTAGGGACTCGTAGTCCTCAGATTTCTTGCAAATGTTTTCCCATATTTTCAAACATTTGCATGAATATTGTAGGGACCATGTCACCTATTTATAATAGTGATGGTCCCTTTTTTTTGAATCAATATTGACAAAAGTCACTCCTAATTAAAATATATTAAATATACAAATTAAATCCATCACGTATATGTGATAAAATATGGTATACCAGTGAAAAAAATAAAGAAAATTAATTAAATAAAAAGAAATAATATTAACAAAAAGATGTTATCAAAGAAATATTGAATATAATGCAACAATACCATATTGATTGAGAGAAAGAGATGTAGGGAATTTAACCAAAAATTCCTAACCTGTGAGAAACAAAACAAATAGAGAAAACACACGCCAAAGAAAATAATCACAAGCACAAGACAATATTTACGTGGTTCGGCAATTTGCCTACGTCCACGGAGTTGCAGGGATTTCACTATTATCAAGGAAAATACAATAGTACACAAGAACGCTCTCAAGAAACCCAAATCCCAATTACAACCTAGCACTCTCTCACATAAAAAATAAGAATAGAAACTGGCTGCCACTCTTTTCTCTATTTTTCTCTCATGCGACTGCTCACTAGGTTAATTAGGATTTCTCTCTATATTCTCACGACTGCACACATTGCTTGTCAAAACCTAATATATATATATATATATATATATATGTCAAAGTCGGCTAAAAGGTGGGTTACTATTCCAAATAGGATTTGGTCAAATAAGGTGGACGTGGGCTTGTGGCAATTCAAGCCACACATGGCCCACTTCAACAAATCTCCACCTTAGCTTGAATTGATCAAGCTACACAAGCAAACTCCTCCATCAGCTCCACCTTAACCCTTAAGGGCTCACAAGCTGCAAACATTAGCCACAATCCTCCATAACACAGTCCCTCATCCCTGCAACTCATCCTCTTGTCCTCAAACTAGAAGACCAATTGAAGCTGCGCACAGCTTCAACTTTTCAATAGTGACACCCTTAGTCAACATGTCTGCCGGGTTCTTAGATCCACAAATCTTCTCAAGCATTACCAGCTTATCTTCAACAAGGTAACGGATAAAGTGGTATTTTGTCTGTATGTGCTTCGACTTGGAATGAAAAGCCGAATTTTTGGCAAGAAAGATTGCACTCTGACTGTCACTGTGTAGAATGCCCATCTCCTGCTTCTTACCCAATTCATCTAAGAAACCATGTAGCCAAATCATCTCCTTTCCAGCTTCAATTGCTGCAACATACTCAGCTTCTGTACTAGACAAAGTAACAATCTTCTGTAGATTTGAAGCCCATGATATAGTTGTACCACCCAGAGTGAAAAACAAACCCTGTAGTACTCTTTCTACTATCAATATCACCAGCAAAATTAGCATCTACATAACCCTGCAGTTTCAAACTTGCACCTGTGAAACAAAGACATGTATCTGATGAACCCTTCAGATATCTCAGAATCCACTTGACTGCCTCCCAATGTTGCTTTCCAGGCCTACTCATGAATCTGCTCACAACTCCCACTGCATGTGCAATGTCTGGCCTTGTACACACCATAACATACATCAAGCTGCCAATAGCTGAGGCATAGGGCACCTTGCTCATGTGGTCCCTTTCTTCTTCTGTCTTCAATAATTGTTCTTTGCTTAGTTTGAAATGACTACCTAAGGGTGTGCTCACTGGTTTAGCTTCATTCATGTTGAACCTGCTGAGAACTTTCTTCACATACTCTGACTGTGAAAGCTTCAATGTACCATTAGCCTTGTCTCTAATGATTCTCATACCAAGGATTTGCTTTGCAGCTCCCAAATCCTTCATTGCAAACTGTTTGGACAATTGCTTCTTCAGATTATTAATCTCCTCAATGCTAGACCCTGCAATAAGCATATCATCCACATACAACAGTAATATGATGTAAGAATTATCAAAAGACTTAACATAGCAACAGTGATCGGCTTCACATCTCTTGAACCCAATTCTATGCATAAAATTGTCAAATTTCTTGTACCACTATCTAGGAGCTTGTTTTAGGCCATACAAGCTTTTTCTCAGTTTGCAGACTAAAATCTCTTGTCCTTGAGCAATGAACCCTTCTGACTAAATCATGTAAAGGTTTTCCTCCAAGTCACCATGAAGGAATGCTATCTTCACATCTAACTGCTCAAGATGTAAGTTTTCTGCAGCCACCATTCCCAGTACTTGTCTGATTGTTGACATCTTCACAACTGGAGAAAATATCTCTGTGTAGTCAATGCCTTCCTTCTGCTGGAACCCTTTAACAACTAATCTGGCATTGTAACGTTTGCTACCATCATGCTCATTCTTTATTCTGTATACCCACTTGTTGTGCAAAGCCTTCTTTCCTACTGGCAATTCAGTCAATTCCCATGTCTGATTCCCTAACAAGGAATCCATCTCATCCTTCATGGCTAACTCCCACTTGCTTGAATTTTCATCTTGTAAGGCTTCATCGTAACACTCTGGCTCACCACCATCAGTCAACAGGAGATAATTTAAAGTGGGTGAATAACGCTGTGGAGGTCTAATGTTTCTGGAAGATCTGCGGACTTTAGCTACAGGTGTACTTAGATCTACTTGTGAATTTACATTCTCCTTATCTTCTTCACCCATTTTCTGGACAATACCTTCAATCAATTCATCTAAGTTAACAAACTCAGATTTCTTTTGATCTATCCCTGTAACATCTGACACTACAATTGACCTGTCCTTGTACATAACCTGTTCATTAAATATCACATTTCTACTTTTGATGATTTTCCTGTTTTGTTCATCCCAAAACCTATAGCCAAATTTCTCATCACCATAGCCAATGAAAAAACATATTTTAGACTTTGCATCAAGTTTACTACGAGCATTAGAATCAATATGAACATAAGAAACACAATCAAAAACTTTTAAGTGTGAAAAATTTACCTCTTTACCGCCCCAAACCTCCTCAGGAAGTCTGAACTCCATGGGAACTGAAGGTCCTCGGTTTATCAGGTACGCTGCAGTGCTAACAGCATCAGCCCAAAAAGTTTTTGGTAGTCCAGCATGCAACCTCATACTCCTAGCACGCTCATTAAGAGTTCTGTTCATGCGCTCAACCACACCATTTTGTTGTGGTGTCCCAGGAATGGTCTTCTCCATCCTAATTTCCTGTGCAGCACAATACTCACTAAACCTTCCATCTATGTACTCTCCTCCATTATCTGATCTCAAACATTTTACTTTCAAACTTGTTTCTGTCTCAACCATGGCCTTCCACTTCTTAAAGATTTCAAATACATCAGATTTATTTTTCAGAAAATAAACCCATACCTTTCTGCTTGAGTCATCAATGAAAGTGATGTAGTACCTTGAACCTCCAAGGGATGCAACCGGAGAAGGCCCCCACAAATAAGTATGTACTAATTCCAAATTTTCAACCTTCGGTGTCCTACCAGTTTTCAAGAAGCTCACCTTTTTCTGCTTTCCTAAGATGCAACTTTCACACATGTCAAAATCAATGGATTTCAATTCTGGTAGTTTTCCTTTTGACAGCAGCATCTTCATCCCTTTCTCACTCATGTGACCAAATTTGCGATGTCATAGGCTTGTATCAGTACTTGCATCAGCAACTGCAATTGTGTCTCTTGGACTTGAGGTCATGTACAAAGTACCAGTCTTCTTTCCACGAGCCAATACCCTAACTCCCTTTGTAACCTTCCAAGTACCACCAACAAATAGCATTGCATGTCCTTCATCATCAAGTTATCCAACAGAAATCAGATTCCTCCTCAGGTCAGGAATATGTCGAATCTTCTCCAGTAACCAAACAGACCCATTGGGCAACAATATCCGAACATCTCCCATACCCACAACATCCAAGGCTGAACCATCAGCTAAATACATCTTACCAAAATCACCTACAACATAATTTTGTATGATTTCTCGGTGTGGAGTGGTATGAAACGAAGCTCCTGAATCCAAAACCCAATCATCAAGTGGACTGTTTACTGCAAAAAGTAATGCATCCTGTATCTCTTCTGTTATAGCATTAGCAGAATCATCTTCATTCTTCTTCTTAGGACTTTTGCATTGATTCCTAAAGTGACCTGTTTTCCCACAATTCCAGCATTGTACTTGTTGGCCTGATCTAGATTTACTTCTGTTCCGATTAGAATTTCTGAATTTTGATCTGCCCCGATTTGAATTTCTGTTATTACCTCTGCCTCTTGTCTCAAGGTTTAGGGCAGAACCAGATCCTGAGGATTCACCTGCATCTCTTCTGCGAATCTCCTCAGCCAGAATTAAATCTCGTATATCATTGTACTTGAGTTTTTCCTTTCCTGTAGAATTGCTTACTGCCATCCTCATTGCCTCCCAACTGTTTGGCAAAGAAGCCAAGACGATCAGAGCACGAATCTCATCATCAAAATCAATTTCTACAGACGACAATTGATTTGTGATAGTGTTAAATTCATTCAGATGTTGTGCTATTGATGCATTCTCTGCCATCTTCAGATTGAACAGTTTCTTCATCAAGTGCACTTTATTGTTTGCTGACAGCTTTTCATACATACCAGACAAAGCCTTCATCAGATCTGCTGTGGTCTTTTCCTTTACAACATTGTGTGCAACAGACCTAGACAGAGTTAACCTAATAACTCCCAATACCTGTCTGTCAAGAAGAGCCCATTCCTCAGCCTTCATAGCCTCAGGTTTTTCCCCTAGAAGCGGTAGATGCAACTTCCTCCCATAAAGGTAATCCTCGATTTGCATCCTCCAAAATCCAAAGTCTATGCCATCGAACTTTTCTATTCCAGATGCCTTTCCTACTTCCTCTGCCGTTGCTCTCACTTAAACCTAACCCTAAGCTCTGATACCAGTTGTAGGGAATTTAACCAAAAATTCCTAACCTGTGAGAAACAAAACAAATAGAGAAAACACACGCCAAAGAAAATAATCACAAGCACAAGACAATATTTACGTGGTTCGGCAATTTGCCTACGTCCACGGAGTTGCAGGGATTTCACTATTATCAGGGAAAATACAATAGTACACAAGAACGCTCTCAAGAAACCCAAATCTCAATTACACCCTAGCACTCTCTCACATAAAAAATAAGAATAGAAACTGGCTGCCTCTCTTTTCTCTATTTTTCTCTCATGCGACTGCTCACTAGGTTAATTAGGATTTCTCTCTATATTCTCACGGCTACACACATTGCTTGTCAAAACCTAATATATATATATATATATATATATATATATATATATATGTCAAAGTCGGCTAAAAGGTGGGTTACTATTCCAAATAGGATTTGGTCAAATAAGGTGGACGTGGGCTTGTGGCAATTCAAGCCACACATGGCCCAATTCAACAAGAGAGATGATTACAAATAAATATTAATACAAGCAGATCTTTATTTTTTATATGATAACACCAGGAGGTAGCAATTTAGCTACAAGGACCTTTATTTGAGGTTTTTCTCTATTGCTTTGAGGGGCGACAGTTGATGCAGAACCCTTAAGGTTTTTATGGAAGTAATATTGTGGTTAAGTAGCATTAGACTTCACTTTTCTTCATTATAGATTGCTGCAGAAGTTCTATTTTGATGTGCAAAATTTATTAGCAAACTGGTTGTTGGATTGCGTGTTTAAAGGTTATAAAATATGCCCAGCGGCCTGGCTGATGAATTAGATCACAAGTGTCCCTACTCAATTTGTTCCAATAGGTTATAGGATTTTGGGAATGCAACTATATGTTTTATTATTTATTTATTTATTTATTTTGATAAATAACATCCATTTATTTTTTTTATTTGGTTGTGTAGGATCATAATATATGTATTTGAGTGGCATGATCTTGAATTCACAGCAAGGAGCAGAAGTGTTATTAGTGTACCATTAGAACTAGTATTCTGTTTCCACACCTTTGTACCTATTATGAATTTTTTTTTTTTTTAATATTGTTTAGTGATTAACAAAATATTGCTGTAACTATGACAAAGGGTAAGGTTCATTTTTGGAGAATGGTCTAAGCCTCCTTGGCAGTTTCAGTGGAGGATATCTTCTTGAACTCCTCATTGGTGACAGCACTGAACAATGCATTCAAAGCTCTGCTGTTGAAGTTTGCCGCCTTAATCTTGGTATCATCCCGATTGGCTGGCAACTCTATAGTCTTGGTCCAGCCTAACTCCACAGCTTGCCATACTTTCTCATCTAAAGACTGCAAGAAAGCCCTTATGTGTACTTTCCAGTATGCATAGTTAGTGCCATCAAACAAAGGAGGTATGATTAATGATTGTCCTCTATCCATGACAAACAGGGGTCAATGGATCAACACAGCAAAGATTAAACCCTAATTAGAGTGTGCCCGCTCTGATACCACTTGATAGGCCACAAAGTGAATGACCCATTGTGATAAAAATTAATTAATTAATTAGTCAAGTTATTAATTAATCAGTTTATCATGCAAACGCATGATAGCACAAACAAATCACTAATAAACTAAACATGCAGCGGAAAATAAAAGACACGATGATTTGTTAACGAATGGGGAAAACCTAACAACAGAAATCCCACTGGGTGATTTTCAAGTCACCACTCCTGAAACTCCACTATTATCACAACAACCGGTTACAAGTAAAGGAATCCAAGTACCTTACTAACCTACAGTTGAACCCTTACCCCAATACCCAATTGGACTTGTTCTATAGTGACAGTTCCCCTTTCAGATGCACGACTCCCAGTACGTGACTAACCAATTGTGTGGATCCCAATACACGACTTCAATCACCAACTAAGAAGGTTGTTTGTTGCAAAGTTCTTCAGTTCATTCAAATGATGAAGATCAAAAAGATGCTTGCTCACAAAACCCAACGGTGCACATACACAACAACTTCTTCAAGAGAAAGAGATGAACTAGGGCAAGAACTTCGTCTTCGGTCACAATTTGCTTGAACAGAGTTTGCTCAATGCTTGTGCAACTTGTGAACCCTTTGACGGCCCTTAAACTGATCCTTTTATATATCTAGGTTTAGGAGAAAAGAAGGCCCAAAGACACATTCACGGATCCCAAGAAAATCATATTGAAATTCTGAAAATCTTAAACCTCGACATATAGCAGGTGTCAAGCACACCGAATGAAGAACAGCTTCCTTAAGCTCGATAGATGCAACTGTCGACCATCTATTGAGCTTTAATGATTTTGCACTCTGAACTTGTTTTCTTGAACAGACTTGAAATCTTCAATACGTGATCTTGAAACGAGGTTTCTTGAAGTATTTAAAACATTCTAAATCTACCCAAATACAAGTAAAGTGCGTTTTGTCAAAGGATAAGCCAATTACATAAAATCAAGACATATGTTCTTAACATTTGAAACACATATGTCCTAACAAATACAAATTACAAACCAAGTTAATGTACTTGTAGTGAGTGAGAGTGGGGTGTGTGGGTGGCCATTAATCAATGTGTGGGGTAGGATGGCAGGTGTGTTTGGCTATTAATGTTTAACTTAAAATATTTAATTTAATTTTTTTTTTAACTTACTACTTACTAGTTGGTTGTTTATTAGTAAATTAGTTTAATTTTATGTGGGGTATTATAGAATTGAATAGTTGCGTTAATAAATTGGTGCTAATGTGTAGTGTACAGTCATTAGTATTACAAATTTTATTATATAAATTTTATAAATTCATGTATCATTAATCAAAAGAAATTAGGATTGAAAGGGAGATTGTTGCAAAGTTTATTACAAAATCAACTATAGATGATCTTTATTATTTAAAAGAATGTTGAATTCTATTTTTTAATTATTAATTTAAAATGTATTAATAAACGGTTATTTTGTTTTTCCTATCTTTTGTTGATATTTTCTTAACATTAAATATATGCTAATTTGTATTTTAAAGAAATTTTTTTATTGAGGTTTTGGCCTCCCCCTAAATTTTGATCCTAGTTCTGTCCCTGCAAATATGAGCGCCTCCTGAATATTTGCTACTAGTGTGGCTATCTAGATCATGATGATAAAGACTATGATATTTAGATTGAAAGGGAGGGAACCCTATTACCAGAGCGAAAACAATTCGGACCTAGCATATAAGCGCTGACCTTCATCTCATCGTAAAAAAATACACCTATAGTCCCAAGTTTTTATAAAGCCAAGATAAACAAGCCTTCTCAACCCACTAATCCAGTGGAAGACAGAGAGGCTACACCAATGGAGCATGAACTAGTGATTGGAACAACCTTGGCTTCATCAGAGTGGGTCCAAGAAGTGTCGCCGGGGAGTACAAGCCAACTTTGGGAAGAGGTGACAAATTTGGCAAAATCTAATACTTTCATGAATATTGAAATGACAACTCACACTATGCATGACTTCTTCAGATTCCGTTGAAGGGATTAATCCCAAAAATAGTGACTGCATAATGTAAGCTTGATTTTTTCTCTATTCAATTTCTAATCAATATATATATAAAACTGAAGCCTCTAAAACTCCCACAATTTTTTACGTCAGCACAATATTAAAAAAAAAAAAAAAAAAAAAAAAAAAAAAAAAAAAAACTAAACAAAAAAAAAATTCTAAAACCAAAAATAAAAACATAAACGCAAAATACTTTTCTAAAACCCGATATATTGCTCTGTCGTTCCCCCACACGGAACCTTCTCCTTCCTCTGCCTTCTCCTTCCTCCAAAAAGCAGACCCACGCTTTGCCATCCCCCCCCCCCCCCACACGCAAAACGCAGCTTAACGGCTCCACTTCAGTCCAAAACGTAGACCACCATCAGCTCTTCTCTCCCACAACTCAACCGCTCCACCCTTCTCTAGCTTTACATTTGTTGGTGCTACCCATCTCTCACTCACAACAGTTTCTCCCCCTCTCTCACCCTCAGTTTATCTCCCCCACAATGCTGTCGACACCTAGGTTTCTACCATTGGGTTTGTTGTTGGGTTCTACCCCTATCGAATTTTTATTTTTATTTTTGGTAGCTAATTTGAGTTTGGGGTGAGTTTGTAGAGAAATTCGAGTTTGATTTTGAGAATATCTGTTTATACGTGGCTGTATTTTGATTGAAATCAGAGAAGCCCCAACACCCTCAATTGAGTCTGTTTGATCTGTATGTATATTTGTGCTCTATTTGTGTATATACGTGTGCATAATATGTATGTATTTAAGCTTTGCTGAAATTAATGCTATGTGTTTCATATTGTTCTGTCGGTTTTGTATTCTGTGACTAGGCTTCTGTGTTTGGTTGGCTCCAATGTTTTGCTTAATGAAATGATTTGGGACATGAAATTTTCTGAACTTTGTTTTTAGTTTTTAACTGCCTTGCTTTAAAGCTTTGATAACTTCTGATTTGTTCACTTGATTGTGGTTTACTTTTATGCCAAAATGGGTTGCGCTTAGAAAAGATGTTTTTTCTTTTGGCGAAAATAGAGACTCAAATGTAAAGTCCACATCGTTTGTAAATCTTTGCAAGCTGAAATTTTATTTTAGTCTACCACCAAGAGTATTTAAGTTTTTTTTTTTTTTTTGGGTTGATTGTTTTTTATTTAGGTATTTGGGTTATTGGTTTTGATTAAGGTTGAATGATGAAGATGGAACTATAGTAGGATGATCAATTTGAAGAGCTATGTTATTCAAAATCCAATTTTGTTTGACAAATTCACCAGATTTCGTACTTTGTCTCTTTGTAATATTCTCTCTCTCTCTCTTGCTCATGTTTTTGTTGGTATAATGGTTGAAAGAATGATTTAAGAATTGGTATCCTTTGTGAAAATGGGCCAACCTAAGTGTTTGACAAAATGTCTTAATGAAATTAGAATCAATGTAGATTAAAGGCTTGGTAAAAAATTACATCTATTTTGTGAAAGTCCCCTATTTTGCTGAATTCATTTATTTTTGTTTATGTTGTTAGGAAGTGGAAGGATATTGTGGATGAATGGGTGAAGTTGAATCAACCTAGGGAACACACATCCTCTGCTTTAGTGGGTAATACTGTTTTTACTATTTGGAATGAATTTAATTTCAGTTTCTCTTTTAAGTAAGTAACTGAGTGCAGATTACATTATAGAAAGTAAGTTAAAATTGATAATTGTTGTTGTTGGCAGCTGATGGAGACTCACCTCAGTAGAAAGTTACTCAAAATGGTTATTAGTTGCTATAAGTTGATTTTTTTTAGGTCATCTTTGAATTACAGCGGGTACTATTAGTGAGAATTTGTATTGCAACTCCCAACTAGAATTGTGAATTATAATTTTCTTAATAGAGAACTGTAAGCGTTTAGAATTTTGGTTGGGAGTAATGATTTTTATTGATAAGTTCTTTGGAATTTTGGTTTTCTTTTTAAATGTTGTGCTTTTATTTAAGCAATCATTTTGACTTCACCACATAAAATTATTTTTATTTGAATATATGTAGCATAAATGGCAAAGCTATGTAATAGCACTCTAATGCTATGCTTTGGATATCATCTTATAATGTTAGGTTCTGTCTAAAATTTTCTTATGGAGTAGATGTATTGAACACATCTTTTATATGTATGTGGGATTGACCTACGTAAGCTCCACATGAATATTCATATTGGTATATTCAATTTGTGTTTGCCTATTGGGATTGTGTGTGACCTTGGGTCCGTACTATTTAATCGTTACTCTCTCTCTCTCTCTAAAGGCTAAATACTTTGATATGTTGAGTTATTTGGGTTTCGTTTGAATGGTTTCACTGTTTTGTCTCTCTGTAATATTCTCTCTCTCTCTCTCTCTCTCTCTCTCTCTTGCACATGTTTTTATTGGTATAATGGTTGAAAGAATGATATAAGAATTGGTATCCTTTGTGAAAATAGGCCAACCCTAAGTGTTTGAAAAAATGTCTCAATGAAATTAGAGTCAGTGTAGATTAAAGGCTTGGAAAAAAATTTACATCTATTTTGTGAAAGTCCCCTATTTTGGATTGGTAAAAATTAGAATACGTTTGGATTGGTTGGAAAAGTCTGGAATTTTTTATTGCTCTCTTTATATGTTATTATGCTGTTAAGTTTAGTATTTCAGGCTATTAGTTGCAATAAGTTGATTTTTTTGGGTTATCTTTGAATTACAGTTGGTATTGTTAGTGAGAATTTGTATTGCAACTCCCAACTAGAACTGTGAGTTATGATTTTGTTAATAGAGAATTGTAAGCATTTAGAATTTTGGTTAAGAGTAATGATTTTTATTGATAAGGTCTTTGGAATTTTGGATTTCCTTTTAAATGTTGTGCTTTTATTTAAGCAATCATTTTAAAAGGCTGAAAATGATGCTGCAACCTATGACTTCACTACATAAAATTGTTTTTATTTGAATATATGTAGCATAAATGCAAAGCTATGTAATAGCACTCTAATGCTATGCTTTGGATATCACCTTATAATATTATATTTTGTCTAAAATTTTCTTATTGAACACATCTTTTATATGTATGTGGGATTGACCTATGTAAGCTCCACATACACATTCATATTGGTATAATCGATATGTGTTTGCCTATTGGGATTGCAGGTGACCTTGGGTCCTTGCTATTTAATTGTTACTCTCTCTCTCTCTAAAGGCTAAATACTTTGATATGTTGAGTTATTTGGGTTTTGTTTGAATGGTTTCACTATTTTTTTGTAGGTAATTTGGTGCCAATTAGGAACTGTTGTTTTACTCAAATTTGTATCTGCTGGCCCTTCCAAGAAGCCTTTAAATAGGTCTCTGAAAACCTTATCAGAGCCTAATTTGGTTGCACTAATTCCTGCAAGCCTGAGTATGAGTCCTCCATGACCAGCAGTTGCATTTCTAATCCAAAGGTTTCTTTCTTCAATTATATTGAATTGGAAAATTCTAGCTTTGTATTATAGATTTATGTTTCTGTTGACTAATTGTTTGATTAAATTTGTTTTCTCATGATCTATTCAATTGATATAGTTTGTGAACTTGGTTTAGTTGCTACAGATGTTAGTTTGTATGAAATTGTGACAATTGTTGTCAAATAGCATTTGTTGGGTCGACTAATGAGCCAAAACAAAAAAATATATATATATGAAAAAAGAAGAGAGCAAAATGAGGTTAATGGGAATTGAAACATGTTCTAACATGCCTCCAGTACACTTAACAATATCAGAAATAAAATGTGTTAAATGGGAATGAAAAGACTATTTTTATTCCCATTTGCAACTTGTACATCACGACGTGTTAGGTGTACTGCAAAGAATCTTTTCATTCCCATTTAGAACATGTACACCGTCTGCTTGAAAAAAAATCTCACTTCCTCTTTGCTTTTATTTATTTATTTAGAATTTGATAGTTATACTCTCGCAATATTTTAAGTCAACTTCATGGTTTGTGTCTCTTGGTTTTAGTTGTCATAGGAATTGCTAACACACTGAAACACTACTTGTGCTCTCGTCCTACATTAAAACAAAAAATGTTATTGACCATTAACTAACCAAGCATGACAGGTGTCCAAGAAATAATATAGTAACATTCTCCCATTGCTTTCAATTTATTTCTCCTTCCCCCGATTCCACACAGATAATTTGACATATTTTATCAAACAAGTCTATGCATTACACCACAATGACTCACTAAATGCATAGTATGTAATTGTGGTAGATTTGGTTTTGAATTAGAATTGGTTTTATAGTGGTTGAAACCCTAATTTGGGTCCATTTCTTTATACAACCCTCTATATACATCCATTGGTAAGGTTTTTGTTTTCCCTTTTGAAAATTTGGATTTTAAATATGACTTAGGTTTTGAAGTTGTGGTGGATTGGTTTTGATTTAGGAAATTGGGTTAGTCTATGGTCAACGTAAAAGGGGTTGCCTAAGAGATCATTTGGGAAGAACATGCACTTGGCATTAATTTGTAAAGCATATTTTGTTGTTGTTGTTGTTGTTGTTGTTTTCTTTTTTTTTTTTTTTTTTTTTTTTTTTTTTTTTTTTTTTTTCATGCCATTTTGTAGACAATTATTAGTGAGTATTAAACTCTTATATGACATATGTATACATGTTATTTTCAGGTCTGTAATTGAGTTTTGGTCAATTTCACCATTGCCTTTGGTGATTGTTATGTATAGGCTACACTTACGTCATTAGTCATCAGTTGAAGGAGTGGTGTTCCTTTGCAAAGCAACCAATAAATATAAAGCTATCAACTTCATTTTCTTCTGTTCTTCAATGAAGATGAGGGGGGTGCATGTTCACAAAGCTTGATGTGTAGGTTTAAAGAAAAGAGATGAGATTTTAGAAGGAGAATGTTTGGATCTAGATTGTCATAGCATTGAGCAACCGTGATAGCTATTGCGGTTGCTATTGGCTTCTATGTAAATTAAATGCCTACAACAAATACAGATGTGGCAAAAATGTTTATTGGAATTCTTTTGACAATATTTGATCTACAAAATACATTAGAGCGAAAAGTAAATTTATGTAGTGAGACTGATTTACAATTAATATGAAGTATGTTTTTATTGTTTCAAAATTGAATTTGGATTTTGACCTTGAGCCAAGCAAGTGTACAAAGGTTGCAATCCTTTGCAAATAGATTTCCCATTGTCTTAATGTTGCTTTAGTTTTCAACATTATTATTATTTTTTAAATATAGTTTTTCCTTTCTTTCTTTTTCAATGTCTTTTTTTTTTTTTTTTTCCTTTCCTTTTTAGCTTTTTCTTGGTGGGCAAATCAACATCTCCTTGATTCTTTTAGCTTTTTCTTTTAATGTAAGGTTGATTAATTAAATATTTACTTAACTAGCTTTTTCTTTTAATGTGAGATTGATTAATTAAATATTTATTTAACTATCCCATGCATCGCACGGGTTAGCGACTAGTGTGACTAAAAGCTAAAATAAAAAATTATTCCACCCAAGATGCAATGTTAACTGCCATGTGGCCTAAACTAAAATAATAACAATAAAAGTAATACAAAAAATTTTAAAAATAAAAATATGTTCACGTGAAAACACATTCCTTTGACCTCATTTTTCCTTCGAAACAAACACATTCAAAAAAGAAAAAATCAAAACCAAAAATTAAACCCCAATGATCAAGAAAAAATCTCATTTTCTTGGCATCCAAACATAAGCCATAATTCAAACATAATTAGATCCTAAAAACCAAACCCACCTATACATCCAAAACAAAAACGGATGGGGTAAATCTTATTATCGAAGCGTGAAAGCCTTGGGTGCCACCAAACAGTGGTTGTTGCAAGGTGAATTTCTAACTTCTTAAGTGCTAAGATCAGCAAAACAGGACTAGGCATCCTATTTTGGGACCATGTATGTGCAGTCATGGCGGCTTTAATTTCACAGCTATGAACTAGGTCTAGGGGATTTGCTTCTTTAGTACTTTTCCAACAGGTGCTTGAAGAATTGGGACTTCATGATATTGTTCTTGAGGGTTCAAACCATTAGTGGTTGCTCTCTCTTCATCCTTTTTAACTTGGGGACACTTGATTGAAGATCTAAAAGCTTTACAATGATACTGAGCCACTCTCAATTCCCAAGATTCCCAACAAATTTTATTAAAGAAAAAAAGAAAAGGGTAAAATAGAGTTAACGTTCTTGAAGTTTTGGCTAATATCAATTAGGTCTAAAATTTTTCAAAACTAACCATCTTGGTCCCCAGTTACCGTGAGAGATAGGAGAAAAATGAGTAATGTTTTAGGGTCCGAGTTGGGTTTACCCATTTTAAAAATTACGGCTTGATAGATTTTACTTTAACTTATACTAAGTGAGGAAAAGAGTAAAAGCGAGCGGATAAACAAATAAACTACTCTAAGCCATAAACAATAAAACACGACAGTAACATGAAAGCTAAAAGAGTAAGGAAGAAGGATGCAAACATAAAGAAAACACAGTTATGTGTTATCGAAAAGAAAACTGAAGTCCTCGGCGTAAAACCTCTTCGCCGCCCTCTAAGTGGTAATTGATCCAATAGACAATCAGTTGGGATACATGAGTTAGCAAGAGACTCTCCAAGCCTAATCTACCTGATGTACCTAAGCTTTCCAAGCTCTTACTCCAACAAGGCTACTTGGAATCATGTCTTTTCTAACTCTTCAGATCCTGTAATGTTCAAATAGTGTATAAAACAGCTTGAACATTTAGACCCTCAATTTACAAATTACCAATTCAAGCTTATTACCAAACTATATATGTGAGGAAAATGAACATAAGCGTATAACAGAATTGATAAAAAATCTAAACCAAATAAAATCACATCAACAACAGAAATTAAATGGCAAAGATTAAGGGAAGAAAGATGTAAACACAAGGATAGCACAATGGTGTGTTATTGAAGAGGAAACCGAAGCCTTCGACATAAAACCTCTCTGCCACCCTCCAAGCGATAAATAATCTATTAAAGAATGAAGTTGGGATTCATGAACAGTAGAAGACCCTCTAAGCATAATTTACCCAGTGTACCTAAGCCCTCCAAGCTTCTTGCTCCAATGAGGTTACGCCGAACCTTTGTTTTCTTTAGCTTACTGGATTTCGCTATAACCCGTAGTATCAACCAATATCAATTGGTCCTTTTCTAATTGCTTTCCAAGCACCAAATAGCCTTCTCACAGATGTGGGTATGGTAAAAAAAGGTTTTGGCTAATGTACCTCTCAAGGATGTAACAATAGAGAGGGTGAGAGTTGAGGAATTTGAAGAGTTACTATGTAAAGATTGTGGATGAGTCAATCTTGTTTTTCTCTAGGGTTTTTCTCTTAAAATTCTCACTGGAAGCTCTCAATATTTTATGGGTATAAGGGGTATTTACACTGGAGTGAGAAAGGAATGAGAAGAGTCAGTTTTTCCATAACAAAATGGACTGGCGACTTGGCCTCGTGACTTGACTAAGTCGCGAGTCCAAGCCGCGAGCTAAATGAATGGCCAGTCTCAAGTTTTTATCCTATAGTGCTACAACTGGCATGACGATTTAGCTTCTCTACATATTTCACTCGTATGCATCATCTGGAGCCGGATTGCCAGTCACGAGCCACCTACAAGATCCAGTTATGAGTCCCTACTTCAATGCATATTCTTGAGCATTTCTTCACACTCTCTCATACACTACCCTTACATGATTCCCACCTAAATAAAGGGTTTCTAAGTGCTGAATTACAAGCAAATTGGCATGGAATAAAGCCAACAAGTTGGTTGATTAAATTCAACCTTACATCCCCAAACAAGCTCCATGTTGCATCTGCCATCCTTGACTTCTTCTAATGCTTCCCAACAGCACCAAATTCTCACTTGACACTCTGAAAGGGTGTAGTAAGTGTTTGGGCTATCAACCTCTCAATGATATGGAAATAGTGAGGTAGAAGTTGAGGAAATCCACAAGCAAATGTGTAGAGATATGTGGGTATAGCAATCTCTAACTCTCA
This sequence comes from Quercus engelmannii, assembly GCA_029955605.1. Classification (NCBI taxonomy): domain Eukaryota; kingdom Viridiplantae; phylum Streptophyta; class Magnoliopsida; order Fagales; family Fagaceae; genus Quercus; species Quercus engelmannii. Next base: position 5,072,420 of record JARPSG010000002.1, read on the forward strand.
AAGTTTTTGGTAATGTGGGTATATATATTATGGGTACAAAAAGTGTGTATCAGATAGTATAGACGGGCAAAATAAGGTGTCTCGCGGGAAGGCCTTACCCACGAGATACTCGCAAAAAACAGTTGTCTTCATCTGTCCTGACTCTCGCGATCTTGTCATGTGTAGGGCACATGCATCATTTCGCGGGTTGCTTAGTAGTGAGCTACCCTTGAAAACCCTTTTGTCTTCAATAGCTTAAGTCTTCACATGCTCTCTCTCTCTATCACACAACCCTTTTTTTTATGAATAATATTATATTAAAGAGACACATGAGAGGCCCTTAACCTATCTTTAACTTTGGGGTAAGAATCCAAGAAGGAAGAGAGCAGATGGAGATGGCCCTTCCTAATTACAAGAGACAGCCTAACGAGGCACATTATAAGACAAAAACGCAATTATTATTACTAGAGAAAAATAAAATCCCAAATAACGCAAGTAGCCCAAGACTGCTTTTTTATCAGAGAAGACATGAACTAAAAACCATGGGGGAGAGGAAAGCAATTGCAAAAAAGCTTCAATGAATCCTTTTAAATCTCCTTCGAACATTTTGGAATTTGTAGTGGATAGTGAGTTTTATTGCTTGAAAAGCTAGCTATATAGGCTTTGCCTTGAATCGAAACTATAGGAGGAACCAGGGAAGAGATTTGAGTGGGCAAACACAACATCCCCAAAATTATTCTAGCAACCAGCATCAATGAAGGAAGCCAAGTAGTAGTGAAAGAAGCATGGGGTCATATGGTAACATTGAAGTTGACCTTCACCCAACCTAATGGCCTGTGTGGAAGTTTAGAGAGGGAGAAGAGTAGAGGGGAGCAGAGGAGAGGAGAGTAGTGGAAAGGAGAGTAGAGGAGAATGTTCTCCTCCACCTTGTTTGGATGTTTTTAAAATTAGTAATGGGGAAAGGAGTAATTAGCCCTTTCTCTTGTTTGGATGTTTTTAAAATTAGGATGGAAATGAGAGGAAATGATTTAAATAGACAAATTTACCCCTATTTAAAAATCTTTTTTTTTTAATCTAATTAATAAAGCAATTTTTTTTTTTTTTTTATTTGTTCTTTCGCTTTTTGGATGCCAAGAAAATGCCATCTCATACCTACACCACATTTCACCATTCCCTTCAATTTCCACATTTCAACAATAACTCAGCTGAGCATAAAAACTCAATTTCCGATAACATTCTATGTCAATATTAATTCAAGTTATCAGTTTTTTTCTCAGGAAATTTTTTACAGTTTCCATCAAACCAAACAGAACCGAATCAAAAGAAAAAAGAAAAAGAAAATAAAATTGACCTGCTCTCCAACATCATGTTAGAGGTGATGATGAAACCGATCAACAATGCATGAAATGGCTAGAGATGAAAAACAATGAGACGAAAAATAGAAAAAAATAGTGTTGTGGAAATTTTCAAGCTTTGTGAGAGCGAAAATATTCCTAAAGTGGTTCACCAAAAATTGTCTTATTTATATATAGGAGAGAGCAATGTAACATTGTGTGGTTGGTGAGTTGGCCGACGGGTTAGTTGAAAATTTTCGACGGAGACAGGGGCGGAGCCACATAGTGGCTTGGGGGGGCCGAGGCCCCTGCAAAAAAAAAAATTTTCCCATTAGACTATGAAGAAAAAATAGTTAGGCCCCCCCAACCTTAGGCAGCCGGCCCCCCCTCCCAATTTCTCACCCATTCTCCCAGGCCTCAATCAAAAATTAGTAACATACTCAGATTAAAAAAAAAAAAAAAAAAAAATTTATCTGTTCTACTTTCAAGCCAAAAAAAAAAAAAAGCCCAAAAAATATTGAACTAAAATCTGAAAAAAAAAAAATTCACAGAGAAGCCCAGCTAAGCCCACGGTGAGCCCAGTAGCTCGCTCACGGCAAGCCCACGCATTCTCAACCGAAAAAAAAAAAAAAAAAAAAAAAAAAAAAAATATTACAGAGAACCAGAAAATCCACCCATCACGTCGCTGGCAGAGAGATCAAATCGGTGGCAGATACCACAATGCCCGATACTGTCTATACAGAGCAAATCAAGCTCAACAGCAAACCAAACTCAACACTCAACAGCAAACCAAACACAGAGAGAAACACAACAAACACAGAGAGACAGAGGTTTTTATCTAAAAAAAAAAAAAATTCCCAAATACACAAACAAAAATCAAACCGCAGCAGACCCACGATCACGTCGCAGCGACGCCGCAGCTCGCTCGTCGTCGCTCGCCCCTCATCGCAGATCGGAGATCGGCCTCTGCTCCGGTGCTCCCTCCGGCCCTCCCTCAAGGTATTTCTCTCTTTTTCTCTCTTTTTCTCTCTCTTTATCTCACTGTCACTAAAATGAAAAATGGAACGAAATCTTCGTAGATCGTCGACGCCAGTCGGTAGATCGGTCAGCACTCATCGCCGTCGGAGATCTGCCGTTGACTAGGTGCTTCCTCCGCTCCGGCTCCGGCTCTGGCAGTCCGGCCCTCCCTCAACTGGTTTTTCTCTCTGACTCTCTCTCTCTCTCTCTCTCTCACACCGAATGGTTTAGGCTTTATGAATCCTGTAGTGTTCTGCCTGAGCCCTTTTATTCTTTTAACTTTAACATCATCTCACATTCTCACTCATTCATTTTATTTTTTTGGCTGAATACATTTCAATCATTCATTGGTTGATTTTTTTTTTTTTTTTTTTTTTTTTTTTTTTTTTTTTTTTTTCTGTTTGTCTTATTTTATGCGGTTATCCCTCATTGTTGGTCAATAGTCAATGTGTTGGTTTTTAGTGTAAACTAACATTATTAAATAATAATTAATATTTATTCAAAAGCTAATCATTAAATTATTAGCTATTATTTATTGTAATTTTTTAAGAATTGTTTAATTATTTATTGCTATATTTTAGGAATTGTAACAAAGAATATGTTATGCTAAAATTAATGACAAATAAATTAAAACTATATTGCGTAATTACTAACTAGGATTAAAGCATTATAATTAATGATAAATAAATTAAAGCAATATAGTTTATTGTTATGCTAAACAACAATAATTAAAGTTATATAATTAAATTAACCAATACATTATAAAAAGATAAATTAATTAAATTATTTGAGGGGTTATTATTAATTAAAGTTGTATTAAAAATGGGTTGACTGTTTAAATTATAGTGAAAATATTGTTTTTTCTTGAGTATGGATAATATTCATATAACTAAGCAAAAATTTCTAATTAAAATTTTATTTTTTAAAATTCTTTTCAGGTTAATTGAGTCATATTCGGTTGCGGCTCAAAACCTCAATAGAATGTGCTCGATGGCTAGCATTTCAAGCTTGTGCTTTTAGAGGTCATGATGAAAGCCTTGATTCAAAAAATAGAGGCAATTTTATTGAATTGATAAAATTGACATCGACTTTCAATGACAAAGTAGCTAGTGTTGTCTTGGAAAATGCTCCTGGAAATGCCAAATATACATCACCCACAATTCAAAAGGAGATTTTGCATATTCTTGCTAATAATGTGCGAAATGCTATTCGTGAAGAAATTGGAGATGCAAAATTCTGCATTCTTGTTGATGAAGCTCGGGATGAGTCGAAGAGAGAGCAAATGGCCATCATTTTGAGATTTGTTGATAAAGAAGGTTTTATTAAAGAGCGTTTTTTTTATGTTGTGCATGTTAGAGACACTACTGCATTGACTTTAAAGAATGAGATATGTGCTGTCCTTTCTCGTTATAACCTCCACATTGAAAATATTCGAGGTCAAGGATATGATGGGGCTAGTAACATGCGTGGTGAATGGAATGGATTACAAGCTCTTTTTCTTAAAGATTGTCCATATGCCTATTATGTACATTGTATGGCTCATAGGTTGCAATTAGCTCTAGTTACAGCATCTAGAGAAGTAAAAGATGTTCATCAATTCTTTGATCATTTGGTCAATATTATCAATATTGTTGTTGGTTCTAGTAAGCGCAATGATGAATTGCAACATGCTCAAGCAGAACAAGTTGAGAATATGATTGCTTCTAATGAAATTGAGACTGGAAGAGGTGCAAACCAGATTGGTACTTTGCAACGAGCTGGAGATACTAGGTGGGGATCTCACAAGTTTGAAATTTCGGTTAAATTCTCAACATGTTCAAGTATATAATAATATATAAAAGTTGATAATTTTGTATCAAATAGACTTAAAAATTATATTTGGTATATCTCTGTTACAACCCGGCCCCCCCAAGCATGTATTCCTGGCTACGCCCCTGGACGGAGAGATTGTTGTAGAAATCGATTAGACTGATGATCAAACCAATCAAAAAGCAAAATAGCCATTTGATAAATATGTATTGGAAAACCTGCACTTTGCCATTTCATAGATATGACCTGGACATAGTGCTGCGTTTGATTCCTGAGAATATGCTTTGAAAAGTTTTCAAAGTCAAGTAATTGATCGTCAGTTTGGTTACTGAGGAAATAATTTTTTAATTAGTAGTTATTGAGAAAAAGAAAAGAAAAGAAGGATCTGTGTTAATTTTTTGGTCTGTAATTTTGTTAATTTAGAAAGTATAAATTGGGGAATTTATTTGGTCAATAATTTATCTACTCAACCCTCCTTTCAAATCTCTCCAATTTGGGGGAATTAAAAATGAGGGGTTAGATGTAGTTGAAACCCCCTTCAAATCCCTCCAAATCCCTCCAAACCCCTTCCTGCTCCTTCCTTAAAAAACTTTCAAATAAGATAATTAGATTACTCTCCCTCACCTTACTCTACTCCCCCTCCTTTTTTTAAACATCTAAACAGGTCATAAATGTAGAGGACACTGGCAAAAGTTTAAGGTTGATACATGATACCAAAAAGGACAAAGCTGACAAGTGGTCAGGATAATCCTTTTTTTTAATAATCATTTTAGCAACTTTTTTAGGATTTGGGATGTGCTCAACAAAGATGGTTTGGTTACGGAATCTCCAAATAATGTCAAACAAAATAGTAGCAAAAAGATTGAATTTGTGACGTCCAGTAGTAGGAATCTTCAAATATCATTGTGGAAAGACGACATATTTTACTAGATCACTTGGAGTCACTATAACAAGTGAATTACTGAGGATTGGCCATGGAGAGAGAGACCAAATGATGGTTCTATATGGGCATGAGACAAAGATGTAGTTGACTAATTTCATTGCTTGATTACATAGGTCACACGACATGTCTGCTTAAGGCTACCTACTGTTGAGTTTGTCTTTGGTTGGGAGAATGTCCCAAGCAATATAAAAGCTTGTAATTTATACCTTCAGTAGTACGTAAATTTATACTTTTTTTGTTTAATTTTTTTTTACAGGAAATGTTAAAAAATAAAAAGATGAGATTAAATTGCATATTATATCCTAAACCTTTGACCATTGTTTCAAAATGGTCCTTACCTTTTAAAAAGTTTCAAAAACATCATTATCATCGTTTCATGAATAGAAAATACTGACATGGTAATTGATGAAACTGAGGCTACTATGATGATGTAGAGCCATTTGACGAGTTACCATTATCTTTCCATTAGGTGACGGTAACAGCATATGGAATCTTGCTATAATCCATACTCCTCTCCCAAATGAGGAGGGACATTCTTGCTTTAGTATGGTGTTCCTTTGATTGAAAACATAAACATAGTGAAATGAAGAAAACGAAGATGCAGTAATTTTTCAGAAGAAGAATTAGCTAGAAAGTCTAGAACAGAAAGTCATAGGATAAAGTTGAGCTAGAAATCTCCAACATGGATTCCAACACGCCATTCCTAGATGATATAGTCAGAGGAAATTTTTTTAAAATGGGCCCAAAGCCCATCCATTCCTTTAAAACTCAGCAAAATCCCCGATTTATTCGGCCCAAAGGTCCAAGTTTTTTTGTGGGCTCTAAAGCACCAAAATTCCTTCCTTGAAAAAATGTATTTTAAATATTGGGCCAAAAATTTCTAAAAGAACATTCTATTTTTGTATAGTTTTGTTAGGTGTACCAATTTTTCATGGATTTTGTCATTTCTTATTAAAAAATGATCACTTTTGAAGCATGTAATGATAATTTTCTTTCTATTAAAGCAACAATGTATTTTATTGAATTCATTTATTCTATTCTTCTTGATTCAGTAATGGATTGCTTTTGAGTTATGTAATGCTCTTTTTCAATTAAGAAAATTTTTACTTTCAATAATTTCTGAGTGGCTTTCTTTAGTGTCGTACTTTTTTTTCTATCTATTCTATTCTTGTTGAGCTAATAAATGATCAATTGGGAGTTATGTAATGGACATTTAGTATGTGTTTGGATAGTGCTGATTGCATCTGCGTTTCACGTTTCACGTTTCGCTTTTTTTTTTTTTTTTTTTTTGGTTGAGAAAAGCGTTAACTGAGTTTCAGTGGGTCCCGTACACTGTTCACAATATCCACAAACCTCTTTTTTCAACAAAACTTTCATTAAAAATAGGTCCCACTGCACTATTCACATATTTAAAAATTATTTTGTTACAGTGTTTTCAGTTTTCAGTTTTCAATAAAATAAGTGACATCTAAACAGACCCTTAATTTGATTTACGCTATTGTGTAATTCGAATAAGTTCCCAAACAGCTTTTTTTTTTTTTTTTTTGTATGCCACTTGTTTCATGGATTCTCTCCCTTGTGATTTGGTAATGATCACTTTTTGCTGGTGCAAGCATAATAATAATGGAAATAACACAAAGAGAGCTTAATAATACTTCTGAGTTCTGAATATTATTTATTTGAAATTAGAAAAACAAGAAAACACTATTTGGATTGAGACGTGACACTCACTCTTTTTAAGGAGATTCAAGCTCTTGGTTAGCTGAACTTTGTAACCGGTGTAGCCTTTTCTTCTTGCTATAATCCATACTTCTCTCCCAAATGAGGAGGGACATTCTTGCTTTAATATGGTGGTCCTTTGTTTGAAAACATAAACCTAGTGAAATGAAGAAAACGAAGATGCAGTAATTTTTCGGAAGAAGAGCTTTGAGAAAAGTTAGAAATCTAGAACAGAAATTCATAGGATAAAGCTGAGTTTAAAGTCATAGGATTAAGTTGAGTTAGAAATCTTCAACATGGATTTCAACTCACCGTTCCGCGAGGATACAGTCATAGGAAAATTTTAGAAAATGGGCCGAAAGCTCATCCATTTCTTTAAAAATCAGCAACATCCCCGAATTATTTGGCCCAAAGGTCCATTTTTTTTTAGGGCCCTAGGGCCCCCAAAATCCTTTTTTTGAAAAAACTGTATTTTAAATATTGGGTCCAAAAGTTTTGAAAAGCACATTCTATTCTTGTATAGTTTTTTTTTTTTGGATAATAATTGTTCGTTCTTATTAAAAAATGATCACTTTTGAAGCATGTAATGATAACTTTCTTTCTATTAAAGCAACAATATAATTTTTAAGAATAAATATATTCTTTTCTTCTTGATTTAGTAATGGAATGCTATTTTTTCATTAAAGAAATTTTTTACTTTGAATAAGTTCCGAGTGGCTTTCTTTAGTGTCGTATTTTTTTTCTACATATTCTATACTTGTTGAGTTAGTAAATATCAATTAGGAATTATGTAATTAACATTTAATTTGATTCATGCTATTGTGTAATTCGAACAAGTTTCGAAACAACTTTTTTTTGGTACACCATTTGTTCCATGGTTTCTTTCATTTGTGATTAAGTAATGATCACTTTTTGTTAGTGCAAACACAATAATATTGGAAATAACATAAAGAAAAATTGAATAATACTGCTGAATATTATTTATTTGAGATTTAGAAAAAGAAAAAGACCCAACACTATTTAGATTAAGGCACGACACTTGCTCTCTTTAAGGAAATTCAAGTCCTTGATTGGCTAAACTTTGTAACTGGTGCAGACCTTTTCTAACTTGTCTCTTCTAGGATACAACAGCCTATCAAATGTTGTATGACTAGAACACCATTCCTTGCCAAGAATCTCTCTATTTTATAGTGTATACGAATGCTTGTAATTATTGAATTTTTCGGTGTAGTAATGTTGTTATCGTGTAGAGTTTGTATGAGTCTATTTATAGGCCCAATGAGCCTCACGAATTTATTACCCAAATTAATCTGATTAATTAGGTCCATAATTATAAGTTGGAGTTACACAATTAATGGATGAGATAAGGAGTTTTTGTAGAAGTAAATAGGCCCAATAGCTAATTTTTTAAGTGGATGAATGGCTCTTCACCCAAAGGTCTATGTTTTTTGTGAGCTCTAAAGCCACAAAAATCCTTTCTTGAGAAAATGTATTTTAAATATTGGGCCCAAAATTTTCTAAAAGCACATTCTATTCTTGTATAGTTTTGTTAGGTGTACCAATTTTTCAAGGATTTTGTTCTTTCTTATTAACAAATGATCACTTTTGAAGCATATAATGACAATTGTCTTTCTATTAAAGCATAAATGTAATTTTTATGAATTCATATATTCTATTATTCTTGATTCATAATGGATTGCTTATATGTAATGCTATTTTTTCATTAAAGAAAATTTTTACTTTGAATAAGTTCCAAGTGGCTTTCTTTAGTGTGGTACTTTTTCTTCTACTTATTCCAGGCACCCACACTTATCAATCGGTTGCAAGTTCATTGCTTCAAGTACACTCACCCTCAAATACCAAAGCTTGGGAGAGAGGTACACCTTGGAACAACTATTGGCAAGAACATCAGTTCCGATAACTCCAACTGCATCTGAACAGCATGCTTTATAAAATGCTTCATCAGCTTGAGTACCTATCCAAATAGCCAACTTCAACTCTCCTTCAACTTTTTATCCATGCCATCCTCCAAACTATACCACCGTGCACGCACCAATGGATTCAAGTAGGTACATGCAGCGACAGAGTACTGGATGATCGGACTTAGCGAGCCAGAGCTTCGCGTGCTCGATGCAACGCAACAACGCATTCTTATGCGATAAGCTTGAATCGACGGGCTGAGACATCAACAAGCCGCCGAGCAACGAAATCGAATTAAGTCTCGCTCGCCGAGCAGATCGGTGGCGTCGTCAGTGACGTAATCATAGGTCAATAGAGAGAGCTCTTCGGCGACGGCTTGGGCGAGAGGCTGGCGGAGCTTGTTTAGCTCATCGATGAGAGCTAAGACGAGCGGACTACTTCTTGCTCCTTGTTGATCAGTTTGCCTTGAGCGATGGCTTCTTCCATCTGAGTTATGCGGTTAAGCTTTTTGCACAGCGCAAAGGAGCTTTTTTTTTTTTTTTTTATATTTTAATATTTTTTAAAATATTTTTTAATTCTACCATTTGTCATGTGTGCATTTTTCATCTCTGATGTAACGTTAAGGACCAAAACGGGAAGTTTTTTTTAGGATAAGGACTAAAACCGGTAAAAATAAAATCTAAGGACCAAAATGGGAATCGGCTGAAAATGTAAGGACGAAAATGTGATTTCCGCCTAATTTCATTCATGCTATTGTGTAATTTGAATAAGTTTTGGAACAGCTTTTTTACAGTACGTCACTTGTTCCATGGATTCTTTCTTTTTTGATTTAGGTTATGTTTAGATCGGGCTGAAAAACCCAGCATGTCTGTGTTTGGCGTTTTTCTTTTTTTCTTTTTTTTTTTCACGCGTTTGTGAGACTTACAACTACTATTCATGCACTATTCATAAACAGTAGCCGCAAAGTTTGACTTTTCTCACCCTTTTTAGTAAGTCAGTGGGTCCCATGCACTGTTCACAAGACTCACAAACCTCACTTTTCAGCAACTTTTTCATTAAAAATGGGTCCCACAATACTATTCACACCTTTAAAAATTATTTTGCTATAGTATTTTTCAGTTTTCAGTTTTCAGTTGTATCCGAACGGACCCTTAGTAATGAACACTTTTTTTTGGTGCAAACACAATAATAATAAAAATAAAAAAAATAAAAACTGAATAATACTTTTAAATATTATTTATTTGGGATTATAAAAAAGAAAAAAGAAAAAAAGACATAACACTATTTGTACTAAGGCGCGACACTCGTCCTCTTTAAGGAGATTCAAACCCTTGGTTGACTAAACTTTGTAACCGGTGTAGAGATTTTCTAACTTGTCTCTCACAGGATACAATAGCCCAACAAATGTTGTATAGCTAGAATACCTTTCCCTGCCAAGAATATCTCTATTTTTTAGTGTATAAAAATGCTTGCAGTTGCTTAATTTTTTGGTGTAGTAACGTTGTTACTCATGTTGAGTCTGAATAAATCTATTTATAGGCCCAATGGACCTAACGAAATTATTGTTAAAATTTATCTGATTAATTAGGTCCGTAATTCTAGGCTGGAGTTACAGAATTAATAGATGAGATAAAGAGTTTTTGAAAAAATAAATAGGTCAATGGCGAATCCTTTAAGTGGATAAATAGCTCTTCACCCAAAGATCCATGTTCTTTTGTGGGCTCTAGAGCCCCCAAAATCCTTTTTTGAAAATATATATTTTAAATATGGGGCCCAAAAGTTTTGAAAAGCACATTCTATTCTCGTATGGTTTTGTTAGGTGTACTAATTTTTCAAGGATTTTGTTCGTTCTTATTAAAAATTGATCACTTTTGAAGCATGAAATGATAATTTTCTTTCTGTTAAAGCAACAATGTAATTTTTATGAAGTCATATATTCTTTTCTTCTTGCTTCAGTAATGGATTGCTTTTGAGCTATATAATGCTATTTTTTCATTAAAGAAAATTTATACTTTGAATAAGTTCCTAGCAGCTTTCTTTAGTGCCGTACTTTTTTTCTACCTATTCTATACTTGTTGAGTTAGTAAATAATCAACTTAGGAATTAAGTAATGGACATTTAATTTCATTCATGCTATTGTTTAATTCGAATAAGTTCCTATACAGCTTTTTTCGGTACGCCACTTGTTCCATGGATTCTCTCTTTTGTGATTTAGTAATGATTACTTTTTGTTGGTGCAAACACAATAATAATTGAAATAATATAAAGAGAAACTGAATAATACTTTTGAATAATATTTATTTTGCTTTCAAAAAAAGAATAATATTTATTTTAGATTAAAAAATAAAACCAATACTATTTGGACTAAGGCACGACACTCGCTTTCTTTAAGTAGATTCAAGCCATTTATAGACTAAACTTTGTAACCGATGCAGATCTTTTCTAGATTGTCTTTGATTAATTAGGTCCATAATTCTATGTTGGAGTTACACAATTAGTGGATGAGAGTTTTGGAAGAAATAAATAGGCCCAATATCTAATCCATTAAGTGGATGAATAGCTCTTCATTTTCCATAATAAAAAGGTCATTAACTCATCAATGAATATGGAAATTATTTATAAATGTATTTAGCCCAATATATGCTCCAATACATTTTAGCACATTAATCACCACAAATTTTTTTTTTTTTTTTTTTTGAACTGTAATCACCACAATTAAAAAGAATGAAAGAGTCTCTCCTTTTCAACATAATATTAAACATTTCATTAATTCCTTATCTTCCATATTAACTCCCATATAATTATATTTATGTTGTCATATTAATCTATTTTAATTAAATAATATTAAAATGCTCAAACACTTTTGAACCTTGTAATGGTCATTTCCTTTTGTTAAAAAAATCGTGTAATTTGGATAAATTCACTCGTACTCGTTCCACATATTCTATTCTTCATAATTCTGTAATGATTGCTTTTGAGTTATGTTATGGCCTTTACTTTCCTTAAAACCATAATGCAATTTGAATAAGTTTCGCATAGTTTTGTTTGCGTTACCTTTTCTTTTCTAAAAATATTCAATTGTTCCCGATACAGTTATGATCACTTTTCATTTCGTTAAAGCAACTACAAAACTCGAATAAGTTCCTACTTAGCTTTGTTTAGCATATCATTTGATCTATTAATTCTATTCATTGTGATTCATTAATAATCACGTTTCAGCCATGAAATTGTCCCTGCAAACTGTGTAATAAGTTCCAACTTAGCTTTGTTTGGGATACCTGTTGTTCTCGAATATTGTATTTCGGGATTTAGAAATGATCACTTTGAACCATTTTCTTTTTGTTTAGGGAACTCTGTAATTTCTATGAGTTGTTGTGTAGCTCTGTTTAGAATAACACTTCTTTTACATATTCTTAACTCAGCAATGGTCTGCTTTTCATTGAAGTAACTGTGTAAATTATATATAAGGTTTTATCCTTTTTTTTTTTTTTTTTTTTTTAAGTAAACAGTATTAGTTATTAGAACATACACAAAAATAGTAATATTAGCGTTTTAAACCAGGTTTATAATACATTATATAACTAGAGTACAACTACAAAAAGACCTGACCTTTATAGTTATAGACTGAAGTTATAATAATAATAATTATTAGAACACATATGAAAATAATAATACTAGTGCCTTCTATTTGACTTCTTAGGATAAGTTTAGTACCTTTTATTTTTATTAAAGTAACTATGCAATTCGAATAAGTTTTTCATGTAACTTTGTATGCTATGCTGTTTGTTCCACATATTCTATTCTTGCCGATTCAGAATTGGTCACTTTTGAAATTCATATTGGCAATTTTTTTATATTATTAAAGCACCTGTGTAATTCGAATAAGTTATTACGTTGCTTTGTTCGGTTACTTTGGTGCACCTTTTTTATTTTCACATAAACTATACTACTTGATTCAGTAATGAATAACGATAACCTTTAAACCAAGTAATGTTTTTTTTTTTCGTTAAAGTAACTGTGTTGTTTGAATATGTTATGAAAAAGCTTTCTCTAGTATATTACTTGTCCCACATATTATATCCTTTGGGATTTAGTAATTGCCCATTTTTGAATTATGTAATGACCATTTTCTTTCCATAGAAGTAACTATATTGCTTTAAAAAGTTCCTGCTTACTGTCTGAACTTTGTTTTGAATACCACTTGCTCCACGTATTCTATTCTTCTTAATGTAATAATGATCACTATTGAACTATCAAATGGTCTTTTTTTTCATTAAAGTGCATATATAATTTGGTTAAATTCTTGCTTATTATATTTGTGTGGTAATGCAATTGTTTTATAAATTTCATTTTAAAAACTATCTTTTTGGGTTATTTTAAAATGAAACCTTATATTTTTTATATTTTTATATTTTGAAATTAAATTCTAAAATTTAACAGTCTTATAAAATAGGGCAAAACTTAAGTATAATATTTAGATATTGTTTCTTAGGTTTCCCTTTTAAGATTTAGTTGTGTGACTTTTTTCCCATGAGATGAAAGTGTATTTTTAAATAAGTACTGTCACATAGCTGAATTTTAAAAGGAGAACCTAATTAATGAATAACACCTAAGTATTGTACTTAAGTTTTGTCCTATAAACTAAGCTATATACGGAGACAGAGCAGAGACACTCGCCTTTTATGTTCGCTAATGATTCTCATTCTTTTCTTCCTGCTGATTCTGGCAAAAGAGCCATTTTCAATGACCTGTAATGGACTCTGCTACACTAACCAAGAAAAGAGGGTAAATGGAGGAAGAATCAAAATACGAAAAGGTTTTAGCTTATAAGCTATGTTTGGTATAATACTTTTTTCACACAATTCATTCTTCGTTTTTCAGTAGTGATCACTTTTGAAACGTGTAATAGCTAAATTCAATTTCAGTACAATTTGAATAAATTCCCACATAACTTTGTTTGGTACACTACTTGTAGCATCAATTCTTTTCTTCTTGATTTAGTAATTAATGATCCTTTTGAACCACACAATGGCCAATTTCTTTTTATTCAGTCCAACTCTGTAACTTGGATAATAGCTTTGTTTTGAGTACCACATGCTTCACAGATCAATTTAGAACCATGTTGTGATCTTTTCTCCTTTGCGATTTAACAAACTGTGCAACTTCAAGAAGTTCCGCATAGCTTTTCTTGGCATACCCAAAAAAAAAAGAAAAAAAAGAGAGAGCACGCATAGACCATGATTCTATTCTTCTTGATTTAGTAACAATCTCATCACAGGGACGGAACCAGGATTCATACCTGAGAGGGGCAAAGCTTAAAACCAAAAAAAAAATTATTAAAATAAAAATTAGCATTTATTTCATATTCAAAAAAATACTACATACAAAATAAGTATTTCTTAAACATTTCATATTATAAAACACATCAACAAAGTATATGTGTGTCTTGTGTGTTGTTAGATATGTGTGGGTGTTCACTTAGACTAGTTAGAATTGGCTTAGAAACTTTTTATTTTATTTTATTTTATTTTTTGTTTTTGTTTTGCATGGGTTTGTTTTAGGGTGTTGTTTGGGCTTAAGTTTGTTATTGGTAAATTTTGTTGTTAAGCTTGTTAAATTTATTTTAGATTTTAGATCAATAAAAATTTTTATGGCCCTTAAAAGGATCAATAATATTGTTGAGAGGGCAAAGCGCAAATTTATTGAAACAAATTGCTAAAATTAATACATACATACATACATACATATATATATACACACACACAGGCATACACACACACACACATATATATATATACACTAAAAAAAAATTTGAAAAAAATTTGGGGAGGGGGGCCGCTGTCCCCCAAGTCCAACTATAGTTCCGTCACTAGATCTCGTCTTTTTCATTAAAGTACATGTATAATTTGGATAAGTTCTTGCTTAGATTTGTCTGGTAAGGCATTTGTTTTATAAATGTTAGGTTCTAAAACTTAAGAACAAATGCCAAACCGTGAGCACAAACTTGTTTAGATATAAATTTCTAGATCTATAGAGTTTATTAGACAATGCTCAAGGTGTTACAAGTTATAACACAAGAACATACAAGCTACAGAAAGAAGAATTCAAATTCTGTGAAATCTGACCGATCAAAAATTGCAGATATGAAATTTCTGCAGAATTTTATTTCAGCCCAAACTTTGCTTAAACATTTTGGGTTTCAAGTGAAACACTTCTAATACATAAAGGAAACCCTAACTACGTTTTTAGAACTTTTGAGAGACTTTGGAGGTGCTCTTGTGAGATCTAAAAGGTTTTGTGCCTTCCTCTTTCAAAATCACTACTAGAAATCATTTTCATATCATTAGATCCGTTAGATCCAAAGTTGCTGCAACAAGATTAACAACTGTTGATGATCTAAACCTTCAGGGTTGATCTTGGAGTCACAAACTGGGGAGTTTGTGTTGCTAAACCTTTGAGTGGGATCTCAAAGTCATAAGCAAGGGTGCTTGTGTTGGTGTAAATCCAAGAAGAGAAGAAGTCCGTGGATTTAGAGTTTGCATGTGGTCGTGTCAGTAAGTTACTACATGAGATAGCAACAGATTTAGGGTTAAATCTGATTGTAAAAACTTCAATTCTCTTATAATGGATTTACTTTACCTTAAGGATAGTTAGGTCAAATCCTCCCTAGGTTTTTACCTTGAAACAGTTCGTTTCATCGGTTTTCCTAGGTTATCATATTGTAGTGTTATTTATTTTCCGCTACTTTGCATGTTATGATATATGCTTGTTTAACCCAGATCTAAATAATAAACCTAATAATCACTTGGTTAATATATTAGGTTAAACAATCTGGTTTAAGGGGTCTAAACGAATAAACAATAAATATCATTTTAAACACTATTATTTAAGGATTACTTTACAATGAAATCTTATAATTGATAGAATTTCAAGTTAAACCCTAAAATTTAAGAGTCTTACAAAATAAGCTATGCAAATAGAGCAGCAACATGTTTTTTTTGCTAACTACAGGGCCGGCCTAAAGCCTAGGCAACTTAGGCCAATTAGGACATGGTAAATTTAATTATTTAACCACATAATTTTAATACTCCACCTCACATTTGGAACCTGAGAACTTTTTTGAGCCTAAATTTAGGAAACTTAAGCCTATTGGGATCTAGTATATTTAATTATTTAACCACACAATTCTAACACTTCGCCTCACATTTGGGCCCTGGGAATTCATTTGGTGAGATCTAATACGTGGGAATTTAAATGAGAGGTAGAGTGGAGGAAACAAGAATCAAATTTAGGATATCTTGCATTGATACTATGTTAAATTACCGATTGTCCCATAAGGTTAAACTATCAGGAAATTGTGAATTTAATCACTTAACCATAATTATAACACTCCCCTCATGTTAAATTATTGATTGTTCTAAAAGATTAAACTATTAGGAAATTTTGAGTTTAATCACTTAATCATAATTCTAACACTTCCTTCACGTGTGGGTTTAAACTCCCTTTTAATAGATGAGGCCCAGCATATGAGATTTTTAACATTTTAAATGGGAGGTAGACTGAAGACAAGGATCAAACTTAGGACCTCCTGCTCTGATACCATGTTAAATTACTAATTTTTCCAAAAGTTTAAGCTAATAGGATATAGTAAATTTAATCATTTAATCACATAATTCTAACAAAGCCTAGGTCTAAGGCCCACAAGATAAACAAATTTTACCCCTAAAAAAAGGCCTTGATCCTATTGTAAAAGACCAAGATTTACAAAAAAAAAAAAAAAAAAAAAAAAAAAAAAGCATGAATTTTTTTAAATGGCTGTGCACTTTTCATTATTAGTGATGCTAGAGATACAGAAATTTTATTATAGCCTTACAAATTAACATGTTGTCAATTACAAAAAAGTAGATTAGACATTCATTAATTACGTTATTGAAGTTCATCAATCACAGTTATTGTCACATCATATTATAAGCATTTTTTGGTACCTTTAGCGTTTTTTTGTTTTTATTTCTAATAGACTTTCAAAATATGAGACTAATTAAAACCCAAAAATGATTTATAAAAAATTGCAAATATGTTAGATCATGAATGGTGATTACTCTCCCCTAATAGTTTAAGATTTTAATTTTTGTAAACTAATCATAAAGCCACATATGAAATAATATCTATCTCTTTATCTTAAAAATTAGATTACAAATGTACTTAACTACGTATTGTTATATATCCAAGATAAAGTAATTTTATTTTTAAATAAATAATATATATATATATATATATATATATATATATAAATGTTCAAATAGTGTGTAAAACACCTTGAACGTTTAGACCCCTAAATTACAAATTATCAATTCAACCTTATTATCAAACAATGTATGTGCGAAGTATGAACATAAGCTTAAACAGAATTGATAAAAAAAATTTAAACCAAATAAAATCACAGCTACAGCAAAAATTAAATGGCAAAGATTAAGACAAGAAAGATGCAAACACAAAGACAACACAGCGATGTGTTATTGAAGAGGAAACCGAAGTCCTCGGCGTAAAACCTCTCTACCACCCCCCAAGTGGTCAATAATCCACTAAAGAATGAAGTTGGGACACATGAACAGCAAAATACCCTCCAAGCCTAATCTACCCAGTCTACCTAAGCCCTCCAAGCTTCTTGCTCCAACGAGGTTATACCGAACCTTTGTCTTCTTTAGCTTATCGGATTCCGCTATAGCCCATAGCATCAACCAATATCAATTGGTCCCTTCCTAATTGCTTCCTAAGCACCAAATAGCCTTCTCACAGATATGAGTATGGTGAGAAAAGGTTTTGGCTAATGTATCTCTCAAGGACTCTCTCAAAATTCTCTCTAGAAGCTCTCCATATTTTGTGGGTATAAGGGTCTATATATAGTGGGGTGAGAAAGGAATTTGAAGAGTCAGTTTTTCCCAAATAGGGTGGTCTGGCGACTTGGCCTCGCGACTAGACTGAGTCGCGAGCTAGCAGCCTGGCCAGCATGGGACTTTTGTCCTGTAGTGCAATAGTTAGCATGACACTTCAACTTCTGGCATGCTTGGCACGTGTGCAACTTCTAGTTACTTGCAAGCCGCGAGCCACTTGCGAGATCCAGTCGCGAGTCTCTGCTTCTTTGCATAATCTTGAGCATTTCTTCACATTCTCTCACACACTATCCTTACATGATTCCCACCTAAATACAGGGTTACTAATTGCTAAAATACAAGCAAATTTGGCACGGAATAAAGCCAACAAGATGGTTGATAAAATTTCAACCTTACAATCTCCCCCTTTGTCTATTCTGTGACAAAACCCTAAAACAAACTCTAGACTTAACATGTGAGTTGGGAACAATTGAACAAAACTCACTCACACCTTATTCTAGAATCTGTGTAGCTCTTGAATCATACGAACAAGACTCTCCTGAAACGCAATAACACAATATGATCATTGTATTTAGAAAAACTTGTAATGCATATGAGGCAAGCACAATGCGATCAAGCAAAATGGAATAAAGTAATAAACCATGCTTGACTATACAAGCAATCACTATAAAATAGTGACCACAATGCTCATTCACACTTGGAATGAACATTCGAACATACAAGCTAACAAGCTCAATGCAAATTACTTGCATATCCAACACTCAACCAATGCACAATATAGAGAGTATATGCATCTAAGAACAAGATCCTACAAGGGCACAAGAGTGAGAGTACTTAAAGAAAATGCTTAACATTTAGTTAGAAGTACTAGGCAACGAAACAAAAAGGCTGCATAAGCATGGTACAAACCATAAAAGCCTACAAAACACATGGAAACAAACCCTAAAAGCTTGCAACATGGGTACAAAATGTATCATAAACAAGTTCCATAAAATACTGAAATAACATATGCTAATATGAAGCAAAATATTAAACAGAAATATTGAACATAGGCCTGCTCGCTAAAATCTGCCCCTTTGATAGACTTCTTCCTGTTTGATCAAGCTATTTCTCCCCCTTTCACTGTATTCCCCCTATGAACATCATCTCCCCCTTTTTGTCATGGAATAGCTAGGCCATATCTTTTTCTAGCTTCCTCTGAATTTGATCCAATTGAGTTTGTAGGGAGGTGAATTTCATATCCCACCGAATGCTGTGATTGTGTAAGATAGATGTGAGTCCGGACATTTTGGTGCTCAACTCGTGGACAGATGTCACAATGTTGTCAAGTTTTTTGTCAAAGGAGAATGAGCTGGAGCACGAACCACTGTGAGATGCGGAAGTTTCTGTTTTGACTTTCTTTCGACTATGACCAATGCTAGCGTTGAATGTACGCATGTTGATTGGACTCGGTTTTGTGTAGAGAGAATCATCATCTGTTGGATGAATCCCTTTGAGCTTCAAAATCCTAGAAATGAGATAGCAAAACGGAACGCATATCCTTGACTCAGTTCATAAAACCGTTTTGCGCAGAATGTGAAAGATATGAGCACAGATGTCAATCTCTAAATCAGAGATTAGGTCATGAAGAAACAAGGCATGTCCAAGGTTCATATATCTTCTGCTGGATAAGGGGTACAGGTTGTGAAACATGACTATTTTAAGCACTCTCAATTTTGGAGGAAGAGAGGAAACGCTGGCAGAGTTTCCATTTGATGAGAATTTCAAGTCTTGTCCAAGACCATTCTGAAGAAGTTCCTCATCTGGACATAGATCATCATAAACCGATGAGTTTTTGAGCATCAGCCTGTTGATGTGAAGGATCTCTACCAAATATGCAGGAGAGACTGAGAAACTTTTTCTTCTAACCCAGCACTTAAGTTCTCTGCCTTCCACAATTGCATTGGCATAAAATTCTTTTACCAAATTCTCATAAGCGTCATCAAGGTCAGAGAGAAGGTAATTCCAATCCTTGTGGGCAAACCATTTTGGGATGTCGGTGTCAAGAAGTGACGATTGATCAGCAACCCTCTCAAGTAATGGTGTAGCATCTCTGAAGTAATTCTTATGAGTCTGAAAGGCAGCATAGGATTTGAACTTGTTGGGATCGAACACTCCTAATGGTGAACGAGTCCTTTTTGTTCTAGGTGAGAGGTCATCAACATCAATGACAGGCTCCTTCCCTTTGCTATTACCTCCTTTCACAGCTGCTCTTTTGAATGGAGACATTTTTACTCTGCATCATATTTCACCAAACAGGACAAAAGAAACCCCACAATACCACAAACATTATTAGCAATGGTTTAGTTCGAAAACAAGGGTAATGAAGAAAACCCTAAAAGCTTGAGATAAAGGTCCTGAACAAGACAATGAGTGTGTGTGTGTCACTAATGACCTAATATTTACTCAAGATAGAGTAGATCAGTATATAACCACCAAAAATCATATAATGATTTCACCAGAATATCAGATACCCATATACAATCAAGAGATATACAAATATCAGTAGAAACACACAATCCAAGAGGAATATGCAGTAAATGTGAAAGATAAAGAGTAAGAGACAAAACCCAAACCTTTCCTTGAAGATTGAAAAAGTGGTGACAAAGTAGTTGAAAATGCTGTGTGAGCACGGTGGTGTTGAAAGAGTGAAAGTTAAATTAGAAGATGAACAGACACTTGATGCGAGGGAAAGAAAGGAAGACCCTTTTTGAAACCAGTATTGAAAAAGAACCTTTTTGTGCAACACATGCAAATTTCGAGATTGAATCAAGTCGCGTGCAAGTCGCCAAGGCCAGCCGCCAGAACACTTGAAAGAAAAATTTTGAAAAATTTTCTAAGTGTTTTTCGTAACTGGAAGTTCCACTCGCGAGAGAGTCACGATCTGAACCGCGAAAATCTCTGTGTACTCCTCACGATTGGACCTTCCACCCGCGAACAAGTCACCAACATGAGTTGTGAATAGCATGAAAACCCAGATTTTTGAAAAATATTCTAATTCTTTTTCGCGACTGAAGCATTTACTTGCCAATGAGTCGCCAGTGGGTCGCGAAAAATCTCTGTATAGGCTCGCAACTGGAGCATGCGACTAGTTCTACTTGCGACTGAGTCGCTAGAACAGGGCAACATAGTTTTTGAATTTTTGACAATTTTTGTAAAAACAAAGTACTTTCCAAAAACAACTAAAACACTCAAAAATCTTTTTGTGATTGATCAACAAAGATTGAGCATGTGAAAACACATTTAATCAAGTACAATCACACGAATGAATATGACATTCATTGAACATAGACACGTGTGTTGTGTGTGGATATCATAAATGAGATAGTCCTTAGTCTAATGTAAAGTTTCAATGATCAATTCAATCAAGGCATATACAACTAGCACTAGATGATGTGACTCATCTCAATTATAGAAATATGCATATATGATCTCCCACATAGACTTGAGTACAATATCTTTGAAGCTTTTCATTTGGCTCCATGTTTGACATATCATTTGATCTTTTTGAATCAACACATCTCATTGTGAGATCGATGCCTGAAATTTTTGATATTTCACTTTGATGAGTTAGCCTTTGGCTTTTTGGGCATCATACAATTTTAATTTTTGGTCGCCTTCCCTTTTTCCTAGTCAAATACTAGTATGTGCGACAGGCTTTTGCAGCTCAATATCTCATTTCATTTGGAGATTTACATTTAGTTAGCGCTTTTAGCAAAAACAATAAAATAAAGAGGGAAGATATATAGGCACAACTCTATGCATGTCTCAAGATCAACAAAACAATTCACTAATCATTCATGACAGGGTTGAAGATCTATTTACAACAATCACATAGATTTCAAGATTTCTCCCACAATGATATGAGTGCATAGGGAACAAGCTATGCTCGTAGATGCATAAAGCCATTTGCACAAAGGTACAAGATAAAACATATTTTGAGACAAAACTCAACAATGTCAATCAAACTTTTTGGATTTTCTACTTTTTATGTGGTTTTTGGATTTTTGACACACAAGAAGGAAAAGATTGATCAAAAGCAACAATGAAAAAAAAAAAAAAAATGAATGAAAGCAAAAACAAAGAAACAATTTTCAAAACAGTCACATAACATAGGAATTATTAATGCATGGATATGTTGTAATGCTTATGCATGAGTACCCTTTATCACCCAAACGTCACGTGCGTTTGAGGTGATATCCTTATAGGATTGGGTACGAGAGTTAGGACTTTCAAACCTTCTAGTGAAGCTTTCCAAGCAGTTGGTGAATGCATCAATCATCTTCATCACGTCCATCATTCCGGGATCACCATTTCGATCTCTTGATGGCTCAACAGCCCAAGTCCTCTCATC
The DNA here is from genome assembly GCA_029955605.1 of Quercus engelmannii. Classification (NCBI taxonomy): domain Eukaryota; kingdom Viridiplantae; phylum Streptophyta; class Magnoliopsida; order Fagales; family Fagaceae; genus Quercus; species Quercus engelmannii. Next base: position 5,094,425 of record JARPSG010000002.1, read on the forward strand.
ATTTCTTGGCCTTCTTGACCTTTGATCACTTGCATTCCTCAATGTTATCAGCTTATGACAATTGGGTTGGGTGTGACCATGAAGGCCGCAGTGATGACACACATGGTTCGTTCTAGGACCTCTTTGCTATCGTGGAAGAGATTTTGCTTTGGCTTTAGACCTGATCATAGATTGATTACGAGGCTTGTTCAACACCCGCTAGTCAGTCACATTCTTCTTCTTCTCAACATTTGCCTTTTCAATAAGAGGGGCAACTACAACCGGCTCTCTGTCCTTCACAAACTTCACTTCTTTGGAGATGTTCACAACTGAACTACTTTCCCCGATGTATCCAAATTCGGTTTTGTCGAAGAAGGTCTTTTGAGAGGAAAGGACATCATCAAGCTTCTTTGTGGAGACTCGCTCTACCTTGGCATTAGCTTGAACCATCTCAAGCTCAAGGAATTTCACCTTCATGTAAGCTTTGGTTAGCTTGGCATTTAGCGTCTCTATCTCACACTTGGCCTCCTTATATCTCACTAGGAGACTTCTATAGTCCTCCTTAACTTTCTTCATCTTTTTCACAGCTGCCTTAGCCACCCTTGCATATTCTCTTAACTTCTCAAAGAGTGAATTGTAGTTCTCTTGAAGACCAGCTGTATCTTCATCTTCTTTAGCATCTGATTCTTCTATAATTCCCATGGATTCCTCATCACTATGCTCCCCAAGTTCTTCCTCAAGCAAATTCAAGTCCTCTGAAGACTCAATATGAGCAACAGTCATGAATGTTAAGAAATTCTCTTCTTTATCATAGCTTTCCTCCAAATCAGAGGTGGAGGACTTTGAGTCATTGAGAGTGGTGGCATACGCCTTCCCCTTCGATCTCAGGTAATTAGGACATTCCTTTTTGAAATGGCCATGTCCATTACACTCAAAACAAGTGACTCCTTGAGTAGATTAGGACTCCTTCCCTTCTCTCTTTTTGAAGTCCTTCTTCTACTTTCCGGAACTCATGAATTTCCCTTTATCACCAAATTTCTCACTGTTCTTGAACTTTAGAAACTTGCGGAAATTCTTTGCAAGGTAGGCAACATCCTTTTTTACTACATCCTCATCCAATGAACCATGAGCTTCTACCCTTTCATTTATCATCTTAAGAACCAGTGATTTGCTCTTTCTTTGATTTGGTAATGAAAGCTCATATGTTTGGAGAGAACCAATAAGCTCTTGGACTTTGATTTCATCAAGGTCCTTGCTTTCCTCAATTGCAGTCACCTTTGCACGGAAGCTCTCCGGCAATGAACGAAAAAATTTTTGTACAACTTTTGAGTCCTCCATTTTCTCTCCCAAGTTAAACTTACCAATGACCACTTCATTTAGCTTACTATAGAAAGAGTCAAAGGACTCATCCTCGTTCATCCTGAGCTCCTCAAACCGGGTAGTCAGCATCTATAGTTTTGTGTCCTTAACTTTCTTTGTACCTTCATAAGTGGTCTCCAAAATCCACCATGCTTCCTTGGCAACGGTGATATGAGAAATCCGATAGAACTCATCTGGGGACACACCACAAAAAATTGCGTTAAGTGCTTTGTTATTAGCATTTGACGCTGTGAGGGCTGCCTTATCCCATGTGGATTTGGCTGCCTCTAGCTTTGTCCAACCTATTTCAACAGCATTCCAAACTGCCTCATCTATTGAACACAAAAATGCTCTCATCCTCACCTTCCAAAAGGCATAGTTGCTACCATCAAAATATGGTGGAGCATTTAAAGATTGAGACTAGTCCATCTCAATATGGGGTAAAGGATCACACTAAGGTAATGAAACCAATATAAGTGAACCCGCTTTGATACCAAATGAAAGTTCAATTAGTGTATAAAACACTATGAACGTTTAGACCCCCAATTAACAAATTATCAATTCAAGCTTAATATCAAACAATTAATGTGCGGAATATGAACAAAAGCTTAATATAGAATTGATAAAAAATCTAAACCAAATAAAAGTACATCCATAGTAGAAATTAAATGGCAAAGATTAAGGGAAGAGAGATGCAAATACAAGGACAACACAACAATGTGTTATTGAAGAGGAAATTGAAGCTCTCGGCGTAAAACCTCTCCGCCACCCTCTAAGCGGTAAATAATCCACTAAAAAAATGTAGTTGGGATATATGAACAGTAGAAGGCCCTCTAAACCTAATATACCCAATGTACCTAAGCCCTCTAAGCTCCTACTCCAACAAGGTTACGCCGAACCTATTTCTTCTTTAGCTTATCGGATTCCGCTACTTGACCATAGCATCAACCAATATGGAATTGGTCCCTTCTTAACTGCTTCCCAAAGCACCAAACATCTTTCTCACAGATATGGGTATGATGAGAAAAGGTTTTGGTAATGTGCCTCTCAAGGATGTAACAATGGAGAGGAAAAGAGTAGAGGAATTTGAAGAGTCTCTATGTGAATATTGTGAATGAATCAATCTCGTTTTTCTCTAGAGTTTCTCTCTCAAAATTCTTTTAGAAGCTCTCCATATTTTGTGGGTATAAGGGTCTATATATAGTGGGGTAAGAAAGGAATGTAAATAGTCAGTTTTTTCCAAATAGGGTGGTCTGGCGACTTGGCCTCGCAACTAGACTTAGTCGCAAGTTCAAGTCGTGAGCTAACGGCTTGGCCAGCTTGGGACTTTTGTCCTATAGTGCAATAGCTGGCATGATGCTTCAACTTATGGCATGCTTGGCACGTGTGCAACTTCTGACGGCTTGCAAGCTGTGAGTCACCCACGAGATCCAATCGTGAGTCCCTACTTCTTTGCACAATCTTGAGCATTTCTTCACACTCTCTCATGCACTATCCTTACATGATTCCCACCTAAATACAGGGTTACTAATTGCTAAAATACAAGCAAATTTGGCACAGAATAAAGCCAACAAGATGGTTGATAAAATTTCAACCTTTACAAAGTTATACATACAAGTCCTAATTAGATGCATTGTTTTTCACACACATTAGCAACCCTTTTAAAGGCAATTCCTAGAACTATGCATAATTATACATGTAAGTCCTAAAAATAGGCATTGTTCCATACATACACCATGAAGTAAAGAGATAATATCATACACCAAGGCCCATTGTGGGGCACTATAATACACATATGTCCAGGCCTATCAAGAGGCAATGAATAATATACATACATCATAGGGCAATGCCTAAAAGATACATGAAAAAATATAGGCCCACGTAGTGGTTACATCATGCTACAACAAATGGCTAACTCTACGGAGAATCATCACCCTTAATAAAATGGTCCATGTCATCATTATCACTGTCATCATCGCCTACAAAAGGGTCGATGGAAGGACCCACACTACCTAAAGTGTCAGGAGCGTACCTTGGGTCTTGGGAAGGCCCCTAAGCTTGTGCAAAAGAACCCCAACCGCTCGGTGGGCCTAGAGGAACTGGCATATATTCGGGCTTGAACGGAGGAATGATGGGCCCCCGGCCTAGCATCTGAGGAGAAGGCAGAATAGGAATACAAGACACTCGTAACTCTCCAGCCAAGAGCATGGCATAGCCATGAAGTATGGCTAGCTCACTCTGAAGCTGACTCTGCTCTCTCTACCATGGTAGCTCGAACCTCCCTATCTCTCTACCAAAGCTCCTTCTCCCGAGCTAATGCCCGAGTAGTCTTCTCCTACGTATGTACCTCCTTAGTGGCAAGAGTGGCCTTAACCTCTGTCACTTTGGCCTGCTGAGCCTCTACACATGCTCTCCACTCTACCTTGGAGGCCACTTGAGCGCGGATAATGCCTCCCAACACCTTACCTCCACTCATAGGGACATCTCCAACAATAGGCCCCGCAGAAGACTCTGCGAACCAAGTAGCATAATCTCTGCTGGTATCCACACAGGCATCAAAGGAACTCATTGCATAAGCTAGGTCGCCCAAGACAATGGTATTGCATGACAAGCTGTGAGGAGGCAGATCTCTAGGTACTCCACATATCGGCAAAACCTGGTGGAAGGTCCTCTCTGCCAAAATGAACTCCTGGCTTGTCAGGGCCCAAAACCACGTCATACCAAGTCACCAAGAAGGGTTTTCGAGTTCTTAATCTACAGTGGGTTAACTAGCGGCCACGCCATATGCTCACATTCTGTCTTGAGGTTAACTAGCGGCTACGCCATACGCCTCACCATTACACAACTATCAAATCACTAAAAAGATTTCAAGTCCCTAATCTACAGTGGGTTAAATAACGGCCACGTTGTATGCGCACATTCCATCTTGAGATTAACTAGCAGTTGCGCCATTCGCCTTACCATCACACAATTCTCTTTGTCTTATCCTATTTTGAGACTAACTAGCAGCCACGACGTACGTCTTACCATTGCCACTATTCCCGACTACCAGGTAAGTCCCCTTGCCCATGTCCCGCATTTTATTTTCAACATTTAAATTTCCACATGTTTGCACTCATATATCAAAAGCAAAAATATATGCATATTTTCCTAAGATAGCATGGCATAAATAATGGCAAAAAATATATGCTTATAAAAACCCCAAAAATAAAATAAGCATTAGCATGCATCTCTAATAGTAGTGCTACTAGCATTTTGCAGGAAAAAAAAAAAAAGACTCTGACCTCAAATGCAAAGAAGACTGAAACAGTTGACTAAGACTAAAAGATGGACTCCCTAAGCTTGAGATTGCTCTAGAGATTTTTTGTAGGAGTGAGAAGTGAAAGAAAAGTGAGAAATGAGGATGAAATGAGCGAAAAAAGAGCCAAATAGGGCATTTATAGGCCCTGGGCTACCCGGCGCACCTTGTAGGGCCAACAGGTAGGCCTAGCGGTCCTATAAGGGCTGCTGGGTAGCATTGACCAGGTCAACGTTGACCTAGTCAAAAAAATAAAAATAAAATCCTCTCCTTTCTCCTCTCCTAGAGTGTAGAGATATGCTTAGAAAATATTTCAATAGCAGCTGCAGCAAACTAGTCCAGTCAGATAAAGTTCAGTATCGATCCATGAATAGTCTCTGCACGCCAATCTGGGGGGCAACAAAATTTGAAATTACGTTCTTTATCCGACACCTCTCATTGCACTCGAGATATTCGATAAAGAAGGGGTAGTTGTTGATACCATATTTTGTCCGCCCTCAATTTGTGTGCCAGACCTCGAAAAACTCAAAAATGTTATTTTTTTTCTCCATGGGGTCACAAGAACATCCAGAGCGATGTGGCACAACCCGTTCGGACATCGAAGCACTAAAGTGCCTTTTTCGACTAAAATGACCAAATTGCCCCTAGTCAACCCAAGGTTTGACCTAAGGTTAAATGAGGTCGAAAACTTCAAAAAACAACATTTTCATAGTTTTACATCAAACCCGAGCTTCTCGGAGATTTTTAACAACTTTGACCAAGTTTGACCCGAAGTCGATCATGGGTGGGCCCAAATACCCTAATTTTGATCCAGTTGTTAGAACTGGTTGAAACCAATGCCATTGCAAATATTATCAAATTCTCATTCCAACTACTATTCATGGGTCGAAATCGGAATTAGAATGGTTGAGATATCAAGAAAACTAGGATGACGTACCGATTAATGCACCACTGACTTCCGAGAGCCATAACTTTTGATCCGATTGTTAGATTTTCAGGATCCATACCTTTTTGGAAATAGGAAGACAAGATCTTTCCAGGGGTGTCAAGATCAACCCAATTTCAGGCCTTTTGAAGCCAGCAGCCCTACAAGGGCCATCGCCTCGAAGCGCGTGCCATGGCTATAAATAGCCCAAAGCACCCCTCAGACCGAAGGTAGACCACAGTTTCTGAGTTTTTCTCTCTGGCATGTATTTTTATACATGTTTTTCTCTCTTCCAAACTCAAAAAACAAAGAAAAAACACCCAAAAAACACATCCAAGCTTTTTGATTCTTCTCCCTTCACAAAAAACACAATGTATTGTCCTCATATCCAATCTTTCTTTCCTTGGTTCTACACTTTGGATTTGGGGTTTAGGGGTGTTTGTAGCTTTTCTAGCTATCATCCACTGCCCTAACGTTCTAAATCTTTTTCTAGCATTTGTCTTGCTATTTTTGCTTGAATAACATGATTTATTGCATTCTTTAGCATGTTTCTTGCTTTATTTTTGTTTCTAGCTTAAGTCTCTTTGTTTTATGCCTTATGCCCTGTTTCATGATTTGATCTACATCTTTACATGTCTATATGTTTGGATTCATGTTCTACCATGTCTATGTGCTAAGTTTCTACATGTTTACATGCCTATGTGTCTAGATCTATGTTTCCACATGCTTGTGTGCTTGGATCTATGCTCTCTACATGCTTTATGCTATTTTCCATGTGCTTGTGTGATCTATGCCATGTTCGTGTGGCTAGACCTAAGCTATGTCTGTTATGCCGTGTGCTATTGTAGCCCTTTTGTCACTTTGCCTTTTTTTCTTACGTTTTGGCCTAATGGTTAGGACCCAATCTAGACCCTATGGTCTTTGTCACCATCCACCGAGGCCCATATCAAAGGGTTTGGATCATCCCCATTTTGCATGTCTAGGCTCTCTTGTTCTAGGCTTTGCCATGTTTAACACCCTCCGCGGGCTTGATCTTGTTTGGTTACATCCGACGCCCATAAGGCCTTGTTTGGGTGTAACCACTTGGGTTTAACACCCTCTATGATGTCGGTTGCTTCATGCATACCTTTCCCTTTTTCCGTTCTATGTGATGATATGCTTACCATGCTTGTTTATGTGATTTGTTGGCTTTATATGCATCTTTACACACTTGCTTACATGTCCATGCATGAGTCTTGCCTACTAGTGTGTTGCCCATGCTTCAACACAATGAAGCTACGGACATTCGATCCAAACCTACATTTGTCCCTTGCGAACACCACCTTTTGTTTGGATTCTTGCATGTTCGCCTGATTGTCTTCTTGCTTTCCCATTTGTTTGTGTATCCTGCTTGTCTTATCTCCTGCCACATGCTATGTTTGCTATGTCTATCACGCTTATCTGCTTTATGCCTCATTCATATGCACTTTGCATCTTTCCCTTCCTTTGCTTGTTTGCTGGTTTCTTGTATTTGCCTTTTGCATGTACACACATGGAGCAGGGATGCTTAGAGCTAGGGCACAGTCTCCTAAACACAAGCAAAAATGGCACGGATACAAGCATGTGGTTGAGCACAACGGCAATGTTAAGTAAATTTAGGAGTTTAGCCTTTCCCTTTGGTTATGTACTCTTTTCAACCCCTTCTTTCCTCCTCCCTTTCTCTCTTAGATGGGTTGTATTAGGTATATCACACCATGTACCATTCGTCGTCATCTCTACAGTTCGGCGACCCCTATTTATTTTCCTGCACTTACATTTTGGGCCATACTTTAGGGATGTAGACATTTACTTTCCTGCTCTGTGTGCTTGCATTGTACAGGATGTATATATATACCTGCTCACCCCTTTTGATGTGATCGTCATAGTCTGTGTCACCTAAGGCAAGTGATGCATAATTTTCGCTACGAAAGTAAGGTGACATGTTGCTGGATTTTCACCGTGGAAATCTGGCACTTTGTTTGAATGCCTTAGGAAAGCATAGATTGGGACCACGCCCCTTCAAATGCCAAACTTGAAAGCCCCCATGCATGCAAAGCCCCGAATCCCAATGCCAAAATCATGTTTTTACTGCCAATTTCCAAAAATTAAGGTTTATCAAAACAAATGACTGTTTTTGGACAGACATTTTGGGGTGGCTAACACCTTCTCCACACCCAACCAAACTTCCGAACCTAAGAATCAAGATTTGGCCATCCACATTAGATTAGGAAATATGCCCTTTTTCTTAACCTAAGATTGGTAATAAAATCAACTAGAAACAAGTGACCAATCATACCTTAGAAAAACCCAATGATTGGTGGTGACTCCACTTACCTTTGGTAACCACCTATAATTTGGCCCAGATTCCCGCCATAATGTTGAAGGTAGACCTACCTTCCTCCACCGAGGGAGAGAGCACCCGAAGCTCCGTGCGAACAACACCATCATCAAGAGGGGCCTCTAATGGGCCCCACGCGTGCGGGAGCTGTCGCCACGATGGGTGGTCGAAGGAAGGCCCATGACTATGGCGGCATCGGTTTTTCTGCCCCGTATTTTCGAGGCTGGGCGTCAACACTTACCTACACTCTTTACACATTTATCTTAATTTTCATCATACTCTTCCCTCTCTAATTCCATATCCATTGAGAGGGTCTTAGCCTAAACATATACCGCACCCATTCTAAGTGTTGTGAGTTGTTTTAGAGCTTTTGGGAAGCATTGGGACATGCCATTTTATATGGTGTAAGCAATTGGTGTTAATTATGGGATCTAGAAAGCTAGTGAAGACAAGGCTCGGTGAAGCCCATTGGTATCTGGGACTTGAAGGGTCTATGTATAGAGGGTAGATTAGGCTTGGAGAGTCTATTTTGTAATGCTTGTACTCTAACTTATTCATTAGTGGATTGATTTGACTTGGACGGTCGCGGAGAGGTTTTTACGTTGAGTATTTTAGTTTTCCTCTTCGATTACACATCATCGTGTTATCTTGTATTTGCATCATTCTTCCCTTATTCCTTGTGCTTTTATGTAATTGCTTATTATGTATGTCCATGCATTAGGAAGTAGTCCGGTTTAAACTTTAATTGTGCATTGATTACTCTAAATCCGCATCTAGTAGAGTAGATTAAAAGCAATTGAGCCATAATTTAAAAATTGGGGGTCTTAATTAGCTCTAGTAGTTTACTATCGAGGGTTTAGATTCTTTTCTTCTTCATTTAGTAATTAATGATGCTTTCAAACCACTCAATGGCCGATTTCTTTTTATTGAAGGCTTGAAGCCAAGTCTGTAAATTGGATAATAGCTTTGTTTTTAGTACTACTTGCTTCACAGATCACTTTTGAACCATGTAGAGGTCTTTTTTCTTTTTACATTAAACCAACTGTTCAACTCCAATGAGTTCCGCATAGCTTTTCTTCACATACCAACAAAAGAGAGCACCCATGGCCTTCTCAATTTCAATTGTAATTTCAATGCTTTTTCTTGCTTTTATCCTCATAGTCATTGTGCCCGTGTACCTCATTATCAGATGGCTTGGACAGGTGAAGGACATTTTTGAGCAGGTTCAACGGGATTTCAAGATCTTGGAAGCTATCATGAAAGATATAGAAGAGGTTGCAGAATCAGCGAAAAAAATAGATGAGAAACCCAATCAACTTAGGGATTCTCAACTAAAACCAGGAGCCACTGTACAACTATCTGATGCCGAGAGAGGCTGGTTTGAGGCAACCAAAACCCTGGTTGGCACGGTAAAGGATTGCTGTGAATCCTACCGGAGACTACATGAAATAAAATGTTTTCTGGAATTGTTTTACTCTGGTTTTACTGGTTTCAAAAAAATTTATGACCTCAAGGCTGACTTGGGTTCGTGCAATTCTCTGATAAATGACCAACTTTGGAAGAAGACAAAAATCTGCAAATCAGTAGAGCAGTCAAGGTCAATTGTTAGAAGCCTGAAAGACAGACCAATAGAGGAGGATAAATCTTCCATTTATAAACGAGCAAAAGAAACTGTCTTTATTGAAAAGAAATTCAAAAGCCTGATGGATAATATTAATCCAAATTTAGTGCCGGAAACACAAAAGGAAATAAAGTACTCAATCCAGTTACCACTGCATCTACTGAGTGCTTTCCTGCGAGATTTGGAAGGGCATACATTGGAAAGCGAAACAGAAAAGGCCTGGGTGAAAGAAGCAGAGGAGGTCATCTGCAAACTACAACATCAGATCGACCGCAAAACCACAGATCTATTGAAATGGCTTCCGTTTTTAGGTAATTGGATGATGGCAAAGGATCTCCCGAAAAGCTTTGAGAAGATCGAAAGACTGCTCTGGCTCCTCTTTTCAAAGAAGTATGAGCTTGATTTCACCTTTATCCGAATAGTTCCATCAAAATCTGTTGATCCGACCCCACATCAGAAAACTCAGGCCAAAATCGATGACAAGGAAATTTTAGAAGTTCTAGACAAGTTTCACAAGCAGCTAAGTCAAGAACAACCCAAGGTAGCTTTTCGACTCAACGAGCTACCAGACTATTTCGAAAAAGTGCACGAACTTCTCAAAGATGCAAACCCAGTTAAAGGCATGGACAATTCAAGAATGGCTTGGAAGGATCAAATGAAAATCATTGTTAAAGATGCAATTTGTTCTTTGTCTTCCTCCCAACCACAAAGCAGCAAAAGCCAAAAGGAGACAGATCCTTGGCTAAAGTTCTCTGCGGAAACTGCAAGATTGAAGAAAGCTCTCGATTTGCTTGCCATAAGCATAAAGATATTTCACATTGAACTAATGAGGGAGACAAACTGGGTGGTCGGCTTGGAAGAAGACATACATGAAATCGTCTCACAACTAACCACCAACAGTGCTGAGAATTTCTCCACTCTCACCAGTGTGGGGATGAAGGGCAACACCAACAGTTTTGAGAATTTCTCCACTCTTTCCCTTGTGGGGATGGAGGGCATCGGTAAGACAACTCTTGCCAAGATGGTGTTTAATAATAGAGCTATTCAGAAGCATTTCGTTCACAGGTACTGGGTATCTCTACCAGATATAACAGATGATAAGACCGAACTCTTGAAAAAATTAGGAAAAGAGGTGCTGCCAGCTAATGAGAAAGAGAAGGAAAAAGATTACTCTTACAAGGTGGTGAATGATTTTTTGAAAACTAGGAAGTACCTTCTAGTTCTGGACAAAATTCCAAACAAGGAAACCTGGGATACTCTAAAAGAAGCATTCCTAGATAACGGAAAAGGGAGCAGAATTTTGCTCACCACACGGGACAAGAGTGTAGCTTCACATGCTGGCCCAAGTTGCAAACCGTACCATCTTAGACTACGAACTAATGATGAGAGCCGGGCTTTGTTTGGGCAGATGGTGCAATGTATGGATGAACCTTCTCATCCTAATCATGAAACCTCTTCAGAATTGAAAAATCTTGTCAAAAAAGTTGTAAGAAGATGTGGGGGCTTGCCACTTTCCATCTTAAATCATGGCTATCTATTGTCCGGGAAAGAAGTGACCACTGATGACTTGTCAAGGGTGCTTGAGCATGTCAATCCTTACCAAAGACCATGGTCAGAAAATTTGGAAAAAAACAAAAAAGACTTGCATCCGTATCTAAGTCAATGTCTTTCTTACTTTGTGAAATTTCCGAAAGACTCAGAAATTTCTTCAAGAAGATTATCAGCTTTGTGGGTTGCAGAAGGGCTCGTAGAAGTGAGTGATAATAAGCCTCTTAAATCTGTCGCAGAGAATTATTTGTTAGAGTTGATAAGCCACAACTTGGTACAGATACTGGAGAGAAAGATGAACGGGAATGCTAGGACATGTGTCTTACCTTGTACTCTCAGAGAAATCTGGTTGCGAGAGTATCCAAGTTCTTGCTTAAATGAGCAAGTAATAATTTATTTTTATGAAAATGATGTCAGATCTTGTCAAGGCTTTGGTGGTAGCAATTATTCACCGAATATATCACAAAGCTCCAAAAATCCCCAGTCCATGGTCTGTTTTGATACTAGAGAAGGAGATAAACCTGGAGAAGAAATTGGTAACTACCTTAAGAAAGGCATTTCAAGAGGGCACCTCTTACAGTTGAAGGTGCTTGATCTAGAACAAGCGTTCAAACCTCAGTTGCCAAAGAATATAGGAAAATTCAAACAATTAACGTATCTGGGGTTAAGGTGGACTTACCTTGAGAGTCTCCCGAAATCAATTGGCGACTTAGTGAACCTTGAAATATTGGATGTGAAGCATACTTATATTCGCATACTCCCTAGTTCAATATGGAAGCTGCAGAAACTTCAAAACCTGTATTTGAGTGATTTTTGTCGAAGCAAAATTGATCACCAACCAGAAAAGAAATGTCATCAACCCAATAGGAAATTTCTGCCAAATCTTCAAATTTTGCGAAGTGGATTTGTAGATAAAGACAATCCTCTGAAGGATGCCTTCAATATGATGACAAACCTTCAGATATTAGATCTGGCGTTCCAGTTGGAGTTGCAACAGCAAAATGCATTGGCAGATAGTCTTGTGGAACTAAAGAAACTTCAAGAATTGACGTTAAAATCAATCGATGAAATTAGTCAACCTCAAGATCTCTATGTGGATCACTTGTCAGGCCTCAAATATCTCTCATCCCTATCTCTGTTTGGAAAATTGAATGATCCATCCACCATCATAAACACTACTGCACTCCCCCAAAGCCTGACTGATCTTACTTTATCAGCCTCTGGCCTTTCAGATGATCCAATGCCACAGTTAGAGAAGCTTCACAAACTTGAGTGCCTTACTTTCTACTCTGCTTCTTATACTGGGAAAAGCATGTTTTGCTCTAAGGGAGGCTTCCTTAAGCTTCAAGTTCTGAAATTCATAATGCTTCAGGAATTGGAAGAATGGCATGTGGAGGAACAAGCAATGCCGACCCTCAAGAAGTTGGAGTTCCGATCTTGCAAGAAATTGAAGGTCCCCTCCGGGTTGATCCATCTCAAGACCCTTCGTGAATTGAAGTTAAAAATGATGCCACTTAATTTCACAAGACAAGTGGAAAAACGCAAGGAGCAAACCTGGGAACATATTTCTGTCTTTCCGGTCTTAATTATTGATTTGCAGTAGTCAATGCTGAACGGAACTCAAGCTCCTGTCTATGTTATTGAGGTTGTCTTTCTTTTTACATCTCTGTTCCTTTTGATTATTCAGCTCTTTAAGCAAGTTATTATGATTTTGACATTGCAAATTGTATCTACAGATTGTCCTTCCTTTCATGTCTCAAGCAACTGTTAGGGTCTCCATGAATGAGGGTACTAAGGTATTTGACCAATAAATGGCATATGCTTGCAATGCAAATGACTGGAATAAAATTGCAAGCTTTGCTGCAAAAAAGTGCTACTCTATGTCTGTGTGGTTCATTTATTTGTTTTATTTGTTTTTTATTTTTTGTTTTTGTTTTTTTGTTTTTTTTTCTCTATCGGTTGGCTCTAAGGCATTTGATCAATAATATGTAGCTCATATCCATGACCATAAAAAAATAGTCATTCCTTACTATGCAGATGACTGCAATAAATTGGGGGTGCCATATTTTTTCTTCCAGAAATATATATATATATATATATATATTTGTTAGTGATTATTTTACTCTAGTGGCTATCATTGAATAATTATCCAATTTGTTGTGCCAATTGTCCTTTGCCCTTGGTAAGACAAGTAGCTACCACATTTTTTGAGTTACTAGTTGCTAATGTGTGCAATGCATTAGAGAGTTAAAGAAAAAATGCAAATATTTAATAGCTAATGGAGGAAATTCAGATTTATTGTTCTAATGCTAGAACCAACGACTTTGTAGTTCTTCACCATTCCCATAACAACCAAATGCATAATAGAAAGGTTAACATAAGTGATGGGACTGTCGAACTCAACCCCCTTGGACGATCTCATCAAATGTACTCGTCCACCTTGACACAACACAGACGAACGCAGTAGAGCCATTAATAATAACCTTCAATGCCTTGGACAGTTACCAAACAGTTGGCAAACCATTGGAGCCTCATCAAAACCCATATTCATGAGCCCTGAGGTGTTACAAAAAGTCATCTCGGCAACCAAAGACCCTGCCCAAGGGAAACTTGGCCCAACATGGGAAGGTCCCTACCGGGTCATTTATTACTCTAAACAAGGTAGAGAACTTAGACGGGTAGAGACTGCCACGACCATGGAACATTGAATACTTGAAGACGTACCACCAATAGATGTAACAAACAATTGTATTCATTTTTTAAAGCAATAAAAGAACTATTCAGCCAATGACTTAATGCAAGCAAACCTAGCAGCTTAGAAGCCAAAATTGACAAGATCCCTTAAATGGGTGTAAGTCACAAAAATTGGCTAAGTAATAAGATTCCACCTAGACGGATGTAAGTTACTGACGATGCCAAAAATGACATGATCCCTTAAATGGGTGTAAGTCACAAAAATTGGCTAAGTAACAAGATTCCGCCCAGACGGATGTAAGTTACTGATGATGCCAAAAATGACAAGATCCCTTAAATAGGTGTAAGTCACAAAAGTTGGCTAAGTAACAGGATTCCGCCTAGACGGATGTAAATTACTGATGAAGCCAAAATTGACAAGATCCTTTAAATGGGTGTAAGTCACAAAAATTAGCTAAGTAACAAGATTCCGCCTAGACGGATGTAAGTTACTGACAAAGCCATAAAACTGACGAGATCCCTTAAACGGGTGTAAGTCACAAAAAAGAAAAGAAATTTTGGCTAACAAAGACTCTGCCTAGACAGGTGTAAGTTACTGACGGGTCAATACCCCTTCAAAATTGCAAGTCACAACAGAAAATTTAACTAAGTACAAGCTACCAACGCAGATGAAGCAACTAAGTGAACGAAGCAGGCAGAAATCATGCAAAGACAAGAATACAAACAAGTAAGTATGTAATCACGAATATAATTAAAGGCCCAAAAATAACAGGCAACCATCATTGTTTCAACATTAAAAATAAAGGCCATAAATGCTGGGCCATAAACATTGTTATGAAATTAGAATGAAAATATTGTTCTAGAATTAGAATTAAAAAGGCCCAATAAACCGGGCACCTAAAAAAGAAAAAAAGAAGAAGATAAGTAGCAGGTTCAGGCATCGGCGGCCACGTTGTCATTAGCTGGGGGCGCAGGAGCACTCTCGGGGGCATCACCTTTAAGAGCCGTGGATTGGGAGGCCTCCTCAACAGCCATCTCTTTGTCTACGTCCTCAAGATCGAGGTTCTCTAGATCCGCTCCAGTAGGGTGCATGATGAGGTATCGCCTCAGAAGCTCAAATCCCTTGAAGTACCAACTGAAGAGCACAGTATTGTACTCTTCAATCTTCTAAAAAGCTTCAACAGCCTTAGCAGCAATGGTCTTGATCTTTTCTTTGGCTACATGAAGCTGCTCGTCTTTTTCCATTGTCAGTTGTCGCTCAGCCCTGATGTGAAGGCTTTCCCCCAACACCTGAAAGAAGGAACCAGATCTCAAAACCCAAAAAAAAAGGATTAGCACAAGTACATTACTTGGACAAGCTTGTGGAGATGACGACCCATAACCTTGTTGGGAGACACACCCGAGAATACCTTCATCTCCTCAGCAATAAAGGTTTCCTACACCCGAGCTAGTGCAACCCCAACATCGTCCCAAACACTGGACAATCCAAAATTAGTTTTGTCCTTCAAATTATCCCTGGTACGTTGCCTCTTATAATTTATAAGGAATAAGAGGAATTTCTTCAGCCGAGGTAGCCGGGGAGGCTGTCCTCGTTGTCTCAGCTAGGAGTAGCTGAGGTAGCGGGAGTGACGGAGGCACCCTTATCCATCACCCGCACATTTCTGGCCCCAAGGTTGGACAGGGGCTCATTCTTCTTGGCCCTCATTCAGGCGTACATGCTTTGATTGAATTTTTTTCATCATCCCTGCAAGAGGAAAACACTTGTTAAAAAAAAAAAAAAAAAAAAAAAAAGGAAGAAGAAAAGAGTAGCATGGACGAACTTAACACTTACTCTTTTTTTTCTCAATCTCAATGTTTCGTAGGACAAAAGTAGAGGGCTCTAGACCCAAGTAATGGAAGGCTAGAGTCCGTGGGTTAACCAGATCATCAAAATCTTCAATCGTCCTCGCGTACTAGATGGCCTTCTCAATGCATTCTTTATACCTACTCTTAAGCTTGGGTCATCTCTTAACTACACAAGACAATGGATAGAAGAGTTAGTGATGATAAAATGAATACAAAAAGAATGAAGATTAAAGGACTAGAAGGAATAACGACGCACCTAAGTTCAGGGTTCCCCACTGATGGAGCAACCTAGGGACATCTCCCCAAACTTCGCCAGAAAGGGTCTCAAAATCATCCTCAAAGACAAAAAAAGAATTGGGATTTCCAGTACCAGAACAAAGAGAGCAAGTCCCTGACGATCCTAGTTTCTCGAACCCAAGGCAGTAGCTCATAGTATCCATACTCCTTAGATTCTTTTAAACGGTATAGATGAACAAGCTCGTCCACCTTTATCATATCCTCGTCAATAGTAGCCAGCCATATTTCCATACAGCTGACCATTATCCTCTAGGAGTTCGGCATAAGTTGCCTAAAGGCGATCCTGAAGTGGTTTAGAAGCAATAAAGGGATGGACGGGGAAGCGGAGCCCACTCAGGAAGGCAGCCTTGTAAAAGCATACCTCCTTGGGTGAAAAATGACAAGCTTGTTCCTCTGGTTAAGGAAGACAAACCCTAACCCTCTCAGAGAATTGAAACCATTGGCTAAACCTGGAGAGGATCTCAGCATCCGGAACACACTCCTCCCCAAGGGTAGCAAAAGCCTTAACTTCCCTAGGGGTGGAAACAGTAGTAATCAGTAGAAGACAACCTAGTCTCGAGTTCACTAGATCTAACCTCAGACATTGCCACTCTCTCACTCACCAAACCCTTAAACCAATCGATTGCTTGGCAAAGCAAAGGGAACAAATCGCCCAACACAACACCTAAACCACTACCCTTAAAAACAAAATTTCCAACCAAAGGGAGAAAAGCATAGGAAGCACCTACCTAAAGAAGCCCCCAAACGTGCAAAAAAGAAGGAAATCGAGGGGCAAACTACCCTAACCTTAGAGCTATTGACCATGAAAACTCAAAAATGAAGGAAAAGTGATGAATCCTAAAAACCCCAAAATCCAAAAACAAACACACACACACACACACACACACACACACACACACACACACACACACAAAATCAGAAACTCATCATAATCTATACCTATGCCATAAAAAAAGGGGAGGAGAAAAAAGGCATACCTCAAAAGGAAATGCAGAGAGCTCAACCATAGAACACACCGACTCGGAGAAAATTGCAGAAAAAAGTTGGAGAAGAAGAAGCTCAAAGCAATAATTGGAAGTTGGAGAAAGTGAAGGGGAAAGTGAATTAAAGAGAAGTTTAAAAACAAAGGCACAAAAACTAAAATTCAATGGGAAACCCAAAGAGCCACACAATTAGAGCATTATCTCCACTGGTCAGAATAGGCCACGTGGCCACGACACGTGTGGCGTCGCCATCACGCATTAAATGTGGAGCAAAATCCCAAGAGCCATATCTAATCAGAAAACCTTTCATCTTCTGATGGTCGTCATGACACATCACGACAACCACAAAACTTGGGGGGCAACTGATGGGACTGACGAACTCAACCCCCTTGGACGATCTCATCAAATGTACTCGTCCACCTTGACACGACACAAACGAATGTAGTAGAGCCATTAATAATAATCTTCAATGCCTTGGACAATTACCAAACAGTTGGCAAACCATTGGAGCCTCGTCAAAACCCATATTCATGAGCCTTGAGGTGTTACAAAAAAGGGCACTAAAGCCACAATTAAGGCCCCCAATGGCTAGGAACCATGAAGCTGTATATATACACTTTGATCAGAGACAAACTAGGTACATAGACTCACCCCAAAAGTACTCATAGATACTCTGATATTCAGTACTCTCTTATTATTCTCTAAAAAATTCTATATACTAACTTTGGCATCGGAGGTGTGGTGGCAGGCACCACACCGGTGACCATTTTAAGGGAGCCATTGTCCCATATTCTTAGATGTAGTGACGAGGACCCGGCTCCATCTGGATGAACCTACAATACTGATGATTTACACTTCATCAATAAGTATGTGTCCAACAGCCTTTTTTCAGCTTAAATTATCAAAATCAAACCATTATACATATTTCAATTGCATTTTCATAGTCATAGTCTAATAATCTATGTATAAAAGAAGGGGGGGGGGGGGGGGGGGGGGGGCGCTGTTGTGAATTTATTCATTTCATAAGAATTGGAAAATAGAAAGCTAACGTCAAGCACTAACAAAATGCCATCCAAATTTTAATACAAGTTTAATTGTTTTTCAGTATAAATTATCAAATCCACCAATGTATCAATACTCGTCCACCAATTTATTAATACTCTTATGACATTCTCGCATCTAACTCCAGTCAAAGATGACTTCAACTAACGATGGAGACCTTTTTTTATTTTTTTATTTTTTATTTTTCAATCTCATGCTTGCAAATACTTATATTGAATGCTTATAAATAAATAATATACACTGTATGAGACCATGGATTTTCTCCATCCACCTTGAAAGCTTCCTAAAAATCCTAAAAAATCTCACAAAAACATAGCATTAAGGAATACTCAAAATCTATGAAGCAAAAGATGAACTATATCAATAGATATACCAACATCGTATTGCAATAGAAGTGCCACAATTGGAACTTCAATTTTAGTAGTCTGTTCATTTGGCTTTCTATTGTCCTAAGTTTCAACCACAGCAAGTTCATCATTGTGTAGTTCAATCAAATCATCAAAGTGCAAAAGTACCCTTTGTCTTTCCTATATATTATTTAGAATTAAAAAACAAATTCAATCGATTAGTTTGTAGATATTAGATAGTAAGATTTTCTTTTTAGGCCAAATTAAAAGTGACAAATTGGAGTTAAATATGTCGTCATCTTCCGCCATATTTATTTGTCAAATAATCTTTAAAAAAAAAAAAAAAAAAAACTAATAAATTTAACCATGAATATCTCAATCGAAAACATCTGAAGTTCCAATTGATTTGCAAAGCTCTTAGTAGTCCTTCATCACACGCCTTGCAAGCAGCAGCAATTGCTAAATTTACATCTTTAATGTCACCTTTAGCAACATGTGCACTGACGTTGATTGAATTGGTTTTGATTGGAAAGTTTTTTATATTATCAATCTGCATTGAAGAAGTACCGTGTAAGTTAGAATTCATTGGCGCTACCAATATGCACATGATGATGGGAAGTTTAATTGGGAAGTTTATCTGATGCTGTGAAAGTCCAAATAGCGTGTAAAACACTAATGAACGTTTAGACCCCCAAATACAAGATTACCAACACAAGCTTATAATCAAACAATAAATGTGCGAAAAATGAAATATAAGCTATAACCAAAATGCTAACACACTCTAAACCATAATTAATAACCAACACAACAGTAGTTAAAAGGTAAAGAGAGAGGGAAGAAAGATGCAAATACAAAGAAAACATGGCGATGTGTTATCGAAGAGGAAACTAAAGTACTAGGCGCAAAACCTCTTCGCCGCCCTCCAAGCGGTCAATAATCCACTAGAGAATAAAGTTGGGATATATGAATAGCAGAAGACCCTCCAAGCCTAATCTACTCAATGTACCTAAGCCTTCCAAGCTTCTTACTCCAACAGGGTTATGCCGAACCTTGTCTTTTCTAGCTTACCAGATCTCGCAATAGCCCATTGCATCAACCAAAATGAATTGATCCCTTCTGAACTACTTCCCAAGCACCAAAATATCTCCTCACTGATATGGGTATGGTGAGATAAGGATTTGGCTAAATGTCCCTCTCAAGGATATGTCAATGGAGAGGGTGAGAGTAGAGGAATTTAAAGAATCAAAAGATGAAGATTGTGGATAAGTCAATCTTGTTTTTCTCTAGGGTTTCTCTCTCAAAATTTTCTTTGGAAGCTTTCTACATTTCGTAGGTATAAGGGTATTTATAGTAGGGTGTATGAGGAATGCGAAAAGTCATGTTTCAACCAAACAGATCATTCTAGGGACTCAACCTCGCAACTGGAACAAGTCGCAAGTTTGAGTCGCTAGCTAACTACTTGGCCAGACTGGAAGTTTTGTCCTGTAGTGCTCCAACTGCCATGACCCTTCAGCACCCCTTGCATGCTTCATATGTGTGCCATTCTGGCGATTTGCCAGTCGAGATCTAGTCACGAGACTTCTTTGGATTACACACATCTTGAGTTTTCATCACACTTTCTCACACACTACCCTTACATAATTCCCACCTAAATACAGGATATCTAATTGCTAAATTACAAGAAAATTTGGCACGGAATAAAGCCAACACATGATTGAATAAATTCAACCTTATAATCTCCCCCTTTGGCTATTCCATGACAAAACCCTAAAATAGACTCTAGACTTAACATGTGAGTTAGGAATAGTTACCAGAACTCACTCACACCTAACTCTAGAAACTGCGAAGCACTTAAACCATACGAACAAGTATTTCCTGAAAACAACAACACAAGACGATCATTGTAAGCAGAAATCTTGAAATGCATATGGAGCAAGCACAATGCGATCAAGTAGTGAAGATTAAAGCATTAAAGCATGACTTGACCAAACAAGAACAATCACTATAAATAGTGATCACAATAATCATTCACACAAGGAATGAACATCTGGACATGCAAGCCTATAAGCTCAATGCAAAGTATCATTTGCATCAAGGATATAAAATCCAACAAGGGTACAAGAGTGAAGTACTAAAGAAAATGCATAACATTAACTAAAAGTACTGAGCTACACAGTGAAGGTACCAAAAAAAAGAAGAAGAAAATACTAAATAGAAACTGAAATAATTAAACCAATGTACCAAAAGCTTTTAAAACAAAAGCACTGTAACCATCCAAGAGTTATAAAAACTATAAACAACAAAAACCATAAATAGCATAAATTAGGAATGCTAAAAGTTTTCCCCCCTCAAAATGATGCCCCCCCTCAAGAGCTACTCCTATTCTATATCTCCCCCTTTTTGACCGGAATGGCCAAAGGGCTACTCTGTGTAGTGAAGTTGTCAAACTTTGCTAAAAGCAAATTTAGCTATTCTTGGATAGTAGTTAGCCTATCAGATTGCTCATTTTGGACATCTCGCAGCCCGTCAATCCTCTCAAGGATGATCTGAAATGCATCTGGAGATACTGCAAAAGAGGATGAAGCTCGGCTCCTTTTACCACAACATTGTGAGCTTGAGAGTTGTTCTTCTGCTTCTGTCTCAATGTCCATAGGTTCTCCTTGTACTTGATCATCCTCCTCTTCATCACCCGGAAGAAAAACTTTGATCCGTGCAATTGTTATAGCATTTATATCTTGAAAAGTGGGCATGAGACTGATGTCTTGGGGAATTTCCACACCTTTTACTCGAAAGAGTCGCATGAAAAGACTAGGGAGAATCAGTTTTGCCCTTGAAGTTATCCTTGTTTCATCAGCAATTATGGAGTAGGCATGAGCACTAATATCAATGTAAGTATTCTTCCAAAGCCCCATGAGAAAAATGGCTTTAGCATTACTGATGGTGGTCATCTTCTTCACCAAGTACAAGTTGAACATCATAATGTATGTAAGACATCGAAGATCCGGTGGAAAAGCTATCATGTTGAGACATCTGCCTTCTCGAACACCACCGATATGGGATTGAACCATTTCAATGGAGAGCATTATGTCTTTGAAATGCGTGAAATCATGCTCTAGATCCTCAAAGCCCAGAACATCATCAATATCCTCCATGTCAATGGTGAACTCATGGCCCCTAATCCAACAATCGATTTCATCCTCTCGTAAAATGGCATTGGCATAAAACTCTCGAATTAAAGGTTCACACACCACAGGGAGATCACCTAAAAGCTTGTCCCAACCTCTATCTTGAAAACAACATGGGATAAAGTAATCCTTTAAATTAGTCAAGTCCATAAATCGCTTTGGGATGATTGGAGCCTTCGCGTAGAACTGATTGTATCTTTCAAAGTGTTGGATAGAGCGGAACCGAGTATTGTCCATTTTCTTCCTTTTGTCAGCATGATGTGTCGTAGTCTTCTTCTTTGGAGTCATTTACAAAAACATAGCAGCAAAGACCACAACACAAAGCATAACATATGGCAACAGTAAAGATTAGTAACAAGTTAGTAGCAATAAAATGGACTACAAGGCCAAAGTTTAAACAAAAGCATAGTTCAATAGAAGCAAAAGATAGATGCAAACACAAGATAACACCGAGACGTGTTATCAAAGAGAAAACTGAAGAACTCGACGAAAAACCTCTCCGTGACCCTCCAAGTCGAAATTGATCCACTAGAGAATAAAGTTGTAGTACACAAATAACAAAAGACCCTCCAAGCCTAGTCTACTCAATGTACTTGAGCCCTTCAAGCTCCTGCTACCAACTGACTTCTCGGAGTCATGTCTTCTCTAGCTTTTTGGATCCCGCAATATGCCTGACTGCATTTGCCAAGCCTCACCAGCTTCCTTTGTCAAATTCCCAAAGCTTCCCAAGCTCCAAAACACTCTCTACACTTTGAAAAGGTGTGGGCTGTGTTTGGTTACAAATCTCCTCTCAAGATATGACAATGGGAGAGGGAAGGAGAAGAGGCTGGAATGATTTCTCAATAAGAATGAGTAGCTCTCTCTCTAAAAGGTGGGTGTGTTGTGTTGTAGAAAACCTATCTATGGTTTTTCTCTCTAAATAGACTCCTTTGCTTTTGTGTGTCATGAGGATATATATAGTATTGGTGAAGGGTAAGAACGTCACATTTAAAATCCTTCAAATAGAGACTTTCGCAGGTACCTCATGGGTTGGCCCTACTCGCAAGATAGTCGTGAAATTGACAGCCTGGCACAGTCTTCAGCCTCTAGCATGTGCTTCTCACATGCCCTTTTCGCGAGAACCTCTACTTCCAAACTTCTTACCAGTTAGTTGCGAAATTGCACTGATTTTCATTGCATGCTTGATTCATCACCAACTTAATACTAAACCCAATACAATAAAATCCCACAAAATACAAGGAACAAAATTAAAGCAATTACAACACTTTTTGTCATGGAATAAAGCCAACATAAAACATAGTTGAAAATCACAACTTTACACATTCTTTATGGCCCACACCTTTCTTTGCTTTATTCTTCTTTTAATTCACATAGGGCCAGATTTAAGTTAGCTAGAGTTAATTGGCCCAGCCTAAGCATTAAACTTTATTGTAAATTGTTCTAGCTTGGTCACGTCAATAACTTCTCTCTTTTCTTTGTCTTCCACTTCTGATTAGGCTTTATTCACATCTTGTAGGTCTTCAAGTTTGATTTAGGTTCAGCCCACTTGGATTAGAATCTATCATTTTGTCTCAAATAAAGCCCACTACCATGTAAAGCCTTTATAACCTATAAAACAAAGATAGATTATAATCAGTCACAAATTAACATAAAAATTAGGCTAAATATGCAAATATGAGGGTACCTTATGGTATATATTTTGTGCACATCAATTAGCTAATTAATTAATTGAAGTATTCGACAATTTCATGGATGAACATATATATGTGAAAGGAGAGAACGTAAGGGGTAGTAGGGAAAAGAATATCAAACCCAAGATAACACGCAGTGTTATCAAAGTGGAAAATTGAAGAACTTGGTTCAAAAACCTCTTCGCAACCCTTCAAGCCGAAATGATCCACTAGTAAATAAGTTGGAGTACAAGGATATAAAGAAGACCTTCCAAGCCTAATCAACCCAATGTACGTAGTCCCTCCAAGCCACTGTTACCAATGGACTTCTCATAGTCTTGTCTTCACTATCTTTTTAGATTCCACAATACCATCTGATTGCATCGCCAAACCTTATTGGTTTAATTTTCCTAAGCTCCAAGCTTCCCAATTGCTTCAAAACACTTTCAACACTTAGATTGTGTGAGGGTTGTATTTAAGTAAAATCTCTTCTCAAGATATCACAATGAGAAAGGGGAGCAGAAGAGACTACAAGGATTTTAGTCTTGAGGATAAATAACCCTCTCTAAAAGATAGGTGCTTCTAGTTTATGAAACCCTCAATCTTTTTAGTGTTTTATATCTAATAGCAACATTGCAATTTTGTGGGTAATGAGGTTATATATAGTGTGGATGAAAGAGAGGGAAAGTCATTCTAAAAATCCAACAGTTTAGAGTGCCTGATGACTCACTGGCAGGTTCACTTACCAGCGAGTCAGTCGTCATCTAGCATAGTTGAATTTTGATGAACCACAGCATATGCTGCTCATATGATGTCTAACGGTTTGGTGCAATCGCCAACCAGTAGCCCGAGGCACCGTCATGAGCAAATCTTCACAATCTTAAGACTAAACCCATTACAATAATTCCCACAAGATACAAGAAAATAAAATCATTGAATTTACAACAAATTTGTCATGGAATACTACCAACATAAATGTTATGGAAAATCATAACTTAACACATAGCTCCAGTCATAGATACAATCTAAAACAAAAGTATATCACTTTAATTCCTAGTTACAATCTTAAAATAGAATATTACAAGGAAAATCCTAGTCTACTAAGTATTGATCTAAGTTTGGAGACTAAGGCACAGGATTTGGAAGGTGTTAGGCACCCAACCTACCTAGTGAAACCAGTCTTCTAGACTATGGTGGCCAATGATCGTATCATATCATTCAAGAGTTTATATCATCTAAGAACATGTGATTGAAAAATATTGAAAACAAGCAAAAGCATTATGAAATCCTATTTGAGGCATGCATATATGCAAACATGGTGAATATGTGTGGTGTGTGACACCCAAACTAAGAACAAGTGAACATGTTATTTGAATTGAAAAACCATAATCTAAAAGCATGTGGGCATGTTATTTGAAATTAAAAAACCTTAATTCATGCAAAGCTAAGAACAACCTAAATCAAACATGCTAGCAAACAAGAAAATGTGAAGAATTAGACTAAAAAGACATGCTTCAATCTTAAAGCTAAAAGAAAAGGTCAGGAAACCTTATCTGCGGGCACTAGCACTCATTAGCAGTTCAAATATTCCAAGCTAGAAACTTATGATAATTTCTGGAGTTTCAATAGTACATCATACCTCTAGACAATTTGGGACTCTTAAAAAATTAGGTTTTTTTGAAGAAAAGACTTAGGAATCAAGGTCAACTTGAGTGGGAACAAGCCTAATTGGAAAAGGAAGAAAATTTGGAGGTTTTGAACCAAGTGGCAATCGGCACTTGGTCCCTGATCCTCCAAATCTTTTTTTTTTCTTTCGTCTATTTCTAGTTTCAATTAGGATATGATTTCTTCTGAATTTTGATTTCTTTTTTGTTAGGACATATTTGGTTCACATGATAAGAACATATGTCATAATTTTATGTAATTGGCTAATCCTTTGAAAAAATGCACTTTACTTATAATTGGGTAGTTCTAGGATATGTTCAAATACTTCAAGAAACAAAGTTTCAAGATCAAGTGTTGAAGTCATCAAGTCTGTCCAAGAAATAAGCTGAGAAGTGCAAAGTCATTAAAGCTTGACAGCTGTCTCGATAGCTGTATCTATCGAGGTTTAAGGAAGCTGCTTAGCCCGTGGCTCGACACCTGCTCGACAGGGTATCTGTTGAGATTTAAGAAATTCAGAATTCTGATCTAATTTCTTGGAATTCGTGATTATGTTTAGGTCTTCTTTTCTTCTAACCCTAAATATATAAAAGGATTATTTTAAGGGCTGTCAAAGAGTTCATAAGTTGCACAAGCATTGAGCAAACTCTGTTCAAGCAAATTGTGACTGAAGACGAAGTTCTTGCCCTAGTTCATCTCTTTCTCTTGAAGAAGTTGTTGTGTATGTGCACCATAAGGTTTTACAATCAAGCATCTTCTTGATATTCATTGTGCGGATGAACTGAAGAACTTTGCAGCCAACAACCTTCTTAGTTGGTGATTGAAATCGCATACTAGGATCCGTGCAATTGGTTAGTCACGTACTTAGGAGCCGTCCATCAGAAATGGGAATTGTCACTACAGAACAAGTCCAATTGGGTATTGGGGTAAAGGTTCAACTGTAGGTTGGTAAGGTACTTGAGATTCCTTTATTTGTAACCACTTGTTGTAATAATAGTGGAGTTTCGGGAGTGGTGACCTGAAAATCACCCGGTGGGATTTTTGCCGTTACGTTTTCCCCATTCATAAACAAATCACCATGTCTTTTATTTTCCGCTGCATATTTAGTTATTTGGTGATTTGTTTGTGCTACCACGTGCTTTGCATGCTAATTTGATTAATTAATAAACTTGGTTAATTAATAAATTAATTCATTACAGGGGGCCAATTCATTTTTGGCCTATCAAGTGGTATCAGAGCAAACACACTCTGATTAGTGTTTAATCATTGCTGTGTTGATCCATTGGCCCCTGTTTGTCA
Source organism: Quercus engelmannii (assembly GCA_029955605.1). NCBI lineage: Eukaryota > Viridiplantae > Streptophyta > Magnoliopsida > Fagales > Fagaceae > Quercus > Quercus engelmannii. The sequence goes on from JARPSG010000002.1 coordinate 5,120,555, forward strand.
TGGATAGAGGATAGTCATTAATCATACCTCCTTTATTTAATGGCACTAACTATGCATATTGGAAAGTACGCATAAGAGCTTTCTTGCAATCTTTAGATGACAAAGTGTGGCAAGCTGTGGAGATAGGCTGGACTAAGCCTACAGAAGCGCCAGTCGACTGGGATGATGCCAAGATTAAGGCGGCAAACTTCAACAGCAAAGCATTGAATGCATTGTTCAGTGCAGTCACCAATGAGGAGTTCAAGAAGATATCCTCAACTGAAACTGCCAAGGAGGCTTGGACCATCCTCCAAACAACCTATGAGGGTACAAAGGCTGTCAAAGTTTCAAAGCTTCAAAGGCTCACTACAAGCTTTGAAGAGATAAAAATGGAGGAGGATGAGTCATTCAATGAGTTCTATGCCAAGCTAAAGGACATAGTGAACTCAGCCTTCAATCTTGGGGAAACCATTTCTGAACCTAAGATTGTAAGGAAGGTGCTCAGATCTCTCCCCGAGAGATTCCATGCCAAGATCACAGAAATAGAGGAATCAAAGGATATTGGTAAGATTCCTTTGACTGAGCTGGTTGGAAACCTACAGACCTACGAGCTAGGATTGACAAGGATTAACAAGACGGGTAAAGGCAAGAGCATGGCACTGAAGGCCAAGAGCAGTGAAACAAATGAGTCTTCTGATAATGAAGATTCCAAGATGAAGTCCTACATCACCAGGCAATTCCAGAAGTTTATGAAGAACGCAAATGGAAAGGGTTTCAACAAGGACCGCAGGCAATCCAGCTCTTCTCAGTTTAAAGACCAAGACAAAGGGAAGAAGGATGCTAAGGAAGGTGGTCAGTACACTATTCTCGCAGGACCTAAGTGCTTTGAGTGTCAAGGCTTCGGTCACATGAAACATGAGTGTCCTACATATCTCAAGAGCATTAGGAAGAGCAAGGCACTTGTTGTTACCTTGAGCGATACTGAGCCTAAGGATGATTCTGACAATGAGGATGACGAAATTTTAAATGCCTTCATGGCCACTGTTAATCCTATTGATGGGATTGTTGAAGATGTGGTTGAAGAAGAGGAATTGGTGGAATCTAAGTTTGAAAAGATGGATGATCAAGATGACATTCATACAGGCTATGAAAAAATGTACAAGCTTTCTGAGAAGCATGAGAAACTGTATAGGCTGACCACGTAGAAGCTCAGTGATGTGGAACATGACCATGAGGAGCTTTCCACAAAGTTTGATGAAGCTAATCAGACTATTGGAGCACTGAGATTTGAGAACAATTTCTTGGTTGAGAAAACCAAGAAGCTTGAAGCAGAGTTGTTTCAAGTTAGAGCTTAATTAGAGAGGATTTCAAGTGTGAAACTTGATGAGATGCTTAGCATTTAGAAATCTACTTCAGATCGAACGAGTTTAGGGTATGGTCTCTCTCCTTCTAATATTGCTTCTACTAGTACTACTGTTTTTACTCTTCCTGCTAATAATGTTAAAATTGAGAAATATGAGATTAAAACTGAATTAGCTAGTGAGAACTTAGACAAAGGTAAATCTATCTTAGGAGCACCCCCTAAGCTTGAGAAGAAAGATGTTAAAAACCCTAGGGCTAAAAAGGCTAACTCTTAAAAGCCTAAATAGAAGAAGCAGTATTTCTGTCATCATTGTGGAGCTGCCGGTCATACTCGACCAAACTACTATAAATGGCTATCCACTCAACAGAGCAACGATATGATAGCATCTGGGAACCAGAATCAGCTTCAATCCTCTCTTGCTCCTTTTGGAGATTTTCTCAAAGCCCTCATATTCCTTTCGAACTTGAACGGTTTTAATTCTTCCCCCTCACCGCCGATTCAAGGGTTTAATCAAAGGAAAGGTTCTTCCTGGGTGTGGATGGAAAAGGGCTCTAAGTGATTCTGTCACTTTTCTTCTACCTTCTTGTTTTTTTTTTTTTTTTTTTTTCCATGTGTGTTTTGCTTTTATTTTGAGTCAGTCTAGTTTTATGCTTTGTTTTGTTTAACATGTTTTTGTTTGTTTGTTTTCAGTTTTGCTTATTTTTGTTTCATATAAAAATAAAATAAAATAAATTGGAAAATCAAAAAAATACAAAAACAGTGTGTTTTATGTACATTGGTACCTGTGTACCTTGGATGGCCATTAAAACAAAATTTTCTAAACTTTGTATCATTTGTAACTTAGATGAGCATCTCTATGCACAGCTAAGCAAGTGAGCTTTGTGGCTCTTATTTGTGATGAGTAGGATTAAGTTGTCTCTTGTGCTTAGCACTCATATCACTCTTTTTGACGGGAAGGACTAAAAATTCCTAAGAAAAAGGCAAAAATAATCATCTCACCACTGTTGCCTGCCAATCATAATCTGACACCTGTATGCTTCGGCATAGCAAAAGTGCAGTGTCAATGAAATTTGTGTGCTTCGGCATAGTAAAATTGGAATGTCAAATATCATTAGGTATTTCTTTTCTCTCTCTTATATGCCCATGCATGATATGCTTAAAAGAAAAATATGTAAAGAAAAATCAAAAGAAAAAAGATTAAAAATGCATTAAAAATTATTGCAAGCATGTATTCTAGGAGATGTAGGAATTATAGGATGTACCTCGAAGGTGATAGTCTCCATCAAGCAGTTATGATTGTGTGTGAGTTAAAGTGATTTTCTCATATCTTAAATCGTCAATAACATGTATACATTTATCCAATCTTGCGATGTTTTTCACACACAACAAGCAATATTCTTTGCTACTCTTGATACATGTTCAGGTACAATGTGATTTGACCATCACAAGGTTTTACATGTGTTAATGTATGCTCACTAAACTGTCTTAACTTGTTTTTGAAATATAAAATTGGTTAGACATATTTAGTGTGTGTGTGTATTTTTGAGATCCATGTGCCTAAAAATCTTTGTTGAGAGATGTTTATGAAAGCATAATATACTATTTAGATCACTGGTTGAGTTGCATGCTTGATTGCATTCATGTCTTTGTTTTTCTCTTTTTGAAAAACTATTTTGAAAAGCTGGCTCGACACCTCCTCGATAGCTAGCTATCTGTCGAGCTTCCTAAGCTTTTTCTTATTGCAATCTCGCCAGCACCTCAACACCTTGTGGATCGATCGAGAAAGTTTCTGTCCCCTCGATAGCTTCTTGACACCTAGTGGATCGGTCGAGCTTCATCTCTTGCTTCTGGTGTTTGTATTCCATGATAGCTTCTCGACACATTATCTGTCGACGTTGTTTTTCTCGACACCTACTCGACAGATTCCTTGACACCTCATCGACACCTTATCTATCGAGATTTACTGAAGGTTCTATTTAAAATCCTCGTGCAATCCGTCTATCATTTTCTCGATATCTCTCTCGTTTGATCTCTGTTTTCTCTCCCAAACAATCTCCTATCTCCCCCAAATTTGTTCTATAAGGTTTCTTCAAGCTTCACCAATTTTTCTTCACATGGTAAGCTTCTATTCTCTTGCATTTCATGCATTCATGTTTATGAAACCTAAGTTTTGGGATTTTTTTTTTAAATTTTGGGTTTTTCAAAATTGATGAGATTTTGTTGAAATTTTGGGTTAGTTTTTGAAGTTTTGATCTTAAAAACTTTATGCATTTCATTACATTTGCATTATAACAGTATTATCATGCATTTAGATCTATGCAATCTCTTTGTGTGCTCATAGGATTGGATTGGGCTGAGCCCATGATGTATTTACTTTGCACGTCACATGTTCATGCATTCTCCATGCACATGTACTTCTTTTCACATATTCTTCTTATTGTGAACTGTGTTGGGACTTTTCTGATTGTCTTTTTCACTCTCTCCCTCTCATTCTGTTTACGTTAGTCGTGTCTATGGCACCTAAGGGTAAATCTACTCCAGCTCGGAACCCCCTTCGTTCTGGTGCTTCTTCATCTTTTGATCATGCATCTCTTTCTCTTTGGCTCCATGATGATGATGCCCACAAGGCATTTTCAGAGAACTTTTCCCGACGAGGCATTCATTCGGAGTGCTGAGTCATTTTGGGTCATTTTGCTGACACTGACCTTCCCACTGTCATTCACAGTCGGGAATGGGAGTTTCTTTGTGATGAGCCCATCACTTGTCCTCTCGTGCTGATTCCGAAGCTCTACTCCAACATGCACGAGATTAACCATTTTGTACCTCATTTCGTTACTTGTGTCAGAGGTATTTCTATTCCTGTCACGCCGCAGCTTGTTGCGGATGTGCTTAGGGTTCCTAGGATAAAGTTTCCCAACTATCCTTCCTGTGAGCATCTGAGGACTGTGTCTAAGGATGAGCTCATGTCCACTTTCTATGAGCAACCTTCAAACTGGGGTGAGTTCCAGTTCAATTAATGTTCGGCCTTTGCAAAAGGCCCGCGGTTTTTGAACATGGTGATGACCTTTATTCTTTATCCTCTCTCGCACTACAACTCCATTACAGAGTCTCGTGCTCGTTTCATGTTATCCCTTCTTGAGCATCTTACCATTGACTTCCCCTCCCACTTTATTTTGTCTTTGATAGACGTCTTTCCGGATTTGGCGTCCCATGATAAGCTCATCTTTCCTTCTGCTATCACGAGGATTTTACGCCACTTCTCCATCCTTTTTCTCGCGTCCAACCCCTTCACTTACATGAGTGCCATAGATGCCGCTACCATAAAACGTAGTGAGGCATAGTTTAGGTCACGACAACAGGATTCTGCACCTCCCCCCCGATTGACTCCATCTCGTTCTGTTCGACCCACATCCGCTCCTCCTTCTTCTTTGGGCGATGTGACTCTTGGAGACATCATGGTGCAGCTTCAACGCATGGATGCTCGCCTCGATACACTCTCCACAGAATTGTATCAGGTGAATGTCCGTGTTGGCCACATTGCTAGACGACAGGCAACCATAGACAGTTTTGCTCCTGAGGCTACTTCCTCACCTCCTCCTCCTGTGGCTTCTGATTCTGAGGACGAGGATGCTAATGATGGTGATAACGATGATGCTTCAGATGATGATGATGGAGATGCTAGCTCTATCGATGAGATGTCTACCTGACACTCTTACCCTTTGTCATTCGTGACAAAAAGGGGGAGTAGTTTTGGTTATGAGAGTTAGTATAGGTCTTTTTGTGAGGGGGAGTGTTGTTGAGTTCTAAGGGATGTAGTGAGGATATTATGTATCTTTTTGTTTATTTTCATTCCTTTTTAGATACATTATTCTTGTACATGATGTATTGTGACCTTTTGTAGACATTGTATTTATCTCCTTATTTATGTTGATGTATGTTCTTCTTTCACCTACCCCTTCATGTGTTGTTTCTTTTCTCCCTTTATACACATGCTTCATATTACTTGTATGCAATCTATTATTTCTGTTTCACACTAAGATGCCTTGATGAGTTTTGTTTAAAGTATTTCAGAAATACAGGTTGTCAAAGTCTACTTGTCATAAACTCTTTTCTTGCAAAGTTTTTCAAGAGTTTGTGCTAGAATAAATTTTATTGAATTCAACAAGTGAAAATGAGTTGAGTGATTTATGACTTTTCTCATATGTTCATTTGTTTGTTGTGGTTTTGTCATGGATTGCCAAATGGGAGATTGTTAGGACATATGTGGTTCACATGTTAAGAACATATGTCATGATTTTATGTAATTGGCTAATCCTTTGACAAAACGCACTTTAATTGTAATTGGGTAGTTTCAGGATGTGTTCAAATACTTCAAGAACCAAAGTTTCAAAATCAAGTGTTGAAGTCATCAAGTTTGTCCAAGAAACAAGCTGAGAAGTACAAAATCATTAAAGCTCGACAGTTGTCTCGACAACTGCATCTATCGAGGTTTAAAAAAGATGTTTAGCCCATGGCTCGACAGCTACTTGACAGCTGCTCGACAGCTTATCTGTCGAGATTTAAGAAATTCAGAATTTTGATCTGATTTCTTGGAATCCGTGATTATGTGTTTAGGTCTTCTTTTCTTCTAACCTTAAACATATAAAAAGGACTATTTTCAGGGCCGTCAACGAGTTCACAAATTGCACAAGTATTGAACAAACTCTGTTCAAGCAAATTGTGACTGGAGACAAAATTCTTACCCTAGTTCATCTCTTTCGCTTGAAGAAGTTGTTGTGTATGTGCACCGTAAGGTTTTGTAACCAAGCATCTTCTTGATCTTTATCGTGTGGATGAACTGAAGAACTTTGTAGCCAACAACCTTCTTAGTTGGTGATTGAAGTCGCGTACTGGGATCTGCGCAATTGGTTAGTCATGTACTTGGAAGCCGTGCATCAGAAAGGGGAACTGTCACTACAGAACAAGTCCAATTGGGTATTGGGGTAAGGGTTCAACTATAGGTTGGTAAGGTACTTGGGATTCCTTTACTTGTAACTGCTTGTTGTAATAATAGTGGAGTTTTGGGAGTGGTGACTTGAAAATCACCCGGTGGGTTTTTGCCATTAGGTTTTCCCCATTTGTAAACAAATCACCGTGTCTTTTATTTTCTGCTGCATATTTAGTTATTTGGTGATTTGTTTGTGCTACCACACGCTTTGCATGTTAATTTGATTAATTAATAAAATTGGTTAATTAATAAATTAATTCATTACAAGGTGTCAATTCGTTTTTGGCCTATCACTTTTAATTTTCTTGATCCTCAAAGTCAACAAATTAATTCCAAAAAAGTTCAATGAAATCAATTAATTATTTAATTAATCAATTTCTGCATATTCTGTTCGGAATTAATAAATGCTTTAACTTTGGAGTAAATTGAGTGCATGAAACCTTAGCATAAAACCTATCCTCAACCAATAGTGTATGACACATCATTAAATTCAATTTGGACTAATACTAAATGAATTAAAATTAAGTGATTAAAATCATGTATGGTCGGGATCTGATTCATGCAAGTGGACTTTACTATTAAAAGTTGTTTCTTTGATATCTTTTAAATCTAGTGGTCCAATTAATGCATATGAATGGTCATTTTGATTGTTATGACCTTGAGATTCATTTCATGAAATTTATTTGGAAATCAAATGACTAAAATTATTGTCTTACCCTAGAGACATAAGATGGTGATAATATTTTGTGCAATGAAAGTAAGGTTTAATGAGAGTTTGAAAACGGGGTTGTACAAGATAAAAGAATTTGGAAGCTGGTTTGGCTCCTCAACAGCAACAGAATTATTGCATTTACATTTTCTTCTGATCAACCTAAGAGTCCTACCTGATAAGGGGGCAAAAACGTTTCAACCAATAAATGAGCATTTAAAACTTTTGCAAGAAAAAAGAGCATTATATTACACAAAAATTAAATATCCACCTGAAAAATCAAATCTTATCTACAAAAACATATTAAAAAAAAAAAAAAAAAACAATTGAAGAGGCCTTTTCAAAAAAAATACATATATGTCTTGAGCAATATGTCAATACCCCTAGGGGTGTTGACATATTGCTCAAGACATGTATGTATTTTTCAATGAATTTAAGTAATAATTAAATTTTACATAAATATATACATGTGATGTGTATTCTCTTTGTGATAATTTCTATTTTTCTTGATCAAGATTGCTTTTGCTTCTTTGAAAGTGCTACATTCATTGTAGGAATGGATACATGATATCCAAGTTCAAAACCCATTCAAAAATGTATATGAAATATCTCAACTTTACCAGTGGCCAGTGTGCAACACTAAACCACAGTCACATCGTCGTCGTGTTCCAAGTAGGATTAGATTAGATGAAGGGAGTGACCAGTGGCGGTATATATGGTTGGTAGACCTTGCAGTGGTGCAGTGCGCTTGTATCTTGGAAGTGATACAAAATATTTTTTTGTTATGGATGTCAATGGTGACACAGCGGTTTGGGTAGCAACAGCAACATCGAGACTAAAGAAATCTTGAAGCACCAGTTAGTGAGTACTAGCGAGTGGGTTGAAGGTACAAGTCTCGCCACAAATTCGTGTACCATTACTTAGCAAAAACATAAATATTTGTGTACCATTCTATTTCATATTTTGTAATGCTATATTAGTATTTTATATTAGGTACTTTCTTTTTTCATTTCTGTTTGGTTGAGGCTGTTCTTAGTTCTTACTTATCCTTTTTGGTGTTTTTTTTTTTTTTTTTTTTTTTTTTTTTTGGGGGGGGGGGGGGGGGTGTATAAACGATTACATTTGTAAATACTTATTTCATTTTGGTACAAGTTGTTCTTTATGCGTGTGGTTTGAACTTATGTACGGTTAAAGTTGTTGGGGAAATGGGCATTTGCCTTTAATTTATAAACTATGCAGCAAAATGCTTATGTTTTGAAACTATTTAGCAAAATGTTCCTATTTTTTCAACTCGATTTTAACAAAATCGAGATACAGATGAAACTCGACAATTAGCAATGTCAAGTTCTATGCATATTTTGCCACTTATATTTTTTTTGAAAATTTAAGTGGAACTCTGTTAGGACATATGTGATTTGATGTTAGGAAAATATGTCAATTTAGAATTGGCTAATCATTTGACAAAATGCACTTTACTTGTAATTAGGTAGATCAAGGATGTGTTTAATGTTTCAAGAAACAAGGTTTCAAGTTCAAGTGTTAAAGTTATGCAAATCTGTTCAAGAAACAAGTGAAGAAGTGCTGGATTTTAAAACTTGACAGCTAGCATCTATCAAGGTTTAAAAAGCTGTTGAAGCCCAAATCTCGACAGCTAGCTCGATAGATACCTTATCTGTCGAAATTTATGGAATTTAGTTCTTCAAGAGCTGTTTTTCATCCAATTCATGTGTGTATGTTTGGGCTTTCTTTTCTCACAACCCTAAACATATATAAGGATTATTTTAAGGGCCGTAAAAGGTTGCGCAAGTGTGAAGCAAAGTTTTGTTCATGCAAATTGTGATAGAAGACAAAATTTGCCCTATTTCATCTTTCTCTTGAAGAAGCTACTGTGTTTGTACACCTTAGGGTTTTGTGACCAAGGAGCTTCGTGATCTTCATCGTGTGATGAACTGAAGAACTTTGTAGCCAACGTCTTTCTCAAGTTGGTGATTAAGTCGCGTACTAGGATCCGTGCATCTATTAGTTAGTCACGTACTAGGAGTTATGCATTGAAAAGGGAGAGATTGTCACTACAAAACAAGTTCAATTGGATATTGGGGTAAGGGTTCAACTATAGGTTGATATAAGGTACTGGGATTCCTTTATTTTGTAACCGCTTATTTTGATAATAGTGGATTCTCGGGAGTGGTGGTCTTAAAATCACCCAGTGGGGTTTTTGTCGTGTAGGTTTTTCCTATTCTTAAAAAAAATCACTGTGTCAATTTAATTTCCGCTGCATATTAGGTAATTAGTGATTTGTTTGTGCTACCACGTGTTTTACATGTTAATTGAATTAAGTAATTAACTTGGCTAAATCAGTTGATTAATTTATCACAAGGGGCCAATCCATTCTTGGCCTATCAAGTGGTATCAGAGCAGGCACACTCTGATTAGGTGTTAATCTTTGCTGTGTGATCCATTGACCCCTGTTGTTATGGCTACAACCAGCTTAAAGAGATCTTTGTTTTCAAATACATCTTGTTTTTCTAAACTCTACTTGTTTGAGTGTATCAAAAAATGCAAGTCTAAAAGTTATTTGAATTCTATTATGATAACTATGGGAAAAGATCTCAACTTGACAAAGAAGAAACTAGACTGTCTCAGAATGAAAATATGCTGAGGAGTTCATCTGAGAAGAGTGAAAGTTAAAGGTCATGTTCATAAAAGGCAGATGAGAGAAAACACCATTCCCACTGACCTGTCATCTAAGCACGAAGTGTGCTTTATGATGAAGTCCGCGTTTAAGGTTATGGACACATGTTTGTGGTATCTTGACAGTGGCTGCTCAAGACACATGACTGGAGACCGATCTCTCTTCAAGGTTTTCGAGTATAAGAAAGGTGGTAATGTCACTTTTGGTGATGGGAGCAAATCACAGATTAAAGAAAAGGGAATCATATCTCTACCTTGATTGCTAGACATTGCGAATATTCTTTATGTAAAAGGTTTGGGAGTGAACCTATTGAACATTAGTCAGATATGTGATCAAGACTTTATGGTACTATTCTCAAAGGGAAAATATCTTATCATGGATGAGTCTGGAAAGAAACTCATAAGTGATGTCCGCACTCTAGACAACTGTTATGGCTTGGATCCAGATGCTGATATTGTGTACAATAGCATTCGTTTACCAAATGAAGATCTATGGCACCAAAGGATGGGACATGCTAGTTACAAACATCTCTCAATTGTATCTAAGCATGAGTCAGTTTTGGGGATACCAAAACTCAGTAGAGTGAGCAATGTGGTGTGTGGACCATGTCAAATTGGAAAATAGATGAAAGCCAAACATCTGGGCACTCAAACATCAGCTACTTCTAGACCATTGGAGCTACTACTTCTGGATCTTATAGGTCCAACCAAAACCGAGTCTTTTATTGGAAAAAGATACATCATGGTTGTGGTAGATGACTTTACTAGGTATACTTAGGTTATATTCCTACAATCCAAGTTTGATGCTCTTGAGCACATTGAAGCCTTGTGCATAAGATTGCAGAATGAGAAGGGCTTGAAAATTGATCGGATTCGAAGTGATCATCGTAAGGAATTCGAAAACTTGTATATGGAGTCCTTTTGCATAAGATCAGGTATATCTCAAGAATTCTCTACTCCTATTACTCCTCAATAGAATGGTGTAGTAGAAAGAAAGAACAGAGTTATTCAAGAGATGGCTAGAGCCATGTTGCACAACAAGTATGTGGCTAGAAACTTGTAGGGAGAAACTGTTAACACTGCATGTCATACAGTTAATGGGGTGTACTTTAAACCAGTTACCAAGAAGACTCCATATAAGTTATGGAAGGGAAGAAAGCGAAATGTGAAGTATTTCAGAATTTTTGGAAGTACTTATTTCATTCTCAAGGATAGAGAGAATGTGAAAAAATTTGACTTTCGTAGCAATGAAGGAATATTTTTGGGATACTCCTCTACAAGCAAGGCTTATCGGGTATACAACAAAAGAACCATGAAGGTGATGGAAATAGTGAATGTTGTTATTGATGAATCTTCAGACTTCGGTTTTGAGAAGTTTAGTGAGGAAATCTCCAAAGAAATTCTTCCTCTTGAGACCAAGGAAATTCAAGAAATTGTTGAACAAGAGCCCGCATCTCCAATTGTTAGGTTCTAAAGACTTAGGATTTTATGTATTTAGAACTCTAATGTGTATTGTTGGCAAACCATGACAAGATGTTTAGTCGTGTTTAGACTTGCTCAAAGTTGATTCATTCATGTAAAGTTGGAACAAGCTGATGAGGAAATCATTTATGCTTCTCGGCCTGGTTCGATCGATCAAAGCATAGGCTCGATCAATCAAAAATCGGGTCAGATGCATTTTCTTTAGAATTCCAACTCTGCCCTAGTTTGTTTTAAAATGTTTAGGGTTTTCTAATTGGCCCTAGATATATAAGGTAAACCCTAGCCACGTTTTAGTGTTGCTCATATTACTGTTTGTGTAAATCTCTTGTGAGATTTGTGAGGAGCTTTCCTTCACACAAGCTTAGGATTATCAAGAGGGAGATTTATTCAAGAGCTTGATGATCATTCAGTTACTGCCATAAGAACTTAAAGAAACACAAGCGGGAGTGCTTGTACTTGTTGGAGAATCCAAGAAAGAAGGAGTCTGTGGTTTTGGAGCTTGCACGTGGTCGTGTCAGTAAGTTTCTACTGATGGGTAGCAATAGGATGTTAATGGTCTAAGTCTTATTGAACAACTTCGATTCTTTCATAGTGGATTTAGGTTTACCTTGAGGATAGCTAGGTTAAATCCTCCCCAGGTTTTTACTGGTTTGGTTTCTTGGGTGATCATATCATTGCCTTATTTATCTTTTTGCTGCTTTGCATGATATGATTGTTTGATTGTGATAACCTATATTTGGAATTTGGACTAAGTAACAACTTGGATAATTACCTAGGTTAATCAAATTGTGTTTTTAAAGGGTCTAAAAACTATCACCAAGTACTCCCGGTACTCCAAGTGTTGTAGAAGATTCAGCGGATATATCTACTTTACCTGATTCTGAATCCTATGAAGAGAAAGGACCTTCCTCCAAGATCAAATTGAATCACCCTCTTGAAGTTATTATGGGAAACATGAATGAACTTATAATAAGAAAGTGTACAGTTGATAAATGTCTTGCTAACTTTGTGTCTTATTCTTGTAACTTGTCGTAGATTGAACCCATTAGACTTGAGGAAGCACTTTAGGATGAAAGTTGGGTTGAAGCTATGCATGATGAACTGCTTCAGTTTCGGAGGAATGATGTCTAGACTTTAGTACCTAGACCAGAGGGTGAGCACATCATCGGCACAAAGTGGATATTCTGTAATAAAACTAATGAGGAAGGTAATGTGATCCACAACAAGGCTCGTCTTGTAGCTCAAGGATATTCTCAAATGGAAGGGATGGATTATGATAAGACATTTGCTCCAGTAGCCCGTATGGAGTCCATCAGAATTCTTTTAGCCCTAGCATGTCACTTGAAGTTCAAGTTTTACCAAATGGACGTAAAGACTGCTTTCTTGAATGGGTTCCTTAAAGAAGATTTCTATATGGCTCAACCAAAAGGATTCATTGGTCCACACTTTTCGGATCATATGTTGTACCTTAAGAAGACTCTTTATGGTTTGAAGCAAGCCCCTAGATCTTGGTATGATCGGTTAACACAATACTTGGTGTCACATGGGTTCACAAGAGGAAAAGCTAATCAAACTCTCTTCATCAAAAGGGAAGACGGTGAGTTGATAGTTGCTCAAGTCTATGTTGATGATATCATTTTTGGGTCGACTAAGGATGAACTTGCTTATTATTTCTCTAAACTCATGTAAGGCGAGTTTGAGATGAGCAAGATTGGAGAGCTGACTCACTTCCTTGGCTTGCAGATTTGTCAACAAGATTCAAGTATATTCCTATCTCAATCTAAATATGCTAGAAATCTTGTGAAAAAGTTTAGTTTGGAATCTGCTAGTTCTATTAGAACCCCTATAAGCTCAAATGTTAAACTCATTCTTGACTAGTTAGGAAAAAGTGTTGATTTATCTCTTTATAGAAGTATGATAGGTAATCTTCTTTACCTTACAGCTAGTGTACCTAACATTAGTTATAGTGTGGGAGTGTGTGCTAGATATCAGACTAATCCCAAAGAGTCACATATGATTGCTTTGAAATAAATCATAAACTATGTCAAAGCCACTGCCGACTTTGGTGTGTGGTATAGCAAGGACACAAATGATGTCTTAGCTGGGTATTCTGACACTGACTGGGCTGGGAATGTTGATGATAGAAAGAGTACATCGGGGGGTTGTTTTATGTGGGTAATAATCTTGTCTCCTAGATGAGCAAAAAGAAGAATTCCATCTCTTTATCCACTGCAAAAGCTGAGTACATCGCTACCGATAGCTGTTGCACCTAACTTCTGTGGATGCAAAAACTCCTCCATGATTATGGTATTTGTCAAGAGCATCTTACTATCTACTGCAACAACACTAGTGCCATAAACATCTTTAAGAATCCGGTTCAACATTCTCAAACTAAACACATAGAGATTCGACTTCACTTCATTCAGAAGCTTGTCGAAGATGGTACGCTTACTCTTGAGTTCATTCACACTGATAATCAGAAGGTAGATTTGTTTACAAAACCTCTTGATAGCAAACAATTTGAATTCCTTCGCCAAAACATTGGTGGTATCTCTATGGATTGATCTCTTCTTCTCCTCCTCTTTCCTCATGCATTTGCATCTAGTTTGATGCATTGCTTTGTTTAACATGTTTTTGTTTGTTTATTTTTCAATTTTGCTTTATTTTTTTTCTTCATATAAAATAAAATAAAAATGAAAAATCAGAAAAAAAATTTTTTTTTTACAAAAACAGTGTATGTTTGTGTACATTGGTACTTGTGTACCTTGGATGACCAATGAAACAAAGTTTTCTAAACTTTATATCTTTTGTAGCTTAGATGAGCATCTCTATGCATAACTAAGCAAGTGAACTTTGTAGCTCGTGTTTATGATGAGTAAGGTTAAGTAATCTCTTGTGCTTAACACTCGTATCACATTTTTTGGCAGGAATTACTAGAAAATTCTAAGAGAAAGGCATAAATAACCATCTCACCACTGTTGCTCGGCAATCATGAAATTACATTTGTATGCTTCGGTATAGCAAAAGTGGAATGTCAAATGCTTAACATCATTGGGTATTTCTTTTCTATCTCTTATATGCCTATGCATGATTTGCTTAAAAGAAAAATACGCAAAGAAAAATGAAAAGCAAAAAGAATCAAAATACTTTATACATGATTGCAAGCATGTATTTTAGGAGATGTGGGAGTTATAGGATGTATCTCGAAGGTAATAGTTCCCATCAAACAGTTATGATTGTGTGTGAGTTAAAGTGATTTTCTCATATCTTAAATCATCATAACATGTACACTTATGCAATCTTGTGATTCTTTCACACACAACTCGCAATATTCTTTGCTATTTTTGATACATGTGCAAGTACAATATGATTTGGCCATCACAAGGAATACTTGTGTAAATGTATGTTCACTAAACTGTCTTAACTTGTTTTTGAAATATAAAATTGGTTAGACGTTGTAAAGTTGTGATTTACAAATATGTATTTTGTTGACTTTTATTCCGTGCCAAATTTGATTATAAGTTTATTCAATTTTTTGTACCCTATATTTATTGTGGAATTTGATTGTAAGGGTTGTGTGATTGAGAGAGAGAGTGTGAAGACTCAAGCAATTGAAACAAGAAGATTTCTCGCAAGTAGCTCGCGATTGGAATGTGTCTTGCACATGATTGGAATGCGAAAAGTCAGTACAGATGGAGACAGTTATGCTTCGCGAGTAGCTTACGGGTAAGGCCTTCCCGCGAGACACCCGCGAAACATTCTGTTCTGCCAGACTGTACTATCTGATACACACTTTCTGTACCCACACTATTTATACCCTCATTACCCACAAATGTTAAAGAATGCTTCTGAGAGAAAACCCTAGCCAAACATCTTGAGAGTTAGAGATTATCATACCCATATATCTCTATACATAAGCTTGTGGATTTCCTTAACTTCTACCTCTTCATTTCCATACCATTGAGAGGTTGATAGCCCAAACACTTACCACACCCTTTTAGAGTGTCAAGTGAGATTATGGTGCTGCTGGGAAGCATTAGAAGAAGCCAAGGATGGTAGATGCAACATGAAGCTTGTTGCGGGATTTGGAAAGCTTAGGTACAGCGGGTAGATTAGGCTTGAAGGGTCTCTTGCTAACCCATGTATCCCAACTGATTGTCTAGTAGATCAATTACTGTTTGGAGGGCGGTGGAGAGGTTTTTCGCTGAGTTCTTCGGTTTTCTCTTCGATAACACATTGGCGTGTTATCTGTGTTTTCATTCTTCTTCCCTACTCTTTTACATTTCATTTTACTACTATGTTTATATGAATATGTGTTAGAGTAGCTTGTTTGTTTATTCACTCACATTTACACTATTTTGCACTTAGAATTAAGTTAGTGTAAAATCTATTGAGCCGTAACTTTGATTTGGGAGTCTAAACAGCTCTTATGTTTTTAACACATTTTCGAGCTTTCAATTGGTATCAGAGCGAGTACACTCACTATGGTTTAAATACCTGAATGTGTTCCTTGACCCTTTGTGATGGACCGGTTACAATCTCTTAATGCCCCACCATTCTTTGATGGAGGCAACTATGCTTTTTGGAAGGTCCGAATGAGGGCTTTCTTATGTGCTATAGATGAGTCCGTGTGGGACTCTGTTGAGAATGGGTCTGTTAAACCCACTACTACGAAGTCCAAATGGGACAAGACAGCTCTTGCATTAGCTAATGCGAATAGTAAGGCCATTAATGCTATATTCTATGGTGTGTCCCCTGATGAGTTTCACAGGATATCGCACGTGAAGATAGCTAAGGAAGCTTGGACGATCCTTGAAACAAACTATGAGGGTACCAAGAAAGTCAAGGACACGAAGCTTCAAATGCTTACCACCAGATTTGAAGAACTTAAGATGGGAGATGATGAGACTTTCAACCCTTTCTATGGAAAGCTCAATGAAATTGTAATTGCCAAACCCAATCTCGAAGAGAAGATTGTAGATTCTAAGGTGGTGAGAAAGATTTTGAGGTCTTTACCGGAGAGTTTCTGAGCAAAAGTCACAGCTATAGAAGATAGTAAAGACTTAGATGAGATCAAAATCCAAGAGCTGATTGGATCTCTCCAAACATATGAGCTGGGATTGCCTTCTCATAAATCGAACAAATCACTTGCCCTTAAAACCATCACCGAAAGAATGGACAACTCCTTCGAAGAGGATGATGTGGAGAAGGAAGTATCATTCCTTGCTAAGAACTTCCGGAAATTTCTGAAGAGGAAAAACGGTGGGAAGCCTTTCAACAAAGGGAAGTTTTCATCTCACAAGGGTGATAGGAAAGAATTTAGGAAGAAAGATGAGAAGGAGCCTCAATCTACTCAAGGACTCACTTGGTTCAAGTGCAATGGACATGGACATGTCAAGAGGGAATGTCCTAATTATTTGAGAATGAAGGGCAAGGCATATGCCACAACTCTCAATGATTCTGATTCTTCCAATTCAAATTCAAGGATAGCTATGACGAAGAAGGGAATTTCTCAGCATTTATGACTATTGCTCATGTTGAATCTTTAGAGGACTTGAATTTGCTTTTGCAAGAATTTGGGGAGCATAGTGATGAGGAATCCATGGGAATTGTAGAAGAATCGAATGCTGAAGTAAATGAAGATACAGTCGGTCTTTGAGAGAATTACAAATCTCTACTTGAGAAGTTAGGAAAGTATGCAAAGGTGGCCAAGGCGGCTGTGAAGAAGATGAAGAATGAAAGTTCAAAAACGTGTAAAAACACCTTTGAACGTTTAGACCCCCAAATACCAACTTAACCAATTCAAGCAATATGTCAAACAACTAGTGAGCGGAAACTTAACATATGCTATAATATGAAATTGGTTAAAAACTATCTAAGCCATAACAAAATAAAATCCACAGCAGATAATAAAAAGGCAAAGATAGAGAGGAAGGAAGATGCAAACACAAAGAAAACACGCGATGTGTTATCGAAGAGGAAACCGAAGCCCTCGGCGTAAAACCTCTCCGCCGCCCTCCAAGCGGTAAACAATCCACTAGAAAATACAGTTGGAATACATGGACAGCAATAGACCCTCCAAGCCTAATCTACCCAGTGCACCTAAGCCCTCCAAGCTTCTTGTTCCAACGAGGTTGCGCCGAACCTTTTTCTTTTTTAGCTTCCCGGATTCCGCTACTAGACCGTAGCATCAACCAATGAAGATTGGTTCCTTCCTAACTGCTTCCCAGAAATCCAAACAGCTGTCTCACAGTGATGATGATGGTGAGAACCAGGTCTGGTATAATGCCTCTCAAGGATTTGACAATGGAGAGGAAGAGAGTTGAGGAATTTGAAGAGACTTGAAGGTATAGATTGTGGGTGAATCAATCTTGTTTTTCTTTAGGGTTTCTCTCTCAAAATTCTCTCTGGAAGCTCTCTTTCAATCGTGGGTAAAAGGGGTATTTATACTGGAGTGGGAGAGGAATGTGAAACGTCAGGTTTAACAAAACAGGGGTGGCTCGCGGCTTGACCTCGCGGCTTGACTAAGTCGCGAGATCCAGTCGCGAGATAACCGTATGGCCAGTTGTCCTGTTTTGTCCTGTAGTGCTCCAGCTTGCATGACTGTTCACCTTCCAGCATGCTTGGCACATGTGCTGCGTCTGGCGGCTTGCAGCCGCAAGTCTCTGTTTTCTTGAACACTCTTGAGCAATCTTCACTCTATCTCACTCACTACCCTTACATCAAACCCACCTAAATACAGGGTTACTAAATGCTGAATTACAAGCAAATTTGGCACGGAATAAAGCCAATTAGATGGTTGAATAAATTCAACCTTACAAAGAAAGCAGAGGAGGACTATATAAGTCTTCTAGTAAGATATAAGGAGGCCAAGTGTGAGATTGAGACGTTGAATGGTGAGTTAACCGAGGCTTACACAAAGGTGAAATTTTTTGAGCTTAAAGTGGTTCAAGCCAATGCTAAAGTATAGCAAGTCTCCTCCAAGAAGCTAAATGAAGTCCTTTCTCATCAAAAACCTTTCTCCGACAAAACCGGATTAGGATACACCGGAGAAAGTAGTTCAGCTGTGAATGTCTCCAAAGAAGTGAAGTTTGTGAAGGCCAAAGAGCCAGTTGTGGTTGCCCCTATTGTGGAGAAGGCAGAGGTTGAGAAAAAGAAGAATGTGGCTAATCAAAGGGTGTTGAAAAGCCTCACAACCAATCGACCGTCAATTCTGAAGCCAAAGGGAGATCACCTTCAAAATCATAAAGAGGTTCAAGAACGAACCATGTATGCCATCATTGTCGACTTCAAAGACACACCAGACCTAATTGTCATAAGCTGAGAGCATTGAATAATGCTAGGGATCAAAGGTCAAGAGGACCAAGAGATGACAAGAGGTATTGGGCTATTGGGCAACCAAGAAGTCGAAATGGAGATTACGGTGTGATGGATGTAATGAAGATGATTGAGGCATTCACCACATGTTTGGCAAACTTCAACAGCAGGTTTAAAGGTCACAATTCACATACCCAATCCTATAGGGATATCACCCCAAACGCATGTGACGTGTGGGTGAAGAGGGGTACTCATGCATGATTATCTCCTATGTCCATGCATCAATACTTCCAATGCTTAGGATCATAGGTTCATGCATCATATCATGCATTGCTTTCTGTTTATAGCATGTTTCTTTTTCAAGTTTTTTTCTTGTTGTTATTGATCTTACTTTTGTTGTTCTGTTTTTGAATGTGTTCAAAAATTCAAAAACCCATAAAAATTGAAAAATCTTCAAAAATTTTGATCACTTGTATTTGTGTGTATCACATGTGAGTTTGGCCTAGTACCTTCGTACTAATGGCGTAGTACATTTACGAGCCTAGTTTGTTCTGTATGCACATTTATCTTTATGGGAGAAATCTTGAAATCTATGTGTGACTGTTGTAAATAGATCTTCAAACTTATCATGAATGATTGGTCAATAGTGTTGATGGTCTTGATACTTGCATAGACTTGTGCTTATATGTCTTCCCACTTTATTTTTATGTTTTTGCTATAGAGATCTCCAAATGTAAATCTCTAAATAAAAAGAGATAATGAGCTACAAAAGCCTATCGCACATACTAGTATTTGACTAGGAAAAAGGGAAAGCGACTTTTGTATTAAAATGTATGGTGCTCAAAAAGCCAAAGGCTAACTCTACATGTTGAAATATCAAAAATTTCAAGCACCGATCTCAAAAAGAGATGTATAATCCAAAAAGGATCAATTATTATGATTTATATAGAAGCCAAATGAAAAGCTTCTAAGTTTTGTAATCATTCTCTTGTGGGAGGTCATATATGTTCATTTTTATAATTGAGATTGACCACTTGATTTCGTATCAGTTGTGTATGATTTGATTGAATTGATCATTGAAGCTTCACTCTGGTCTATGGACTATTCCATATTTGATACTCACACACAACACACAAGACTTTGTTTAGATAATGCTTATCTCATTTGTGTGATTGTACATGTTCAAATGTGATGTGTATGCTCAAATACTTGCTGATCAAACCCAAAAAGATTTTTGAGTGTTTTATATGTTTTTGAAAGTGGTTTTTATACTTTCATGCTTTTAGTTTTTTTCCAAAATGCATTTTTGTGTTTTTTTTTTCCCTTCAAAAACTAGTTCGGAGGTGGTTTCACGAGAAGCTTGCAACTTAGAGCTTCCTGCGAAATGTGCTTGAGGGAAATTAAAAAGTCACATTTTCATACAGAGAGTCTCGTTACTACCTCGCAAGTATTTCGCGACTAAATTCTTCTCGCAAAACTTTTTTAGGCAAAAATTGAAGCTTTTCTCAAGTTCATATAGAGGCTATCGCGATTGTCTCGTGCCTGTGTCACTACTAAGGGCTTCTTGCGAAAGCTTCTGTATGTCTCGCGATTGCGTCGCTACTCTCTAACCTGCGAAAAACGCATGTTTTCAGTTTTTTATGTAGCAGATGTGATAGGTTTTCAAACACTCTCATTTCCCTCGCTAAACCTCTCTTCGAACCCTTCTCAACCCAAAATCATTTTTACTCAAACCCCATCATTTTCAAGCAAAAAACCTCTACAAAATCACTTCAAGGTATGTTTTTCTAAACATTGCTTTCTTTTTTTCATTAAATTTTGCAGATTTTAGTTTAGGGTTTTAAAAATTGGGGATTTTTCGAAAATGGATTGGAGTTCTTAGTTTTTGTGAAAATTTTTCGAAACCTTTAATTGAGCTGAGTCCCATTTGATGTATTTGTATCTGCGTTGGCCCCTTGTGGCATTCTTAGCATGTATTGAGGCATATTTCATCATGCTCATGCATTATTCATGGTTGATATGCATTGTTGCACAATAGGTGTTTGTCAAAATGTCCTAGTGACATGTTTGTGTTGATTTGAAATCAAATGAGTTTCAATACCTGTTTTTTTTTTCTTTTTTTTCTTTTGATTAAACATGCTAGACATGTTTTGGTCATTGTTTATGTGTTTTCACACATTGTGCTCTTTTTGTGCCTCTATGCCATGCTATGCACACACCAGGTACACACTAGGGCCCTCTAGGCACACCTCATGCATCTCATGATGCACACACATGCACCAACATATGCGCTATCTAGACACACACATACACAGTTACTTAATTCATGCATTTTGTTTATGCTTATTTGGTTAAACTCCTTTAGCATGTTGTTTGAGTTTATTTACTCTGTTTTGAGTTGGTTATGCTCTGTTTTAGGTTGTTTTACCTTTGTTTTGAGCTAACTTGATTCTAATCGAGTTTTGTGTTCTACGTTTGTGTTTTTGCACTTATTTCCTCTCTATTCTGTGCTCTTATATGCTGATGCCTCTGTTTAAAAGCTCAGCTGTGAAAGGAGGCTACAACAAAGGGAAAGAGCCGGTCATTGATGTTGATGAACCTTCACTAAAGTCAAAGAGAACTCGTTTTTCAATAGGAGTGTATAATCTTGACTTATTCAAATCTTATGCTGCATTCCAAACCTACACGAGCCAGTTTCGAGATGCTCCATTGCTGGTTGAAAGGGCCGTTGATCAACACTCTCTCCTAGACACGAATACTCCAATATGGTTTGCCACCAAAGATTGGAATTTTCTTCTCTCAAATCTTGAGGATGCATATGAAAACTTGGTGAAAGAATTCTATGCAAATGCCATTGTTGAAGGTGAGGAAATCAAGTGCTGGGTTAGAGGAAAGTGGTTCTCAGTTACACCCGTCTACTTGGCCGATATTCTACAGATCAACAGGCCAATATTACCTATCCCACCAGTGTATGATGAACTAAATCCGAATGAGGAGGTTCTTCGAGAAGCTTTGGGAGCTAATTTGGAATTCTCCTCTAATGGGAAATCAATAAGTGTGGCATCTCTTTCTCCTGAATTAAGGCTGCTTATGATGATCATGTTTAGCAACCTTTACCCTTTATCCAGCACCGGTTACATGAATCTTGGCCGAGCATTATTCTTGCATGATCTGATCACTGACGTAGAGATTGATGTGTGCTCTCATATTTTCCACATTGTGGCAAAAACGGTTGATCGGACTGCTTCAAGGAATTGTATTCCTTTCTGTCGCCTTATCTCACGAATTTTGAAGCTCAAAGGTGTGTATCCTTCAAAAGAAGAGCGCCCTTATCCAAGGCCAAGTCCAATTACTATCCGCACTCTCCATGCAAGCACGAGTCACTCTAAGAAGAATCCTAAGCAAGAAAGTCATGCTACTTAGGGAAGCTCAAGTTCTACATCCTATGTTTATGATGAACAACTAGACAACATCATGGCTACTCTCCAAGAGATTACTACCAAGATATCCGGACTAGCTACCATCATGTACTCCCAATACAATCATTTCGACACCAAGTTCACATCTCTTTAGACTCAACTGGACCAAATTTAGAGGAAGCTAGAGGAACATGAAGACTAACTATTCCAAGACAAAAAGGGGGAGATGGCGTCATTGTTAGGGGGAGTATAGTGATAGGGGGAGTGCAGTGAAAAGGGAAGGAGAAGACAGTAACTACTGTTTGGTTTACTTGTGTTTATTTTTAGCTTCTATAACTGCTGGTTTATGTTTATGCTTTTACTGTGTTTGCTTAAAACTTCACCCAATTTGTTTTTAATTTCAGTTTATATTCAATTTGTGATTATCTCAATGCTTTGTAGCATTTTTTTTGCTTTTAAGATGTTGCCAATATGTCTTGAGTACTCTACACTTGTGCCCTAGTAGGATCTTGTTCCTAGATGCATATACTTCTCGTATTTTACATTGGTCGTGTGTTAGACATACAAGTGATCATAAGTGATTACTTTTTGTTTGCATGTCCAGATGAACACTTACTTGCTAAACGTTCATTGTAGTCATTCTTTAATGACTGAACTTGTTTGATCAAGTCTTTGTTTACATGCTAATGTTTACATACTTGATCGCACTATGCTTGCTCATGTTCATACCTTGTATTCAACTTGTCATAAGCTTAATGAAAATTTTGTTTATGTGAAAGTGTTTCAGGTTACAGGTACAAACGTGCAAGTGCTTCACGGTTTCTAGATTAGGTGTGAGTGAGTTTTACCATTGTTCCCAAACTCACATTTAAGTCTAGAGTCTGTTTTAGGGGTTTTGACATGGAATAGCGAAAGGGGGAGATTGTAAAGTTATGATTTACAAATATGTATTTTGTTGGCTTTTATTCCGTGCCAAATTTGATTGTAAGTTTATTCAATCTTTTGTACCATGTATTTATTGTGGGATTTGATTGTAAGGGTTGTGTGATAGAGAGAGAGTGTGTGTGAAGACTCAAGCAATTGAAGCCAAAAGATTTCTCGCGGGTAGCTAGCGACTAAGCATCCCGCGAAGTGAAGCATGTACTTTGCACATGACTGGAATGCGAGGAGTTAGTACAGATGGAGACAACTGTTCTGCTAGACTGTACTATCTGATACACACTTTCTGTACCCACACTATTTATACCGTCATTACCCACAAATGTTAAGGAGTGCTTCTGATAGAAAACCCTAACCAAACACCTTGAAAGTTAGAGATTATCATACCCATATATCTCTACACATAAGCTTGTGGATTTCCTCAACTCCTACCTCTCCATTTCCATACCATTGAGAGGTTGATAGCCCAAACACTTACCACACCCTTTCAGAGTGTCAAGTGAGTTTTTGGTGCTGCTGGGAAGCATTGGAAGAAGCCAAGGATGTCAGATGCAACATGGAGTTTGTTGTGGGATCCAAAGAGCTAGACAAGACACGGTTCCAAGAAGCCTTGTTGGAGTAGGAGCTTGGAGGGCTTAGGTACAGTGGGTAGATTAGACTTGGAGGGTCTCTTGCTAACCCATGTATTCCAACTGATTGTCTAGTGGATTGATTACCGCTTGGAGGGCGGCAGAGAGGTTTTTCGCCAAGTTCTTCAGTTTCCTCTTTGATAACACATTGGCATGTTATCTGTGTTTGCATTCTTCTTCCCTACTCTTTTACATTTCATTTTACTGCTGTGTTTATATGAATATGTGTTAGAGTAGTTTGTTTGTTTATCTGCTCGCATTTACACTATTCTGCACTTAGAATTAAGTTAGTGTAAAATCTATCGAGCCGTAACTTTGATTTTGGGGTCTAAACAGCTCTTGTGTTTTTAACACATTTTCGAGCTTTCAAACGTGTTTAGTGTGTGTATGTGTGTTTTGGATCTATGTGCTTAACATTTTTCTTGTTGAGAGATGATTTTGAGAGCTTAAAATGTTGTTTGGATCATTGGTTGTATAGCATACTTGATTGCATTCATATCAGTGTTTTTCTCTTCTTGAAAAACTGTTTTTAAGCAATCTCGACAGCTGTTGGACACCTCTTGACAGTTAGGCTATCTATTGAGATCCTTCAGTTGCTTTTTATCGCATTCTCGATAGCTTCTTGATAGCTGCTTAATCCATCGAGATACTTTCTGGTTGCTCGATAGCTTTTCGACAGATTCCTCGATCCATCGAGATTCCTTTGCTGTGGACACCTCTTGATAGATCCTGGACAGCTCTTCGGCAATTATTACATGCATTTTAAATCTTGACACCTCTCGACGCATCTCGATCTGTCGAGATTTATGAAGTTTCTATATAAAGGATCTGTGCAATTTCTCTCTCATATGTTTATTTGTTTGTTGTGGTTTTGTCATGGATTGCCAAAAGGGGAGATTGTTAGGACATATCTGATTTGATGTTAGGAACATATGTTAATTTAGAATTGGCTAATCCTTTGACAAAATGCACTTTACTTGTAATTAGGTAGATCTAGGATGTGTTTAATGTGTCAAGGAACGAGATTTCAAGTTCAAGTGATAAAGTCATGCAAATCTATCCAAGAAACAAGTGAAGAAGTGCTGGATTTTAAAGCTCGATAGCTAGTATCTATCGAGGTTAAAAAAGCTACTAAAGTCAGAAACTCGACAGCTAGCTTGATAGATACCTTATCTGTCGAGGTTTATGGAATTCAGTTTTTCAAGAGCCGTTTTTCATCCAATCCATGTGTATATGTTTGGGTTTTCTTTTCTCACAACCCTAAACATATATGAGGATTATTTTAAGGGCCGTAAAAGGTTGTGCAAGTGTAAAGAAACATTTTGCTCACGCAAATTGTGACCGGAGACAGAATTTGCCCTAGTTCGTCTTTCTCTTGAAGAAACTGCTATGTTTATACACCTTAGGGTTTTGTGACCAAGGAGCTTCATGATCTTCATTGTGTGATGAACTGAAGAACTTTGTAGCCAACATCTTTATCAAGTTGGTGATAATGTCGCGTACTAGGATCCGCACATCTATTGGTTAGTCACGTACTAAGAGCCATGCATTGAAAATGGAGAGATTGTCACTACAGAACAAGTCCAATTGGGTACTGGGGTAAGGGTTCAACTGTAGGTTGGTATAAGGTACTGAGATTCCCTTACTTGTAACTGCTTATTTTGATAATAGTGGATTCTCAGGAGTGATGACCTTAAAATTACCCGTTAGGGTTTTTGCCGTGTAGGTTTTTCCCATTCGTAAACAAATCACTGTGTCAATTTAATTTCTGCTGCGTATTAGGTAATTGGTGATTTGTTCGTGCTACCACGCATTTTACATGTTAATTGAATTAATTAATTAACTTGACTAAATTAATTGATTAATTTATCACAAGAGGTCAATCCATTCTTGGCCTATCAAACTCGACATTGCTAATGTTGAGTTCCACTTAAAAATATGCATTGAAATCGATTTTAAAGATATTGAGTTTTACATAGAACTCAATTTTGTTAAAATCAAGTTTAAAAAATAGGGGCATTTTGCTAAATATTTCTAAAACAGAAACATTTTACTGCATAGTTTTTAAATTAAGGGCAAATACCCATTTCCCCTAAAGTTGTTTTTTTGGCATGTTCATGGTGTTTAGTGGTGATTGGTGAAATCTAGGGGAAATTGTTGTCATTTGAAAATATTTTGATGACTAGATGAGACGTTGGAGTAGTGGATTTCAAAACATTATGAGTAGGGTTCATTTTAATGAGCAGTTGTAGCATCTTTCTTCACTAAGGGATGCATTAGAGCACTAGCATCAGGCATGTTATGTCAAATGCTATTTTACTATACCAAAACTTACTTTATAAATTTTAGCACATTATTTTACAATACACTATACATAAGATATTCTATTTGAACATTACACCAAGTTAAAATTTATATAAATAAAAATAAATAAATAAAAAACAACTATATTAAAAAAATGATAAAGTTTAGCTACAAAATTGGTTATAGCCTAAAGTAACAACCTTACTCAATAAAATAAAAATTATTACATATTTCGAAAATTTAACTACTGAATTGCTTGTCCTTTATGCGCTTAACACACATGTTAAATTTTGTGGCAATCGGATATTATTTACTATATGATCTGTAAATTTATACTTTATGCATAATTGTAAATTACAAAAAATTGTAATTTAAATAATTTATTAATGACATAACTATTTATCTTTAATTTTCTAGAAATTTTGCAAGTATGAAATATATAAGAAGAATATGTAATCCAATGGTGGATTTGCCAAAATTTGCCTCCAATAAAAAGATATTGATTAAGGTTGTAGTTTAAGGCTACAACCAATTTTGTAGCCAAACTTTGTCCTTAAAAAATTGTACTGTAGCAATTGTTATTTAATGCACATCAATTCTGTTGCCTATGTGAGAGAAGAGAAAAGAAAAAAGTTAAGAGGGGGAGGATATAGGAGAGAAAAAGAGGAAAAAAAATTATTTAATTTTACAACATTCTACCATACAACAGCCAAAACTCTGTGCCTCTAAGAGCAATCACACCAATGTGTAAATGTGTAAATATATACATTTGCAAAAGTAGTCATGTAAATATACACAGTTACTGTAGTTTTATAAATAATATTTTATTCATTTTTTCTCTATCCCTACATTGGAACCCTCACAGCCTCACTACTGTCTCTTTCTCTCTCAGAAACTGACTCTCACTTTTCTCTCAATTTCCCTCTCTCACTACTGGTCCTCTCACAGCGCTGCATGCCATTGGCCATTACCATCGTGATTTTCTTCATTCCTCTCCGCAAAGCCACTCCGATCTCACCCACTTTCGTTCAATCTTGCTCCCTTTATTTGCTTTGCATTGGGTTTAGTGACAACTGAAGCCAACAACCACAACCACGATGATATACGGCAATGGTTATTGGCATTTTTCTTCTATTTTTTGTTTATTTGATCAGTGGGTTTGGGGAGATAAATTCTCTTTGTTTAACTTGTGGGTTTGGGGATTTAGATTTGGTTGTTAAGATTTGATGTTCCTTTTATGTGCTTGTTTTAGATTTTGATTTCAAATGTATTTGGTTTTTGTGAATGGGAAATTTGAATGGGTGTGGTGGATTTGATTTGAGATTTCCTTGGATTTGTGTTTTGTACATGTTGCTATGGGTGTAAGGCATGGTTTGGGGTTTGCTTCAACATGTCTAATATGGTGTTATATGCCTTGTGGTGGTGGTCGTGGCAATGGCCACTATATGTCTTGTGGTGGCCAGTGGGGTAGTTGTGAGGGAGGTGGAGAGAGAAGGTTGAAAATGTAATAAAAAAAGATAAAAAACAAATATTATATTGAAATAAATTTTTAGAATTAGAAATTTGATGCTGCTTTTTTAGAAAAGTGATAGTGTAATATAAAAAAAGTAAGTTCTTACATCTTAGTGTAAAATAAACAGAAAAATTTAGTCAAACTGATGCAATTGCTCTAACTATATAGAGGCAGTTACTTATATAGTGTTTCACATAGTTCAATACAATAGACATTCATTCTTTAACATTACTGAATGTTTAGATGAGACAAGATAAGAAACATGTTATGGTTAGAGCTTGTTTTAGCTGGACGAAAACCTTATAATTAGTAGGGTTCATAATTCAATCCATAAAGAAAATACATAGAGAAATCCCTGGAACAGTAAATTTTTATTGATAGAGAAAGTATAATAAATTCTCAAGGAATGGAATTAGAGGATAATATACGCTTAAAGAGGCATCGTATTCAACATAAACAATTTATTATTAAAAAAAAAAAAAAATACTGTTAATGCATTTTGGAAATAAGAGCACTTTCGCATATCATAAACGCTTTTTCACTGTATAACCAGCATAGCCCTTGCATGGCCTTCTGAAATTTGAAACTGCTCAGTTATACCAAGATGTGCCATAAGAAGCCACACATGAGTGAAAAACTCTCTGCCTCGACAGAGCTGCTGAGCATGGTGGTTCCATCGACACTTAGTCGCAGCATAACACATCATTTCAATCCATACATCACTTACCAATTCCCACTTCTTATCAATCTCCAGGCATTGCAAAGATTTAGCAAGTCGACATCCATCAAATAGCACTGACTTGCTTCTGTCTCCTTTCACAACAGATGGAGGAATATCAGTAGTCACTACAAGTAACTTTTTCGATGCTTGGATTTCATCAGATACAGACTTTCTTTCTTCAAAAAATATTTTAGCCTCGGCCAATGTATCTTGGACCCTGATCTGTTCAATCCCATTGGGCAGCATGATAGGACGCATGACTTGAAGATATAACGTATAGTCTGATAACAACTTGTGTTTTGGTGTGTGTTTTGATCAACATTATAACATAGGCTTGTTGCAATATGCCACTGAAGAATGCTTTGGTCAAATTCTACCTCGACGCTCTCTTGGAGTATATTACGATATTTTCTGTTTATTTCATTCAAACATTTTGCATCTTTATCAACATGATCAGATTCTTCCTCCACTGTCTCATGGAATATTTTACTTTCTTCTTTTCTGATGCAATTAGAGCATTTCGAATATTTTAGAACCTTCTCATGGTGTTTTTTACTTTCTTCTTTTCTGATGCAATCAGAGCATTTCGACTTTTTAAGAACCCGGTCCCCCCTACAAGCACATAATTCCGTGCAAGGCTTGAGATCTTTGGCACTCCTTGATTTCTCTAGAAGATGCTGAAATATCAATTTCTTCAAATCCTGAGAAACCTCCTTAAGCTCTTGGTACCGATTCTTCTCTAACATTTCATGATAGAATAAGAACCTCTGGATAAGACCACACCTGGCTGGCTTGCATTCCATGCAATATTTTATTAGATTGTATTGTCCCATTTTATTTCGCCACCTCTTTTTCCGAGCCAAAAATGGAATTGATGAAATCACTGAAATTGCTCTATACAAGAGATCCACCATTGCATTCTCATGCTTACTAAGCCAATGCATTGACCAGTCCGAGGTAAACATTATCAACACTGAATATATCTCTAGCGAGATGGCTCCACACAGCAATACATAAGTGATGACTCTGTCGCCTAGTGTGTAAAGGTGCTTGTTGTCACCTACAGTCGAGAAAACCAAAAGTACAACCAAGGTAGAACAGAAACTAGTAAGACGTAGAAAACAACCAGGCTTTAGAGAATAAACTAAGAAAGCCTTTGTATAAAACACATCGTACATGAATCCTAGCTCAACCTCAATCACTTTAAAAGCTTCTTCAAACGAAACTTTCTGAAAGTAGGATTGGCTATTCTTTATATCTTGGATGCTCAGTATGAGATCTGAAAATAGCTGCTTGAAAGTCTGGAACATTATATAGGCCCGTTGAAGAATGGCTGCATCTGGGATTTTACAATTTTTTTGCATAGGAAGGAAAATATCTGATACAAAACGAGCTTCAATCAACGTATCTGATGTGACGTCTAACCCCTCGTCTTTCTTTGATTGGTATTCTTCCATGAATCTAGCATAATTGGGACCTGGATCAGGACGACGAAGTGTGGTTGCTTTAAAGTTTTCACTGCTTCCAGACCTCAGAACCCAGATTCTCTCCCCAATCTTGATTAACCCAGGAATCAACATCACAACTGCCAGAAAATTGAGCAGCTCATTTGCCCAGGCTCTAAAGATGATAAAGATAGTCACTCCTACTTGGCCAACTAGAGTCAGAGCCTGCCTCCGCCACAATGCATTGTCTTCCAAGGAGTACGCTGTAATGGTGTCTGGACCAGCAAGGTGCAAGAGAAAAAATGGAGCCCAGAATGCTGCTATGGAAAACTTCGGGTCTTTGGTGTCAGGTGCGAAATGGTTGGAGATTATACTCAGCGATACAGTTGCGAACCATCCTGCTAATTGGTAGGCAACCCACAGAAGGAGGACAAGTTTGTTGCTGTTGGAAACCTTGTTGAACAGAAAAACTTGATAAGAGCAAAGATACTTTTATTTAAAGAACAAAACAAACTTTAAAAAGTAAAGAGTAATGCTTTTTTTTTTTTTTCCTTTTTTTTAAATACTATTGGACAGAGAACACATGGGGCAGGTTCCGGTTGTATAGGTTTTTTTTTTTTTTTTTTTTTTTACAAGATAAAAATTCTACTTTAGTTTAATCTAAGTATATATGTGTGTAAAAACTTTTTCTTGGAGACTCGAACCCCAATCCTTACCTCCCACATCCTACAAAAACTTATACTTATAAAGTGACCATCGCATCAAGAATGTGTAATGGTCCAATTGTATAATTAATATAACATATTTGACCTCTAATTAACCCAAAAGCTTTAAATCTATAAGTTTCGGTTCAAATATTTATATTAACAAGTTAATCTTTTTATTATAATTTAATATGAGACTTCACTTAGACATGGAGGGTCTGTTTGGATAGAACTTATTTTGCTAAAACTGAAAACTGAAAACTAAAAACACTGTAGCAAAATAATTTTTAAATATGTGAATAGTACTGTGGAACTCATTTTTAATGAAAAAATTGATAAAAAAATGAAATTTGTGGGTCCATGAACAGTGCACGGATGCACTGTTCATGGAAGACCGGTCAAAAATTACGGCTACTGTTCATGTACCATACATGAACAGTACCGTTTGTTAGGGGAAAAGGCGTGAAAAAAAAAAAAGAAAAAAAAAAGGGAAAACGCAGAAACTTAAAACGCAGCAAACGTGAATCCAAACTGTGCCGTATACCCAACAAATAAGTTGACAAATATTTATTCATAATGGATGTGAAGTCAACATTCCTTCATGGGAATTTGAAAGAAGAGATCTTCATGGAGCCACCAAACAAGTTCACGCTTATAAAGAATCTTGTATGCAAATTAAAGAAGTCAGTTTATGGGCTTAAGCAGTATCCGAGAAAGTGGTATAAGAGGTTTGATTTCTATATTTTTCTTATAATGTGTATGGATGATATGTTAACTATTGTTAAGAGCATGTTTGAGGTTGACAAGCTAAAGTCTTTGATGTGCGAGAAGTTTGTCAAGAAAGACTTGCGTACTGCTAAAACATTTTTTAGGTATGGACATTCGTAGGGTAGAGAAGCAAGAAAGCGATTGTTGTATCACAAGAATTACATCAAAAAGGTGCTTAAAAATATTAACATGCAAGCTTGTACCACTGCTGAATCACTTTAGATTATCATTTAATCGGTGACTGAAGAACGACAAAAAAAATTGAAGGCATGTCATGATGTCAAAGTTGTGATGCCCCATATTTTTTATTTAATTGAGTGTTTCGTGGGTGTGTCTTGAGTACTAGGTTGATTTGAATATTATTAACCACTAAAAAGAGCCTTAATTATAACTAGATTAGTCCATTTTGAGTATAAGCGCAAATATATTCCTTGGATCATTACTAAAGATCCCATATTTTAGTGTTGTGGAGTAATAACCCGGCAAACATGGCAAACCCAAGAACATGGAATCTTGTTTGCGAGACTATAGGACTAATTCAGTGGATGACTAGAGGTCTACTATAGGTTATATGTTTACAATGTTAGGAGGGCCAATTTGTTGGAGATTCACAAAACAATTCTTAGTAGCCATGACTACTATTGAAGCTCAAATACATGTTAGTAGCTAAAGTTGTAAATTGGAAGCTCAAATAGTGCAAAACACTATTGCTTGTTTAGACCCTAAATTTTAAACTTACGGTTAAATTGCTTTTATTCTACTTAACTAAGTACAGAATAAGAGCAAATGAAATGCAATAAACCGGAACAACTCTCTAGTGCATAAACATAAACAATAAACAATATATGTAAACCACAAAAAGTAAAAGAAGAGAGATACAAACACAAGATAACACCGAGATGTGTTATCAAAAAGGAAATCTCAGTACTTGGCAAAAAACCTCTCCGCGGCCCTTCAAGCCGAAATGATCTACTAGTAAATAAAGTTAGAGAACAAAGATATCAAAAAGACCCTCCAAGCCTAATCTACCCACTATACTTAAACCTTCCAAGTTCCAACTACCAATAGACTTTACCGAGTCTTATCTTCACTAGTTACCCAAATCCCGCAATTAGCTCTAAATTGCATCTGCCAATCAATGGCTTCTTCCAATGCTTCCCACACACACCAAAACTTCTCTCAATACTCAGATTGGGTAAGGTAAGTGTTGGGCTATAAACCTCTCAAGGATTTGTAATTGGAGAGGTAGGAGTAGAGGAAAACTAAAAGAAATTGTGTAGATGATTGTGGGTTTACAATCTCCAACTCTCAAGTGTATTGCTAGGGTTTTCTATCTAAAAGTCTCCTTACAATTTCATGGGTATGAGGGCTTCTATATTGTGGATAAAGATATGAGGAAGTCACATTTAAAAACAGCCAAATAGAGAGTTTTGCAAGTCACTCATGATTTGGTCCAGTCACGAATTGACTCGCGAAATGCCTCCTAACACTTGACTATTTAGCTTCCAACATATGCTTCTCACGTGGCCTTTCTCGGATTGTCCACTCATGAGCTAGGGTTGAGCTAGTCTCAAACTTCACTTTTCATTACAAATCTTCACAAAACTCTCACGCTCAACCCTTAAATTAAATCCCACAAGCATACATAGAAAATACTGACAGAATATAATCAAATTTGATACGGAATTAAAGCTAACAAAATATAGTTAAAAATCACAACTTTACATAAAATATGCATTATGGTTGAAAGGAATAATTAGAGAGCTTAATTTAACCCAAGGTGGAGTTCAGTTACATTGTGGAGACCATAGTTTCATTTATTTGGTACAACTTTAGGTTTATCATCCTAGGTTAAAGTATATTGTAAGGTTGAATTTATTCAACCATCTAATTGGCTTTATTCCGTGCCAAATTTGCTTGTAATTCAGCATTTAGTAACCCTGTATTTAGGTGGGTTTGATGTAAGGGTAGTGAGTGAGATAGAGTGAAGATTGCTCAAGAGTGTGCAAGAAAACAGAGACTCGCGGCTGGGACTCGCGGGTGACTCGCGGCTGCAAGCCGCCAGACGCAGCACACGTGCCAAGCATGCTGGAAGATGAACAGTCATGCTAGCTGGAGCACTACAGGACAAAACAGGACAACTGGCCATACGGTTATCTCGCGACTGGATCTCGCGACTTGGTCAAGCCGCGAGGTCAAGCCGCGAGCCACCCCTGTTTTGTAAAACCTGACGTTTCACATTCCTCTCCCACTCCAGTATAAATACCCCTTTTACCCACGATTGAAAGAGAGCTTCCAGAGAGAATTTTGAGAGAGAAACCCTAAAGAAAAACAAGATTGATTCACCCACAATCTATACCTTAGAGTCTCTCCAAATTCCTTAACTCTCTTCCTCTCCATTGTCAAATCCTTGAAAGGCATTATACCAAACCTGGTTCTCACCATCATCATCACTGTGAGACAGTTGTTTGGATTTCTGGGAAGCAGTTAGAAAGGAACCAATCTTCATTGGTTGATGCTACGGTCTAGTAGCGGAATCCGGGAAGCTAGAAAAGAAAAAGGTTCGGCGCAACCTCGTTGGAGCAAGAAGCTTGGAGGGCTTAGGTGCACTGGGTAGATTAGGCTTGGAGGGTCTATTGCTGTCCATGTATCCCAACTGTATTTTCTAGTGGATTGTTTACCGCTTGGAGGGCGGCGGAGAGGTTTTACGCCGAGGGCTTCGGTTTCCTCTTCGATAACACATCGCGTGTTGTCTTTGTGTTTGCATCTTCCTTCCTCTCTATCTTTGCCTTTTTATTATCTGCTGTGGATTTTATTTTGTTATGGCTTAGATAGTTTTTAACCAATTTCATATTATAGCATATGTTAAGTTTCCGCACACTAGTTGTTTGACATATTGCTTGAATTGGTTAAGTTGTAATTTGGGAGTCTAAACGTTCAAAGGTGTTTTTACATGTTTTTGAACTTTCAATTGGTATCAGAGCAGGTACACTGCTATTGGTTTCATTATCATTGTGTGATCCTTGACTCCCTTTTGAGATGGATAAGTCTCAATCCCTAAATGCACCTCCATATTTTGATGGTAGTAATTATGCTTTTTGGAAGGTTCGCATGAGAGCTTTTCTGTGTTCTATTGATGAATCTGTTTGGGATGCTATTGAGATTGGTTGGACCAGACCTGAGGCAGCCAAATCCACTTGGGATAAGGCAGCACTTGCTGCATCTAATGCTAACAGTAAAGCACTCAATGCTATTTTCTGTGGTGTGTCTCTAGATGAATTTCATAGAATTTCTCACATTACCATTGCCAAAGAAGCATGGGAGATTTTGGAAACCACCTATGAAGGCACGAAGAAAGTGAAAGACACCAAGTTACAAATGTTGACCACTCGGTTTGAGGAGCTCAAAATGAGTGAGGATGAGTCTTTTGACTCTTTCTATGGGAAGCTAAATGAGGTGGTTGTCAGCAAGTTCAACTTGGGGGAGAAAACGGAGGATTCAAAGATTGTAAGGAAGATCCTTCGATCATTGCCGGAAAGTTTTCGTGCTAAAGTGACAGCGATTGAAGAGAGCAAGGACCTTGATGACATCAAAGTACAGGAGCTGGTTGGTTCTCTGCAGACTTATGAGATGTCGTTGCCCAATCAACGGAAGAGTAAATCTCTTGCTCTAAAGACCATCAATGAGAAGGTGGAAGATCAAGACTCATCGGGAGAAGATGTGGTTGACGAAGATGTTGCTTACCTTGTCAAAAATTTCAGAAAGTTCTTGAAATTCAAAAATAATGGCAAATTTGATGATAAAAGAAAATTCCAAAGTTCTGGAAGGGAGAAAAGGGAATTCAAAAGGAAAGATGGAAAAGAATCCCAACCTACACAAGGTGTCACTTGTTTCGAATGTAACGGGCATGGACACTTTAAGAAGGAATGTCCGAATTATTTGAAATCAAAAGGTAACGTGTATGCCACGACTTTGAGTGACTCGGATTCGTCTGAATCAGAATCTGAAGAGAGCTGTGATGGAGAAGGGAACTATTCGGCTTTTATGACTATTGCTCATGTTGAGTCTTCAGATGAGTTGAATCTGCTTGTACGAGACCTTGGAGAACATAGTGATGATGAATCACTAGGAATTGTTGAAGAATCAGATGCTGAAGAGGAAGAAAGCACAGCAAATCTTCAAGAGAATTATAACTCACTCTTGGAGAAGTCGGGTGAGTACACAAGGGTGGCCAAGGCTGCTGTGAGAAAAATGAAGAAGGCTGAGGAGGACTACAAAAGTCTCCTAATCCGATATAGGGAGGCCAAATGTGAGATAGAAACACTGAATGGTGAGTTGTCCGAAACTTACACAAAAGTAAGATTTCTTGAGAATGAGGTTGTACAAGCAAATGCTAAAGTAGAGAGGGTAACCACCAAGAAGCTAGATGATGTTATCTCATCTCAAAAGAGCTTTTCAGACAAATCCGGATTGGGATATACCGGAGGAAGTAGTTCATCTGGAAATGTCACTAAAGAAGTGAAGTTTGTAAAGGCCAAAGATCCAATTGTAGCTAACCTTACTGGTGAGAAGCTCGAGGTGGAGGAGAAGAAGAATGTGGTGAACCAACGGATGTTAAATCCCCGTAATCAGTCTGTGGGCAGGTCTGAATCTCGTGCCAAGTCACGTCCACGACCACAAAGAGGTCCTAGAGGAACTTATGTGTGTCATTATTGCGGACTTCAAGGGCATACTCGACCAAATTGCCAAAAGCTGAGAGCAAAGAATAGTGCAACTCCTCAAAGGTCAGGAGGACCTAGAAATGATAGAAGAATTTGGGCAGGTGATCAATCTAAAGATCAGAATGGTGATCCCGGAATGATGAACGTGATGAAGATGATTGGTGCATTCACCAACTGCTTGGAAAGCTTCTCACGAAGGTTTGAAAGCCCTAACTCCCGTACCCAATCCTATATGGAAATCACCCCAAACGCAAGTGACGTGTGGGTGAGAAAGGGTACTCATGCATAAGCATTTCAACATGTCCATGCATTAATACTTCCTATGCTTTGTGACTATGTTTGTTTGTTTTGCTTGCTATTTTTTGCTGTTGGTTGTTTGTTTGTCTTCTTGTGCATATTTTTAATTTTGTCTTATCAATCTTTTTGTTTCTTGTGTCAAAAATCCAAAAATCACATAAAAATTAGAAAATCAAAAAGCTTGATTGACATTGTTGAGTTTTTGTCTCAAAACTTGTTTTTGCCTTGTACCTTTGTGCTAATGGCTTTGTGCATTTTCGAGCATTGCTTGTTTTCATGCACTCATATCACTGTGGGAAAAATCTTGAAATCTATGTGATTGT
This sequence comes from Quercus engelmannii, assembly GCA_029955605.1. Lineage (NCBI taxonomy): Eukaryota > Viridiplantae > Streptophyta > Magnoliopsida > Fagales > Fagaceae > Quercus > Quercus engelmannii. Next base: position 5,156,866 of record JARPSG010000002.1, read on the forward strand.
TGTAAATAGATCTTCAAACTTGTCATGAATGATTAGTGAATGGTTATGTTGATCTTGAGACATGCATAGACTTGTGTCTATATATCTTCCCACTTTTTATTTTTGTTTTGCTAAAAAGAGCTCACCAAATGTAAATCTCCAAATGAAAAGAGATATTGAGCTGCAAAAGCCTGTCGCACATTCTAGTATTTGACTAGGAAAAAGGGTAAGCGACCTTATATTAAAATGAATGTTTATTCAAAAAGCCAAAGGCTTATTCATTAAAGTGAAATATCAAATATCACTCTCACAATGAGAGGTGATTGACTCAAAAGATCAAAAAGATTAAATGTTATGATTGAAAGTGGAGTCAAATGTAAAGCTCCAAATTATGTTATCAAGTTTTGTGGGAGGTCATATATACATACTTCTATAATTGAGATGGGTCACATGATCTAGTGCTAATTGTGTATGTCTTGGTTGAATTGATCATTGAAGCTTCACATTAGACTAAGGACTATCTCATTGTTGATATCCACACACAACACACAAGTTTATGTTCAATAAATGCCATATTCATTTGTGTGATTGTACTTGATAAAATGTGTTTTTCACTTGCTCAATCTTTGTTAAATCAAGCACAAAAAGATTTTTGAGTGTTTTAGGTGTTTTTTGGAAAGTATTTTGTTTGAAAAATCTGAAAATTTCAAAAATCCAGTTTTGCCCTGTTTTGGCGGCTCAGTCGCGGGTATGTCAAGTCGCGTGCCTCAGTCGCGTCTTCGCGGGTCATTTTTGGCGACTTGTTCGCGAGTGGAAGGTCCAGTCGCGAGGTTCACTCAGAGATTTTCGCGGCTCAGCTCGCGACTCACTCGCGGGTAGACCTTCCAGTCGCGAAAAACACTTAGAAGAATTTTTCAAATTTTTGTCCTTAAGTGTTTTGGCGGCTTGAACTGGCGACTGTGTGGCGACTTAATCAAGTCGCGAAAATCGCGTGTTTGGCAGAAACAGGAGCAGTTTTTAAATCATTTTCAATTTTCCCTCGAACTTTTTGTGACTGTTCATCTTCTCTCTAAACTTTCTCCCTCCCAAACACTCCGTGCTCCCATCTCCAATCTCCATTGTTGCATTCTTTCAGCTCAAAATCTTCAAGTCTCAGGTATGGGTTTTTCATTTTTGAACTCATTTCTACTTGATTTTGTGTTTTTCCCTTTGATCTTTCGCATATGTTCATGATTTAGAAATGGGTTTGTGTTTTGGCCATTGTTCTTTGTTCATGCTTAGCTTGCGGATGTTGTTGCTAAAGTTTGTGTTGATCTTGGTTGTTTCCTTTCTGGTCTTCATCCTGTGCTTAGCTTAATGTGTCTTTTCTTTTATCTGAACTTGAGCTGTTGAATTGTTTCAAATTGTTCCGTTTGAGGTTGTGAGTTTTTACAGTGATGAATGTGCATGCTCTATTGTGTAAATCCATTGGGTGCATCTGTTAGTTTCACAATGCTGTTTATGAGCCTTATCATTTTCCATTATCTGTCTCATAGTCATATATCTGCCTTTAGGATAGTTTCTATATCTGATGATTTTATATGTGTTCCTATCTTAGGCTTGTTTATCCATGTGATTTTTCTAAGTAGCTTATGATTTAAGTGTTCTAAGTTCATTTGTTTGGCTGAAATCTCTTTGTTAAACTACATAGTACTGACTAGTTCTGCACATATATTGCTCTATACTGTTGTGGCCTCTTCTGATTGTTCACAAATGGCTCCCTCACCTCCTAAGAAGAAAACTCCTGCAAAGAAGGCTGACAAAAGATTGAAAATGGATCCTAAACTGTTTAGGTCAGTTCATCACTTTGAGAGATACAAGGATAACTTCTTGAAAGCAGGAATTATTCAAGAAAGATTTGTAGATTTGGAGGACTTGAGACAAACCTTTATCCCCACCTGTTTTGAAGGAAGAGGATGGGAAAAGCTTCTGAGTGATTTCCCTGTAGTGTGTGAACCCCTGATTAGGGAATTTTACTCAAATGCTGTGATAAAGGAGAATGAGTTAAGTTGCTGGGTTAGAGGTAAGGAATTCATTTTGGATGCACATGTCATAGATGATGCATTAGGCCTTGAAGGATTAGAAGATGAGGAATTTATCAACTACAAGGATAGGAGTGTTTCTATTGAAACAGTTCAACAAAGGATAGGTGGGCAGAGAGAAGGGAAATGTTTGAATACCACTGCCTTTCCAGTGGACATAAGGTGTCTAACAATAATCATGATGTTTAACCTCTATCCCATTAAGAAGTTGACTACAATTAATTGTGCTAGAGCAATTTTTCTGATGGATCTCAAAGAAAAGAATTTCATAGACATAAGTTCCCACATATTTGACACCATTGTGGATGAGACAAGAACAACCTCTAGGCCAAAATTGATCTTTCCCAGTTTGCTAATGAGGATTTTTAGAAGGAAAGGTGTTCCAATCCCTTAAGACATCAGTTCCATGTCCACACCTTCTGCAATCAACAAACTTACCTGCAAAAGGATTAGTGTTAGGCTTCCAGGAGAAGAAGATGAAGGTGATGAAGGAGAGGGTGTCCCAATGGAGACTGAAGTAGAGGCAGCAGGGCATGCATCAACCTCAACACCCAGAAGGAGTGGCAAAAGACCTAGAGCATCAACTTCTTCAGATACACCTCCAGATACTTTCCAAATCATTCTGGAACGACTTGATGGGATCAGAGAAGTCCAGACTGAGCACTCTGAGAGGATGAGAGCCATGCAGGACCAGATTGATGTCTTGTTTGCAAAACTTGACAGCTTCACCACTCAGCCTGAACAGTGACCCTTTGGCCATTCCTGTCAAAAAGGGGGAGAAGTTTTTGTTGATAATATCATTGATGATTGAGAAGCAGAAAAGCAGCTCTTAAGGGGGAGTAATGTGTTGAAGGGGAGTTGTCAAAGGGAGTTGTCTAAATCAGACTTTGTTTATATATGTTTATGTTTTGGGTACTATTTAATGTTTTTATGGGTTTGATACACTGTGTTTTGGTGTATAGTTGTTTCTAACATATAACTTATACTCTTGGTTTAATCTTTTATATATTTTGATGATGTTATTTAGGATGTTTTGTGGTTTGTACCCATATGCTTTTGTAAGCTTTTAGGGTTAATGTTTTATGCATAGCTTGTAGGCTTTATGGTTTGTACCTTGCTTATTGCAGCCTTTATTCTATGTTGAAATCAGTACTTTAATCTAAATGTCTTGCATTTTGGTTTATGTACTGTCACTCTTGTGCCCTTGTAGGATTGTTCCTAGATGCATATACCTTGTGTACTATGCATTGGTTGAGTGTTGAACATACAAGTGTCTTGCCTTGTGCTTGTCAACTTGTATGTCCTTGTGTTCATTCCAAGTGTGAATGAGCACTGTGATCACTACCTTGTGGTGTTCACTTGGTTGATCAAGCCATGGTTTGTTTCTTAACTCCATCTATGCTTGATCACATATTGCCTGTTTCATATGCATTCTATGATTTTCTGCTTACAATGATCATGGTGTATTGTTGTGTTTCAGGAGTATTATGTTCATATGATTCAAGTGCTTCACAGCTTCTAGAGTTAGGTGTGAATGAGTTTTGTTCAACTGTTCCCAACTCACATGTTAAGTCTAGAGTCTGTTTTAGGGTTTTGTCACGGAATAGCCAAAGGGGGAGATTGTAAGGTTGAATTTATTCAACCATCTAATTGGTTTTATTCCGTGCCAAATTTGCTTGTAATTTAGCATTTAGTAACCCTGTATTTAGGTGGGTTTGATGTAAGGGTAGTAAGTGAGATAGAGTGAAGATTGCTCAAGAGTGTGCAAGAAAACAGAGACTCGCGGCTGGGACTCGCGGGTGACTCGCGGCTGCAAGCCGCCAGACGCAGCACACGTGCCAAGCATGCTGGAAGATGAACAGTCATGCTAGCTGGAGCACTACAGGACAAAACATGACAACTGGCCATACGGTTATCTCACGACTGGATCTCGCGACTTGGTCAAGCCGCGAGCCACCCCTGTTTTGTAAAACCTGACGTTTCACATTCCTCTCCCACTCCAGTATAAATACCCCTTTTACCCACGATTGAAAGAGAGCTTCCAGAGAGAATTTTGAGAGAGAAACCCTAAAGCAAAACAAGATTGATTCACCCACAATCTATACCTTAGAGTCTCTCCAAATTCCTCAACTCTCTTCCTCTCCATTGTCAAATCCTTGAGAGGCATTATACCAAACCTGGTTCTCACCATCATCATCACTGTGAAACAGTTGTTTGGATTTCTGGGAAGCAGTTAGGAAGGAACCAATCTTCATTGGTTGATGCTACGGTCTAGTAGCGGAATCCGGGAAGCTAGAAAAGAAAAAGGTTCGGCGCAACCTCGTTGGAGCAAGAAGCTTGGAGGGCTTAGGTGCACTGGGTAGATTAGGGTTGGAGGGTCTATTGTTGTCCTTGTATCCCAACTGTATTTTCTAGTGGATTGTTTACCGCTTGGAGGGCGGCGGAGAGGTTTTACGCCGAGGGCTTCGGTTTCCTCTTCGATAACACATCGCGTGTTGTCTTTGTGTTTGCATCTTCTTTCCTCTCTATCTTTGCCTTTTTATTATCTGCTGTGGATTTTATTTTGTTATGGCTTAGATAGTTTTTAACCAATTTCATATTATAGCATATGTTAAGTTTCCGCACACTAGTTGTTTGACATATTGCTTGAATTGGTTAAGTTGTAATTTGGGGGTCTAAACGTTCAAAGGTGTTTTTACACGTTTTTGAACTTTCATATATTAATGTCAGATTTAAAAGATAAGATACTTGATTTTTGTAAGAGAGATTAATCTTGAGAAGATTTAAACTTTAGAGAATTCATTTAGTGTGCAATTGATACTTTTCACAAAAATTATGTTGACAAATGTTTATTTCATATTTGGACCAACCACAGACATCATTTGTTTTGCTAGTTGCCAATTTTGTCTAAATGAGAATTTTCTCCCTCATTTTGTCATGTGATTTCTTAGCTTCCAAACAAGACAAAATCTACACCTCTCTCTCTCTCTCTCTCTCTCTCTCTCTCTCTCTCTCTCTCTCTCTCTCTCTCTCTCTCTCTCTCTCTCTCTATATATATATATATATATATATATATTGTGGTGGTGAAGCCTAGTTGAATAAAGGTTTTGGGCTGATTTCCCCAATTTATGTGTATTGTGGGTCAAGAATATCCAACAATGGGAGAACCAAATGATGGTGACAAGATGTATAACCGACCCTCTTTTATAAGAGACAAATGATATATAACCTTTCAGTAGAACTTAACAGCATAACCGACCCTCTTTTAGGAAATCTGGGTTGGACTTCTATCTCCCCAAGATGTATTTATCCTCACTACACTCGTGTTTCTCTCCCCTAAATATTCCAACCCCCAGTCTCTCACCCATCTATCTCTATTTATGGACTTCCATTAGTGAGATTGTAATGATGAGAAGAGTGTTTCGCATGTTAGTGGGTCCCTCTAAGCCATATTCCTAACGAAATGGGACTCACTACTCGTGACTAGTGTGACTCTCATGGAACTTGCACCAAGTGCCAATTGATGATCGGCGAGTGAATTCCCCTAAGACATTATCTTTTGATCTCGGCCTAATAAGTGATGCTTGGTCAAGCCATAAGCTTGGGTAGGGCCTGTCTAGGAAATGGGCTAGGTGTTCAGTAAGTAAGTAGGGTGGGAAGGGCCCATTTCAAGAACATGTCCTGAGCTTGGTGTGCACCGATATTCATGGACCATACAGCAACCCCTCACAATCCCACTTTCATACCATAGGAATGAGATCGTGGGTATGCTCTTGGTATAATAGGGGATCATGCATGATATAACTATTGCTTCTCGGGGATTCCAACCTTTAGGCAATAAAGGCACCAGATTTGACAGCCTGTGCTTTACGCGCGTGCAAGGCCATCTATCAAGATCAGCGGCCAGAATTATATATCCATTTAGATACCGAGGCATGCATGAGATATTGGATTGGAGCAGTTATTAATTTTCCCACACAAAGCATTTAATACCCTTACCCCTATAAATATCACCTAGTTCCTTTAGATTCACTTTCTCTACTTCATTTTTTCTCCTTAAGCTTCAATCTAGAGCCTTTCCAGTCCCCAACTCTCTCTCTTCTCTGAGAACTCTCTTCTTACTAAGAAAGCCCATCCATCTATAAGTCTTCTTCTTCCCATTGCTTCATTTATTCCTTTTGTTTTCTCTAGTTATGAGTTTTGCCCACTTTGTCGATACTGAGGAAGCCATGACAGCCTTCAAGGCTAGATATGTCATTGTCGAGGACGTACATATTGAGTACTGTGTAAAAGGAGACATAGAGGATAAGAGAGTGCCCACAGTAAATTTATCCCCCTAGTGGTAGTCCTAAAAGGTGGAGTGAGATTCCCTCTAGATCTGTTACTATTATGCACCATTAGGTTTTATGGTATTTGCCCCAACCAATGTCTGCCAAACTTCAATAGGGTAGTTGGTTGCGTCAGCTAACTAAATAGGCTTTACAACCTAAAATTTACATGCCATGACATTAATTTCCTATACAACTATTGTGGTAGTGTTGTTAATGGGTATTATCTTCAAGTTCGAGACCCTCGAATAAGGTTAATATCATACTTGCTAGGCTCCAATAGGAATTCACAAGGGGAGTACATAAGGGTGTGGGGAAATTGGCTCAGCGATCAACTTACATGCCCGACATCACCCGTTAATGCAAGTCGGTACCCCTAAAAAGTCTACTGTGCTTGTTTTTTACTGTTTTGTCGTATTTATTTGAATGTGTTTTTTTATATCATTTATCTTTTTACTTATATTTTACTTTTCACGCTGACCTATTTGACCCTATTACTCAAGCAAGTTCTCAGTGCTCAAAGCCATACTTAAGTTTAGTTGAAGTTTGAGACTTAAACTGGATTTTATGCTCTGAGGTGTTTGTCCATAGTAACGGGCAACTTTGAGCCTCACACCTTATCATTGGTCGCATCCCTTCCTACACTAGCTTTCAGGACCCCGGGGTAGCCTTCTTGGCCAAGCATCCCCTTCCAACATATATCGATGTCTGACTAAAGAGATTTCTGCCGAACATCTCAGAGGACGAAGCTCGGCAACAAGGTCCTTGCAAAAGACAGAAAAATTTCCTAGAGCCCTATAACGACAGTTTAGGAGACAGTCTTCCGGGCAGAACTTCGACACTAACCTATGGGTGATGTTGAAGAAGTGGAACCAAACAACAACATGGTTCAAAGGACTATTTAGTCGGCTTGGTACATCCTTGCAACCTGGGCTTCCATGGGACAAACATCTGCTCTGCCCACGCCGCCTACCTTACGCATATCTCGAATCCCAATTGGGACCCCACCCTGTACATGCAAGAGGCAAAAGGGAGCTAACATCCAAGTAGAGTAGGTTGACACTCAGCTCGGAGTCATCACTTTGATTACATTGGTCCCTGCAGCACCCCAGCAAAATATGGTTGCTGAAGAGCCAACCATCCCTTCACCTGTTGTTAGGACCGAAGGAGCCTCGCCATTTAACCTTCCTTTTCCAGGGTATAAACATTCCCTCACTCTGGTGAGAGGCTACTTCCTTCCATGACATTCCTTATGACATAAAGGAATGGAGAAGGAGGCCACATGGCAAACAGTTTTAGGAAAGCCCTACTGCTTATTAATGACATTCACTTTTGGGAAGACACCGTTGATGAGGAGCTCTCCCTCAATCTAAAGTGGCATTCTATCGCGGTAAGTACTTCCCTCAATTATTTTATGTATGACATTTTAAATATGTCCCAGCATTGTTGCGTACACCCATGTATACTTGTTCCCCCTTCTCCTCCACCCCCCCCCCCCCCCCCCCCCCCCCCGCCTTGCCCTTTTTAATGTCATTTATTTGGTTCCAAACTGCGCAATTGGTATAATTACTAGATGGTCGGCTAAAGAAACTATGGAAGAAGCTGACCGTAAGAAGGCCTTGAAATAGTCCAGTAAGTCCACCCTTCAAAAAAAAGAACAAGAGGTTGTTCAAGCCGAGAAAAGAGTGGTTGTTGTTGGAAAGGACCCAGACACTGCCGAGCACAAATTAGAGGTGCTAAAGGGGAAGCTGGAAGAGTCTAACACCAAGTTTTCACAAGCCTTGAGTGCCATCACGACTTGGAACATAAAGATCGAGGACCTACAAAAAAGGCTAGATGAGGCAAAGCAAAACTTCTATGACATAGGGTTTGATGATGTCGAGCACTCCATAGCTGTAGTTATAAAAGAAGCTTGGGTTGTTGGATTCACAGAGGGGTGGATCGCTCTTGCAAATGCCATTCCTCTCCCTAAGTCTTCCTCGTGGCAGATTTGTCGAACATTCCCCTGCCAGTGTTCCCAAAAGAGGAGAGCCCCAACTTTCAACAAATTTTGGAAGAGATAGAAGCCCACACAGCTGATGCAAACTTAGTGGTCGTTGAGAATCCCAATCTTCCTATTGTTGCTTAGATCTCTACTACTCACCCAAGTCACGTCCCTCTCGGTCCTACTCCCTTTGCTAAGTAGACACATGAACCTGAGTAACCATCAATCGTAAAGAGTTCAAATGCTACTCCTGCCATCAAACAAGGCCCTCATCATCTCCAACCAACTACGATCCAGGGTGCAAACATGATTCCTATAGCCACCGAATAGAATTTTGACCTATAGACGAGTATTATCTTTTGTTTTTAGCTTAGCTTGCCATTTATGATGATGTTTTTATTTTATGTTCAAAACATTAATAAAGTAATTTCTCTTTTGAGTTAACTTATACACTTATTGAGTTTTCACAATTTGATTGCTTCCTTTGAATATTCCCTCCCCCCCCTTCCCCCCTCCCGGCCTATATATTTTATTACTCTAAGTTTGATGGCCTAATGATAATAAGGACAAAGTGTGTGTTCGATATTAAAGACAGCCTTCATACAAAACAAATAAAACAAGTGATTATGTGGGGCACTTTGGATTGTGCCAAGGATACGCCCGTATTTTATGATTTGATTCAAGTTACACTTGGTTAGTGACCAGAGTAAAGCCAAGGCTAGGCTTCTATCTTGTATTGCGTTCCTCGTTCGTGGAAATTTCATACCTTCGAAACTGACACAATCCTATCCTATGCATAGTTTGTACAAATATACATAAGTTAGTTCATTACACGCTCTATATTTTATTTACATTGGGGAATACATTAAGTACTCAAAGACAATGGCATCCCTTAGTGGAAGAACTTTTGTAAGTTGCTTACATTCCATTGTCAAAAGAGAGGTCATTCTTCCATATCTTCTAGGTAGTATGCTTCAACTCCTACAACCACTGTTACTCGATACGACCCTTCATGCTCCCTACTACCTTTCGTAATACAAGGTCCCTGACGACAAACTCCATTGGTTTCATGTTTTGATTGTATCCCCAGGCTAGCCTCTACTGGTAATCAACTAATCTGATGGATGCCATCTCCCTGTTCTCTTCTAAAAGGTCTAATTGCTGAGTCATGATCGTATTATTTGTGTTCTGGGAGAAACTAGCAACCCTCATGCTCGACAAGCCTACCTACACAGGTATTACCGCTTCTATTCCAAAAGATAGAGAAAAAAGCGTCTTGCTGGTAGACCTCCTAGGGGTGGTTCGGTATGCCCATAACACATTGGGCAGCTCTTTAACCCACTTTCCTTTGGCCCTATCCAATCTCTTCTTAACCCGTTGACAATGGCTTTATTTGTCGCTTCAGCTTGTCTGTTACTCTAGGGATACGCTAGAGTTGAGTACCTATTTTTGATTTCGAGATCGCTACAATACTTCCTGAATGCCTTGCTGTCAAACTACAGTTCGTTAATTGAGATTAAAGTGTCCGGCACTTTAACAAATTTCTTTACATCAACGTCCAGGATATTCGCTGGAGCTTTGGCTTCCACCCACTTGGTGAAGTAATTAGTAGCAACTATCATAAACCTCCTGTTTCTAGTTGCCGGAGAGAATGGTCCCACGATATCCAACCCCCATTGAGCAAAAGCCTAAGGACTGGATATCGGGTTAAGGCTCCTTCCAGGTTAATGGATGTTTGGTGCATGTCTCTGACATTGGTCACATGCAGCATCTCTTTGCATGTTCGACCACCAAAATCCTTAGGTCATCGCTTGGTGGGCAAGTGACCAATCTCACGTATGGTTCCCACAAATCCCCTCATGCAATTTGGTGAGTAATCCTTCCACAGCGTCTAGATGCAAACATAAAATGTATGGTCCTCCAAAAGATTGTCGGTACAATCTCTTCTCCTCTGACAACCAAAATCTAGTAGACTTCCTTCATATCTTATCACCCTCCCTTGGGTTGCACAAGAGTTATCTATCTATGATGAATGATACAATAGGATCCATCTAGCTCGGCATAACGGCAGAAGCTGCCGCCACACAACACTATCAGTCAATACTCAGTTGGTCTACTACTTCAACCCAAGTAATCTGGGGTATGCAATCCTCCATGGATGAAGCAAGGGTGGCCAGAGAGTCTGCATGGCTATTTTGTCCTCTAGAAATTTGGGCTACCTTTTCCTTATCAAAAACTTTCAGTAATGAGCTTGCCAACTTGAGGTATTCAGCCATTCGTAGGTCTTTTTCTCCAAAGCTCCCTTCGACTTGGTTTACTACGAACTGAGAGTTTGAATACACTTCCACCCCTATGGCATCTAAAGACTTGGCTGCTCAGAGATTGGCCAATAATGCTTCATATTTGGCTTCATTGTTGGAGGCCTGAAAAACCCAACCTAAGCGATCGTTCCAATTTTATTCATTCTGGGGATTCTAGCATAATTCCTATTCCCACCTCATGCGCATTAGAAGCTTCGTCTACATATATTTGCCATGGCCAAACTGAAATTTTGCAAATTCCCCGTCCATCATCAATAGTCAGGGTGAACTTAGACACAAAATTTGCCAACATTTGCCCCTTAATGGCATTCCTTGGCTTGTACCTAACATCAAAGAACCTGAGTCTAGTCTTCCATTTAGCTATTCTTCCCATGAAATTAGACCCCCATAACAAAGCTTACAGGGGGTGTTTGGTCAAAACGTACACTACTTGAGACTAGAAGTAATGCGGTAGCTTTCTAATAGCGTGTGCTAGACCAAGTGTCCTTTTCTCCAACAAAAGATATCGAGTCTCTGAATCTACCATGGTCTTGCTGACATAATACATCGGATTTGTATTCCCTCCTAAACCCTTATTAACACTACGCTCATAGCATGATCGGACACTACCAAATACACATAGAGATCCTCCCCTAGCTCAAGGCTTGATGGAATAGATGGACTGACCAAGTTTTTCTTTAAGCTTTGGAATGCTTCATCGCACTTTGAAGTCCACGTAAACCCTTTCCATTTCTTGAGCAGTTGAAAGAAGGGTCTAAACCTGCCAACCAATCTTAAGACGAAATGGTTCAAGGCTGCAAGCATCCCTATGAGTTTCTGCACCTCCTTTGGATTATTGGGCAGACTAAGTTGTTTGACCGCCCTGATCTAATCAAGATTGACCTCAATACCCCTGCAGGTTATCATATACCCATGGAATTTGCCAGACCCCATTTACTGGCATTGAGGCGTAGTTTGCGATGCCTCAAAATCTCAAATACTTCGGCTAGATTTTGTACATGCTCCTCGGGCGTTTTACTCTTAACAATCATGTCATCAATGTATACCTCCACTGTTTTACCAATCTTATCTCTAAACATATGGGTGATCATTCGTTGATACATTGCCCCCGCAATCTTTAACCTGAAAGGCATGACATGGTAGTTGCCTTCGGGAGAGATGAATGACGTCTTCTCCTAGTCTTTGGGGGCCAGGGCAATCTAGTGATACCCTTGAAAGACGTCCAAGAAACTCATTCTCCGATGACTATACGCTGCATCTACCAACTGGTCAATTTTCAATACAGGGTAAGGATCCTTAGGGCATGCTTAATTAAGATCAGTAAAATCAATGCAGACTCTTCACTTCCTGATCTTTTTCTTTACTACCACTTTATTAGCTAACCAGTCTGGATAAAATACCTCTTTAATAGCCCTAGCTGGCTTTAATTTCTCCTCTTCCACTTTCACTACTTCTGTGTAGTGTCGGGCGGCTCACCTCAGTTTTTGCATCTTAGGTGGAAATAGGGATCCACATTCAGCTTGTGCACTATAAACTCTAGATCCACGCCAGGAACTTTGTATGGGCTCTAAGCAAATGCATCTAAATTATGGACTAACGCCAACAAAGCTGCCACTCGATCCTTGACAAAGAGGCTTCTACCTATCCAAAAATATCTATCCTCGTAGGGCAAGATATGGACCTCAATTAGCTCTTCAGCACTATTAGTCCCATTAGGCTCCTTAGGGCATTGTAATTGCTATAACAAGCCTAAATCTACTTGCTCTTTTTGCTTTATTTTATGGTTGATCACGGCCACCAAACATTGACAAGCTGCTTTCTGGTTGCCTCTCATCACCGTAATGCCATCCTCGGTGGGGAATTTAACATTCACATATAGTGTGGACAGTATGGCTCCTATGGCATGTATCCATGGCTGCGCTAAGATCGCCATGTACGGGGAAAATGCATTTATGACTATGAAATCCAACATCACCTCTTTCCTCTCAGCTACTACCAGGAGCCTAATCTGCCCCATCGGTACCACCATTTTTCCGTCAAAGCCTACTAAGGGGTATCATACTTCCCAAGATCCTCGGTCTTCAAACCTAGACCCTTATAAAGATCAGGGTACATTATCTCAAGCCTGCTTCCCTAGTCAATGATAACCCTTTTTACTAGGAAACCCCCAATCTTGAGGGTAATGATAAGAGCATCGTCTTGCAGTTGAGATGTACCTTCAAGGTCGTTGTCATCAAAGGCTATTTGCCAACAAACCATCCTTGGCTTCTTCCCAGGGCGATTCTTTGTCTCATACTCCTATTAGGTAGTAATGCTCATAATACCTCTCTATTGACTGGCACTTACACCAACTAATGCAGCATGTATAACCTCATTGATCTCAAGGGGAGGCGACTGCTCTCCTCTTCGGCTCCCTGATGTCTGTCTTATGGCACCTTCCTTTTTGCCTACCACAAACTCTCTAAGGTGACTAGCCTTAACGAGTTGTTCGAGGTGGTCTTTGAACGCCCTACACTGTTTGGTAGTATGTCCCTTATCTCAGTGGTATGTACAGTATAAATTATGGTTTCTCCTAGTTGGGTGCCCGCCCATCTTTTCGGGCCAATGAAAGCACGACTCATGCTTTATCTTCTCAAGAATTTTATGCACGGGTTCTTTAAAGGCCATGTTGACTCCTTCAGCTCGTTGTTCTAGGTTCTATTCCCTAGCTTCTCTTCAGGCTCTCTACTGGAAGCCTTCGTGCCTGGGGGTCCTTTAGGTAAAGAGGAGTGGTGAGTGCCTTCCCTTTGCTCTGCAACTGATGCATATTTTCGACAGGTCTTATGGTTAGTGAATCCCTTAGCTCAGATTCTTGAGATATCCCCAATCTAAAAATGCTCACTGCCACCTACTCATTTCCTCCCTCGATCTCATTATACAAATCCTAGTATTGATCCGCATATGACCGGAGAGTTTCCCCACTTCTACTTTTCATAGATAATAGAGTATTAATAGGTTGGAGAGCCCGGCTGCAAGTGGTAAAATGTGCGCCGAATTACTGAATTAGCTTACCAAAGTTGTGGGTGGATCCTTTCCTTAGACTGTTGAACCACCTCATTGTCGTGGGCCCGAGGCTAGACAGAAACACTTTACACATAAGTTCGTCATTCCACAAATAGAGGGCCATGAGCTGGGTATAAGGGCTTACATGCTCTACCAAATCAGTTTTATCGTCATAAAAAGTAAAGGGAGGGCAAGTAAAATGCCTAAGCATTTTGGTACGTTTTATTTCTTCGGAGAATGGTAATCGGGCCACTCTTTGCAAAGCCCTGCTCATGGCATTGAGGGCAACACTAGGGCTTCTATGCCTTTTTCTTCTGGGTGCCTTTGAGCGTTCTTCTCTTGATTCATTTAACCTATCCCTTAACAAGCGAGAATGACTTTGGTGAGAAGATCCTCTTGTGTGGTTGCTCAGGGATCCATGGTTGTATTCCCCTTTTTGGTGCCGACCTCTCACTATGATACAAAAGCTCAAGGATCCGTTCTTCTTGGATTCATAATCACTATGATACGAAGGCTCGAGTACATATGAAATAGTTCATTCTCCTTGAGAGGAAACTTTGTCCGAATCCAAACAAGTTTCATGCCTATCCTGCTTAAGATCTTGTTCTCTCTTTTGTTCCCTCTCTATTCTCCTTAGTGCCCAGTTTGAGACCCACGATCGGTTTCCCCCTAATCCCCCTGGCTCCTTATTTGCATGTGGACCCTCTATGATAGACATTACTACGCCAACTCTAGGCCTCAGCTGAGTGAGAGATTCTCACAGACGGTGCCAATTGTTATGGTGAAGCCCAGTTGAATAAAGGTTTTGGGCTGATTTCCCCAATTTATTTGTATTGTGGGTCAAAAATATCTAACAATGGGAGGCCCAAAAGGTGACTACACAGCTTCTATAAGAGACAAATTATATCTATCCTTTCAGTAGAGCTTAATAACTTAACCAACCCTCTTTTAGGAAATCCAGACCGGACTTCTTTCTCTCCAGGATGCATTTATCCTCACTAAACTCATGTTTCTCTCCCTTAATTTTTCCAACCCACGCTTTCTCACCCATCAGTCTCTATTAGGATTGTAATGATAAGAGGAGTGTTTCCCATGTTAGTGGATCCCCCTGAGCCATATTCCTAACCAGATGGGACCCGCTACTCGTGACTAACATGATTCTTTTGGAACTTGCACCAAGCGCCAATTGCTGCTTGGCAGGCGGATTCCCACAAGGCATTATCTTTTGATCTCGGCCTAATAGGTGATGATTAGTCAAGCCATGAACTTGAGCCAGGCCTATCTAGGGAATAGGCTAGGTGTTCGGCAAGTAAGGAGGGCGGGAAGAGCCCATTTTAGGAACGTGTTCTGAGCCTGGTGCGCAACGATATCCGTGGACTGTACACACACATGTATGTATGTATGTATGTATGATACAACAAACCAAAAAACTCAATCACTCACACAGAAATAAGGAAATCAAAGAACAAATTAAAATGGAGGCAACATCCTGTTTGGACTCCATGGTGTCAAAAGCAACATTGAAGAGATCCGAAATGATGCGCACTAATTTTTAGTCCATGGAGTGAAAAGTAACATCATTGGATCTCATCCACCTAAATCCGCTTTACCAATCTATATCACTCTATAATTTTCACAATTTTTAGGATTTATTTATTAATTTTTACTAATCCTCTATTTTGTTTCCTATAGAAAAGTTGAGGGAAAGGAAAAATAGTTGGGCTAGTTTTAGCTTCAGTGTTCTTATTTTTGTTCTCTCAGGGCTTTGGTTGTTTTGAGGAAATTTTGATTTAGATTTTCAGAGAAGAAAACTCAAATGATTTTGCATAGTATGGGTGAGAAAAATTTCTTGTTGAATAATCTCTCTGTTTACATTTTTTATAATAGGATCAGTTTAATAAATTTGATTCATCTTTTAATAGTAAAAAAATTTCTCCTATATTGGTTTGAATACAAACTTTATAATTGGATACATGGGCGGATTGTGTCCTATACAAATTAAATGGGTTAAGCAGGTAATATATATTTAAATGGATAATAAATGGTTAATTATATACCCAATTCATTTATGACTCAACTCATACCTACCTAACCCAGCCCTACTCAAAAATCTACTCAACCTGTCCAATTATCAACCTTGTACTACTTGTGATCGCATGATTAAGATAATTGGTAATTAATTGAAATTTTTGATGTATAATAAATATTGGGGTCTAAACCGAATTTTATAATTAGATTTTTTTTTTTTTAATAAATGTTAGATACGTCATACATTAAGCAACTTTTTGGAATATTTTAAATTTAAGAACCTGTCATTTGTAAATTTCTATGGAGTTTCTTTTAACCTTTAAATGATTGATCATTGACGAATCTCAACTATTTAATTTAAATATTTTTTTTTCCTTTTAGAAACATGAATAAAATTTTATTTATCATAGAATAATGGGTATTCGAACATTATCATGTGTAACTCACAAAGTGGGTTTTGGGCGTGACTAAGGGTCATCAAATAGCCCGCGGCCCACAACCCGACCCAGAAACCCGACGGCCCACTGGGCTAATGGGTGGCCCGGCCCGTTGTTATTGAGGCCCATGGGTAGCCCACTAGCCCAATAGGTTAGGCCGTGGGCTAGTTTTTATGCCCATGGGTACTCGATGGGCTAACCCAGTAGCCCAACCCGTTGCCCAGCCCATTGGCCTAACCCGTGAGCTCAGCTCAATAACTCATAATTCATAACAAAAATATATAGGAAGCGTATGAAGGATTGATCCTGAGATATTATAGAGGAATTTCTTAAAAGAACTCCCTCAACCACTAAGATATTCAGAGTAATTGTGCTAATCTTACTAAATATATATTTTTCTAGTAGTCTAGCAAATTTGAATTAACCATTTGACATTTTTTTTTAATTAAAGAAAAAAATAAAAAAACTATTTAAAGCCTTAATAAAAAAAATTAAATAGGTTTCCATCAACAAAACAAAAAATTAAATTAAATAGGTTCCCATCAACAAAACAAAAAATTAAATAGATTTGACTGTAAAAAAATTTGTAATTAAGTATTAAATTCTTTAATTCTTCCATTTAAAAAAATAGATTGATTATTCCCTTATAAAAAATTGATTATTTCCTTATAAAAATAATAAAATAATATGCTAACACAAGCTCATGGGTAGCCTATTAGGCCCAACTTGATAGCCCACCTCGCTAAAGACCAAATGGGCACTGCCCATGGGCAAGGTCATGGGCTGAGGTTTTCTTTTTGGCCCAGCCCGACCTGGCCCGTTAACTAGTTAATAGCCCATCATGCCCAGCCCATTGTGCCCATGGGCCAAGTAAAAATGGGCCGGGTCGGCCCGACCCAACCCATTGACAACCCTTAGGCGTGACACACCTAGGTGATCACACTAAAGAAAAAAAAAGCGTAACAGAGAGAGAGATCCTAAGGTCCCTATTTACAGTTGCTTCTAGTAGGTAAATTAGGTCATTCTTTAACTTTGCAATATACTTTGCCTTTTACCAAGTTTATAAACATCCTAAAATTTGCCACTTAATTTTGATTGCGTAGCTAGGAAAGTTTTTGAGATATAATGTTTTAGAATTATAATTAAATGCATGGTTTTAAAAACTGAACCAATTAAAAAACCAATAAAAGGAAGTGGTTTTCGGTTATTTGGTCTGATTGGGGTCAAACTAGTGGTTGAATCGATGGTGTCATAATTAGTTAATTAATAATTTTAAGATTACAAAAATATATAAATAATAATAATATTAAGTTTATAACTGATGATATCTCCCCCGCCCCCCCCCCCCCCCCACCCCAACACCAAAAAAAAAAAAAAAACTAATGATATCCAATCTAAAACATTAATGTTATTTCAAATCAAGTGAGTTTTCACCTTATTTAAAAACAAAAGTACAAAAATGTAACTAAACATATTAACATTACAATATCACCCTCAAAATAAAACAATTAGTGGCATAAACTTCTTTTATGAGTGCAATATACAACCATCACTATAAAAAAGTTGGACTCAACTAGCCATCTTGAAAACTTACGTCTTTATTTTCTTTTATTACATTAACTATAATTGTTGATCCTAAAGAAAAAAACAAAAAAACAAGAGACTGTAGTTGTTGGTCATTTGGTCTCACAACAAATATATTATTATGAAATTATAAATATAAGTGAACAGTAGTTGCTTTTTTATGAATTCGTTTTGAAGAAAAATCAAGTAGATTTTAACTCTCTTTTTTTTTTTTTTTTTTTTGATTAACTAAAATTAATCATCTTTAAAAATTATAAATAAAAAAAAAAATAATAATAAAAAAAAAAAACCTAAATTTAAAGTCACGTGGGTCGTGACTTGCTTTGCTAATTTACCAAGTACAGAGTACTGGCTTCATCATCTTCCTTAAAAACAAAAGAATCCTCCACTACTCGGAGTCTTTTTGGCCAAATATCGTAAAAATTAGAATTTATAAGCTTTATGTGTACTGTGCAAAAAATTTTAGTTAAATGAAGAGAGATGTAAAATTCAGTGTTAGTATTGTCGAATTACAAGAAAAAGGAGCCCGGCCACTATAGATACTAAAATGAAGGATAGAACTAGGTGGGGCCCAAAGGAACCGGGCCCCTCTAGTCTTAAGAAATACGGATCGTAGGTATATATATATATATATATATAGAGAGAGAGAGAGAGAGAGAGAGAGAGAGAGAGAGAGGTATATTTGATACAATTTTATATTTGATCCCCTCTTTTAAAAAATTTGGACCTCTTTCTTTATAATTTTACATTGATTTCATTATAATAGCATTTATATCAGTTGTAAAATAGTGTAAGGTCCCAAATTTTTCCAATCAACTCTAAAATGCACCAACATTATTCTATCTGCCTATGTATCATTATTAATGTTTATGTATCGATATTAATGTCTATATCAATGTTGATAATGATGAAAAAAATGTCAATGGAAAAATAATTTTGCAAGATTATGAATATGATGGTAACATTAACTTAGATGCAATTAAACATATATTATTACTTCTGAGTTTAATCAATATAAATATGCATGTTATAAATATATATTTATTTGATTTTTTTAGTTAGCTTTATTAAAAATTATTACATAAGTTAATTGGTCATTAGTTGAATATTTTATAAATTTATAACAAATATACATTTTATATATGTATATGTGTAATTTTTTATATTTTTATTAGGTGTTTGTGTATTTTACAATACACGATATGATACAATATGATATTGACAAAAAAGTAATAAATCGATTCACAAATCAAATTACGTGTTGACAACTATGATAATTTAACATAGAGAATCAAGTTTGTGGAGAGAGACAAAATTCTAGAAAAGAATTTATATAAAGAGAGAAACTGATTGATTTTTAACAAACCTTTCTCTTGTAGCCCATCACGATGAGGATGATTTGTATGGCAAGGCTAAATACAACCATAGTTTGTATCTCCCGTTCACTAATAATTTTTCTCAATTTTAGTGAGAAAAACTCTAAGCCCTTCTTCAACTTCATTGTCAAAATGAAACTGCTAGCCACTGAAGGGTGTACCAAAAAACAAGCAAACAAACAATGAGAAAAAATAAAAAAGGAAAAAACAAAATAAAACACACGAGTTATTGATTACTCAAGTAAGCTCACTTACCAGATTTTGTTTTCAATCTTCGAAACTGACAAGGGTCTCTTGTTGTTGCTAGTGTAAAGTTATGTGCTTATTTGGATTGCCACAACGCGTGGTGATTTTCATATAGAGCTTGTAATAAAGCCAGTCTATAGATAGCTTATATATATTATATAAGCAATTAGAGTGATTCTGGAGTCAGTGACACGTAAAGTAATAGCTTTTTCTTTATTCAGCCAAAAAAAAAACTTTTGCAGTGGTGTACTTCACAAGATTGAGTCTAGGTTTTTTTTTTTTTTTTTTTAATTAAGTAATTATTCGATGATAAATATTTTTTTTTTTTGCCAGAAGTAATTATTCCATGATTTAGTTTAATGTGTACTGTCCTTTTATTTTATAGTATTTGTTCTAAAGAATGGAAAAAGAAGCATAGTGCATAAGAACATTGACATGGTCGATGTTAAAATGTGTAATTTATATAATTTTGCTTAAAAGTAACTTGCATAAGTTTGTATATAATAGTTTAAATTTACAAGCTTTCTGTAGTTACCATGTAAATTTACAGTAACATTATTTATTTTTCATTTAATTGTTTTTTCTTTGACATATCTTGAAAATGAAAAAGAGAGTAGATAATGGTTAGTATGTGAAGAAATGGAAACAATTTTAAAAAATCAAGAAAATTTGATATTTTAATGAAATGTGGTGTAAAATAGATAATTTGATGTGAGGTATTTTGAAAAATGAAAATTTAAAATAGAAAAAATAAGTTCTTATACTAAAATAGATAAAAAAAAAAATTTGCATGAACCAATGTGAAAGCTCTAAATAGAAAACCCAATATTTAGGATAATATTATTTCATAACGGTTATTGCACATAAAGTATATACATTTATAATGTTGTGCTAATTAAAGTCGTGTGCATTAATTATTGCCCTTATTCTGTACACAAAATGCTGCTCCAGTGCTGCTGGTGGTAAGTGGAAACTATATATGTGTATGTGTATATATATATATAAATAAAGGTAAACATGGGATGTCTTTTAATTGCTACATCTCCTATGAAATCTTTCCATTTACATCCTTGAATATTATAAAATTATCATTGTGACCCTGATTACGTCTCATTTTCATCCTTAACCTCTTAAATTTTGATTTTTTTTACAAAGAAAATAGAAAAAAGAAGTAAGTAGAGAAAATAATAAAATAAGTACTTATCTATTTATTTATTTTGTTTGGATAATGTTGACAGACACTCATTAAAAAATAGTTTTATGTCAAATTATTTGGTTTATGTTAGATTTTTTTACCAGCTTTTTAAAATGTAGAGCTAATAAAGTTCACCTTTTAAATTTTATTTGTCAGTTTAATAATATTTTTAGTCCAGTCATCAATTTATATATATTTTTTTATTAAATAGATCCTATAATAAATCGTCCTTAAAGAGCCAGCGCCCGTTAACATTTCGTCATAAAAATGATTTAAATTTTTTTTTTGAGAAAGAAAAATGATTTAAATTGATTTACTAATAACATTACTTATTGGGCTACATGTAGTAAATGACAACTTCGTTTTTAGGAATATAACGAATGACAACTTTTGCTGTGGCTTACTTCAGTTTTTTTTTTTTTTGAGAAAGTGGCTCACTTCAGTTGATTGATGAGTTTGCAGCAACGCGAGGTGTCTTTTTGGGCTACATGTAATAAATGACAACTTTTTTTTAGGAATATAATAAATGACAACTTTTGCTGTGGCTTAACTTTTTTTTTTTTTTTTTTTAAAGAAGAAAAAATAAAATATGAATGTGAGCCTTCTGCTAGAGTCTGTTTCATTTTCCCACTTATTACCTTTGAAAATATGACATAATTATATTACAAGAAAGTGTAGGGTATCCTCAGTGTAAATTTATGTATAGACTAGTCGATCGGGGGTTAACATAAGCTGATTCTCATATTGTGCTTCTAATAAAGCTAATCTAAACTACATATTGATCGTATGTGACATCCCATATTATATATAAATTTGATTCACAGATATGTGTTTGTTATCTATCCATATGCTATGTTCCGCATTGATATGACTTTTTATTAGGTGGATCTGGATTGATTCTTGTATTTTGTATAAATCTTAAGTTTGGCGTAAACTTAATTGTTATAATTAATTTGATAATAATGAAATTATTTGGATTTTGTCAAACGATTTTTCTCTTTAAGGAGAAAAGGTTTACCACATTAATATTCGTGTTTTTGAGTGTAATTGCTATTTTGAATTGATATTTTTGGTGATAATATTTTTTGAGATCTAACAATTAAGACATTAAGGGTATGTTTAGTAACTATTTTTTCCCCTTATTTTCTATTTCCAAAAACAATTTTCTATTTTTGACTAAAAAACTTGTTTGGCAACCCAAAATGGACAAAAACCGAAAACTATTCTCAAAACTTAATTTGTGAAGAAAACTGAAAACATGCAAAAAACTGTTTTCAACTTTCAGTTTTCAAATGTCAATGAAAACACACATCTAATTCAATGAATCTATCTTATTTAATGAGTTAACACTAGAGTTCAAATCCTAATAACAACATATTTCAGTATTTTCTCTTTCTTTTTCTTCAAAAAACTATATATTTTTTTTTTAAATTTCAACTAGCCAAACATGTTTTTTATTTCAAAACTACAAGAAAATTATTTTTTCTTTATATTCCCAAAAACAAGTTTTTGAAAATAGAAAACAAAAACTATTACCAAACATAACCTAGTCGATTCTTGATGTAGGCATGATTTAAACCTTATATATCTTATTCAACAATAAGATATTTACTAATTGAATTATTCCCAAATTGATTGTATACTCAACCCATTGAAGTTAGAGTTATCAAATAGGACCTTAATGATTGGTTAGAATAACCTATTTCAGATAATAGCTGCCTGGTTCACGAAGCCCCTACATTTTCCCCCCCACATAAAACAAACCCTATTAAGCTTAATTTATTCAGCTCTTCAGGGTTTGATTATAATTGACCAAATTATGGTTTAATACACCTCATTCAAAGCATTAGTTTTATGTCAGTGCACTGAAATAAAATAACTCTAGTAACTCCAAAATTCCTTCAATCCATATCAATGAAAAATAAAGATAAAGCTAAACTAAAATTTTAATAATAAAAAAAAATATACGCCACACCCTTTTATGTCATTATTCTAATGTGGCAAATTATGAATATTAGAGAAAAAATAGTGTTTAGATGAAAATGACAGTTAATCGCAGTTTACCACATAAAATAGTTGTAGTAAAAAATGTGGTTCTAGAATTACTCAACATAGTCGGCATGATCCGGTTATAATAAATATAAAATGGGCCATTTTTGGTGAAATTGGCGGTTTCCTATGGGATTTAGACAAAATAATGACAATGTCTTGCTTTGGGAGTGAACTAATTAAGTAGGGTAGTTATCTAGTCGAGACCAAGGCTCACCTGGTTCAAGAAGCAAAATTGAAGGTTCTAATTCCATGAGATTGACTAGAATAGAGTTTACTGACGAAAAACTAGTGATGTGATAAGGTGTGATTGTATTTTTTTTTTGGCTATGAGGTGGGAGAGGGGATGTGGAAAGCTTCAAGCCAAAAAAAAAAAAAAAAATAGTTAATTAAAGAAGTTATCTGGGTGTTTAGTGTTACACTATGTTATTATAACCTATGATTTTTTTTCCTTTTATCAAATAACCTGTACAATCTTGAGTTCATTAGTGATATTATTTACATCTTATTTTATTTTTCCATTGATAGTGTATCAAGATCACGATAATCAGAAATCAGTCGTAAAGCAAGCAGATCAAGAGTGATTGAACAAAAGCAAGAAGAGCAACCACCAGATATTGCAGAAATTGTTAACTGCAAAATTTACAAAACGAAGGAAAAATGACAGTAGCAAACCTTCACCCTCTCCAAATTGTCATACCCATTGAGAGGAGATTCCAACCAAACACCCTAGATTACCTCATGAGTCTTGGATTAAGTGCTTGGTTCTAGATATCATTTATATATATATATATATATATATATATATATATATAAAACCGAAACCTTTGAAGCTCTCACAATTTTCCACATCAGCAATACTAAAATAAATAAATATAAATATTATATAACCGATATCATCCCTTTTTTTTTAATAAAAAATAATTTCTGCCTTTTTAATTCCTCCAATTTGTTACCCGACTTTTTTTTTTTTGAAATAGTTCTTCTCCTTTCTACCCAGCTTCTCACCTAATTCAGAAAATTATCTTAGACAACCCCATTAGAGAAGGAGGAAGATGAGAGGTATGTTACCCCCAAACTGAAAACCTAATAAAGACCCACTGTACATGGTGAAAACCTTATGAAATCTCTACAAGCTCAAAGCCTCGAACACAAAGTAATCCACTTCGAGTGCGAACTGCAAAGCCTCTGTGAACAACAAAATCTCCTCTAGCGAGCCATGAAGCCGAGCTCCTCATATACGAAGCTTAATTCGAGACCGTAAACCCAGAAAGTTTGACCTCTCAAGCCAGCAAAAATTGGTTCAAGCTCGCACCATGAAATCTCATCGCATGCGAGCTTTGAAGTCTCCTCACACACGAAGCTTAATTCGAGACCGTAGACCCAGAAAGTTTGACCTCAATGATTCGAACTCAATAGCCATTCGAACTTATCAGCCCATCGAAGCAATATTAGACAAATTGTTGCGATGGTGGTATGATCAGTAAAGTGTATGCCATGGTTAGTTTCAAAAGTGAGTTAATAAGGCCCGTGTAAAGGAAAAGGAAGGGTTGGATATTAAGAGATAAGGAACTAAAGAAGTGATTGGTCTTCAACCACGTGGATGGATTGAAAAAAGAGGCATGTTGATGTGGAATTCTTGCTCATCTTTTAGACCCACTACAAGTGAAGGCACTACAATTGGCCAAGCCAGATATAAAAATGTTTATTTGGATAAGATTTATGTAGGCTTCATCAAAGTACATCAATTTTCCTCTAATTATGCAGAAATCGTACTGCAGAACTTGCACCACTATCTGCAATTATGGAGACTTAAAAAAAAAAATAGTGTTTTTCAATTGAGTAAACCTTCGATTTGGATGTGGCGTGAATGAGTTAATTTACACCACCAATAAAACAATACCATGTCAGTCCTGTACTGAAAGAGTAATGCATACTAGCACGCACAATCACATCTTAATTAAACTTAAAATCCTCCCCATATGGTTCAGACCTAAAGAACAACTCCTCCAATGCCTAAACCTAGGGACCACTTAAGGTATGAATCAAATCGAATAGGGAGGATTTTGAGTTTAATTGAGATGTGATTGTGTGTGCTTGTGTGTATTACTCTTTCAATACAGGATTGATGTGGCAGTGTTTTATTGGTGGCGTAAATTAACTCATTTACGCCACATCAGGATTGAAGATTTATTATTTTCAATTTATTACATATTGTTCATTTAATGTTGCAATGTCTATTGAATAGTATAGTATGTTGTTATTCATGTTATTGCTATTTTTTATGATTGAATAGTATCTTGAATAATTACTACATGTAGTAAACAACGTAAATATATATATATATATATATATATATATATATATATTTATATATATATATATATTCTTTAAAGTCTCAGACTTAATAGCTTTTCTGTGCATTGCACGGGTTAGCGACTAGTTGACTCTATATCCCAAACCTTCAAGTGGCCTTGAAGTATCTAGCCTTCCACCTAAGCAAATAAATTTATTTTCTTAGTATTTAAATTAAAATAAGAAATTTTGAGCATCTACTTTTTTTTTAGTCCGAATTTGGTAAGGATAGGGTGTAAATCGATGTTTTACACTATTCAATAAGAAATTATCTCATCAGTTTTTTACTTAAAACTCAATACATCCTACCACATCTAATAGTACCGCTTCATTTTTTTTTTTTTTTTACTTAAACTTAAAAAAATGGTGTTTATTTATTTGTTTATTTATTTATTTTATATAAGATAGAAATTCTACTCTAACTTAATTTAAGTGTATATGTGTATAAACCTCCCTTTTAGAGACTTGAACCCTGACCCTTGCCTCCACACCTCACAAGCACTTATATTTGTATAATGACCATCACACCAAGGGTGTGCAGTGGTTATGGTGTTTATTAGATGTTATCAGGTGTAACCAAGAGTAATTATGTTTTAGTAACATGATGATGTGGCATACCCTTATTGGAGGGAGTAAACTAATGGATTTGCACCAAATCCTTACAACAATTAAACCATTGTTCATATCCCACATCATAATGTAAATATGACATTCAAACTAACCTGTAGAGAAGGGGTCGTTTTTAGATTGGGAACCTATGATTTCAAGAAGTTAACTTGTGTATAAATTGTCTATAGACGAGGCACCAATTATTTATATAAAATAAATTATATTGTTATTTTTATAAACTCATATAAAAATATTCATTATCAAAAGAAAAAAAGAACATTTGATTTTGAATATAAAATTCTTCCTTGTATTTAGTTTGTTTTGTCAACATCTGAAACAAAAATCATCAAAAGGCAAAAGAAAATTTTATATATATATATATATATATATATATATATATAAGATTGCATGCCTGAACGAGTTAAAGTAATTAAATATATTTTAATTAAATAAAATAAATTTTGTATTTTTAATTATAATAATATTTGATGTTACATTTCCTAGATTTTAATGACATATACAATGGTAGTCTGAATTTGAACTATGTAATTAATTAGAGTAGTAATAGGGTAAATGAATTTATTTTCACGTAACAATTATGTGATGCACTAATTATTTATCTAAAATAAAATTTTGTGATTATTTTTTATAAGATCATAACAGACAATTAATTCGAAATATAACATTCTTGATCAAATTTAGTCGTTGTGGTAGAAATTGAAACAACATACATCAAAAGAAAAAAGCAATTTTAGTTACAAATAATCAAGGATATAAAAAATAATTCTACACTTAAATTAATGAAAATAAATATTTATGAATTCTCTCAAGTGATTGGTTTATACACTTGATTATGGTCTCCTTTTAATAAATATGAAATATAATTGAAGTCAATCTCTCAAATATTATAACACTTTATACATACATGCATATATATATATATATATGATATTATAATTTCTTACAAAATATTATAAAATACACCGGTTATTGTGCATGTCATTAGTTCTTTTTGAATATACACCATTATAAGTTTCTTTAAAAAAACATTCTCCCCTCTCTCCGTGTGTGTGTGTGTGTTAAAAATACTTAGTAGTATTCTCAAAAGAAAAAACAATGGGTTAATCCCACATTGGAAAATGAGTGTGAGTTAAATAGGTTTAAAGTCCGTGCTGTGTATCCAAGAGTTAGGCCCTTTTGGATATACATTACTGTAAATTTCTTTAAAAAAAAAAATCTTCTCCCCTTTCCCTGTGTGTGTGTGTTAAAAATACTTAGGTCGGTTTGGTTCTGTCAGATTTGAGTAAAATATTGTAAGGTTGAATTTATTCAATCATTTTGTTAGCTTTATTTCATGCCAAATTTTCTTGTAATTCAGCATTTAGAAACCCTATATTTAGGTCGGAATCATGTAAGGGTAGTGTGCGAGAGAGTGTGAAAAAAAGCTCAAAAGTGTGCACTCAAGATGGGCCTTGCGACTAGATCTCGCAACTAACTCGCGACTAGCAAATGGGCAAAGGTGGCACACATGTGAAACATGCAGGGGAACTAAAGAGTCACACCAACTGTTGCACTACATGACAAAACTTCCAGTCTAGCCAGGTAGTTAGCTCGTGACTCGTTCCAGTCGTGATGCCGAGTCGCCAAAACACCCTATTTGTTAGAAACCTGACTCTTTGCATTCCATACACACCCTACTAATACCCTTATACCCACGAAATGTAGAGAGTTTCTAGAGAGAATTTTGAGAGAGAAACCCTAGAGAAAAATAAGATTGGCTCATCCACAATCTTCATCCTCTGATTCACCAAATTCCTCTACTCTCACCCTCTCCATTGATACATCCTTGAGAGGTACATTAGCCAAAATCCTTATCTTACCAGACCCATATCTGTAAGAAGGTTATTTGGTGCTTGGGAAGTAGTTTAGAAGGGACCAATTCATTTTGGTTGATGTAATGGGCAATTGTGGGATTCAGTAAGCTAGAGACGACAAGGTTTGGCGTAATCTTGTTAGAGCAAGAAGTTTGGAGGGCTTAGACGCACTAGGTAGATTAGGCTTGGAGGGTTTTCTACTATTCATGTATCTTAACTATATTCTCTAGTGTATTATCGACCGCTTGGAGGGTGGTGGAGAGGTTTTACGCTAAGGACTTCGGTTTCTTCTTCGATAACACATTACTGTGTTGCCTTTGTATTTGCATCTCTCTTCCCTTAATCTTTGCCTTTTAATTACTGCTGTGGTTGTGATTAATTTCGGTTTAGATTTTTTTACCAATTTTGTTTTAGCTTATTTTCATATTCTGCACATACATTATTTGATAATAAGCTTGTGTTGGTAATTTGTAAATTGGGGGTCGAAACATTCACAAGTGTTTTACACATTAATTGAACATTCAATTGGTATCAAAGCAGGTGCACTTTATTGTGGTTTAAATATCTAAGTGCGATCCTAGACCCCTTTGCTATGGATGAAACTATGGAAAAGGCTATGCTGAATTGTGGTTTAAATGTTTGTGATAATGACTCTATGAGTATGTTTGAAGGGTGTCCGAACAATGAACTACTAGAGTTATTAAAAACAAAGAAACATGCTAGAATGTTTGTTCACATGTTGAAATATTTTGAAAATGAGAATCACATCCTACATAATAGTCTATATGAGTCTAATTCTTTGATTAAGAAGTATAAAAGAAGAAATAGAATATTATGTGATAAGGTTGATAATTTGAAAAAGAAAATTCAATCTAACAAGAGCATGAAAAATGAAGATAAATTTTTGTTTGAAGGTCAAGAATGCTAGTCCAATGCTTTCTTATTTGTGCACACTTCTTTGAAGGTATTTAATTCATGTTTATGGTATCTTGATAGCGGATGTTCTCGTCATATGACAAGAGATAAATCACTGTTTAAGTCACTCAAAGAGAAGGTTGGTGACTATGTGACATTTGGTGATGGGAGTCATGCTCAAGTTCTCGGCAAAGGGACTGTTGAGATACTGGGATTACCTCTATTGAATGATGTTTTATACATCAAAGGGCTAAAGGCGAATATCTTAAGCATCACTCAAATATGTGATGAAGACTTTCTTATTCAATTCTCAAAGAAGGGGTGCATAATCATTGATGAAGAAGGGATTCAAGTCTTGGAGGGAAATAGGACTACCGACAATTTCTATAGAGTAGTTCCTACAACACCAATTTCCTGTAGAAGTGCTTGGGTTGACATGTTAGAACTTTGACATCACAGATTTGGGCATGCAAATTTCAAACAAGTAGCTAAAGTATCTAAACTTGAAGTTGTTAAGGGACTTTCAAAGTTTGGAAAGGTAGAGAAGACAATTTGTGAAAGCAAACTGAAAGTTCAATTAATGTATAAAACATTATGAACGTTTAGACCCCCAATTAACAAATTACCAATTCAAGCTTAATATCAAACAATTAATGTGCGGAATATGAACATAAGCTTAATATAGAATTGATAAACAATCTAAACCAAATAAAAACACATTCATAGCAAAAATTAAATGGAAACGATTATGGGAAGAAAGATGCAAACACAAGGACAACACACACGATGTGTTATCGAAGAGGAAACCGAAGCCCTCGGCGTAAAATCTTTCCCCCACCCTCCAAGCGGTAAATAATCCACTAAAGGATGTAATTGGGATACATGAACAGCAAAAGACTCTCCAAGCCTAATCTACCCAGTGTACCTAAGTCCTCCAAGCTCCTACTCCAACAGGGTTACACCGAACCTATTTCTTCTTTAGCTTATCAGATTCTGCTACTTGACCATAGCATCAACCAATATGAAATTGGTCCCTTCTTAACTGCTTCCCAAAGCACCAAATGGCCTTTTCACAGATACGGGTATGGTGAGAAAAGGTTTTGGTAATGTACCTCTCAAAGATGTAACAATGGAGAGGAAGAGAACAAAGACGGTAATGGAATCCATCAATGTAGAAATTGATGATGCTATAACAAAGGTAAAGATGATTGATGATGGAGAAGGGCCAAGCACCAAAGAGCCCACAGTTGAGGTTGAAGCTTTTGATACCTACACTGGAAAAAGAATCAACTCTCATGAACTCAAGAATGGAAAACATCAAGTCCTCTCACTCCTCCAGAAGTTCATCCTCCTATCTCTTGGAATGATGAAGTGTCCACATTAAAGAAGCCATCATCAAGAGTGATTAAAAACCATCCGAACAGTAACATCATTGGGTCTTTAGATGAAGGTCTTCGCCTTAGGAAAGGAAACATACTTCTAGCCAATCATGTAACATACCATTGCTATCTTGCCCAATTTGAGCCAAAAAAGATAGAAGAAGCCCTTCAAGATGAAAATTGGGTTGAGTCAATGCATGACTAGTTGAATCAATTTGTGAGAAATGATGTATGGAAACTTGTTCCTAGGCCTAAAAATGTTCATGTCATCGGCACCAAATGGATCTTCAAAAACAAGACTGATGAAGATGGAGAGATTATCCGGAATAAATCTCGACTAGTGGCTCAAGGATACACTCAAGTAGAAGGAGTAGAATTTGATGAGTCCTTCGCTCTAGTGGCAAGACTTGAGTCTATCTGCATTCTTATGTCAATTGCATGCACTATGAACTTCAAACTCTACCAAATGGATGTGAAATGTGCATTTCTAAATGGCTACCTAAATGAAGTAGTGTTTGTTGAAAAACCCAAAGGCTTCGAAGATCCTCACTTCTCGGACCATGTGCTGAGATTGAAGAAAACTCTTTATGGCTTGAAACAAGCTCCTAGAGCTTGGTATGATCGACTTACCTATTACCTCCTGGATAGAGGGTTCAAAGAGGATATGCCGACCGGACTTTATTTGTCAAGAATGATGAGGATTACCTTCTCGTGGCTTAAGTATATGTTGATGACATAGTATTTGGAGCTACCACTGATGCTCGAGCTATAGAGTTCTCTGAGGAGATGAAGAAAGAATTTGAGATGAGTATGGTGGGGGAGCTTACATTTTTCTTAGGTCTTCAAGTCAAACAAAAGAAGGAAGGCATATTTATTTCACAAGAAAAATATGCTAGAAATATTGTCAAGAAGTTTGGATTAGATTCCAAAAAGCATGCCTCTACTCCCATAAGTTCATCTACAAAGCTTAATGTTGATTCCTCCAGGGTGGAAGTGAGTCCCACATTGTATAGGAGTATAATTAGGTGTTTACTCTATCTTACGGCTAGTAGACCGAATATTGCTTTTAGCGTGGGTGTTTGTGCATGATATCAAGCTACTCTGAAGGAATCCCACCTGACTGCAATGAAGCGAATCATATGATATGTCAATGGCACTCTGGATTATGGCTTATGGTACTCAAAGGACTCTAATGCTTGCCTTACACATTATTCAGATGCAGATTAAGCTGGAAGTGTGGATGATCGAAAGAGTACTTTAGGTGGCTGCTTTTATCTTGGAAACAATCTTGTCTCTTGGATGAGCAAGACACAAAATTTCGTGTCTCTTTCTACTGCTGAAGCAGAGTACATAGCTACTGGAAGTTGCTGCATACAACTCCTTTGGATGAAAATGCTACTTCATGACTACGGGATTCCTCAAGATATAATGTGTGTTTTCTGTGATAACACCAGTGCTATAAATCTCTCTAAGAATCCAGTTCAGCATTCAAAGTCAAAACACATAGAAATACGTTACCACTTCATCCGGGATTTGGTGGAAGATAAAGTTGTGTGTCTTGAATTCATACATACAAACAATCAAAAGGTGGACATCTTCACCAAGCCTCTCGATGGTCCACGATTTGAATCACTCCGTAAGACCATCGGTGTTGGTACAATTCCTTGAATCTCATGTGTGATGTGTGCTTTACCTCTTTATCTTGATTTGATTTCTCTATTGTAGAGCACACACTACTTTGTTGGCTATTTGTATAGCATGTTTTGTTTGTTTGCTATTTACTTTGAATGTTTTTACATTTTTTTTTTATCAATCTTTACTTGATTTTGTGTCAAAAATCCAAAAACACATAAAAAGTAGAAAATCCAAAAAGTTTGATTGACATTTTTATGTACTGTCACAAGCATGTTTCGCCTTGTACCTTTGTACTTATGGCTTTGGGCATTTACGAGCGTAGCTTGTTCTTTATGCACTCATATCATTGTAAGAAAAATCTTGACATCTATGTGACTGTTGTAAATAGATGTTCAAACTTGTCATGAATGATTAGTCAATGGTTTTGTTGATCTTGAAACTTGCATAAACTTGTGCCTATATATCTTCTCACTCTTTTATTTATTTTATTTTATTTTTTGTTTGCTTAAAGAGCTCAACAAATGTAAATCTCAAAATAAAAAGAGCTAATGAGTTGCAAAAGTCGTCGCACATACTAATATTTGACTAGGAAAAAGGAAAAGTGACCTTTATGAAAATGTATGATGCCCAAGAAGCCAAAGACTTACTCATCAAATTGAAATATCAAAAATTTCAGGCATCGATCTCAAAAAGAGATGTATTGATTCAAAAAGATCAAATGATATGATGTGTATGAAGCTAAATGAAAAGCTTCAAAATTATGTAATCAAGTTTATGTGGGAGGTTATATATGCATATCTAATCTAATACTATATATAATAGCAGAAGCTTTTAAGGAGGTGCTGCCACGTTAGGAAAAATGACCGCTTCAAATTCTGCCACGTTTACAATTTATTCTTTAAAATACCGTACGGTGCGTTTGGAGAGTCATTGTCTTCATAAAAACACAAACCCAAATGATGTCCCAATTAAAAGTCAAACTCAGTCTAACTTCAGTTTCTCCTCTTATGAATACATAATACTCTTAACACCGACGCTTGCGATACAGAGATAGAGAAGGAGGAAAAAAATACCTTGCGATACAGAGAAGGAGACAGAGTTCGTACCCGCCACCGTCCGTTCGATTGCCAGAATTATACCACTCAAACCGGCGCCGGTAACCTAAAGGTGCACACAGGAATTGAGATACGAACATAGAGAGAACTACCACCGGTAAGTTTTTCTTTTTCTCATTCAGATACGAACATAGAGAGAACTACCACCGGTAAGTTTTTCTTTTTCTCATTCTTTCTTAGATTTGGGTATGGGTATGAAATATGATTTAGGTTTTGAGATTTCTGTTTCTTTTCTGCAACAGAGTGCAAACTTACCCAGTTAAATTTCTGCCACCAAGTCAGTTTAGAGTCACAAGAGAATGATCGTTACATCGTTTGAAGATTCTTTTAATAACCGTTTGGAATAAGCTGATACAAAAGGAGAGAGGACGATAGAGAGACGTTAAGTCTGAATAATCAGTTTTGTCATAACCGTTAGGGCCAGTTCTGTTTTTAATTTTACAAATTGGGGCTTTTTTTGGGAAAATCATTTGGGCATTATTTATGATTCGGGTATTTTGGTTTGATCAGTTATGATTTAGGTTTTTCGGTTAGGAGTAGTTTTGTTAAATTTATGTAAATAGACGGGTTAGATTTGGTTTTGTTTAAGAGATTTTGGTTAGAAAAAAAGTATTTTACCAGGAACTCTCGATATCAGACCATTCTTTCTTGGTAATTTTCAACTAATCTCTTACCCTATTGTCTTCAATTAGGTTTGCTGTCAATTTAGGGATTTGAAATCAAGGACACAACCTAGAAGATCTAATTCTAAATGATTTGTTATTAGGAATTTTTAGTTTCTGGGTTTTGTATCAAATTCTAAGTGAATTGTTATTAGGAATTTTCAGTTTCTGGATTTTGTTACTTTGCTTTCATGAATTTTAGTTTCATATTTTGTTTTGTTTTGTGACTTGCTATCTGGATCATTAAAGAAGAAGAAGGATTATTATATAAGAAGAGAAAGCCAGTGAAGCATACACAGGTCAAGAAGGAAGAAGGTTTTTATGGTGATTGGCTTTTTGATTGGTATAACATGGGTTGATTTTTTGTTTTTTACAGATCAATTTTTTCCCTTCCATTTTTCAATTCCCCTCAAACTATTTGAAGATTGCCCCTTAATTCTGATTTTGGTTTTGGTTTTAGTTGAGTGGAACCATGAAGGCAAGCGGATATAGAAGATGTCCATGAGACCAAATGTAAGAGAGAGTTTGAGAGACAAGCAGCATGGCAAGCATTGGAGATTTGTTGCCCATCCAAAGAGATTCACTGTAAGTCATTATTTTAGGTATAGTCTAAAATTTCAATCCACTCTATGTTTGGTTTCCCATAAGCACAAAAGTTCAGAAAAAGAAAAGTTAAAGTTTCTTTTTGTTTTTCCTTTTCCCTACGCACCAATGCTAGAATGAATATGGTTGCTTGGAGTTTAAAGTATTTGTTTTGATTTTTGATTTTTTTTTTTGGGTATAGCTGAATTTGATTTTGATTTTGCCTTTTATTTTATTTTTTGGGTGGAAATTGTAATTGGATTAATGTTGATGAGTTTGCGTACATAATTGTAGATGATAACAAACATTATGGCATGACATGGGTTGTTTATTGCACCATTTCACTATTGTAAAAGAAAAATCTATTTCACTGGTCAATGTACAGAGAGAGAGTCTGCAATGCAATGAGAGAGAAATTTGATGGCCCTGCCACTGCCTTCTCGGTCTTCTGCCACTGTCATACTTTCAGAACCATTACCGGTAATTTTGTTCTATCTACTTATTTTTAAGTTAGGTGACAAATATGATATAGGAATTAATTTTGTTAGAGTTGCTTCTGTTTTTCATATTTGTGTCTAATTTAGTTTTGTTTTGGGTATGTCGGTTAAATTATTAATATCTTCTGTAACAAAAACTGAAATGACTTTTCAATTTGTAACATTTGGCTTGATCTGCAACAGAAAACTCCTTTTAGCCTATTTTTCCCCGAAACCAAACACCCAAAAACCTTGAACCAAAGAGAGCCATAATAGGAACAACTGGTCATGAGTCACAACCACAACCCATCCAAGCATCTACAATGTCAACAATGACAAGAATAGAAGGTATGATAATAAATGATTTTGTTCTTTTGATTAAATCTATAGAGCCCAAAAGTTTAATGTTTTCACCTTACATTACACTTTGTATTAATGAGCATCCCGCTTAATCCTAGATTTACAAGTTGAATGATGTCACTTCTCATTAGATGGGGAGTCCATTTGCTTATAGGTGGGCTTGGTAGGAAGCCAAGAAGGTGAGCAGCTAGGGGGATTAAAATTGTTTCTTTTTGAAACATTGATCAATGCTGTAGACAGTGAGGAATGCATACTTTAATGCTGCTATAGTCAAAAGATTTAAAAAAAAAAAAAAACCATAATTTTTCTTTAGTTGAATTATTTTTAATTAGCCTTCTCTTATTATGATTTCCTGGGTATGTCATGTTTGTGTATTTTTAAAGCCATATTAAATGTTGTATGCACAGAATTGATGTTTGAAGTGTAGTTATTGGAAATGGTTGCTGAACTTTTAGTTCTTTTAATAGTGATGATCTATGTGTTTGGTTTGATTGAACAGGAATGGCCAAAGAAAATTATGTAGTTTCTTTTCCAAAAATTGTTGAAACATAGTGATGTGGGTACTTTTGGAATAATTACTAGCAAAAATGTTTTCTCTATGTCATGCAACCATGTCGTTAATACAATTTTTTTTTTTAATTTCTTATAAAATCTTCATGAATAGTCTTTCAATGGATTTTGTGTATATATATATATATATATATATTATATAGTCCAGTATTAACAAATTTGTTTTAATTTCCTATTTTGGTAGTTAACTTGGGACTGTTTTCAATTGACAAGTAGAACATTAACAAATTTGTTATTTGTTCTTTATGAAATGTATACATGTTAATTGTGATGTTTATGTTGCAGAAGCTTACTTTATTTGCTGCAAATGACTAAAGCTATTATATTGTAAAACTTAAAATGATTTCTCTTTTGGCCGAAATTGTTAAATTACCTACAGATTATAATATACGCCAGATATAATTGGCCAATATAGTTTGCTTCTGTATTTGTTAATTTTTTTAATGCTTAAATGATCAAAGATTGTAATACATTACAAATTATTGAAGGAGGCATTAATTTTCACTCAGACATTTTTTAGGTCTATTGCCATTCTACAACACTACCTTAAAGTATGAACAAATGTAATCCTTCGCCAAGCCAATTGTGGGATTTATTACTTATCCTACCATGTGCACCAAACGTGCTAAACTTTGTTATTTTGCATTTGATATCAGAAATGTGCTTGAAACGTATTTTTTTGGCTTTGGATTATTTAAAAGATATCTAACTTAAATCTATCTTAATATATAGAGATAAAATCAGAAGCCTTTCCCTGCAATTAAGGCCATTGCAACATGTTGGAAGCATTTGGCAAGGGAAAGTGCTCACTTGGTTTTAAACAAAACTCTCTCTCAATGCAAGGTGATTTTTTATTTTTTATTTTGGCTTTCTTTGTTTTTTGATTTTTTTTTTATATAAATTTTTAGAAGAAAAACCAAAATCTTGCGATAACTATGATTTATGTTTGGCAGTTTAGGTATTTGCTTTGTTTTAATTTAGGCATTTTGGTCAAATTTCTATCTCCCTCTCTCTATGCTTTACCATTAGAATTTCTCTGCCTTTCTCATTTTTTTCTTTGTATAAAGTTTATTTACGGTTATGGGCTCTCTTTCTATGTTTTTTTTTTTTTTTTAATATATAAAGAGTGGATTGGTAGGTTTTAATGATTAGGAGTGTAGATACTGAAAAATTATAGACAATATAGATAGTATTTCGAGAAGACAAAGTATTCAAAGAATTGCTATGCTGAAACTTGGGAATATGGTGTTGCAGAGAAGAAGCAGAACAAAGAACCCTCCCACCACTGACCTGCCAGAATTGCAAACAGTAAGTTTTCCTCTTTATTTTTCAATTTGTGCATTAAATATTATCTTCTTTTTTCTATAGTAGTTGGATTGGTTTGGATGTATATCATTGGGTTATTTGTGGCTTTGATTAAGGTTTTTGCATTATGATGGTGGTGTTTAGGTTAAAACACATAGGAATGGAATTAAAGTCGGTGACGTGACTAGCATAAGAAGCAGGTACACTCTGCACCACTTAGCGGTGGCGCATCCCAAGTGGAAACTGTAGCACATCTCTTTGACTCGCCAAACCCTCCCTTCATCAAAGCCCCGCTGACTGCAATGCTTAATAGAAAACATTTTTAGCTAGAAGTCCAGTCTTTGTATTCTTGAAATTAATTGTCCTTTGTGTAGTTTAAATTGGATTGTTATAGTAAGAATCCTGTAATCGTGACAAACAGTTTGTATGATTGAGGTTCTTTGTATTTTCCTTATTCAGTATGTCTTCATTTGACCATATTTAATGCATAAGCAGACCTTCAATTTTAAGGGAGTTTCTCATTTAAAATAATAATAATAATAATAATAAATATAAGAGGGAAGGTTTTTTTTTTTTTTTCTTTTAAAAAATCAGTATACTTCTTTTAATTGTCTATGGAATTATCATAATATTTTTATGATATCATGATAATGTTTGATTGGCTAATGGAGTTAGCTACTAATAGAATTTTATTATGATTTTACATATTTTTCTGTGAATAATAAAAAAATTTGCCCGCGCATTGCGCGGGTCATGCACTAGTTTCTATAATTGAGATTGGTCACTTTTCCTCGTGCTCATTGTGTATGACTTGGTTGAATTGATCATTGAATCTTCACATTAGACTAAGGACTATCTCATTTTTGGTACCCACAGACATCACACATGTCTATGTTCAATGAATGTCTTATTCATTTGTGTGATTGTACTTGATTAAATATGTTGCACAAGCTCAATTATATGTTGATCAAACACAAAAATATTTTTGAGTTTTTTAGTTGTTTTTGGAAAGTATTTTTATTTTGAAAAATGTCAAAAATTTCAAAAACTGTGCAACCCTGTTCTGGCGACTTACCTCGCAGGTAAAGCCAGTTGCATGCCCTAGTCGCGAGCTTATACAGAAGGTTTTCACTACTCACTGGCTGGTCATAGTCCAAGTCGCAAAAAAGACTTAGAATTTTTTCCAAAATCTGGGTTTTTAGATTTCTTGCGACTCTGTTTGGTGACTTTTGTGCGAGTGGAAGCTCCAGTAGCGAGGTGTACTCAGAATGTTTCGCAGCTCCCTTCGTGACTACCACGTGGGTGGACCTTCCAGTCGTGAAAAACACTTAGGAAAATTTTTCCATTTTTTGCCTCAAGGGTTTTGGCAACTTGGTCTGGCGACTTGTTCGCAACTCATTTCAATCACGAAAATCACAAGTTTTGCACAATGAGGGTCTTTTTCTGGACAGGTTTCAAAAACTTTTCATTTTCCCTCGCATCTCATGACTATTCATCTTCTTGTTCATCTTTCCCTCTTTCAAAATCACTGTGTTTCACACACAAACTCTCCATATTCTTCCTCACTTATTCACCAATCTTCAAGTAAAGGTATGGGTTATGTTTCTTTCTCAATGTATTTCACAATTCTTACCTAAGATTTCTTGAATTGGGTGTTTTTGATGATATCTATGCATATGATACTTGAATATGGGTATTTTATGCTTTGGTCAGATTGTAGTGTGGGTTTTGTTGATTATGTGTTGTTATACTCTGCCTTTGGTTGGACAATGTGAAATTTGTGGCAAACACACATTCAGAGACATGATTGAGACCTTCATCTCATGATTTTAGGATTTTCTTCAATATTCCTGTTTTGGGACTAACTCAATGCTAAGAGAGTTTTTTTTTCTTGTGTGGTTTCTGTTGCTCTTTGGTGCAACATGATGCAACTTGAAGATGTCTCCGTTTAAGAGATCAACTGTGAAAGGAGGTAGCAACAAAGGGAAAAAGCCCGTGATTGATGTTGATGATCTTTCTCCTAGGTCAAAGAGGACCCGATCACCGACGAGAGTGTATGACCCTCACCAATTTTGATCTTATGCTACTTTTCAGACCTATGCAAACTACTTTAGAGAAGCCTCATTGCTAGTTGTAAGGCAGTCAAGCTGGGTCAGAAGCATGAAGAGATGCTTCTTCAAGGCCCCCATTGGGTACAATTAATGCTATTCTTACTGCTCTAGGGAGAACTTGTTCAGGGTGATATCCATAGATCAGCCATTTATAGAGGACTTAACCCTTAATCTAAAGAGGAGTAGAATGGAGATCCGACCAGCTTTAAGCTTTTCTAGTGAGGATAAGGTTGGAACCTTGTAGCCACATGATGATGCCTTAGTGGTTACCCTCAGGATAGGTGGGTATGATGTGAAGATGGTGTTGGTAGATAAGGGCAGTAGTGCAGAGATCATATACCCTGATTTATATAAAGGGCTCAAATTGAAACCTAAAGATTTGGCCTACTATGATTCACCTTTGATACGTTTTGATGGGAAAATGGTTATCCCAAGGGGCCAGATTAGACTACCCGTGCAAGCAGGGTCAGAAGTGATGGAGGTAGACTTCATTGTGGTAGATGCCTACTCCCCTTACACTACCATTGTCGCGAGACCCTGGCTTCATGCCATGGGGGTCGTTTCTTTCACCTTACACTTGAAGGTGAAGTATCCGTCTGGTGACCAGGTTGAGGAAATGGTTGGGAGCCAGTTTGTGGCTAGGCAATGCTTGGTGGTTGCAATCAGACACCAAACTGGAGGTGAGTCCTTGACCTTTGCTAGGCAGGGTTTATAACAATCAAGGATATCGGTGTTGCCTACGGATGTGGTGATAGAAAGGGCGAAGTGTGAGGAATTAGAAAAAATTATTATTGGTAATGATGAGGAGAAGTTTTTCCGGGTCGGAGTTCAATTGCCTCTTCAGGAGAAGAAAGAGCTAATAGTATTTCTTAGGAAAAATATTGATGTGTTTGCATGAAGTGCTTACAAGGCTCTTAGGGTGGATCCAAATTTCATTTGCCATCATTTAAAATCCATCTGTCATTCCCAAAAAGTAACCACCTCGGCATTCATCTAAGGAACATTCTGATGCTGTTAAGGAGGAGGTGGTCAAGCTTAAGCGGGCAGGTGTTTTACCCTAAGCGGTTGGCAAATATGGTGGTGGTGAAGAAGAAAAATGAGAAATGGCGAGTATGTGTAGACTTCACAGATTTGAATAAAGCCTGCCCTAAAGACCCTTTTCCCATGCCTCAAATAGATCAATTAGTGGATGTAACTATAGGGCATCCTCGGATGAGCTTTTTAGACACCTTTCAAGGATATTATCAGATACCATTAGCTCTGGACGATCAGGAGAAGACTACTTTTGTTACACCCACTGGAAATTACCACTATAAAATGATGCCCTTTGGATTGAAAAATGCAGGGTCTACCTATCAAAGGATGACGACCAGGATGTTTGAACCTTAATTAGGCAAAAATATTGAGGTCTACATAGACGAGAAGGTGATAAAGAGTAAAGTAGAGTCCGAGCACGTGAATGACCTCGGGAATAGTTTTGAAATACTTAGGAAACACAAATTGCATCTTAAGGCTTCTAAGTGTTCTTTTCCATTGGCTTAGGCAAGTTTCTGGGTTATATGGTCACTCATCATTGAATTGAGGTCAACCCCAATTAGATTAGAGCAATTAATAATCTACAACCTCCTCGGAATCCTAAAGAGGTCCAGAAGTTAACAGGAATGGCGGTTGTTTTGAATCAATTCATCTCTCGCTCAGCAGACAGGTGAAGGCTTTTCTTCTAGTTGTTGTATAAGTGGAAAGGATTTGAGTGGACCGAAGAGTGTGCTTTGGCCTTCCAACAGTTGAAGG
This sequence comes from Quercus engelmannii, assembly GCA_029955605.1. Classification (NCBI taxonomy): domain Eukaryota; kingdom Viridiplantae; phylum Streptophyta; class Magnoliopsida; order Fagales; family Fagaceae; genus Quercus; species Quercus engelmannii. Next base: position 5,197,255 of record JARPSG010000002.1, read on the forward strand.
AGTATCTTTCTCGGCCACCCATTATGTTTAGGCCCGAGGAAGAGGAGGTTCTGTTTACTTACATTGTTGTAGCTTCTCATGTGGTAAGTTTAGTTCTGATACGGGTTGATAATGGAGTGTAGAAACCAGTCTATTATGTGAGCAAATTGTTGCATGAAGCAGAAATTTGTTATCTGCCATTAGAGAAAGCCATCTTAGCTATAGTGCATGCTACATGGAAGCTCCCTCATTACTTCCAAGCTCACACGGTTGTGGTCCTAACTCAACTTTCTCTCCAATCACTACTTCAAAAAGCTAATTATACAAGGAGAATTGCAAAATGGGGGACGATCCTAGGAGTTTTTGATATCAAGTATATGTCTCACACCCCCATCAAGGGCCAGATCCTTGCAGATTTGGTAGTCAAGTTTACTGAGTCTCCAATGGAAGAGGATGGAGAAAAGCAAGGCATGGATAGAAAATCAGTTGGGGTGGTTTCCTTACAATAGCCTTTATATTGGAGGGTATATGTTGATAGTGCAGCAAATCAAAGAGGATCTAAAGTGGGGCTAGTTGTAATATCTCCTAAAAAGATTATTGTTGAAAAATCCTTAAGGTTGGGCTTGTCAGCCACGAACAATGAGGCTGAGTATGAGGCTTTGTTGGTGGGAATGGCTATGGTTTAGAAAATGAGAGGAAGAACAGTGGAGGTATTCTTAGATTCAAGGTTGGTTGTAGGCCAGGTGAAGGGAGAATTGGAGGCCAGAGATTTGAGAATGCAAGAGTATTTGAGTCGAGTCAGGCACTTACAATCAGGGTTTGAGTCTTTTATCTTACAGAAAATCCCTAGAAATAGAAATACGCATGCTAATTCTCTTGCCACTTTTGCAACCTCCTTGGCGCAGAGTTTACCTCAAGTTATCCTTGTTAAGGATTTATATAAGGCTACTGAGATAAAGAGGGAGAAGGTCCAGATTCGTCAAATTAAGATAGGACCTAGTTGGATGGATTCTATTGTGTTATTCTTTAAGGATGACATCTTACCCGAGGAGAAGGAAGAGGCTGACAAAGTGCGAAGAAAGGCTCCTCATTTTTTGTTGTCCAAGGATCAAAAGTTATACAAGCGCTCTTTTTCTAGGCCATATTTGCTATGCATCTATCCTGAGGTAGTAGAGCCACTCTTAGAAGAATTACATGAAGGGATTTGCAAAAGTCATACTGGAGGCTGTCAATAAGGTCATAGTGAATGGAATCAAGAAAAGGTTGGATGATGCAAATGGTAAGTGGGTGGAAGAGCTGCCACTTGTTCTTTGGATATATCAGACTACCCCTCGTAGGTCCACAGGGGAAACCCCATTTTGAATGACTTATGGGGCCAAGGCTGTGATTCCTCTGGAGACTAGATTCCTAACATTGAGAACAAGCTTGTTCACTACAAACAGCAATGAAAACCTACAAGAAAAGAGCCTGGATTTAATTGAAGAATGGAGACAAAAATGTCATGGTTCAATTAGCATATTATCAACAAAAACTCAAACAGGGGTATGACTCAAGTGTGATGTTAAGACCGTTAGCCCCTGGGGACTTGGTATTAAGAAAGGTTGTGGGTACTGCAAAAAACCCAGCATGAGGAAAATTAGGGCCCAATTGGGAAGGGCCATACCATATCACCTCAGTAGCTGGTATAGGGGCTTATTTTCTAGAAGATTTAGATGAGAATGTCATACCACGTCCTTGGAATGTAAATAACCTGCGAAAGCATTATTATTAATGAAAGGCAACTCTGCCACGTTTTTATGTCTGACATTATATGTTGTGTTTATTATTTGTTTAAGTATCAAACAGAACCTTAGTCATGTCTGGTTCCTCGGACCACATACCTTGGGTAAATTGATATTTCTTATTTTTTGTTTAAGTATTAAACAAAACCATGGTTATGCCTTACACCTCGGACCACATACCTTGGGTAAATTATTACTTCCTAAGTGAATGTTCATGTGTTAAATAGAACCCTGGTCATATTGGGCTCCTCGGACCATATACCTTGGGTAAATTAACACTATTCAATACCTCCCTAGGTGTTAAACAGAACCATAGTCATGTTTGGTTCCTCAAACCATATGCTATGGGTAAATTAACATCTATCACTATAGTGATATTATATTAAGTGGATGAGCAGGTAAAATTGTGAGTAAATGTATGGTTTACCATTATTTAAGGTTAAAAAGAGAAGCCTAAAGCATGTATTGTCAAATCAATTACCTATTCCAAGCATGTAAGGTATGTCTTTAAAGTTGAAATTACTTTTTTGTTTAAGATTGTAGACTTAGAAGGCTTATATTATTCTGTGGTTGATTATGTAAATCGTGTCAGTTATACTATCACTTTTGCAAAAGAGTGTTAAGATCAAGGATATAGGCATGCTTTAAATCAGATGAAATTGTATCTCATTCTTATATCAATTAAGTGTAAGGTAAAGTGAAGGTTATCTTAGAACTTACACAAGTACCACATGTATAGGAGAAAGTTCATAACTACCATTTAGAAAAGCCTTGGAAAAGGCAAAATAAGCACAAAGTTTGAGGATGTAAACTACATTTACATGAAAACAAAAGTCTATAGATTCTAGCCTAAGGCCTATTTGATCTTCAATGGAGGGTTGTCCTTCCCTGTGGTCTTGGTGGACTTGGCAGTTTCAACAGCTGTGGAAGCTAGACCTTTGCCCTTGGGGTCCTCCCTGGTAGGCATGGGAAGGGTAGCTAGAACAATCTCAAGGTTCTAAGAGGCTTCTTTACCCTTAGAAGGGTCCTTGGGTGCAGCTGAAGGCTTGGTGGCTTCAGGGACCATTCCTTTGGTTGTATCTTTTTCTTTCTCAGTGGCCTTAGCTTGCTCTGCTTCCTTAGGAGGATTTTTCGAAGAGGGGAGGACCTTGGTAGGGCTGTCCTTATCATCATCTGCCTCTTTAGAAATAGTGTTAGCCTTGGGGCCCGAGGAGCTTGGAAGGCCTGATGCTTGGATTGCAGTGGGATAATAGACATTCTTTGCTCTCCTAAGGGCAAAAGAGACCTCAACCCCAGCCTAGTTGAGGGCCTCATTCCACACTTGGAGGCAGTATGTTCTACACACCCCTGAAACCTCAGATCTAAGTGCCTTCTCAGTCTCTGCTACCCCCACTTTATAGCCATCCTGTTCGGCCTAGTCCCTTGCCTTCTCAGACTCTTCCAGCTTCTTCTTCAAGACCCCAATCTGCTCCTTGGCTGCAAATAGCTGGTCCTCGGTCTAGTGGAGCTGTTTGCGTTGACTCTCTGCCTGCCTCTCAACTCCTTCCAAGGTAGCCTTAATGCTCTTTTTGTCTCGGTCTGCCTCTATTAAATTGTTGTTCAACTCTTGAATTCTTTTTTCTGTTACATTAAAAGCATCCATAGCAGCGATGCACCTGCCCTTCTCCTCCTTCATCTGCCTATAGGAGCTGTTCACCAACTTCTCGGCCCTATGTGCAGCTTGAACAACCTTTAAAGAAAAGGGGTATAGTGGTTAAAAAAAAAGACAGTTATAATATTAAATATTAGAAAACCAGTTAATTGACTTATCAGTGGAAGGTCCCTCTTCAAGCTAAGAAACACTTCGTGTTTCCTCATTGACCTCAGGTCAACCATATTCCCAGGCAGTAGTAGAGCTTGTTCCACGGCATTGGCCACATATCCAACCTTCCTATGTTAGAAGTCCTTGATGGAAGCATTGGTAGGAAGGGGAGCTCCGTCCAACACTATGGAAGAAGTCCAGGCTGGAACATCGATTTGGTGGTCACCCCTCATGTCCACTATGGCTCTTTCACTGGAAGATCTTATTTAAGTCGTCCTGGCTTGTTTGACCCCTTTCTAGGGCTTAGCTTCCTTGGAGGGAAGACCCTTTCTTTCCTTGGCCACCTTCTTCCCTTTCTAGTCTCATTTCCTCATCTTATCAGCAGGGTCCGGGTTGAGAAACCTGAGCAAAATGAGGAGTGGGGGGCTTGGTCTAGACTACCTTCTCGGCCACATTATCTCCTACGTGAGACTCCAACAGGTCCAGAAGGTTTGATCTGGTTTTTCATTGCAACACCATGGCATCAGGAATACTAGGATCTTCCTGGATATGGCTTACTTGAGCTGGGGGAATGTGACTGAAATCACCAATTAGGGCTTCTAGGGATTGGGGCTGGTCAAAGACTTCGAAGTTGTCCTTGGAGTCTAAGACTTCAACAATTTCTTCTTTTTCTTCTTCCTTTACGGCTGGTTGGGAAGGGTTTGCCTCCTCGGCTGTATGCTGAGAAGGCAATTCTACTTGTTGTACGCCCACTAGAATGCCAAGGACTGTAATGTTGATTTGATGCAAGCACGGGTCTCTCGCCTTGATCACACACTTGGGTGTCTAGAAACTGGATGAGAGTAGGTTGTAGCCGAGGATGAGGTAGGCCACTCTTAATTGCCCATCGGTGTGGACAAAGATTTCAGCCTTGAGTATCTTCATCAGATCAGGCTCGTTGACAAGGCTTAGGTTTGGGATGGTGGAATACTTATCTGCAAACTCACCAAAAACCAAAAACATTGTTAGGAAATGGCACGGATAAAATAAAGAGATAACTTGCAAGTAAAGATAGGAGACATAAGCACAAAAAACATTAGTAATGAAGGGGTTAGTGTTAGAGTAATGAACCTGAACCTAAGTACCCCACCTAGTGTACCCTCTCGTGTTAGGCAATGAAATCCATCATGCCACTCCCCTGAGATGATAAAGTAATCCTTGTCCATACCTTTGTTGGACTTAGGGAGACATGATATAAGTCTGACCTTAGGGACTCTGATTTTCAGATAGTACCCCTACCTTGTTAGTTTGTGGAGATTGTAAACCCAGTTGACATCATGGTGAGATAGGTTCAGATTCATCCTTTCATTGAGGGCATCTGCGCTGCCTAAAATCCTAAACATATTGGGAGCGCACTGGGTGAGGGAGAGTCTGTGAGCAATCAAATAATCCCTAGTTACTCTACCCATAGGGATTCTAATCCCTTCCTTGATAAAGGCAATCATAGGGATTACTACTTCTCCCTTCCACCTCATAGTGTGCCACTCTCCCTGTTTGCAATACCTAATAGAAACCCTCGAAGGGATTCGATATTGAGCTTTAAAGCTCTCTATGCCCTCTAGGGTGTCTACTAGGTAAGTGAATCTACCCATGTGAAATAAAGACTGAAGGTAGTAGAGAGACGAGGTGGAATTAGAGGAGCTGAGGAAGAAAGGGCTCTAAATGAAAAGAAACATAAGAGAAGGAGAAAATACTAGAATCAGGAGGGAAGCTATGCTCCGGATGATTCTACTGGTAAGGATAAACATCAGGAGGGAATAGGATAGAGGGACGCTAAGAAATATTTAAGAGAAAGCTACTACCACCGCATTAAAAACTCTGCAGCTAACTCTCTGGCCGCATTAATATAGAGGTGATACCTGAGCAATGATATTCAGCCTTACAACTATCCCCAAAAACTTTAGGAAGGTGCTAAGGGGACAAGGATGAAAGCCAGCAACTTGATCTACATGTGGAGGGTTGAGATGAAGAAAAACAGGGTAATATAGAGAAGAAAGACCCCAATTATAGAGGGATCATCTAAGAATATGTAGGAAAAAAACTGTAGCACTAAGAGCTGTAATTGTAATCAAGTCAAAGAGAAATATATTCAAAAACTACTCTCCTCAGACTTTGCCGACGAAAGATTTCTTCTTATAAAACCTGTTTTTTTTTTTTTTTTTTTTTCCATCTTTAATCGATTGTGAGCGTTGTCCAATTTATTGAAACCTAGTTTTTAGCCCACTCTCTACAAATTCTTTGTCTTGGTCTCTTTGGGCCTTAATCCTTTTACCTTTTGGCCTTAGGATCCAAACACTGCCCTTACATAGCACAAATTCAATATTAAAAATATGTAAACAAAATAAGTACATGAGATGATTATTTCTTATTACATTTCACCTCAATCATTGTAATATATCAAAATCAAAATCATTTTAAAGCGCAAAAATCATCTATAATTGATTTTGTACTAAATGTTGTAGTGATTTCCCTTTCAATGTACAAATTAAAAAAAAAAATCCGTTAAAAATCATCTTTTTTTTTTTTAAAATAATTTTTATGAACCTAACTTTGACAATATTCATGACTGAAAAATGTTTGTTTCATAATTGTAATAAAAACTAAAAAAGTAAATAGAAGTAAAATTATTATGTAAAGGAAATAGTTTTAACCATGCGATATGTACAAATATTCCTAGAAAAAAAAATCCGATTAGGATTGTTATGTAAAAAATTAAGACATACCAAAAAAAAAAAAAACACTAACAATCTTTTAGGTAGAAATGTAACACATCATTAAGTTTTTGAGAGATTCGGTAATTTAACATTTTATCAAAGAATGACATCCTAAGTTTGATCCTTGACTTATTAAAGGAGAGTTTAAAGCCACACGTGAAGGGGTGTGCTAGAATTATATTTAAATGATTAAATTCATAATTTCCTAATAACTTAGATTTTTGAAACAATCAATAATTTAATAAGCCCAAAGTCAAATTTTTAACTTTGTGTTACAAATATCAAACAAGCATACTAAAATACTAAACAAAAATAACCAAGTGATTCTTTTATGTTTAAATTTTTTGGATTTGTTTTCAAGCCAAATTACTTTATTTTAGTCCATGATCCTAATCTAGAAAACACCATTAGAATTAAAATAAAAACAAAAGGTATAGACATGTAATCAAATTCTCATGATCTATCAATTCATTGGAAAACCATCCATGAATTAACAAATTACCTCAAACAAGTACAAAATATATATAAAATATTTTTTTAGAAATCTTTGGACCTAGACTTTTGAAACAAAAATAAGTTCTAGATTAATTGATTGGAAGGATCTAGAAGTTCCAAAACAATTGCTTTTAAATGATCTAAGAAGATCAAAGCAAAGATCCAGGCCATATATCTCTTCAAGCTTCAGGAAAAAATCTTTATTTTATTGATAATAGATTTTCATAACTGAATAAAGGATTTTCCTCATTATGAAAATGAATAGGAAAATTTCGCATGAATGAATTTCTTAATCCCAAGAAATGTCATTAAACAAGACGAAGCTGAAAGCAGTAGTTCTCAAAAAGAACCAATTCCTATGAAAAATGTACAAATATTGGGCTGCTTTAAGTTTTACCTATCAATTCTTATAGGTTGGAGGTTAGCTCATACCTTAGTTAAAAAAGCAGTTTTATGTGTAGACACGGATATATGGATAGAATTCATATCTAGTGATTTGGATAGTGTATTCTAATTAGATTGAGTTCAATAAATTTTTTTTACTTCTTTCTAAATATATATATATATATATATTACATCATTTAACGAAATATAAATTCTAGGGGGCCCACACGTACTCTCCGTCCCTGGTTTTGAACAAGATTTTCAGACCCGAACCGTTCATTGAACCGTAAAAAGGAGAGGTTCAAGGTTTTTGAGGTCGAACCGAGGTCGAACCGTGATGACGTCATAATTAATTTAATAATTGATTAAAGCTTAAATACAGATATTAAATTTATAAAACTAGCAAAATTGACAATATATCTATATACGTGAGGGAAATTTAATGATTTTCAAGCATATATTTAATAATTAAATAAGAAAGTTAATAAAATAAAATAATAACCATGAAAACATTAAAATTTATGATTAATTTTTGAAGGATTTTAATTATAATTTTTTTTATTCCTTGTAAGAGATGGATAATTTAATTAAGTAGAATAAAATTGTAAAAAAAAAAAAAAAAAAAAAAATTGCTAGGGGTTGGACCCCACGGTTCTCACCAGTTCGTGCAGTCCAACCTTGGTTTTAGCGGTTCACGGAATTAACAAAAAATCCAGTTCTTTAGGCTTAAAAAACCGGTTTTCATCCCGGTTCCCGGTTTTCACGGTCTGACCTCCCGGTCCGGTCTGGTTCTAAAAACTATGGTTTTGAATACTACATGCTTCACAGATGACTTTTGAAGAATGTAGTGCTCTTGTATCTTTTCGTTAAACAAACTGTGCAAAGTCAACGAGTTCCTCATAGCTTCTCTTGGCATACCAGCAAATTAAAGAGAGCTCCCATCTGTTCTTCTTGTTTTAGTAACGATCGCTTTTGACTATCTAATGGTCATCTTTTTTCATTAAAGTACATGTATAACTTGGATAAGTTTTTGTTTATAATTTTTTGGTGAGGCACTTGTTTTATAAATTTCATTTTAAACACTATATTTTAGAGATAGCTTAAAATGAAACCTTATAATTTAAAGAATTTTAAGTTAAACCCAAAAACTTAACAGTATTACAAACTTAGAGCATCCACTTCAGTTCATGTAAATTTATCATCTATTTTACACGGAAAAAGCTATTTTTTCTATTTTACACATCTATCTTTACAAAATACCCACATCAGTTCATCTATTATACAAGATATTTTATATAAATAATATTTTTATATTCTTTTTTTAATATTATTTCACCTACGTGTTCTTTTTCCAATACCTCATTTTCTTTCTTCTTTCTTTCTTTTTCATTGTCTCTGCCGTTTCCTCTTTCTTTTCTTCCTCTTCTTTCTTCTTCTTTCTCTCACGGTCAAAACCCAGTAGCACCAGAGCAAGAACTCCATCAACACCATAGCCATCACAAGCACCACAACACCTCTCCAATCCACCGATCTCCATCTCTATACCCATCAACAAGAACAACTTGTCCTGTTATATTCAACTAGTTTCTGAATCAACTCTCCCTCTCGGTCTAATCCACACCATCTCGGTCACAAGCACTGATCCACAGCTCCGATCAGGCAAGCATCGATCTCCACAGCTCCGATCCACAAGCACCAATCAGGCAAGACCCATACCCATGAGCTCCGATCAAGTAAGACCCATGAGCTCCGATCGTTCCAGTCAAGCACCGATCCACAGCTCCGATCAGGCAAGCACCGATCTCGACAGCTCCGATCCACAAGCACCGATCAGGCAAGACCCATACCCACGAGCTTCGATCAAGTGAGACCCACGAGCTCCGATCATTCCATTCAAGCACTGATTGTTTCGATAAGCTCCGATCTCTTTGTGTTTTTTTTTTAGCAAGTGTATCTCTGTGTCGATTTGTCTGTGTAGATGTGTTTGGGTTAATTTTCTATTGATTTTGGATTAATTTTCAGTTGATACTGGGTTGATTTTGGTTAATTTTTAGTAGATGTGTTTGGTTAATTTTTAGTAGATGTGTTTGGTTAATTTTCAGTTGATTCTGGCACGCTGGTTGTTGTAATGGTTGGGGAAGAGAAGTAGTTTGATAGAGGAGAGAGAAAATAAAATTAAAAAATGGTTTACACGGTGAACAGTAACCATGTATATATACATAGTTACTGTTCATTTACACAGCTGGGTGTAAATTATACACAACTTTACACCCACTGATGTGGGTGTTATTTTACTCAAAATGTGTAAAACTTGCACCTTTTTCTATTTTAGAAGAGTTTACATGAGCTGATGGGAATGCTTTTAGCTGTGTAGACTGGAGAGAGCACAGAGCAAAGACACTCATCACCTTTTCTGGTTGCTAATGATTGCTTCTTCCTAATTCCGGAAAAAGAGCCTTTTGAATGACCTGTAAAAATGGAGGAAGAATCAAAATATAGAAGGTTTATTTATTTATTTATTTTAGATGAGTAAAATATAGAAGGTATTGCTTATAAAAAGGTTTTTTTGGCATAGTACATTTTTTCACACAATTCATTCTAGTGAGTCAGTAGTGATCACTTTTGAGCCGTGTACTAGTTATATTCAGTTTCACTAAAGCATCCTTAAAATTTGAATAAATTCCATTATAATATTGTCTAGTAGGATAAAGTTTGGCTACAACTCTATTTAATATCTTCTATTGGAAGTGAATTTTTATAAATATATTGCTGGATTAAATTTTTCTTCATACTTGCAAAATTTTCTGAAGATCAAAGAACAATAGTTATGTTATCAATCAAAGGTTAAATTTTTAATTTTTGTAGTTTAATTTTATGTATGAAAAATAAGTTTATGGATTCAAAATTTAATAACATTTGATTGACATGAAATTTGACATATATGTTAAAAACATAAAGAATATGGACAAAATTTGGTTACAAACTTTGTTATAACCAATGACTACAACTTTCACTAAAAAAAAAAAAAACTTAACTATACGTTTTTAGACCCCTTAAACACAAACAGATTAACCTAGTTATTTAGCCAAGTGATTAACTTAGGTAAATTATTAAGATCTAGGTTAACACAAATAAATCATATCATTGAAATAGAGCAGAAAATAAAGAACACAACGATATGATAACCCAGGAAAACCAAACTAGTAAAAAACCAGAGAAATATTTAACCTAGCTATCCTTAAGGTAAAACAGATTCACTATGAAAGAATCGAAGTTTTACAATAGCGATTTAGACCACTAACATCCTATTACTACCTCAAGTAGAAAACTTACTACCACGACCATGTGACACTCCGAGTCCACGAAGTACTTCTTTATTGGACTCATAGCAACCACAAGTGCTCCCATTTTTGTTTTTCTTTAACCTCTTTATGCAGCAACTGAAGCAATCACCAAGCTCTCGACATCAATCTTGATCTTAATAACCCTAAGTATGTATGAAAGCAAACACCTCTAGATCTCATAAGAGATTCATACACACAGCATAAACAACAACAATAAAACGTGGCTAGGGTTTTTTCCTTTTATACTTAAGGAAAAATATAAAATCCTACACGTCATATGGGCTTGGGCTGAGTTGGAAAAATTTGCAGAAAAACAATCTGCACGAGCTTCGATCAATCGAGTCTAATTTTCGATCGATCGAGGCTTGCAAAAAGTGAATAGTAATTTTCTACAATTACTAGATTCTAACTTTACAATAAACATACTTTAAGCAGCCTAATTCTAGACTCTAAATTTTGATCATGGTTTGCCAACATTACATATTAAAGTTCTAAAACATTTGGATTCTAAATCCTTAGAACCCAACATTAACATAACTAAATATTTTGAAAATCTAACTATTGATTTCACATCATTTATGATCTTAACGCGCATATCAAATTTTGAGTCAATTAGATGTTATACACTATTTGATCTGTAAAGTCCATATTTTTAGGTTGGCAATTATGAATAAATTGTAACTTTGAATTCTCACTTTCTTTCTTAGCCATTGGATCTAGGGTATTAATGGATCTTAAGGATATTTAAATATAAACCCTAGAGCATGTTTTTACAATTTCAAGAGGGTGTATTTTGTACACAAATCTATAGTTTTCCAAACCCTTTTGAAGCTATAGCTAAAGACCTTGTGCAAGTAACAGATCTGACTATATAGGAAAGTTGCTACAATCAAATCAACCACTATTAATGATCTAAACCTTTGAGTGGAGTTTCAAAGTCACAAACAGGAGAGTTTGTGTGCAATAGTTTCACAATAGAAGAGTCCATGAGTTTGAAGCTTCATGTGATCACGTGAGTAAGTACTACATAAGGTAGTAGTAGATTTAGGGTTAAGTATATTGTATAAACTTCCATTTTATTGGTGAAATGTTGTCTTGAGGATTGTTTAGGTTAAATCCTCTTCAAGCTTTTTACTTTGAAACCACAGTTTCAAAATTTTTCCTGGGTCATCATTCTTGTTGTTCATGTGATCTATACTTGTTTGATGTTTGTTTAAATCCGATCTATTGCTTAATTAATCACAATAATTTTAGATTACAAAAACTTGAAATTTAAAAATTTAATTGATGGCATAGCTATTGATTTTTGATGTTTTGGAAAATTTGCAAGTGTAGACACTGTATTTTGTCTGCCATCGATTTACATGCCAGACCCCAAAAATCTAAAAAATATTAACTTTCTTCGACGAGGCCAAGGAAACATCTAGATTGACATGGCGCAACCCGTTCGGGTTGCGGAGCACTCAAAGTGTCATTTCAGGTCAAATTGACCAAAATGCCCCTGGCCAACCCTAGTTTGACTGAAAGTCAAAATTACTCAAAATCATCTCAAAACTACATTTTTCATGATTCTACGTCAAACCCAATCTGCTCGATGATTTTCGTCAACTTTAACCAAGTTTTAACTTGAGGTTGACTCTCGAGGGCATCAAAAACCCTAATTTTGATCTGACTATTGGAATGGGTTGAGGATAGCGTCATTACGAAGATTATTAAATTCGTTTTCCAACAACTATTCATGGGTCAAAATCGAAGTCATTATGGTTAAGATATCTTGAAAACCGTGCAAAGCGTATTGACTTGCTTCCTGAGGCCATAACATTTTATCCAACCATTGGCATTCCAAGTTCTTTAGCTTTTCATAAACTACACATCTAGACCTTTTTAGGGACACCAAGATCAACCAAATCCAAGCCTAGGAAGGCCTTCATCAAGCCATTCCAAGTCGGCGACCACTTAGTTTGGCTGGCAGCCACTAAATGGCTGCTGGAGGTGAAGAGTCACAAATTCATTATAAACATCCCCAAACCCCCCCCCCCCCCAGATTTAAAAAAAAAAAAAAAAAAAAAAAAGGTTTTGGGCATTTTTGGAGCATTTTTCTAGGCAGATTCTCTCTCTTTTCCTCTCCAAATTCTCTCCCAAACACATCAAAGACTTTTGATTTCTCTCTTCTCTCAACAATCAAGAGGTAATTTTCCTGTACTCTTTTTCCTTTCGTTGATCTTAGGACCTTAGGTTTGAGGTTTAAAGGATGTAGATGTAGCTTTTTAGCTACAATCTACATCCTTTGCTTTGACTTTGTTCATAATATGCTTTATTTCATGTCTACTTCCTTTTTGCCATGTTTTCATTGCTTGGGTGATGTAGATCTAGAATAAGCATGGTATTTAGGCATATCATAGCCCGAGGATATGTCCAAACACCATTTCTTGTGCCCAAATCTACATCCTTATGTGCTCTGTGTCATCTTTGTGCCTAGATCTACATGTTTATGTGCTCCTTGCTATGTTTTTGCTCAAATCTATATCTTTGTGTGCTCCATGCCATGTTCATGTGTCTAGATCTTCATGTTGGTTACTATGCCATATTCTTCTAAAACCCTTTTGCCTCTTGTTATGCCTCCTTTCTTGTGTTTTGGCCCTTTAGGTAGGGTGTAGATCTAGATCTTGTGGTCTAGGCCTACATCCATACACTTAGGCCTATATCAAAGGGTTTGGATCATTTCTTTTATGCATGTCTATGTTTGCATGCTTGCTTCTATTCTTTATATCCTTGTTTTCCAGGCTAGATCTAGGCTTTGCTATGCTTTGTGCCCTCCATGGGTTTGTGCTTGTTGGTCTTTGAGGCCACTTGCTTGTGTGGTTGCATTTGTCTCACTTGTGGATAGTTTGGGTGTTACCGCTTGTGAGATACACCTCCGTTGTGTTGGTGTGCTTAATACACACCTTTCTCTGCTCCGTGTGATGTTGATATGCTTGCCTTGCTTGCTTTGTGCCACCTATTTGTCTCTCTTTGCTTCTTTGCATGCTTACCTACATATTCATGCATAAGTCTATGTGTCCTACTCTAATCTCATGGAACTATAGACACCTGATCCAAACCTACATTTGTCCTTCTAGGACATCCTCTTTTGTTTGATAACATGCTTGTTTGCCCCCGTTTGGCATCTTTTGCTAGCTTGTCTTTTAGCATGTCTTCCTTCTATTTTGTTTCTTTGTTTGTTTGTTGGCCTGTTCACTTTGTCATTGCATGTACACGCATAGAGCATGGAAATTTGGAGCAAGGGTGCGACCTTCTAGGCATAAGCAAAAAGGATAAGGATGCAAACAAGAGGACACAAGCCCACAGAGGGAAATGTTCAGTAGATTAGGGGGTCTAGCCCCTCCTGAGTGGTTTTCTCTTTCCCTCTCTCTCTTAGCCTCTTCTCTAAAGCATGTATTAGGATTCCCCCTCTCCTTGTACCCTTTATCTTTCCTGCTCCTTACTTGGGCCACGTTCCCTAGATATGGCAATGTTTGTTTTACATTTCCTATATCTTGCTGGGCTATACCCTTAAAATGTTTGCGATGTCTGTTTCACTTTCCTGCTCTGTGTGATAGCATTGTGCATGATGTATGTATATATGTATGTATGTTTATATATATATATATATATATATATGCCTATGTGCGTATGGGTGATTATGCACTATGTATGATGGACCCTCGTGGCTATGTGAGCGACACTTTCTAGCCATGAGTGCTCTTGACCTTGTGGCATGAGTATGTGCTCAAGGCATTTGTTGCAGGTGCATATTCATGTCATACTGTGTGCATAGTCACCACTGTGTGACCGTCCTGATCCATGTCACCAAGTGACATCGGTTTCCACATATATGCGACATGTATCAATATGCTTAATGCTCTGAGGGGCACCAGCTTGTCCTAGAATGAGCATGTTGACACGCGTCGTATACACAAGCATGAAACCCTGCCAAAACGTGAAACTCTGCTAGATTTTCATTGTGAAAATAGGGCATCCCCATTGATGTATTCTCATGGTAGAAGCTTGGTGAGAATAGTGTCTAGTGTGCTATGACACACCTGAGGTAAATTGCTACCAGATCTCTGCCCCAAAAATAAGGCGAAATGCTACCGGATTTTCACTGTAGAAATTTGGCAATGATTCGAAACACACTTGGGAAGCATCGATTGAGACCACACCCTTTCCGAATCCAAACCTTAAAGCCCAATTTGCTTAAAGCCCTGAAAGCTAATGCCAATATCTCATTTTCAACTGCGAATGTCCTTAAATTATGATTTTACTAAAACAAAAGACTGTCATCAAACAAGCATTGTGGGGTGCCTAACACGTTCCCCACACATAACCAGATTTCCGAACTCAAGCATTAAGATATTTTACCCATCCACATTAGATTAGGAAAAATGACCTTTTTCTTAGCCTAGGATCAGTAATAAACTCAAATAGAGTCATGTGACCAATCACACCTTAGAAAAACCCAATGATTGGTGGCGACTTCACTTACCCTTGGTAATTTCCTTAAAATTGACTCATATTCCAGTCACACACCTGAGGTACAACCTTTCTCCACAGCACCTGAGCTCCGAGCTCTGTATGCACGTGCATACACCCCTCCTCCTAGAAAGCAGGGGGAAGCTGGTGAGCATTGCCGTGATGGGTGGTTGAGCAGCTGCAAGGCGTTGATAGCGAGTAAGGAGGATGTAAGGAAAAAAAAATGTAATCTAGTGGTTAATTTCTTAAAATTCATATACAATAAAAAGAAACTAAGTAAAATTGTAGCTATTGGATAGAACAAAATTTGTAGCTATAATTTGTCCAAAGAATATCCAATCTAACGATTAGATTTTCAAAATATATAGCTATACTAAGTTTATTTATTGGGAGCTATAGCATTAGGCTATAACCTAGTAGCCAAAATTTGTCCTAGTTTGGAACGCTACTTGTTGCATGGAGTCTGTAAAGTTGTAATTTTCAATTATGTTTTTTTGCCTTTAATTTCGTGTCAAATTTGATTGAAATTCTTTCAATCATTTCCTTGTATTTTTGTGGATTCAGTGTGTGAAACTGGTGAAGAATTATGGAAACTGGACAACTCGTGATTATATCACGACTAGCTCGCAAGTAAAGCAACCTGTGAAAGGTCATGTGAGGAGAACATGCTAGAAGTTGAAGCGTTTAGTACCTAATGGCATCTCACGAGTGTCTTGCGACTTGGATCACTCGCGACATGACTTGGCCAACTCACAACATGACTCACGAGATGCATACCCAGCTGTTTTTGTGTCTTTCCTCATTTCTTTGTCTACACTATAAAAGCCCAAATTACCCATGAAATTGTAAGAAGAGTTCCAGAGCGAAAACCCTAGAAATCCATTGGAGAGTTAGAGATTCTTACCTACAATTCTTTACACATTTCTCTTGATTTTCCTCATACCCTTCCCTCTCTAATTCCATATCCATTGAGAGGATCTTAGCCCAAACATATACTGCACCCATTTTGAGTGTTATGAGTTGTTTTAGAGCTCTTGAGAGCATTGGGTCATGCCATTTTAGATGGTGTATTCAATTGGTGTTAATTGCGGGATCTGGAAAGCTAGTGAAGACAAGGCTCGGTGAAGCCCGTTGGTATCTAGGACTTGAATGGTCTAAGTATAGAAGGTAGACTAGGCTTGAAGAGTCTATTTTTTAATGCTTATTCACTAGTGGATTGATTCGGCTTGGACGGTCACGGAGAGGTTTTTACATCGAATATTTCGGTTTTCCTCTTTGATAACACATCGTCATGTTATCCTGTGTTTGCATCTCTTCCCTTACTTCTTGTGCTTTTACTTAATTGCTTATCATGTATGTCCATACACTAGGAAGTAGTCCAGGTTAATTGTGCATTGATTACTCTAAATCTGCATCTAGTAGAGTAGATTAAAAGCAATTGAGCCGTAATTTAAAAATTGGGGGTCTTAATTAGCTCTAGTAGTTTACTATCAAGGGTTCAGATTCTTTTCTTCTTCATTTAGTAATTAATGATGCTTTCAAACCACTAAATGGCCGTTTTCTTTTTATTGAAGGCTTGAAGCCAAGTCTGTAAATTGGATAATAGCTTTGTTTTTAGTAGTACTTGCTTCACACATCACTTTTAAACCATGTAGATGTCTTTTTTCTTTTTACATTAATCCAACTGTGCAACTTCAATGAGTTCCGCATAGTTTTTCTTCACATATCAACAAAAGAGAGCACCCATGGCCTTTTCAATTTTAATTGTAATTTCTTGCTTTTGTCCTCATAGTCGTCGTGCCCGTGTGCCTCATTAACAGACGGCTTGGACAGGTGGACATTTTTGAGCAGGTTCAACGGGATTTCAAGATCTTGGAGACTATCATAAAAGATATAGAAGAGGTTGCAGAATCAGCGAAAAAAATAGATGAGAAACCCAATCAACTTGGGGATTCTCAACTAAAACCAGGAGCCACTCTACAACTATCTGATGCTGAGAGAGGCTGGTTTGAGGCAACCAAAAACCTGGTTGGCATGGTAAAGTATTGCAATGAAACCTACCGGAGACTAAATGAAATAAAATATTTTCTGGAATTGTTTCTCTGGTTTTACTGGTTTCATGAAAATTTTTAGCCTCAAGGCTGAGTTGGGTTCGTGCAATTATCTGATAAATGACCAACTCTGGAAGAGGACTACAATCTGCAAATCAGTAGAGCAGTCAAGGTCTATTGTTAGAAACCAGAAAGACAGACCAATAGAGGAAGATAAATCTTCCTTTCATAAACGAGCAAAAGCAACTGTCTTTATTGAAAAGAAATTCAAAAGCCTGATGGCTGATATTTATCCAAATTTAGTGCCTGAAACACAAAATGAAATAGAGTACTCAATCCGGTTGCCACTACATCTACTGAGTGCTTTCCTGCGAGATTTAGAAGGGCATACATTGGAAAGCGAAACAGAAAAGGCCTGGGTGAAAGAAGCAGGGGAGGTCATCTGCAAACTACAACATCAGATCAATCGCAAAACCACAGATCTAATGACATGGCTTCCGTTTTTAGGTAATTGGATGATGGCAAAGGAATTTAGGTCGGGAAGACGAAAAGATAAAATTGAAAGTAAAAAATTAATCTAAAAAAATTTAAACATGAATATTAAGAGCACGCTATATACCTATGAATATTTAAATGTGACTCAATGACTTTAATGCTTTTAAAAACTTAGCTTGAATAATTTTAAAAACTCAACTGAAACTCTAATAGCTTGTTTGGATGGAGGGAGAGTACAAGAAAGTAGAGTAGAGAGAAGGAGAGTAAGTTAAATTACCTTATTTAAATGTTTTTTTAAAGAAGTAGGAGGAGAGATTTGGATGGGTTTAGAGGAGTTCTAACTACTTCTAACCTCTCATTTTTAATTCCCTAAAATTTGAGAGATTTTGAGGGAGAGCAAAGTTTAGAAGTGCTGAACCAACTGAATTATCAAATTTACCCTTATTATATTAACAAAATTACAAACTATAATAAAAAAATAAAAATAAAAATCTAATTATTCCCGCTTTACTTAATTTAAAAAAAAAAAAAATCCAAAGGACTTTTTTTTTGTGAGGCGTGCTTTATACTGTATTATATATAATTTTTTTTTTTTCCAAAGTTCTATTAGTATTAAGTTGCTGTGATTCCTATTCCGTATAGGTATATAGCATTAGCAATAGTTTTTTTTTTTTTTTTTTTTTTCTTTTAATCATTACTAGGTGGGACCAATAGATTTATATTAAAATTAGTGTCCGGTTAATGTGTGCCCTAAGGACACATATTAAGTCATCTATTTTTTGAAATATTTTTTCGAAAATTGAAAAAACTGTCCGTACTTTTTCAATTTTCAGCAAAATTTTTTCCAAAAATGAAAATTATTGTGTACCTTCCTTTAAGACACACATTAGCAAAATCTTTAATAGTTTTAGAGTAGGCTGTTGAGTTCTGAACGATGTAGCTTTAGGCTGTTGAGTTCTATGCGGAAACTGAAAGATTGAAGAAAGCTCTCAATTTGCTTGCCTTTAACATAAAGATATTTCGCATTGAACTGAGAGAGGGGACAAACTCGGTGGTCGGCTTGGAAGAAGACATACATGAAATCGTCACACAACTAACCACCAACAGTGCTGAGAATCTCTCCACTCTCACCAGTGTGGGGATGGAGGGCATCACCAACAGTTAAGGTGGACTTACCTTGAGTCTTCCGGAATCAATTGGCAACTTAGTGAACCTTGAAATATTGGATGTGAAGCATACTGATATTCACATTCTCCCTAATTCAATATGGAAACTGCAGAAACTTCAAAACCTGTACTCGAGCGATTTTTGTCGAAGCAAAATTGCACATCAACCTAAAATGAAGTGTCATCATTGGCAGATAGTCTTGTGGAAGTAAAGCAACTTCGAGAATTGACGTTAAAATCAATTGATGAAGTTAGTCAACTTCAAGATCTCTATGTGGATCACTTGTCATGCCTCAAAAATCTCTCATCCCTATATCTGTTTGGAAAATTAAATGATCCATCCATCATCATGAACATTACTGCACCCTCCCAAAGCCTTACTGATCTTACTTTATCAGCCTCTGGCCTTTCAGATGATCCAATGCCACAGTTAGAGAAGCTTCACAAACTTGAGTTCCTTACTTTCTACTCTCCTTCTTATACTGGGAAAAGCATGTTTTGCTCTAAGGGAGGCTTCCCTAAGCTTCAAGTTCTGAAATTCATAATGCTTCAGGAATTGCAAGAATGGCATGTGGAGGAACAAGCAATGCAGAGCCTCAAGAAGTTGGAGTTCCGGTCTTGCGAGAAATTGAAGGTCCCTTCTGGGTTGATCCATCTCAAGACTCTTCGTGAATTGAAGTTAAAAATGATGTCATTTGATTTCACAAGACAAGTGGAAAAGCGCAAGGAGCAAACCTGGGGCCATAATTCTGTCTTTGCAGTCATAAACACTGATTTGCAGTAGTCAATGCCGAACGGAACTCAAGCTTCTGTCTATGTTATTGAGGTTTTTTTTTTCTTTTTACATCTCTGTTCCTTTCGATTATTCAGCCCTTTAAACAAGTTATTATGATTTTGACATTGCAATTTGTATCTACAGATTGTCCTTCCTTTCATTACTTGTCTAGCCATGTGGAAAGATGAGGAGATTGTCTCAAGCAACTGTTAGGGTCTCCATGAATGAGGGCACTAAGGTATTTGAACAATAAATGTCATATGCTTGCAATGCAAATGACTGGAATAAAATTGCACGCTTTGCTGCAAAAATGTGCCACTCTATGTCTGCGTGTGGTTCATTCATTTGTTTGTTTTTTTGTTTTTTTTGTTTTTTTTTTTTGTTTTTTTTCCCTGTCGGTTGGTTCGAAGGCATTTGATCAATAATATGTAGGTCATATCCTTGACCATCAAAAAATAGTCATATCCATACTATGCAGATGACAGGAATAAATTGAGGGTGCCATATGTTTTTCTTCCAGAAAAAAAAATGTCAGCGATTATTGTACTCTAGTGGCTCTCATTGAATAATTATCCATTTTGCTGTGCCAATTGTCCTTTCCCCTTGGTAAGACAAGTAGCTACCACATTTTTTAAGTTACTAGTTGGTAATGTGTGCGATGCATTAGAGAGTTAAAGAAAAAATGCAAATATTTAATTAGCTAATGGAGGAAATTCAGATTTATTGTTTTAATGCTAGAACCAACGAATTTGTAGTTCTTCACCATTCCCATAACAACCAAATGCACCACAGAAAGGTTAACATAAGTACGTGTCCAGCAGCAGTTTTTCAGCCTAAATTATCAAAATCCAACCATTATACATATTTCAATTGCATTTTCATAGTCACAGTCTAATAATAATCTATGTATAAATAGGGTGGGTGGTGAATTTATTCATTTCATAACAACTGAAAAATAGAAAGCTAACGTCAAACACTAACAAAAAGCTATCCAAATTTTAAGGTGAAAACATCATTTTGGTTTCTACATTTGGGGGCCATAATCAATTTGATCCTTGCATTTTGGTAGCAGTCAATTCGGTAAGTTAGAATAACATGTTAAATATGTCTTTAACAAAATTAAGACTTGAAACACAATCAGTGGAAGCTGACCCATGAATCGAGTGGGGTTGAGTGCTAACACCTTCCAATCCCCAAACCTAAACTTCGAACAAATACTCTAGAAAAGATCAATCCTTCCATGAAAGGGCGCTATATTTTTGGTTCCTAAACCGACTCCATTTACACCCTCCACCATGGCCAAGGTGTACTTCCTACGAAGAGAGGATGACCCACATTGTGGGCGCTTTCACCCACAACGTTCCAGTAGGCATAGTTATTCCCATCAAAGTGGGAAAGGATCACTAGTGAGTGAACACGATCCAATACATCAGGGGTCAAGGATTAACTCTAAGTAAGACTACTTAATCAAGAGCTAACCTGTTTTGATACCATTTGTTAGATTTTAGAACCCTGTAAACACTGTTTTTTTAAAACCTAATTTAAAGCCAAGTTGTTGCTTAGTTCAATTAAACAGATCTAAGTTAAACAAATATCAATCATATCACATATAGCGGAGTAGTAAAGAACACATTAATATGATGAATCAGGAAAACCAATGAAACTGTCCATTTTCAACTTAAAAACCTTGGGGAGGATTTAACCTAAACAATCCAGAAGACAACAATTCACTAATAGAATGGAAGTTTTTACAAATGACTTAACCTTGAATTTTATGCTACCTCATGTAGTACTTACTCACATGACCACACGCAGCTCCAAATCCACGGACTATTCTATTATGAATTTGTTGCACACAAACACTCTAGTTTATGATGCTGAGTACCCCAGTCAAAGGTTTAGATCATCAAATTTGGTTGACTTGATTTGCAGCAACTTATTTCCATTGGAAATTGTGTTTTGATCTTCTTTCCAGTAGATGCTTGTTGAGTTAGAAGGTTATAGAAGCTCAAAAATCTCATTGGAGTAACTCACAAGACTTAGAAAATGTGTATTAGAGTTTTGCTTTTATACTTAGAAGTTTTGGACTCAAACTCTAAACGTTTCATGGGCTTTCGAGCCTTCAGTAAAATCTGCAGAATTCGTGTGATCGGTTAAAGAACAAGTTCAATTAGTCAAATTCTTCAGTTTCTAAATTCTTCTTTCTGCATCTTGTATATTTCCAAATCTTGACTTGTAACAACTTGAGAAAGGTCTAAACTTCTTTAAAGACACAATGATCTTGAAGTAGACTAGTTTTTATACTCAGTTTGCCAACATAAAATAATTTAGTTTCTAAACATTTAATCCTAAGTCTTTAGAATCTAACACAATAAATGAGCATTTATAACTTTTGCAAGCAAAAAGAGTATTCTATTCCACAAAAATAAAATATCTAGCTGAAAAAAAAAATTCAGTTAGCACATTTGACAAGCTTGAATGGAATTAAAGCACCCATTGATCTTCATCACTTTTCAATTTTCGGCTCTCTCTCTCTCTCTCTCTCTCTCTCTCTCTCTCTCTCTCTCTCTCTCTCTCTCTCTCTCTCTCTCTCTCTCTCTCTCTCTCTCTCTCTCTCTCTCTCTCTCTCAAAATATTATTTGTTGTACGATTTGGCAACAACAAAATAAATGATAACTTTCTTCGTTTCTTTTTGAGGTTTTGGGTGGTGACAATGAAGATGGCTTGTTTTTTGGAAAGTGAAGGGCACACATTTACTTGTTTAGTTAGGATATGTTTGGTAGACTGTAATAGCTATTCATGTGATTTAGCTACTCGATAGTTTGGTTATATTTTTATTAGAGAAAATAGTCATTCCTTATGAATAGCTATTCTTTAAAATGAGGAATAATTATTCCTCT
Organism: Quercus engelmannii; assembly: GCA_029955605.1. Taxonomy (NCBI): domain Eukaryota; kingdom Viridiplantae; phylum Streptophyta; class Magnoliopsida; order Fagales; family Fagaceae; genus Quercus; species Quercus engelmannii. The sequence continues at coordinate 5,219,691 of JARPSG010000002.1, forward strand.
CTAAAAAGGTTGCAATAGATATTCCTTAGTAGCTGTATTAATTTCTAAAATAAATATATTTCTAAATAAACAAACTTTCTATATACATAGAACAATTATGAAAATAAAGTCATAAAAAAATAACTAATCTTTCTTTCAAATTTAAAAAATATTATTTTTTAGGAAATATATTTATATGAATAAGATATTTCCTAAAATATATCTTAAGTTTAATTCTAATGTTACAATTTAGACAATTTGATTTAAACATTCTATTATCTTCAGGGTTCTATTCTTGTGTTTTCACCAAACAATTGAATAGTAATAAGTGTTACATTGCAACATCTTGTATTTTTTATAATACCTATTCCTATTCCTATGTAATTATCATTACAGTCTACCATTCATGCCCATAGTGGATCAAATGGATCCCAAGAATGAGTGGGAGATGAAGAGGTAGATCAATGGTGTAAATTTCTAACAATAAATTTAATTATGACTATAAAATTCTTAAACGGACAACTACAAAGAGAGCAATTTAATATAGATATAAATGAAATTTGAAAATTCATTAATTGGTTTCTTGTGGAAACAAAACCAAAAAAAATTGTTGAAAATGCATTTTAAATGACGTAAACTTTCCTTTATTACAAATAGGAAATGGAAAGAAATTAATGTGTTTAAGGATATATGGCAATGCAAATTTCTTTATTAATTTACAACATTTCATAAATTCTTTGGCTACCATAATCATCTCTTGAAATTTTCCAATGCAAACCTTTTGAAAATTAAAGTTTCCTTGTCTTCCTCTATTAAACCTTGATTTCAAATTTGAATCCCATTTTAAATTTGGTCATAAAAAATCAGAAATTTGCCAAGCTAGATTGCCAACATGCAGGTCAAACCTAAATGCATTAGTTAATGATAAATTCAACCAATCTAAATATATTCTAAGAAGTTAAACTTATCCTAATAGGGATTTAATTGTATATGCTAATTTACTTTTTTGCGTTTTTACCGAAAGTGAAGTTTTAATTAGTTCAATTTCTTTTTTGGATTACTTTGATTCCTTGGTGTTGAATTAATTAATTAATTTCATTAATAAAGGAGGAATAAAAAATGTAAATTCCGAAAATTATTCCTATCTAGTAGCTTTGTGAATTGAATTTGTAGGTTGCTAGGTTCGTACTTCTATCAACTTCTTAAATGTTGGATATACACGTGTGAGTGAAGTCTCACGTTGAATAATAATGACAATAATGAATGGTTAATATAATATAATTGGACACATATCCATTAGGCTTAAGTCTTTTTTTTTTTTTTTTTTTTTGAGGAAACATTAGGCTTAAGTCTTTTGGGTTAAAGTGCATTTCTATATGTTATATTAATTACTCAAAAAGTCTCTCCAAGGTGGTTATCTTCCCAACAAGTGGTATCAGAGACAATGATGATGTGCAGCAAAGGTGGTAAGGTGTTCATGGTCCCTACCCAATAGGGACAGTGCAAGCCTAAATGACTCACAGAGAAAGATCTTGGAGAAAAAGCCCACAAAAGAATATTGTCAATGACACTAGACAACGGTGAGGTGTGAGGTTCCCATGGAGGATAAAAGATGTGCAGAGTTAACACATAGAGACCCAAGGATGATGCACTAGCGAAGGAAAAAAGGCCATTAGGCAAGGATGAGCAAGTAGCACTTGTTCATAACCTAAGGAGAGGTCTTGAAACCCCCAGAGAGGTAAAGACTCACACGTGAGGGGGAGATTGTTCAATATACACATGTGAGTGAAGTTCCATACTGAATAATAATGAGTTGTTAACATAACATAGTTCAGCACATATCCATTGGGTTTAGGCTTTTTGGGTAAAAATGTGTCTCTATATATTATATTAATTACTCAAGAAATTTCCCTAAGGTAGCCAGGGACGGACCTAAGTGAGGCCCAAAGGGACCCGAGCCCCCCTTGGGTCTAATGTTTTATATACATACATACATACATACATATATATATATATATATATATATATATATATATATATGAAAGCTTGGATTTGTGTAAATACGCAAGAGCTTGTTTAGACCGCCAAATAAAAAATACGACTAGATAGCTTTTACTCTAACTTATACTAAGTGTGGAATAAAAGTAAAGAAGTACAAACAACCGTTAACATTAACCTAAGCCATATTCATCTATTATCAACAATAAAAGGAAAGTTTAAGAATAGGGAAGAGAGATTCATACACAAGATAACACCGAGACGTGTTATCAAAGAGGAAATCAAAAAATTCAGCGAAAAACCTCTTCGTGGCCCTCCAAGTCGAAATTGATCCACTAAAGAATAAAGTTGGAGTATATGAATAAATAAATAAAAACCCTCAAGCCTAGTCTATCCCATGTACTTGAGCCCTCCAACCTCCTACTACCAACTGACTTCTTGGAGCCTTGTTTTCTCTAACTTTACGAATCTCATAATTTAGCCCGATTGCATTTGCCAATGAATGGCTCCTTCCAATGCTTCCCAACAACACCAAAATCTTACGTTACACTCAGAATGGGTACGGTAAGTGTTTGGGGTATCAACCTCTCAATGATGTAGGATTGGAGAGGTAGGAGTTGAGGAAAACCATAAGGAAATGTGTAGATGATTGCGAGTATAACAATCTCTAACTCTCAAGTGTATTTTCTAGGGTTTTCTCTCTGAAAATCACTTTTTACAATTTGTGGATAATGAAGGTATATATAGTGTGGGTAAAGACTTGGTAAAACAAAATCTCACATTTTGCCAAATAGAGAGTTTCGTGAGTCCTTCACAGGTTGGCCTTACCCACCAGATACTTGGGAAAATCTCCAACCTGGCATGACTCTTCATCTTCCAGTTATATGCTCTACACGTGGCTCTTTCACGGGTAAGCTTCTCGTGAGACACTCGTGAAAACCACTTATTCATCCTTTGAAACTTGAGTCTTCACATTCTCTCGCACTCATCCCTTAAAAATAGAAACCCATATACATATAGGAAAAAATGATTGAAGAAATTTACAATCAAATTTGACACAGAATTAAAGTCAACACAAAATAGTTGTAAATTACAACTTTACAATATATATATATATATATATATATAGTTATTATATATTTTATTTTTGTATTTGGGCCCCACTTTCAAAACCTTAAAACCCATTTTCTCCAATCAGCTTAGCTAGTCTAACTCAAATAGCAACTATTCAACCCAAAAACTTAACAAAAATGATAAAAATATTCAAAATGGTGATTGTATTTTAGCCAAAAAAAAAAAAATATATATATATATATATATTTTACCACTAAAGAACCAAAAAATCATGTGTTGTAGGAGAAGCTAAAGCTAAATATTTTGCAACTACAGTAAACTTATATAAATACTAGTAGACTGCAGCAAGTTGTTAAAAATAAAGGAAAATAATTTATTAAAATTATATTTTTTCCTTCAATTAAAAAACTCAAATTCTCTCTCTTCATTTATTATTTTAATGAGTTGTTTATATTATTTTAAATGAAGTGATAAAAATAAATAGAACATTTGCTATTGGGTGTATTGTAGAGTGAAGTGATAAAATAAATAAAATTGTTTTTTGAGATGTTAAATGCTAAAATTTTTAGCACCACTACTGTGAATACTCTAATTTTAACCAAAAATAATAATTAAAAAAAAATCATAGCCAGCCTAGTATTTAAAAAAAAAAACATTATTTTGTTTTTTTTTTTTTCTTTTTTTTTTTTTTTTGGTAGATGATTACATCTTAATGTATTTAGAAATAACGATTTTGTGTATTTATAATTTTTTAATACTATATGAATGTTTATTTGGAGTTTCTTTTTCTTTATATTTCAACCCCCGCTAACTTAAAATCCTGGATCCGTCCCTTAAGGTAGCTATCTACCCAACATTAAGTAAATTAATTGGGAATAAATATTTTGTTGGGTGGAGTTGGCAAGATTTGGTTTGTCTTAGAGCTCACCATACATTAAAAGAATCGTCTTAAACGATTTGGTGTTGAATGCCAGAACTTTAATTGCTTTTTTCGTTAGTTGACAACATAGGATAGGTACACGATTTGGTGTGATTGTAAAATGAAAGATAAAATTTAGATCACTACATTTTAATTTGATGGCTTTAAGAAAAAGTGATAAAAAATCTTTTCCCATGAGACGTTTTATTCAAGATGACACTGGTCACATTAAAATTGCAAAATTAACCGGCTAAGGAAGATCCTTCGGTTAATTTTTTTAGAATACATTCTTCGGTTGTAGATGTCAACTAGCAGAAATAGTAAGAGAAATGGAAGGAATCTGAATTTATTTGGAAAAATATAATATTTCAAATAACTCATTAAAACTCTATATTTTCCAAGTTGATTTTTAAGATTCAAATTCTCAAAACGGATGTTGAAGGAAAGAAACTATTTGATGCCACAGAACAAAAGGAAACATGATGTACTCCATAAAAAAAAACCTGACCCGACCCAGACTTGCGGGTTTGGGGGAGTCAGATTTCAGGTTATCTTGATAGGGTCGGGTTGTGGGTATGGTCTGAACCCGACCCGACCCGACCCAACCCAATCTCAACCCTTCACTGTCGTGTTCCACGTATCTCAATCTTTATCTCATGTTACCCTACAACTCTACAAGTTTGAGGGGTCGTTAGAATATACGCTCGTTGGGCTTTTGTTTCATGTCTCCATTGAACCTTACTCTTACTTGTACTGCATTCCTATTGTTTGTACAGCACTCAAAATTCTGTGCTGCTAACTATATAGAGGCAGTTACTTATATAGTGTTTCACGTATAGTTCAATATAATAGACATTCATTCTTTAACATTACTGAATGTTTAGATGAGACAAGAAGAGAAACATGTTATGGATAGAGCTTGTTTTAGCTGGACGAAATCCTTATAATTAGTAGTGTTCATAATTAAATACGTAAAGAAAATACATAGAAAAATCCTTGGAACAATAAATTTTTATTGATAGAGAAGTATAATAAATCCTCAAGGAATGGAATTAGAGGATAATATACGCTTAAAGAGACATCGTATTCAACATAAACAATATATTTAAAAAAAAAATATATATATATATATATATTTATATATATATACTGTTAATGCATTATTTTGGAAATAAGAGCACTTTCGCTTACCCTAAAAGCTTTTTCACTGTATAACCAGCATAGCCCTTGCATGGCCTTTCGAAATTTGAAACTGCTCAGTTATACCAAGATGTGCCATAAGAAGCCACACATGAGTGAAAAGCTCTCCGCCTCGACAGAGCTGCTGAGCATGATGGTTCCATCGACACCTAGTCGCAGCATAACACATCATTTCAACCCATACATTACTTACCAATTCCCACTTCTTTTCAATCTCCAGGCATTGCAAAGATTTAGCAAGTCGACATCCATCAAATAGCACTGACTTGCTTCTGTCTCCTTTCACAACAGATGGAGGAATATCAGTATTCACTGCAAGTAACTTTTTCGATGCTTGGATTTCATCAGATACAGACTTTCTTTCTTCAAAAAATATTTTAGCCTCGGCCAATGTATCTTGGAACCTGATCTGTTCAATCCCATTGGGCAGCATAATAGGACGCATGACTTGAAGATATAACATATAGTCTGATAACAAGTTGCTGGCCTCACGATGATTTTGACAACTAGTGTTTTGGTGTTTGTTTTGATCATCATTATAACATAGGCTTGTTGCAATATGCCATTGAAGAATGCTTTGGTCAAATTCTACCTCGACGCTCTCTTTGAGTATATTACGATATTTTACGTTTATTTCATTCCAACATTTTGCATCTTTATCAACATGATCAGATTCCTCCTCCACTGTCTCATGGTATTTTCTACTTTCTTCTTTTCTGATGCAATTAGAGCATTCCGAATATTTTAGAACCTTCTCACGGTGTTTTTCTCTTTCTTCTTTTCTGATGCAATCAGAACATTTCGAATTTTTAAGAACCCGGCCCCCCCTACAAGCACACAATTCCGTGCAAGTCTTGAGATCTTTGGCACTCCATGATTTCTCTAGAAGATGCTGAAATATCAATTTCTTCAAATCCTGAGAAACCTCCTTAAGCTCTTGGTACCGATGCTTCTCTAACATTTCATGATGGAATAAGAACCTCTGGATAGGACCACACAATACTGGCTTGCGTTCAATGCAATATTTTATTAGATTGTATTGTCCCATTTTATTTCGCCACCTCTTTTTCCGAGCCAAAAATGGAATTGATGAAATCACTGAAATTGCTCTATACAAGAGATCTACCATTACATTCTGACGCTTACTCAGCCAATGCAGTGACCAGTCTGAGGTAAGTATTATCAACACTGAATATATCTCTAGCAAGATGGCTCCACACAGCAATACATAAGTGATGACTCTGTCGTCTAGTGTGTACAAGTGCTTGTTGTCACCTACAGTCGAGAAAACCAAAAGTACAACCAAGGTAGAAGAGAAACTAGTAAGACGTAGAAAACAAACAGGTTTTAGAGAATAAACCAAGAAAGCCTTTGTATAAAGCACATCATACATGAATCCTAGCTCAACCTCAATCACTTTAAAAGCTTCTTTAAACGAAACTTTCTGAAAGTAGGATTGGCTATTCTTTATATCTTGTACGCTCAGAATTAGATCAGAAAATAGCTGCTTGAAAGTCTGGAACAATATATAGCCCCATTGAAGAAACTCTGCTTCTGGGATATTACTATTTTTTGGCATTGGAAAGGAAATATCTGATTCAATACTAGCTTCAATCAACGTATCTGATGTGACGTCTAACCCCTCGTCTTTCTTTGATTGGTATTCTTCCATGAATCTAGCATAATTGGGACCTGGATCAGGACGACGAAGTGTGGTTGCTTTAAAGTTTTCACTGCTTCCAGACCTCAGAACCCAGATTCTCTCCCCAATCTTGATTAACCCAGGAATCAACATCACAACTGCCAGAAAATTCAGCAGCTCATTTGCCCAGGCTCTAAAGATGATAAAGATAGTCACTCCTACTTGGCCAACTAGAGTTAGAGCCTGCCTCCGCCACAATGCATTGTCTTCCAAGGAGTACGCTGTAATGGTGTCTGGACCAGCAAGGTGCAAGAGAAAAAATGGAGCCCAGAATGCTGCTATGGAAAACTTCGGGTCTTTGGTGTCAGGTGCGAAATGGTTGGAGATTATACTCAGCGATACAGTTGCGAACCATCCTGCTAATTGGTAGGCAACCCACAGAAGGAGGACAAGTTTTTTGCTGTTGGAAACCTTGTTGAACAGAAAAACTTGATAAGAGCAAAGATACTTTTATTTAAAGAACAAAACAAACTTTAAAAAGTAGAGTAATGTTTTCTTTTTCTTTTCTTTTCTTTTCTTTCTTTTTTTTTTTTTTTTAATTTTAATTTTACTTTAATCTAATCTTTTTTTTTTGAAACCGGAACCAATATCATTAATTTAGAAAAGAAGAATCCAAATACAACGCGTCCACAGCAGGTGGAGGATCCTCCTCCAACCAAACAATTTCATTGTCAAGTAATCTAGCAAACCTAGCCAAAGAATGAGCAACACCATTAGCAGTACGCCTAATACAATTATAAGAGATGGACCTGAAACCTGCAGCCAAACACCAGATGTCTTCGTAGATTAAGCCAAGTCGTGATAGGTCTGGTTGGGCCTGAGAAATCATCTTCATCACCAAAGCATTATCGCCTTCGAGTACTATCTCTGTAAAACCCGCATCAATGGCAAACTCAAGCGCTTTACGGCACGCCATCACTTCCACCTCCTCACTGTCACGCACAGCTCCTCCTCGTGCCGCTAAAGCAGCCATGACTTCACCCTTTTCATTCCTAATCACCGCCCCATAACCTGATGCAGCGCCCTCATCAAAACAAGCTCCGTCGAAGTTCAGCTTGAAAAACGTTTCTGGTGGAGGCTGCCATGTCTGCTGCACTGGACCATGATTCGGAATAGGCACATGCAAAGAGTCTTGTGCATCTATATACTCCTTCAAATAGTCAACTGCACGTTGGGCTGATCTTGAGGGATGCTGGAAAACCCCTCCATGAATAACCGTATTCCTTTGGTGCCATATCAGCCAACAAGTAATCCAGAACAGATTCCATTCCTCCTCAGAAAGCTTCACCAGAAGCCCTGTGACCAACTGCAAAAAATCATTCTGTGCTGTACCAGATTTCTGAAGTCTACCCAAGCTCCCAGCCCAAACATCTTGTGCCGCTCCACAACTCCAAAGAACATGCAGAACCGTTTCAGTTTCTTGATGACAGAGACAACAACGTGCATTCTCCATAACCCTTCTTTGAATAAGATTATCTTGTGTGGGCAGAATATTAAGACACGCCCTCCATGAAAAAATCTTTATCTTGCTTGGAACAGCTGCTTTCCACAGACGTGACCAAAGGAACCCAAGTGCTCTGTGCTCTGAAGACTCCCCAGCATTTAACTCATCCTTCCTTAATTGTTTTGCCACAAAATACCCAGACCGGACAGTATATCTAATCTTAAGTATATATGTGTGTGAAAGTTTCTTTTTAGAGACTTGAACCTTAGTTCTTACCTTTCAAATCCTACAAGGACTTATACTTATAAAGTGACTTATACTTGTAAAGTGATCATCGCATCAATGGGGCAAGCTCCGGTTGTATAGTATTTTTTTTTTTTTTTAGAAGATAAAAATTTTACTTTAATCTAATCTTAAGTATATATGTGTGTAAAAGTTTCTTTTTAGAGACTTGAACCCCAGTCCTTACCTTTCAAATCCTACAAAGACTTATACTTGTAAAGTGACCATCGCATCAAGAATATGCGATGGTCCAATTGTATAATTAATATAACATCTTTGACCTCTAATTAACCCAAAAGCTTTAAATCTATAAGTTTCTGTTCAAATATTTATATTAACAAGTTACTCTTTTTATTATAATTTAATATGAGACTTCACTTAGACATATATACCCAATAAATAAGTTGACAAATATTTATTCATCATGGATGTGAAGTCAACATTCCTTCATGGGAATTTGAAAAAAGAGATCTTCATGGAGCCACCAAACAAGTTCACGCAACCAATTATAAAGAATCTTGTATGCAAATTAAAGAAGTCAGTTTATGGGCTTAAGCAGTATCCGTGAAAGTGGTATAAGAGGTTTGACTTCTATATTTTTCTGATAATGTACATGGATGATATGTTAACTATTGTTAAGAGCATGTTTGAGGTTGACAAGCTAAAGTCTTTGATATGCGAGAAGTTTGTCAAGAAAGACTTGCGTACTGCTAAAACATTTTTTAGGTATGAACATTCGAAGGGTAGAGAAGCAAGAAAGCGATTGTTGTATCACAAGAATTACATCAAAAAGGTGCTTAAAAATATTAACATGCAAGCTTGTATCACTGCCGAATCACTTTAGATTATCTTTTAATCGGTGACTGAAGAATGACAACAAAAAATTGAAGGCATATCAACAGGGATGGAGTCAGGACTTAGAGTTAAGAGGGGCGGTTTTATTGTTAGTTATATGCCGTGGTTTCGACTTTTGGCTCTATTGCTTAGCCGGCAAAGGTTTTCTTTTATTATTATTTTTTTATTGTGTGTGTAGAGTGTGTCCTTTGTTGGTAAGGAAAAATTTATTTTGTTTAAAGTTTTTAAAGGGCTAAGTTTTTTGTTTTTGGTAAAATTGGTTGATTAGTCTCAATTTTTTTTAGCTTTGCTATTGCCTATTGGTAATTTTTGTTGTTGGGCTAATATTTTGGACTTGTATTTTTTTTTTTTTTTTTAGATTTTAGATCAATAAATTTTTTAATGGACTTTAAAAGGAGGAAAATACTAAATCTACAATTTTTTTTACAAATTTTTGTTGTGATTAGTGGTTATTAATAAGTAAAAAAGTGATGTAAGTGGTAGACTCAAATGTAAACCAGTAAAAATTTGCTACTTCAATAGTCTGTAAAAATGTTATAAAAAAGTTTGTAGCTATAGAATTTCTCTTAAAATGATCAATAAGGGAGACAAAATGTAATTTTATTGAATGAAGTTGATAAAATTAGAACCTAAAATAATAATTATATAATTATATTATTTAAAAAAAATTTGGGGGGGGGGGGGGGGGGACAATGCATGAATGGCTCCATCCATGCATGTCAAAGTTGTGATGCCCCATATTTTTTATTTAATTGAGTGTTTCGTGGGTGTGTCTTGAGTACTAGGTTGATCTGAATATTATTAACAACTAAAAAGAGCCTTAATTATAACTAGATTAGTCCATTTTGAGTATAAGCGCAAATATATTCCTTGGATCATTACTAAATATCCCATATTTTAGTGTTGTGGAGTAATAACCTGGCAAACATGACAAACCCAAGAACATGGAATCTTGTTTGCGAGACTATAGGACTAATTCAGTGGATGACTAGAGGTCTACTATAGGTTATACGTTTACAATGTTAGGAAGGCCAATTTGTTGGAGATTCACAAAACAATTCTTAGTAGCCATGACTACAATTGAAGCTCAAATAGATGTTAGTAGCTAAAGTTGTAAATTGGAAGCTCAAATAGTGCAAAACGCTATTGCTTGTTTAGACCCTAAATTTTAAACTTACGATTAAATTGCTTTTATTCTACTTAACTAAGTACAGATCCTGCAATTAGCTCTAAATTGCATCTGCCAATCAATGGCTTCTTCCAATACTTCCCACACACACCATAACTTCTCTCAATACTCAGATTGGGTGAGGTAAGTGTTGGGCTAAGAACTTCTCAAGGATTTGTAATTGGAGAGGTAGGAGTAGAGGAAAACTAAAAGAAATTGTGTAGATGATTGTGGGTTTACAATCTCTAACTCTCAAGTGTATTGCTAGGGTTTTCTCTCTAAAAGTCTCCTTACAATTTCGTGGGTATGAGGGTTTCTATATATGGGTAAAGATATGAGGAAGGCACATTTAAAATCAGCCAATTAGAGAGTTTTGCAAGTCACTCATGGCTTGGTCCAGTAGCGAATTGACTCGCGAAATGCCTCCTAACACTTGACTATTTAGCTTCCAACATATGCTTCTCACGTGGCCTTTCTCGAATTGTCCACTCACGAGCTAGTCTCAAACTTCACTTTTCATCACAACTCTTCACCAAACTCTCACACCCAACCCTTAAATTAAATCCCACAAGCATACAGAGAAAATATTGACAGAATATAATCAAATTTGATATGGAATTAAAGCAAACAAAAATATAGTTAAAATCACAACTTTATATAAAATATGCACAATGGCTGAAAGGAATAATTAGAGAGCTTAATTAAACCCAAGGTGGAGTTCAGTTGCATTGTGGCCACCATAGTTTCATTTATTTGGTACAACTTCCGGTTTGTCATCCTAGGTTAAAGTATATTAATGTGAGATTTAAAAGATAAGATACTTGATTTTTGTAAGAGAGATTAATCTTGAGAAGATTTAAACTTTAGAGAATTCATTTAGTGTGCAATCACAACAATTATGTTGACAAATGTTTATTTCATATTTGGACCAACCATAGATATTATTTGTTTTGCTAGCTGCCAATTATGTCTAATGAGAATTTTCTCCCTCATTTTGTCATGTGATTTTTTAGCTACCAAACAAGACAAAATCTACACCTCTCTCTCTCTCTCTCTCTCTCTCTCTCTCTCTCTCTCTCTCTCTCTCTCTCTCTCTCTCTCTCTCTCTCTCTCTCTCTCTATATATATATATATATATATATATATATATATGTGTGTGTGTGTGTGTGTGTGTGTGTGTGTGTGTGTGTGTGTGTAAGGTTAAAATTTTATCAACCATCTTGTTGGTTTTATTCCGTGCCAAATTTGCTTGTATTTTAGCAATTAGTAACCTTGTATTTAGGTGGGAATCATGTAAGGGTAGTGTGTGAGAGAGTGTGAAGAAATGTTCAAGATTGTGCAAAGAAGCAGGGACTCGCGACTGGATCCCGCGGGTGGCTCGCGGCTTGTAAGCCGCCAGAAGTTGCACACATGCCAAGCATGCCAGAAATAGAAGCTTCATGCTAACTGTTGCACTATAGGACAAAAGTTCCAGGCTGGCCAGGCTGTTAGCTCGCGACTTGAACTCGCGACTCGGTCCAGTCACGAGGCCAAGTCACCAGACCACCCTGTTTAGGAAAAACTGACTCTTCGCATTCCTTTCTCACCCCACTATATATAAACCCTTATACCCACGAAAAATAGAGAGCTTCTAGAGAGAATTTTGAGAGAGAGACTCTAGAGAAAAACAAGATTGACTTATCCCTAATCTTCACATAGAGACTTCAAAATCCTCTACTCTCTTCCTTTCCATTGTTATATCCTTGAGAGGTACATTACCAAAACCTTTTCTCACCATATCCATATCTATGAAAAGGCCATTTGGTGCTTTGGGAAGTAGCTAAGAAGGGAACAATTTCATATTGATTGATGCTATGGTCAAGTAGCGGAATCCAGTAAGCTAAAGAAGAAATAGGTTCGGCGTAACCTCGTTGGAGTAGGAGCTTGGAGGGCTTAATAACACTAGGTAGATTAGGCTTGGAGGGTTTTCTACTGTTCATGTATCCCAACTACATTCTTTAGTGGATTATTTACCGCTTGGAAGGCGGCGGAGAGGTTTTACGCCGAGGGCTTCAATTTCCTCTTCAATAACACATCGTGTGTTGTCCTTGTATTTGCATCTCTCTTCCCTTAATCTTTGCCATTTAATTTCTACTGTGGATGTGATTTTATTTAGTTTAGATTGTTTATCAATTATGTATTAAACTTATGTTCATATTCCACACATTAATTGTTTGATATTAAACTTGAATTGGTAATTTGTAAATTGGAGGTCTAAATGTTCATAGTGTTTTATACACTAATTGAACTTTTAATATATATATATATATATATATATATATATTGTGGTGGTGAAGCCTAGTTGAATAAAGGTTTTGGGTTGATTTCCACAATTTCTTTGTATTGTGGGTCAAGAATATCCAACAATGGGAGAACCAAAAGATGGCGACACAGCTTCTATAAGAGACAAATGATATCTATCCTCTCAGTAGAACTTAACAGCATAACCGACCCTCTTTTAGGAAATCCAGATTGGACTTCTATCTCACCGAGATGTATTTATCCTCACTACGCTCGTGTTTCTCTCCCCTAAATATTCCAACCCCCACTTTCTCACCCATCGGTCTCTATTTATGGACTTCCTTTAGTGAGATTGTAATGATGAGAACAGTGTTTCCCATGTTAGTGGGTCCCTTTAAGCCATATTCCTAACGAAATGGGACTCGCTACTCATGATTGGTGTGACTCTCATGGAACTTGCACCAAGTGCCAATTGATGCTCGGCGAGCGAATTCCCCCAAGACATTATCTTATGATATCGGCCTAATAAGTGATGCTCAGTCAAGCCATAAGCTTGGGTCAAGCCTGTCTAGAAAATGGGCTAGGTGTTCAGTAAGTAAGTAGGGTGGGAAGGGCCCATTTCAAGAACATGTCCTGAGCTTGGTTTGCACCGATATCCATGGACCATACAACAACCCCTCACAATCCCATTTTCATACCATAGGAATGAGATCGTGGGTATGCTCTCAGTATAATAGGGGATCATGTGTGAAATAACTGTTGCTTCTTGGGGATTCCAACCTTTAGGCAATAAAGGCACCAGATTTGATAGCCTGTGCTTTTCACACGTGCAAGGCCATCTATCAAGATCAGTGGCCAGGATTATCTGTCCGTTCAGATACCAAGGCATGCATGAGATATTGGATTGGAGCGGTTATTAATTTGCCCACCCAAAGCATTTGATGCCCTTACCCCTATAAATATCACCTAGTTCCTTTAGATTCACTTTCTCTACTTCATTTTTTCTCCTTAAGCTTCAATCTAGAGCCTTTCCAGTCCCCAGCTCTCTCTCTTCTTCGAGAACTCTCTTCTTACCGAGAAAGCCCACCCATCTATAAGTCTTCTTCTTCCCATTGCCTCATTTATTCATTTTGTTTTCTCTAGTTATGAGTTTTGCCCACTTAGTCGATACTAAGGAAGCCATGACAGTTTTCAAGGCTAGATATGTCAATGCCAAGGATGTACATATTGAGTACTGTGTAAAGGGAGACATAGAGAATAAGAGAGTGCCCACAGTAAATTTATCCCCCTAATTGCAGTCCTAAAAGGTTGAGTGAGATTCCCTCTAGATCTATTACTATTATGCACCATTAGGTTTTATGGTATTTGCCCTGACCAATGTCTGCCAAACTTCAATAGGGTAGTTAGTTGCGTCAGCTAACTAAATAGGCTTTACAACCTAAAATTTACATGCCATGACATCAATTTCCTATACAACTATTGTGGTAGTGTTGTCAATGGGTATTATCTTCAAGTTCGGGACCCTCAAATAAGGTTAATATCATACTTGCCAGGCTCCAATAGGAATTCACAAGGGGAGTACATAAGGGTGTGGGGAAATTGGCTCGGCGATCAACTTACATGCCCGACATCACCTGTTAATGCAAGTCGGTACCCCCAAAAAGTCTATTGTGCTTGTTTTTTATTGTTTTGTCGTATTTATTTGAATGTGTATTTTTATATTATTTATCTTTTTACTTATATTTGACTTTTCACATTGACCTATTTGACCCTATTACTCAAGCAAGTTCTCAGCACTCAAAGCCATACTTAAGGTTAGTTGAAGTTCGTCCTCCTAGTCCATACTAACGGGTAGCTTTGAGCCTCACACCTTATCATTGGTCGCATCCCCTCCTACACTAGCTTTCAGGACACCGGGGTAGCCTTCTTGGCCAAGCATCCCCTTCCGACATATATCGATGTACGACTAAAGAGATTTCTGCCGAACATCTCGGAGGACGAAGCTCGGCAACAAGGTCCTTGCAAAAGAAAGACAGATTTCCTAGAGCCCTATAACGATAGTTTAGGAGACACGGTCTTCCGGGTAGAACTTCGACACTGACCTATGGGTGACGTTGAAGAAGTGGAACTATAACGACCCAAAGAAAAGTGCTAGCCACATCTGCACTATACCTTAAAAGGACTAGTCACAATTGAAGCTTATTGTTGTTGTTAATAAAGCCCAGATCTACCCAGTAAATATCTTATGTGGGACTCATCACACACCCACACACATCACATAATTAATCAAATTAGGGCATCACAATCTCTTCCATTTAAATCCCTAACATCCTCGTTAGAGCCCACATTGTGGGGTAGTGTCTTTGAGCCCACATGGAATTACCCATGGGCCGGCTCTGATACCATCTCTAACGGCCCCACCCCAACTGTGTAGATATTGTCCACTTTGGGACCCATACCCCTCATGGTTTTGTTCTTTCCCAGGTTGCGTTAGGGAAAAGACCTCTACACATTGAAAGGAGGTCATTCCTCATAAACACATTCTCATGTGCTTCCATAGGCGATGTGGGATTCTATAGAATGCAAGACCCCCCTTTTTGGGTCACTATAGGAACCAAACAACAACATTGTTCAAAGAAGGATTGTTCAGTCAGCTTGGTACATCCTTGCAACTTGGGCTTCCAGGGGACAAACATCTGCTCTGCCTACACCGCCTACCTTACCCATATCTCGAATCCCAATTAGGACCCCACCCTGTACACGTAAGAGGCAAAGGGGAGCTAACATCCAAGTAGAGTATGTTGATGTTGGTGTTTGTGCCCTAAAATCCAATTTATTGGCATGTCATAAATAATTAAATAGTTTAAGTATATGAGACTATTTATAAATGAACTAATGGGACATTATCTTTGTCCAGGAAATGTATAGTATGTGATTTATGTGAAAAGTCACAGAAAGATATAAATCACAAGTTCTTTGTAAACTCAGAATTTTAGTTCATAGTCGGTGATGAAATTGGGCATTTCATCTGCGAAGACTATAACATATAAAATAAGATAATTTGTCTTGATCATGGAAGTGGAGACTTCTAGTTGATATGTTTTAAGAATTAACACATATTAAACTGGACTGTTGTGAAATTTATTATTCTCCTAATAACTGTCAAATGAATAATGAATCTCACGATTTCTATTTACATCAACTCTAAATCCTGAGAGAATAATGGACCTGATCATGAAATGTAGGTTGCTTTGATATATCAGGAGTGAGATATACTAGTTACGGTCAAAACCTCAGTATGTTGGGCAGCCGTATTTAGTATTGATGGAACATATATTCTCAAGATGGAATTCATAATCTCTTAACGGAGATATAAAATATTCCCTTGAGATGAGTTTAATGGGTTTGGTTATTCAAAGTGTTGGGCCCAACCACTTTAGTAAGGAGTTACTAAAGTATATATTTATGAAATTGAATTTCATAAATATATGATGAATAACATAAAGGATTAAACCGGGTACTCAAGGATTAAGATGTAGTAATCTTCAAAGTGACAGTCCACATTCATAACTTTGTATTACTACGAATATTTTAGTGAAGGGGTTCTATGTATAATAAAGTCTTGGGTAATAATTTATAGATAAGGCCTAGAGTGCAACTATATTTATATAGTGGTATTTAATATAATTAATGGTAACTTTGGACTTGTCAAGAGTTAACAGAAAAGCCCAAGGCCCATTGGAGCTAGTGTCTTATTGGTCCCTTTTGGTCCCATCAAAGCCACACACTTAAGCCCAATTGAAAAGGCCCAAAGGGCTAGCCCAATTAGATAATCAGTTATATATAAGGAGAGAAACATACAGAATTTCATAAGGTTTTCATATAAGATCATAAAAAGAATGGAATGGTGTATGTGAGTGTTGGACATTCTTTTATTCTCTCATTGGAAACTGATTGAGAGACCACACTTCTTGGGCATTAAGTGGAATATGAGTGAAGATTAAAAGTGTTCCCAAGTGCAACTAATTTTGTTTTGAATTTCACCACACCAAGGTACGCTTTCTATTCTTTGTTCTAGAATTCAAGGTCGATCCGCGTTTGTTGCTTCCACTGTGTGTTTTGTATGAGATACAAAACCAGATTTTCCAACAGTTGACACTCAGCCTGGAGTCATTACTCCGATCAAATTGGTCCCTGCAGCAATACAGCAGAATATTGTTGCTGAGGAACCAACCATCCTTTCACCTGTTGTTAGGACTGAAGGAGCCTTGCCATTTAACCTTCCTTTTCCAGGGTATAAACATTCCCTCACTCTAGTGAGAGGCTACTTCCTTCCACAGCATTCCTTAGGACATAGAGGAATGGAGAGGGAGGCCACGTGGCAAAAAGTTTCAGGAAAGCACTACTGCTTATTAATGACATTCGCTTCTGGGAAGACACTGTTGATGAGGAGCTCTCCATCAATCTAAAGTGGCATTCTATCGCTATAGGTACTTCCCTAGATTATTTTATGTATAACATTTTAAATATGTCCTAGCACTTTTGCGTACACCCATGTATACTCGCTCCCCATTCTCCACCCCCCCCCCCCCCCCCGCCTCACCCTTTTTAATGTCATCTATTTGGTTCCAGACCGCGCAATTGGTATAATTACTGGATGGTCGTTTGAAGAAGCTATGGAGGAAGCTGACCGTGAGAAGGCCTTGAAATAGGCCAGTAAGTCCACCCTTCAAGAAAAAGAACAAGAGGTTGTTCAAGCTGAGAAAAGAGTGGTTGTTGTTGAAAAGGACCCAAACTCTGCCAAGCACAAATTAGAGGTGCTAAAGGGGAAGCTAGAAGAGTCTAACACCAAGTTTGCACAAGCCTTAAGTGTCATCACGACTTGGAACATAGAGATCGAGGACCTACAAAAGAGGCTGGATGAGGCAAAGCAAAACTTCTATGACATAGGGTTTGATGATGTTGAGCACTCCATAGCTATAGTTATAAAAGAAGCTTGGGTTGCTAGATTCACGGGGGGGTGGATCGCTCTTGCAAATGCCATTCCTCTCCCTAAGTCTTCCTCGTGGCAGATTTGTCGAACATTCCCCTACCAGTGTTCCCAAAGGAGGAGAGCCCCAACTTTCAACAAATTTTGGAGGAGATAGAATCCCACACAGCTGATGCAAACTTAGTGGTCGTTGAGAATCCCAATCTTCCTATTGCTGCTTAGACCTCTACTACTCACCCAAGTCACGTCCCTCTCAGTTCTTCTCCTTCGGCTAAGTAGACATATGAACTTGAGCGACCATCAATCGTTGAGAGTTCGAATGCTATTCCTGCCACCGAACAAGGCCCTCATCATCTCTAACCAACTACCATCTAGGGCGCAAACATGATTCCTATAGCCACCGAATAGAATTTTGACCTGTAGACAAGTATTATCTTTTGTTTTTAGCTTAGCTTGCCCTTTATGATGATGTTTTTATTTTATGTTCAAAACATTAATAAAGTAATTTCTCTTTTGAGTTAACTTATACACTTACTGAGTTTTCACGATTTGATTGCTTCCCTTGATTATTCCCCCCCCCCCCCCCCCCTTCCACCTTATTTTTTTTTTATTACTCTAAGTTTGATGGCCTAATGATAATAAGGACAAAGTGTGTGTTCGATATTAAAGACAGCTTGCATATAAAACAAATAAAACAAGTGATTCCGTGGGGCACTTTGGGTTGTGCCAAGGATACGCCTGAATTTTATGATTTAATTCAAGTTTTATAAGTAGGTTTACACCTGGTCAGTGGCTAGAGTCAGGCTTAGGCCAAGCTTCTATCCTATAAGTAAGTTTACACCTGGTTGGTGACCGGAGTTAAACCAAGGCTAGGCTTCTATCTTGTATTTCGTTCCTCGTTTGTGGAAATTTTATACCTTCAAAACTGACACAATCCTATCCTATGCATAGTTTGTACAAATATACATAAGTTAGTTCATTACACGCTTTATTTTTTATTTACATCAGGGAATACATTAATTACTCGAAGACAATGGCATCCCTTAGTGGAAGAACTTTTGTAAGTTGCTCACACTCCATTGTCAAAAGAGAGGCCGTTCTTCCATATCTTCTAGGTAGTATGCTCCAACACTTGCAACCGCTGTTACTCAGTACGACCCTTCATGCTCCCTTCTGCCTTTCGTAATACAAGGTCCCCGATGACAAACTCCATTGGTTTCATGTTTTGATTGTATCCCCGGGCTAGCCTCTGCTAGTAATCAACTAATCTGATGGATTCCATCGCCCTGTTCTCTTCTAAGAGGTCGAATTGCTGAGTCATGATCATATTGTTTGTGTTCGGGGAGAAACTAGCAACCCTCATGCTCGACAAGCCTACCTACACAAGTATTACCGCTTCTATTCCAAAAGTTAGAGAAAAAAGCGTCTTGCCAGTAGACCTTCTAAGGGTGGTTCGGTATGCCCATAACACATTGGGCAACTCTTTAACCCACTTTCCTTTAGCCCTATCCAATCTCTTCAACCTTTATTTGTCATTTCAGCTTGTCTATTACTCTAGGGATACGCTAGAGTTGAGTACCTATTTTTGATTCCGAGATCGCTACAATACTTCCTGAATGCCTTGCTGTCAAACTATAGTTCGTTAACTGAGATTAAAGTGTCTGGCACTTTAACAAATTTCTTTACATCAACGTCCAAGATATTCGGTAGAGCTTTGGCTTCCACCCACTTGGTGAAGTAATCAATGGCAACTATCACAAACCTCATGTTTCTAGTTGTCAGAGAGAATGGTCCCACGATATCCAACCCCCATTGAGCAAAAGCCTAAGGACTGGATATCGGGTTGAGGCTCCTTTCAGGTTAATGGATGTTTGGTGCATGTCTCTGATATTGGTCACATGCAGCATCTCTCTGCATGTTCGACCACCAAAAGCCTTAGGTCATTGCTTGGTGGGTAAGTGACCAATCTCACGTATGGTTCCCACAAATCCCCTCATGCAATTCAGCAAGTAATCCTTCCACGACGTCTAGATGCAAACATAAAATGTATGGTCCTCTAAAAGATTGTCGGTACAATCTCTTCTCCTCTGACAACCAGAATCTAGCAGACTTCCTTCATATCTTATCACCCTCCCTCGGGTTGCACGAGAGTGATCCATCTATGATGAATGACACAATAGGATCCATCTAGCTTGGCACAACGGTAGAAGCTACCGCCACACAACACTATCGTTCAATACTCGGTTGGTCTACTACTTCAACCTAAATAATATGGGGTATGCAATCCTCCATGGATGAAGCAAGGGTGGCTAGAGAGTCTGCATGGCTATTTTTTCCTCTAGAAATTTGGGCTACCTTTTCCCTATCAAAAAGTTTCAGTAATGAGCTTGCCAACTTAAGGTATTTAGCCATTCGCGGGTCTTTTTCTCCAAAACTCCCTTCAACTTGGTTTACTACGAACCGAGAGTCCGAATACACTTCCACCTCTATGGCATCTAAAGACTTGGCTGCTCAGAGACTGGCCAATAATGCTTCGTATTTGGCTTCATTATTGGAGGCCTAAAAAACCCAACCTAAGCGATCGTTCCAATTTTATTCATTCTGGGGATTCCAGCATAATTCCTATTCCCGCCTCATGTACATTAGAAGCTTCGTCTATATATACCCGCCATGACCAAACTGAAATTTTGCAAATTCCCCGTCCATCATCAATAGTCAGGGTGAACATAGACACAAAATCTGCCAGCATTTTCCCCTTAATGGCATTCCTTAGCTTGTACCTAACATCAAAGGACCTGAGTCTAGTCTTCCATTTAGCTATTCTTCCCGTGAAATTAGACCCCTGTAACAAAGCTTATAGGGGGTGTTTGGTCAAAACGTACACTATGTGAGACTAGAAGTAATGCGGTAGCTTCCTAGTGGCGTGTGCTAGAGCAAGTGTCCTTTTCTCCAACGGGAGATATCAAGTCTCTGAATCTACTATGGTCTTGCTAATGTAATACATCAGCTTCTATATTCCCTCCTAAACCCTTATTCACACCACACTCATAGCATGATCAGACACTACCAAATACATGTAGAGATCCTCCCCTAGCTTAGGGCTTGACGGGATAGGTGGACTAACCAAGTTTTTCTTTAAGCTTTGGAATGCTTCATTGCACTTCGGAGTCCATGTAAACCCTTTCCATTTCTTAAGCAATTGAAAGAAGGGTCTAAACCTATCAACTGATCTTGAGACAAAATGGTTCAAGGTTGCAAGCATCCCCATGAGTTTCTACACCTCCTTTGGATTATTGGGCCGACTAAGTTGTTTGATCGCCTTGATCTAATCAAGATTGACCTCAATACCCCTGCAGGTTATCATATACCCATGGAATTTCCTAGACCCCATTCCAAACACACATTTACTGGCATTGAGGCGTAGTTTGCGGTGCCTCAAAATCTCAAATACTTCGGCTAGATTTTGTACATTCTCCTCGGGCATTTTACTCTTAACAATCATGTCATCAATGTATACCTCCACTGTTTTACCAATATTATCTCTGAACATATGGGTGATCATTCGTTGATACATTGCCCCCGCAATCTTTAACGTGAAAGGCATGACAATATAGAGGTAGTTTCCTTTGGGAGAGATGAATGACGTCTTCTCCTGGTCTTTGGGGGCCAAGGCAATCTAATGATAACCTTGAAAGACGTCCAAGAAACTCATTCTCCGATAACCGTACATTGCATCTACCAGCTGGTCAATTTTCAATACAAGGTAAGGATCTTTAGGGCATGCTCGGTTAAGATCAGTAAAATCAATGCAGACTCTTCACTTCCCGATCTTCTTCTTTACTACCACTTTATTAGCTAACTAGTCTGGATAAAATACCTCTTTAATAGCCCTAGCTGGCTTTAATTTCTCCTCTTCCACTTTCACTACTTCTGCGTAGTGTCGGGCAGCTTACCTCGATTTTTGCGTCTTAGGTGGAAATAGGGATCCACATTTAGCTTGTGCACTATAAACTCCAAATCCACACCAAGCACTTTGTACGGGCTCCAAGCAAATGCATCTAAATTATGGACTAACGGTAACAAAACTACCACTCGACCCTTGACAAATAGGCTTCTACCTATCCAAAAATATCTATCCTCATAGGGCAAGATATGAACCTCAATTAGCTCTTCATCACTATTAGTCCCATTAGACTCCTTAGGGCACTGTAATTGCTATAACAAGCCTAAATCTACTTATTCTTTTTGCTTAATTTCATGGTTAATCACGGCCACCAAACATTGATAGGCTGCTTTCTGGTCGCCTCTCATCACCGTAATGCCATCCTCAGTGGGGAATTTAACATTCACATATAGTGTGGACAGTATGGCTCCTATGGCATGTATCCATGGCCGCACTAAGATCGCCATGTACGGGGAAAATGCATTTACGACTATGAAATCCACCATCACCTCTTTCCTCTCATCTACTACCGGGAGCCTAATCTGCCCCATCAGTACCACCATTTTTCCGTCAAAGCCTACTAAGGGGTATCATACTTCCCAAGATCCTTGGTCTTCAAACCTAGACCCTTGTAAAGATCAGGGTACATTATCTCAAGCCCGCTTCCCTAGTCAATCATAACCCTTTTTACTAGGAAACCCCCAATCCTGAGGGTAATGATAAGAGCATCGTCTTGCGGTTGAGATGTACCTTCAAGGTCATTGTCATCAAAGGCTATCTACCAACAAACCATCCTTGGCTTCTTCTCGGGGTGATTCTTTGTCTCATACTCCTATTAGGTAGTAATGCTCATAATACCTCTCTATTGACTGGCGCTTACACCGACTGATGTAGCATGTATAACCTTATTAATCTTAGGGGGAGGCGACTGTGCTACTCTTCGACTCCCTGATGTCTGTCCTGTAGCGCCTTCCTTTTTGCCTACCACAAACTCTCTTAGGTGCCTAGCCTTAACGAGTTGTTTGAGGTGGTCTTTGAATGCCCTACACTATTTGGTAGTATGTCCCTTATCTCGGTGGTATATACAGTATAAATTATGGTTTCTCCTAGTCAGGTGCCCGCTCGTCTTGCCCGGCCAACGAAAGTATGACTCATGCTTTATCTTCTCAAGAATTTTATGCATGGGTTCTTTAAAGGCCATGTTGACTCCTTCAGCTCGTTGTTCTAGGTTCTATTCCCTAGCTTCTTTTCAGGCTCTCTATTGGAAGCCTTCATGACTGGGATCCTTTGGGTAAAAAGAAGTGGCGAATGCCTTCCCTTTGCTCTGTAACTGATGCATATTTTTGACAGGTCTTATGGTTAGTGAATCCCTTAGCTCAGATTCTTGAGATAGCCCCAATCTAAAAGTGCTCACTACCACCTACTCATTTCCTCCCTCGATCTCATTATACAACCCCTAGTACTGATCCGCATATGACCGGAGAGTTTCCCCACTTCTACTTTTCATAGATAATAAAGCATCAATAGGTTGAAGAGCCCAGCTGTAAGTGGTAAAATGTGCATCGAATTACTAAATTAGCTCACCAAAGTTGTGGGTGGATCCTTTCCTCAGACTGTTGAACCACCTCATTACCGTGGGCCCGAGGCTAGACAAAAATACTTAACACATAAGTTTGTCATTCCACAAATAGAGGGCCATGAGCTGGGTATAGGGGCTTACATGCTCTACCAAGTCAGTTTTACCATCATAAAAAGTAAAGGGAGGGCAAGTAAAATGCCTAAGCATTTCGGTACATTCTATTTCTTCGAAGAATGGTAATCAGGCCACTCTTTGCAAGGCCCTACTCATGGCATTGAGGGCAACACTAAGGCTTCTATGCCTTTTTCTTCTCGGTGCCATTGAGCATTCTTCTTTGGATTCATTTAACCTATCCCTCAACAAGCGAGAATGACTTTGGTGAGAAGATCCTCTTATGTGGTTGCTCAAAGATCCATGGTTGTAGTCCCTTTTTTGGTGCCGACCTCTCACTATGGTATGAAAGCTCAGGGATTCGTTCTTCTCTAGATTCACAATCACTATGATATGAAGGTTCATGAAATAGTTCATTCTCCTTGAGAGGAAGCTTTGTCCGAATCCAAACAAGTTTCATGCCCATCCTACTTGAGATCTTGTTCTCTCTTTTGTTCCCTCTCCATTCTCCTTAGTGCCCAGTTTGAGACCCACGATCGATTTCCCCCTAATCCCACCGGTTCCTCATTTGCATGTGGACCCTCCATGATAGACACTACTACGCCAACTCTAGGCCTCAGCTCAGTGAGAGATTCTCACAGACGGTGCCAATTGTTATGGTGAAGCCCAATTGAATAAAGGTTTTAGGCTGATTTCCCCAATTTATTTGTATTGTGGGTCAAAGATATCTAACAATGGGAGGCCCAAAAGGTGACGACACAGCTTCTATAAGAGACAAATTATATCTATCCTTTCAGTAGAGCTTAATAGCGTAACCAACCCTCTTTTAGGAAATCCAAACCGGACTTCTTTCTCTCCAGGATGTATTTATCCTTACTAAACTCATGTTTCTCTCCCCCAATTTTTCCAACCCACGCTCTCTCACTCATCAGTCTTTATTAGGATTATAATGATAAAAGGAGTGTTTCCCATGTTAGTGGATCCCCCTGAGCCATATTCCTAACCAAATGGGACCCGCTACTCGTGACTAACATGACTCTTTTGGAACTTGCACCGAGCGCCAATCGATGCTCGATAGCCGAATTCCCACAAGGCATTATCTTTTGATCTCGGCCTAATAGGTGATGCTTAGTCAAGCCATGAGCTTGGGCCAAGCCTATCTAGGGAATGGGCTAGGTGTTCCGTAAGTAAAGAGGGCGGGAAGGGCCCATTTCAGGAACGTGTTCTGAGCTTGGTGCGCACTGATATCCATGGACTGTACACACACACACGTATGTATGTATGTATGATACAACAAACCAAAAAACTTACTCACTCACACAGAAATAAGGAAATCAAAGAACAAATTAAAATGGAGGAAACATCCTGTTTGGACTCCATGGTGTCAAAAGCAACATTGAAGAGATCCAAAATGATGCGCACTGAAAGTTCAAATATGTGTATAAACACCCTTGAATGTTTAGACCCCCAATTTACAAGTTAACCAATTCAAGCTTTATGTCAAACAACTAGTGTGCGGAAAATGAACATAAGCTATAATATAGAATTGGAAAAACTATCTAAGCCAAATTAAAATCACAACCCACAGCAGATAATAAAAGGCAAAGATAAAAGGGAAGGAAGATGCAAACACAAAGACAACACGCGATGTGTTATCGAAGAGGAAACCAAAGCCCTCAGTGTAAAACCTCTCCGCCGCCCTCCAAACGGTAAACAATCCACTAGAAAATGTAGTTGGGATACATGGATAGCAATAGACCCTCCAAGCCTAATCTACCCAGTGCACCTAAGCCCTCCAAGCTTCTTGCTCCAACGAGGTTGCGCCGAACCTTTTTCTTTTCTAGCTTCCTGGATTCCGCTACTAAACCGTAGCATCAACCAATGTAGATTGGTTTCTTCCTAACTGCTTCCCAGAACACCAAACAACCCTCTCACAGTGATGAATATGGTGAGAACAAGGTTTTGGTAAAATGCCTTTCAAGGGTTTGACAATGGAGAGAAAGAGAGTTGAGGAATTTGAAGAGACTCTAATGTATAGATTGTAGGTGAATCAATCTTGTTTTACTCTAGGGTTTCTCCCTCAAAATTCTCTCTGGAAGCTCTCTTTCATTTGTGGGTATAAGGGGTATTTATACTAGGGTGAGAGGAGAATGTGAAACGTCAGGTTTTTCAAAACAGGGGTGGCTCGCGGCTTGGCCTCGCTACTTGACTAATTCGCGAGACCCACTTGCGAGATAACCATATGGCCAGTTGTCCTGTTTTGTCATGTAGTGCTCTAGCTAGCATGACTGTTCACCTTCTAGCATGCTTGGCACGTGTGCTACATCTGGCGGCTTGCAGTCACAAGTCACCATCGAGATCAAGTCGCGAGTCTCTGTTTTCTTGCACAATCTTGAGCAATCAACACTCTATCTCACTCACTACCCTTACAACAAACCCACCTAAATACAGGGTTACTAAATGCTGAAATACAAGCAAATTTGGCACGGAATAAAGCCAATAAGATGGTTGATTAAATTCAACCTTACAATCTCCCCCTTTGGCTATTCCATGACAAAACCCTAAAACAGATTCTAGACTTAACATGTGAGTTGGGAACAGTTGAGCAAAACTCACTCACACCTAACTCTAGAAGCTGTGAAGCACTTGAATCATAAGAACATGAAACTCCTGAAACACAACAATACACCATGATCATTGTATGCAGAAAAGTATGAAATGCATATGAAACAGGCTTAAGGTGATCAAGCAAAGATGAAGTGAGGTATCAAATCATGGCTTGATCAACCAAGTAATCACCACAAGGTAGTGATCACAGTGTTCATTCACACTTGGAATGAACACTTGAACATACAAGTTAACAAGAACAAAGCAAGTTACTTGTATGCCTAACACTCAACCAATACATAATACACTAAGTATATGCATCTAAGAACAATCCTATAAGGGCACAAGAGTGACAGTACTTAAAACAAAATGCAAGACATTTAGATAGAAGTAATGATTTAAACAAAGCATAAAAGGCTGCATAAAGCAAGGTACAAACCATAAAGCCTACAAACATGCATAAAACATAACCCTAAAAGCTTACATAAGCAACATGGGTACAAAACACAATATATACTGAATAACATCAATAATATATATAAAGAGTAAACCAAGTTTATAAGATAAGAGTTAGAAACAAAAATACATCAAAACCACAGTGTATCAAACCCATAGTAACACTAAATATACAAAAACATAAACCTATAAGTTTAAAGGATAAAACTTAAACAAAAGTATGTGTGTACTCCCCCTATTACTATGCACACTTCCCTTTGAGCTTTCTCCCCCTTACTGAATGCTCTCCCCCTTTTTGGCACGAATAGCTAAAGGCTGTCGTCCAACTTCTATTGAATAGCTTCTAGCTGATTCTCCATGGTCTTGAGTTGCATTTGAACATGGTTATTGGTGGAGTAGAGAAGTGTCACCATCTCATCAACGCGTTTCTGAATATTTGCAAGCAAACTAGCCACTCTATCAGTTTGAGGATCAGTCTGTGCTTGCGGAATGCTAGCTTGTGGAACTTCAGGGATGACACGCGAAGTAGGTGTGGTATGTACAGGTGTCTTTGACTCTGGAGCAGATGGAGTGACCGGAGAGATGTGTGCACTCTTTGGTGTTTTAGAGGAGTGACTTCTGCTAGCTTAAAGAGTGTACATGGATATTGGACGCTGACGGGGCAACATTTTTCCATCTGTGGGAGGAACAATGCCTTCATGAAGAATGAACTTCATGATGAGACTGCAAAATGGAATACATCCTCGAGCTACAGTTCGAACCGCGGTCTTCCTCATGGTTTGAAAGATGTGAGCACAGATATCAATGGGGGCTCCTGTAATGAGATCACAAAGGAATTGAGCTCTCCCAAGATTTATGAAGGTAGTGTTAGACAGTGGGTAGAGATTAGAGAACATGATCAACTTTAGTGTGGTCAGCTCTGGTGCAAACTTTGCAGTGCTGATGGATGTGCCTGTATTGTATACTTCATGATCAGAACCTAGAACTTGTAGAATGTCTTGAATATCTAGAGTTCGATCATCGTACGGAGTTAGATCCACATTCTCAGGTCTAGTGATGCAGAGAATATCGGCGATGGAGTTCGAGGAAATGCCAAATTCCTTTCCCCTAACCTAGAAAATGAGTTCAACTCCAAGATCACTTGCATTACAGAAGCATTCCTAAACCAGTTCATCCATTGGATCGACAAAATTCCCAAATAAGTTTGCCCAATCTCGTGGCTCAAAGATTCGAGGGATAAAAGTGGTCCCTAAGGTGTCAAACTCAACCCCCCGTTCCACTATAGGAGTTGACTTGTCAAAGATGTTTGAGTAGATGTGTGAGGTAAGCGGGGTTCTAAACCTCTCCAAATTGGAGTCTTGAGATGACTGTGATGAGAGTCGAGTCCTTTTAGCAACTGGGGTTGCTGGATCGTCAACAACAATGTCTTTGCCCTTAGAGGATCAACGAGACATCTGCAAGAGAATAAGCCCACAGCAAAGAACCAAAAACAGCACCACACAAGATAAATATCAACATGATTAGATGCAAATAAGAGTGTAAACTAGAGATTTTAATACACAAATACAAACTTAAGACAAGTCAGACCCAAACAAAACCACCATCAATACTAAAGTGCATAATAAGACAGGTGCAACAAAATGGTGAAAGTGCAATAGAGCATAGAGAAACACAAATTCAGAAATAACTGTCAATGAGACAGTCTACCATGACCATGATATGCATAAAATGACAACATTCGAACATTAGGAACGGATAGCAAAAATCAGACCACATAAGGTAGGAACAGGCATAAAATATCAAAATGAAAGAGCAGAACACCCAAAATAGAGCACATGGCAGTGAGACATAACATTCAGAAAATGAAGTGTTTTAAGAGATACTTTCAAGATGCAATCACACACATGTTATGTTATCATAAAAACACAGTAATATGAGATAAGTAATCAAATGCCGCAAGCATACTTCAACACACACACAAGTGAATGGAGCAAGTCACAAAGTGTACCAAACCCATTTATCAAAAGAGTTTGAAAATCAACAACAGGCAAAAACAGAACAAAGAAAAAGCACAATGTGACCAACAATATGAAAACGAATGAAAGCAACAACAAACACAACCAGCCAAACCCATCAAACCAAGAGAAGAATGATTCTAAAATAGAATCTACTCAAATGGCACGAAAAACATTCATTAAACAGAGAATATGAGATGAGGAAAATAAGACCCATACCTTTTCTTGATGATTTTGAGAAGAAATGAAGGAACAATGGAGTTGGGAGTGGGTAACACGGTGTGTTTGAGAAGTTTCAGAAAGAAAAGACAATGAACAGTCACAATAAGTTCGAGGGAAAACTGAAAAAGATTTAAAAACTGCCCCTATTTTTGCCAAACACGTGTTTTTTGCGACTGAAGTGAGTCGCCAACAAGTCGCCAGGTCAAGCCGCCAAAACACTCAAAGACAAAATTGTGAAAAAAAATTTCTAAGTGTTTTTCACGACTGGAAGGTCTACCCGCGAGGGAGTCGCGAGCTGAGCCGCGAAAATCTCTGAGTAACCCTCGTGACTGGACCTTCCACTCGCGAACAAGTTGCCAAAAATGACCCGCGAACTCGCGACTGAGGCCTGCGACTTGACTTACCCGCGACTGAGTCGCCAAAACAGGGCAAAAATGAATTTTTGAAATTTTCAGATTTTAAGAACAAGATACTTTCCAAAAACACCTAAAACACTCAAAAATCTTTTTGTGCTTGAATCAACATAGATTGAGCATGTGAAAACACATTTCAACAAATACAATCACACAAATGAATATGGCATTTATTGAACATAGACTTGTGTATTGTATGTGGATATCAACAATGAGATAGTCCTTAGTCTAATGTGAAGCTTCAATGATCAATTCAACCAAGACATACACAATTAGCACTAGATCATATGACCCATCTCAATTATAGAAATATGTATATATGACCTCCCACAAAACTTGATAACATATCTTGGAGCTTTACATTTGACTCCACTTTTAACCATAACATTTGATCTTTTTGATCCTTTCGAGAAAATCACCTCTCATTGTGAGAGTGATAATAGATATTTCACCTTGATGAGATAGCCTTTGGCTTTTTGAATAAACTTTCACTTTAATTTTTGGTCGCTTTCCCTTTTTTCTAGTCGAATACTAGTATGTGCGACAGGCTTTTGCAGCTCAATATCTCTTTTCATTTGGAGATTTACATTTGGTGAGCTCTTTTTAGCAAAAACAAAAAATAAAGAGTGGGAAGATATATAGACACAAGTCTATGCATGTCTCAAGATTATCATAACCATTCACTCATCATTCATGACAAGTTTGAAGATCTATTTACAACAATCACATAGATTTCAAGATTTCTCCCACAGTGATAAGAGTGCAAAGAAACAAGCTATACTCGAAAATACACAAAGCCATTAGCACAAAAGTACAAGGCAAAACAAATTTTGAGACAAAACTCAACTATGTCAATCAAACTTTTTGATTTTCTAATTTTTATGTGATTTTTGGATTTTTGACACAAGAAGAAAAAAAATAGATCAAAAACAAAAAGAAAACCAAAAGTATGCACAAATAGATAACCAAACACCCATCAACATAAACAACAAGCAAACAATCAAATATCATCACAAAGCATAGGAAGTATTAATGCATGGACATGTTGTAATACTTATGCATGAGTACCCTTTTTCACCCACACGTCACTTGCGTTTGGGGTGATTTCCTTATAGGATTGGGTACGGGAGTTAGGGCTTTCAAACCTTCGTGTGAAGCTTTCCAAGCAGTTGGTGAATGTACCAATCATCTTCATCACGTTCATCATTCCGGGATCACCATTTTGATCTCTTGATGGTTCACTTGCCTAATTTCTTCTATCATTTCTAGGTCCTCGTGACCTTTGAAGAGTTGCACTATTCTTTGCTCTCAGCTTTTGACAATTTGGTCGAGTATGCCCTTGAAGTCCGCAATGATGACACACATAATTTGATCTAGGACCTCTTTGTGGTCATGGACGAGACTTGGCTCAGGATTCAGACCTGCCTACAGACTGATTACGTGAATTCAACAACTGTTCGTTCCCCACATTTCTCTTCTCCTCTATCTTGGGCTTCTCAGCAGTAGGACCAACATCAGCTGATTCTTTGGCCTTTATAAACTTCACTTCTTTAGTGACATTTCCAGATGAGCTACTCCCTCCAGTATATCCCAATCTGGATTTGTCTGAAAAGCTCTTTTGAGATGAAATAACATCATCTAGCTTCTTGGTGGTGACCCTCTCTATTTTAGCATTCGCTTGCACAACCTCTTGTTCAAGAAATCTCACTTTTGTGTAAGCTTCTAACAGCTCACCATTTAGTGTTTCTATCTCACATTTGGCCTCCCTATATCGGATTAGGAGACTCTTATAGTCCTCCTCTGCATTCTTCATTTTTCTCACAGCTGCCTTGGCCACCCTTGTGTACTCACCCGATTTCTCCAGGAGCGAGTTATAATTCTCTTGAAGATTGGCTGTGCTTTCATCTTCTTCAGAATCTGATTCTTCAGCAACTCCCAGTGATTCTTCATCACTATGTTCTTCAAGGTCTCGTACAAGCAGATTCAACTCGTCTGAAGACTTAACATGGGTAATAGTCATAAAAGCTGAATAGTTCCCCTCTCCATCACAGCTTTCTTCAGATTCTGAGTCAGATGAATCCGAGTCACTCAATGTCGTGGCATACACTTTGCCTTTCGATTTCAAATAATTCGGACATTCTTTCTTAAAGTGTCCGTGCCCGTTACGTTCGAAACAAGTGACATCTTGTATAAATTGGGATTCTTTTCCATCTTTCTTTTTGAATTCCTTTTTCTCCCTTCCTGAAATTTGGAATTTTCCTTTATCACCAAATTTGCCATTATTTTTGAATTTCAAGAATTTTTGGAAATTTTTTATAAAATATGCAACATCTTTGTCAACCACATCTTCTTCCGATGAGTCATGGTCTTCCACCTTCTCATTAATGGTCTTAAGAGTAAGAGATTTACTCTTCCGTTGATTGGGCAGCGACATCTCATAAGTCTGAAGAGAACCAACCAACTCCTGGACTTTGATGTCATCAAAGTCCTTGCTCTCTTCAATCGCTGTCACTTTAGCACGAAAACTTTCCGGCAATGATCGAAGGATCTTCCTTATAATTTTAGAATCCTCCGTTTTCTCTCCCAAATTGAACTTGCTTACAATCACCTCATTTAGCTTGCTATAGAAAGAGTCAAAGGACTCATCCTCACTCATTTTTAACTCCTCAAACTGAGTGGTTAGCATCTGTAGCTTGGTGTCTTTTACTTTCTTCGTGCCTTCTTAAGTGGTCTCCAATATCTCCCATGCTTCTTTAGCAACAGTAATGTGAGAGTTCCTGTGAAATTCATCTGGAAACACACCACAGAAAATAGCATTGAGTGCTTTACTGTTAGCATTAGATGCAGCGAGTGCTGCCTTATCCCATGTGGATTTGGCTTCCTTAGGCCTGGTCCAACCTATCTCAACAGCATCCCAAACAGATTCATCAATGGAACACAGAAATGTTCTCATATGAACCTTCCAAAAAACATAATTACTACCATCAAAATATGGAGGTGCATTTAGGGATTGAAACCGATCCATCTTAATGGGGAGTCAAGGATCACACAATGGTAATGAAACCACAAGAAGTGTACCCGCTCTGATACCAATTGAAAGTTCAAATATGTGTATAAACACCCTTGAACGTTTAGACCCCCAATTTACAAGTTAACCAATTCAAGTTTTATGTCAAATAACTAGTGTGCGGAAAATGAACATAAGCTATAATATAGAATTGGAAAAACTATTTAAGCCAAATTAAATTCACAACCCACAACATATAATAAAAGGCAAAGATAAAAGGGAAGGAAGATACAAACACAAAGACAACACGCGATGTGTTATCGAAGAGGAAACCGAAGCCCTCAGCGTAAAACCTCTCCGCCGCCCTTCAAGCGGTAAAAAATCCACTAAAAAATGTAGTTGGGATACATGGATAGTAATAGACCCTCCAAGCCTAATCTACCCAGTGCACCTAAGCCTTCCAAGCTTCTTACTCCAATGAGGTTGCGCCGAACCTTTTTCTTTTCTAGCTTCCCGGATTCCGCTACTAGACCGTAGCATCAACCAATGTAGATTGGTTCCTTCCTAACTGCTTCCCAGAACACCAAACAGCCCTCTCACAGTGATGAATATGGTGAGAACAAGGTTTTGGTAAAATGTCTCTCAAGGGTTTGACAATGGAAAGGAAGAGAGTTGAGGAATTTGAAGAGACTCTAATGTATAGATTGTAGGTGAATCAATCTTGTTTTACTCTAGGGTTTCTCTCTCAAAATTCTCTCTGAAAGCTCTCTTTCATTTGTGGGTATAAGGGGTATTTATACTAGGGTGAGAGGAGAATGTGAAACGTCAAATTTTTGAAAACAGGGGTGGCTCGCGGCTTGGCCTCGCTATTTGACTAAGTCGCGAGACCCAGTCGCGAGATAACTGTATGGCCAATTGTCCTGTTTTGTCCTGTAATGCTCCAACTAGCATGACTGTTTACCTTCTGGCATGCTTGGCATGTGTGCTGCATTTGGCGGCTTGCAGCCGCGAGTCACCCGCGAGATCAAGCCGCGAGTCTCTGTTTTCTTGCACAATCTTGAGCAATCAACACTCTATCTTACTCACTACCCTTACAACAAACTCACCTAAATACAGGGTTACTAAATACTAAAATACAAGCAAATTTGGCACGGAATAAAGCCAATAAGATGGTTGATTAAATTCAACCTTACACGCACTAATTTGTAGTCCATGGAGTTAAAAGTAACATCATTGGATCTCGTCCACCTAAATCCGCTTTACCAATCTATATCACTCTATAATTTTCACAATTTTTAGGATTTATTTTTTAATTTTTACTAATCCTCTATTTTGTTTCCTATAGAAAAGTAGAGGGAAAGGAAAAACAGCTAGGCTAGTTTTTGCTTCAGTGTTCTTATTTTTGTTCTCTTAGGGCTCTGGTTGTTTTGAGGAAATTTTGATTTAGATTTCCAGAGAAGAAAACTCAAATGATTTTGCATAGTATGGTTGAGAAAAATTTCTTGTTGAATAATTTCTCTATTACATTTTTTATAATAGGATCAATTTAATAAATTTGATTCATCTTTTAATAGTAAAAAAATTTCTCCTATATTGGTTTGAATACAAACTTTATAATTGGATACATGGGCGGGTTGGGTCCTATACAAATTAAATGGGTTAAGCAGGTAATATATATTTAAATGGATAATAAATGGTTAATTATATACTCAATTCATTTATGACTCAACTCATACATACCTAACCCAACCCTACTCAAAAATCTACTCAACCTGTCCAATTATCACCCTTGTACTACTTGTGATCACATGATTAAGATAATTGGTAATTAATTGAAAATTTTGATGTATATTAAATATTGGGGTCTAAACCGAATTTTATAATTAGGAATTTTTTTAATAAATGCTAGATACGTCATACATTAAGCAACTTTTTGGAATATTTTAAATTTAAGAACCTGTCATTTGTAAATTTCTATGGAGTTTCTTTTAACCTTTAAATGATTGATCATTGACGAATCTCAACTATTTAAATTTTGTTTTTTTTCCTTTTAGAAACATGAATGAAATTTTATTTATCATCGAATAACTATATTTTATGGGTATTCGAACGTTATCATGTGTAACTCACAAAGTGGGTTTTGGGCGTGACACACCTAGGCGATCACACTAAAGAAAAAAAAAAAAAAAAACGTAACAGAGAGAGAGATCCTAAGGTCCCTATTTACAGTTGCTTCTAGTAGGTAAATTAGGTTATTCTTTAACTTTGCAATATACTCTGCCTTTGACCAAGTTTATAGACATCCTAAAATTTGTCACTTAATTTTGATTGCGTAGCTAGGAAAGTTTTTGAGATATAATGTTTTAGAATTATAATTAAATGCATGATTTTAAAAACTAAACCAATTAAAAAACTGATAAAAGGAAATGGTTTTTGGTTATTTGGTCCGATTGGGGTCAAACTAGTGGTCGAATCGATGGTGTCATAATTAGTTAATTAATAATTTTAAGATTACAAAAATATAATAATAATAAGTTTATAACTAATGATATCTCCCCCCTCCCCCCACCAAAAAAAAAAAAAAAAAACTCATGATATCCAATCAAAAACATTAATGTTATTTCAAATCAAGTGAGTTTTCACCTTATTTAAAAACAAAAGTACAAAAATGTAACTAAACATATTAACATTACAATATCACCCTCAAAATAAAACAATTAGTGGCATAAACTTCTTTTATGAGTGCAATATACAACCATCACTATAAAAAAGTTGGACTCAACTAGCCATTTTGAAAACTTACGTCTTTATTTTCTTTTATTACATTAACTATAATTGTTGATCCTAAAGAAAAAAACAAAAAACAAAAAACAAGAGACTGTAATTGTTGGTCATTTGGTCTCACAACAAATATATTATTATGAAATTATAAATATAAGTGAACAGTAGTTTCTTTTTTATGAATTCGTTTTGAAGAAAAATCAAGTAGATTTTAACTCTTTTTTTTTTTTTTTTTTTTTGATTAACTACAATTAACATCTTAGAAAAAAACAAAGTAAAATAAACAAATAAATTTAAAGTCACGTGGGTCGTGACTTGCGTTGCTAATTTAACAAGTACAGAGTACTCGGAGCCTTTTTTGCCAAATATTGTAAAAATTAGAATTTATATGCTTTATGTGTACCGTGCAAAGATTTTTAGTTAAATGAAGAGAGATGTAAAAATCAGTGTTAGTATTGTCGAATTACAAGAAAAAGGAGCCCGGTCACTATAGATACTAAAATTAAGGATAGAACTAGGTGGGGCCCAAAGGAGCCGGGCCCCTCTAGTCATAAGAGAGAGAGAGAGAGAGAGAGAGAGAGAGAGAGAGAGAGATTTTATACAATTTTATATTTGACCCCCTTTTTTTAAAAATTTGGACATCTTTCTTTATAATTTTACATTGATTTCATTATAATAGCATTTATATCAGTTATAAAATAATGTAAGGTCCCAAATTTTTCCAATCAGACAGAGAACATTTGAAGGTGGTGGCTGGTTCCCAGCACCACCGTACTCAATGAGTTGCCTTAGCTGGAACTGTCATGGGCTTGGGAACCCACAGACAGAAGATGAACTAGTTGCGTTGGTACGCAACAAAGATCCCAAGTTGATCTTCTTAATGGAAACTAAGGTTGAGAAATCAGCTTTAGATAGAATTGGTAGAAAGATTCAATATTCTAATTTATTTGTGGTTCCTCAGCATAATTCAGGGGGTGGTTTAGCTTTGTATTGGGCTGCTGACTTTAATGTGGATGTTCAATCTTTTTCTGAGAACCATATTGATCCTATTATTGACCATGGAGTTGATGACGCCTGGCGGTTCACAGGTTTCTATGGAGACCCTGAGACCGCCAACCGGGAAAACTCCTGGTCCATGCTCAGAACGTTGAGTAATCGTTTCACCCTTCCTTGGGTTTGTATTGGTGATTTTAATGAAATTTTATTTGCTAATGAGAAACAGGGATGGCTTAATAGACCGGAGAGACAAATGCAGGGTTTTCGAGATGCTCTTGATTTTTGCAAGTTGAAGGACCTAGGGTGTAATGGCTTCCCATTCACCTGGTGCAACAGGCGACCAGGAAATCAGAATGTGTGGATTCGCCTGGATAGAGGGGTAACCACAATTGACTGGATATTGAAATTTCCTTCCTCTAGAATTCACCATCTGGATGCCTTCCACTCTGACCACAAACCCATTCTTCTTAGTCCAGACTCAGAATTGAACCGGTTTTACAAAAAAGGGCGCCCTTTCCGGTTTGAAGCCATGTGGTTGAGGGACAGGTCCTGTGAAGATGTGGTTCGTGATTCTTGGGGAAAGGGGATGGCCCAAGCCACTGCATGGGGATTCAATAGCAAAATATTGGCTTGCCAGTCTAACCTCAGAGTA
Source organism: Quercus engelmannii (assembly GCA_029955605.1). NCBI lineage: Eukaryota > Viridiplantae > Streptophyta > Magnoliopsida > Fagales > Fagaceae > Quercus > Quercus engelmannii. Next base: position 5,256,364 of record JARPSG010000002.1, read on the forward strand.
TGGAATAAGAAGATATTTGGCCATGTTAGAAATTCTTTGAAACAGAAAGTAGAAGATTTGAAGTTTGAAGAGGAAAATGGGGGATACAGAAACAATCCTATTAGAATCCAGGCCTTACGTGATGAAATTCAGAAGTTACAGGCAAAAGAGGAATGTATGTGGAAGCAAAGATCCAGAAATGGATGGCTTAAGGAAGGGGACAGGAACACAAAGTATTTCCATTGCAGAGCCAATCAAAGAAATCGGCGGAACCTAATTACAGGATTAGAAGATGAGACTGGAGCATGGGTTGAAGATGAGGATGGTATGGGCAAAGTGGTGGAGGGTTATTTTGAACAAATCTTCACCAGTTCAAATCCGAGTGATTTTAGTAATATCCTCAGTAGTATTCAAAGGGTGGCAGGAGAGGATGATAGAGACCACGTAGAAGGGGACTTCCAAGCATGTGAGGTCAAAGAAGCTCTCAATTCAATGGCCCCTCTAACGGCTCCTGGTCCTGATGGTATGTCTCCTATTTTCTATAAGTCTTTCTGGCATATTGTAGGTGAAGATGTGACTGCAGTGGTTCTTCGAGCCTTAAACATAGGTATTGTCCCAGAATCCTTAAATACTACTTTCATCACTCTCATCCCCAAAATTGAAAACCCTAAGAAGGTTTCTGATTTCAGGCCCATTAGTCTATGTAATGTTATTTATAAACTTATTCCGAAAGTAGTGGCTAATCGTTTGAAAAAGTTTCTAGCTAATGCTGTGCCAGATTCTCAGAGTGCCTTCCTATCGGGTCGATTGATTTCTGATAACATTCTTGTGGCTTTTGAGACCCTCCATTATTTGAAGAGGAAGACAAAAGGAAAGATGGGATTCATGGCTCTTAAGCTGGATATGAGTAAAGCTTATGACCGAATGGAGTGGGGATTCTTGGAGGCCATTATGCAATATTTGGGGCTTGAAGAGAGGATGAAAAGAATTATTATGTCATGCCTGCAGTCTGTGTCTTACTCTATTTTGCTTAATGGGCAACCGGTTGGTAGCATCAAGCCTTCGAGGGGCCTTCGCCAAGGTAATCCGTTATCACCGTATTTGTTTCTCTTGTGTGCCATGGGGTTACAAGGTTTATTACAAAAAGCTGAGGTAGAGGGAAGTATTAAGGGAGTGGCTATTAGTAGATTTGGTCCTCGGGTTTCTCACTTATTTTTTGCAGATGATAGTGTCCTCTTTTGTCGTGCTACTGAGGCCGAATGTCAGAGAGTCCTGGATATTCTGTCTACTTATGATAGGGGAACGAGTCAAAAAATCAATAGAGAAAAGACTAATATTTTCTTCAGTTCTAATACCCATCATCAAACCCAATCTCGTATCCAACAACTCTTGGGAGTTCCGGCAATTAGACAATATGAACAATATTTAGGGTTGCCTGCATTAGTGGGGCGGGGGAAAAAGAGGAGTTTTATTTACCTTAAGGAGAGGGTGTGGAAGAAAATACAAGGTGGAAGGAAAAGTTACTATCTATAGCTGGAAGGGAAGTCCTCATTAAAGCTGTCATTCAAGCCATTCCTACTTACACAATGAGTTGTTTCAAGCTCCCTAAATGTTTGATTAAAGAGTTAGAAGTCCTCATTCGGAAATTTTGGTGGGGCTACAATGATGCCGCAAAGAAGGTGCACTGGGTTAGCTGGGAGAGGTTATGTGAAGCTAAAGAAGTTGGTGGTATGGGCTTCAAAGAAATTGAGAAGTTTAATGAAGCCCTCCTTGCTAAACAAGTCTGGTGCATGATGCAAAATCCGGAGTCCCTTTGCTTCAGAGTTTTTAAGGCTCGATTTTTTCCTAATTGCTCTATTCTTGATGCCAAGGAATCCAACTCCGGCTCCTATGCTTGGAAAAACATCCTTAGTGCTAGAGATGTCATTAGAAAGGGTATGGTTTGGCGTATTGGGGATGGCCAGTCTGTCCGGATCAAAGAAGATAAGTGGTTGCTGGTGAAACCTAGTAGATTAATTCTCTCCCCCCTCCCTCTTGTCATGGCAGAAGTGAGGGTTAGCTCCCTCATCAATCCAGATTTGAGTATGTGGAAATCTGAGGAGGTAAACCGATTGTTTTTGCCCCATGAAGCTTCGTTAGTTCTGGGCATTCCACTTAGCCAGAGAAAGCCTGCTGGCCGTGTCTCTTGGTCTTGTACCCCATCCGGGGAGTTCAGCACTAGCAGTGCTTACAAGTTGTTGGCTGCCCCGTCCTCAACGGATCGTGCCAGCTCTTCCAATCAAGATTATCAGCGAAGTTTCTAGAAAGGGATTTGGAAGTTGCAGGTTCCCAATAAGATTAAACATTTTATTTGGAGAGTTTGTAATAATGCTCTGCCCACCAAGAGCAATCTGAAGCGAAGGCATATTATAGATTCGGACCTCTGTGATCTATGCAAGGATGCTACGGAAGACTCTCTCCATGCACTCCGTTTTTGCTGCCACATTGCTCCTGTTTGGCAGCCCTTCCAATGGTTTCAGACCATGATAACCCCCCCTCCCCTGAACTTTTGTGATTTAATTAACAAATTTTTGCAGGTTCGCGATGAGCTGAGAACGGAGATGTTCGCAACTATGACATGGTGCTTATGGAATAGATGGAATACTCTCCATTTTGGTCATCCAGCTCAGCCCCTCTCAAATATCAGTACCGTTGCAGGTGCTCTACTCCAGGATTTCATGGCTAGTCAAATTTCAGAGACTCCCCGCCTTTGACCTTCTGCTCAGCATCAATGGCGCCCTCCATAACAGGGCTTTGTGAAAGTAAACTTTGATGCTGCCATGTTTAATCACTCGAACTCGGCCGGACTTGGTGTTATTGTACGTGACTGGCGTGGCGTCTCCCTTGGTGCTCTGTCAACGCACACGTCGCTAGCTTCATCTGTAGCTGATATGGAGGCTCTGGCATGTCTTAGAGTAGTCCAATTTGCTGCTGAACGTGAGTTTCAACAAGTGATAATTGAAGGTGGTTTGGTCATAATCATTGCTGCCATCACCCAGAAACGTTCCTTACTATCCTCCTTTGGTAATACTGTGGATGATGTTCTGTGCTTGCTGCCTAAATTTTCTTCAATTCAGTTTAATCATGTAAACCGCTCTGGTAACTTAGTGGCGGATGCTCTTGCAAAGAAGGCTGCATCCATTGTAGGCTGTCATGTTTGGCCAGATGCTTTGCCTTTTGACATTGCTGCTTTGGTCGACTTTGATGTTCATTAAGTTCTTGTTTTTGTTTCTTCAATAAAGTCCCAGACTTGAAGTCTGGTTTCTCAAAAAAAAAAAAAAACTCTAAAATACACTCACATTGGTCTATCTGCCTATGTATCATTGTTAATGTTTATGTCAATGAACATGATCGATGTTAATGTCTATGTCAATGTTGATAATGATGAAAAAAATGTCAATGGAAAAATAATTTTGCAAGATTATGAATATGATGGTAACATTAGCTTAGATGCAATTAAACATATATTATCACTTCTGAGTTTAATCAATTTGAATATGTATGTTATAAATTTATATTAATTTGATTTTTTTAGTTAGCTTTGTTAAAAATTATTTCATAAGTAAATTGGTCGTTAGTTGTATATTTTCTAAATTTATAACAAATATACATTTTATATATGTATATTTGTAATTTTTTATACTTTTATTAGGTGTTTGTGTATTTTACAATACACGATATGATACAATATGATATTGACAGAAAAGTAAAAAATCGATTCACAAATCAAATTACGTTTTGACAACTATGAGAATTTAACATAGAGAATCAAGTTTGTGGAGAGACAAAATTCTAGAAAAGAATTTATAGAAAGAGAGAAAATGATTGATTTTTAACAAACCTTTCTCTTGTAGCCCATCACGATGAGGATGATTTGTATGGCAAGGCTAAATACAACCATAGTTTGTATCTCCCGTTCACTAATAATTTTTCTCAATTTTAGTGAGAAAAACTCTAAGCCCTTCTTCAACTTCATCGTCAAAATGAAACTGCTAGCCATTGAAGGGTGTACCAAAAAACAAGCAAACAAACAATGAGAAAAAATAAAAAAAGGAAAAAACAAAATAAAACACACGAGTTATTGATTGCTCAAGTAAGCTCACTTACCAGATTTTGTTTTCAATCTTCGAAACTGACAAGGGTCTCTTGTTGTTGCTAGTGTAAAGTTACGTGCTTATTTGGATTGCCACAACGCGTGGTGATTTTCATATACTAATAGAGCTTGTAATAAAGCCAGTCTATAGCTAGCTTATATATATTATATAAGCAATTACAGTGATTCTGGAGTCAGTGACACGTAAAGTAATAACTTTTTCTTTTTAAAAAAAAAAAAAAAAAAAAAGAAGCAGAAAACTTTTGCAGTGGTGTACTTCACAAGATTGAGTCCAGGTTTTTTTTTTTTTTTTTTTTTTTTTTTTTATTAATTAAGTAATTATTCGATGATAAATATTTTTTTTTTACTTTTTTTTTTGCCAGAAGTAATTATTCCATGATTTAGTTTAATGTGTACTGTCCTTTTATTTTATAATATTTGTTCTAAAGAATGGAAAAAGAAAAGCATAGTGCATAAGGACATTGACATAGTCGGTGTTAAAATTTTTAATTTACATAATTTTGCTTAAAAGTAACTCGCATCAGTTTGTGTATATAGTTTAAATTTACAAGTTTTCTATAGTCATCATGTAAATTTACACTAACATTATTTATTTTTCATTTAATTGTTTTTTCTTTGACGTATCTTGAAGATGAAAAAGGTAGTAGATAATGGTTATTGTGCGTGAAGAAATGGAAACAATTTTTAAAAATTAAGAAAATTTGATATTTTTATAAAATGTGGTATAAAATAGATAATCTGATGTGAAGTATTTTGAAAATGAATATTTAAAATAGAAAAAATAAGTTCTTATACTAAAATAGATAAAAAAAATTTGCATGAACCAATATGAAAGCTCTAAATAGAAAACCCAATATTTAGGATAATATTATTTCATAACGGTTATTGCACATAAAGTATACACATTTATAATGTTGTGCTAAAGTCGTGTGCATTAATTATAGCCCTCATTCTGTACACAAAATGCTGCTCTAGTGCTGATGGTGGTAAGTGGAAACTATATATGTATGTATATATATATATATATATATATATATAAAGGTAACCATGGGATGTCTTTTAATTGCTACATCTCCTATGAAATCTTTCCATTTACATCCTTGAATATTATAAAATTATCATTGTGACCCTGATTACGTCTCATTTTCACCCTTAACCTCTTAAATTTTGATTTTTTTTACAAAGAAAATAGAAAAAAGAAGAAAGTAGAGAAAATAATAAAAAAAGTACTATCTATTTATTTATTTAGTTTGGATAATGTTGACGGACACTCATTCAAAAATAGTTTTATGTCAAATTATTTGGTTTATGTTAGATTTTTTTACCAGCTTTTTAAAATGTAGAGCTAATAAAGTTCATTTTTTAAATTTTATTTGTCAGTTTAATAATATTTTTAGTCCAATCATCAATTTATATTATTTTTTTATTAAATAGATCCTATAATAAGGAGTAATTCTGGTGACACAACCATTTGCACAACTTTGTGCACAACTCGTCCACGTGACGAGTTGTGGTTGGTAGAGGGGTAATGGTGGGTCACCCCTCCACCAACCACAACTCATCACGTGGACGAGTTGTGCACAAAATTGTGCAAATAGTTGTGTCACCAGAATTTTCTTATAATAAATCGTCCTTAAAGAGCTAGCACCCGTTAACATTTCGTCATAAAAATGATTAATTTTTTTTTTTTTGAGAAAGAAAAATGATTTAAATTGATTTACTAATAACATTACTTATTTGGATTTCCGCAACGCGAGGTGTCTTATTGGGCTACATGTAGTAAATGACAACTTCTTTTTTAGGAATATAACGAATGACAACTTTTGCTGTGGCTTACTTCAGTTTTTTTTTTTTTTTTTTTTTGAGAAAGAGGCTTACTTCGGTTGATTGATGAGTTTGCCGCAACGCGAGGTGTCTTATTGGGCTTCATGTAATAAATAACAACTTTTTTTTAGGAATATAATAAATGACAACTTTTGCTGTGGCTTAACTTTTTTTTTTTTTTTTTTTTTAAAGAAGATAAAATAAAATAAAATAAAATATGAAGGTGAGCCTTCTGCTAGAGTCTGTTTCATTTTCACACTTATTACCTTTGAAACTATGACATAATTATATAACGAGGATTCTGGCATTTTACCCCTAATTTTTAAAAAAAATTAGCAATATGCCCCTGTTTACAAACTATATAGGAGCGTGCCCCTGTTTCGATACTCGATTATCCTAAAATCGAGTTCAATTAAAAACTCGATTTGTAGAAAATCAAGTTATGCCCGATTAAACTTTAAAAAAAATTTAAAAAAAAAATTTCCATAGAACTCGAGTTTCAAGAAATCGAGTTCCATGCAAAAAAAATTTTTATAAGTGTGATTGCCCTATATACAGGGAGCCCTATAGTGGCGTTTTTAATCCCAATAGTGACGTTTTAAAGCCCTATAGCGGCGTTTTCCTGCAAATTTTTTATAAGTGTGATTGGCCCATATTCAGAGTGCCCTATAGTGGCGTTTTTAAGTCCTATAGTGACGTTTTAAGGCCCTATAGCGGCGTTTTCTTGCAAAAATGTTTTATAAGTGTAATCACCTTGTTTTGGGTGCCCTATAGTGGCGTTTTTTAGGCCCTATAGTGACGTTTTGGAGCCCTATAGCGGCATTTTCCTGCAAAAAAATTTTATAACCCACACCAAGTTCAAGGGGCCCTATAGTGGCGTTTTTAAGCCCTATAGTGACGTTTTAAAGCCCTATAGCGGCGTTTTGGAACTCGACTTCCTAAAATCGAGTTCCATGCTTTTTTTTTTTTTTTTTTTTTTTATAGTTTTATTCGGCATAACTCGATTTTCTACGAATCGAGTATTTCATTGAAACTCGATTTTAAGGTAATCGAGTATTGAAACAGGGGCATATCCCTATATAGTTTCGAAATAGGGGCATATTGCTAAATTTTTTAAAAATTAAGGGCAAAAGGCTAGAATCTCCATAATATAACAAGAAAGTGTGGGGTATCCTCAGTGTAAATTCATGTATAGACTTGTCGGGGGTTAACATAAGCTGATTCTCATATTGTGCTTCTAATAAAGCTAATCTAAACTACATATTGATCGTATGTGACATCCCATATTATATATAAATTTGATTCACAGATATGTGTTTGTTATCTATCCACAGGGGCGGCCCAACATAATTTGGGGCCTAAGGCGAAAAATTTATGTGGGGCCTTTAATATATAAATATTAATTAAACAAAATTATTTAATACTAATTAAATTAAGGTTAATTTGATACATTAAAAACATAAATAATACCAATTAGGCTAATGTTAATTTCATATGGAGAATTGAATATCATAGTTGAATTATAAATATTAATAAAAAGAAATAAAAATATATTGCGATTGAAAAAGATACTTTATTTTGAATATAAGACTATGCATAGTTCAATAAAGTTATAATCTAATTTTTAATTTTATATTTTGATTTTAAGAGAGAGAGGGATATATATATATATATATATATATATATATATATTATTTGGTGTATGGTTTTGTAGGATATTAGTTTACAAAAATCAAAGTCTCAAATTATTAGGGGAGATTAATCTATAATTGATGATTTAACACATTTGCAACATATTTTTGAAATATTTTAGGGTTTCAATTGAGTTAAGGTTGTCTCGTACTTTGAGAGTTTTAATAGAAATGAAAAAGAAAAATGCGCTAATTAAAAGTACTATAAAATGTTCAAAATATAATGTGATATTGTTTCTCATTGATGAACTTCATCAATTTAACTAATGAATGTTTATATTACATTTTTTGTGATTAATAACATGACAATTTGTAAACTAATAGTAAAATTTGTACATCACTAATAAAAAAAATGTACAACCTTTAAAAAATATATATATAATTTTATAAAAATTTGGGCCTTTAACTATAAAAAAATGGGGCATTTTTTTCAAGAAAATTTTTGTTTTTTAGTGGGGCCTTAGGCCTAGGCCTAACTTGCCTAGGCCTTGAGCCGACCCTGTCTATCCATATGCTATGTTGCGCATTGATATGACTTTTATTAGGTGGATCTGGATTGATTATTGTATTTGGTATAAATCTTAAGTTTGGCATAAACTTAATTGTTGTAATTGATTTGATAATAATGAAATTATTTGGAGTTTGTCAAACAATTTTTCTCTTTAAGGAGAAAAGGTTGCCCACATTAATATTTGTGTTTTTGAGTGTAATTGCTATTTTGAATTGATACTTTTGGTGATAATATTTTTTGAGATCTAACAATTAAGACATTAAGGGTATGTTTAGTAACTATTTTTTCCCCTTATTTTCTATTTCCAAAAACAATTTTCTATTTTTGACTAAAAAACTTGTTTGGCAACCCAAAATGGACAAAAACCAAAAACTATTCTCAAAACTCAATTTGTGAAGGAAATTGAAAACATGCAAAAAACTGTTTTCAACTTTTAGTTTTCAAATGTCAATGAAAACACACATCTAATTTAATGAATCTATCTTATTTAATGAGTTAACACTAGAGTTCAAATCCTAATAACAACATATTTCAGTATTTTCTCTTTATTTTTCTTCAAAAAACTCTTTTTTTTTTTAATTTCAACTAGCCAAACATGTTTTTTATTTCGAAACTACAAGAAAATTATTTTTTTCTTTATATTCCCAAAAACAAGTTTTTGAAAATAGAACCAAACATAACCTAATCGATTCTTGATGTAGGCATGATTTAAACCTTATATATCTTATTCAACAATAAGATATTTACTAATTGAATTATTCCCAAATTGATTGTATACTCAACCCATTGAAGCTAGAGTTATCAAATAGAACCTTAATGATTGGTTAGAATAACCTATTTCAGATAATAGCTGCCTGGTTCACGAAGCCCCCTACATCTTTCCCCCCACATAAAACAAACCCTAATAAGCTTAATTTATTCAGCTCTTCAAGGTTTGATTATAATTGACCAAATTATGGTTTAATACACCTCATTCAAAGCATTAGTTTTATGTCAGCGCACTGAAATAAAATAACTCTAGTAACTCCAAAATTCCTTCAATCCATATCAGTGAAAAATAAAGATAAAGCTAAACTAAAATTTTAATAATAAAAAAATATAAGCCACACCCTTTTATGTCATTATTCTAATGTGGCAAATTATGAATAGTAGAGAAAAAAATAGTGTGTTTAGATGAAAATGACAGTTAATCGCAGTTTACCACATAAAATAGTTGTAGTAAAAAATGTGGTTCTAGAATTACTCAACATAGTCGGCATGATCCAGTTATTTAAAAAATAATAAATATAAAATGGGCCAATTTTGGTGAAATTGGCGGTTTCCTATGGGATTTAGACAAAATAATGACAATGTCTTGCTTTGGGAGTGAACTAATTAAGTAGGGTAGTTATCTAGTCGAGACCAAGGCTCACCTGATTCAAGAAGCAAAATTGAAGGTTCTAATTCCATGAGATTGACTAGAATAGAGTTTACTGACGAAAAACTAGTGATGTGATAAGGTGTGATTGTATTTGTTTTTGGCTATGAGGTGGGAGAGGGGATGTGGAAAGCTTCAAGCCAAAAAAAAAAAATAATAATAATAATAATAATTAAAGAAGTAATCTGGGTGTTTAGTGTTACATTATGTCATTATAACCTATGATTTTTTTTTTCCTTTTATCAAATAACCCGTACAATCTTGAGTTCATTAGTGATATTATTTACATCTTATTTTGTTTTTCCATTGATAGTGTATCAAGATCACGACAATCAGAGATCAGTCGTAAAGCAAGCAGATCAAGTAGTGATTGAACAAAAGCAAGAAGAGCAACCACCAGACATTGCAGAAATTGTTAACTGCAAAATTTACAAAACGAAGGAAAAACAGATAGAAGAAAAATGACAGTAGCAAACCTTCACCCTCTCCAAATTGTCATACCCATTAAGAGGAGATTACAACCAAACACCCTAGATTACCTCATGAGTCTTGGATTAAGTGCTTGGTGCTCGATATCATCTATATATATATATATATATATATATATATATATATATAAAACCGAAACCTTTGAAACGCTTACAATTTTCCACATCAGCAATACTAAAATAAATAAATATAAATATTATATAACCAATATCATCCTTTTTTTTTAATAAAAAATAATTTCTGCCTTTTTAATTCCTACAATTTGTTACCCGACTTTTTTTTTTTTTTTTTAAAATAGTTCTTCTCCTTTCTACCCAGCTTCTCACCTAATTTAGAAAATTATCTTGGACAACCCCATTAGAGAAGGAGGGAGATGAGAGGTATGTTACCCCCAAACTGAAAACCTAATAAAGACCCACTGTACATGGTGAAAACCTTACGAAATCTCTGCAAGCTCAAAGCCTCGAACACAAAGTAATCCACTTCGAGTGCGAACTGCAAAGCCTCTGTGAACAACAAAATCTCCTCTAGCGAGCCATGAAGCCAAGCTCCTCATATATGAAGCTTAATTCAAGACCGTAAACCCAGAAAGTTTGACCTCTCAAGCCGGCAAAAATTGGTTCGAGCTCGCACCATGAAATCTCATCACATGCGAGCTTTGAAGTCTCCTCACACACGAAGCTTAATTCGAGACCGTAAACCCAAAAAGTTTGACCTCAATGATTCGAACTCAATAGCCATTCGAACTTATCAGCCCATCGAAGCAATATTAGACAAATTGTTGCGATGGTGGTATGATCAGTAAAGTGTATGCCATGGTTAGTTTCAAAAGTGAGTTAATAAGGCCCGTGTAAAGGAAAAGGAAGGGTTGGATATTAAGAGATAAGGAACTAAAGAAGTGAATGGTCTTTAACCACGTTGATGGATTGAAAAAAGAGGCATGTTGATGTGGAATTCTTGCTCATCTTTTAGACCCACTACAAGTGAAGGCACTACAATTGGCCAAGCCACATATAAAAATGTTTATTCAGATAAGATTTATGTAGGCTTCATCAAAGTACATCAATTTTCCTATAATTATGCATAAACTGTAATACAGAACTTGCACCACTATCTGCAATTATGGAGACTTAAAAAAAATAGTGTTTTTCAATTGAGTAAACCTTCGATTTGGATGTGGTGTGAATGAGTTAATTTACCCCACCAATAAAACACTACCATGTCAGTCCTATACTGAAAGAGTAATGCATACTAGCATGCACAATCACATCTCAATTAAACTTAAAATCCTCCCCATATGGTTCAGACCTGAAGAACAACTCCTCCAATGCCTAAACCAGGGACCACTTCAGGTATGAATCGAATCGAATAGGGAGGATTTTGAGTTTAATTGAGATGTGATTGTGTGTGCTTGTGTGTATTACTCTTTCAATACAGGATTGACGTGGCAATGTTTTATTGGTGGCGTAAATTAACTCATTTACGCCACATCAGGATTGAAGGTTTATTATTTTCAATTTATTACATATTGTTCATTTAATGCTGCAATGTCTATTGGATAGTATAGTATGTTGTTATTCATGTTATTGCTTTTTTTTATGATTGAATAGTATCTTGAATAATTGCTACATGTAGTAAACAACGTAAATATATATATATATATATATATATTCTTTAAAGTCTCAAACTTAATATCTTTTCCGTGGATTGCTTATATATATATATATATATATATATATATATATATATATATATTCTTTAAAGTCTCAGACTTAATAGCTTTTCCGTGCATTGTGGTGGGTCATTAGCCCGCCGCTATATCTAAGCTAAATGCCGCTAAAACAGGTCTATTGCGGCGGGTCATTAGCCTGCCGCTGTAGTACGCCGCAAAATACTAGAGCAATTACGGTGGGCATATAGAATACCGTAATAGATCTCATGTACAGAGGCGAGTTAAAAACGCGCCGCAATAGGGGACGTATAGCGGCGGTTTTTGCACCCACCGCAATTGCTCAGTTTTCTTGTAGTGTTACTTTCTCAGGAGTAGATGCAACTACAACTGGCTCTCAGGCCTTCACAAACTTCACTTCTTTGGTGACATTGGCCGATAAGCTACTCCCTCCGGTATATCCCAACCCAGACTTGTTTGAGAAATGTTTTTGAGATGAAATAACATCATCTAGCTTCTTTGTGGATACCCTCTCTATCTTGGCATTTGCTTGCACTACCTGTAGCTCAAGAAATCTGATTTTTGAATAAGCTTCAGTTAGCTCACCATTCATCGTTTCCATCTCACACTTGGCCTCCTTATACCATGCTAGAAGGCTTTTATAGTCCTCCTCTGCCCTTTTCATCTTCTTTACGGCTGCCTTGGCTATCCTTGTATACTCTCCTGTCTTCTCAAGAAGTGAGTTGTAGTTCTCTTGAAGGCCGGCTACGTTTTCATTTTCTTCAGCATCAGATTCTTTGACAACTCCCATTGATTCTTTATCACTATGATCCCCAAGCTCTTGTACCAGCAAGTTCAACTCCTCCGAAAACTCATTATGGGTAATAGTCATAAACGCGGAGTAGTTCCCTTCTCCATCACAACTCTCTTCAGAATTAGAATTTAAAGAATCTGAATCACTAAGTGTTGTAGCATACGCCTTGCCCTTTCCTCTTAGATAGTTGGGACACTCCTTCTTGAGATGTCCATGGCCATTGCATTCATAACACACAATGCCTTAAGGAGACTGGGAATCCTTTCCTTCTTTCTTCTTAAACTCCTTCCTATCACCTTTGGAGGATGAGAACTTCCCTCCGCTAAACGGTTTCCCACTGTTCTTCATCTTCAGAAATTTCCGGAAGTTCTTTGCCAGAAATACTACATCCTTTTCCACTCCATCTTCTTTGGAGGAATCATTCATTCTTTTGGTGATGGTTTTAAGCATTGTTATGAATACCATTTCGGAACCCGTTTCGGTTTGTTCATTGGAATGGAATATTTTGGTACCGGTCAATTTCGGGTACCGTTTCGGAAACCGTTTTAGAATTATTGCTAAAATATATATTTATATATTATTATTACTATTCTATAAAATAATAAATTTAATATCGTTTTCTATTAAAAGAAGTGGGATTATTATTTTAAAAAAACATTTATTTATGGTTTTAAAAAAATAAAATAAAACTCATATTTTGTGTAATTGTACACAAGTGAGCTTCCAAGAAGCTTCCTATTGACTATTTTTTTTAGTTTCTCCCATTTCCCAACCCATCCATGTGACTAGTGCTGCTTCCTACTGATTTCTTTTTCAGTTTTTCCCATTTCCCAATCCACCCATGTGACTAGTGACAACACTATTAGCTACTCAAATGCTACTTCTTTCATTATTTCTACTTTTTCTTCATCATTTCACCTTCTGAGCCATTTTCTCCTCTTTTTCTTCTCCCTTTTTGTTACGCAAGTCACACTTTTTTTTGCTTCATCTTGCTCTTCAATTTTATTTTCAACTTCTCTGTCATGGTTGAGAGGGTCAGATAGTGAGAGATGATAGAGAGACAAGGAGCTACAAGTGTGAAAATGAGATATAGATGAGAGAATGAGGAGGATTTTTGGTGATCTAGCAAAAAAGATGCCGATCAAGTTCAGAAAGGGAAAATAAGAGGACAAATTCATACCGACCGGAAAATGAATTTCGGCCAAAATTGGCCGGAATTGACTAGAATGCCCGGAACAGGCCGAAATGGGGCGGAATTTAATCCGAGGTGGAATGGAGGGTATTACCATTCTGTTTTACACGCCGGTACGAGAAATTCCGGCCGTTCCGGCTGAAATAAAACGGAATCCATAACAATGGTTTTAAGAGCAAGAGATTTACTTGTCTTATGAGAAGGCAATCCAAGCTCATACGTTTGAAGAGACCCAATGAGCTCTTGGATCTTAATTTGATCCAAATCTTTACTCTCCTCTATAGCTGTGACTTTCGCTCGGAAGCTTTCCGGTAGAGACCTCAAAATTTTTCTCACCACCTTAGCATCCTCAATCTTCTCACCAAGATTGAGCTTTGCGATCACAATTTCGTTGAGCTTTCCATAGAATGAATCAAAGGACTCATCATCTCCCATCTTAAGCTCTTTGAATTTGGTGGTTAACATCTAAAACTTTATGTCCTTAACTTTCTTTGTTCCTTCATAGGTGGTCTCCAATATCTCCCAAGCTTCCTTGGCTACTGTTATGTGAGAAATCCTGTGGAACTCATCTGGAGAAACAGCACAAAATATAGCATTCAATGCTTTACTATTAGCATTAGTTGCCGCAAGTGCTGCTTTATCCCAAGTGGATTTAGCAGCCTCAGGCCTAGTCCAACCTACTTCTATGGCATCCCAAACAGTATCATCTATTGAACACAGAAATGCCCTCATTCGGACTTTCCAAAAAGTGTAATTACTACCATCAAAGAATGGTGGAACATTCAAAGATTAAGACCGGTCCATCTCAATACGGGGTCAAGGAACACACTCAGGTATTTAAACCATAGTGAGTGTATCCGTTTTGATACCAATTGAAAGCTCAACATGTGTGAAAATACAAGAGCTTGTTTAGACCCTTAATTCAAATTACGGCTTGGTTGATTTTACACTAACTTAATACTAAGTGCAGAATAGTGTAAGCACAAGCATACAAACACGAGAGCTTCTCTAATCCATATTTAAAACAACACAGCAATAAAATGAAATGAACAAGAGTAGGGAAGAGAGATGCAAACACAAATAACACCGAGACATGTTATCGAAGAGGAAACCGAAAAACTCAGCGAAAAACCTCTCCGCCACCCTCCAAGCAGAAATCGATTCACTAGACAATCAGTTGGGATACATGGGTAAGCAAGAGACCCTCCAAGCCTAATCTACCTTCTGTACCTAAGCTCTCCAAGCTCCTACTCCAACAAGGCCTCTCGGAACCGTGTCTTGTCTAGCTCTCTGGATCCCGCAACAAGCTCCATGTTGCATTTTCCATCCTTGGCTTCTTCCAATATTTCCCAACAACACAAAAACCTCACTGAACACTCTCAAAAGGTGTGGTAAGTGTTTGGGCTATTGACCTCTCAATGGTATGGAAATGGAGAGGTAGGTATGAGGAAATTCTACAAACAAATGTGTAGAGAATTGTTGGATGAACAATTTCTAACTCTCAAGTGTTTTAGCTAGGGTTTTCTCTCTGAAGCTCTCTCTTACATTTGTGGGTAATGTGTGTATAAATAGTGTAGGCACAGAAAGTGTGTATCAGATTGGCCAGGCTGGCAGAATAAAATGTCTCGCGGGAAGGCCTTACCCGCAAGATACTCGTGAGACACAGTTGTCTCCATCTGGCCTGACTTTTCGCATTCCAGTCATGTGCAAGGCACATGCTTCCTTTCGCGGGATGCTTAGTCGTGATATACCCACGAAAACTTTTCAATTTTCAATAGCTTGAGTTTTCACACTCTCTCTCACTATCACACAATTCTTACAATAAATTCCCACAACAAATACAGGGTACAAAAGATTGAATAAAATTACAATCAAATTTAGCACGAAATAAAAGCCAACAAAATACAAATTTGCAAATCACAACTTTACAGAATTTAAACCAAAAACTTGATGTACTGAACCTTAAGTATTATATCTAAGTTTTAACTAAGTATATTTATATATGGATTTGAAATGTGCCAACACGTTATGATTCTCATGTTGGGCATGTATTACAGTTAGTTTAAGATATTGAAGCAACTACGGTCTACGGTGATTCTCAAGTCCGCGACACGGAAGAGGAGAATTTTGGCTTTCGCGTACTTCCCTTATTTGAGTAGTTTTTAAATTATTCGGTGATCGAGGGCATGGTGCACTTTATTCTTCAATATTTGTTAGTACGACGGAGGGCAAAAAAGATTTAAAAAAAAAAAAAAGTAGATGGAATAAGGAAATCGTATCAATAATATTCTACAAGCAAAGTGATGCTGTACTACGCTCATACTTAACGTGGCAATGTTCACTTCAAAAACTAGAGCTCATATTTAAAGAGTCAATGGTGGAAATGTAGCACCAAAATCTTTATTACTACACGCTTTAAAATACAATTTACAATTTTCATTTGCTAATTTGAGATCACTTTTAAGAGCATTCATATCCGTGTGCCTTTTTTAATATTTCAACAAATATTTTAGTTAAAAAAAAACTCACACATCAGTCTTAATATGACATGACAGGTTTATGGGGTCAGATGCTCATTCTTCCTCGCCAGATTCAAAAATGAATTTTATTTTTATTTTTTTGGTTTTCCTCAACAGATTTGGATCTGGTGCAATACTTATTGGGTGCAATCATTCCATTTCCACACACATCAATTTTTACCACTCATTTTTTAACTTTAATTGTTTAACTTTTTCAAAAAATTTTAAACCTTTTTATTTCAATGATTGAGATTAAAAATTATTTTTTTCACTTTCAATCTCAACCATCCATTACTATTACATCAAGTGCAATATCTTAAATATTGTACATGATTTCAATCCTTTCTCAACCTTTCTTTGCCATGACAATATTTGATCTGCAATGATTCATATGACGTGACAGGTTTATTGGGGTAGATGCTCAAAGCATGTCACGCTTATGTCACTAGTAGAAACAAATATAATGGATTTCTGAAATTCGTTTTGAAATATAAATTATGTAAACTTATCTGTGGGTTATACAAAACATGGTTAAAGGGATTTAATTGGAATAGTGATAGAATATTGAGGTTGTTGTATACCTATAAAAAAATATGGATAATTAACTAGAAAAAGTGGAGCATTTTGAGTTAGTTTAACTAAAAATTTGAGGAAGCTGATATGAATGCTCTAAATCATTCACTCGACCGCATCTTTTAATATTATAAAAATGTCAAAGTAACCCTTTTGTTAGAGTTTCTCATTTTCACCAATATGATTGGGGCGTTCACTTGTCATGCCCAATCTAGGACCTGCTTGGATATTCATTGACTTGGGCCGACCTATATAGGCCTTAGGCCCAAGTATTATGGGGTGCCAAAGGCACCATCTTTCCCTGTATTCACTTTTAAATCTAGCCAAAATGATCATATACCATTATTTGGGAAAATATGTATGGATCTACCACTGTTTGCAAAATATTTAACAATCTACCACCTTTTTGAAACTCAAGTTTGCTGTGTAACTTGAGTTCTTTGAAAAAATAGCCTTGAAATTTACTGTTCTATTTTTTATGGAACTTGAGTTCTTGAAACTTAAGTTACATAAAAAAAATTTCAAAATTTTTCCATAGAACTCAAGTTCATGGAACTCAAGTACAATGGAAAATTCAAGTTCCCCAAACTCGAATTCTCAATTAGTAGTAGATCTCTACATATTTCAAAAACAATGGTAGATTGCAAAATATTTTCAAAAACAGTGATATTTGACCATTTTGGCCTTTAAATCTAATGGCAACTCCACCATGATTGAACATAATTCTATAACGCACTATTGACAAGCTTGAAGTTCTCTCATTCCCCTTTTTTCAGTGGCTTTAAGAATGGCATTGAAATCCACTATACAAGCCCATCCCCTTGAATACTTTGACGTCTCACTAAAATTCTTCTAAAATAATTCTAGATGGCAAAAAGGATGGATGCTTCTTCCTTGTCCACATAGTTGTTGTCCTGTTCCATTCCCATCCTACCCCACCTCACATATTGGGACAAACTACCTTGTCCCATCCTCGTTCCACAAAGCCCCACCCATCATATCTTACTATGTTTATTTTTTTTGATAAAACCTTTTACAATAATATAAATCATGCTTGAAATTACAACAACTAAATTGATCATATCAAATCAAAATAGTTTTTACTATTGATTGAATAATATAATTCAAAAAAATATCCAAGCATTTAAATACTTATTAATACAAACCAATCTTTAACATTATAGATAAATATATAACAACATAGGTCAAAAGTTGAAAATTGAAATGAGAATAGGAAATAAGTGAGTAGTAGAACTCTGATATTTTTGTAAATATATGTGGGGCGGGGTGGGAAAACCTAAACCCGTTCTTGTTTTGCCTAGGGTTGCAGGGCACTTGCCCCATCCCTGGTACATAATCTCTATGTGGCAGGGAAAACCCATGCTAGATAGGGCACGACAGGGTTAGTCAAAATGGAGTGGGGAAAAATTAGACGTGGCAAATGGACGGGTCGGGTCAATCGGGTTGTGGGACTGGTTGGGTTAGGTTGACCCATTTATTTCAAACGATTTTTTTTTTTTTTAATTACAAAAAAAATCAATGGCAACTATTTTTAGAGAGATTGAATAAAATCAATCAAAGAAATGAATTGCACCTAATACCACTTGTTAATATCCTTCCAATTCTGACAGTTTTTAGTATGGCTAAAATTCATTATAGTCATGAATTCATGATGAAAAATTCTTTAATGTTAATAATTCACTGTCAAAATACTTGTAATTACAAATTTACAACTTCAAGGAGAGATAGGTCTTAAGTGAAACTACACTATTAGTTCCTAGAGTTTACTATGTGAGTACAGTTGGTCCCTTAAATTCAAAGTGAGAACTATTGGTCCCTCAAATTTCAATATTGAGTATAGTTATTTCTTTTGTTAACTGCCTTTAGTTTTATTGCCTATGTGGCTAATAGAATAATGACTTGACATTTTTTAAGGTGTAAATGCACTTTTAGTCTCTACATTTTGTACTTTTTTCCATTTTGGTCCCAACATTTTGTTTTTACCACTTTTAGTCCTTAAACCAATTAACGTTTGACATTTAAGTCCTTACCGTCAGCCAATTAAAGGGGAAAGCTATGATGGCTGACGGAGAGAATTAAAAATCATTTAAAAACACTAAAATAGTAATAAAAAGTTTTCTTTTGGTATTAAAAAATACCACATCAGCGTATAAATTTAAAAACAGAATTAAAACCCAAAAATCACAAAAATTAAGATCTAAAAAGTATCTTGAAAAAAGTTTTAAAAAAAATATTCAAAAAATTTTCTTTTTCATTAGAATATTCAAAAAAACATGTTTTTCCCCCAATTTGGTTGGAATCATACTCAGACCATATCTTTCTTCCAATTCCATTTCCAATTACAATTCCTAGCTAAAACCAAACAAATCCTTATAAACCAATTTCTCTTCTCCACTTATTAAAAAAAGAAAAAAATTTCTCTTCTCCTCTCTCTGAGCTATTTCATAGTCCCCATCAAATCTCTCCAAACCTCTATCTCTACCTCTTGATCTCACTCTCTCAACAAGGGTGATGACAACCTTCAGCTTCTCCATGACAAGACAGTTCTCGAGTCAGTGCCATAGCATGAGGGGTTCAGGTGGAAAGAAAATTTTTGGGTTTGTGTTTAAGTTTGTTGGTGGGGTTTGTGTTTATGTTTGCTGGCTGGGTTTAATCAGTGGAGGTGGTGGCTGGATTTTTTGTGTTTGGGTGAAGAGAAAATTTCTAGGTTTGGGTTCAAGTGGAAAGAAAATTTTTGGGTTTGTGTTTAAGTTTGTTGGTTGGGTTTGTGTTTATGTTTGTTTGTTAAATGTGAGTTATTTTAGTGTTTAATTTGAAAGAAAATCTTGATTTTCTAGGGAAAATGTTGATGATTGTTCAAGAAAAATTTATGAGTTTGGTTGGGTTTGTTGTTATTGTGAGCCGAATTGGCTGGGTTTGTGTATGTGTGTTGTTTTATAAGAAAATTTATGGTTTTGGGTGGAAAGAAAATGTGAATTTTTAGATGTGAATTTTTTTAGTGTTTGGTTTGAAAGAAATTTTCTAGGAAAGAGTTCTTTGATCTGGGTTCAAGTTCTTTGGTTTTGGGTTTGTGGGTCTATTTCTTAGATTTATGGGTTTGATTTACTAGAGGTTTCAATGTTGAATGTGTTAGAATTTTCTGTGTTAAGATTGATTATGAATGTTGGCCGGTTGGGTTTGTCTTGATTTGGTGAAGAACATGAACTTCATGTTTTGAAGGAAAAGATGAACATGAAGATTATTAACAGTCATGTTCTTCCCAAAAACTAATGAGTTTTTTTTTTTTTTTTAATATTTGTTTTTAATTTAATTAATTAATGTGTGTGATTATATTTTTTTTTCCACCGCCAACCACGTCAGTTTTTGCTGTTAGTTGGGTGACGAAAATGATCTAAATGTTAGGTGTTAAAGGATTAAAAGTGGTAAAAACAAAATGTAAGGACCAAAATGGAAAAAGTGCAAAATATATGGACTAAAAACGCATTTACGCCTATTTTTAATTGATGTGGCATTAAACTCACTACTTTTGATGTGGCATAATGTTATATTGAACAATTAAAATAATAAATTAACAAGTCAACTTATTTATATTTAAAAAACAAGTTAGATATTAAGATGAAAGAATTAATTAGAATCTTTAAAATCACTTAAAACACCAAATCATTCAAGTGACCATCCATCTACTCCCAAAGTCTCTTCGTCGGTGTCACATTCAAGACTTACTTACCATTGATGACTATCCATCCACGTCCTCGTCAGTCTCGACCTGTTAAAACCTACACTTCATGGCCAAGGTATCCACCACATACTAGCCTGTTTCTAAACTGGATATCATTGTCTTGTTCTTGATATTACATCTTAAATTGCTACAGAAAATTATATTTGGTTTGGCCAAAGTGTTGGGTAAGATATGCTTTGCTTGCTAGAGGCATTGATGAGAATTTGCTTTTAGAATCCATGATTATTAGATTTCGTTCAAATGAGGTAGCAATTAGTCTTTTTATAAAGGGGAAATTACAGTAAACCCACTTGTGATTTGGCCCGTTTTCACTTTACCTACCCGTGATTTAATACTTAACACTTTGCCCACCTGAACTTCAATTTGTTTGCTCTCCGTTATCCACCTTACCCTCAGACGTTAGAAAAACACCATTTTATTAAAAATCAAAACATAACACGGAAAAAAAACACAAACCATTGAATCTTTTCCTTGTGAGCCCTAGAAACACGAAAAACCCTTGTATTGAGCTGGGGTTTTGATTTTTCTAATCGTGGTGCATAACACTTTCATGTGAGGGTGAGGTTCTGACTTTGGGTTGTCTTGAGGCATTGAATATTCGAAGATAGATCATCACCAGGTACAAAATTTCTGCTTTATGTGGGTTAGGGTTTCAACTTTTAATTGTAGCTTTGATTCACAGGAAATTTGATTGACATTAAGTTGATAAGCGATGTCTTCTTTAAGTGGAAATTACTTAGGTTCAAGTGGGCATATGTGTACATATGAGACTTATGTGCTGAGACAAGTTTGATAGTGGAAAATTTTGGGAGAATGTTTCTAGGTTAGGGTTTCAACTTTTAATCGTAGCTTTGATTCACAAGAAATTTGATTGACATTAAGTTGATAAGCGATGTCTTCTTCGAGTGGAAATTACTTAGGTTCAAGTGGGCATATGTGTACATATGAGACTTATGTGCTGAGACAAGTCTAACATTGGATAATTTTGGGAGAATGTTTCTAGGTTGTAGCCGATATAAGGTAAGTATAGTTTTTACTTAATCTAGTTGACTCAAGTGAGTTTGGGATGAGATGTGTTCGATTCAATTTATGAACGGGTTGGTACCAAGTGCCCTTTCTTTCAATGGATTGATAATCCCACTTGTATGCATGGGAATGAAGCTACTCATTTGGTGCAACAAAAGCTGGATTTACTGTAGAGTGAGCTACTACTTGCACATGAAAGGGAAAGAGCAACTACCCAGACAGCAGCAAAAGCTACCCAAATTGCAGAAATTGCTCAAGAAAGGGCAGCAAAAGCCATTGAGAGGGAGAGAAAGTTTCGAGCTTCCTCTATTCAAGCCAAGGAGATAACAGTAAGAGCTTTAGAGCAAGAGAGAAAGTGTAGAATTGCACTAATTTTGTCATGGTTTTTTTTTTTTTGGTTATGTTGTTTTCATGTTTTGGCTCAAGTGAGAATGTTGGAATGATGAGATTGAGTTTGCCTAGTGGGTTGTAATGTATAAACAGGTCCTTAATTGTATTGTAATAGAACTATGTAAGATGGTAGATGTTGTTGGCTTGAAGCCACTTAATAATATAAGCTTTTTAAAGGTAAAGTGTTATTTGTGTTAGATGTTGTTGACATTTTTGTTTAAAGTGAATTGGCAACTTGTGAGCTATAAACTATTGGTGTGTTTGTTTAAAGTGAATTGGTAACTTGTGAGCTGTGAGCTATTGGTGTTTTGTTGGATGTTGTGAGCTTTGTTGGTTTGTGCATAAAGTGCATTGTGTGAAGAAAATTGTGTTGAAAGTGAATTGTTTAAAGTTTAAAGTGCATGACAAATATCTGTCAACTTGCAAGAAAAGACAACAAATGCACACATAAACCTGCTATTCAACACATACACCTGCTATACATACACACATAAACAAACCTATATATGTTCAACTGCAATAATCAACCACATGACAATAACTAGCCAAAATAATAATTTTGAACACCTGCCATTAAGTTGGGAAATTGTATACATATTTAAGGTGGCATTGAATAGTTTTTGATCAACCACCAGTAAATATAGGGCATTTGGTACAACAACAACCAAAACAGTTGCACTTGCCCTTATTTACAAAACTTACAAAAATACAAATAAATCCCAATAGTGTTTTAACAACATATATAATCAACAAATGTCTGCCCTGCCATTGTCTACAAATTACTTATAACCCTAACACTACATAACACAAAACCATATTGCCCTAACACGACATATACATAGCAACAAAAGTGTCTTGACATAGGCTTCATTTACTGCCCTTGCCTATGCATCTCCCACCACAGTTGACTTTTCTACCTCTTGTTTTACATTTATGTGTCCTAGCTGCATTACTCTTTCCTCTTAAAGCAGCTCCTTTAGTAGCAGGTGGTCTTATAGGCTACAAAGTACAAGAATTCACATGTTAGCTACCAGTATCACAGTTTTATGCATAAAACATTAAACATAAAACTATAGTACCTGTGATGATGGTGCTTTAGTGTCCTATGCTTATGTAGGGGTGTGTGGAGCTGGCTGGCTTGAAAAGTACCAAGGAGCTCCTTTAACTATGTACCTGAAGTCTAAAGAGTGCCACTAACTTGGTTGTTGTGACCATGAAGTTTGAGCTGGTGGCTGTGACCCTGCTACCTAATTGGATGAGACCATAGTGTAAGGCTAATGTGGTGGTGGGGGCTAAGATGATGCTAAGGGTTAAGATGAGGATGGGGCTTGGGATGCAAATTGGGCCTGAGATAAGGATTGAGCCTGTGATGAAGATGGGTGTTGCGATCCTTGTCTGAATGTAGAAGGTCTTCCAATTGGCTACAACTAAATATGAGCATGTTTATAGTGTCAGTTATTGGCATTTTGCATATAATAAAAATAATTTGTAAAAACTTACAAATGTCTCTTTCTGCAATCTCTTCCTCCTCTCCCATGGTGTCTCACTAGTGACATTGACCTTGCATCCCCTTCCATTGTGCCATTCCTTTTGACACCTTCCACACCTCATTGGCTTGTTTGCTCTAGACACCCTATAAAGGTTCCTTGGCTTATCAGCATCTCTCTTCCTCTTTATAGGTGGCCTGCCTAGTGGCTTATAGATAGTAGGTGTAACAGGCCTGAGTTAGTAACTTGAGATCCACTTAGCCTGCCTAGGCATGGGAGGTATGGGTGTCTTGTATGTCTCCACAAAAGCATCCATCTAGTAGCATGGATGGGTGTAATCCTCTGGTTTCTCATGATTCACAAAAATGGCTGCAACTCCATGCTTGCAGGGAATTCCTGTCAAGTCCCATACTCTACAACTACATGTCCTCCTTACCAAGTCCACCACATGGCATTCCCTGTCATTGTCAACCTCATACACAAATCTCCCAAATGGCATTGCATAGAAGTTATTAGACTCTAATTTCAATATTTCTCCAACTTGTCCTATATGCTTGGACACAACTTGCCACCATACTTTTTTATGCCAATCTTCTTTATATACAGCCTACTCATAAGCCTAACTCTAATCCACTCTAACATCGATAATATTGGGTTGCCTCTAGCCTTCACAATCATAGAGTTAAAACTCTCACTCAAATTGTTTACCAGACAATTTGTCAAAGCCCTTGGAGAGAAGTGGGATCTGGTTCACTATACAGGCTCTATATCTACAAGGTACTTCCAAGTTTCTTCATCCAAACTCTTAAGATGCTCCATCCCCCTCTCAAATTCCCTGATTGATGTTGTGCCAGCACACCTCCACAGTACACTCTTCAACTCCATGCCCTTGTGATTAACCTTGAAATTCTTGTATATGTGCTTCATACAATACCTGTGCTCTACAATTGGGAATAGAGTCTCAATTACAGGTAGAAGGCCCTGCAATCAAGTAAGCAAGTAAGCATTCAATGTCAGCATGTAAGCATTCAAGTAAGCAACTATGCAAGTAAGCAAGTAATGAATTCATAAACATGAGCTAGATGATAATACCTTCTACCTGTAACTGATGAATACTAGATTTGGCTCCTCTGGGCTGTAAATGTCATATGCAAACTGCTCCAAGAACCAGATCCAGCTGTCCTTGTTCTCTTACTCGACCACAACCATTGTCACTAGGAATATATTGTCATTTCCATCCTTAGCAGTGGCAGACAGTAATTGCCCACCAAACCTACCCTTCAAATGGCATCCATGGAGCCCAACAAATGGTCTATAACCACCTAGAAAGCCAACTTTCTAAGCATTGTATCTAATGTACATCCTTTTAAACTTGGGTACTGCATTCTCATTTTCCATCTTTGTCTATATTATCACCTCACTTCCTACATTTATCCTCATTATTTTTGCATAATCTCTAAGGTTGTGTCTGGATGGCAACATTTGGATTTGGATTTGGATTTGGATTTGGATTTAAAATCCATTGATTGAAAATTCCTTGATTTGAAATCCCTTCATTTTGAAATTCTTTGTTTGGATCTTTTCAAACAATGAAGGATTTGAAATTCATCATTTGAAATTTCATTGTTTAGATACGTAAATTTGGATTTGGATTTGAAATTTAATTGTTTTGATACTTAAATTTCATTATTTTTCTTAATCATTCTACATTTTAATTTTAAATAAATGAGGTAATATTAATAATCCAATTGACAAGATGATGATTAAAAATTTTTAGTCATAGCCAACTAAAAAAATATCTTGCCAGCTATTGACAGTTAAAATGTTTTATATCAACTAGAGAGGACACCCAAATGCATGGGTTTTTATTCAAGACATTCAAAATCACAAACTAAAAAATTATTCTAGAGTTATTAACAACTAAAAAGTTATATATCAAGAGAAACAGATTAAATACCCAAAATATGTGTCTTTCACACAACTTCCGAAAGAACAAATTAATGAGGACTAAGCAAAAGTCATATCCACTCCTTTTTATCATCATCATTTGAAAGACTTTTCAGAAACTTAAAGTCTTCTACAAATCCATGTATTAACTTCTCAACTATTTTTATTATTTCAAGCTGCATGAGTCTAGGCACTTTTGAAACCATTGCATGTATCTCTTCACCAGAAGATTGGGGTTACTCTTGATTTTTCTTTGCTGTGAAGTACTCTATTACAGATGAGCAATACTCTTTAATAGAGGAACCAATTTTTGCAACAACTTCAACGAGTGGATCTTTCCTACTCCTTTTTCTTTGGTGAGTCTCAGCTGCAGAACTTGTTGATGCAGAATGTTGATGTGGTTGTTGTCTAATGGGAGAGTTCACCTCATTTTCTCCTTCCTCAGCTATAACTTCAACTGCTTTGTTCATATGTTCTACAACAATGCCAATATCTCTATCCCTCCCACACAAGATCTCAATATCCTCCCAATTGTCAAAAACTTTGTTTTTATAAGGACTTGCTTTTGAATTTTTCTAAAGAAGTAAAAAAAAGAGATTAGCATATTAGACTCTGCTTTCATGGCATCATGTTCTACAACCAGTTACCATGTATGCAAGAAGAAAGTTTCCAATTATGCAAAAACAGTTGAAACATATTTAGCAATGACTAATGTACTGTTACTAGCTACTATACACTTCTACTTTTAATCATTACAATCTCAAAAACTTAATTGAGAGCCAATAGTTTTATAGTTCAATTGATACTTCCTGGCATTTTTAATTGAGACATGCATCTCCAAGGTTCAAATCTTCCCAAATAATTAGAAGAACTTAGGGGGGAGAGTTGTTGGCGGCAAACCTTGGAGTCATGGCTATGATGAGGTCTAGGAAAGTTGTGGCACTCGATGTCCAAATACTTTTGCCATGAAACTTTGCTCTCTTTAACCTCTTGAGAAACCTCCTCATTTCTTACTTCATTAATGGCTTCTACTAAATTTTCAGACATGTCTATGACAATCTTATAATTATTACCGAGTGAGAGAGAGAGAGAGTTAAGAAAGGTATGTCTGGTTAAGAGAGTTGGCACTTAAAATCTTATAAGTGAGGATATTTATTTGCAAATGAACATGGCAGAGTCAAGAATGATAGCTTGTAATTGTAACATTGATATACACTTCAAGACAAACTTCAATTAAGTTATAGAGAGATTACCATAAACCCGTACGTATAAACACAATCATAAGTAAGCAACTAGGACAGGCCCCATCTACAATAGGAGTCAGTCTACTACTCCATCCTTTAATGTACCTCAATTATTGAGAGTTAATAATAATAATAATAATAAAACTCATTAATATATTTATATATATATATATATATATATATATATATATATATATATATAAAAGTATTAATTCTGAGAAGACAGAAGTGAGAAAGCTTTCATCCCATGATGCCATGAAAGCAGAGTTTTCAGGGAAACCCAAAAACAGTGCCACAATTGACAAGCTTACAAATCCTTCACGGGCTGCGAAAAATTCCTATGCTACCATTTCAATTTCCTTCTCTTCTCTAAGAAAGTTCAAGTGCATGATTAAGGGATTGGTGCCATCTAATCTAATGTACCTTGCCTCCTCACCTACCATTGCATGATGCTTTTACCAAAGCACCATCTCAGTCGTACAGCCTCACTGAAAAAATTCAATAAATACAAGAGCTGTTTACACACACGCAATAAGTCTTGAAAAAAATGAACCAAAAGCTTATAACAATTCACATGCTCTATTTATGTAAATCTACAGTTCATAGAAGCATTTAATCAAACACATAATTTGCATTACAAACCCACAAACGAAAATAGAAATAGAAAATAAAGACAAACTCAAAAAAAATCATTGAAAATACTATGAAACAAAACCCACAAACAAATCTAACAAATCCCAAACAAAACTCATACAAAAATCAAAGGAAACCCAAACAAACCCAAAAAAAGAAAAAGAAAAAAAAGGCCTTTATGATTCAAATTTAGTAGAAAGAGAGAAATAAAGAAGATAAAGAGGAAGAAAAGAGTTGAGAGAGACAAACCTTGCTGGGAGAAAGAGAAAGAAGAAAAGCTTGGGCAAGGACGAGAGAGCATGACAGAGTAGCCAATGAAGAATTGAGAAGAGAGTACAAGCGTGAGGGTTCGGCGAGGGATTTCTAAATTCTTGGGTTTGTGAGGGGATTTCAAATCCATGGATTTGGACCCCTGAAATCCAAGATGGATTTGGGCCAAATCCAAATCCATTTTTTTAAAATCCAAATCCATTTTTTTAACTTACCCAAACAAAGGATTTGGATTTTGGGCCTCCTCAAATCCAAATCCAAGTCCATGTCATCCAAACAGATCATAAGTAGGCCATACTGAGCCTCTTCATTCCCAGTGATCAAACTCCTAGCTGGCTTCCTTGATCTATATACTTGACTAAGACTTAAATCAACTGAAATTTGCTGCATCACATGGTGCTTAACACCTGAGACCTCCCAGTTAGGATTCTTACTAAAATCCTCCAAATACCTGTTTGCCATATAGACTGATGTAACTTGCCCATTTTGAAATGTTAGGGGGCACGTACACTCAGGTTTAAGTGTCTTGATCTCAAATGTGCACTCTCTAGTCACCATTAAGGCATAACACCTACATCCATAATTGTTCTTACAACATATAGAAATCTTCTTCTTCTCATTCAACTTCCACTTGATATCAATGTGATGCTGAATCACATACTCCCTCAAAGCCTTCCTAAAAACCTTGGAGTTTGGAAACTTCATCCCTTATACCAACTTAAAATTTGTCATATCAGTCCTCTCATTGAATCCTAGTTTGCCAGGTCTCTACTCATCATCAGAACCATCAACACTTGCAATATCATCCTCTAAAGCTGGGTCAACTCACTCTTTATCTAAATTTATGTTTGGAGGTGGAACATTGCTTGGCCTAAGTGTATTTGTGTTTGACTAAGGTCGATTAGTGTTTGGCTAAGGTGTATCAGTGGTTGGTTAAGGTGTATTAGTGGTTGGTTAAGGTGGAATAGTGTTAGGCTCAAATGGAACTGTGTGAGGTGGAGAAGACTCACCAAAAATATCATCAGCAAAGCCTTCTCCTTCCAGACCTTCATTCAACCAATCAAACTCCTTCTCTACCCCCACACTAGCATCACCCCCTATAGCATCTCCTGCACCACCCCCTGCACCAGTTGCTACTCCAACCCCTACACCCCCTGTAGTAGTTCCTAAACCAGCTCCTGCACCAACCCCTACAACCCCTACACCACCCCCTGCACCAACCCTTTGACCAACACCATCAGAAACTTCAACTGCAAGTGGAGCAAGACCACTCTCCACATACAATATGATGGTGTCTCTTGGCCCTCCCTCATTAAGCTTACACATGGACACCACATCTTTATCTTCTTCTATCAACCTCAAGTCTTGCACCAAGTTGCCCCCAAGAGCTAAATAATGAACCCATCAATCCCCAATTCCTCATATTTACCTTCTATTTCAAAATAACTAAGCCTATCAGGATCCTTATACACTATTTCAACTTTCCCACCAAAGTATTTTAAACTTGGGTTCCATAGAAAAGTACCCCCATAATAAACCTCAAATTTCACTTCCTCATCATCCATCTGCAATAACAAATTACCATTTGACACTTACACAATTAACAATTAAAGAATTGTAAACAATAGACACATAAAGAGTAAACACTTGTATGTTTCTATTTTGCTTTTGGGATAAAACACACACATCAGAGGGACCACATTTTCTACTTTGCTTTTGTTTTTGTTTTACTAGTAAGCACATGCAAACACTAAAATTTAAACCCAACAGAAACTTGGGTCCACTATAAGACACAATGACCATGACAGACAAAATGTCCCTAAATAAACATAAATCCAAACAACAGATGGTCACATTTTTCATAAACATCAACAAACATAACCAATATTCTCATTTTGTTACATGTAACATTGACTATTGACTGATTACTCAAAAAACTATAAAACAATCACAAGGCCAAATAGAAATCTCGAATAGTGACTGATTTCTTACCAAGGTTTTAGTCCATCAAACAACCCATTGCTCATCTAGGTTTATACTTGTAGCACAATTTCAATATCAGATGCAGAGTGGGGTTTTTCATGTTTCTAGGGCTCGTGAGGAAAAGATTCAATGGTTCTTGTTTTTGATTTGTGTTATGTTCTGATTTTTAATAAAATGGTGCTTTTCTAACGTCTGAGGGTGAGGTGGGTAATGAAGAGCAAATGGATTGAAGTTCGGGTGGGCAAAGTGTTAAGTTTTAAACCATGGGTAGGCAAAGTGAAAATGGCTCAAACCATAGGTGGGTTTACTGTAATTTCCCCTTTTATAAATAATAAAAATGATCAACCTAATGAGGTTGGAGGGATTTTTTAAAATAAAAAAGGATAATGTCTTAAACCTTGTATGGTTTTAGAAACATAAATTATATTTTGACGATTTTTACTTTGATATATTTTCAATTCCTTTCTACGCTTTCCATGTATTTATGGGATGTAGATGTTTGAGTAATTAGTTACTTGGGTTGGTGGAGAATCTAGATATGGTTGGTTGAGTTGTTACGGAGGACTTGCCATGGTAGATGAAAACAAAGGCAAGAAGTAGGTTTGGAATGTGGCCAAATAGCTTCACAAGGATTTTAAGGATCAAGAAATGTGAAGGGTCTGGCAGTGAGATGGAGGCTTGGACACTAACGAAGAGACCTGGGAGGACGTAGATAGACTAACATGTAGGACTTGCTTGCCACTAATCTAAGTGTATATACGTATGAAGCTTCCTCTTGGAGACTTGAACCCCGACTCTTTCCCCCCATACCCCACAAGCACTTGTACTTGTGAAGTGACCATCGCACCAAGGATGTGTGGTGGTTAAGGAAATCTTTATGAATTCTTTATCTAAAATATAATTTGTTAATTTTTTTTTAATCACTAATGTGGCACTATACCACATCAGTTAAAAAGATGTCATGTCACTATTCCATTAGCCACATAGACAATAATACTAATGACAATTAATAAAAGAACTAACAATGCTCATTATTCAAACTTAAGGGATCAATAACACTCACTTAAAACTTAAGAGACCAATTACGCTTACAAAGTAAATTTCAATGACTAATAGTGTAGTTTCGCCTAGATCTTAAGGAGCACCAAAAAGTATATATTTTAATTTTACACCACTACTAACATCATTCCTACAAAAGAAATATTAAAAAAAAAAAAACAAAAAAACAAAAAAAAAAAAAACAAAAAAAAACAAAAAAAAAAAAAACAAAAAAAAAAACAAAAAAAAAACAAAAACAAAAACAAAAACAAAAACAAAACAAAACACTAAATGTCATGGACCATGTCAAGTTATCAACTTCCTTAAGTGCATAAGTTCCTATTGCATTTAAAATAATAATAAATCTAGATTATTTAGAAAAATAAACTAAACAAAAATAATTTTAAAAATAAATATAACATATTAAGTAAAAAAAGGACAAGTAAATATTTTATAAGAATTACACCTCAATCTCAATCTACTCAACGTTGGTAGCAAATTAGCACTGCAAATATTCATACTTGCGAATTCTAACTTAAGTTGGCCAATTTCATTAGTATCTTCATCTACAATACAACATTTTAATATAACTTGAGTGTACTATGGGGTTGAAGGCCCAAATCATCCATTGGGCCTTTGGCTTTGGCTGAGGACATGAGTTGTCCAAAGAGGAATAAATAACTATGTGTTAGGACATATGTGTTTCACTTGTTAAGACTATATATCATGATTTTATGTAATTGGCTTATCCTTTGACAAAACGAACTTTACTTGTATTTGGGTGGATTTAGGATGTTTTAAATACTTCAAGAAATCTTATTTCAAGATCAAGTATTGAAGCTTTCAAGTCTGTTCAAGAAAACAAGTTCAAAGTGCAAAATCATTAAAGCTCGACAGCTGCATCTATTGAGCTTAAGGAAGCTATTCTTCATTCGGTGTGCTCGACACCTGCTCGACACCTACTATCTGTCGAAGTTTAAGGTTTTTAGAATTTCAATTTGATTTTCTTGGGATCAGTGAATGTGTCTTTGGGCCTTCTTTTCCACTAAACCTAGACATATAAAGGGATCAGTTTAAGGGCCGTCAAAGTGTTCACAAGTTGCACAAGTTTTGAGCAAACTCTGTTCAAGCAAATTGTGACCAGAGACGAAGTTCTTGCCCTAGTTCATCTCTCTCTCTTGAAGAAGTTGCTATATATGTGCACCTTAGGGTTTTGTGACCAAGCATCTTCTTGATCTTCATCATGTGGATAAACTGAAGAACTTTGCAACCAACAACCTTCTTAGTTGGTGATTGAAGTCACATACTAGGATCCGCGCAATTAGTTAGTCAAGTACTAGGAGTTGTGCATCTGAAAGGGGAACTGTCACTACAGAACAAGTCCAATTAGGTATTGGGGTAAGGGTTCAACTGCAGGTTGGTAAGGTACTTGGATTCCTTTACTTGTAACCGCTTGTTGTGATAATAGTGGAGTTTCGAGAGTTGTAACCTGAAAATCACCTGGTGGGGTTTTTGCCGTTAGGTTTTTCCCATTCGTAAACAAATCACCGTGTTATTTATTTTCCGCTGCATATTTAGTTTATTGGTGATTTGTTTGTGCTACCACGCGTTTGCATGATAAATTGATTAATTAATAACTTGGCTAATTAATTAATTAATTTCTATCACAATGGGTCATTTAGTTTGTGGCCTATCAAGTGGTATCAGACCAGGCACACTCTGATTAGGGTTTAATCTTTGCTGTATTGATCCATTGACCCCTGTTTGTCATGGATAGAGGATAGTCATTAATCATACCTCCTTTATTTGATGACACTAACTATGTATACAGGAAAGTACGCATGAGAGCTTTCTTGCAGTCTTTAGATTAGAAAGTGTGGCAAGTTGTGGAAATAGGCTGGACTAAGCCTACAGAAGCGCCAGCCGACTGGGATGATGCCAAGATTAAGGCGGCAAACTTCAACAGTAGATCTTTGAATGCATTGTTTAGTGTTGTCACCAATGAGGAGTTCAAGAAGATATTCTCCACTGAAACTGCCAAGGAGGCTTGGACCATTCTCCAGACAACCTATGAGGGTACTAAGGCTGTCAAAGACTCAAAACTTCAGAGGCTCGCTACAAGCTTTGAAGAGATAAAGATGGAGGAGGATGAGTCTTTCGATGAGTTCTATGCCAAGCTAAAGGACATAGTGAACTCAGCTTTCAATCTTGGGGAAACCATTCTTGAACCCAAGATTGTGAGGAAAGTGCTCAGATCTCTGCCCGAGAGATTTCATGCTAAGATTACGGTAATAGAGGAATCAAAGGATATTGACAAGATTCCTCTAACTGAGCTGGTTGGAAACTTGCAGACCTACGAGCTAAGGTTGACAAGAATAGGCAAGTCGGGTAAAAGCAAGAGTATGGCAGTGAAACAGATGAATCTTCTGATGATGAAGATTCCAAGATGAAGTCCTACATCACCAGGCAGTTCAAGAAGTTTATAAAGAACGCCAATGAAAAGGGTTTCAACAAGGACCACAGGTAATCCAGTTCTTCTTAGTTTAAAGGCCAAGACAAAGGGAAAAAGGATGCTAAGGAAGGTGGTTAGTACACTGTTCCCTCAGGACCTAAGTGCTTTAGGTGTCAAGACTTCGGTCACATGAAGCATGAGTGTCCTACATACCTCAAAAGCATTGGGAAGAGCAAGGCACTTGCTGTTACCTTGAGCGACACTGAGCCTGAGGATGATTTCGACAATGAGGATGACGAAATCTTAAATGCCTTCACGGCCCCGATCAATCCTACTGATGGGATTGTTGAAGATGTGGTTGAAGAAGAGGAACTGGTGGAATCTAAGTTTGAGAAGATGGATGATCAAGATGACATCCATATTGCCTATGAGAAGCTGTATAAGCTTTCTGAAAAGCATGAGAAATTATATAGGCTAACCACCAAGAAGCTCAGTGATGTGGAACTTGACCGTGAGGAGCTTTCCACAAATTTTGATGAGGCCAATCAGACTATTGGAGCACTGAGATTCAAGAACAATTTCTTAGCTGAGAAGACCAAGAAGCTTGAAGCGGAATTGTTTCAAGTTAGAGCTTAATTGGAGAGGACTTCAAGCGCAAAGCTGGATGAGATGCTAAGCATTCAGAAATTTGCTTCAGATCAAACAGATTTAGGGTATGGACTTTCTTCTTCTAATACTGCTTCTTCTAGTACTACTGTTTTTGTTCCTCCTGCTAATAATATTAAAATTGAGAACAATGAGATTAAAACTGAATTAGCTAGTGAGAACTTAGACAAGGGTAAATCTATCTTAGGAGCACCCCCTAAGCCTGAGAAAAAAGATGTTAAAAACCCTAGGGCAAAGAAGGCTAACTCTTAAAAGCCTAAATAAAAGAAGCAGCATCTTTGTCATCATTGTGGAGCTGCTGGTCATACTCGACCAAATTGCTACAAGTAGCTTGCCACTCAATAGAGCAATGGCATGATAGCATCTGGGAACTAGAATTAGCTTCAATCCTCTCTCGCTCCCCTTGGTGATCTTCTCAAAGCCCTCATGTTCCTTTCGAACTTGAACGGTTTTAATTCTTCCCCTTCACTGCCGATTCAAGGGTTTGCTAGATGGAAAGGTTCTTCCAAGGTGTGGAAGGAAAAGAGCTCCAAGTGATTCTGTCACTTTTCTCTCTCTCTTATTGTTTTTATGTGTGCATTACTTATGTGTTTTGCTTTCATGTTTTGAGTCAGTCTAGTTTTTATACTTTGTTTGTTTAACATGTTTTTGTTTGGTTACTTTTCAGTTTTGCTTTGTTTTGTTTTTCATATAAAAACAAAAATAAAAAAAAATTGAAAAATCAGAAAATACAAAAACAGTGTGTGTTTTGTGTACATTGGTACTTGTATACCTTGGATGGCCATTGAAACCAAGTCTTCTAAACTTTGTATCACTTGTACCTTAGATGAGCATCTCTATGCACGACTAAGCAAGTGAGCTTTGTGGTTCGTGTTTGTGATGAGTACGATTAAGTTGTCTCTTAAACTTAACACGCATATCACTTTTTTTGACGGGAAGGACTAAAAAATCCTATGAGAAAGGCATAAATAACCATCTCACCACTATTGCCCGCCAATCATAATTTGACACATGTATGCGTCGGCATAGCGAAAGTGCAGTGTCAATGACATTTATATGCTTAGGCATAGCAAAATTAAAATTTCAAATATCATTGGGTATTTCTTTTCCTTCTCTAATATGCCTATGCATGATATGCTTAAAAGAAAAATATGCAAAGAATCAAAAGCAAAAAGATCAAAAATGCTTTAAACATGATTGCAAGCATGTATTCTAGGAGATGTGGGAGTTATAGGATGTACCTCAAAGGTGATAGTCCCCATCAAGTAGTTATGATTGTGTGTGAGTTAAAGTGATTTTCTCATATCTCAAATCGTCATAACATGTATACACTTATGCAATCTTACGATATTTTTTCACACACAACACGCAATATTCTTTGCTATTCTTGATACATGTGCAGGTACAATGTGATTTGGCCATCACGAGGTTTTACATGTATTAATGTATGCTCACTAAACTGTCTAGACTTATTTTGAAATATAAAATTGGTTAGACGTGTTTAGTGTGTGTGTGTGTGTGTGTGTTTTTGAAGATCCATGTGCTTAATTTTTTTTCATTTGAGAGATGTTTTTGAGAGCTTAATATGTTGATTAGATCATTCGTTGAGTTGCATGTTGGATTGCATTAATGACTATGTTTTTCACATCTAGAAAAAACTGTTTTTTAAAGCTGGCTCGACACCTCCTCGATAGCTGGCTATCTATCGAGCTTCCTTAAGCTTTTTCTTATCACAATCTCGCTTACACCTCGATACCTGGTGGATCTCTTGAGATTGGGTTTGTATGCTCGATAGCTTCTCGATACCTGGTGGATCGATCGAGCTTCTGTTCTAAATTCTGGTGTGTTGATCCTCAATACCTCCTCGACACCTCAGTTGTCGACGAGTATTTCCTTGACATCTCCTTGACAAATCTCTCAATACCTGTCAATACCTACATTTGTCGAGATTACTAGCTTTCCTATATAAAGCCTCTACGCAATCCGGATCTCATTTCCATCGATCTCTCTCTCGATACTTCTCTGTTTCTCTCCCAAAAACACTCCAATCTCACTCCTTTCTTGGTTATCAAGGATTTTACAAGGTTTTTCAAGTTTTTTCTTCACTTGGCAAGCTTCTAATCCCTTCTCATTCATGCATTTCATGTTTTGAAACCTAGGATTTGGGGTTTTTGGAAATTTTTTGGGTTTTTCAAAATTGATGAGATTTCATTGAAATTTTGGGTTGGGTTTTCACTTAAATGTGTTTAAAACCTCATACATTGAATCACATTAGCATTATAATAGTATTACCATGCATTTAGATGTGTGCTATATGTTTGTGTATTGATAGGTTTGGATTGGGCTGAGCCCATGATGCAATTTCCTTTGCATGTCACATGTTCATGCATTTCCCATGCATACGTACTTTTTTTCAATATATTTGATATATTTGAAAATGTTTGGGACTTTTTTGATTGTCATTCTTTCTCTCCCTCTCTATTAGTTTACGTTAGTCGTGTCTATGGCACCTAAGCGTAAATCCACCCCAG
This sequence comes from Quercus engelmannii, assembly GCA_029955605.1. NCBI lineage: Eukaryota > Viridiplantae > Streptophyta > Magnoliopsida > Fagales > Fagaceae > Quercus > Quercus engelmannii. The sequence goes on from JARPSG010000002.1 coordinate 5,292,622, forward strand.
CCCGGAACCCTCTTCATTCTGGTGTTTCCTCTTCGTTTGATCCTTCCCTATCTCATATCTGGTTCCATGATGATGATGCCTTTAAGGCATTTTTGGAGAACTTTTCTAGACGAGGCATTCATTTGGAAGGCCAAGTCATCTTGACAGATTTTGCAGACATTGAGCTTCCCTCTGTCATTCACAGTAGGGGATGGGAGTCACTGTGTGACGTCCTGGTCACCTGTCCTCTCGTGCTTATCTAGGAGTTCTACTCCAACATGCACGGGATTAATCAGTCAATACCTCTTTTTTTCACTCGTGTTCGGGGTACACGTATTCCTATCACACCGCAGTTGGTTGCGGATGTGCTTCGGGTTCCTAGGATAGAGTTTCCTGACTATCCTAGTTGTGAGCATCTAAGGATTGTGTCCAGGGATGAGCTCATGTTTACTTTCTATAAGCGCCCTACTGCTTGGGGTGAGTGTCTTTTTACACCATGTCAACCTTTTGCTAAAAATTCTAGATTCATGAACATGGTGATGACTTTTGTTTTGCATCCCCTCTCTCACTATAACTCCATCATAGAGCCTTGTGCTTGGTTTTTGTTGTCTCTTCTTGAGCATCTTTCCATAGACTTCCCTTCTCATTTCATTCTTTCTATTATAGATGTTCATCTAGATTCGGCGACCCATGATAAGCTCATCTTTCCTTCCGCTATCACGAGAATTTTACGTCATTTTTCCGTTCCTTTTCCCTCTTCCGACCATTTTACCGTCATGTGTGCCATAGATTATGCTACCATTAAACGTAGCGAGGCCTAGCTTCGGTCGCGGCAATCGGATTCAGCAACTCCTTCCTCCTGTTCCGCTCCATCCTGTTCGGCTCCATCCACATCGGCTCCTCCTTCTTGTTCAGGCGATGTGTCTCTAGGAGATATCATGGCGCAGCTACAGCGCATGGATCCTCGCCTCGATACATTCTCTATGGAGTTGTATCAGGTGAATGTTCGTGTCGGTCGTATTGCACGACGACAGGCGTCTATGGTTGGCTTTGCTCTTGAGGCTACTCCTTCACCACCTTCTCCCGTGACTTCTACTTTTGAGGATGAGAATGATTATGATGGTGATGATGATGATGCTTCCGATGATGATGATGGAGATGCTAGCTCTACCGATGAGATGTCTACTTGACACTCTTACCCTTTGTCATTCGTGACAAAAAGGGGGAGTAGTTTTGGTATGAGAGTAGTCCATCTTAGGGGGAGAGTTAGTATAGGACCATTTTGTTAGGGGGAGTGTTGATACATTTTGAGGGATGTAGTGAGGATAGTATGTATCTTTTCTTTTCTTTCTGTTTAGATACATTACTCTTGTACATGAGGTCTTGTGACCATTTATAGACATACATTGTACTTATCTCCTTATTTATATTGATGTATGTTTTATTTCACCTACCATTTCATGTGTTGTTTCTTTTCTCTCTTTATATACATGTTTCTTATACTTGTATGCAATCTATTATTTCTGTTTCACATAAAGATGTCTTGATGAGTTTTGTTTAAAATGTTTCAGAAATACAGGTTGTCAAAGTCTACTTGCCATAAACTCTTCTAGCAAAGTTTTTCAAGAGTTTGTGTTAGGATAGATTTTATTGTATTCAACAAGTGAATATGAGTTGAGTGATTTATGACTTCTCTCATATGTTCATTTGTTTGTTGTGGTTTTGTCACGGATTGCCAAAGGGGGAGATTGTTAGGACATATGTGTTTCACTTGTTAAGACCATATGTCATGATTTTATGTAATTGGCTTATCCTTTGACAAAACACATTTTACTTGTATTTGGGTAGATTTAGGATGTTTTAAATACTTCAAGAAATCTTGTTTCAAGATCAAATATTGAAGCTTTCAAATCTGTTCAAGAAAACAAGTTCAGGGTGCAAAATCATTAAGGCTCGATATCTGGCTCGACAGTTGCATCTATCAAGCTTAAGGAAGCTGTTCTTCATTCGTTGTGCTTGACAGCTGCTCGACACTTGCTATCTGTTGAGGTTTAAGGTTTTCAGAATTTCAATATGATTTTCTTGGGATCCGTGAATGTGTCTTTGGGCCTTCTTTTCTCCTAAAAGTAGACATATAAAAGGATCAGTTTAAAGACCGTCAAAGTGTTCACAAGTTGCACAAGTTTTGAGCAAACTCTGTTTAAGCAAATTGTGACCGGAGACGAAGTTCTTGCCCTAGTTCATCTCTCTCTCTTAAAGATGTTGCTGTGTATGTGCACCGTAGGGTTTTGTGACCAAGCATCTTCTTGATCTTCATCATGTGGATGAATTGAAGAACTTTACAACCAACAACCTTCTTAGTTGGTGATTGAAGTCGCGTACTAGAATCCGTGCAATTGGTTAGTCACGTACTAAGGGTCGTGCATCTGAAAGGGGAACTGTCACTATAGAACAAGTCCAATTGGGTATTGGGGTAAGGGTTCAATTGTAGGTTGGTAAGGTACTTAGATTCCTTTACTTGTAACCGCTTGTTGTGATAATAGTGGAATTTCGAGAGTGGTGACCTGAAAGTCACCCGGTGGGGTTTTTGCCGTTATGTTTTCCCCATTCGTAAACAAATCACCGTGTTATTTATTTTCCGCTGCATATTTAGTTTATTGGTGATTTGTTTGTATTACCACACGTTTGCATGATAAATTGATTAATTAATAACTTAGCTAATTAATTAATTAATTTATATCACAAGGGGTCATTCAGTTTATGGCCTATCACTATGGGTGATACAAATTTAGAATATTGTAAGAAAAAATGAGTTAAAGATGGTCCGAGGAGGAATTTTCTCATTGGACATGATAAATCCAGTTCAAATATACATTTCACTAATGAGGGTGACCTTCGAAAAAGCTCCAATGATAAGGACGTGCATCGTAAGCATACAAAGGAGATGGGAACTCAAAAATATCGAAGGGAAAGCTGCTACCACCGCATTGAATATACTACAACTACTTTTCTGGCCGCATTTATGTTGAGGAGACCCCTGAACAGTGCTGCCTTGACTACCACAACTCACAGAAAGCCAAAAAAGGTGTCTGATGGGACAGGTACTCAAGTAAGGGCTCAAATGATCAATAAGTGTAGGATCAAGATGGCCCAGAAGGAGCTATATAATGTAAAAGACCCTCCAAAAGGAAGGGATTAGAAAAATAGAGAGAGAACACTATAGCAATCATCAATTTATAAAAGTGAGACCTCCTCGAACTGTAAGTTCATTGATATTAGAATCTCTTATTTGCGTTTGATTGTCATTTAATTTAGTACTAGTTGTTGTACAACTCATTAAGGCCTAGTTCTTTAACCTACTCTCTACAAATTCATTATACTGGGCTCACTGGGCCAAGATCATACACTTTGGGCTTAGGCTGCAAAACGGGTCCTTACATGTACCATGAAAGCAAATCAATAAAGAATTAAAATTGTATAGTTGTGAGAGCTGAGAGGAAGGATAGAGAAAGCTCTTTGCTTGATAATGGAGCAGTGGAGACGTAAGCGTGGTTTGAAGATTAGGCATTAGGTTTGCTTGTTTGGATTTTTTTTTTTTTTTTTTTTAAAGTTTAGTAGCTTCAACTTGTTTTGTCACTTTGTGTAAGTAGACCAGTAGTGTTACTGTGTTAGCAACTTAGTAGTGTTAGAGTAGTGCATATATAGTTAAATCAAATGTCTTGCTTTGTTTAAATGTTTTCAATTTTCCTTTCGTTTTATCTTTTTTTTTTTTTTTTAATAAATGGGTAGTCAACTTGTCATGTGACTCTTATTGGCAATAAAAAAATTTGAATAGGTCGGGTCAGGTTGACCCGCAAAAAAACAAGTTGAGTCACGAGTTAATTCGTTTTTGCTTCATGTCAAAAAATTCAGGTTCGAGTCAGTAAATTCTGACCCGTTTTGCCATATCTAGGAAAAATTGCTATCCGCCTAGCCCTAGTTAGATGTGCATACGGAGATCCGTAGATGCAAAGACATCTAACTTGGTTCATGGTCCTTAGACTTCTATGCTAACTCATGTTAGAAAAATCAAGTCTAATAGTCAAGGCCCAAGCCCAAGGCAATGATATCACTAACAATTAAAGTTTCATCGGACTTGATCACCTTAATGTCCACTCCCTTCCATAATTGGGTTAAGCTTCCTACAAATCCTTCTAATTGCACAACGTGACAACTTTGAAATCTCATTTTTCTTTTAATCTATTGTATTCTACTCACACTGGCTTTAGTTTCAATTAGGCACTCTGAGTTGTACTCTTTTTATTATTGCCCTTAGTGCTCTTAACTGTCAAGATCCAGTTAGCCTATCTACATGTAGTTCCATGCTATAGAAATCATAGCGAGATTTGGGGCTTAATAAGGCTGGTCTCCTCAACAATTTGAGATAGTTAAACAAGATCAAGAGCAGAATAGATATTACCTTCATTGTGGGCTTAAGTTGAATGCTTCTCAGATTGAAGTCCATCCTAAATTTACCTTCCTGGGTAAGAGACCCATTAGAGGCTCATCTGGTTGTTGAACCCCCTCCAAACTCATTTTAAAACCTTGCAGTAGATCATGGTTGTTTGCCCATAAATATTTGGGCCTAGATGTGGAGGCTGGGCCCAGTTAAGCTTAGAAGTAGTACACTGCGAGCCACTAAGGGCAACATTAAAAGATCAATGAGTTTTCCTCAATTTTATAAGGTACTTGAATTGATGATCCTAATTATACCTTCATCTACAGGACAAAGCAATGACAAGGATAATCCTGGAAACCGTCCAACCAATGATCGTCATCAGGCTAGAACAAACTCGTCCGTCCAATCATTAATGAAGCGTTACAAAGCAATGATGAATTTCTATACTGTTGGGGAAATAACCCACCATCAATGTTCTATAAAGGCGTTACTGATACGAGAATAAAATCACCATTAAGGTAGCCCCAACGGCTAGAAGGAAGAGGAAAACACTTGTATAAATACCTACCGATAAGGTCCAAAAGAAAAGGTACATATGCACTCAAAACATTCTACGTCAGACATTCTGTTATTCTAGCCATTCTAACTTTGGCATCGGAGACCTTGTGGCAGGCGCCACACTGGTGACCACTTTCTTTCTTTTCATAGCTTGACTTGTTGCAGGATCAGGATTGGCTGAGGACGATTCCCTTCAGGACGAACATTTCTACTGACGATCTAAGCATCATCAGTTTGGCACCGTCTGTGGGGAACTTCTTAGCGATTCTTGAGCACCCAGTTCGAGAACACAACTCCATTCTTAATAAGTCCAAATGGAGTCCAGCACTAACCCAGATCCTACCGCACTGGTTTTACAAATTCAGTCACTTGTAGCCATTATGGAAGAGCTTACTAGGTAGAATCAAGAGATGATGCAACGGCTGCAACAAGAAGGTAATTGTCTAGAGACCAATAGGGATGATGAGGGGAATAGTCACAGGAGGCGACCCAGCACCCCAGAAGGTGTGAGCTCAGATCTCCTCAGGGAGATGAGAAAGCAGATGGACGAACTGAGAAATGCCATCAAGGGAAAAACATATCAAAGTCTGGATAGAATGGTCAGAAAGATGGACTCACCTTTCACTTAGTTGTCCATGAATGCCCGGTGCCTTCCAAGTTCCATCTACCACAACTCGAGCCCTTTGACGGATTGAAGGATCCACTGGATCACCTCAACACCTTCAAAATAACTTTGGGTTTCCAACAGCCCCCTAATGAGATCCTATGCTCGCTCATTTCCTACCACCCTTAAGGGGGCAGCCCGGGAATGGTTCACCAAGCTACCAACATCCTCTATTGACAACTTCGAGCAGCTAAGCAGTGCCTTTGTTCGTCACTTCATTGGCGGGCAGCACCCAAAAAGGCAGGACAACCATTTGCTCACCATCAAGCAAGGAGAGAAGAAAACTTTGAGGTCCTATGTGTCACGTTTCACTCGAGGAACTTTAGAGGTAGACGAAGCAGACGACAAAGTACAACTAACGGCCTTCAAGGCTGGGTTGAAGTCCAGGGATTTCGTGGCCTCCTTGGCAAAAAACCCCCTAAGACAATGGCAAAGGCGCTTCTGAAGGCACAGAAGTACATGAATGCTAAGGACGCCCTAGCAGCCATAGATGGGATAGAGAAGCCCAAGGAAAAGAAGAAAGAAGATGACCGAAGAAGACAAAAAGGGGATCGAGTGGATTGGCAGAATATTGAAGAAAGTAGAAGCAGGGATGACAAAAACCCTCGTCCAATGAAATTCACGCCTCTAGTGATGCCCGTTGACCAAATCTTGATGGAGATTAAGGACAAGAAATACCTGAAATGGCCTAGGCCATTACACTCGTCACCCAACGTGTGCAACAAGAGGAAATACTACCATTTTCACAAAGATCACGGGCATTACATAGAGGATTGCCGAGACCTGAAAGAGTAAATAGAAGAACTCATATGGAAGGGGAAATTGCACAAGTACGTGAAAAGAGAAGATTCGAGCAGGTATAGGGACGGAGGTAGAGATCAACATGAAGTTTCTCAGAGAGATGAGGATAACATACAACCTCGTCCACAAAGTACAATAGGGGAAATAAGGACCATCACGGGGGGGCCATCCAAGGGAAGGTCGTTCAATTCCCTCAAGAAATCATACCAAAGACAGGTGAACAGTGTCCATAGTCTGCATCCTCTGAAACAAAGACAGGTTGACCAAGACATGTATTTCTCAGAAGAAGATGCCAAGGGAGTAAAGCAGCCTCATGATGACCCGTTGGTCATTATGATCATGATTGAAGGATTCAATACCAGAAGGGTTCTGGTTGACAATGGGAGCTTGGCAGACATTATTTACCTTTCTGCATTCCAGCCGTTCAAAGTGGACCCAAAGAAACTTCATCTTTTTGAGTCCCCCCTCTTCAGTTTCAGTGGAGATAAGGTGTATCCTCGGGGAAGAGTGACACTAACAGTCACAGCTGGTTAACATCCCCTCCAGGTAACAAACAAGCATAATTTTTTGGTAGTAGACTCACCCTCATCCTACAATGTGATTATAGGACAGCCTACCTTTAATCGCTGGAAGGCAGCCACTTCCACCTACTGCTTGAAAGTGAAATTCCCAACAGAACAAGGGGTTGGCGAGATAAGAGGAGACCAAGTATTGGTAAGGGAGTGTTATCAGGCAATCCTAGCCTCAAAGGAGAACCACACGTGGATAATTGAAGACAAGACGCAAGAAATTGTTGAGAACCTGGAGACGATAGAGTTGGTCGAAGGGGATTCTACAAAGACGACTCGAGTAAGGACGAGCCTAAATCCCCAGATGAAGAAAGAGATCGTTGGCTTCCTAAAAGATAATTTAGATGTTTTCACATGGAGCCACAAAGAGATGCCGGGTATACCACCCAACATCATCCAACACCGCTTAAAAGTAGACCCGAGAAGAAACCTGTCCAGCAGAAAAGAAGAGTTTTTGCCCCTGAACAGAACAAAGCCGTCATGGACGAAGTGAGCAAACTGCTCGCTGCCAACTTCATCAGGGAAGTCTATTATCCCGAGTGGTTGGCCAATGTCGTTATAGTCAAAAAAGCGAATGGGAAATGGAGAATATGCGTTAACTTCATTGATCTAAACAACACTTACCCGAATGACAGCTTTCCCTTACCAAAAATCGACCAGTTGGTAGACTTAACTGTCGGGCACAAGCTCCTCACCTTCATGGACGCATTCTCTGGGTACAAGCAAATACAAATGGCAAAGGAAGATCACGAAAAAACAGCCTTCATCACCAGCCAGGGGCTCTACTACTACAGGGTCATGCCTTTTGGTTTGAAGAATATAGGAGCCACATATCTAAGATTGGTGAACCAGATGTTCAGCAAGTAGATCGGGAGGAACGTAGAAGTATACGTTGATGATATGCTCATCAAGAGCAAAGAAGAAGAGAGCCATTTGGACGATCTTAGGGAGACATTCAACACGCTTAGACAGTACAACATGAAGCTAAACCCGTCCAAATGTGCCTTTGGAGTCTCCTCAGGGAAGTTCCTCGAGTTCATGGTGTTGCAAAGAGGGATAGAGGCAAACCTTGAAAAAGTGAAGGTTATCCTCGAGATGTCGTTTCCAAAGACGGTGAAAGAAGTGCAATCCCTTACGAGAAGAGTAGCTGCCCTCAATCGGTTCATCTCAAAGGTGACGGACAAGTGTCTTCCTTTCTTTAAGACCTTAAAAAAGGCCTTCGTATGGATGGAGGAATGCGAGGAAGCATTCTAGGAATTAAAACACTACCTGAGCAATCCCCCACTCTTGAGTCCGTTTAAGGAAGGAGAAGATTTATTCCTCTACCTGGCAGTATCCGTAACTGCAATCAGCGCAGCCTTAGTTAGGGAGGAGAACAGGATACAACTTTCAGTGTACTACATTAGTCAGGCTTTTCAAGGAGCTGAAGCCTAATACCTGAAGATAGAAAAGATTACCTTCGCTCTAATATTGGCCTCGAGAAAACTCCAGCCATACTTTCAAGCTAACCCGATCATAGTAATGATGGACTAGCCCATCAAAAGAGCGATGAAAAAACCTGAAGCTGCTGGACGAATGGTATAGTGTGCTATTGAGCTTAGTCAATTTGATATAGAATACCGCCCCCAGACAGCCATCAAGGCTCAGGTACTAACAGACTTCATAGCAGAATTCATCGACTCTAAGCATGAAGAAAACCACGAAGAACTTTGGATGATCCATACGGATGGCTCGTCGACCTAGAAGGGAGGTGGAGCAGGCGTCGTCATCACCTCCCTAGAAGGAGACATTTTGAAGTATAGTGTCTAGCTCAGGTTCCTTACAATAAATAACGAAGCGGAGTACGAGGCTATATTGACAGGACTAAGAATTGCTAGGGCACTTGGAGTTAAAAACATTTCATTAAGGAGTGATTCACAGCTCGTCATGGGACAGGTTAGAGGAGATTTTGAAGCAAAGGAGATAAGAATGCAGAAGTACCTCAAATTTACGAACCAGCTAATAAGCAACTTTGATCATATAGAATTTGTTCAGATCCAGCGAAGCCAGAATGTTGAGGCTGACGAAGTCGCATGGGCTGCATCCGCAAAGGATCAATCAAGGGCATATGATTGGAGATTGGAAGAACAAAATTTCCCTAGCATTGAACAATTTTAGACCTTCGCTGTACACACTCGCTCAAGGTGGACGACTCCTATTCTGTCTTACCTTAAAGACAGGCAATTACCATCGAACCTGGAAGAAGCCAAGAAGATCAAGAAGCGAGCTGTCAGGTTCACCATACTCAATGACGAGCTCTACAAAAGGGGTTTTTCCCAGCCTTACTTGAGATGCATAGAAGAGGAAGAAGCTAAGTATGTTCTAGAAGAAGTGCATGGGGGAATTTGCGACCACCACATGGGGGCAAAATCCCTCATCCAAAAGACGATGAGGGCAAGTTATTTCTAGCCCACAATGCAGAAGGACGCAATGGATTTTGTCAAAAGATATGATCATTGCCAGAGGTACGGAAATGTCCAACGAGTCCCGAGGGAAAAGATGACAACCATTTCCTCACCTTGGCCATTTTCACAATGGGGAATTGACATTGTGGGACCTTTACCACAGGGAAAGAGACAGATGAGGTTTTTACTTGTTGCGATAGACTACTTCACGAAATGGGTAGAAGCAGAAGCACTGGCGACGATCATAGAAGCGAAGGTACAAAATTTTGTTTGGAAAAATATTGTTTGCAGGTTTGGGATACCATGGACGATCATTTCAGACAATGGTCAACAATTCGACAGCCACGGATTCAGGACATTCTGCACGAGCCTAGGCATCAAGAACAAGTATTCGTCACTAGGACACCCTTAGGCCAACGGACAGATGGAAGTAACGACCCGGACCTTGCTAAAGATCATCAAGACCCGGTTAGTGGGGACAAAGGGAGCATGGCCCAAGGAATTACCAAGTGTTCTATGGGCCTATAGAACTACAGCATGAACGCCAACGGGAGAGACGCCATTCAATCTAACCTACGGAATAGAAGCAGTCATCTCGGTTGAAGTAGGACTCGCTAGCCTCAGAACGGAGTTCTTCGACGAACAGAGTAACAACGACCAATTAAAACTAAACCTGGATTGCCTAGACGAAGTCAGAGACGGAGCCTCTCAAAGAATGACCAAGTACCAGTTGAAGATAGCCGAATACTACAATCAGAGGGTAAAGCTGAAAATGTTCAACATTGGTGATCTCATCCTTCGAAAAGTAACTACTGCAACTAAAGACCCTACACAAGGCAAACTAGGACCAACCTGGGAAGGACAGTATAAAGTCATCCACTATTCCCAACAAAGAAGCTACCATCTGGAGGATCTAGATGGGAACAAACTACCTTGCCCTTGGAATGTGGAACATCTAAAGAGATATTATGGGCAAGAATTGTAACCCAACTGTATGCATTATCTCTTACTTTTTAATCAAATAAACATATTATTCAAAGCCGCATGTATTCTTGTCATCCTTCTATTTCTCAAACCATGTACATAACCTAAATAGCAAAGACTTTGTCCAGAAAAAAAAAAAAAAAACAGTAAGATTCCTTAAGTGGATGTACATCATCCAAAAGAAAGAATAAGACGATAAGATTCCTTAAGTGGATGTACATCATCTAAAAGAAAGAATAAGACGATAAAATTCCTTAAGTAGATGTACATCATCCAAAAGAAAGAATAAGACGATAAAATTCCTTAAGTGGATGTACATTGTCCAAGAAAAAATAAGATGATAAGATTCCTTAAGTGGATGTACATCGTTCAAAAGAAAGACGATGAAATTCCTTAAGTGGATGTGCATCGTTCAAGAAAAAATCAGACGATAAGATTCCTTATGTGAATGTACATTGTCCAAAGAAAAATAAGATGATAAGACTCTTTAAGTATTATACATCATCCAGAAGATTTCTTACTAAGAGGTATTCCGCTCAAGTTAAAGATAAAAATTTTCACGAACGTCATCCAAGTAAAGGACGACCAAGTCCACATTTGGACAAATTTCTTCAAGTCCCTAAAAGGACGAGAATAAGCAAAAATATCAGCAAAATTTTTTTAAGCCCACAAAAAGACAAAAGGCATATTCTGAATAAGACAATAGTCAACAAGAAATGCATGCAAGATGAATAAAGACGAAGGAATTAACATAAAGTTGTTCAAAAAGCCCCAAAACCAGGGGAACATTCAGATATGAGTTGTCCAGTGGCCTTAAAACATACAAGGCATTTTTCAAAAAAAAAAAAAAAAGATATTTCTTCTTCAAGGGACAACGAGTTCAAGTAGGTGGAGCATTTTCTTCATCCTTATCAGCCTGAGAAGGGTCCACACTAGTAGATGCTGCATCCTGAGTTGCCAGGGCCACTTCGTCCTCCTCCATTTCCTTATCAACAGCCTCAAAGTCTAATTCCTCCAAATCGGTCCCCAGGCCATGTTTAATCAGGTACCTCCTTAATAGTTCAAAGCCTTTAAAATACCACTGAAATAAAATGGTATTATACTTATCAGTGGATTGAAAGGCAAGGACGGCCTTAGCAACGGCAGCCTTCATCCTCTGTCTAGCTGAGACAAGAAGCTCATCCTTCTGCTTCACCAGTTGTCTCTCGGAATCCAGCTTCTCAGACAAAACTTTAAGTTGCTCCTTAGAAACGTTGTTGGCGTCCATAGCAGCAATCAAATCTTTCTGTAATCCTGAAGCCTCGGCCTCTAGCGCCTCCACTTTTGAATTGGCCATGACAGCCTTCTCCTCGTTCGCCAAATATTAGGTGGTGATGTGCATGGTTTCACCCAATACCTAACAACCAAGGTAGCCAAAGTTAGCAGAGAAAATTAAAACCTTAAGGATGAGGAAGAAAGGGATAAAAGTAGGACAACTACCTGCATGAGCTTGTGAACGTGACGGCTCACCATCTCATGGGAAGGCACACTTGAAATCTCTTTCATCTCCCCAGGAGTAAGGAGCTCACTTGCACGATCCATTGCTACTCCAGCGTCCTCCCAAACACTAGAGCCTATTTTTTCTTTCCCCTTGTCTCCAGTCTTTTGATTTTTGGAAGGATAGACAACTTCTTCTATTGAAATACCAGGAGAAGCTGCCTGACCTTCGCCGAGATCCAGAGCAGGGGTGGACGAGACTCTCTCCACCATCTCTTTTTCCTTATCCTTGTCTGTAATCCTCAACTTTCTTTGTCCGATGGTAGAAAGGGGTTCGTTCTTCTTCTCCTTAATTTTAGCATACATCTCTTTGTTAAATTTTGTCGTCATCTCTGCACCAAGAAGAGTAAATTTAATTCCAAGAAAAAGGAGAAGAGACGATCTTACATAAAATAACTCAAATAACTCACGTTTTTTCTCTTCTCGTTTCATTGCACGAAGGACGTAATCTGATGGCTCCGACCCCAAACAATGATGAGCTAAAGTGCGCGAATCAACCAGCTCATCAAAATCGTCATTAGTACTCACATACTTGATGGCCTCTTGAACCTTCTCTTTGAACTTCCCTTCAAGCTCTGGACACTCTTTCACTACAAGACAAAAAAATAGGCAAGGTCAGAATGACGACTAATATAACAAAAGGATGAAAAAAGGAAAACATCTCATGAGAGGCAAACGCACCAAGCTGAGGGGTCTCCCACCGGTGCAGTAACCTAGGGACGTCCTCCCAAAAGTCATCAGAAAGAGTCTCCCAACCATCGCCAGAAACAAAGAAAAACCTAGACTTCCAGTTACGGAAGGACGATGGAAGATCAACGATGAAATGGGACTTCCTATTCCAGGGCACAAACTCGTAATACCCAAACTCCTTGGATTCTTTCAAATGGTAAAGATGGACGAACTCGTTTAGCGTGATCATATCCCTGTCAGTTATGATCATCCAAATCACCATGCAACTTATGACGATTCTCCACGAATTCGGCATAAGCTGCCTCGGAGCAAGGTTCAAGTAATGAAGAAGCTCCATGATGAATGGATGGATGGGAAATCTTAGGCCACAAAAAAACGCAACCTTATAGAAACAGACCTTTCCATGGGCAAAGGCACAAGCCTTCTCACCCTTCCTAGGAAGACGAGCCCTAGTCTCATCAAGAAATTGAAATCTGTCCCTAAATTTATTGTAAACCTCTATCTTCAAGGAGCACTTTTCTTTGAGAGCATGGAAAGAACGAGGTTCATCAGAAGCAGTAGGATGAGAGGACGAAGACATAGAAGAAGGAGCAGAAGTAGCCATATCTTCCCCTACTCCAACCATGCCTACATCAGAGGACGAATTCCTCTCTAGATTGTCCAAACCCATCTCGAACCCCATATTTTCCCTCCTTAAAGCCTCTCTAATGGATTTAAACCAAACTAGGTAGTTATGCAACAGTGGGTACAAGTCACCCAACACAAAACCTAGACCACTACCAGCTACCACAAAATCCCCAATATGTGGATATGGATCACTAGATGGAAAAGCACCTAACGTATCACTATGGGAATCTACCAATGCCCCTAAGCGAGCAAATAAGAAGGAAATGGAGGGGGAAGTGCGCCTAATTTCAAAAGAATCTACCATTAAAGAAACCAACACCACCTGAAAAGGAAAATAGGAGCACAAGAAAAAGGAATACAAATGAAACTCAGAAAGGAAAGGGAGTAAAAGAAGGGGCGTACCTAAAAATAAGGGAGGAAACTGAGAAGACTAGGAGCAAAATGCACAACCGAGAAGTCAAAAAAACCAATCACAGAAAAGAAAGTGAAGAAGTGAGAAGGGAAAAGCAAAAATTAAAACTTTTACCTTGAAAAGTGCGGGAAATCTGAAAAGGCTTCACCGGAAATAGGACCCATCAACCAACCAAAGGGAGACACGTGGCCACGATGCGTGCCACGCTACCATGGAGCAATCAATGTGGGAGTAGAACCCCAAGCGCCCCAACCAAAAAAAAAAAAAAAAAAATCTCATATTTCTTTCATCGTCCAAACTACGGACGACCTTGGAATAGGGGGGGCAGCTGATGATCCCGATTATACCTTCGTCTACAAGACGAAGCAATGACGAGGACAATCCTGGAAATCGTCCAACCAGTGATTGTCATCAGGCTAGAACAGACTTGTCCGTCCTTAATCATTAATGAAGCGTTACAAAGTAATGATGAATTTCTATACCATTGGGGAAATAACCCACCATCAATGTTCTATGAAGGCGTTACTGATACGAGAATAAAATCACCATTAAGACAGCCCCAACGGCTAGAAGGAAGAGAAAAACACTTGTATAAATACCTACCCATAAGGTCCAAAAGAAAAGGTACACATGCATTCAAAACATTCTATGTTAGACATTCTGTTATTCTAGCCATTCTAACTTTGGCATCAGAGACCTTGTGGCAGGCGCCACACCGGTGACCACTTTCTTTCTTTTCATAACTTGACTTGTTGTAGGATTAGGATTGGCTGAGGACAACTCCCTTCAGGACGAACATTTCTACTGACGATCTAAGCATCATCACGAATTATTTCTAAACTGATTGTATACTCAGTAACTCTGCCCCCATTGAAGTTAGAGTTATAAATAGGGTCTTAATTATTGGTTAGAATAGCACGCCTATTCCAGACAATAACCACCTGGTTGACAAAAGTCACAAAACCCCCCTTTCCTTCTTTTTTTCTTCTTTTTTTAAAAATTTTTTTTTTGGAGAAAGTTGCGTTTACTCCTGATAATTGTATACTTGGGTCTGATGATAAAAAGATATCATCAGATCAAGACATCAATCGGAGATTGAACCCCAGATCTTTTATTTAACCATAAGATATTTTACCAATTGAACTAACTAAAACTTACAACTAAACTAAAATTTTAACATGAGTGACCAAGCATTAAAATGTACTGGGATGATTCGGTTATTAAAAAACAAAGTGGACTGATTCAAGTGAAATTAGCCGTTTCCTATGGGATTCTGAGTCATGCTAGACTCCACATATCACTACTTACGTCATGTTCATGTACACAGATAACTTTGGAGACAGTCCACTAAATAAAATTGGCCGACATAAACCATATAATTGTGAGAGCACCACCATCGCTCTCTTTCAAATCCTATTGTAACATCGTATATAATTTGGAGAAAGTAGCTCTCTTTTCAAATATCAAGACGATAGGCAGCCTTTTCCCCCACAATCTTTGCGCGCAATTGAAGAATTGACATTTGGCTTGCAAAGGTAAGAGTGTGGATGTGGTGACAAGATCGGACAAAATTGGTAACATGAGTGTCCCAGTCTCAGTCTGCTTTTATGGGTTTTCTTTTTCCCCTCTCTTGGAACAGCTCATGCAACCATATGATTTCTAGTATCATTCTTTTTTTCTTTTTCTTTTTAATAGGAAATAAGAAAAATAGTATCATTCATTGTAATTTTATTCTCCTCAGTGTCAAACTCACACTTCTAAAACCTTTTAATAAAGAAACCTTTTTTTTAAAAAAAAAATTATTTTTTCATGTTTTTATCATCTTTATTGAATCCTTGGATCTTCATAAGTATTAGGCCACGATCTTTACTTCAACTTCTTTTTTAATTAAATTTTTTTTTTCAAGTCTTCCAAATTCCCATATTTGTACACATGTTCATCTCGATGTTATGTTTTCCTTCCGGCCATTTATGAGAAGTGAAACCAACACAAGCAGCTCTTATAACTAAGTCTTGGTAATGATAACTCATAAGCCCCCTCAAGTCTAGAAAAGAAAATATGAGTAAAAAAACTCACAACACCAAATGAACAACCGAACCTCAACAATTAAAATAGAAATAAGTGTAAGCTAAATCAATCTACAATTTTAGAGAGCCTTCATTAAGAATTGAATAAGGTTTCCCCATTAGCATATATCACTATGCTGAGGATTGAGTTTTTGAACCCTCCTTCTATGTATTGAACTTTGGATCTTACTATTCCCATTTTACGTCTTGAATGATGGAGTCCTCAGGCATTACTTACGCTCTGCCTCTGGCATTTCTATACAACAGAACGTGGTAACTGCATTGTAGCTCAACTTACAAATTGCAGATCAGAAACTTTTCCCCTTCAAATCATGTAAAGCCCAAATTAAAACTCATCCCAGCTAGTCTTAGGGCTACTGACTAGTTTCATCACTTTTTTCAAACTCTATTAGTAGCAACTATTCAAAGTACAATATTACAAACTGTAAGGTTGAATTTATTCAACCATCTAATTGGCTTTATTCCGTGCCAAATTTGCTTGTAATTCAGCATTTAGTAACCCTGTATTTAGGTGGGTTTGATGTAAGGGTAGTGAGTGAGATAGAGTGAAGATTGCTCAAGAGTGTGCAAGAAAACAGAGACTCGCGGCTGGGACTCGCGGGTGACTCGCGGCTGCAAGCTGCCAGACGCAGCACACGTGCCAAGCATGCTGGAAGATGAACAGTCATGCTAGCTAGAGCACTACAGGACAAAACAGGACAACTGGCCATACGGTTATCTCGCGACTGGATCTCGCGACTTAGTCAAGCCGCGAGGTCAAGCCGCGAGCCACCCCTGTTTTGTAAAACCTGACGTTTCACATTCCTCTCCCACTCTAGTATAAATACCCCTTTTACCCACGATTGAAAGAGAGCTTCCAGAGAGAATTTTGAGAGAGAAACCCTAAAGAAAAACAAGATTGATTCACCCACAATCTATACCTTAGAGTCTCTTCAAATTCCTCAACTCTCTTCCTCTCCATTGTCAAATCCTTGAGAGGCATTATACCAAACCTGGTTCTCACCATCATCATCACTGTGAGACAGCTGTTTGGATTTCTGGGAAGCAGTTAGGAAGGAACCAATCTTCATTGGTTGATGCTACGGTCTAGTAGCGGAATCCGGGAAGCTAGAAAAGAAAAAGGTTTGGCGCAACCTCGTTGGAGCAAGAAGCTTGGAGGGCTTAGGTGCACTGGGTAGATTAGGCTTGGAGGGTCTATTACTGTCCATGTATCCCAACTGTATTTTCTAGTGGATTGTTTACCGCTTGGAGGGCGGCGGAGAGGTTTTACGTCGAGGGCTTCGATTTCCTCTTCGATAACACATCGCGTGTTGTCTTTGTGTTTGCATCTTCCTTCCTCTCTATCTTTGCCTTTTTATTATCTGCTGTGGATTTTATTTTGTTTTGGCTTAGATAGTTTTTAATCAATTTCATATTATAGCATATGTTAAGTTTCCGCACACTAGTTGTTTGACATATTGCTTGAATTGGTTAAGTTGTAATTTGGGGGTCTAAACGTTCAAAAGTGTTTTTACACGTTTTTGAACTTTCATTTGGTATCAGAGCGGGTACACTGCTATTGGTTTCATTACCATTGTATGATCCTTGACTCCCTTTTGAGATGGATAAGTCTCAATCCCTAAATGCACCTCCATATTTTGATGGTAGTAATTATGCTTTTTGGAAGGTTCGCATGAGAGCTTTTCTGTGTTCTATTGATGAATCCGTTTGGGATGCTGTTGAAATTGGTTGGACCAGACCTGAGGCAGCCAAATCCACTTGGGATAAGGCAGCACTTGCTGCATCTAATGCTAACAGTAAAGCACTCAATGCTATTTTCTGTGGTGTGTCTCCAGATGAATTTCACAGGATTTCTCACATTACCATTGCCAAAGAATCATGGGAGATTTTGGAAACCACCTATGGAGGCACGAAGAAAGTGAAAGACACCAAGTTACAAATGCTGACCACTCGGTTTGAGGAGCTCAAAATGAGTGAGGATGAGTCTTTTGACTCTTTCTATGGGAAGCTAAATGAGGTGGTTGTCAGTAAGTTCAACTTGGGGGAGAAAACGGAGGATTCAAAGATTGTAAGGAAGATCCTTCGATCATTGCCAGAAAGTTTTCGTGCTAAAGTGACTGCAATTGAAGAGAGCAAGGACCTTGATGACATCAAAGTACAGGAGCTGGTTGGTTCTCTGCAGACTTATGAGATGTCGCTGCCAAACCAACGGAAGAGTAAATCTCTTGCTCTAAAGACCATTAATGAGAAGGTGGAAGATCAAGACTCATCGGGAGAAGATGTGGTTGACAAAGATGTTGCATACCTTGTCAAAAATTTCAGAAAGTTCTTGAAATTCAAAAATAATGGCAAATTTGATGATAAAAGAAAATTCCAAAGTTCTGGAAGGGAGAAAAGGGAATTCAAAAAGAAAGATGGAAAAGAATCCCAACCCACACAAGGTGTCACTTGTTTCGAATGTAACGGGCATGGACACTTTAAGAAGGAATGTCCGAATTATTTGAAATCGAAAGGCAAAGTGTATGCCACGACATTGAGTGACTCGGATTCATCTGACTCAGAATCAGAAGAAAGCTGTGATGGAGAGGGGAACTATTCAGCTTTTATGACTATTGCTCATGTTGAGTCTTCGGATGAGTTGAATCTGCCTGTACGAGACCTTGGAGAACACAGTGATGATGAATCACTAGGAATTGTTGAAGAATCAGATGCTGAAGAAGATGAAAGCACAGCAAATCTTCAAGAGAATTATAACTCACTCTTGGAGAAGTCGGGTAAGTACACAAGGGTGGCCAAGGCTGCTGTGAGAAAAATGAAGAAGGCTGAGGAGGACTACAAAAGTCTCCTAATCCGATATAGGGAGGCCAAATGCGAGATAGAAACATTGAATGGTGAGTTGTCCGAAGCTTACACAAAAGTGAGATTTCTTGAGAATGAGGTTGTGCAAGCAAATGCTAAAATAGAGAGGGTCACCACCAAAAAGCTAGATGATGTTATCTCATCTCAAAAGAGCTTTTCAGACAAATCCGGATTGGGATATACCGGAGGAAGTGGTTCATCTGGAAATGTCACTAAAGAAGTGAAGTTTGTAAAGGCCAAAGATCCAGTTGTAGCTGACCCTACTGGTGAGAAGCTCGAGGTGGAGGAGAAGAAGAATGTGGTGAACCAACGGATGCTGAATCCCTGTAATCAATCTGTGGGCAGGTCTGAATCTCGTGCCAAGTCACGCCCACGACCACAAAGAGGTCCTAGAGCAACTTATGTGTGTCATTATTGCGGACTTCAAGGGCATACTCGACCAAATTGCCAAAAGCTGAGAGTAAAGAATAGTGCAACTCCTCAAAGGTCAGGAGGACCTAGAAATGATAGAAGAATTTAGGCTGGTAATCAATCTAGAGATCAGGATGGTGATCCCGGAATGATGAACGGGATGAAGATGATTGGTGCATTCACCAACTGCTTGGAAAGCTTCTCACAAAGGTTTGAAAGCCCTAACTCCCGTACCCAATCCTATAAGGAAATCACCCCAAACGCAAGTGACGTGTGGGTGAAAAAGGGTACTCATGCATAAGCATTACAACATGTCCATGCATTAATACTTCCTATGCTTTGTGACAATGTTTGTTTGTTTTGCTTGCTGTTTTTGCTGTTGGTTGTTTGCTTGTCTACTTGTGCATATTTTTTAATTTTGTCTTATCAATCTTTTTGCTTCTTGTGTCAAAAATCCAAAAATCACATAAAAAATTTAGAAAATCAAAAAGCTTGATTGACTTTGTTGAGTTCTTGTCTCAAAACTTGTTTTGCCTTGTACCTTTGTGCTAATGGCTTTGTGCATTTTCGAGCATTGCTTGTTTCATGCACTCATATCACTGTGGGAAAAATCTTGAAATCTATGTGATTGTTGTAAATAGATCTTCAAACTTGTCATGAATGATTAGTGAATGGTTATGTTGATCTTGAGACATGCATAGACTTGTGTTTATATATCTTCCCACTCTTTATTTTTGTTTTGCTAAAAAGAGCTCACCAAATGTAAATCTCCAAATGAAAAGAGATATTGAGCTGCAAAAGCTTGTCGCACATTCTAGTATTCGACTAGGAAAAAGGGTAAGCGACTTTTTATTAAAGAAAATGTTTATTCAATTGGCCAAAGGCTTGTTCATCAAAGAGAAATGTCAAATATCACTCTCACAATGAGAGGTGATTGCCTCAAAAGATCAAAAAGATCAAATGTTATGATTAAAAGTGGAGTCAAATGTAAAGCTCCAAATTATGTTATCAAGTATTGTGGGAGGTCATATATACATACTTCTATAATTGAGATGGGTCACATGATCTAGTGCTAATTGTGTATGTCTTGGTTGAATTGATCATTGAAGCTTCACATTAGACTAAGGACTATCTCATTGTTGATATCCACACACAACACACAAGTTTATGTTCAATAAATGCCATATTCATTTGTGTGATTGTACTTGATAAAATGTGTTTTCACATGCTCAATCTTTGTTAAATCAAGCACAAAAAGATTTTTGAGTGTTTTAGGTGTTTTTGGAAAGTATTTTGTTTGAAAAACCTGAAAATTTCAAAAATCCAATTTTGCCCTGTTTTGGCGGCTCAGTCGCGGGTATGTCAAGTCGCGTGCCTCAGTCGCGTCTTCGCGGGTCATTTTTGGCGACTTGTTCGCGAGTGGAAGGTCCAGTCGCGAGGTTCACTCAGAGATTTTCACGGCTCAGCTCGCGACTCACTCGAGGGTAGACCTTCCAGTCGCGAAAAACACTTAGAAGAATTTTTCAAATTTTTGTCATTGAGTGTTTTGGCGGCTTGAACTGGCGACTGTGTGGCGACTTGATCAAGTTGCGAAAAACGCGTGTTTGGCAGAAATAGGAGCAGTTTTTAAATCTTTTTCAGTTTTCCCTCGAACATTTGTGACTGTTCATCTTCTCTCTAAACTATCTCCCTCCCAAACACTCCGTGCTCCCATCTCCAATCTCCATTGTTGCATATTTTCTGCTCAAATTCTTCAAGTCTCGGGTATGGGTTTTCAGTTTTGCACTCATTTCTACTTGATTTTGTGTTTTTCCCTTTGATTTTTCGCATATGTTTGTGATTTAGAAATGGCTTTGTGTTTCGGATATTGCTCTTTGTTCATACTTAGCCTGCAGATACTATTACTAGAAATTGATTTGGTCTTAGTTGTTTCCTTTTTGCTCTTCATCCTGTGCTTTACTAAGTGTTTCTTTTAATTATTTGAACTTAAGCTGTTGAGCTGTTTCAAATTGTTCCGTTTGAGGTTGTGAGTTTTACTGTGCTGAATGTGCATGCTCTATTGTGTAAATCCATTGGGTGCATTTGTTAGTTTCACAATGCTGTTTATGAGCCATATCATTTTCCATTATCTGTCTCATTGACATATATCTGCCTTTAGGATAGTTTCTATATCTGATGATTTTATATGTGTTTCCTATCTTAGGCTTGTTTATCCATGTGATTGATCTAAGTAGCTTATGTTTAAATGTTCCAAGTTCATTTGTATGGATGAAATCTCTTTGGTAATTACATGGTACTGACTAGTTCTGCACATATATTGTTCTATGCTGTTGTGGCCTCTTCTGATTGTTCACAGATGGCTCCCTCACCTCCGAAGAAGAAAACTCCTGCAAAGAAGGCTGACAAAAGATTGAAAATGGATTCTAAACTGTTTAGGTCAGTTCATCACTTTGAGAGATACAAGGATAACTTTTTGAAAGCAGGAATTATCCAAGAAAGATTTGTAGATTTGGAGGACTTAAGACAAACCTTTATCCCCAGCTGTTTTGAAGGAAGAGGATGGGAAAAGCTTCTGAGTGATTTCCCTGTAGTGTGTGAACCCCTGATTAGGGAATTTTTCTCAAATGCTGTGATAAAGGAGAATGAGTTAAGTTGCTGGGTTAGAGGTAAAGAATTCATTTTGGATGCACATGTCATAGATGATGTATTAGGGCTTGAAGGATTAGAAGATGAGGAATTTATCAATTACAAGGATAGGAGTGTTTCTATTGAAACAATTCAACAAAGGATAGGTGGGCAGAGGGAAGGGAAATGTTTGAATACCACTGCCTTTCCAGTGGACATGAGGTGTCTAACAATAATCATGATGTTTAACCTCTATCCCATAAAGAAGTTGACTACAATCAATTGTGCTAGAGCAATTTTTTTGATGGATCTCAAAGAAAAGAATTTCATAGACATAAGTTCCCACATATATGACACCATTGTGGATGAGACAAGAACAACCTCTAGGCCAAAATTGATCTTTCCCAGTTTGCTAATGAGGATTTTTAGAAGGAAGGGTGTTCCAATCCCTCAAGACATCAGTCCCATGTCCACACCTTCTGCAATTAACAAGCTTACCTGCAAAAGGATAAGTGTTAGGCTTCCAGGAGAAGAAGAGGAAGGTGATGAAGGAGAGGGTGTCCCAATGGAGACTAAAGCAGAGGCAGCAGGGCATGCATCAACCTCAACACCCAGGAGGAGTGGCAAAAGACCTAGAGCATCAACTTCTTCAGATACACCTCCAGATGCTTTCCAAATCATTCTGGAACGACTTGATGGGATCAGAGAAGTCCAGACTGAGCACTCTGAGAGGATGAGAGCCATGCAGGACCAGATTGATGTTTTGTCTGTACAACTTGACAGCTTCACCACTTAGCCTGAACAGTGACCCTTTGGCCATTCCTGTCAAAAAGGGGGAGATGTTTCTTTCTTGTTGATAATGACATTGATGATTGAGAAGCAGAAAAGCAGCTCTTAAGGGGGAGTAATGTGTTGAGGGGGAGTTGTCAAAATCAGAGACTTTGTTTATATATGTTTTTGTTTTGGGTATTTTTAGTGTTTTTATGGGTTTGATACACTGTGTTTTAGTGTATAGTTGTTTCTAACTCATAACTTATACTCTTGGTTTAATCTTTTATATATTTTGATGATGTTATTCAGGATGTTTTGTGTTTTGTACCCATGTGCTTTTGTAAGCTTTTAGGGTTAATGTTTTATGCATAGTTTGTAGGGTTTATGGTTTGTACCTTGCTTATTGCAGCCTTTATGCTATGTTGAAATCAGTACTTTAATCTAAATGTCTTGCATTTTGGTTTATGTACTGTCACTCTTGTGCCATTGTAGGATTGTTCCTAGATGCATATACCTTGTGTATTATGCATTGGTTGAGTGTTGAACATACAAGTGTCTTGCCTTGTGCTTGTTAACTTGTATGTCCTTGTGTTCATTCCAAGTGTGAATGAACACTGTGATCACTACCTTGTGGTGTTCACTTGGTTGATCAAGCCATAGTTTGTTTCTTAACTCCATCTTTGCTTGATCACATATTGCCTGTTTCATATGCATTTTATAATTTTCTGCTTACAATGATCATGGTGTATTGTTGCGTTTCAGGAGTATTATGTTCATATGATTTAAGTGCTTCACAGCTTCTAGAGTTAGGTGTGAGTGAGTTTTGTTCAACTGTTCCCAACTCACATGTTAAGTCTAGAGTCTGTTTTAGGGTTTTGTCACGGAATAGCCAAAGGGGGAGATTGTAAGGTTGAATTTATTCAACCATCTAATTGGCTTTATTCCGTGCCAAATTTGCTTGTAATTCAGCATTTAGTAACCCTGTATTTAGGTGGGTTTGATGTAAGGGTAGTGAGTGAGATAGAGTGAAGATTGCTCAAGAGTGTGCAAGAAAACAGAGACTCGCGGCTGGGACTCGCGGGTGACTCGCGGCTGCAAGCCGCCAGACGCAGCACACGTGCCAAGCATGCTGGAAGATGAACAGTCATGCTAGCTGGAGCACTACAAGACAAAACAGGACAACTGGCCATACGGTTATCTCGCGACTGGATCTCACGACTTAGTCAAGCCGCGAGGTCAAGCCGCGAGCCACCCCTGTTTTGTAAAACCTGACGTTTCACATTCCTCTCCCACTCTAGTATAAATACCCCTTTTACCCACGATTGAAAGAGAGCTTCCAGAGAGAATTTTGAGAGAGAAACCCTAAAGAAAAACAAGATTGATTCACCCACAATCTATACCTTAGAGTCTCTTCAAATTCCTCAACTCTCTTCCTCTCCATTGTCAAATCCTTGAGAGACATTATACCAAACCTGGTTCTCACCATCATCATCACTGTGAGACAGCTGTTTGGATTTCTGGGAAGCAGTTAGGAAGGAACCAATCTTCATTGGTTGATGCTACGGTCTAGTAGCGGAATCCGGGAAGCTAGAAAAGAAAAAGGTTCGGCGCAACCTCGTTGGAGCAAGAAGCTTGAAGGGCTTAGGTGCACTGGGTAGATTAGGATTGGAGGGTCTATTGCTGTCCATGTATCCCAACTGTATTTTCTAGTGGATTGTTTACCGCTTGGAGGGCGGCGGAGAGGTTTTACGCCGAGAGCTTCAGTTTCCTCTTCGATAACACATCGCGTGTTGTCCTTGTGTTTGCATCTTCCTTCCTCTCTATCTTTGCCTTTTTATTATCTGCTGTGGATTTTATTTTGTTTTGGCTTAGATAGTTTTTAATCAATTTCATATTATAGCATATGTTAAGTTTCTGCACACTAGTTGTTTGACATATTGTTTGAATTGGTTAAGTTGTAATTTGGGGGTCTAAACGTTCAAAGGTGTTTTTACACGTTTTTGAACTTTCACAAACACTGACTAGTTTCATCACTTTTTCCAAACTCTATTAGTAGCAATTATTCAAAGTACAATATTACAAACACGACGAATTTCATAATTTTTTTCAAAATATGTTAAGGTGGCAGATTATGATAGATGCAAAATCACTTTTACAAAATTATTAATGATCAATGTTGCCTTAACTGTACATCAATCACAATCTCCCACCTTTGTAGTTGTAAAATATATTTGAAATTTTTTGCATCAATCATTAAACTTTTTGTTGAAAGAAATGTGAATCCCTAATCCAAAACTCTACCATAGGACAAGTAAATAGATCCACCATTATAACCCCATTGCAATAATCTGTTTCACGTAGACAACTAGTTCTAGAAAAACAAGCCACCCAATAAAGACATGCTTAGGCAAGACAATTTTTTCTTAGAGGGGGCCAATTTGTGAAAGTTAGTATATATGTTTTATTTTTCATAGAAATTACGAGAAAGTAGTACTTTTTCAAAATCTAGGGGGCGTCCCTCCCCCCACTCAGAATTTATTTATTTATTTATTTTTTAATGCTAGCCACTAATATGGAGGTTTCATTTTTATTGGAATCTAAAAGGATTCCAAAATGTGTCTCAATTGAGATTAAACAATCGAGAAATAACATATAAACAAAAAGCCTTTGTTTTCAAAACCATAATGAATTCGTTTAAGCTAATTTTTAGAAGGTTTTGTTACCGGGTATTTTTAAGAAATTTATTAATGAGATATTTAAAAAAAGTTTTGATACTACTACTTTTATGAGAAATATAAAAAAATTTCAATTTTTTTATATTTTCCAATAAAAAGTTTTTAATTTTTTTTTTTAAAACCAATGCCCTCAAGACATCCATTAACTTTTCCGAATTTTTTAAGTCCAATTTATTACTACATAATAAAGTCCATAAGAAATAAAATTTGGGATTAATGTGGGTTCAAATTATGCTTGATGTTCCCATAAAAAATTTAAAAAAAAAAAAAAAAAAAAAAAAAAAAAAAAAAAACACTTGATATAACTCTATAAGAGTCACAATTTTTTTAAGTGAAGATCTAAGGGTTAAAAAGATACTACTTGTTAAGTAAAAAAAAAAAAAAAATCCTAAGAGTTAATAAATTACTTACTTAACAAGTATTATCTTTATTTTATTTTCCAAGATTCCACAATTTCATTCTCTAAACCCTAAGTCCTCATCTTCTCTCTTGATCTCCTCTTACTCCATAGCTTCATCCTCTCTCCACCATCCCTGCCTACTACTTGGGGGTCAAGGCCAACCACAACAGTTCAATCATTTCATATGCGAAAATTATTCTCTAAAGTGACTTTAATCTGTTTGGAATTCGTTTATTTTGTTGAAATTGAAAATTTTTTGTTGAAAGTACTGTAAATAAAGGTAAAAGTTAATTAAAATAATATAGTGAGACTCATAAATAGTACTAAAAAGTACAGTAGGATCTATGAATAATAAAAAAAATTAATTAAATAGTAAAATAAGTTGACAAAATTAATCATGCTAAATGGACACTAAATGTGTCCTACAACTTATTTCTTAGCTAGTGCTTGGCTTGATTAGCAACTTAGAGCTTCGTTTTGCGTGACTCCTTTAAAGCCTACATTTCAGAAAAGTTGATTGGAGGCTCAACACGAAATTCACAAATCAAAGAAAAATGAGGAAATAGTCTTGCTAGCTTTCATCCCACTGGCATCTTCCAAAACATCAATTTTATCAACGTTTACATAAGGGGACATATTGAGGTCACTTTTGGAGCTTGAAGATAAAACACAGAAATCTAAAAGGCCAAGTGAAGAAATAATTTGTAGGGTTTATACTTTAAAGTTAAATCACTTTTGCAGATTCTTTCTTATCCAGTAATTCTAGAACAGATTTTATTTTTTTATTTTTTTTCTTGAGAAGGAGAATCTTTTTTTCTGATTTGGGGAATTGAAATGGTTTCAAAAATAGAAACTCTTTTTTTTTCCCATTTAAGAACTGTTTATGTGAATGTGAATTTTTGTTCATATATATAACTATTTAGAATTAAATGAAATATTATGATTTTCTATGCAAGCCAAAAAATAGAATTGTTTTTTGCCTTATTTTCATGGATTTATTACCTATAACAAAAATGACGAACCTATTTCCTTCTGAACAAATTATGTTCCAAAAATATTTCGATCGAAACAAATTATAGGCCATAAACATAAATGGACTATGCAAATCATATAATTGAGACCAGCAATATTTTGCAATTTGACAAAAATCCTAGTGTACAACCGTATATAATTAAGACAAAAGAGCACTAACTTTCAATTAAAGTTTTTTTTTTTTTTTTTTAATGAAAAACTTTCAATTAAAGATCCTCAACACCATGACTGACCCATTTCCTTTTTCCATGGTTTTTTTAATTGAAAAATGATATTTGAGTAGCGTGGATTTCGTGACAAGATGACTACATTAGCAAGTAGCATTTTTTATTTGGTTGTCACTTTTTTTCTATCTTTTTGGGTTTAGCTTATCTTTAGTATTTTTTTAATTGGATGTCTCCTCTTGTTTTAAATACACAATGACAAGTGATAATGAATTTTAATCTCCAACTTTTATTTAGTTAGTAGATCATGTAGCAATTTTTTATTAAAAAAAATTTCTAATTAAAAAAATATTAGAAAGAAGTGAGACTCTATCTCTTTTATGTTCTGTATGTAAGTGAATAAAAGAGACTATGTTAGGCCTCATTCTACTTTAAAAAAGTACCCAAACCTCTAAGGACTAGATTTATTAGTGTTAGGCCTAATTTCACTTCAAAAGAGCGGTTGAACATTGTAGAAATTTTTGGTGGATTTCTTTTAGGGGTAATTTTATCTTACTACTTATGGTTTCCTCAAATTTAACTTAATCTATATATAATTTTATTTTTGACATTTTATTCATCTGTGGTTTATTCGGTTAATGCTCCGTTACCCACCTCTCAATCTACCATTACTCTAACACGTTTGATCCCAAAATCAAAGATCAAAACAGATAAAACACTCCTCTCTCCTAGCAACACACTCTCTCTCTGTCTCATGCTTGCTCACCCATTGAGGATG
Organism: Quercus engelmannii; assembly: GCA_029955605.1. NCBI lineage: Eukaryota > Viridiplantae > Streptophyta > Magnoliopsida > Fagales > Fagaceae > Quercus > Quercus engelmannii. Next base: position 5,320,186 of record JARPSG010000002.1, read on the forward strand.
CTACCCACCTGAGTTCTTAGATCCGTTTATGCTTGGGATCCTCTTGGTGATTTCTAGCAAGGAAACTGTGGAGTTACTGAACTATTGATTCAGGGTTTTGATTGTTACCAAACCGTGATTTTTTGTGGACAAATTGGATCTTAATTTGTTCGTGTTTCTCTCTATAGGGTGAGTTCTTGACTTTCTGAGCTTGAATTTTTTATTATTATTATTATTTTTTTTCATCTGCTCTTTTCCTCTTATTCTAGGTAGATTTAATTTTTGAAACCTAGGGTTTTAATTTATTTTTTTTGAAATTAGGTTTCTGCAAAGTGGTGTTTCGTTTGAAGTATTATGGATTTGATATATCTATATGAAATTGTGTTGCTCTGTATAGATTCTCCACTGAGAATATAAAATTGGACTCAGATGGTTGAAAATTCCATCTGAGTCCAATGTAATAGACATACTAGGATATTTTTATTCAAGTCTCAGTCTAATGACTAGATTTAATTTTAAGTTCCCCAAAAGCTGATTTTATTCTTTTATTTGTCAAAACAGGATTGCTTGGCCGTAACCGAGGTGTGGTTTCTATCTCAAAACTTGTTTGAAGGGTCGTATAGAATGGACAATACAATAGAACTGTATGAGTAATTGTTCCTCAAGTAATAATAACACGAGCAGAGGAATAACCATGTACTTGGGCAATTGGTTGATCTCAAAATTTTATGCTTGAGGAAATTAAAAGTAAAAAAGTATCGAATTTTTAAGGTCATAACACTTTCCATTCTCTAATTAAATACTACCTTACATGCATGCTGACCATTATTTTTCCTTTGCAAGTTTCTTTCTTTTCTGAACTCTTGCATTTTTCCACTGTCACTGTTCATGTATTTATTATTAAAATTCTACAAGACCAAACTTCTTGGTGCCTACACCATCCATAATTCCTTACCTATGTAATAGACATGCTAGGATATTTTAATTCAAGTCTCAGTATAATGACTGGATTTAATTCTTATTAACATTTTTACAATTTTTTCATTGTTAGATTTTCTCAAGCTCTCTGATGGCTTTGGCAAGACAAATATATTACTCTTGCATTAACTTATTTAATTGTAGGTATAGCAAGATCTGGCATTATAGAGCTACCTTGTGGTGCTGGAAAGTCTCTAGTTGGTGTCTCTGCGGCTTGCTGAATAAAAAAAAGCTCCCTTTGCTTAGCAGCAAATGCTGTTTCTGTGGATCAGTGGGCTTTCCAGTTCAGGCTATGGTCAACCATCCAAGAAGATCAAATTATTAGCTGTTGATTAATTGTGAATTGTGAGATTAGGGAGAAAGTTATGAGGGTTAGAGAGTTAGATATTGTACAAGCTAGCACTAGTAGTGTCATGATTATCTTTCATTTTTGTCATGTTGTTGTTGTGTTTTGCCTCAATGTACAACAATATAAGGGTGAAGAACCTTAGTCTGCCATGATGCTTGTGGGGTATTTAAATTCATTTTGGTGGTATACCAACCCTATTTGGACAGATTTAAGTCCTTGTTTATTGTAAGTTACAATTTAAGTTCCATTCTTATTGGCATGGAGGTCTATATGTGATAGATACATGTGAGAGCTCTAATGTATGTTAATGTTATATGCATTGCTCGTCATTTTGTTGATTGCTTTATTGTGCTGTTCTTGTGTCCTCCTTTTTGGCTCTTTTGTAATTTTTTTTAAAAATTCATTTTTCATATTGTATAGCACATTAAGGTGTTTATGAAAACCTGTTATTTTCCAAATGAAACAACAAGAAGTATCTATCCAAATGAAAACCAGTTATTTTCCCTAATTAACACAAATATCAAAGAATGAAAGTTCTTAAAAAAAAAAAAAAAAAACTAGTGAAAAGGCAGTCATCTTTTGGGTCAAGCATACTTTCTCTTGCTGCTTTTTCAGCAAAACTCAGCAATACAAAATCTGCCAATACACATGTATTAAACAAGAAGAAGTATATTTCCAAATGAAAACCTGTTATTTTCCCTAACTAACACAAGTATCAAAGAATGAAAGTTTCTTAAAAAAAAAAAAATTAAAAACTAGTGAAAAGGCAGTCATCTTTTGGGTCAAGCATACTTTCTCTTGCTGCTTTGATAGCAAAGCTCAATAATACAAAATCTTCTTGCTTTGACAGCAAAGCTCAGTAATACAAAATCTGCCAATACACATTAATTAAACAACAAGTATCTTTCCAAATGAAAACCTGTTATTTTCCCTAATTATCGTAAGTATCAAAGAATGAAAGTTTCTAAAAAAAATAGTGAAAAGGCAGTCATCTTTTGGGTCAAGCATACTGCCTGCTTCTTGCAAGAAAATATGATTAGTCTATTGCTTGCTGCTTGCTACTAAAAATTTCTGCCTGCTAAAATTTCTGCTTGCTGCTTGTTATAAAAAGCATTAAATAAAAATCCTCCCTGCAATACAAATTTCTGCTGCAAATAAAAGCTGCTGCATTGAAAAAAAATTCTGCTGCACTGAAAATCTGATGCATTGAAAAAAAAATTCTACTGCACTGAAAATTTGATGCATTGAAAATCCGCTGCATTAAATAAAACTCAATAATACAAATAAAATCTACTGCATTGACTAAACATATATAATGTTATCATCTACCAAAAGTAAAGACAACCAGTTTTGTCTTTAAGCCACATGCATATAAGATTACAACCAAAACCTAACTACTAGTCCACCACACATCAGACATACACATCTTCCAACCAAAACAGTAAATATTGTTCTTGGTACTTGACCAATTTAAATACTAGTTACATTAACTATGGGAACGATAACAAAAAAAAAAATATAAATATAAATATAAATATATATATATATATATATATATATATTTGATGATTTGCTTCATTTACTGCTTTTGGTGCCCTTGTTGGCCTACTTGCCCTTTCCACCAAGTGGTTGAAACTTTGGTGGCCTTGATACACTAAACTTTCTGCCATTGAACCCCATAGTAGTACCACCACCACTTCTTTGACCAGCTACACCAGTAGTGCTCCTAGAGGCACTTGTTGGCTATATAATGAAATGTAGCAGTTAGTAGGATGGTCCAACAATATCAAGTATGAGAAAAAAGAAAAAAAAAAAAAAGTAAAGGTTGATAAGCTGCAATACTTGGGATGATGATGGTAAGAAATCACATGTCTCTCTAGGGGTATGGAAGCTTGGTTGTGAGGAGGAAGAGAACTAGTTGGCCCTAGATGCAGTTGGAGGTTAAGTACTTGGTGTAGGCCTAGTGGTTGGTGCAGGTTGAGATGAATGGTGACCAAAAGGCTGGTATGTAGGCTGAGATCTAGTACTTGGTGCAGGCTAAGATGCAGTTTGAGGTGTTGCCCTAGAAGCAGTTTGCTTGGTTCTTGTAGATTTACTACTTTGTGCCTACATCAAAGGTTGTACAAGTTACATATACATCAAATATGTGAGGAAATTACTAGAGTTCAAGATCTGGAAATACTTACAGCTTTTTCTTTACCAAGTCTTTGTCTTCTTTACCATGGAGTTTCACCAGTGATGCTAGCCTTGCACCCTCTTGCATTGTGCCCTTCTTTACGACACTTCCCACACTTGATACCCTTGTTCATCCTAGAAACTCTAGAAGGATTCTTTGGCTCTTCAGGATCTTTTTTTCTTTGCTTTGGTAATCTGTCAGGTGGTTTATACAGGAACAGGTTGGTTAGTTTGAACCCACTCAAATTGGCCAAGCATTGGCTATATTATCTCTTTGTAAGTTTCAACATATGCCTCTCTCAAGTAACAAGGATGCACATAGTCCTCCACTTTCTCTAAGTTATTAAAAATAGCACAGATCCCATGTTTGTAAGGAATTCTTGTTAAATCCCAAATCCAACAGCTACATGTTCTTTTTATCAAGTCAACCACATGCCTCTCTCGAGCATTATCAACTTCATACATGAACCTACCAGATGGAGTAGCACAGAAAGGTATAGATTCTTGTTTTAACTTCTCTAATTTGTCTTCAATATTAGGACACACTTTTCCAGTGTATTTCTCTATACCTTTCATCTTTTTGTAGAGTCTAGTCATTAACCTAACTCTAATCCACTCCAGCATTGCCAAAATGGGCTTATCCCTAGCTTCTAAGATCATGGAATTGAAAGACTCACTCAAGTTATTAGCAAAATAGTCACTCAAAGCTCTACTACTAAAATGAGACTTAAACCATTGTGTAAGGTTGATGGCAGCAAGATACTCCCAAGCCTTGACATCCAGATCCTTCAGTTGCTGCATTCTCATCCCAAACTCCCTAACTGTTATGGCTCTAGCACGTCTCCATAGTGCATCTTTCAACTCCAACCCTTTATGGTCCACTTTAAAATTATTATAGATATGCTTTACACAGTACCTATGCTCACAAGTTGGGACCAACATTTCAATTGTAGGTATAAGGCCCTATTTCAGATACAACACAAATTTAATCAATAAGTTAGTTAAACATGTTCAAATGAACTCATGCATGTATTAGTAATAAAATCTTAAAATTCTAGTTCATACCTTTTGTCTATCAATGATAAAGACCAGATTAAGTTGCTCTGGATTCCCAATGTCATCCGAAAGCTACTGCAAAAACCAAACCCATGAATCTTTGTTCTCTTGCTCAAAAACAGCAAATGCAACTGGGAAAATGTTATCATTTCCATCTCTAGCTATGACAGAAAGTATTTGCCCTCCAAATCTCCCTTTCAGGTGGCACCCATCTAATCCAATGATTGATCTACAACCTCTCAAAAAACTAACTTTTTTGTGCATTATATCTAATATACACTCTCTCAAATTTAGGCTGTGCATTTTCATCCTCCATTTCAGTTTGTATAATAACCCTACTTCTAAGCTTCCCATATTGCAGTTATTCATCCCTAGTAATCAAATCAATAGCTTTCCTTTATGCCCTATACACTTGACTGATACTTATGCCAACTTTAATTTTTTGCCTCACATGATGTTTAACACTAGCTATTGTCCAAGTGGCGTTCTTGCAACATAACCCGTAGTCACTTGGCTATGTTGGAAGGTTCTAGGGCAGGTGCACTCTGGATGGAATGTCTTTATTTGGAATGTCAACTCCCCAGATATTTGAGATGCATAACACTTCCATCCACATTCATTTATGCAACTGATATCTTCTTCTTCTCATTCAATTTGAACTTGATATCTACCGGCCTTTTTATAGCATATTCCCTCAAGGCCTCCCTAAAAACCTTAGAGTTAGGAAACTCCATTCCTTTCTTTAACACTGGTTTTCTCATATCAGTTTGGACATTAAACACTGGTTCTTTTGCAACAGCTAGTGTTGGCTCATCATCAGACCCTACTAGACTTTCCATGTCATCTTCAATAGTTGGTTCAATCCACTCACACTCTTCCAAACACCCACTGTCTCTTGCATTAGACCTAATTGCTAATTCCATGTCATTTTTAGCTGTTGTAGGCCTATGTGGGGCTGCTGCATTGTCACTAACTCCATTATGTGTAGAAGGCCCAGCATCCATATTCCCAAATACATCATCATCAAAATCTGGCCCTTCAAATCCTTCCTCCAACCAATCAAAATTTGAACATTCTTGTACACATTTGACTCATCTACTACATCATCACCTCCTTTAGCATTCAAATTACCTTCACGCACCTCATGCACATCATCATCATTCTAACCCATTACTCCCTCATTAACTTCTACATTCTGCCCAAGTTCCTCAACTACAAGTGGCTCCTCAACACCCTCAACATATAGTGTTAACCTATCTATTGGCCATGCACCATGAATCTCACACATATAAACTACATCCTTATCTTCAGTTATAAGTCTTAACCCTTACTCCAAATTACCTCCAGGAATAAGGTAATGAAATCTACTTGTACTAGGTGCCCTAACTCACTACACATATCTTGTATTTCAAAGTAACTCAGTTTATCAAGGTCAACCTCATCAATGATAGAAATACTGCCACCTAAATATACTAAGTTTGGGTTCCACACAAAGCTGCCACCATGATGAATCTCAAAAATGAAATTCGAGTCAACCATCTGCATATAAAATACAACACAATAAAGTATCAATCTATCAAATTTAAAACAATAAAGTATCATCTAAAGTCAAACATCTAAAGTCTATCAACTTTAAAACAATTTAAACAATAAAGTATCATCTAAAACAATAAAGTATCATCTACAGTATCATTTAAAGCTAAAAAATAAAAAATAAAAAACCACAAAGTCAAATGAAACCCAGATTTAGTATAGTGGCATTGCTTATTTTTAATTGAGAAAGATGAAATATATTACATCTGCATATAAATTATTCTCAAACCAAATAGAATCCTGTGGTCCACACAAACAAACAATATTATTGAAAGTTTTTGTTTTGTTTGTGGGAGACAAACTCATGGAAAGGGACCATAGATACACACGTTCTAGCAGCCCCACATTGATGAATACAAAAAAAAAAAAAAAAAAAAAAAAAAAAAAAGCCACTCAAACCTGGCAGAAATCCTAATGGCCAAAATAGCCAAATGGCCATAAAATTCTAAGTATATAGTTAGTAGTTCTAGTTTGCAAAGTATATTTTTCACTAGCATTTCGAGTATAAGAGACTCGATTTAGGGGCTATAAATCGAGTTTTTGGGACTCGATTTTTATGGGTTATTCACGTTAGATGTGGCACTTTTTCCACATGGCATCTACATGGAAATCGAGTCTCTAATACTCGATTTATAAAGCTTATAAAACTCAAAGAAGAACCAAGAAGAACCCAGACCTAGAAGAATCCAGAGAAAAAAAAAACAGAAACAAAGAAGTAAGAAGCGTCGTGCGCGTCCCAGGCCAAGAAGAACCCAGCAGAAAAAAAAACCAGAAGCAGAGAAAGCGAGGCCAAGAAGAACCTAGAAGAAAAAAAAACTAGAAACAGAGAAAGCGTCCCAGGCCAAGAAGAACACAGACCTAGAAGAACCCAGAGAAAAAAAAAACCAGAAACGGAGAAAGAAGAAGCGCCGTGCGCGACCCAGGCCAAGCTGCGCCATGCGCGACCCAGGCCAGGCCGCGCCGTGTGCGACCTAGACCGTGCCACACGCCGTGCGCGACCCAGGCCGGGTCGATCGCTGTGCGCGGCCACGGCACGCGCGACCCAGGCCAGGCCGCGCACGGCACGCGTAACCCAGGCCAGGCCGCGCACCGATCCAGGTTCTTCTCTCTGTTTTTGGTTTTTTTTTTTTTTTTTTTTTTTTTTTTTTTTTTTTTTTTTTTTTTTTTTTTTTCTTTGGGTTCTTCTCTGATATGTTTCGGGTAGGTCGCCATCTGATTCTTTCTCCTTCTGATTGTTGTGTTTCTGATTTCTTAAAAAAAAAAATTGTGTATTTTGGCTTGTACGAGAGCAACTTGTGAGTTCAATTTTTTTAAAATTTTTTTGGTTTGTAAATCGAGACTTAGAGAGTCAATTTCCAAGTAGGACAAAAATGCCACATCAGACCATAAAAATCGAGTCTTTGAGACTCGATTTATAGTCCAAAATTGAGTTTCTTAGACTCGAGATGCTAGTAAATAATATAGTTTGGTAACTGAAACTACTAACTAGATAGTTAGGATTTTATGGCCATTTGGCCATTTTGGCCAATCCTAATACTTCAAACCAGCCACTCATATAAAACTTAAAAAAAAAAAAACACCACTTTGCAGGTATCTATAGCAGAAACCCAACAAGAAATTTAGTGTTAAAAAATCAAAGTGACAGTAATAATTGCCTAACATAGGTGGTGCTTTGATAGAAATTAAATCTACTACATGCTTTAGTTCACTCTGTAGCTAATCCTATATTTTAGAGTTAATGTTCCCACCTGACCTTGCCTTGTGGAAATAGGATCAAAATATCACACAACACTTAAATAAAATATCACACACCACTTAAATAACTAGGCTAATTTAATGTCTGAATTCTGGTTCAATGGCCACTTTGTAGAAACCCAATTTCAAAAAAAAAAAAAAAAACCCTAGGTTTCAAATGTTAAATCTACCTAGAATAAGAGGGCGATGAACACGAACAGATTCAAGAGAAACACGAACAAAACCCAATCGATTCAAGACCCAAAATGTTCCAAAACACGAATCAGTGGTCTCCTTCTTCTAGAATCTGTGGGTCTTCTTCCTTGGTATCCTTGCATAAACAAAACCTACTCAATTTCTCAGTCTAAAATCAGGTGGGTAGCAATGTAGAATCAAGGGTTTAGAATGGGTGAGGAAGCGTGAGAGAGTATATGGGAGAGAAGTGTTTGATTTCTTATTTGATTTTGTGATGAAACGTGTTAGAGTAACTCCACGGTTTCCTTGTTAGAAATCACCTAAAGGATCCTAAGCATAAACAGGTCTAAGAACTCAGGTGGGTAGCATCCTTAATGGGTGAGCAAGTGTGTGTGTGAGAGAGAGAGAGAGAGAGAGAGAGAGAGAGAGAGTTTCTAGGAGAGAGGAGTGTTTGATCGGTTTTGTTTTTTTATTTTGGGATCAAACATGTTAGAGTAATGGTAGATTGAGAGGTGGGTAACGGAGCATTAAAAGAATAAATCACGAGTGGATAAAGTGTCAAAAATGAAATCACAGATGGGTAAGTTAAATTTGAGTTAAACCATATATAAGTAAGTTGTAATTACCACTTTCTTTTATTAACATTAAAGAGCTTTTTCTTTTTGAATTTCTTTTTTTTTTTGGGTGTACAAGAAAATAAATAAACTAGGCAGCTAGAGTGGCTAAGTTAGCAACAACTTGTCTACAAAAACTTTCCTCAATCTCATCTACATACACTATATCAGAAACATCAACAAATGGGGGACCATCAAAAATAACAAATTCCTCATGAGCATGACATCCATTTTTAGCTAAAGCATCTGCACATTATTTGCTTCCCGGAACACATGCTTCACCTTGGTATGAGGAATCAATTCCAGTAATAATCTGCAATCAACCAATAAGGAAGAGTATGCTGTATTGGAAGAGTTCCTAGAATTAATTAAGTCTACAATGACTTTTGCATCAAGTTCAACTTCCAAATTTTGCACGCCAAGCTGAATGGCTAATTTCAAACCATCCCTAAGTGCCCAAAACTCAGCTATTATGCTTGTAATATAGCCAATATATCTAGCAAAACCCCTTATCCAATTTCCTGCACTGTCCCTCATGACACCACCGCCTCCTGCTCTCCTGGGATTTCCACACGATGCCCTATCAGTATTTAGCTTATACCAATTTAGAGGTGGTTTTTCCCATCTCACAGCAATGACAGCCATGCTTCTTTGTTCCCTGATCTTGGCCATACAAAAATAATACTCCATGGCTTGATTTATACACAGTCTGCATAGCATTGGATTTAAAAGAATATTCTCAAAGGACACTTTGTTTCTATGTTTCCACAACTCCCATATAGCAAAAGGAAAGACAAATCTCCATGGCACCAAAGATTGGTGATTTGCGTTACTAAAACAATTTTCCCGTAGCCAAGTAATCACATCCAAGGCTTGGAAGGACTGCACAGCATCAGGTGGCACGCTCATTAGATGCCAAAAGTTTCGGGCAAAGTCACACTTCCTCAATAAGTGCTCAATTGTTTCAGGCTGATTCTTGCAGAAAGGGCAGATCTTATCTTCAATACCCCTAGAAGCAAGGACATCTTTAACTGGAACACTCTTATGAACACACAGCCACAAAAAATTCGCAATTTTGGGCAACACATCTAACTTCCAAATCCAGGCACCAAGGAAGGTAGGGGCTGAATCATGAGATATAATAGCTAAATAGGCTGATTTTGCAGAAAATTCCCCATCTTTTGAGTGTTTCCATAGCACTAAATCCTCACTTCTACCAACTTGACTTAGAGGTATAGCTTTAATTTGCTCTTCAACTTCCTGAGGCAGCTCAAATGAAAGCCTTTCCCATCTCAACCTCTGACCTTGTCCACCAAGAGGCTCAACAACCATCATATCCTCCTCCTGATGCTTCAAGGGACCTTTAATCGATTCCCTTAGAGACTTTCCTCTTATCCAACAATCTGTCCATACTCTAATCCTAGTCCCATTGCCCACTCCCCAACAAATACAATCAGCAAATGTTTGGAAGCCAGCTTTAACAGCCTTCCAATTAGATGAGGCCGGAAGCTTGTCAGGATTACTTGATCGTCTTCTGTCTATTGAACAAAACTTTTTCAAAATAACATTAGCCCACAAAGCTTCTTTCTCCATATACATTCTCCAATTCAACTTAGCAAGGAGTGCTAAGTTTTTTTCTCTTGCTGCCTCTATCCCAAGACCACCCTCCTCCTTTGGTTTAATTATTTTACTCCACCCAACCAAATGAAGTTTTTTCTTCTCTCTAGTTGACCCCCATAGGAAATCCCTATTGATCTTATCCAATTTCTCGCATAAGTGTATAGGTAATGCCTCCCCTTGCATCACATAGTTAGGGATAGCTGACATGACCGATTTCACAAGGACAGTCCTCCCTGCAAAGGATAAGAATTTTTCCTTCCAGCCCGCAAGTTTATTCATCACCCTATCCGCAACAAAATTAAACCGGTTCCTTGCTGCCCCTCTATGATTAATAGGAAATCCCAAATACTTGCCAATATTGGTCGTGGCTTGAATTCCCAATTTAGAGCATATCTCTTCACTAATTCCCTCTTGAACATTTGGAGAGAAATAAATTCTCAACTTTTCAAGGCTCACCTTTTGCCCCGACTCCTCACAAAATCTGTTTAGAACTTCTGAAATTGCCTCGCAAGCTTTCTCCTCCACCTTAGCAAATAATATTAAATCATCTGCAAAAAACAAATGGGATATTCCAATATTATCCTGTGAGGCTTTTAAAGGAACCCAATCTCTATTAACACATTTCTCCTCAATTAAGTGCCCAAGAAACTCCATACATAGAATAAACAAGTAAGGAGAAATCTGGTCTCCTTGCCTTAGCCCTCTTGACGGCTTGAAAGGCTTTAAAGCACCCCCATTAAATAGGATCAAAATCCTTGTAGAAGTAACACAGCTCATAATCACCTTGATCAGATTAGAAGGAAAATGAAAACCTTGAAGCACCTTATAAACAAAGCTCCACTCTAATCTGTCATAAGCTTTCTCCAAGTCCACTTTAATAGCCACATACCCTTCATTTCCTTTCTTTCTATCCAAAGCATAGAATAGCTCCTGAGCTAACAACACATTATCAATACCTTTCCTACCCGGTACAAAAGCTGTTTGGACAGGGGCAACCAGTTTACCTATGAGGGGTCTAATTCTATTTACAATAATTTTTGAAACCACTTTATATATCGAATTACAAAGACTGATCGGTCTATAATTATTCAAAGATTCGGGGCTTTGGCACTTCGGAATCAGAGTAATAAGGGTCTCATTAAGATATTCAAGCACTTTCCCATACTCAAAAATATCCAAAACTTCTTTGCATACCGAATTCCCCACATCTCCCCAAAATTGTTTATAGAATCCAGCATGCAAACCATCTGAACTTGGTGCTTTAAATGGCCTAAGGCTCCACAAACCATCCTTATTGCCAAGTCTCTTTCTTTCCGAATTGTTTTCATATTTGGTGGATTCTTCATTTTTCAAGGACTCAAACAATCTCATCTCCCTTGGTCCCTCCAATTTCAAATCAAAGCGAGCGACAGGCTAGTTGTGACTTGTGATACGTGAGAGGACACATATTTTCCTGTCAAAAGGTTGGACATTGCATTGTACGATCAATCAATTATTTAACACAACTTTCTTGGTGCATTATGGTTACTGTATTTTGTCGCAGATAGACCTGTACTCTAACCTCCTCTTTGTTTTGGATTTTATTTGATGTGATATTTCTTCGAAAATAGTAATTAGTTTTTTTTTTCAATATTTTTTTTTTTTGAAGGGGGAAACTTTGTAGGTATGTAGTCACTGTTACATGATTAGCTCATTTGCTAGGTTGTAGATGTGACTTGTAAGAACTAGGGCCGACTCTATAGTATAAGTAAGTAAATGAATTGCATAGACCTCGAAGGGTTCATTTGGATACAATTTATTTTTGTTGAAACTAAAAATTGAAATCTGAAAATATTGTAGTAAAATATTTTTTTAATGTGTGAATAGTGCCGTGGGACCTGTGAACAGTGCATTTTGTCTTTGCAGAGTGAATCAATGTGATGTTACTGTTCACACACCCAAAAAAAAAAAAAGCAAACTTTAAACACTAATGTGTATCCAAACCCTCATCAAGTATAAAAAGATTTCCAAATTTTAATTAATAGGCAATGCAAGAAGGTCCCATTATTGATTAATAAAATATATGCTATTCATTTGCCTTACACAATGCAAGAATAGTTGTTATTGGCTACAAAGTTCTTCACTTCATCAGCAATGAAAATTAAGTAACACTTGGTTACAAAAACCTATGGCGTATAAACGCAGTAGTTCCTTATAGAGAAAAATAAATTCTTGGTCTTTGTATTCATTTGTGATGGCTCTTAAGATAAGTCTTATATATGTCTAAAGTTGTGAGAAAAGAAACCTTAAATAAATACTTCAGCATGGACCAAAATGCAGATCTGGAAATTTTGAATTTGCAAAGCTCAATAGATTGAGCTTGTGTCGAGCTGCCCATTAACTCTTGATAGAAGCTTTCTGTCGAGCTTTAGTAAAACAGCTTTTCTTCACTTGTTTCCTAGATTAATCTTCGATATCTTTAATACAACCACTTGATATGCATCAAACCCAACTTAGATCTACCCAAATTACAAGTTAAGTACATTTTATTAAAGAATTAGCTAATTACATAGAAAATATGACCTTAAAATCATCTATAACTACAAATGAGCCAAATTGGAATACAAAACCTTCGTAGCGTGGGAGGAGAGTCCTCAATCTAGAAAATATAATAAGAAATATGTCTAGCATAATTAACTAAAGCATAACCCTCAAAACTTGCATCGTGTCACCAAGCAATGAAATTCATATCCAAAGCAAATTCAAGAGCATTGCAACAAGCCTTGATAAAATTCTATTTAAGATCTATTATGACACAAGAAATATTAAAAATGTTGATTGATTACCCATATTGTTAATTAAAAATAAGGACAAAACTTTGGTACAGTACTTTAGGTACTATTTCTTAGGTTCCATTTTTAAAATTTAGCCATATGACTACTTAACTAAAAATACACTTCTATTCCATGAGAAAAAATTCACATGGCAAAATATTAAAAGAGGAACTTAAGGAATAACACTTAAATACTATACCTAAATTATGTTCTAAAAATAAAATGTTAACAAAACTTAAAAATACAAAAACTTAATTAATAATTTTACACATAAAAAAGTATAAATAAAAAATAAATTTTAAATAAAAAAATCACAAGTTAAAGAAATATTATTTAATTAATTTTTAAATATAAAAAAATTGTCTCATTTTTTTTATAAGAAGAAAAAATTGTCACATTTAAAAGTGATCGCCAAGAACTCAAGTTTTTGAAGACGTACTTATCGTTTATCCTTATCATTTATCAATACAATATTTCGGCACCAAAAAATAAAAATTTCTTGCTCCGCCATGATATAATTGAAAACCCGTACAAGCTTTCATGTTAGTTTAATTTGGTACTGCTGAGCACCGTTACTTGTAGAGGTCAGATAGAGCTTTGATAAGGTAATGGCCTATTCATCATTTGTGCATTTTGTCATTGATTATCATGTTCTGTTATATATGCTACATAGTAAGTTAGTAATAAATTAATGCATCTGTGTCTTTCTTCCGTAGATAGCAGTTTGATCTCCACAAGGAAGAGAAAGGTTATGGAGATTTTCCCACCAAGACTGAGAACATTTTTGGAGGAAAGGGAGATTCAGGCTTTGGTTTTAGTTAGCCTTAGCTTACAAATCATCCTTTTTGTAATGGGAAATAAGAGGAAGTATTGGACCAGTGACAAGCGCAGTATCATTATGTGGATCGCTTTCCTGTCTGCAGACTGGACTGCAACAGTCTCACTGAGTTTACTGTCCAACAATGCCGGAAGTATTGGAGACAATAAAATAGACCCAAAGTTTTTGATAACGGCATTTTGGGCTCCATTTTTTCTGCTGCACCTTGGTGGTCCAGACATCATTACCGCGTACTCCTTGGAAGAAAATGAGTTGTGGCGGAGGCACTCACTATGTTGCCTGGTTTATATGCTGCCACAGGTACAAACTATCAGTTGAAAAGAAGTGGGAATTGGTAAGTCATTCCCACTTACCAATCCAACGGAGTGTTGAAGAAGAATTTGACCAAAGCATTCTTCTTTGGCATATTGCAACAAATCTGTGTTATGATTATGATTGGAACACATCCCCAAACTCTATTAAAACTAGCGTTTAACCTGCGCATTGCGCAGGATCATTTTACGATTTAAAATACTTTGCATTCGACATAAACTTAGTTCTCCCATTTTCATTGCATACATTCAAATATTTCTTGTAAAAGAATATTTTCGTTTTTATAAGCTTCCACACCTAAGGGAAAATAGCGTTTATCTAAAAAAATGAATTTCTCTTTAAGAAAATAAAACTTAACTTACATTTGAGCATCATGTCAAGCTTTTGATAGTGCACGAAGATTGACATAAAAATCTAAACTTGGTGCATATTTACAATGAGTTATTTGCCTGTAAGCCTCCTTTAACAACCATCTATTCTAGAAAAAAAAAATTGTTATTTATTATAACCAAATATAAACATCAATATTTATGCCAAATCAATATCTAATTTCTTATTTCTATTGAAATGAAATTGTTATTTAACTGGGAAAAAAGACATGGGATAACTTTCAAAAATATTATCTATTTAAACAACATATAAAGTGAAGAAATTGCACCCTAGAACTACATGCATATTTAGTGGAGGACCACAATCAAACGTTATTATGATCTATCATAAATTTTGAAAAATTGCTCAAAGAAAGCTTCTAAATAAACCACTATAGGCAATATTTTCCACACCTAAGGGAAAATAGCGTTTATCTAAAAAAAAAAAATGAGTTTCTCTTTAAGAAAATAAAACTTAACTTGTATTCTTTGAAACTTGAAATCTGAATTAAAATTTGAAAATCAAATTTTAATGCTAAGATAAGAGGCTAGTACGGGGTAATTCTTATGGATTACGTCATAAACAACCATCCAAACCCACAAAATGTTCATCCAACAGGTACAAACTATCAGTTGTGGTAGAACATGATAGAATTACAATGACAATACCAACTTCAATGAAATATTTCAATTTAAATTACTTTATCAAAACTGAAACAAAATTGTATCATAATTATATAATTTTGAAATTATGTAGACACTAATAAAACTGAAGCACCACGTCAAAAACCGAAAAAAGCTTTTTAATTCCTCAAAGCTTTTCTAATCAATCTAATGAATTACAAAAGTCAAGCAAAAAATAGAAGTTAGCATCTTGCTATATTTTAATATTTTTCGTCACACTTATAATAATTGAAAGCCTATAAATGCATACTTTTGGATGAGCACATCAACCAAAAAGGCTTTGCTTTTACACCAACAAAGAAAATGCCTTTATAACAAAAGAAGTGTAAGACTGTTTTTTGCAGAACACTAATTACAAATGTAGTTATCAATTATACAAAAAGGTTTTAAAAAAAATAAAATTTATAACAAATTTTTTTTTTCAAAAGTATACTACGATTAGAATCCCTAAATATAATAATATATTTAAAAAAACAGTTGAAGAAACAGATTAAAGAACCAAATAGATATAAAGAATGCAACTGCAGGAAAATTGTACCTTCACATAAACCATTCATGTTACTTAAAAAATCAGTCTCATAAATATGGTCATTAACAAACTCTTCAAAGTAAACAAAAAATAACATTGAGCAAATATTCAAAATTCCACACTCTCACCCCCCCCCCCCCCCCACTTACAAATAACAAAACAGGTAATAGAGAAAACAAAAAACCCAAAAATTATAATTTAATTATTAAGTTTAAAAGATAACCAACCATTAAAAGTTAGGTAGGTTTCAAAATTTTAGAAACTGTATTACAAAAAGTTACTATTGTGAAACCTACAGTTGGTGCACTCCTGTAGGTTTATTTTTTCGTCTATTTATACTACAATCGAACAAAACAAGACAATTGAATAGAAAAAACAAAAAAGGGAAAAAGGGGGAAAAAAACGCCTACCTTCAACTATACCCATTTTTTTCGTCTATTTATACTACAATCGAACAAAACAAGATTCAAGAAATTGTAAAAATAAATGAGAAATCAGGGAAAAATGGGGAAAAAAACGCCTACCTTCAACTATACCCATTTTTTTCTTGGAAACCCTAGAAACAGCAATTGAATAGAAAAAACAAAAAAGGGGGAAAATGTCTACCTTTTGAATCGTTTGTTGTTGAAGAGCAGAGATGAGTTAGCTTCTAAATCGTCTGTTGTAGAGAACAAACAAAGATTTCTATCGTCACAGAGGTTTTCACTGTTGCAGAAGTTTTGTTTTTCGTCTGTTTGATAGTTTGGAACATGCAAGTCTGATTTGTGTGTTTGAAGGTGCAACGAAGTATCGCTAGTCTGAGTGAGTCTGAATTTTGATTGGGAAATACAGTTTTTTTTTTTTTTTTTTTTTTGGTTGTTGTTGGAAAAGCGGTTGGTGTTTTTATAAGGGTTTGCGTTTTTTTTTTTTTTTTGGATAAGTGGGTTACTGTCTGAAAATGAACCTCTCCAAACGCACTGTGCGGTTTTCTTTTAAGTTTAATCTCTATACGTGTCAGTTTTTTAGATAGGCATTTTTCCTAACGTGTTAGCACCTCCTTAAAGGTTTCTGCTATTATATATAGTATTAGATTCCAAATTGTGAGGCCAGCAAGTCGTTATCAGATTATATGTTATATCTTCTAGTCATGCGTCCTTTCATGCTCCCCAATGGAATTGGACAAATCAGGTTCCAAGACACGTGTGCTGAGGCCAATGAATTTTTTCAAGAGAGAAAATCAGTGTGTGTTGGAGATCAGGCTCGCATAATTTTACTTGAAGTGAGCACCGAAGTTCCTCCATCAAAAGTGAAAGGAGATAGAAGCAAGTCATATTTGAAGGATGTCGACTCGCTAAATCTTTGCAATGCCTCGAGATTGAAAAGAAGTGGGAATTGGTAAGTCATGTATGGGTGGAAATGTTATGTTATGCTGCCAATAAGTGTCGATGGAACCATCATGCTCAACAGCTCACTCTAGGTGGAGAGCTGATCACTCATGTCTGGCTCCTTTTGGCACATTTTGGTATAACCAAGCAGTTTCAAATTTCAAAGGGTCATGCAAGGGCTAAGTTGATTGTGCATTGAAAAAACATTTATTGTATGCTATATGCTTTTAATTCCAGGATAAAGCATTAAAAGAATGGATGCTTATGCTTTTTGGTATTTATATCGAATATGATGTCCAATTAACGTTAAATAACTATTATAATTAACAGTATTTTTTGTTGTGATATTTTTCCTTATTTATTTTCCATATGAAAGCGTCCCTAATATTTTTTTGATGAAGAAATTGATATTTGCATGAAAAATATAAAATTATGTGATTTACAATCCCGTAATTAAAAATACATCTAATTACCAATTTGATTGTTTGAGTATAGAAAAGAAAATTTCACTCAACTGTTACTAAACTAATACAAACTACATAAAATTAACAAAAAATTGCACTAAAATGAAAAACCAAAAAATTAAAAAGCATTGAGATCAACAATTGCATGGGTTTGAAGCTCTATTGACTACCATGCTCAGACCTCAAGGTTCTATTTTTATTTATTTATTTATTTTTTTGTCTGTCTTCATGTCCTGATTCTTCCTCCATGACTGGTCTCAAGCCTCTACCAGACTACCATACAGCCATCATGATAACTACAACATCATTAGCAGTCACGGACTATTGAAGACAAAAGAAACGGTACCGTTTCTAGTCCAGAGAATGGTACACGCGAGACTGAAAAAGAGGAAGCTCTCACACGTGACAACACTTGTTGAACCGACAATGTTTCTCTCTCAAGATCAAAGATAAAAACAATTAAAAGACTGAGAGCCAAGTGACACCGTTTTGTCAATAGTTTGTTAAGAGAACATGGCGCCAAAGGTTATTAAGTTTGTTAGAATTCTGTTAGTGCACCAGAGTTAGTTACTCGTATAATTTGGGATCTGTTAGAGCCAATGATCCACATGATTATTAGTTGGGTCCTATATAAACTCTATGTATTACACATTATCATTTATGTAAGATATTTTCCAATTTTCTCTCTCAAACACACACACACACTCTCTCCGCCTTTTTTCTTCTGTTCTTAACTTTTCTCTCATCTTAGAAAAACTCTGTGCTTAAAGGTTTTCTTCATAGTATTAGAGCCTACGGTTCAATCTACCACTCTTCCAGATTAACCACAGCTCCTCCAGCTTCAACAATGGCGTCTACTCCCTCATCTTGCCCAAGTACAAACACAGCCATACACAGCACAAACCAACCATTGCTTCTCCTCTCTAATATGTCAAACATTGTTTGGAAACAAAAGCAAATTAGAGAATTTTAGCTACATTGCTTGGAAACACCAAATCTCAATGGTGCTTGAGACCTAGTCAATGATGGAATTACTCAATGGTACTCAAACTTGTCTAGATTAGTTTTTCAAAGATAGTTCTGGTGCTATCACAAGCAATCTGAATCCTAATTTTCAATTATGGAAATCGAAAGAGAAGGCACTTCTGATCTTCTTTAACTCAACTCTATCTCCAGCGACTCTTGCACTCATTGTGGGGTGTAATTCTGCTCAAGCAGTGTGGAAATTGTTGGAGAATCGTTTCTCCTCAGTTTCGAGATCTCACATCATGAATCTAAAGGGTGAGATTCATAATATAAAGAAAGGTACTGACAGTGTTGATGTGTATTTGCAAAGGATCGAAGTGGCTAGGGACAAACTTATGGCAGTTGGCATTCTTGTTGATGATGAAGAATTGCTTTATATAGCTCTCAAAGGGCTTCCAAGGATTTTAATTCCTTCAGGACTACTATTCACACTAGAAGTGCACAATTGACCTTTGATGAACTTAACACTCTACTCACTGTAGAAGAAGAATCTTTAACTGAATCTGTTGAGATCAAAGATGCTTTTGTTCTAACTGTTGCCAATTCTAGGCCTCCAGATGCTAATCAATTCAGAGAAAGAGACAAAGGCAACAACTCTCAAGGTGGAAGAGGTTGAGGCAACAATCCTTCTCATTTTCAAAGTCACGGACAGTACAATCAATCCTACAATCAATCATAGGGCCAATACTCTCAGTTTTCCCTTCAATCCTCTTCCTCAAGGTCATGATGTCAAATCTGTGGCAAAATGGGTCATTTGGCCGTTGATTGCTATCACAAAATGGACTATGCTTTCTAAGGCAAGCATCCACCAACAAAATTGGCAACAATGGTAGCTAGTTCCAATGCTAATCATAATCCAGAACCTCGGTTGGCAAACAGTGTAGCTACAAATCATTTTACTTCCAACTTGAATAACTTGTCCTTTCCTAAGCCCTATGGTGGTGAAGAACACATAATAGAGGGTAATGATCAAGGCCTTCCAATCACTCACATAGTTAATGTAGAATTACTTAATTCTCATTTTCTTCTTAAACTTAGAAATGTTCTTAGAGTTCCTGAAATTGCATCTAATCTAGCCTTTGTTCATAAACTTTGTTATGATAATAATTTGGTAAAATTTGGGTTTGAAAATGGTGATGTCTATGAACTATCAACTTATGGACTTTTGTGCAATTCTTAAAAGTTTAGGTGGAAAAGTGCAATTTTTTGTAGTTTAAGAATAAAGGTGAAAATTTTGAAATGTTTTGAGCAATTGTTTAGTTTTCTAGGTCAAAGTGTAGTTTTAGAAAGCTTTTGAATTTAAAATGTAATTTTGGAAAAGCTTATGATCAAAATGAAATTTCGAGTAAATTTTGGGGTCAAAATGAAATTTTAGAAAACTTTAAGTATTAAAATATAATTTTGGAAAAATTAGTGGGTTGAGATGTAATTTTGGAAGAATGTGATGGCATTTTCAGAGTAATCATATCAAAGTTTGTATAATAAAAAATTGTGTCAAATTTACACATTTTTTTCCCTAAAAACTATCCATATAAAAAAAGGTAAAATTGTCTAAATATGCATGCTACAATAAGTATGTAAATTTACACTATTTTATTTTATATTTTATTATTTCTTTACGTATTCTGAGTATGAATGAAGAGAGTGAGTGGTTGTTAAGTTGTGTGTGAAAAAACAAAATAGAAAAAATTAATATTTTATTGAAATATAGTGTAAAATAAATAATCTGATATATGGTGCTTTAAAAATTGAGCAAGTAAAATGGAATAAGTAAGTTTTTATATTAAAATAAACATAAATTTTTGGGCGAGTTGATATGAAAATTGTAACCATGTTTAAGCTCAGCTGGGTTATAGCTTTTTTTTTTTTTTTTTTTTTTTTTTTTTTTTTTGAGTAGAAAGCTGGGTTAGCTAATGTGTCAGTTGGATTCGATTTTTGGATTGGGCTTTAGATGACCTGATTGAGTTTTGTAAGAAGAACGGCAACCAGGCCCATTACTGGCGGTGCCTCTTGCACCCGTTTGCTCTTCCCCATTTTCTCTCTATCTCACCTTTTTTTCATGACCCAGACATCATGGTCGAGCAACTTCAAGGTTTCGATCTCGCCACTGGGTATGTTTGTGTTTATGGTATATGTAATTTCAGATGTTTAGAAGTGGACCTATGTATGTCTGTGTTGGTGACTGTGTGACTGTGTTGGTGAGAATAGCCAATGTGTTTATATACGTATTTCTGCCGCTGCATAAATTTGGTGTATCCGTGTATGCGTATGCGATGAGCGTGTGTGCGTGAGGGCTGTGAGGCGTACAGATTATGCATACTAGAGGATGGTAAATATTTGCGATTGTTAAGCAATGTTTGTAAATCAATGTGTGTTAGGGGAATCACTGTACTGAAACTAGCATTAGTAACCATATGAAAAATGAAAAGGAAATAGATGTTACACTTCTTTGAGCCTTCTGCCAGCTTCTTCGTGATCTTGGGTTTGAATTTCTTGCTCTGCAGTTTCTCGAGACTTTGAATTCCTTCGTAATGGTGGCCCTCTTTATCATTAGTTAAGATACCACTAAATTTATTTTTAGTATAGTTGAGATTCAATCCAAATTATCTTGCTTCTCAAAAAAAAAAAAAAAAAAAACAACAAATCCTAATTATTTTTTGAGATACAAAGAGATTTTAGCAGTTGAATAATTAAAACTCATTCTTTAATACTATATTCTTAAAAGGTCTCTCAATGAACCACTAGCCTTTTTTCTTTTTCTTTTTTCTTTTTTTAAATTACTTCTTCAACAAACTATTTATTCTCTCTCTATTCTATATTTATTCCGTTTTCCTATATTAGTATGTTAGTGCTTGATATTGATACAAAGAGTACTCCCATTTGAGCATAGTTTACCAAGGTAGTTTTGTATTAAAGGAGGAAATTACATGAAAAGACCAACAATTTATTCGTTACAAGTTTTTAGTTTTATCAATTAAATTTATAAACTTTTGAAACCTTTTCAATTTAAAGCCTTAATCAATCTTTATTATTGCGAATAATAATAGAGTAGAGAAAAAGTGAAAAACATGAAACTTTGGATAAAATTTTGCATTTCACTTTAATAAACTTCAACTTTTTAGGGTATAAGCTTCATTTACAGCTAATCATTCTAGGTGAAGCTTTTACTATTTGTCTATTATTTTTAATGGCTATCAAATTGATCTATGAACCAAAAGTAAGATAGTTACAAGATAGTATGGGCCAGTTGTTTCAGATTTAACTCGAACTCAGTTCTCAAATTTCTCAACCTTGAAACCCAACCTATCCGTAGTCGTTGGCTCAAGTTAGGTCAGGTTGATACCTTGCTATTCCCCCAACTGTGTAGATGAAACACAGAGATTTATTGATGATTTCTCTTTTTTTTCTCC
This sequence comes from Quercus engelmannii, assembly GCA_029955605.1. Lineage (NCBI taxonomy): Eukaryota > Viridiplantae > Streptophyta > Magnoliopsida > Fagales > Fagaceae > Quercus > Quercus engelmannii. Next base: position 5,342,287 of record JARPSG010000002.1, read on the forward strand.
CCTATTTACTACTTGAAATAACAAATATGAATAATTGAGATAAATAGAAGAGCTGATATACTCTTGTGCGTGTATATATATATATATATATATGTGTGTGTGTGTGTTCGTATTCATTTATCATCCGCAACTTTTTCTTGAAATTACAAATATGCCTTGTCCATTTAACCCGCTTCTCTCAAGCTCTTGCATTATTGCATAGCAACAGCAACCAAACAAAAAGCTCGCGAATCGCGACACCATAGCCTTCAAATCTTCGGTCACCAAAGAATGTGTTCCATCAAGTCTTCAATTGCATCTAAAATTACAATGAATTTGAGGATTTGTGAATGGATTGGGCCTTGAAGATCACGCGAATCTGGGGCAGCGGCATGGGCAATTTTGGTAATTGAATTTAGTTTTCATTCTCCATATATTATATTCCCTGAACTTACTCAATAGACAAAAGATGTAGCTTTTTAAATTTTTTTTTAATATATATTATATTTAATATGCTCATAATAATTATCTAGAAACATATAAATAGTTTTTTTTTTTTTTCGAGAAAATTATAGAGGAAATAGTTGAGTGATTCACTAGAGTAGTAATTTATTTCGACGGGAATGTTTTGTTCTTTTCTTTGTAGTTGGGTAAAATTTAATATTCTGCATCATGTTTTTCTTGGAAATGTTACAGTAATTAGTAAATGCACTCTGTTACTGTTAGCATTTGTTTTCGTATCATGTGCTGTTACAGCTTCTCAAATGCGTTCATGGACATTCAAAACGCTTGTACAGCAATATGGTAGCAATTACCTATAGTCAACTACGGCACCAATGAGTTTTATATTAGCATAGGTGGGATTCAAATTCACATATCTTATTTGACAAGAAGTGATTTCATTAGTTAAGCTAATTGAAACTTACAAAAAAAATGTTATCATAATTAGCAAAGGCAGTCTGTTTAGCTTCCCAAAAGATTAAGCTAGTTGAAAACAAAAATTTCAGATGTAGTGAAAGCATGTTAGCCCAGGTTACAAGAAAAGAAAGGGGAGAGGTACCCATTATCTTTTGTTGTTGGTAAATTTTAAAACATGCAAACAAAGTTAACTAGTAAAGGGATATCAATTCTCCCATCCTCTTCTTCCCCACTATACCCTCTCATCTCATTTCCAAACATAGTGCAGAAGCTTCGGTTGACTGATACCAATATATTGGAATTTGGAAGTAATGGTAGCACATTGACAATTTCACACAGACAATAAGGTAGAACAAGTCACACAAGATAATAAAATTTAAACGGTTTAAATGAACTACAAACTCAACTCACAGTCCTTCACAAACCAAACTCAAATACAATCACATATCACACTCACAAACTAAAACCAAACCGTATCCCATGACACCCATCTCACAACCAACCACTTCGTACTAACAATTCCTACCATTCTATTAAATTTTTCTGCACAGTAAACATATGATTTATAACTTATGAAATACTTACAGAAGCTGAACCTCAAATAATTAAACTTGAACAAATAGAAGTACCTCACCATGACCCCATAGTAAATTTCCATGTCTTCCAGGAAACAATTCTCTGGTTTTCGTTCAACACCACATCAATTCTCAGTGACCAGGAGAATAATAAAAGGAAGCAATCATCTGCTACATGTCCTTGCGTTAAGCTTACAATATTTTTCGAAGGAAATAAAATCAAATGCAAACCAAAGGGAAAGAATGACATACCTAACATGCATTAAAGCTGGAGTCTTTCCAGCTTGTAGTCAATTTCTTTTCAGTAATGGTTGGAAATGGGCAATGACATCCCAAATTTGCCCCTTATTTCCTCGATTCTTGTTGTGAATTCCTCTGGCATACCCCATGAATTCAATTCATGTAAATTCTTTAGGTGCTTTAACCCAGTGGGAAACTTCAACTCCTTGCAAGACCTGATATCCAACTCCCTCAAATTTTGCATTGCTCCTTCCTCCACCTGCAGCTCTTCTAGCATCTCTAGTTTCCAAAGTTTCAGAACTAGAAGCTTGGTAAATCTCCCTCGGGAGCAGACCATCTCTCTTCTTTCATAAGAACCAGAGTAGAAACAGAGTGATTTGAGATTGGGGAGTTTATCTAAAGCTGGCATCGGGTCATTCTTAAGCCCAGAGGCAGACAAGGTAAGGTCTGAGAGACTTTGTGGAAACTCAGATATGATGGATGGAATCTCTAGCTTTCCAAATAGATAGAGGCTGGTGAGATTTTCCATACCTGACAAAGACTCCAAGTATAGAACCTGAGGTTTGCTCATTTCATCAATAGATCTCAAACTCAAACATTCAAGGTTGTTCAGTTTCACTACACACTTTGCCAATGCCCTTTGCTGTTGTGATGGTAATTGAAGTGCCAGTCCCAATTTCCGAAGGTTTGTCCACTTTTCCAGCCCATCCTTCAGATGACTGTCCTCACCCACGAAAACACCCCATAATGTTTGCAAGTTCTTCAAGGAATTGGAACTTGGTTGATGTGCGAATTTACTTCGATAAATCTGGTTCAAATATAGGTGCCGAAGTTCTTTCAGTTTCCATATTGAAGAAGAAGGGAGAGTGTGGAGATAAGTATCCTTCACATCTAGAGTTTGAAGCTTCCGCAAGTTACCTATGGATGATGGGATCATCTCGAGGTATGTCCACCTTAAGCCAAGATACTTCAGTTCAATCAAGTTTCCTATGGCATTGGGTAGTTGCGGTCTGAATACACGTTCGAGATCAAGAACCTTTAAAACTTTGAAGCATCCACTTGTAATGGCCTTGCGAAGGAAGTTCTCAATGTCTTCTCCAGGCTTAGTTCCCTCCCGTGTGTCAAAGGACAGGAAGGAAACATGCCTTTTATAACCTTGCAGATCAGCCGATGTTGTGTTGTTACCATGAATATGAGCAAAACTGGCGTCATTTTTGTTAAAATGATCAGCAAGTTGCCGATCTGAACTCACACATTTGGACAGGCAGAGCTCTAGCAAAGCATTTGGCAAGCGACATGTCTTTACTTTCCCATTAATCTTTTTTTGTACTACTTGAATCATGTTCAGGCCAATCAATTCAGATAAATACTTCTCTGCAACATCTTCTAGAGTTTCTTTCTCAACATCACTTTGTTTCACCAACCCTTGTGCAACCCACAAAGCAATTAGTCTCCTTGTAGGAATTTCAAAGTTGCTAGGAAAGAGTCTGAAGTAAGAAAAACATTTCTTCAAATCTTCACGCAAATCTTCATTCTCCAAGGTTTTGGACCATCCGTTTTGGAAATGATCATTGATAGGCACCCTTCGCAAATCCAGAGCAGTCACATCTTTTCCTGAAAATTTATCCACAAGATATTCAATGGCTTGGGGTAAGCCCCCACATCTTTCCACAACTTCCTCTAGTGCTTCTGTGTGTGACGGTCTCAGATTATCAGGTGGAAACTGTGCCCTCTGGATAAACAACCGCCAGCTCTCTTCTTTGGTTCGAAGTCGAAGTTGGTAGGGTGTGTTATCTTGATTAGCATGTGAAGCTACAGTCCTGCTGTGTGTGGTCAGCAAAATTTTACTTCCATTTGTGGTTTTCGGGAATGCTTCTTTTAGAGTATCCCAGGCTTCCTTTGTCAAGATGTTGTCCAGAACAAGAAGGAACTTTTTTTCCTTCAAGACCTTGTTCATTTTGTTGATCCAGAAATCCTTTCCATCTGGTTCCTCCTCTAATTCACTAATCTTTAGGACCTGGTTTCCCACATCTTCTAGAAGTGTGTTGACGTCATTGGACTCTTGAGGTACCGATACCCAAGCACGGAAAGGGAAATGATTGACAATGGCTTTATGGTTATACACAATTTTTGCGAGAGTTGTCTTACCTATGCCCTGCATCCCTACAATGGAATCAACAGAGATGTCCTCATTGTTGGTTAGTCGTGAGACTAATTCATGTGTGTCTTCTTCAAAGCCGATGCTTGATCTTGACTTTTGTCTTAGTTCAATGTTGTATACCTTGGTACTTCTATTCAGAAGATTGATAGTATGTTTGATTCGCTTGATTTCCATGCAGAGCTTTGACCCATGTCCTGTGTAGTATAGATGATTCTCCCTGCCTTTGGCTGAATTTATATATATAGTTATGGAATGCTCAGCATCAAGAGAGATGCATCTCATTTTTTCTAAGCAAGCCATTCTTGAATAATTTACACCTTCAGCTGCTTTTGGATCTTCAAAAAGTTTACATAAGTCCTTCAACTGGTTCAATAGTGCCTTGACTTCAAGATATACGTCTATAAGTATATCTTGTTCCTGATTGAGATGACGTTGGATCTTGTTTACAGCAGATATCGTGTCATCTATGGGGACAGGGTTATTCTGAGATTGGAGACTCTGCTGTCGTCTTCTGATAAATTTGAAACCGTATGTATCCTTTCCTTGGTAAAGGCCAGAAAAGCCAGCATTGATCCACTCAATGTCCATCCGGAGCATCAGGTTTTGTATCCAAGAATAGACATCTGGAGGCAATCTATTTGCATAATCTGTTCTCTGTTCGAATGCATGGATGGCATGGTCTACATCATTGATAAAGTCTGCAACATCATCTATCCAAGCCTTTTCCATCGCAGTTTCTGATTCAACTTCCTCCAAATCTTTCAGGAAAGCATGCAGTAGGAGCAGTTGCAAATTGACAAACTGTATTTGAGATTCCATGCCAGTTATTAAATCTTGGTTTTGAGTGATCATGTTGTTTACTTTCTCTGAAAGAGAGGAAACTAGTGCAACTCCTCTGAAAACTGCTGGTCTGGGACTGGCAGATTTGTGTTCATCAATAGGTTTTCCCTGCAGGCCTCTGAGTTTAGACCTTGATCTCTCCAGTAACCCATAAATGTTTTTGGGAAAAATTTGCATCAGCTCAAGGCGTTCGTTTATCAAACTCTTGATCCGCTTCATTTCTCTATATTTGATAACTAAAGCACACCTTGTGGAAAAGTGCCTTCTGTATTTCAGAAAGAACTCAACAATAATATTTGCTCCGAAAACCACATTATCGGTTTCTTCTTTCCATGTCTCAAAATTTTGTTGTAGTTCAGTAATTTCTGCGTTTGAATGGGAATCCCAGAGTTGATGTTGACTACGTTCGCTATCAATCTGAACCTCTAAATGCAGAAGTTGTACTACATCTTTTACAAAAGCTTTCAATAATCTTGATTCTCTTCTAATCCACTTGAATTCATTGTCCAACATGGGAAGTATTGTGTAATTCAAGAAAAGGGCCACAATGCAAACAATGGCGAGGATGATTAGGCCACAATAGCAAGTAGTCATAAATGACTTAAGGGAACAAAAGAAATCATGGAGAAGGTAAATGATGCGCCCATACAGATGACAAATGGAACAATAAAGGACATCAATGACAAACGAAAGTAGAATACAAAAGACACGATAGAGATTAGGAAAGATAAGAGAAATCTGGAACCGCAAGACCTGATAGAGAATTTTAAAACCAAGGAAGAAGTCCATGATTACTTTCTTCCTCTTGATATGCAAAACAGCTTTTCTTCAAGGTAAGAAATCTTTGCATTGTGGCTGAAAAATGACTATCTGAATCTGAAAGAACAGGGTTCCTGCAAGAAGCGGACATGCTTTTGATAAATCTTTTGGTGGTGGACTGAAACTTTTAGCAGAAAAAATTAGTTGAGAGTAGAGAGTTGCAGAGAAATTTTCAGCAGAATATTGGAGGGTAGATAGTGGAACTCCTCCAAGTTGGTCAATGCATGCCTACGATTAAGATGATAATTTTGCTAGAGCTCTATTTCTAGCCAATGAGCAAATAAATAATATAAAGTCTATAGACTATTTACAATAAATTAGTCCCTCCAAGATTGTGACATTTGTTTATTTAATTATTGACGTTTTAATTTTATCCTGCCCCCAAAATTGGTTAATGTTACATATCCTTCCAGCAGAATCCATCAGGTTGCTGTTAAGTGGCTACAACAACACCTTGGGGCCAATGTATATATTTTTTTTTGTCACATTTTTAAGTCATTATTTGGATGCACTATAAGTATTTACCCTAAACTATAAATTGCGATATCCCTTAAAAGTTTGAAAATAAGCAATTGACCCTCTAATCTTGTTCAAAATAATTGTGCCAGAAATCGCCTCAAATATCTATTTTGACTTGGTTACCATTATTAGGTTTTTTATTTTTATTTTTTATTTTTTTATTATTTTTATTTTTTTAATATATAAATAATATTTTAATTTATTGCCGATGGAAATTATATTCTTTGTCAAAGTAGTAGTGTTGTACTCTGTCCACCAAGAAACTGGTTTCGAAGCTTTATATGTAGGTAAGGATGTAAAGGGTTTGATACTTTGATGGCTTTGCCTCTAGAAGTCCTTTTAGGAGAACATGAATGAATTTCTTCTCAGAGTTGTTTGGAAGTTATTTTTGAGTGAAAGGATACTTACAGTTGTGTCTTGAAAATATTTTTATTATGTTAGTGTGACAGCACTATTGTGTGTTTTGGGTTTTTGGATTGTCTCAAATTTGTTAGCGTTGAGAGTAATGAGATTGGATTAATTCGTGTTTGTGCAATATTTTATGGGTTAGGTTTACAGGTGTCTTTATTAGGAAGATTTTGATATTACTTTTTTAGAGAATATAAAAAACTATTAAAAAAAAATTCAATTGCTTTTTTTTTTCCCATAAAAATTCTAAAAATATTTCTTAAACTAATGTTTTTAGTTCATCTATTAATATTTCTCATCTCTGATTTATAATTATGTTTGGGAGATTTGATTTAGAGTTATTGTAACCTATGGTTGATAGTGAATTTTGGTTAATATTTTCTTTGAAGTTAGTTGAATCACATTAAATATTGTATCTTGTATCTTGTATTGATGGTTTTACTTTTATTTATATGCATGTGCTGATGTGCTTCCATTAGTCCGATTTTCCAGTTCCAACAATTATAAATAGCTCTTTAACAGTTCAAACACCATTAAATTAATTAGCCAGCTAGAGGTGCTTTGTATTAGCCACACCCACCAGGAAGTCAACTACTGTGCTGATTTGTCAGCCAGAGTTATAATTTGCATTTATGTACTTGAAGGTCCTCTTGTAATTTGAAAGTCAACTTGACACCATTGCATGGGGTGTGTTTTTTTTTTTTTTTTTCCTAAACCATTGGGGTCTGTGTTCTAATTTTTACTGAATTTGTAGTATGTCACCAGGAAAACGCAACTAAAATAACATAAGAGCAAGAGAAAGACAAAATATAAAGGAGGCTCCTTTATTTGTTTTTACGATCAATGGAGCTAATTTTACTTAGTTGTGTTTAAAAATAAAGGAGAGTTAGTACTGAGCAGTTTGGAAGGAGGGGCTCCTTTGGTGCTTGTGCATTTGATTTAAGTTATATATATATATATATATATATATATATATATATATGGTACACGCTCTTAACTTGTGTGTACCTATTTACCTACTCTTAATTGTTATTGATCGATATAAAAATAAAAATAAAATGTATATTAAAGATATATTTGAGATTTGTTTATTTTACTGAAATTAATTTTTTTAATACTGTAAATAAACGTAAAAGCTAACTGAAATAGTATAGTGTGACTCATAAATAGTAGTAAAAATAAGTGAAATAATAAATTAATTTGCAAAAATAATCTTTGCCAAACGGACACTAAGGGTTTGTTTGGGATCTGTTTATTTTGTTAAGACTGAAAACATTTTGCTAAAATTATTATAGATAAAGGTATCCATTAGCTGAAATAGTATAGTAGGACCTATGAATAGTACCAAAAAGTGCAGTGAGACCCATGAACAGTAACAAAAATAAGCTGAATAGTAAAATAAGTTTGCAAAATTAATTATGCCAAACGGACACTAATTAAAAAGTCTTTTTTTTTTTTCTATTGAGCTTATTTTTGCTATTATTCATGGGTCTCATTGCACTTTTTGATACTATTTATGAGTCTCACTGTACTATTTTAACTATCTGTTAGCTTTATCTATAGTACTTTCAGTAAAAAGTTTTTAATTTCAACTAAATAAACTATTTCCAAATAGACACTAAATAGGATAATATCATATGTTAATGGTTAAGATTATGTAGGTATGGATATATATATATATATATATATATATATATATATATATTCCGTTTTCCCTTTCAAGTTGGTGTCCTTCCCTGCCTAATTCAGCGTACTTGGATTGTGCTACATTGGAATAATCTTGCTGCCTTGGAATTTTTTTCTCAGTCAAATCTAAAACAAAAGGGACAGGAAAATGAAGAGGATCCAATTAGAGGACTTCATATCATGGTTTATTGAAAAAAACGTGTTAGAGGACTCCTTATAGTAATTTGAAATTTTATACCACAAACAAAATACACCAAAAATTAATTTTTTTTTCTACTTTTTTTATTAAAATCTGAAACAAATTTGTCTTCTCAACTCCCTTACTCCACATTCAACTTTGCCCTTTCATGCCCTAGTGAAATTTGAAACTGCTCAGTAATACCAAGATGTGCCATAAGAAGCCACACATGAGTGAGAAGCTCCCCTCCTTGGGTGAGCTGCTGAGCATGATGATTCCATTGACAATGACTCGCAGCATAAGATAGCACTTCCACCCACACATAACAAATTGTAACAAGTAGTTTTGTTGGTTGGTTAATTGGTCACATTTTATTCATGAAATGGGTTGGATCGGTATTAGTCTGGATACAGCAAAATAATTCTATTAGATTTAATGGTAGTCGTTTCAGTCTGATAAGGATTCAGATATATCCGCTATTGAAAATTCATTAATGGTGCCAAAGCTCATGGGGGTGTATCTGTATTTGGCGGAGTAGGTGAACGTACTCGTGAAGAAAATGATCTTTACATGGAAATGACCAAAGCAAATACGATTACCTCGATAAGATATTCCTTTCATTCTTCCTCTATGTTGTTTACGGAATCTGGCGAAAGGTTTATCAGCTCTATGGGATTAAATCCCGAGTTATTTCAAATTAAATAAAAATGAAACGATGAGATTATGGAAGTAAATATTCTCACATTTATTGCTACTGCACTGTTCATTCTGAATTTCATTAAAAAAAAATCAAGTTACATACGTAACATATGTTTTTTCTTTGAACCCCGTTTTTAAGTATTTTGTGTTTTCTTTTATGAAAAATTGTAAATATATGATATGTACCAATTGAGACAAAGTGTATTCATACATCTTAGTCGCTTTTCCTTAGGAAATAATTGCAAGTTTCCACCGCCTGTCCAGGGTTGAGCCCTGGGATTTGACGGCGGACTTAAAAAGCCACCTACAGACGCTTTACGCCCAATCATTCCGAATAACGCTTGCATCCTCTGTATTACCGCGGCTGCTGGCACAGTCAATTAGGCGGTCTGTGGACTTTTGTTGCTCTCCACGGCGCTTTCGGACTAATAGGTTTCATGTTACGTCAATTTGAACTTGCTCGATCTGTTCAATTGCGACCTTATAATGCAATCGCATTCTCTGCTCCAATTGCTGTCCGAAGCAAGATATCCACAGGGCGGTTTGTCCTATTCAGATATTCACGACCAAGAAGTACTGGATTCTCTTTCGGATAGGCCCTGAAAGGAGAAGGAAGTCTGGAATGCCAACAGGCGCCTCTTATTGCGTATTCTTGATAAACCAGCGTTTATATATAGATGTAGGAAGGTCTGTTTGGTAAGTAAGAAGCCCCTTTGGCATCTCTTCATCTGCAAAGAATTCTCGATGTGAAAACATAGAGACAAAGGGCGGATCAAATAAATAAAGCACGTGAGGTCTTTGGAACGACAATTGGTATCTTTATTACATTAGCCAAAACTTATTTGTTCTTGTTCATTCCTATCACAACAAGATGGACTTTACCTAGGCTAAGAATGGACCAACTCCCACTTCTTTGCACTATCCCATTCTTTAGCAGTTGCTAGAGATTGCAAAGATTTAGCTAGTCTACATGCGTCAAATAGTACAGACTTACTTCTGTCTCCTTTCACTTGTGATGGAGGAATTTCAGTATTGACTTGGAGTAACATTGAGCAAGCATTAAGTTTTTTGGTATGTAACATTTTGCCAACATTGCCTCCACCCAATTTTGATTTTCTTTCTTTGAAAAATTCATTAGCCTCGGCGCATGTGTCTCGGAACCTGATTTGTCCGATCCCATTGGGTAGCATGACAGGACACATGACAAGAAGATACAACAAGTAGTTGGATAAGCACTTGCTAGCTTTACAATGTGGGGTTTTAACTGATTTCAGATCTTTTTGCTTATCAGAACTCAAACATAGATCTGTTGCTATATGCCAGAGAAGAATGCTTTTATCAAATTCTACCTTAAGTTTGTCAACGCTTTCTTTGATGGTCTCTCTATCTCCATCACTGATTCCAACGGAAGATATTGCACCTTCAAGCACCTCATAACCCCTGTCATCACAAAATTTCTTGCATTCCTTGATATCTGAAACACTCCTTGATTTATTTGAAAGCTGGTCAAAGATCACTTTTTTCAATTTTGAAGGAACTTTTTTTGAGTATTTGTACCGATGCTTTTCCAATAATGCATCAATGCATAAGACCTTGGTGAGAAATCTGCAACTGGCTGGCTTATATTCAAGGCAAGTGCTTATCAGGTTGTGTTGTGCCATGGTGTTAGACCACCTTTTGCTTCTAGTAAATGGAAGTGATGAAATTGCTTGATATAAGAGGCTGTGCTTCTTCAGCGATAGCATCATCCAGTCTGAGCATAGCAGTAATATTGCTGCATAAAGCTCAAGGATAATAGCTCCAGCTACCAATACATATGTGATAACCACATTCTCTCTGGAGTACTGATGTTTCTCAATGATGAAGAAGAAGACCATGGATACAGAAATAATTGAAATGAAATTGACGCATCGGAGAGTTAAGCAACAGAGACTGGAGAGGCGGAAGAAGCCACCAACAAAAGAATAAACCAGAACTGCCTTTGTATAAAACACATCATAGATGAATCCAAGCTCAACCTCAATCACTTCAAAAGCATCTTGAGATGATATCTTCATGAAGAAGGATTGGCTTTTCTCGATATCGTGGAAACTGAGGATGAGATCTGCAAACAGCAGCTTAAATGTTGCAAAGAAACCATAGGCATACTGTAAAATTTCTAAATTGTCAAGAGGATTGTTTACTGGCTCCGTATACGAGTTTTCAACTTCTATGGGAAATCTAATTAATTTCTCCAATGAAACCTTGAACCCCTCATCTTTCTTTGAGCTGTATTCCTCCATGTATCTGGCATAATTTGGACCTGGGTCTGGAGGAGAGAGCATAGACTCTCTAAACTTCTCACTGCTTGCAGACCACAGAACCCATACCCTCTGTCCACACTTAACAACCCCAGATAAAAACACTGGAATTGCTAGAATATTTAGTGGAGTATTGGTCCAGGCTTTAAGTAAGACATAGGCAGCTACTACCACTTGGCTAACTAGTGTAAGTAAGTGCCTTCGCCACAACTCATTGTCTTCCAAAGAGTATGCCGTGATAGTATCCGGGCCACCGAGGTGCAAGAGAAGAAATGGAGCCCAGAATAGTGTAATCACAATGTTTGAATCTAAGGAATGGTCGCAAGAGCTCCGTGCATGGTCGGAAAGCACACTAAGTGAGACTGTCACAGCCCAGTCTGCTACCATGTAGGTGACCCATAGAAGGATACTGAGCATGTCACTAGCTGAATTCTTCCTCTTTCTGCCTGTCAGGGTGAGAATGGTTTGGATGGCAAGGCTAAGTAGAACCAGAATGCGGATCTCTAAGAGGTTCCAAAATTTGCTCACGCCTGGTGAGATGAGCTGCATCACCTTCATCTTCTTTGTGAAAATCAAATTGCTAAAAACTGAAAAAAAAAAAAAAAAAAAAAAAAAAAAAGAGTATCGTGAGAACATAAAATTATAGGAGAAAAGAAGGTTGTTGTTATTGTTGTTGTTTTTTTTTTTTGTCATATTCTGCATTAGTATAAAATTTACTCTACAGTTCTTATAAAATTAAAACTTCTCTTTAGTTAGTTCTAAGGAAGAAAGTTTGTTTTCAAAATTGTTTTCTAAAACATTTTCAAAACCTTGTGTTCTTGTATTGTGATTACTAACTATTGTTGTGTTCTTTGATTATTCTTGTCTTCTCCATCTAATATTTGTGTTGTAAGCATTGAGGGGTCAGTTAAAACCATCTCAAATCTGTGATTCTAAAGCAAGGTGAGTCTCTTTTCTATGATTTCCCACCTTGCTACATATGATTCGCATGAGTTCTTGATGTAGTTTCTCTAGTTATTATATTGTATTTGCTTGGTAATTTTTATTATGTTTGATATGTTTTAACTTGATTTTAGGTTGTCTATAATCTATTTTAGGTTGTTCTTGTTTTATTATTTTGGTTTCATGTAAAGTTTAACATTGAAACCCCAAAATTTCTAATTTGTGAAAATCCCTTAAAAATTCATGGAAAATGCATGTAAACATGTAAAATGATGAAAAAGGAAGGTTAAAATAGTCTTACCCTATGTTGATGAAGAATACCTTTTAAGATTTGACCACAAAAACGACAATTTTTTTTTAGAAAAGGGATAAAGAGAGGAATCATAGAGATAAACATAAAGAACTTTTGAAAAAGTTAGGTTTGATTCCCTTATGTTTTTAAATCCGAGATTCGATCAGTCGAGAGGAATCGAGCAGGAATTGAAAATCAAATGAAAAGATGCTGGACTGATTGAAAGGAATCGAGTAGGAATCAAGGGAACCAGAGACTTTTAAAAGAAAAAGCCATTTTTCTCCTTAACATTTCAATCGGTCAAAAAACAAACTCAATCGGTAGAATTTCAAAAAGACAAAAATTTTGAAAAATTCTAGAAAAAATTTCTACATAATTATTTGAAAAACTGTTTTTATGATATGACATGAATGTTCAAGACTTCAAATGATCTTCAAAACCAAATTTTCCAAAAAGAAATTCAAATTTAACAAATTTCCTCACTCTTATCTTTTCTCACACCCCAAAATTGCATTAAACACTTCAATAAATTTAATTTTGATAGGCCACAAAACATAACACACAATCACATGTACATAGTTTAACAAAGATTTGCTTGTGGCGTGTGCAACCAGCAAGTGCATGAGATACTCACAAAGTGACATGTAAACAGAGAATAAACACACTTTCTACATTATCCATCACAAAAGTTTGAAAGCGACTATCACCTAAAGAGTTACACCATATAACTCCCACATCTCCTAGAGAACACACTTGCAACCATGTATTTTTTTTTTCTTTTGAAGCATATTTTTCTTTTTGTTTTTTTATTATTATTTATTTTTCTTCTTTTAACTAATGAACAATAGCACCTTTAAGAATTTTGATGTGCAAGTGCTACACCTTACCGAGCACAACTTTAATAATTTGCATACAGGTGTTCATGATTGGCGAGTAACAGTGGTGAGATGGTTATTTATGCCTTCCTCTTAGGATTTTTTAGTCCTTACAATTAAAAGAATGTAACTTCAAAATCAAGAGCATGTGATTATAAACCATAAACAACTCACACAATATAAGCACTACATAGCACAAACTAGAAAAATGCAGAAAAATAAAGCTCATCAAAGCTAAACAAGGCACACAGTCATGAAATGCAAATTTTATAGGCCAACCTCAATTATACATCTTGAAGATGCATAATACAAAAACCCCTTTATTATTTTCTGATTTTATATTTTTTTATTTTAAATTAAAAAAAAAAAAAAAAAAACAGAAAAGCACAAAACAAAGCAAACCTAGAATGAAATGTATGAATGTTATGCAAATGCAATCCTAATGAAAGGCAGTTTTGGTCACAAGAGATAGAAAGAATTAACAAAAGGACCATGTCAGACAGACTCATTGAGGTTGAGTCTTTTGCATCTAGACCCTTTTAGATGCAAGCTTGGAGTTGGGATTTGTCTTAATTTCAACTCTAGTATTGGTCTTCACCAACTCGTGAATAAGTGCAACAAGATCTTGTTCTTTTGGCACATGCACCTTTTGTTTGGGAGATTGCTTTAAAGGTTGCAACTTAAAATAATTTGGTCTAGTATGCCTAGCTCTACCACAAAAGTGACAAAACCACTGAGGTTTGTGGTTTTTCTTGCTTCCAGGTTGATTAGACTTTTTATATTCAGACTCACTCAGATCTACTCTAGTTCTTTTAGAAGTAGGTGATACTACTTTATGAACCTTAACATCAGATTGAGTTTGAAAAATAACAGAAAATGATGCAGTAGGTACAAACTTAGGAGGATTCACTACAGTAGTAGATCCATTCTCAACAAATCCTAGACCAGTCTTATTAGAAACAGACTTTCGAACATGCAACACCTCATCTAGTTTAGAGGTAGAAGTTCTATCTATTTGTTCTCTAGCAACAAATAATTCTAATTCTAAACTTTTAACTTTTTCAAGCAAAGACATGTTTTCAATCTTAACAGAGTTCAAGAGTTCATTAGCATTAAATAACTTTAGTAGCAAATTCTTCTTTTCTTATTCAAGAGTGTTTAGCTTTTTTAGACCTAATTCAACACTTATAGCATCTTTAGCTGCTATCTTGCAAAGCTTGTTATAAGCTTCCTGCAAATTTGCATTCTCAAAGAGTTCCCCATCAGAAGGGTTCTCATAAGCAATCTCAATTTCACTTACTTCAGTAGTAGTAGTGAAAGCTGTGAAATTCCCTTCTTGATCACTTTCAACCTTATGATTAGAAACTTCATCATCACTCAAAGTAACAGCCATAGACTTACCTTTTTGACTTCAAGAAGGTTGGGCACTCAAATTTCATATGACCATCACCCTGACAACCACAACATTGTTGTCCCAAAGAATTATTTGAAGATTGACCTACTCTTTCTTTAGATTTATCAGCATTATTGTTTTTAGCAGTGTCATTCTTCTTAACATTCCTAGAACCAACAATGTTTCCATTTCTTTCCCTCCTATTATTATTTTTCAGAAAATTTCTAAAATTCTTGGCAAGATAAGCAATCTCAATAAATGAGAGTTCATCTTCAAATCCACAATCTTCAACCTCATCAACAGTTTTTAAAGCCACAGATTTGGATTTATTAGTCTTTGGTAAGTCAGATTCATAGGACTAAAGAGATCCTACAAGCTCATCTACAAGGATAGAGTCAACATCTTTACTTTCAGTTATGGCAATCACTTTGGGTCTAAAATCCTTAGTCAAAGATCTAACAATTTTCCTAACAATTTAGGTTGATCGTAGACTTCACTTAGATTAAAAGTAGAATTAACAATATCATTCAATTTAGCATAGAATTCATTAAAAAAACTCATCATCAAACATTCTGATACTTTCAAATCTAGATGTCAACTGTTGCAGTTTATTAATTTTTACTACCTCGGTGCCTTTGCAAGATGTTCCATGCAGTGTGAGCAATCTCCACATTTGAGATTCTCTTAAACTCTTCCATCGAAATAGCATTGAATATTGCATTCATAGCCTTACTGTTAAAGCTTGCTGCTTCCTTTTGGGCAGTAGTCCATTCACCAATAGCAGTGGTTGGTCTTTCCCAACCATTTTCAACAGATAGCCATAATCTCTCATCAATAGATTTTAAGAAGGCTTTCATCCTAACTTTTTGGTAAGCATAGTTATTTCCATCAAAGTGTGGGGGGATCACAAGAGAGTGACCGTGTTTCATGACAATAAGGGTTAAGGATCAACTCTAGGTAAAGATACCTATAAACAAGAGCTAACCTACTCTAATACCAATTGAAAGTTTGTTTAGACCCCTTTAACAGATAGTTTAACCTAATTTATTAACCAAGTGATTACTTAGATTAATTATTTAGATCTAGGTTAAACACAAATAAATCATATCATGCAAAAATGCAGAAAAGTAAATAACACCACGATATGATTACTCAAGGAAACCAATGAAACTAATTATTTTAAGGTAAAAACTTGGGGAGGATTTGATCTAACTATCCTCAAGTTAAACCAAATCCACTATAAGAGAATCGAAGTTTTTACAAAAGATTCAAACCTAAATCTAATGCTACCTCCAATGGTAACTTACTGACACGACCACGTGCAAGCTTCAAATCCACGAACTCTTTCTCTTCTTGGATTTACAGCAAACCAAGTTGCCTTGCTTGTGACTTTGAGACTCCACTCAAAGGTTTCAGATCACCTTCACTTGTTGATCTTGATGCAGCAACTAGTTCTACCAATCCTTGATTGTAGTTTTAGCTTCTATAGATTCTTGTGTAGTTAGAAGGTACAGAACCTCTCAAATCTCACAAAAAGTAACACATAAGTCTTCTTTAACACCTCCAAAACATGACTAGGGTTTCCTTTTTATACGTGGAGAAGATTAAGTGAAACCCTAAATGTTTTCGCGGGCTTGAGCCTGTTTAAAATTCTGCAAAATAACTTTGCCTGTGATTTTCGATCGGTCAAGCCTAATTCTTAATCGGTCGAGAAAGTTAGAACCTCACTTTTCTTTTCTACAAACAGCTAGACTTCAAAACTTGAAACACCTATATTTAAGCATTGCCTAAACACCTAGACTAGACATGTTTTGATCTCGGTTTGCTAACACAATACAATAATGATTCTAAATATTTAATTCTTAAATCTTTAGAACCTAACAAACATGCATATTTATTTTATGTTAGTTTAGTATACTTATTGATTTGTTTCATGTTTATTTGTTTATGTTGATGCTTTGTGTTTTGTTTTTATGTTAGTTTAGTTTTTAGGGTTTCTTACAAGCTTGTTTGATCTCACATGTTATATGTTTTTTTGATTAAATCTCTAAAAATGTAATTTTTCAAATTTGTGCTAAAGGATGCGTATGCATCCATCGAGTATGCATGCGTGTGGTCCAACCATGCGTACACATAGTTGAGTATGCATACACATCCCAAACCCAGATTAGGACAAAAATCTTATTTTTATTTATTTAATAATTTTTCACATGTTGTTTGATTCTGTTTAACTATATTTAGGTTAATTATTTATGTTTAATTATTTTCCATATTTGTTTGAGTATTTTTGCCATGCTTAGTTGATTTGATATTCTTTCCTTGTGTATTTTATTTAATTGTCAACTTGTCATGTTTAATTTATTTTGTTTTATTTGTTTCCTTTGTATTGTTATCTTTAATATGTTGCCTGTGTTATTTCCTTAACTGTATGTTTTATTTGTTTCCCCATGCATGATGTGTGTTATTTCCTTAAGTTCTAGATGTTGCCTTCTTCACTTCAATTTTGTTGGTTCTTTTTTTTTTTTTTTTTTTTTTAAAGAAAACTGTTTTGGATTAATTTCTTAACCTTTTGTATTATATATATATATATATATATATATATATATATATTTTTTTTTTTTCATTCCAATGAAGTGGCCATCTACGAGGTACAATTTTTCATTACGCCACTCACCAAAAATATCCACACAAGCCCAAAAATTATTTTGGGCCCTCACAAATGTTTCCAACATACCCAACTTTGGCTTTCCCAAATATTCCCCATATTATTACCCAACTTGGGCCCACACAAATACTTCCCATACCATTACCAAAATTGGACCACAAAATTATATCATCTCTATAAAGGCCCAAACTCATTTATCTTGTGGGCAAAATCCAAAAAGCCCAAACACTCTTACCAAGCCCATTGCTACACAACACTCTTGAAAGCTCATTGCTGCATGACACTCTTACAAAGCCCATTTCTACAAGAAACTCTCACTAAGCCTGTTGCTACATGGAACTCTTAAAAGCCCGTTGCTACACGGCACTCTTAAAAGCCCATTGCTACATAGCACTCTTTCTAAGCCCATTACTACATGGCACTCTTAAAAAGCCCGTTACTACATGACACTCTTAAAAAACCCGTTGCTACACAAGCATACCCTTGAGAGTAAGGCAAGACGATGTTAGTCGTAGTCCTTAGATTTTTTTACAAATGTTTGCCCATCTTTTCAAACATTTGCATGAATATTGTGGGGTCTTGTAGTAGTCAAATTTCTTACAAATGTTTTCCCATCTTTTCAAACATTTGCATGAATATTTTAGGGACCATGTCACCAATTTATAATAGTGATGGTCCCTTTTTCTTTTTCTTTTTTTGAATCAATATTGACAAAAGTCACTCCTAATTAAAATATATGATATATAAAAATTAAATCCATCACATATATATATATATATATATATGATAAAATATGGTATACAAGTGAAAAAGATAAAGAAAATTATTTAAATAAAAAGAAATGATATTAACACAAAGATGTAACCAAAGAAATATTGAATATAATGCAATAATACCATATTGATTGAGAGAGAGATGATTACAAAAAAAATATATTAATACAAGTAGGTTTTTATTTTTTTATATAATAATACCAAGAGGTAGCAATTGAGCTACAAAGACCTTAGCAAATCTATTCTTATTATAGATCACATAAGATTATGTTGAGAATATCTTAAGATGACATTATCTTAGAAATTATAACATAAGAAATATCGATTAGTTTCACTATTTCGGAAGTGTAATTTGATATTGGTGATTCATGTTTCGGGAGGCTCTTATATTCATTATTACATTCTGTAATTTTTTGTTGTACAGCCGTAAGTATAGTTGCCTCTTCCACATAGGATTGTGTACCTGTAGCATCTCTTGCAAGATGCATTTTCTTGTGTACATCCTCTATATTGGTTTGGCAATTCGAAATTCGAGTCCTATCCAGTGGGTCTGTGAGTCATATAAGAAGATTTCTGATTCACGAGGGGCATCTTCTATTACATCCAGGTTCAAAATAGTAGAAATGAGTCCTAGCCTATACAGAACAATTGTAATACTGTCTAGGTATGAAAGTAAAGTTGACACGCAAAAACGATAGTCCTTGGACATTTTGCAAATGCTTTCTATAAGGGCTCGATATGAATTAGAAATATCGTAGAAAAGAGAGGTGACTAGTAGAGGGATTATCAAGATTGATAGGCAACTAATTGGAGATGCTATTTTTTTTTTTTTAGTTCTTTTTTAAGAATGATATTGTTGATTCATGTATCTTTTGGCTTCTTATTTATAATATATTATGTTGGCATGAGATGGAGTTATTTTCCACTAAGATTGGTTGGCATGGAAAACAACTCTGTTCCATGTCAAGTTAAATAAGAGAAGTTAAACAATAATTTTCCTTTAACCCATTGTTTTTAGATACTATTAAACACAAGAAAGTGTGAAAAACCATTGAAATAAACAACATTAAAATTTACAGAAAAGGAATCATTTCCCAAAAAGCATTTTTTTTAGAAAACTATCTCATTTTCCAACATATGGTAACAATCTCAAAATAAGTTGAAAAACTATCTTATAAAATTATCTTTTAATTTTCAATATATGGTAACAACTCTATCTATATTTGAATTACCTTTTTTTAGCTTGGCATTAGAAAGTTTTTTTTTTTATTTTTTTCTAAAATGGGGATGAAGTTTCTTCTCTTCGTGCTTGCTTGCAACCCAAAATGAATCCAACTTCTTATCTCAGAAGGACTTCAATTGCCTTACCAATCCCTTCCATCAAAACCATATTTGGGTCCTCCAAATCATCCATTTCTCAACATGGGTTCTCTCCTCAACATTTCTTGGTTTTTTTTTTTTTTCCCTCAATTCTTGCTCTTTCACAGTCAATGCCTAAGCCCTTGTCTATGATTTATGGGATTCAATCATACATAGCTTGTACTATGCCAATGATTATTACAATTGAGAGTAAGGCAAGACAATGTTAGTCATAGTTCTCAGATTTCTTAAAAATATTTGCCCATCTTCTGAAACTTTTGCATGACTATTGTAGGGACTCGTAGTCCTCAGATTTCTTGCAAATGTTTTCCCATATTTTCAAACATTTGCATGAATATTGTAGGGACCATGTCACCTATTTATAATAGTGATGGTCCCTTTTTTTTGAATCAATATTGACAGAAGTCACTCCTAATTAAAATATATGATATATAAAAATTAAATCCATCACATATATGTGATAAAATAATTATTTAAATAAAAAGAAATAATATTAACACAAAGATGTTATCAAAGAAATATTGAATATAATGCAATAATACCATATTGATTGAGAGAAAGAGAGATGATTACAAATAAATATTAATACAAGCAGATCTTTATTTTGTATACGATAACACCAGGAGGTAGCAATTTAGCTACAAGGACCTTAACAGACATATTCTTATTACATATCACATAAGATTATGTTGACAATATCTTAAGATGACGTTATCATAGAAATTATAACAAAAGAAATATCGATCACCTTCGCTATTTTGGAAGTGTACTTTGATATTGGTGAGCTCTGAAATTGATTATTACATTTTGTAAGTTTCTGTTGTGCAGATGTAAGTATAGTTGCCTCTTCCGCATAGGATTGTGTACCTGCAGCGTTTCTTGCAAGTTCCATTTTGTCATATACTTCATCTATATCGGTTTGGCAATTCAAAATTCGAGTCCTATACGTTGGGTCTGTGTTTCCTATAAGAGTATTTCCAATTTCACCATTGACATGTGATATTATCTTCAAGCTCACAGAAGTAGAAACAAGTCCTAGCCTATATAGAACATCTGTAAGACCCTCTGGGTCTGAAAGTAAAGTTGACATGCAAAAATCATAGTCCATGGACTTTTTGCAAACCTTTTCAAGATGGGCTTGATTTGCATTAGAAACATGGTAGAAAAGAGAGGTGACTAGTAGAGGGATTATCAAGATTGATAGGCAACTAATTGGAGAGGCCATTTTTTTTTCCTTTTTTCCTTAAGTTCTTTGTCAAGAATGATATTGTTGATTCACATATCTTTTGGCTTCCTATTTATAATATATAAGGTTGGCATGAGACAGAGTTATTTTCCACTAAGATAGGTTGGCATGGAAAACAAATATGTTCCATGCCAAGATTAATATAATTAACAACATGACATGATCATATTGCTTGAGTAAATTCTTGAATATTTAATTATTTTGACAAACAAGATAGAATTTCTACTTTAACTTAATCTAAGTGTATATGTGTGTGAAGCTCCCTCCTGGAGACTTGAACTCCGGCCCTTGCTCCCCACATTTTACAAGCATTTATACTTGTAGAATGACCACCGCACCAAAAGCGTGTGGTGGTGACAAACAATAACTTAAGCACACAATTATTCTTTATATTCTTAATTGCATGTGTTAATGAAATTCTCTTTGGCCCTTTGTTAGTCTCCATTTCAATTATTTGTTAAACAAAAAAATGTGTAACATAAAAAAAAAAAAAAGTCAGTAAAAATCTCATATGCCAAATCAATCATAATATTTTTTATTAAAAAGTATTTCAAATAAAATAATTTCTTACATTAATTCTTTAAAAATTACTATATAAAATTATAATAATAAGTGCGCCATTAATAAATAGTAATAAAGGGCCATAAATGCTTTCATATTATTAATAAATAACAATTAATCAAATTGTTTCCATAAATATAAAGGTTTTTTTAAGGTAAAAGACTAAATGAAGAGTATTATATTTTTCATTAAAAGGAGAGTGACATTTGGCACAAACTTAGACATCCATAGTAACGTTCTTTATAATTTATAGGTATATATTTTTATTTTAAATAATTCGATAGTTACAACGTGAAAGGAAAAACATGAAAATCTTGGATGTATTTGTTGAAAATGTCAAGAAGTGCTAATCAGTTGCTCTTGGTAGGTTCTTAATATATATATATATATATATATATATATATATATGTGTGCGTGTGTGTGTATTTGGTATAAATTTTTTAAAATAATCATATAAATTCATTTTACATAAATAACTATTGCATCACCTATTAATAAGTAATACAAATAAATGCTTGTATTTATTAACACGTGACAATGAATTATTCATTTGACTTAGATGCAAAGTTTTGCTCAAGTAGAAGGTCAAATGAAGATATTGTGTGGCTGTAAAAAAAATGACAAAATAAATAGATATTATTAAATGCCATTATTATCATATTTAATACTTCATATACAAACACAATCAAAATAAATGTTTATTAATAACTATCATAACTATCAAGTTTCATATTTATATTTGAAATATATCTAAAGAAATTTATTTATATTTTATATTGAAATTTTCAAAAGTTTTAAACAAGTGTGTGTATATTTCATCAAATGATCATACTAGCGAGTGCCCTTAGGGTAATGGTTAACAATCCATATTAAGAAAGTTTTGATGCCACTTTTATGGAAAATGAAAAAAAAATGTCAAAATATTAATCTTTTTTTCCTCATTTCCCATAAAAATTTTCTTTAAATAGATTGTGAACCAATACTCTAAGGGCTTCCATTAACATCTCCCTTCATGAAAAAATAATAACCATATAAATTTATTTAACATAGATAATTATTAGTGCAAGACCTAAATATAGATCATTGATATATGGAAAAAATGTATTTATTATTAAGTATTATAGCATGAAAATTAATTAATACCTAGATATAAATGCAAAGATTGCTAAACTTGAAGGCTAAATAAAGATAACTTTGCTTCTTCCAAAAAATGTACAGCAAGGCAAGAATATTATTGATGGCATGCTACTTAAACACCAAAATAAATAAATGTTTGAATTACTTCTTTGTTTGTGAGGCTTATGCTGTAAAATTTACAATATCCTAGCATCACTTTACTTATTCCTAAACACTATGAAATGAAAAAAGAAAAAGGAAGAGTAAAAAGCTTGTTGATGTTGGGTTGGTTATTCATGGTTTAATGGTTTGGATTCAATTAAAATTTTATTTTGAGTCTTGAGTTAAGTTGAGTTCAGGTTGATAGTTTTTTTAAGCTACCTGATCTCCAATATATATATAAGTTTATTTTATTACCCTTATATTTAATTTCCTAAAATGATTTATTTTGTTTTTTTAATAATTAGTTTTGATAAATTTTAAAAGTTTCTAATGTAATTTAGGTATATTATGTGAATTGTAATAACTTATTAAAAAATTAGTAAACAATTATTGAAAATCTATTTTGTTACAATGCATGAAATATTTAAGCACAACCCACTGACACGATCTGATATATCCATGTGGATTAGATTAGGTAGGTTCCTACATATGTAATAGATTTAGGCTGGGTTGGAAATTTTTCAATCCAACAAGTTTGGGTTGGATTAAAAAAGCATTCCAACCCAACCCATGCACACTTTAGCTATATTTAATAAGATTATAATCAAGAACTTTGTAATTTAGAGGAATTTTGGTTTTAGTATAAGTAGAATTAGAGTTTGAATGCCTTCTTACCACTTATGGTAACAATTAAATTCTAATAACTATATAAGTTATAAGATTCTAGAACTGCCAAAATGCATAGATATAAACATTTCATTTCATGCAAATAATATAATATTTGATGATGCCAAAATCCTCAGTTGGATCACTCATCCAATCTAGAGCTTTAGACAATCTTATAGGACCTGTAAGATAAAGAAAGTTGATCGAAGAGACTACCGGATTGTGCCTGGTGGGGGAGCCTCCGATGCTTAAGTTAGTATCAGCCCATATCTTTTGCATATAGATAGCATTTTGTAGTGGTTTTTGACATACCTTAACTAGTGAGACCGATTTTCCCTTTTATAGGTGACTTAGGTAGTTGTTGTACATAAATTAGGGTGATTATTACCTTGATTGTAATGTTTTTTTTTTGTCTTGATGAGAGTTTAAGACCTTTGATGGTCGTTATTGAATGCGTTGAGCAGTTGTCTTTGATGGTCTACTAATGATGCAAGGTTGTCCACATTAATGGTCGACCTTAATGATTTTTCTAGACTCATTAGTTGCCCTCCATTCCCAAGTCTGATTTTGCTTTATGCTGGTCAGGCTTAGGGAATATTCTTGACTTGTTTAGATTCAGGCTTCTTGACTTGTTTAGTATATGCCTTTTGAAGGTCTTTTTGGATGTTCGAGGGATCATAGCTTGATCTTGAAAATGAGCTAATTTCTTTGGACGAACATTTTTTATCACTGCTGAAGAGCAAGCTAATTTCTTTGGACGACCATTTTTTTATCACCACTGAAGGGTAAGGTGATTTCTTTGGACGACCGTTTTTTATAATTGCTGAAGAGCAAGCGAATTTCTTTGGCTGACCATTTTCTATCACTGCTGAAGGGTAAGGTGATTTTTTTGGAAGACCGTTTTTTATCACTGCTGAAGGGTGAGATGATTTCTTTGGATGACCATTTTTGATCACTTTGATGCTTCTTCTTTCATTCATTTTCTGGTTGTCATGTTTGTGTGAGAATCATTGTTTGCTTACACTCGTTTAAGGGAATTCTAGTCACTTAGCCACTTTTAGGTGACTTACATCCAGTTATGGAGCTTCGCTATTTAGACTTCTTCAGGGATTTACATCGATCTAGCAGAATCTTGTCCATTTTTTTTTTTTTTGGGTGACTTATATCTATTTAAGGAATCTTGTCACTTAGGCTTTGTTAGTGATTTACATCCGTCTTGGCGGAATCTTATCACTTAGCCATTTTTGAGTGACTTACATCCATTTAAGAAATTTGTTACTTAGGCTTCGTCAGTGATTTACATCCATCTTGGCGGAATCTTATCACTTAGCCATTTTTTGGTGACTTACATCCATTTAAGGCTTCGTCAGTGATTTACATCCGTCTTGGAGGAATCTTATCACTTAGCCATTTTTTGATGACTTAAATCCATTTAAGGAATCTTGTCACTTAGGCTTTGTCAGTGATTTACATCCGTCTTGGCGGAATCTTATTACTTAGCCATGTTTTGGTGACTTACATTCATTTAAGGAATCTTATCACTTAGGCTTCGTCAATGATTTACATTCGTCTTGGCAAAATCTTACCACTTAGCCATTTTTTGGTGACTTACATCCATTTAAGGAATCTTGTCACTTGTTGCTAGAAAGATTCCCTGACGCTATGTCATTTTGGACCTTCTTGAGGCCATGTTGATATCTATATTAAGTATCACATGCACTTGCTAAGACTTGGTTAAACAAGAATTTTAGAACAATTCATATATAAATAATAAGTTACCAATAGCCTAGGTGGACCTTTTTCTTATTTCCTTGTCATCCTAGAGTTTTACCTCTTTCATGATCTGTCTAGTAATGCATATATTTTTGCATGAAACCTTACTAGGTGTAAATTTTTATAGACGAATATAAAAGATACAGAGATAAATGTGTTACCTTAAATGACGATATTATTTTGTCACATACCCCAATCTTTTTATTGCTGGGATCTTTCTGACTAGCTCTTCCTTTTTTAAGATGACGTTCTCTTCTCTTTTCAAGGTTTTTTAAGCTCAACATGATACTTCATGTCCAAGGCCTAGATCTCTTTTGCTTCAAATGATTTATTATTATTTTTTTTTTGGGTGCTTTGATGACTATGGCCATTGCTGTTTGTAATAGCATTTTCCTCTTCCTTTTTCTTTAATTGTATGGTTAAGTCACTTCATAAGTGCTAGCTACATTTTGTTAGGAATGACAATGTACGAATATGCAATTGCATGCTATATAATTATGGATGTCATTTGACAAAGTGCATTCTATATGAATCATCGAGAAGTATTCTATGATATAAAAAGAATTGAAGCTATTTGGCTACATGCTTTTTTAAGCTGGTCTTTCTTAATTGCTTGCACCGTATATAATTTTTAAAGCAATTTAAAAATATTTTGGTGAGTTGATGGAGATAGAGGAAATTTATCGAGACTTAAAATCATGACCATATTGTGAACATGATCATCTAGCATTTTAAGTTTAGGAGACCTAATAGAACCTCTCAGACTCATGACAATGAAACATTTGCTACTAAGAATATATAGCCATATTAATTGTGATATTTGTAATAATTTTATAGTAATATTTTCAACATGTTCTATATATACATATTTGTAGATAATCATGCAAGTTTGATTTGCACTTAGTTATAATAAGCTAATATATGGCATGGCTAATTAAAAAGAAAGAAATAAATGAGTTACCTCAGCAAGAAATATACGTGTCAAAATCATGATACTATTGTGTACATACCTCGATCTTTTCATTGTTGTAGTCTTCTTGATGAGTTATTTTGACACGTACATCATTCTTTTTACCATTGGAGTCTCCTTGCCGAGTTCTCCTCCTTTGAGATTTTTTTTTTTTTGTTAAGCTTAACATGATATTTCATGTTGAAGGCCTAGATCTCTCTTGCTTCATTCATTTGAAGGGATGAGAACTAGGCCACATTGTGGTAATTCGTCGAGCTCGTTCCAAGGCTATATTTCATTTATCAAAGGACGAAGGTCATCCTAAGTTCTTTTATCGTTGTTGTCCATAGTATCTGAAGACGACCAAAGGGTTTGTCCTCGTTCAAACATGAAGGGTGCAGTCCTTTGTTTATGATAACCAACTGAACAATCTGTCATGGTTTGAACCCGTATATTTCTTTCTTGGGGCTTAATCTTAGCTTTAATTGTGTACTCAAAATGAGTCACCCTAATAATGCTTGCTGCATTTTGTTAGGAATGACAATATCCATATAGGCAAATTGCATGTTGAACTATAATAGATATCTTTTGACGAAGTGAACTAAATGTGAATCATAGAGAAGTATACTATGATATATGAAGACTAAAGCTACTGACTATATGCTTCTTTAAAGTATCAAGGGACAAAACTTTGATCTTCTTCTTGGTAGGCTCTCTTAACAAGTTCTCACTCTTAATCCTATGGACCTAAAGAATATATGTGCAGTAGCTAGTCTAGTTGTACTATAATGTACTCTTACTGCACAAAGTGTTAGATTTAGAGCTATATTGTCAAGCATAAATAATATTAACTACAAATGCTTGAATTATTTATTTATTTTTAAGGACGGTATATGCTGATGCATCCATGACATAGTCTTTAGGACAATATCCTTTCAAGTGACTATGTAACACAAATATGTATGTATGTATAAAACAACGTAAGCTAATTTAGTTCATATTGAGCACTAAAATAATGGCTCAATTTATGAAATTATGATGCACGGACATATAGATACCACTAAAGTTTTCATGAAATCGTATAAATGGTGGGATGTATAAATGGAACAATTTAAATTCTCCATTCTCAAAGTCAAAGTAACATGTTATTATACATGGAAAAGTTTGAATAGTAAACTTTGTTCATTCTATGGTGGAACATTTCAAGATACAAAATTTCATATCTTAGCAACGATGATGGAGTTTATTTCAAGAAGAAATGTATTGATACTAAATATCTTTATGTATATTGGCATAAATTCTAAGGATTTTTGAATTATGAAATTTTACAAACTTGCATTCCTTGAATAACTATATCCTTTGACCCAAAAATAATGTCATTATCATATTTTTTAAACCATCTTATATCTAATGATATTGACCACTCTGAAAGTAAAAACATATAACGTTTTATACATTTAATTGACTGCTCTAAGGAGCATTTATAAAATTAATTTCCATTAGGAAACTAACGGTAGAAAGTAAAAACAAATAGGAGTATTCAATAACTTTCTTTATCCAAAAATTCTTTAACTTCAAAAATCAAAACTAAATAACTTCAGGTTTAATAACTAAAGCAGTTTTTTTTTTTTTTTTTTTTAAATAATTTAGACAAGCAATAAGATTCTAATACACCTTTTTAGTGCTCATAATTATGACACACTATAATTCTATTAAGATAATAAATTTTGGAATCACTTTTTTCAAATGCAGAAAGTTAAGATTTATTACCTTTGGCAAAGCAATAATCCTTGGCTTCCATCTTTCCTATCTTAGCAAGATGTATTAGGAAAGAAAAGTCATAATATCAAGGCCATAAAATTTTCCAGTGACTAATCTGTTTAATTTTTGAACATGTGTTGGCTGTAACTATAAAGCCTCACTGTTGTACAACTATTCAAACCCAAAATTGGAATCTTAAATTTTGGCTTAACAACAATCAAGGCTATTCCAAAGCTGGTATAAAATTTTGATGTCCTTTTTATCCCCTGTTTTCGGTTTGTTGATACAGGGTATATATTCCCTTGTACTTATAGTTTTACTAAATAAAAGTTTCTACCTATTTTACCTCAAAAAGCCGGTATAAAATTGGATATCTTTCTTGAAATATCTCTAGACCATATATATTTATTACCATGAATTCACGGTCTTCTAACTATATTATGGCATTTTCCATCAATGCTTAGCATAGAACTTGGGAATTATAATATTTTCTAATGTTTTTTTTTAATATATATATATATATATATATTGTCTAACGTTTTGCATTCTAGGATGGAAAAGTATTATAGTTATTAATTCCTTCACCCACATGTGTCTTTTGAGATTAGTGTAGCGTGAAAGAAGATTAAATATTATTTGCAAATACTTGGAGAGTAGAAAAGGAGAAAATGCGTAAATCTGACCTTTAGATTTTAGACCATAGTGTGTTCTTTGAACTGGGCCTTATCCTTAAGGTCTGTTGAGGTCGCTTGAATTTTGTGGTCATCCAACATTTAGTCCATGCCTTATAATGAACAAACCACCCATTTGATCTCCTCTACACCATAAGACCTGAATGTGTACTTTGTTTCTCTGCTTTAGTGGTATGGACCCTCAAGGAGTCAAGGTAGAGGCCATAGGGCTTGAGACCTTGGATTTGGGTTCTTACATCATCATCTACTTAATTGGACGGCATAGTCATGCTTTGACGAAGATGGTGTGTCAGTGATACCTCTTTGTCTCCTCCATCTCAACCCAACCTTATATTGCGAAAGTGGTTGAAGAAATGAGACTGTGCAAATTGAAGAGATGATCCAAGGGTATCATCCTATGCGATGCTCTTGGTCCGATATCTTCTTGTTCATAACCCTTGATTGAGTTAAGTGACCCTTTGTTGCAGGAAAAGGTTAGAGGCTAATCTCTCCCCATAAACGGTGCCAAACTGATGATGCCAAAATCATCAGTTGGATCACTCGTCCAATCTAGAGCTTTAGAAGAACTTGTAGGACCTGTAAGATAAAGAGAGTTGATCGAAGAGACCGCCGGATTGTGCCTGGTGGGGGAGCCTCCGATGCTTAAGTTAGTATCAGCCCATATCTTTTGTATATAGATAGCATTTTTGTAGTGGTTTTTGACATACCTTAGCTAGTGAGACCGATTGTCCCTTTTATAGGTGACTTAGGTAGTTGTTGTACATAAATTAGGGTGATTATTACCTTGATTGTAACGTTTTTTGTCTTGATGAGAGTTTAAGGGCTTTGATGGTCGTTATTGAATGTGTTGAGCAATTATCTTTGATGGTCTACTAATGATGCAAGGTCGTCCACATTAATGGATGACCTTAATGATTTTTCTGGACTCATCAGTATCTAGTTAAGAAATTTTATTTTCTTATTTCATTCTTTGTTTACCTTTTGTCGAGTTAAGCGTTGTCAATTTATTTCTATTGCTTGTATTAAATTTACTTTGTTCATATGAATAGAAAAGGGAAATTTTGGCCTAAAAAGAAAAGAAAAAATAGGTGTTAGGATTTGAAGATGATAAATAATAATTGTAAGGATTTCGGATTTTTTGAAGAATTTTTTTTCTTTTTTAGAAAGTAGATTTTGAAGTACCTGATTACATGAAATCTAACTCTTTAAAACTAGATCTTGTGTATACGTAAAATCCAATATTACCACATTGGAAAATAATTAATGCTAAGTGGAATCATTCGGATTCCACATTATTATTATTATTATTTTAAAATATTTTGGGTAAATTCCACAAACCTACCCTGAGGTTTGAGGAAATACCAATCAAGTCCATAACATTTAAAAACTGACCATCTCAGTCCTTATTCTCAAATGATTTGTAACATCCGTTACATCTCTCCTCTCTTTCATCCCTCTCCCTAAAAGTCTCTCTTTCCTTTCTCAGATTCTAAGAAGAAGAAGAAAAAATGGAAGACCAATGACTTTCTCAGGAAAACAAAAAGAAGAAAGAGGAAAAAAAAAAAAGCCTTACCATCGACAAAGTTTTCAGACCCGGACCGTTCAAAGAACCGGAGAAGAGAGAGGTTCAAGGTTTTTAAGGTCGGATCGAGGTCCAACCGAGGTCGAACCGTGATGACGTCAAAATTAATTTAATATTAATTAAAATACAAATAAATGTATTAAATGTGTAAAAATATGAAAATTTACCCTTAAAAAATATTATGCAGTTAAAAAAACTTTCAAATGTATTTTCGTTATTTTTATAAAGTGAATAGAAAACAATAAATATAAACAAGCTTTAAAAAATTGTATTTATTAATCTTTCGAATAAAAATGCATTTTAATTTAAAATAAAATCATTTTTAACATAAATTTACAATTTTCATATTCATATTCATTGATGTAAAAGAATAATTCTTGAACAAAAAAAAAATAGAAAATACTATTAAGTAAATAGTGATAAAATTAAATGCAAAACTATTAATCTTGTAAAATTAAAATAAATAAAATATAAATGTCAAGAAGCACCCAAGGAAGCCTACTGGTTCAGTGGTTGGCGTGTTGGACAAAAGTCCAAAACTCCTGCGAGGTCACTAGTTCTACTCCTGGAGCACGCGTTTTTCCCAATTAAGTGTAGGACCCGTTTTCTCTGGGTAAAGAACCGGATTGGGGCGCGGGTCACGGGTTTCCGGGTCGGACCGTCTGGTCCGGTCCGGACTTAATAACCTTGACCATCGACCCAACAAATCTCAAAAACCCAGTGACCATCGACCATAATCAAAACCCACAAACCCAGCAAAGCAATGGAATCAGCAAAAACCACAAATCCAGCAAAACAATGGCGTCAACAAAACCCACAAAAACCATCAACCCACAAACACCATCAACCCACAAACACATCAGCAAAACTCATCCATAAACCCAAAACCAGCAACCACAGACCACATGCATCAACAAATTTACAAACATGTCAAACCCACAAAATCTTCATCATATCTCCTCTGTGGCTTTTTGACAATTTGCCACCGACCACCCCACAGCAGACCCAAACCAACAATCCTAACCAAAACCTACAAAACTCCAACACACCCATAAAAAACCCATATCCTCTATCACCGATCCAAATCAAAACTGACCCACTACAAAACCCACAACCATGGGGCCACCACAAAGACAAAGAGAGAGGTGAAATCAGAGAACCTACCACCACGATGACACCAGACAGACGAAGTGAGAATTAGAGGTTATGGATTGAAAGGTCAAAGGAAGATAGAGAAATTATAAATCAAAGAGAGGCGAGAGGGTCAGAGGAAGAGAGAGAGAGAGAGAGAAGTGAAGAAAAAGAAAACAGAAATGAAAGAGAGGATCAGAGTAAGGAAGAAGAGAAAGAGAAGAGACATGAGAAAGAGGAGAGTTCTAACAGAGAGAGAAAGAAACTAAAAAATTACCCAGAAAGGTAACGGCATTAACAAGCCATTTGGATATTGGACTGAGGTGGTCAATTTCTAAATGTTATGGATTTGATTGGTATTTCCTCAAACCTCAGGGTAGGTTTGTGGAATTTACCCAAATAGTTTTTAGACATCCATTAACTTTTCCCTTAGTTAATTTGCATTCCACTTGACATCAGTTTTTAGTTTTTTTTTTTTTTTTTTTTTTGGGAAAAAGGTAAGACAATTTTATTGAATTAAATCATTTTGAAGTACAACATTCAAATCGAAAGGTAATTCTTCTACAATACACTAGTGTCAGCAAATAAAATTGTTTTTCGTGCTAGGCTATGAGCCAGTGGTTCACATTCATAATTTATTCTTTTTAAAAATCTAAGGTCTTATTTATTTTTTAAATAAAAAATATTTTTCCAATTGTCCCAATAAAATAGTGTATGACACATAATGAAAATGATGTTGTCCCACCAAGGAAGGTTCACCGTTCACGTGTTACTAGGTTTTTATTACATTTTTAAAAAGTTGGTGATAGTGCCTGATTTCATAGATATAGAGCATATCTAAGTGTATCCTCTCCAGATTTTGCATTTATAATAAGTATCCAAATTTCCAACTTCAATTTCCTCCGCACACACACACACACACACAAAATCCAACTTCTATATATGCAATTCACGTTTATCAAAAAAACATATGCAGTTTACCATTATCAAATTCTTCATCTGACCTAGAAGGTAGTTCACCTAGATATGATAACCCCTATTTGAGGCTTTTCCCAGTTTGTACATAAGTAGTCTTTGAAAATGGATAAGAAGAAAAGAAGCATTGTTGGAGTTCTTGACAATGTTATTGCTTATTGCTCAAAAGGCTCATTAAGTTCTTATCGGATCAATGATTTACCAAAGTAGTATTGTGTTTAGTAATCATGGTTTTAAAAACGGGATCAAACTGGCCAGTTTGATTGGGAATCGAAACCTCAACTGATCTAGTAAAAGCCACAAAAATCCGTAGTTCAACCAAAAACTGGACTTTTTTTGGGTTCTTTGACCGTTTCAATTTTTAAAACCGTGCTCTTAATTGTCCTTTATTTTGAAGTCGAAACGTGATTTTCCCAAGTTGTGATGAGCTGGTTGCAGTGCTATTTCCACTTTTTGTCTCTTCGCCAATTATCACTCAATCTCAAGACATACCACAAGCCTTCTCTTGGATTACTGTAGACGTGAGTAGCAAACTCGTCTCCTCGAACTAAACCCAAGCCAGCAAAGAAGCGCAATCAGGTAAAAAAGGAAGCATGATCTTCAACAAATAGAAGACAACAACAAAAGATATATTAGCAACAATATTGTGCCAATTGCCAATCAAATATATGGTAAATCACTGAGCCGAGTCAACGGTTCAATATCTAATATCACACTCCAGGTTGTTGTTAAGAGTAAACCCAGAGACAAACAGAGCTTTGCTCAAATGTCTGACCAGAATAAGGTTCAAATGCCCATCGACTAGTTTCTCACTAGTTTCTCAACAGCTAGTCCAGATATGCAATGAAACGATGTCGCCCAATTTAACGCAGGGTTGTGAATGTATTTAATGAAACGCTGCAGTTTTAGTCCTTCTGTTATTAGTTCATTGATACGCTGCGTTTTGTATTGATTCATTAGATCAGTCTGTTAGGTGGTTATTGGTAGTTAATCAGTTCCTAATTTTTCTCCGCATTTTGCGGATCAATCCCTAGATTTAAGGGATCTCTGATTAGGCAGTTACTGATTCTCTTGTAATATACATATTGTACATCAAGTGTAATGAACGGTGAAGTATTCATTTCTTCCAGAAATCTCTATTCTTTCTTCCTCTCTCTCTCTCAATTTTCTCTCTGCGTTTATTACTTCTCACTTAAGTGTTTTTACTGTGTGAACACCATTGTTGCAATCTTTTCAAGCTTAGATAGATTCTTTTCAGTTAAGCCAACAACACTATGATATGATTTTTGCACAATCAAACTCATATTTTACAGCCTCTGTTTCTACATCTATAACCTGAAGGAAATATAATGGTTGGCTTAGTCAGTAGCTCATGCCGACCTCGAACGTTTTTGCTGGGATTTATTCCATCAAATCAAACCCATATAACTCCAAATTTTCCTCTTGCCTTTATTTCCTCTCTATCTTATACAATCTGCATCACTCTATTTTATCCTTTAGATTTTAAGAGTCTTTTCCATAAAGAATCTCTCCTGCTGATGCTATATCTGGAGGAGGGTATATATGCAGCAAACTTTAAGATTGAACTTATACCAGCCCATCATTGGCACCGAATTGCTGCTAATGGAATGAACGGTTGTGGCTGAGAAAGATTATCACCATCACCTGATTAGACCAGATAAAAGGACGTGAAACATGAAAGCACCAAGGATCAACTCCATACGCCACCACATGGCCCTTTTGCAATGACGGAAATGGTTGGTATAGGCAGAATCAGCAACCTGTCCACTATAAGAAGGGATTGCAAAATTATCAATGATCTTATTTTTTTATTTATTTTAGAGAAACAAACAATCAAAGAAAAGGAAAAGATGTTCCAACAAATGTATATATATCACAAACCACTTAAAAGTCACGATAACTTTTAAGAGATGGTGAAGCAAGTTATATATGTACGTACAACACTTTTTCTTAAGAAATGAGAGATAATTACCCTTAATGATCTTAAAAATAATGCAACTTACCACATATAAGTTAATGAAAATTTATTATGTATTCTCGAAATATAGTAACGTGGTATTCACTCATCTCACATCAATAGTGAGGTTTACCATGAATTTAATTAGTTGAGTCTACCATTTCTTTGTTTGACATTCAATTGCCTAATCATGCTCATATTTATTCCGTTTCATTGAAATTAATTTCTTGCGGCGGCTATTATGTTTATGGTAAAGTTCTACCAAGGAAAAACATGCTTGACAAGAAGCACGAAGCTCGACTTAAAAAAAAAAAAAAAAAAAAAAAAAAAAACCAAAATGAACTTGATTAAAACGATCGTCACTTGCTTTTCTGGCTTTGTAGCTACTTTCATAGTCTTTGGAATTGTGGCTGTTAACCCTAATATTTAACCCGAACCACGAAGCTCAACTGTCATGGAGCTTTTTGACTCTAAAACGTTGCCAAACAAAGCTTAATCAAAGCCATCAGCCATCTATGAAGTCAAAAAAGCTGAGCTCGTCACTCAAGCCAACCAAAAGATTACACCTAATAAATAAATATCCTGTCACATTGTAAGCAAAAATCTTGAAATGCATATGGAACAAACACAATGCGATCAAGCAAGTATGAATATGACAATTAAGCATGGCTTGACCAAACATGAACAATCACTATAAATAGTTACCACAATGAGCATCCACATGATGAATGAACATCCGAACATGCAAGCTAATAAGCTCAATATAAAGTATCATTTGCATGTCCAATACTCAACTGATGCAAGAACACTAAGGTAATTGCATCAAGGATACAAGGTCCAACAAGGGCACAAGTGTACTAAAGTAAATGCAAAACATTAACTAAAAGTACTAAATAGCTATAAAAGCAAAGGTACAAAACAAGCATAATTTAAATAACTAAAACATTCAAGCATTCATAACACACAATATCCAAGTATTTTAAAAACAAAGTATTAAAGTCATAGAGTACTTGAAAACCAAAGTACTAAAACCATAAAGTACTAGAATAAGTGCTATGAAAACCCATAAAACCATAAAAACAAACACAATAGCTATAAAAACTTTAAATTTTTAACTATTCTCCCCCCCAAGATAGGTTCCCCCTCAAGAGCTATTCCATATACTACTCCCCCTTTTTGACAGAAATGGCCAAAGGGTTAAGGCTGGTGCGTGAAGCTATCAAACTTGGCTGTGAGCAAGTTGATTTAAGGCGAAAACCACAATTTAGTCCCTACATTTTCACCCTTTTCCATTTTGGTCCCTAACTTTTTTTTCCACCGCTTTTAGTCCCTATCCTGGAAAACGCGTCTTATTTTTGTCCCTACTGTTACATCAGAGATGAAATTTGCATAGGTGGCAAACGGCATAAGTTAAATATAACAAAATAATGCCACATAAACCACGTGGCTTTCCCACCCTTCTCAGTTAGTCCCATTCCTGCCTATAAGAGATCACATGCCCTTCACGTGATGTTATAAACTTTATAATCAGCTCAGCTCCTCAAACATTCAGAAACTAACCCTCTCCTTGCCATTAATTCATCTCAGCTCCTCGCTACTAATTCATCTCAGCTCCACGAACTCAGCTTCAGCTCCTTGCTCACAACTGCTCTCATGGAATCAAGCTCGATGTTATTGAGTGGAAGCTTGAGGAAAAGGGGCCCCACCCAATGTTTCTGCTCTTAAAACCTTGTTTTGGTTGTTTTGTGGACACTTGACAACCCTGGCAGAAGGTTCTAAGGGTGTCCAAATTACTGGGTAAGTTAGTATCTATATAATACACTATCTCTTTGTACACTTTTTATATTTCTATTGATTTTCTGGGTGGGGAAAAAATCAGAGTGAGAATATATTCAATTATAAGGGGTTTTCTTTAAGCATAAAAAGGGGTTTTCCTTAACTCATTGTAAGTGGTAAGCAAAATACTAGAAAATCTATTCAATTTTTATCCCACCTAATTAAACTTGAAAAAATTTAAAGCAATTGAGTCTAATTCTCTTTAAATGTTTTAGGAAGCTTTTTTGTTTTTTAAATGAAATGTCGTTGGAAACTTTGGTTCTGCATGATTTGTAAGATCCAGTACTTTAATAAGGGATTCAAGTAAAAATTTACATAAGTAGCATAAATATGATTAGGAGTTCACTGATCAAAAAAAGAAAATAAAAAGGGATTGGCTGGGTTAGATTTTGTTATTGGGTTCTTATTTTATAACTATTTTCTTTAGTAGGTCTTTTTTGGTTTCAAGGATTTTAGTATTTTGCTAATACAAGTGTTAGATTGGCTGTGACCATATTTTGTTAATACTTTTAGGATTTTAGTATTTTGTTGTTTTTCATGATTTTGGTTGAATATATAATGGGTTTTATCTGGCTCCTAGGTGTCAAGTTGGACACAAGTGTAAATTTTTTCAATGGCATTATGATGAAATCTACGAGCGTGGCAAGGTGTTGATTTCGGAGCAAAGGCAACAGATTTTAACCCTTGAAGCTAACATTGCAGGCTACAGGAAGATAGAGAAGAGGCTGGTCATATGCCTGGGGTTGTCTCCAGTGATAAGTGGGCTGCTACTCTGTTTGATGCTTCTTTTGGTTGGCCAAATAGGTGGGGGGAAAATGGGTCATTAGGTGGGTAGGTATTAGTGTAAAAAGGCCATAATTTTGGTGTATTTTGGTAGGTTTTGGCAGAAGTTTTGTGTTGGTATGTGTTGGCTTGAATTTGTGTTGGTATGTATTAGTGGGAAAAGGCCCGTATTTTGGTGTAATTCTCTTTATAATCCAAGACTTTAGCAATGGAACATCACTTTTTAATTAATGTATGACTTGTATACCAATTTATTGCACTATTGTGAACTGTTTGTGCCTTGTGTGCACTCAATATTACTCTGCAAAAGAAGCTAAAAACCAAAAAAATAAAGCCATATCTAATAGACCAAATAAATAGTGCAGGCTTCAAGATTTCAATCTTCAAGAAATTTTATATATGATTTGGCATATAAAGAAAAAGGAAAGGGTCAACTCATAAATCTTATAATATTGAATGCCTAATATTTATCAAAGAATTGCAAATACAATTGGAATGAAGAACACTTTGGTAGTTTATTCATTTCTCATATATCCGATACAATCCTATATATCCCATACACTGATCACACATAACATTGATCCCTTATATCCCTCATTAACTAACTTCTTAACATTGATCGCACACAATCACATATATCCCATACACTGATCATTAACTAACTATCTTCTTAACACTTCTTAACACTGATCACACATAATCCCATGTCCCATATATCCCATACAATCCACTTGCACTACACTGCACCCTTTAGCACCTGCTCTAGGTTCACACCAGAACTGCACGACACCACTATAGGACCTGCACTGCACACACAGAAGCAGCACTACACTGCACACACAGTAGTACTGCATTGCTGGTAAATATCACAAGCAATGGTTACATAAAGCTGCGGATCCATGTAATTGTTATCAACATTAACAATTTTGTCATTTATTTCCATCTCTGCAAGGACATCTCTATTGCAAATATTTCCTGCAACTAAATTAATATAAACCACAATTTTATGGCAAGAGCTTTTTGAACGAACATGAATATAAAATTTAGATGCATGATAAATATATTAGTAAATTAAGGGGAAAATCAAAGAATAGAGACAAATACAACATAAATTGAAGGCTTGAAGTTTTTGTTGATAGAATCAACTGCTGGAAGATCATTGTTGTCAATGTATTCAACTTCAGGACTCTTGTAAGACTCACAAGTAGACATTGTCTCATCCAAAGAAACTGAAATTCCATCTGATTTACTTGGAGAAACATCCATGCTGCAAGATGCAGGAACAACAATTGTGCTAAGGGCAGTTTCATTACATCTAGGGAAAGATGTAACCTTGCTCACAAACTGAACAAGAGCAGCTAAGCTTAAAACTTGGAGTATTGTTTCTACCTAAAAAGATAGAATTAAATCATAAAATGCAAATGCTTATCACAAAAGCCAATAAACCTGTGAAGAAGCATTATTGTGACAATTAACAAAGCATTATCAGCCCAACCTTTGAAAAAGCCAATAAACCTAATCCAGTGGCTACAGCAATCCCAAGGGTGAGAGAAAGAGCATTCGAACCCTCCTACACGTTAATTGCCATCATAAACCTGATAGTGCTCATTTTAGAAACCATGTAAACAACTTTTCAAATAAATCAATATGCTGAAGGTAGAATATCCTAATGTTTCAGCTTATGCAATAACTTTATGAGGGTAATAGAATAAAGCTTATAATGATGTTGAAATATATTTACTATTCACTTAAGAATATAAAATAGTACTTTAGACCAAAGGGTACCTGCACAGACCTGCATGATCACAGACCTGCATAAAGGTACCTACGCAATAGCATTAAAAACACAATAGCCCCCCAATGCCAACCAAACAAATCTGGCTTCAACTAAACAGGAATTAAATATTCATCACAATAATGAATAGACAATAAAATATAGACAATAGGTCTCCACCAATTAACACCAAGTATTCATCCACCTGTAAATACTAATGATCACTAATTTACACCAATGACAATTTTTGGTGTACCAATAATTACAAAATATGGGACAAACTCTACCCAACACATTCATACAAAAAAAGGACTTGGTCAGCCATTATACAAGTACACCAGGATGATTCATACAAAAAAGTCCATCTGATTTACATAAACATATCAAATTTGGCTATCAACATATAGCAAAAAAAGGTCCAGCTTCAGCTTGCTATCTTCTAGCAGATCTCATTGCTGCCATATACCTTGTTGCATTCCTGGATGCATTTAAGGTTTCAGTAGTGACTACACTTCTCTTCCTTTGTTTTTTTGGCCTTAGATTAGATTGGTTATCGGTGGTGGTGGAGGTGCAGTTGTGGTCAAATCATCAGTAGAGCTTGGTTATGCCCTATGTACAGTTGGTTAAGCATTGCAGCCTGGTTGTGCACCGCCTACAGTTGGGCTGTTTGCATGACCATCCTTGGTTGCCTGTAAGCACAAGCACAAGCACAATAGCAATTAATAAGCTACCAACTGAAAAACAAAACAACATAAATATCTAAGTCAAAGTAGTATACTTACCCTCCTAGTGGTCCTATTGACTTGAGATGCACTTCCAGGCAGGGAGGAGTTCCATCCTACTTCTCCCTTGCAGCTCCTCCGGTTGTGGCGTAATTTCCTACATGCCTTGCATTGTTTTGAGTTGCCTACACCTTTGTTTTTTCTGTGACTTCTATGTTCATCAGGCTCCAGTGCCCTCTTCTTCTTAGGCCAGCTAAAAGGTCTCCTCTTGATAGGGGGCTGCACAGGTGGAAGTCCACTAGTTCTCCACATATCCTGGCCATTGATGGGCTTTATAATGGGGTCATAGCAATCAATGTAGGTAGTCCTTTTGTAGCAAGCATTGACATACTTTTTAGCATCATCCCTATTGAAAATGATACAGTTATGTCCCACTTCCTACAGCTGCAGCTCTTCTCTTCCAAGTCTACAGTGAAACTCTCCAACCCATTCTTGACTTCAAACTTGGTATGACTAGCCTAACATGCTACCACTTGCCACATGCCAACTTCTCCTTGTAAAATCTCTTTCTTATCTTGGGACATAACTCAGATTCCACCTTTATAATCATTTGCCTGTTTGCTTGAAACCTAGTCATCAAATATAGCCTAATACACTCAAGCTGCAAGTACATAGAAAGAAAAGGAAAATTAATCATTACTTAATGCACACAGGTCTATGGATCATAAGAGAAAATGTTGAAGTTGAGTAGATTGCTTACCATGGTGATTATAGGTTTTCTCCTGAACTTAAGTATCCTGTTATTGAAGCTTTCACACATGTTGTTCAAGACTGTGTCACTCTAGCCATCACTTTTGAACATACTCCTAGCCCAGATAGTTGTTGAGTGAAATTGCAACCATTTGAATGCATCTTCATCCACCTCCTTTAGCTCATTGGTTGCCCTCTCCCATGCTTGCCGATAGGTAGCCTTAGCTGCTTTCCAAAAAAGATCTCTAATAAGGACACCAGGATGATTCTTCCTCAAGTTATTGTATAAGTGTTTGCACTAAAACCTATGCTCGTACTGTGGCCAATTGTCAACAAAGGCATTCACCAACTCCTACAAAGCAATATATATTAATTCAGCAAGCAATAAATATTGATTCAGCAAGCAATAAATATTAAGAAACTAGACCTTCTGTTGATAAGATATGAACACCCATCTTTTGCCATCTCCTATGTCAGCAAGCAATAAATTAAGAAACTAGTTCCAAGAGTTCTTGGTTTCAGCCTCTACTACTACCGATGCGAAAGGGAAGTACTCATCATTGGGATCTCTACCAACAGCACACATCAGCTGATCACTTGACTTGGTCTTCAAATGTTATGCATCTAGACCAATGATTGGCCTGCACCCTGCCAAGAAGCCTTTCTTACAACCCTTCAGGCAGATGTAGATTCTTTCAAAATATGGCAGCCCAATACTCCTACAGCTGGTTGAACTGTGCAGTGCGGTCCCCATCAATAGCCTCTTGAGCTTTCTCTCTAGCCCTACTTGACTTGCCTGCACTTATGTCAATCACATACTTCTTATGCACAACCTCCTGAATGTCCTTGAGCCTTATGTCAGGCTATCTCTTAACCCTCTTCATTAAATTTTTCCCAATGTATGATGCTGTGCACCTTAGATTTCTATAACTTCTGCTGCATGTGTATGCCATGTTCAGTATTTTCAATCTAAAACTCTTCTCCCTTGGCACCTTTGCAAGGTAGGTAACAAACTTGCACCCTGGCTAGCATTGGGCTCTCACTCTCGCCAAATCATTTTTCACAAATCTTATACCTCACTTACCATGGACTGCATAATCAGTGATAGCATCTTTAAATTTTTTAGGTGAGAGGAACAACATATCCTTCTTAAACCTAAGGTTCTCAGCTTTGGCTACTGGCCTAAAGATTGGGAATCTGCTCCTCCTAATAGAATTGTTAACCTAAGCAGTAGGGGTTTCACCATCACTTGATTTATTACAATGCTCACTGCTTGATGAACTCTCATCAACGCTAAGCAGCTCCTCACTCTCATTGTCAGAATTCATGACACCACCACCCATTTGTCCTAGTTCAACCTCACCATCTTCAACTTGATTGTCCTAACTATCAACATTATCTTCACCAATGTCCATTGGTTGCATTTGTGGCTCTTCTTCTAAGTCATCCCCTTAGCCTCACTACTCTTCTTAACTTGGTCATCAACAATTGGTGCTTTGCCAGCCCTTCTAGCCCAAGCTTACTCAACATCTACCTTATGTGGCTCACCATGGTTAACATTAGTAGTTTCAGCATTATCATAGCCTCCAAATTGTGAAAAATCAGGTCTGTCATCTTCATCAAGATTATCATGTGCCTCACCATGGTCAACATTATTTGTTTTAGCATTATCATGGCCTCCAAATTGTGAAAATTTAGGTCTGTACACCTCACTAACATTAAAATTTTCATACTCAGCATACTCATAAAAGTGATCACTTTGAAGCTCACAATCATTGCTAACACAATAAACCACATCTTCATTTTGTTGATCCCCACCAAAAACCTCTAAGGCATTTACCCCTTCTGGTTCACTACCAGGTGGTCTAATAGCTAAAGGCTCTAAATCCTCCATTAGTAGCTTAACTGGTTCATTCACTGGATGCTCCACAAAGACATGAATGTTCCCATATCTCTTCACCAAGTCAGTCATGAACATAGTAGTATCATCATCCACCACCTCATGGAGATGTGCCTGCTCTGGGTTCACACCAGGCATTTTAAACCATAGCTTATCCACTACAGTGTACCCAAAATCCCTATAGATACTCTTAATCTCTACTTTTGACCATTTGTCTAGGTCACAGTTATCCACTATATCAATTGTCCCTCCCACATAAGCTTGAGGATCCCCCGTAAAATGCCCACCATGGTGGACATGTAGAGTAAAACACTCGTCCATCCTGCATGTAAGTCATGGAAAGAACATCCAATTGGCACTAAATCTATTATGCATCCAGTAGTGGCAATTTTTTTTTAGTACGAAATCTTATGTTTATGGTGTAATATTGCTTAAAATTACCTCATTTGTAACCCACCCATATATATATATATATATATATATAATATTTCTTCCTTAGGAGTGGAGTTAATGATGATATGGTTAGATGTTTTGTCATGTTGTAATAATATGGGCCCTAAAGTCAGAGAATAATTTGGTTGGTCTTATATTTAGTATTCATTTTTGTTTGATTATATTAAAAAGAATGTGTTTGTGAATTTTTTGATGGTGTGCATTGTGATTGAATAAGAACTCCTAAACTTTGTTCTTTTCTGCTTAATCATGTCAAAATCTACTTGTTACTTCAACCATGTCAAGTTACTGAGTTCGTATAGATGGGAGTTGGTTGAGCTATGGATAGATTTTCATTTTTTCAGATCAATATCAGAATGACTATTATCCATTTGGGACTATAATGAATTGTTATGTTTATATGAGACTATGTACTTATATTTGAGTAAGTTTCTTCAATTATAGATGCAGTAACAAATGTAGAAGGTTTTATTGAGCACTGAAGACTGAAACCGCAATAGTGTTAGCAGATGTTCATATTCCTTTCATGTAAGGGATCACATGCTGTAATTGAGTCAGCTGTTACTAGCTGCTTCCACCAAACGTAGGTTCAATGTAACTTCAAAATGTGATCTTCTTTTGTTAGTAGGGGGTTCATTTCATAGTGTGGTAGTCAATGGAAATTGTTTATTTCAATTATTAATTTATACTCTTCTTACCTTATGACCAGTCAGTTGATATGTATGTTTTGTCAACAGAAATGCGTAGGAGCTCATGCATTGGCCTGCAAAAGTACCACCTATTGGGATAGATTCAATGACATTTCCTAAACTGTTATGTGTGCATGTGTGCATGCAATTTTGACATGAGGTTCACGTATGTGCATGCTGGCTAGGAGGGTAGTGCTCATGTTTAGCTAGTGATGGAGGAGACCCTTAGTGATCTAGGATTTCAATTTCCTTGGCCACCCAGAGGTGAACACTATATATACCCTGTTTAATGCAATTATTCGTGTTGTTATAGTGTCAGTTACTCTATTCATGTTAAGTCTCTTTTTTGTGTTGTTGCAGGCTCATACTATCTTGTTGATTCGAGGTATGCCATTGGTTCTTCATTCCTCCTATCACACAAGTTGGTCAGATATCAAGCACAAGAACTTAGAGGTTCTGCCAGACAACCTAGAACTCCATAGGAGCTATTTAACTACAGGCATTCCTCACTCTGTATGGTCATTAAGCGGTGTTTTAGAGTGCTGAAGGCGAGGTTCTCAATTCTTAATGACATGCACTCCTATTCATAGTCTAGACAACGACTGATTGTCACCACTTGTTGTGCGTTGCACAACTTTATCTGCATGTATAGCCACTCCGATGAAATGTTTCATGCATGGGAAGGACAAGACTTGGAACTTGGCAATGCAAGTGCCTCGGGTGGTGTAAGAGTTGGAGGTGGTGGGAACAAGGAAGCTTTTAGTCCTCAGGCACAACAAGCCATGTCCCAGTTTCAAGATGAAATCACAGCAGCTATGTGGGCAAAGTACACTGGCAACCATTCTTGAGTTCGATTGAAACAAGTTTGTTTCTTCTTCACCCTCGCATTTCATTTTATTTCCGTTATTCTGCCTTTTCTTGCACTGTATTTCAAATGGTTTTCTGCCTTTTCTTGCATCGCAAATAATTTATCGTTTGATTGAATCTTTAGACCATCCTAAATAGCGAGCATGGTGTACACTATTTTCCCAATTTTCTTTACAGTTGAAACAAACATAGCCTAAGCCTTTAGTGGACCTGCAATTTGCTTGACTGCATTAAGTATTGTCTTTTTTGGGGGGGGGGGGGGGGGGAAGGATTGGTTATGTGTTATGTTATGGCTCTTGACTCTTTGAGGAGTTTATATTTTTTTGACAAGATGATCTTGGCAATTTCAACCATATTCAATGGAGATGTGCATCTTTCATTTGCACTTGGTTTTCAATTTTGCTTCTGATCAAGCATCTTCATTCATTTTGGCCAAGTATCACAAACCACGATGATCGATAACCTTCTCTATTAACTTTCTTTTTAGACACTCATCTTTAAGTGTCTATTGGAAATTGTCTAGTAGAAAGTGATGAGGATCTAAGTCTTTCTTTCTGTCTTTAATTGTATTTTATTTTTAAAACTTTAACAAAGATTTAGTTTCTGTTTTCTTTTTTTGATTTTATTTATTTATTGCCTTAATTTGAGTTTGTTTTGGTTTTTTTCCTGATTGTTCTATTTTGGTCATTTGACTAAGTGTAGGGATCAGCTTGTAATTTTTGGTTGCTTTGAAATCCTTTGTTTTTTCTTCAGATTTTTTATAATCTATTTGACTTTCGAAATTTTCTAATTTTATCCATTGGGTTACTGCGAAACTTTATGTATTTTTTATTCATTTTCTTAACTGTTTGATTACTTACCCCAAAAAGAAAATGGAAAAAAGAAAAAGAAAAAGGTCAATGGTTACCGTGGAAGTGGAATTGAAGCAAGAAAGAAAAGAGAACAAATGAAAATAAAAAGAAAAAGGTCTGGT
This sequence comes from Quercus engelmannii, assembly GCA_029955605.1. Lineage (NCBI taxonomy): Eukaryota > Viridiplantae > Streptophyta > Magnoliopsida > Fagales > Fagaceae > Quercus > Quercus engelmannii. The sequence goes on from JARPSG010000002.1 coordinate 5,387,268, forward strand.
GACATAGCTATGTTGACTTGTTCTACCTACGAACCCATACATGTTGAAGGGGTAAAAATTGGCATGACGGACCTTCATTATGTTGGGCCTGACAGATCCTAGCCCATGGGCCAACAATGGGTAAGCCCAGGGCATAGCAGGAACCCTGACTTGAAATACTTGTTACACACGCTTGAAATCTGGTAGAATCCCAACTGAAATAGGAATCCTAGTACAAGGAGAATTCCGAAAGATACGCACGTTAATGAAAGACCTTCTTTACAAGGAAATGTCTTGTCCATCATGTTAGGGATTATTCAAAAGGATTCTTATAAGGAAAAGACTTCTACATCAAGGAAGAGAGGCCAACCTTCTACTGCTATAGAAGCCCCAATACCCTCACAAATCAAGGTATGCATAATTTACTCCTCTCTAGCACTCTAGAGTTGAGAATAATTCTAACTTGACCTTCGGAGGGTATTTGGCTGGCATCACACCGGTGCTCTCTGTTAGATCACTTCTTTCTTCTTGCAGGTCGCTATTTCAAGCATGTGAAAATCGTGTAGCTCACTAGTGATTTTACGGCATCATCAGTTGGCGTCGTCTGTAGGAATCGTCAAGTTTAGCCAGACTATCGCTTCCCGGATATAAGAGTTACATGGTACTCAATCGCTCAATGACTACCACCAATAACGTTCAAGGAGACAAGCCGCCAAGATCTACTGCATTAGAGAGGTAGGTCCAAACTCTCATGGCAGTAGTAGAACGTCACACAAAACAGGACCATGATCTAGAGGAGTAGCTACGCTAAAAGGACGCAGGACATAACGTTCAGGAGGAAAACCAAGAAGGTACCAGTGCTAAACGAAGGGACCAAGAGAAGCCAGAGGGCAGCAACGCCCCAAGCAGACCAGGGATGCAAAACATGAGCCTTCCATCCTTCATGGATTCGACCCTTCCACCTATTGTCACAGAGATGCAGGCGATGAAGGAACTGATGGAGGTCATGATGAATGCACTCAAAGGACGAGTGTCCAATGATCTTGATGACCTAGTAAACAGAACTGACTCACCGTTCACTACCTTCGTCAACTTATTTCCCCTGCCACAAAAATTCTGCATGCCCTAGATTGAAAGCTACGATGGGGTCAAGGATCCCTTCGATCATCTAGAAACTTTCAAGATCCTGATGCACCTTCAAGGGGTACCGGACGAAATCATGTGTAGGGCCTTCCCGACGACGCTGAAGGGCCCTGCAAGAATTTGGTTCAATAGATTAACACCAAGCTCCATCAATACTTTCAAGGAGTTGAGTACCTAGTTCACCTCACACTTCATTGGGGGACATAGATACAAAAGGTCCACCATGTGCTTAATGAGCATCAAGCAGCGAGAAGACGAAACGCTGCTGTCCTACATAACTCGTTTCAACAAGGAAGCCCTTTCAATTAATGTAGCAGATGATAAGATACTCGTAACTGTATTCATTAATGGGTTGCAGAAGAGTAAGTTTTTGTTTTCTTTATACAAGAATGACCCAAAAACCATGTCGGATGTACTCTACAGAGCCACCAAATACATGAATGCAGAAGATGCATTACTGGCCTGCGAGGAGAAGCCCAGGAAGAGGGAAAGACAGGAGGGCACATGACAGGATAAGGGCCGAAAGATTACTAGAACCGAAGATCAACAAGATGAAAGGTGCCTTAGACCCCCCATTGGAAAGTTCACCAACTTCACCCCATTAACCGCCCCGATAGATCAAGTCTTGATGCAAATCAAAGATGAAGGAGCACTGACGTTCCTAACAAGAGGCCAAGGGATAAGTATTGTTGCTTCCATCGTGACCACGGGCACGACACAGCCAACTGCGATGATCTGAAACAGCAGATTGAGACCCTTATTAGACAAAGGAGGCTACAGAGGTTTGTCAACAAGGAAAGAACTGATCCACCCTAAGAACAGGCCCCACGATGGGAGAACAAGCGCCTTAGACCACCTATAGGGGACATAAGAATGATCGTAGGGGGCACAGCCGTAGCTGAATCTTCCAAAAAAGCCCGCAAAACCTACCTCAGAATGGTCCATAGCGTCTAACTTACAGGATTCATACCTAAGATGCCATGAATAGATAACTCCATTATCGGATTTTCAGAGGATGATGCTCGGAGACTTCACCATCCTCATGATGACGCACTTGTGGTCAGCTTGCAAATAGGGGATTATAATATGCATCGGGTCCTTGTCGACAATGGAAGCTCAGCGGACATCCTATACTACCCGGCATTTCAACAAATGAGGATTGACATGGAACGGTTAACCCAATGAATGCCCTACTCGTGGGATTTGGAGGAACGAAGGTGTTCCCTTTGGGTGCAATTACATTGTTTGTGACGGTAGGTGACTATCCTCAGCAGATCATTAAAGAGGTAAGGTTTCTCATAATCGACTACTCGTCCACCTACAATGCCATTCTCAGACAACCCACTCTCAATTCCTGGAAGGCGGTGACTTCAACGTACCACTTGATGATTAAATTCCTGATGGAGTATGGGGTAGGAGAACTATGAGGAAATCAAATAGTAGCACGGGAATGCTATATTGCCATGTTAGAGATGGAGGATCAACAGCAAACGATGTGTACTAGAGAGCAAAGAGCACTAGCAGAGCCAGTTGAAGAACTGGAAGAGGTGAGCCTTGATGACACACGGCCGGAACAGACGACTAGAATTGGCACACTAGCTATTTGTTCGGTGAGCCGAACGCTCACGACTTTCCTCAGAGATAACCAAGACGTGTTCGCCTAGAGTTATGAAGATATGCCAGGAATTGACCCCTCAATCATGGTCCACAAGTTAAATGTGTCGCCCTCATTCCCTCCAATCCAACAAAAGAAACGAGTGTTTGCCCAGGAGCGGGACAACGCCATAGTTGAGGAAGTTCAAAAATTACTAGAGTCAGGTTTCATCCAGGAAGTATATTACCCCGACTGGCTAGCAAACGTCGTCATGCTTAAAAAGGCCAACGGAAACTGGAGGATGTGCATAGATTTCATGGACCTCAACATGGCTTGCCCTAAAGACAGCTACCCGCTCCCACGGATAGATACCTTGGTAGATTCAACTACGAGACACTAGCTTTTAAGTTTCATGGATGCTTTCTCGGGCTACAGCCAGATCAGGATGGACGAATCTGATCAAGAGAATACCTCCTTTGTTACAAGCCAGGGATTATTCTACTACAAGGTGATCCCTTTCAGACTCAAAAATGCTGGGGCAACATACCAAAGGTTAATGAACAAGATGTTTGCACACCAGTTTGGCAGGAACGTACAAGTTTATGTTGATGATATGTTGGTAAAGAGCCTGTGTGAAGTTGATCACCTTGACAACCTCAAGGAGACATTTGACACACTCCGATCATTCAACATGAAGCTGAATCAAACAAGTGCGCATTCAGAGTGACAGCCGAGAAATTCTTGGGCTTCATGGTGTCCCAAAGAGGTATAGAGGTCAACCTGGAGAAGGTACGAGCCATAATGGAGTTAATGCCACCAAGGATGGTTAAGGAGGTCCAGAGTTTGAATGGAAAGGTTGCAGCCCTGAACAGGTTCATCTCAAGAGCGATGGACAGGTGTCTACCCTTCTTCTGCACTCTAAGGAAATCATTCGAATGGATGGACGAATGCTAGATGGCATTTAATGACTTAAAGGCATATCTCTCATCTCTATCGTTGCTCAGTCCATCCAAGCCGAGAGAAGAGCTTTACCTATAGCCGTTTCATAAGCTGCTGTAAGCGCAGCTTTGGTAAGAAAGGAGGATGGATCTCAGAAACTAGTCTACTTTACTAGCCAAGCGCTCCGAGGGGCAGAAGAGAGGTACCCTCAGATGGAGAAGTTGGCTTTCATGTTGATAATCGTAGCACGAAGACTTAAGCCATACTTCCAAGCGCATACCATTGTTGTCTTGACGAACAAGCCCTTAAGAAAAGCCATAAGTAGTCCAGAAGCAACAAGAAGAATGGCTTTGTAGGCAGTAGAGCTAAGTGAGTTCGACATCCAGTACCATCCACGGACGGCTATAAAAGGGCAGGTAGTAGCTAACTTCATTGTCGAATTCACTGTCGGAGATAGCTAGGTGGTGGAGGAGAAAAGACAATGGAATATCTATACAAACGAATCTTTGAATAGACGAGCCAGAGGAGTCGGCGTAGTGATCCAAACCCTAGAGGGGGATAAGATCCAATGTATGATCCGACTAGATTTCCCCACAACCAATAATGAGGTAAAATATGAAGCCTTAGTGGCAGGGCTAGACCTCGCAAAGGCTGCAGGTGCGGAAAACATAGTCGTACACTATGATTCACAGGTGGTAATGAGTCAAATCAATGGCGAATATGAATGCAAGAACGATAGAATGAAGAGGTATCTAGAAGAAGTAAAATGCCGAATCGGCGGCCTCATAGTCAAATTTGTTCAAATCCCAAGGGAAGAAAACAAATGTGTCGACCATCTAGCAAAAGCTGCCTCAGTTGAATTTATGCTTGTCCCCGAATAGGTATTATCATTTGTTCAACTCTCCTTACTTATCGATGATGGAATTAGTATGTAGGAAGTAGACTATGAATGCAATTGGACTACGCCACTGATATCCTACCTGAAAACTGGTGTGTTACCGGACGAGAAGGGCACCGCAAGAAACTTAAAGGTCCAGGCATTACGATTTGTGCTGATGAAAGATATCTTATATAAAAGAAGGTTCTCTCAACCATACCTGAGGTGTTTAGGCCATGAGGAAGCAAATTACGTAATGAGAGAAGTCCAAGAGGGTATCTGCAAAAACCACTCAAGTGCACGATCATTAGTACACAAGTTAATCCGAGCAGGATACTACTAGCCTACAATGCTAAAGGACGCATGAGCTTATGTCAAGTCCTGTGACAAGTGCCAGAGGTTCAGGAATTTCATCAGACAACCGTCCGAAGAACTGACCCCCAGGACGACACCCTAGCTGTTCGCATAATAGGGACTAGATATCATAGGCCCATTCCCGACGGCGGTCAGGCAGCTAAAATTCCTAGTAGTTGGCATAGACTACTTCATTAAATGGGTAGAAGCAGAAGCCTTAGCCACCATCACGGAGAAGAACATCCGAAGTTTTGTCTGGAGAAATATCATATGCAGGTACGGGATACCTAGAGTGCTGGTCTCTGACAACGGTAAACAATTTGACAACAGCACGTTTAGAGACTTTTGCTCGGAGATAGAGATCAAGAATCACTACTTGTTGCCAGCACACCCACAGGCAAATGGGCAAGTCGAAGTCACGAACTGGTTCTTGCTTAAGATAATCAAGACCTGACTCGAGGGGGCAAAGGGTATCTGGCCGGACGAACTACCAAGTGTCTTATGGGCATACCGGACCACAGCAAGAACACCCACTGGAGAAACACCATTTTGACTAGCATATGGAAGTGAAGCTATCATTCCCGCAAAAGTGGGGCTCACAAGCTACAGGATGGAGAGCTGCGACGAGGATAAGAATGAAAAGGCCATGCGCCTCCAGCTCGACCTAGTGGACGAAGTAAGAGTGGCAGCAGAGCAGAGGTTGGCTTGTTATCAGAATCTCATGGCAAAATACTACAACTTCAAAGTGAGGCATAGGGACTTTCAGGTCGGTGATCTTGTACTACGAAAGGTAATGGGTGCTGCTAGAGATCCTTCACAAGGAAAGCTCGGCCCCAACTGTGAAGGACCCTACAGGATCGCATCATGGCAGAGGAAGGGCATCTACCACTTCGAGATGATGGACGGACAAAAGCTACAGCATCCATGGAACACGGAGCATCTACAAAAATACTACCAGTAGAGATAATATGAAGAACAGCGATGATCCCTAATTTCCCAGTTTATTTAATTTCAACTACGATTACTAGTTTTCCTTTGATAATTTTTGCTACAATATTTTTTGCCTTTTTAAGCCCAAGGGGGCAAGTACTTTCCCTACAAACACGTTTTCTTTTTAAAGAGGAATTATTCAGACACAACCATGTTTTTCTTCTTAAATTCTCAAAATGGACAGATCACCATAGGGTGGAAATGTTTACGAAGTCCACAAAATGGACGGATCACCCATACGGTGGAAATGTTTACGAAGTCCACAAAGTGGACGGATCACCCATAGGGTGGAAATATTTACAAAGTCCACAAAGTGGACAGATCACCCATAGACCCATAGGGTGGAAATGTTTACGAAGTCCACAAAGTGGACGGATCACGCATAGGGTGGAAATATTTACAAAGTCCACAAAGTGGACGAATCACCCATAGGATGGAAATATTTACGAAGTCCACAAAGTGGACGGATCACCCATAGGGTGGAAATTGTAGCCCACAAATTAGATGGACCACCCATAGGGCAGAAATTATCTTCAAGTCCACAAAGTGGACGGGTCACAAATAGGTTAAATTTATTATCAAGCCCCCAAAAAAGTTGACGGACCATCTATAGATTGTAAACTCCACAAGACTGACGAATCAGCCTAGACGGGTGACAGTCAAATTCCATAAATGGACGGATGAAAAATAAAGTACACTAAGTAGGCGAATAGTCTTTGACAAGAGAAAACTCCTTAAGTCAATAAAAATGGATGGTTAGAACAAAATCAACAAACTAAACGGGTAGACCCAGATGGGTGAAACCCCTAAGCTCATAAAAATAGCGTTTAAATATACAAAATCCACCAGTTGGGTGATGACTATCCCATAAAATGGACGGATAACAACAAGTTCTAATTGGATGGACACAAGCCCGTCAACTGCACAGATCACCCCATTAGGTGAAAATTTCCAAGTCCACAATGAAAGATGGGATAAACTACATAAGTATTCAAGGAGGATGGTTCATCCAAAAACTAAAACTATACAAGTCCATAAAGACGGCCAGTTCTTTGTATAATGAACAACTTAAGAGGACAGATATTTATGCATCATTCAAATGATAAAGATTGATAAAGCAGGTATAAAATTGTGAAATAAAGCAACATTGACGGATAAAACCCTTAGAGGTTAATTGTTTAATACAACGGATTGTTCTCAAAAAAAAAAAAATCTACTTCTTAGGGTTGGCATCTTGGACATTTTTTGCTGGAGCTGACTCTCCGTTGCCTTGAGCTGCCTCCTCAACAAAGAGGTCGTTTGTGTTCTTTGAGGCGCTGGGCAAAGCAAATGTCTAGCCTTGATCTTCAACGTTTATCGTGGACACATCCAGTTCAGGGTAGGCTTTCTTAACTTGACGGAGCACGTCATCAAAACCTTGCAAGAATGAGTCCCTCAGCTCGGCCAATAAGGCGTCGAAATCACGGTATTCTTAGACCGCTATCTCCTTAGCCTGAAGGAGCTTTTCCTTCAGGTCTTGGATCTCCTTTCTTTGACCTTGAAGGCCTTCCTCGCTTCATTCGTCTTTTGCTCAAGCTCCTTCTTTACCTGCTCTGAAAGGTCAAACTTCTTCTCCATAGTGGTCTTCCAATTGGTAAGTTGACCCAGATAATCCTCCGTCTACTCTGCCTTTGCTCGCACACGTTCCAGAGCTGTCTCACGATTAAGACACCGATCCATTAGGCCCTTCATCATGACCAAGGATTGGAACAAACAAGTTAAGAGTGCTAGAAAAAAACTAGGTGAAGTGGATGGACGTAAATCAACGGACAAAAATTACCTATGCAACAGCAAAGAGACTCGTCTCCCCCATTTCCTCCATTGAGTGATTGCCTAAATCCTCGTAGTCCTCCGATGAGATAATAGATGAAAGCTTCTCCAATACATATTTGGAGTCATCATGAAGGAAAGGAGAAGGCTTCTCTTGGCTTATGGATGGGGCCTTCATTAAACCCTTGCCTGGCCCATGCTTTACTGGGGTGACGGTCTTCACACCCTCAGCCATCAACCCTACGACGGGTTCTAGAGAGACTTTTTACTGCTTATGAGGACGGTCAGATTTAGACGGAGGTTTCCTTTTTGTCGATGGAGTAGTCCCCTTAGGAACCACCTCACCGGACTCTTTTCTTTTGACAGCCTGTGATTTTATCAGCGCCCTCCTCTTAGCGTCGTCCATCTCTGTAAAGAAGGACGAATGAAGTTATTAACCAAGATTCAAAGCCATTTATGAAAAATAAAGGTTGACAGACTTACGTCTGTGAATTTTTTTGTTATATTTGATGGCTTCCGGCATGGGTTCACGACCATCACAATACCAATGGATGGCATTTGGATTTACCAACTTCGCCCAAGTCCTTTCCTACGGCTTGGTCTTTTGAAAAATCTTTTCTCAAGAAAACTAAACTCCTCAATACTAACTTGTGGATGCCGTTTACCTGCAGAAGAAATGGACGGTTAAAAGAGAGAGAAATCATAATTGAGTGAATATAAAAAGAATTTACAAATTAGGATGGCTGCATACAAGATGGATTTAATACTCCCCAAGTTATGTCGATGGGCATATGTTCCATCTCCCTTAGATGACCCATCCACACGTCACCATCTAGGAAGAAGTAACGACTCATCCAATCTCTATATGAGTCGAGTGTTTCAAAGATGACCTTCAACAATGGACTCCTACTAGTAAAACTATACATTCCCCTTGACCTGTCAATTTCATCTGGACGGTAGCAATGAAGAAATTCACGCACCGTCAGCCTCCTAGCAACGTCTATCATAGAACCATAAAGAATCTCCATTGCTATGAAGACCCTTTAGGCATTCGGGGATATCTGGGTGATAGACAGACCCAAATACTTTAGAAGTTCTCTATGCAGGGTACTTAGCGGAAACCTAAGTCCTGCCTTCAGCATCTGTTCGTACACTCCGACACCTTCTACCCCCTCGTAATAACATTTCTCTGATACGTAGAGTAGACAGATTGGAATGTAGTCTGGAATCTAAAAATTGGCCCTAAGTGTGCTGAAGTGTTTCTCCTTGATGACGGATGTGAATTTATGCACCATCCATTCTGGTAGCATGATGAACTCCCTAAGTCCATCGACACCAATGGCGGATCTCAATGGTTGATCCTCGTCATCATCAGAAATATCCTCTAGCTCAGCCATCTCCATATCCTCATTTGTTAAGGACGAGGAAGAGGTGGACGGACTCCTCTTCCCCTGGATTCTCTTGATTTTTATGACTGGATGGGTATACTTCCTCGTAATCCGCCCTGTCACGAACTACTGACTGATTGCTTGACATACTAGACATTACCTACAAGTGACGACAAAACCTAAGACTGACGGATCTAAGAGCATTGGCAGGTGTGTATGAAAGTCTAGCAAAATGAAAGCACAAATGCCAGACTTGTAAAAAATAATAATAATACTCACTAAGTCTAAGTAACTGAAGGTCGACGGTTGTATAGATGATAGGTACAGATATTTGACGGAACACTCTCTAACAAGGTTGACGATGGCACTCTGACAATATGTTTTAGCTGAGAAATGGAGAAATGAGGGAGGAGAAGTGTAATATATATATGTGAAATGCATGGAAGACAAAGCGAGACTTCGATCCGGGACAAAATCCAATCAAAAAGTGACACGTGTCGTACCTCATAAATGCTTGACAAGCTGTCAACAAATGATCACAGTTCGTGTCGTCCTCTTGGAGAACCGTCAACTCCAAGAACCTTAAACTATCAAACCCAAAGAATATTGAACCGTCACCCTGTTGGTCCATCCACCCAAGCATGATGGACCATAGGGTGAAGGGAGCAACTGAAGGGGTAAAAATTGGCATGACGGACCTTCATTCTGTTGGGCCTGACGGATCCTAGCCCATGGGCCAACAATGGGTGAGCCTAGGGTATAGCAGGAACCCTGACTTGAAATACTTGTTACACGCTTGAAATCTGGTAGAATCCTAAAGGAAATAGGAATCCTAGTACAAGGAGAATTCTGGAAGATACGCGCGTTAATGAAAGACCCTCTCTACAAGGAAATATCTTGTCCGTCACGTTTGGGATTATTCAAGAGGATTCCTATAAGGAAAAGACTTCTACATCAAGGAAGAGAGGCCAACCTTCTACTACTATAAAAGTCCCAATATCCTCACAAATCAAGGTACGCATAATTTACCCCTCTTTAGCACTCTAGAGTTGAGAATAATTCTAACTTGATCTTCGGTGGGTATTTGGCCAGCACCACACCGGTGCCCTCTGTTAGATCACTTCTTTCTTCTTGCAGGTCGTTATTTCAAGCGTGCGAAGATCATGTAGCTCACTGGTGATTTTACGGCATCATCACATGTTATTTTAATTTATAAAAATATTATGTTAATAATAATTTCCTAACAAATTCAAAGTTATTAATGGTTGTTATTAATAAGTAAAAACATAATTTAAATTCAAAGTTATTAATACCTAAAAATGTAATTTTAATAGTGAATTCATATTAGAATATGTAATAATTTTCTATCTTGCTATCTAGTATTTCTTTTTGCTTTTTTTTTTTTCTGGTCAAAAAAGAAAATTGTTCATTTTATTTTACATTAATTAAATAATTTATTATTTTAATATTGCGACATGTAAGTAGTCCATTAAACATATAAACATTTTCCGTTGGGGAGATGATGTTACAATGACAAACATTTTCTATCAAAAGATCAAAATTTTGACAGGATCAGAGGATATATATCATACATATTCTCAATATCAGTTTAAATTACACAAAATTTTGGCACTTCTACTATTGCATATGACTACTGGATTAGCACTTCCATTGGCAATACCAATTTTAATCAGTAAAAACTGCTGTAGGTTGCGGTTCTGGCATTGGGAGAGTCACAAAAAGTCTTCTTTTGTGTCATTCTCTGATTTGATTCTTGGTGCTGCCATCACTCTTTGTAGATGTAAAGGTTCCCCTTAACTAGTAAGGCTTACAGTATTTTAGGGTTCTGGATCATGGGAGATCATGAGTTTGCTCCCCCCCATGCCTTTTTCTATTTCTCTTTTTTCAAGAAAGGAAAGAATCTTGGTTGACTTGTGTATCTTTTTAATTTTGGCTCCACCTCGTGTCTTCTTAGAGCATTTGCAGCAGTAGAGTTAAAGAGCTATAATGCTATTTTATCTCTACCAATATACCAAAAAAGGCTTGCAGTAGTGGAGGTAAACCTATAAATTTTAGCTGATTTGCTACTATGCACATCTATCTATAGATGTGCACTGTAACACAAATCTAAAAAAAAAAAGAAAAGAATAATTTATTCATCCCTTGGGTTAAAATAATGCTACTTTGTATATTTTTTTCATTTCTTTTTCTCTCTTTCTCTCTCCAGCTTCTCCTTTCTTCTTTCTTCCTCAATTTTTTTTTCTCTCTAGCTTGTCAGCCAGCTCCCTCATCTCCCTCATCCCTCAGCTCGCTGGCCAGCTCCCTCATCGCCGATCTCCCCAAGTCCTATTGCCCAGCTCACCCAGTCCGTCCCTAAGCCCCAAGTCGCCGTTGGGTTTCATCATCGATCGTGGTTCCAAGCTCTGGGTTTCATCGTCAAAGCCACCACTGCCTTCCTCGTCGTGGGTTTTTTCGTCGATCAAGCTTTGGGTTTTTTTTTTTTTTTTTTTTTTTTTTTTTTTTCTCCTATGGACTGGTGGTGGTGGTGGTGGTGGTTATGGCTGTGGCTGAGAAAAAAGAATGGAGATTTGGGTTTTTTTTTTTTTTTTCCCTTATGTGGACTGGTGGTGGTGGTTGTGGCTGTGGCTTTGGCTAATGGTAGAGGTGGTTGTGGTTGGTGCTGTGGGTTTTTTTGGTATTGGTATATATTAGTTTATTGTAGTGGTTATAATATTTTATTGTGATGTTTATATTATTTTATTGTGTTGAAAGCTAAAATAGATCCATTGTTGTAGTATATGTATAGGTAAAATAGATAAAGTAACTTAATAGATGCTAAATAGCTAAAATTGTAGATCCATTAATGTGGATGCTCTTAAACATTCATCTTAGGGTCCTTTTATTTATTCACTTTTAAATCAACAAAAATCAAGGGAAAGTAAAGCTTATCGTAGTTGAGTTAACCATATGCACCCAATGTTGAATATGGCTAATTCCTAACTTTAAGTTATTAACTCAGTTTAATGTATGAGGATAATGTAAGAATCCCATATTTATAGGGATAAAAAATGTGATTTTTTGCCTCAGTGTATTTGTGGATAGAGATGTTATGCAAGAACAGAGCACAATATGGTGTGTATGAGTACGAAGAAAGTAAAAAATGATTTCTTTAAGGGCGAGATGCAACTAAATTATTTTTAGGGTAAAATACTGTTTTGATCCTAAACTATATAAAAAGTTTGTTTTTCATCTCTAAACTTTTTAAAGTTTATTTTTTGCCCCTAAATTATTGATAAAGATTTTAGGAACCAAAAGTTTAGGAACAAAATAGTATTTTACATAAATAAATTTTATTTTTCGTTTGTATGTTTGCATTCTAAAAATATACGTAGTCAATCTTAATTAATTTATTGAGAATTTATAACCAATTTTTTGATGAAGAATCTATATATAACTAATTTTTTTTTAAAAAAAATTGAAAGTAAAACTGTATTTACAATTTACATTCGGAAAAGGATTGAAACGATATACTTGGGATTCCTGCTTATCTCTAGTAGATTAAGGTTGAAGGACTGACAGCCACTTTTTGATAAAATTTAAGGCAGAATCAAATCATGGTCATCCATGTACAAATTTCTATGGTAGAAGTTCTTGGTTTGGTTTAATTTTTGGGTTGGGTCTCTGTGAGGTTGTTTGTTCAATTTTATGTTATAGAGTCGTTGCTTTTGAGTATGCCACAAAGCTGTTTGATTAAATGCCTAAGAGTGATATGACTTACGGTGTTGGATGAAATACTTTTACAATGAGCTAATTTTAATTGAATTGATTGTTAGAGGTTGGTGGGGGCACAGAGTGGAAATTATTTTGATTAAAGCTCTATTAGGTGGATGATAAATGCTTAGAAGGATCACGCCTGTTTGAGGCTTTTGATATCAACTGTTGCCCACCTTTTTTGCACATTAGCTCTGAATCTTTTTTTGACTGATTGTGGCTTACACCTATTTTAGTATTACATGATTTCTTTGAGGCTTTTCTCTAATGCTTTGAGGGGTGACAGCTGATGCAGAACCATTAAGGTTTTTATGGAAGTAATATTGTGGTTAAGTAGCATTAGACTTAATTTTTTCTTCATTATAGATTGCTGCTGAAGTTCTGTTTTGATGTGCAAAATTTATTAGCAAACTGGTTGTTGGATTGCATGTTTAAAGGTTATAAAATATGCCAGCAGCCTGGCTGATGAATTAGATCACAAGTGTCCCTGCTCAATTTGCTCCAATAGGTTACCGGATTTTGGGAATTCAACTATATGTTTTATTATTTATTTTGATAAATAACATCCATTTATTTTTTTTATTTGGTTGTGTAGGATCATAATGTATGTATTTACCTTGAGTGGCATGATCTTGAATCCACACCTTTGTACCTATTATGATTTTTTTTTTTTTTTTTAATATTGTTTAGTGATTAGCAAGATATTGTTGTAACTATGACAAAGGGTAAGGTTCATTTAGTTCTCAAATTGCTTGGTTTAATTTTTGCCTTAAATGGGATTATTCTAAGGTGCAGCTTTTTATTTCTTTTTTCGTATTGGAATAAAGGGATCAGGAAGTCATCAATTTGGCTTAATTTTTGCCACAAATGGGATTATTCTAAGGTGCAATTTTTGTTTTTGCATTGGAATAAACGGATGAGGAAGCCCTTGTCCAAATTGAAATTTCATATATATTAAAGGGGCCATAAACTGAAGCACCCAATTCAAAAATATGAGTAAACATGTCGATAAGGCTGCCTCTTATAATTAAGAGTTTATGTATGGTTTACAATTTCTATATCCATTTGAAAAGATCACCATGCTAGAATCAGGGCTACGAGAATGTTGATTTGGGCCACCCTTATCTTCCTTTGATTTATAAGCCAATTTTTAAAAGAGGTTAAAAAAAAAAAAAAAAAGGACATCAACCAAACCATTTAATTCATGCACTACATGAAGTATATAAGCCAATATTTTAAAAGAGGTGAATCAATGAACTACAATATGTTAGATCGCCACAATTATTAAAGACTTTTCTTTCTACATTCAGAACCCAGTAATCTCATTTTTTCCTACTACATAATTATATGGTACTCCTACATAAATAGTCAATGCAAATAAAGAAAACTTCCAATGTTATTTAACACTTGGACCCCATACAAAAGGCTCTCACAATCCCACTATTGATTTGAGAAACCATCAATAATCACCAAAGCCACGTAGGGATTCTCTTATGCATTATAGCTTCATTCTTCAGCCTTCAAGTAGTGTCCATTAACGAGGGGAAAAAAGAAAAAATCAAATCCAAAATTTAACCAAAACAGAATAGCGTTTGAGTTCATCAATCTTCAGTCTGACCACCATTGAAATGCATTCCCATTAAGTTAAGTTTTGTACCAATGGTGCTAATTGCAGAAAATGGTACGTGGAATTAATAAGAAGCTAATATGTTTAATATATATTGGAGAAGTTGCTAAACAGGTTTATGCGAATGATTTAAACATACATATGGGTAATAGTAGCAAAATACAAGAGGCTGCTTCGTTAAAAAACCGTAGGGAAATATGTGCAGCAAGGAAACACTTCGTGGGCAGCATATCACTTTCTTTTACACCGTTGAGATAGTGAACAGTAGTGCAACAGCCATGAATAGCAAGCACCATCCAATGAACATAATCTTCATCATTCTTTTTGTCTCAACAATGGGTTGGGTCGTCTCATGCATGGCATTCAATTCCTCTCGCAATACACACAACTCTATTTGTAGTTGTTGGAAATCCTCCGCATATGACAATGGCATATTCAATGGAATATTCCATTCAAAAAAATGACATTGATCCCTTGAGCAACATTGGTAGAGCCTGTATCAAATCTCATTTCGCTTATCCAAAATCCTGACGCTTGCTTGGATGCTACACAAGTAGTTCACATTTCGAAACCAAAGCCCGTGGCCAATATCAGTACATCCAACTTACGTATTTTGCTTCTAAATGAAGAATAAGGGCAAGTTTTCTTCCTTTTGCAACAATCCAACAAATGTTTTTGCAATTTTTGCAAACGTTTTGCCTATAATATTGAGACTTGCTATCAATGTAACAAATCAGCTGTTTCCATTTCTGCTGCTACAGTTGTTACCACTGAGAGTGTCCAACCCATGGCTCACATCTCTGCACAGTCTCAGTCTTCTGGATCCACTTTCACTATTTCTAGAGATGACTTTGTAAACATCATCGCTAATGTCATTCATATGGTTGGTAATGCATCTTATTCCTCTTCTCTCTCAGCTTTATCTAGTATGTCTCCTATCTCTTGGCTTATGGATTCTGCTTGTTACAATCACATGAAACCTCACTCGTCCTTATTCTCTGACCTTAAACCTGCAACGCGCCCTGTTAATATTCACATGGCAAATGGTTCCACAATGTCTGGTCATAATATAGGTTCCGTTTTGACCTCCAACCTCTTGGTTTCTAAGGTCTTGAATGTTCCTGACTTTTCTTACAATTTATTTTCTATGGGAAAATTAGCTGAATTGGGTTATCGCATTATCTTTGATTATTCTGGGTGTATTGTGCAGGATCCGAGGATGGGACAGGAGCTCGGGACCGATCCCAGAGTTGGGCACATGTTTCCCATGGACAACCTTCGTCTTCCACTTGTTGCTCATGTTTCTGTTGCTGCAGCTACTACAGTTTCTTCAATTCCTTCCCTTGCACTTTGGCATGCTCGACTTGATCACGCATCTTCCTCTCGGGTACAACTATTGGCTTCTAGAGGTTTGTTAGGTGGGCCTCGATATTTTGTTGTCTTTGTTGATGATTACTCTCGTTATAGATGGATTTTTAATATGAAACATCATTTTGAATTATTGCAAGTATATTCTAATTTTGCAAAAATGATTGAAACTCAATTTTCCAAACGCATGAAAATTTTTCGACCTGATAATGCTCTTGAATACACTTAATATGCTTTTCAAGCTGTTTTGCATTCCTATGGCACTGTTCATCAACTAACTTGTCCAGGTACCTCTCAACAAAATGGTAAAGCCGAACGAAAACTTCGTCATATTCTTGACACTGTTCGTGCTCTTCTCTCTCTGTCAAAGTTCCTGATCCTTTTTGTAGCAAAGTTATTCTTTATGCTGTTCATACTATTAATCACATTCCAAGTCCTATTATCCAAAATCAAACTCCATATGAGCGCCTTTTTGGGTCACCTCTAGACTATCACCACCTTTACTCCTTTGGTTCTGCTTGTTTCGTTCTTCTTCAGCCACACGAGCACAACAAACTTAAGTCTTGGTTAAGGCTTTGTTGTTTTCTTGGCTATGGCGAAACTCAAAAGGGGTATCGGTGTTATGATCCTGTCTCTCGTCGTCTTCGTATCTCCCGTAACGTTGTCTTTTGGGAACATCGCCTCTTTGTCGAGCTCTCTCACTTTCGTGCCTCCCTATCTTCCTCTTCTATCTTAGATCTTTTTCCAGATGAGGCACATATTCCTTCAGTAGCTGCTCCTAATCGTCCTGTAGTTGCTCCTGATTCTCCTATAGACTTCTCTGTCCAACCACCAGATATCATTGATCCTTTTCCTAGTTCAACATTTAATGAACAGGTGGAGGATGAACAGGTCGAAGACGAGCTACCTAAACCCAACCCTGAGCTTGGGTCCCTTGATCATGCTCTGCCTAAAGATCTTACACAAGATATTTCACCTTGTCACTTAACTCGGGTAAGATCTATTCCTGCACATTTACTTGACTATCATTCTTACACTGTCCTTGCTACACTACACGAGCCTCACACCTATCGTGAGGCTTCCATTCACCCTTTATTGTAGATTGCAATGAAAGAAGAACTTGATGCATTAACTAAAAACCATACTTCGAATTTGGTGACACTCCCTCTTGGGAAATCTGTGGTTGGTTGTAAGTAAATCTACAAGATTAAGGCTCGCTCTGATGGGTCCATTGAGCACTACAAAACTCGTCTTGTTGCAAAAGGTTTTACACAAGAGTATGAGATTGATTATGAAGAGACCTTTACTCCGTTTACTCGTATCTCATCTGTTCATGCCCTTTTAGCTGTTACTTCTGCAAGTAAATGGGGCATTTTTCAGATGGATGTCAAAAATGCATTCCTTAATGGGAATTTAAGTGAAGAAGTTTATATGCAACCTCCTCCTGGTCTCTCTATTGACTCAAACATGGTTTATCATCTTTAACGTGCACTTTATGGCCTTAAACAAGCTCCACAAGCTTGGTTTACCAAATTTAGCTCTACCATCTCTCAATTGGGTTATATGGCCAATCATTATAATTCTTCCTTATTTATTCATCATACTGACAAAGACACTATTTTACTTTTCCTGTATGTGGATGATATGATCATAACTGGTGATGACCTCAGTGACATTCAAGAACTCAATGATTTTCTCAGTCAGCAGTTTGAGATGAAATATCTTGGACATCTTTACTACTTCTTAGGTCTTGAAATCACTCATTCTATAGATGGACTTTATATTACTCAAGCCAAGTATGCCTCTAAGACTGTTAACACTCCAGTTGAGCTTAATGCGCATCTGACTCCCTCAAGGGGGGAAATCATTGTCTAATCCCTCTCTTTGCAAACGTTTGGTTGGTAGCCTAGTTTATCTCACTACCACTCATCCAGACATTTCCTATGCTATTCACCAGGTGAGCCAGTATCAGTTTGCTCCACGATCGACTCACTATGCTACTGTTCTGTGCATTCTTCAATACCTAAAGGGCACTCTCTTCTATCGTCTTTTCTACCATGCTCATTCTCCTCTTATTCTTCGCGCATTTTCTGATGCTGATTAGGCAGGAGATCCCACTGATCGTAGGTCAACCATTAGTTATTGTTTTCTTTTTGGTTCTTCTCTGATTTTCTGACGAAGCAAGAAACAAACTAATGTGGCCCGCTCTAGTACTAAAGTAGAATATCGTGCCCTTGCTGATACCACATCTAAGCTCCTTTGGCTACAATGGATTCTTAAAGACTTAAGTGTGTCTACATCCTCTGCTACTCCTCTTTATTGTGACAACTAGAGTGTCATTCATATTACTCACAATGATGTCTTCCATGAATGGACTAAACATATCAAGATTGATTGTCATTTTATCTGTTATCATCTTGTCCATGTTGCTCTCAAGCTGATCTCAGTCTCCTCTAAAGATCAACTTGCAGATATCTTCACCAAGTCACATCCTAAGGGATGCCTTCGTACTTTGGTTGGCAAACTTAAGTTGGTCTCACATCCACCTTGAGTTTGAGGGGGGCTGTTAACATGTATAGTGTTATGGGCTTTAAGCCTAATTAGATTACTTGTATAGCACACATTCTTGTACTACACTCTCACTTGTACTGCACTCATTTGCCTCCTATATAAAGGTACTCATGTATATTCTTTCACTGAGAAATATAATACAATTATTCAGTATTTCTAACACTGGAAGAGTATGGATATAAGTACGTTTCAAATCCAAAGTTTGGAGGTTCACTAACTTGCCAATTGATGATGGGATCTCCTCAAGGTAAGTCCACCTTAAGCCCAAATATTTTAAACGAGTTAATCTTCCTATTTCTTGGCAAGTGAGGTCTAAATATATGTTCAAGATCAAGGACCTCTAAGTGTAAGAGATGCCCACTTGCAATGCCCATATGAAGGAAGTCACCTATTTCTTTTCCAGGTTTATCTCCTTCTCGGGAGTTAAAGAAGAGAATGGAGCTGAGATTTCTGCACCTTTGCAATATAATTCGGGAATTTAGGCTGCTACCATGTCTTTGACTAGAAATGGTATCCATTTGAACAAAATAATAATGAAGCTGCTGATCTGGGCTTGAAGTTGAATCTGGTCGTGAGCAGACTTCTTGCAGAGCACTAGGTAAGCCACAAGTCAGGATCTTCCTGTCTTGGTTCCTTCCCAGTTCTTGTACCAGGTTGCATTCAATCAAGTCTTTCTGTAAGGTTGAATTTAATCAACCATGTGTTGGCTTTATTCCATGACAAATTTGCTTGTAATATAGCACTTAGAAACCTTGTATTTAGGTGGGAATCATGTAAGGGTAGTGTGTGAGAGAGTGTGAAGAAATGCTCAAGACAGTGCAGTGAAGCAGAGACTCGCGGCTAGGACTCGCGGGTGTCTCGCGGCTTGCAAGCCGCCAAAAGTTGCTCACGTGCAGAGCATGCAGGGGAGCTGAACAGTCACGCCACCTGGAGCACTACACGACAAAAATCCAGACTGGCCATTAAGTTAGCTCGCGACTTGAACTCGCGACTCAGTCAAGTCGCGAGGTCAAGTCGCCAGCCAGCCCTGTTTTTGGAAAAACTGATTCTTCGTATTCCATTCTCACACTAGTATAAATACCCCTCATTCCCACAAGATATGTGTGGCTATTCAGAGAGAAAAACCCTAAGAGAGGTTTCTTCAAAACACCCACCCAATTAGAGAGAGCTTGTAGTCTCTTCTCATTCCCTCTCTCATTGTCATACCTATTGAGAGGAGATTTCTATCCAAACACTGCCCACACCCATTTAGAGTGTTGAGTGTTTTTTTTTGGAGTTTTGGGAAGCATTGGAAGATGCCAAGGATGGCGGATGCTATGGTCTAGTAGCGGAATCCGGTAAGCTAGAAAAGAAAAAGGTTCGGCGCAACCTCGTTGGAGCAAGAAGCTTGGAGGGCTTAGGTACATCGGGTAGATTAGGCTTGGAGGGTCTATTGCTGTCCTTGTATCCCAACTATATTTTCTAGTGGATTGATTACCGCTTGGAGGGCGGCGGAGAGGTTTTTCGCCGAGGGCTTCGGTTTCCTCTTCGATAACACATCGTGTGTTGTCCTTGTGTTTGCATCTCTCTTCCCTTTATCTTTGCCTTTTATTTTCTGCTGTGGATGTGATTTATAATTGGCTTAGATTGATTTCCAATTCTGTTTATAGCTTATGTTCAATTTCCGCACACTTGTTGTTTGTCATAAAGCTTGAATTGGTTATTTTGTATTTGGGGGTCTAAACGTTCAAAAGTGTTTTTGTACACGTTTTTGAACTTTCAATTGGTATCAGAGCGGGTACACTTGTTGTGGTTTAAATACCTAAGTGTGATCCTTGACCCCTTGTTTTTATTTGCCATGGATTGTGCTTTGTATGACTGTTTGCATGATTTGGTTGGTGATGAAAGTAACATGCCACATGTTTGTGAAAATGCCTCTATGAGTGTTAATCCTCATAAGTGTGATGACATGTTAGTTGAATCTATGGGTGTTGTTGACAAACTCTTCAAGAAAAATGCTAAGAAGTTTCAAAAGAATTTGAGCAAGTTATTTTGTAAAAAGGATGATTTGATTGCTAAGCTCAATGAATCCAACAAATTGGTTGAGAAATATAAAAAACTTGCTGAAATTTCTCTTGAAAAGCTGAAAGAGTTTGAATGTTTGAATATGGACTTGGATGCTAAACTTGTCTTGTCTAACAAACTTGTTGATGATCTTAAATGTGAGAATGAATCTCTTAAGATGCATGCCAAGTGTTTGATTGCTGAACCCATTAATAAAATGGATGATAATATTTGTTGCAATCATGTTGTGGTACCCGATTTTGTGCCTAGTGTGTGTTCTACCTTAAAGGACAAATCGGTGTACATTCCTCCACATAAAAGAAATCAAAAGGTGGAGAGAAAGGCTGTTAAGTCAAAGCCTTCGTTTAGGTCTCAACCTAAGGTTTTGAATGGATCTAAGTTTGTTCCAACTTGCCACCACTGCGATGTGATTGGTCATATAAGACCTCAATGTCATAAGTTGAAGAGGGAACAAAACCATGTTGCTAGATCCCTTCCCAAAAAGCCTAGTGGACCTAAACACATTGTTTGTCACCATTGTGGTGCCTTTGGTCATCTAAGACCTCAATGCTCTAAGTTTCATGCTTTTAAAAGAATTAAAAGAAAAGAAAAACTTGAGCTTTTTGGAAGTTGTGCTAAAAAGAATAAACCGGTTTTGAGTGAAAATAGCATGTTGTTAAAGAAAATGTTTAATGCTCTTAACTCCTTGACTATGTGCATCTCCGGTTCTCATTCTTCCAACCCTCGTCTCACTTCTCTTGAGACACTCATTCCAAACAATCGTTTCGTTTGGATGAGGAAGGGTTCCTATGGTTGAGCTTTTGCTCTTTTGGTCCATGATTTAATTCTTTCGATCTTTGTAGGACCCTCCATGCATTAAATGTCATATCTTCATGCATTTTGTGCATCTTGCATTTATTTGTATGCATTGTTTCGTTTTTGATCTTACTTTTATGTTTCTATTTTGTGTGAGTAAAAATCCAAAACCACATAAAAAGTGAAAAATTCAAAAAGTTTGATCGTATTTGTTTGAGCACATATCACATGTGAGTTTGGCCTTGTACCTTTGTACAAATGGCTTTGTGCATTTACGAGCTTAGCTTGTTATTTTTGCACCTATATCTTTGTGGGAAAAATCTTGACATCTTTGTGTGATTGTTGTAAATCGATCTTCAAGCTTGTCATGAATGATTTGTCAATAGTCATGTTGGTTTTGATACATGCGTAGACTTGTGCTTATATCTCTTCCCACTCTTTTATTTTTATTGCTTAAAGAGCTCAATAAATGTAAATCTCAAAATGAAAAGAGATGATGAGCTGCAAAAGCCGTCGCATATACTAGTATTTGACTAGGAAAAAGGGAAAGCGACTTATATGAAATTGTATGATGCCCAAAAAGCCAAAGGCTTGTTCATCAAATTGAAATATCACAAATTTCAGGCATAAATCTCAAAATGAGATGTTTTGATTCAAAATGATCAAATGTTATGAATTGTAAAGAAGCCAAATGAAAAGCTTCAATCTTATGTAATCATTTTCTTGTGGGAGGTCATATATGTTCATTTCTATAATTGAGATAGACCACTTGACTTAGTACTAGTTGTGTATGACTTGATTGAATTGATCATTGAAGCTTCACTCTAGACTAAGGACTATTCCACATTTGATACACACACACAACACACATGCCTAATGCTCAATGAATGTCTTATTCATTTGTTAGATTGTACTTGTCTAAATGTGATGTGTGTTTGCTCAATCTTATATGGATTAATCCAAAAAGATTTTTGATCATTTTATATGTTTTTGGAAGTGATTTTTATCACTTTTTGTGTTTATGTTTAGTGCCTACTTTGTTTTTCAATGTTTAAACATGTTCTGATTTGAAAAACAGGTGTCAGAATTTTTCGCGGCTCAGCTGGCGACTCGCCAGTCGCGAAACCCCAGTCGCGAGTTCATCCAGAGGCTTTTGGCGGCTCACTCGCGGCTTTCTCGCGGCTCACTCGCGACTCGCGAGATTTTCGCGACTGAAACTCACGGCTCGCGGCTGAAACTCGCGGCTCGCGGCTTGCTCGCGGCTGAAACTCGCGGCTCGCCCAGTCGCGAAACGCCCAGAAACAGCTTTTTAAAGGGTTTTTTGTGGGAAACTTGTTTTAAACCTCTCCCATCCTCTCTAAAACCCCTCTTTCAATATTTTTACATCAAAACCCAATCAATTTTAATGGTTTTTCATTCCATTTACATCTCTAAGGTAATTATAAACTCTTTTCATTGATTTTGCTCCTTAGATTATGTTTTGGAGAGTTTTGTGCTCTTGATTGGGATTTTTATCATAGGGGTTGGGAAAACTTAGTTTTTGTTAAATTTCTTCATGGGATTGGTTTATTTTGTTGATTTGCATTGGATGTTGGCCCCTTGTGGCAGAAAGAACATGTATTAAGGGTAGATTTCATGATGTTCATGCATTGTTTCACATTTTTGTTCATAGTGTGCATGCTAGGTGTTTGATAAAATGCTTCTTAGACATTTTCTCGCCTGTTTGGACTCCGATGAGTATCAAACTTTGGGGTTTCTCATGTTTCCTCATTAGGAACATGTTTGGTTCATTGGTTGTGTATTTAACACACCTTGCCCCACATGTGCATTTTTCATGCATTGGTCATGCATTGCACTTAGCCACCTCTTGCACACACCTTTGCTACCCTTGTCATGCATTGGTTTATACCTTGCTTCTTCATCCTAACATGTCATGTCTGTCTTATGCTTTGTAGCATTTTACTTTGTCATGGGTTTGAGCTTCATTTTCTCATTCGTCTTGCACCCCTCATGCATCATTAGCATTGTTCGTACCTTCATCTCTTGCCCTCGTTTCTTTTTGACCCTTTGTCTATTCCTGACAAAAAGGGGGAGAGTATACTCTAGAAAATGTTTTGGAGTATTTTGTCATTTCTATATGACTCTTGTGCACATCCTTAGGGGGAGAAATTCTATTTCTCATGCACATTTGTAGGGGGAGAGATATTCCATAGGGGAGATGCATATACCAAGGGGGAGAAGACATTGTGTTAACTAGAAAACCTTGTTCTGTTTGTTTTCTTGTTGGCTTTATAGTGCTTTGTGTTATGCTTTGGTGTTCTCATTGCATCATGTTTGTGCTTTGGACATGCATATGTCCCTATGTTATTATGCTTCATTGAATGCATGTTCAGATGATCATTTGCTTTGCTATGTGATCATTGTAGTCATTTCTATATGACTGTTTTGGTGTTTGATCAAGTTGCTCATATGCTTTACATCATATTTACTTGATCGCAATTTGCTTGTTACATTATACTTGTCCTTTTATTACTTGCTTTACCTTGAGGGTCTAATGTGTTTTGTGCAAGTGTTTCAGGTCACAAGTATATATGTTCCAAGTGCATCACAACTTCTCATCACTTTGAAGGGGAGAAACTTTATGCACTTTTAGTTTATATTGTTTAAGTTTTTATTCAATATAATGTGTGTGTACCCATGTACTTTTGTAAGCTTTTAGGGTTTATGTTTTATGCATAGTTTGTAGGCTTTATGGTTTGTACCTTGCCTAGTGCAGCCTTTATGCTATGTTGAAATCAGTGCTTTAATCTAAATGTTATGCATTTTGGTTTATGTACTGTCACTCTTGTGCCCTTGTAGGATTGTTCCTAGATGCATATGCCTTGTGTGATATGCATTGGTTGAGTGTTGAGCATACAAGTGTCTTGCCTTGGGCTTGTTAACTTATATGTCCTTGTGTTCATTCCAAGTGTGAATGAGCACTGTGATCACTACCTTGTGGTGTTCACTTAGTTGATCAAGCCATGGTTTGTTTCATAACTCCATCTTTGCTTGATCACATATTGCCTGTTTCATATGCATTTTATAATTTTCTGCTTACAATGATCATGGTGTATTGTTGTGTTTCAGGAGTATTATGTTCATATGATTCAAGAGCTTCACAGCTTCTAGATTTAGGTGTGAGTGAGTTTTGCCATTGTTCCCAAACTCACGTTTAAGTCTAGAGTCTGTTTTAGGGTGTTTTGTCATGGAATAGTCAAAGGGGGAGATTGTAAGGTTGAATTTAATCAACCATGTGTTGGCTTTATTCCATGACAAATTTGCTTGTAATATAGCACTTAGAAACCTTGTATTTAGGTGGGAATCATGTAAGGGTAGTGTGTGAGAGAGTGTGAAGAAATGCTCAAGACAGTGCAGTGAAGCAGAGACTCGCGGCTAGGACTCGCGGGTGTCTCGCGGCTTGCAAGCCGCCAAAAGTTGCTCACGTGCAGAGCATGCAGGGGAGCTGAACAGTCACGCCACCTGGAGCACTACACGACAAAAATCCAGACTGGCCATTAAGTTAGCTCGCGACTTGAACTCGCGACTCAGTCAAGTCGCGAGGTCAAGTCGCCAGCCAGCCCTGTTTTTGGAAAAACTGATTCTTCGTATTCCATTCTCACACTAGTATAAATACCCCTCATTCCCACAAGATATGTGTGGCTATTCAGAGAGAAAAACCCTAAGAGAGGTTTCTTCAAAACACCCACCCAATTAGAGAGAGCTTGTAGTCTCTTCTCATTCCCTCTCTCATTGTCATACCTATTGAGAGGAGATTTCTATCCAAACACTGCCCACACCCATTTAGAGTGTTGAGTGTTTTTTTTGGAGTTTTGGGAAGCATTGGAAGATGCCAAGGATGGCGGATGCTATGGTCTAGTAGCGGAATCCGGTAAGCTAGAAAAGAAAAAGGTTCGGCGCAACCTCGTTGGAGCAAGAAGCTTGGAGGGCTTAGGTACATCGGGTAGATTAGGCTTGGAGGGTCTATTGCTGTCCTTGTATCCCAACTATATTTTCTAGTGGATTGATTACCGCTTGGAGGGCGGCGGAGAGGTTTTTCGCCGAGGGCTTCGGTTTCCTCTTCGATAACACATCGTGTGTTGTCCTTGTGTTTGCATCTCTCTTCCCTTTATCTTTGCCTTTTATTTTCTGCTGTGGATGTGATTTATAATTGGCTTAGATTGATTTCCAATTCTGTTTATAGCTTATGTTCAATTTCCGCACACTTGTTGTTTGTCATAAAGCTTGAATTGGTTATTTTGTATTTGGGGGTCTAAACGTTCAAAAGTGTTTTTGTACACGTTTTTGAACTTTCACTTTCAAATTCTTCCTTGCAACAGATTCAAGGGGCTTGTCAGAGCTTTTTGGTACGAACCCTTCTGCAACCCATAATGTGAGAAAGACATTCCCTTAGATTCGAAGGCAAGTCTTTTCCATTTGTTTCCCAGTTGTCTATCCATGGTGTCTGGTAAGGATTGATATGTTCAAGCACCCTTGACAACTCCCCAGTAGTGACTTCTTTCCCGGACAACAGATACCCAATACTCAAGATGGAAAGCGGCAAGCCCCCACATCTTCTTACAATTTTTTCTGCCAGTTTTTTCAAATCTAGAGAGAGTTGAGGCAGAGGCACCGTCTGTCTAAACAAATTCCAGCTGTCCTCTTTAGTTCATAGTCAAAGTCTGTATGGGTCACAAATTGGGTCAACATGTGAAGCTACCCTCTTGTCTCGTGTGGTGAGCAAAATTCTGCTCCCATTTTTGTTATCCGGGAATGCTTATTTTAGTCTCCCAGGTTTCCTTTCTCACGATATTGTCCAGAACTAGAAGGTACTTCTTGGCCTTCAAGAAATCTTTCACCTCCTTGAACGAGTAATCTTTTTCCTTCTCTTCCTCAGGAGTCCGAGTCAGCAGGACATTTCCTAATCTTTTCAGGAGAACATTCTTATCTTCGTCCACTGAATCAGGTAGAGACACCAAGTATCTGTATTTAAAATGGTAATATTTTTATTGTTCAAAACCATCTTTGCCAGAGTTGTCTTACCGATACCCTTCATCCCCACAATTGAATGAGTGGAGAAACGGTCCCTCTTGGTGGTCAATTGGGTGACTATTTCATGTATGTCTTCTTCTAAGCCAACCTCCAAGTTTGTATCTTCCTTTAGTTCAATGCGACATAACTTTATCCTCGACTCAAAAAGTTCGAGGGTTTTCTGGAATTCCCTAAGTTCTGCTGAGAATTTCTGCCAAGGATCTGTCTCACATTGAGTGTTGCTCCTTTTGGCGGTTGAGTTTTGAATGTATGTGCTCAAGGAGTTATTTGCATCTTTAATAAGGGTTTTCATTTGATCCTTCCAAACCATTTTTGAATTCTTTAAATTCTCAATGCCTTCAACCGCATTTGCTTGTTTGAGAAATTGGTGCACTTGATGGAAAAGTTTTTCTAGCTGTTTGAGCTGATAAGTTGCAACGGGTGGCGCATGTTTGAGCTGGTTGCTAAAGTCGTCAAGAGGAGCTGAAATATCTTCTGATAAAGGTGAAATCAAACTCTTGCTTTCTAAGAAAGAGACGCAAGAGACGACTCTGCATGCTGGAAAAACTCTTCATGAGCTCAGACCCTCCTATCTAATTACCAAAATAGGGAAGCCAGCTCATTAGAGTTGGGATTTTCTGTTTCCTATCAATGTCATGTTCTATTTCGTCGATGGTGTCATGTGCTTCCTCCACCCAGGCCTCTTCGATTTTACTTTCCAAGATAAGCCCTTATAAATCAGTAGCTGCAGTGGAAACTTGATGGAGTACTACTTGCATTTTCTCTACAAACACTAAATCGGGAGTCTTACTGATCAGGACTTTTAATTTCTTTTCAATAGAAGCACTTTTTGCAGGTTTTTGGTAAGGCTTCCTCTTGTCTTCCTCTATTGGTTTGTCCTGCAGGCTTCTAACAGTAGACCTTGACGACTCAACAAATTTACAGATTTGTTCTCAGTGTATCTTCCAAATTTGAACATTTATCTCAGAACTGCATGAATCCAAGTCAATCTGGAGGCCATGAATTTTTTTGTAAACCGAGAAACCAAAGTAAATACATTTCAGGGATTTTCTTCTTTCACTCAGTTCCTCATAGGTTTTTCTCCAACTCTGTACATTGTGAATCACAGCTTTGGTTGCATCCACCTAGCCTCTCATAGCTCGATCTATTGAGAAGTACGATTTTAGAATTTTCAAATTTGAAATTCGGTCCAGCCTTGCATATTTGTTTGAGGTTTCTTTTCTCACAACCCTAGACATATATAAGGCTTATTTTAAAGGTCGTCACAGACGAATACAAAGACGAAGAAACATATTTTCTCTCCGTGAAGCTACTGCGTTTGTACGCCATAAGATTTTGTAACCGAGTGTTTCCAGATCTTCATTGTTGATAAAGTAAAGAACTTTGAAGCCAATAATATCTGTTCAAGTTGCTGGAGTTAGTTACGTACTTGGGATCCATGCAAAGGGTTAGTCCCAAAATGGAGGTTTGTGCATCAAAAGAAAGAAGGCCACTACAAGATCAAGTCCAATTGGGTATTGGAGCAAAAGTTCAACTGTAGGTTGGTATTTTGGGATAGGCTAGGGTAGTTGGTAAGACTCCATATACTTGTAACGGCTTGATTATTGATTAGTGGATTCTTGGGAGTAGTAACCTTAAAATCACCTAATAGGGTTTTTGCCTTGCGATGTTTTCCTCATTTGTCAACAAATCACCGTGTCAATTTATTTTCCACTGCATTTAGTATTTTTGGTGATTTGTTGGTGCCTCCATGATTTGCATGTAATTAAACCTAATTACTCAACTTGGGTAATTGAATTAATTAACTGAAGTCAAGCTATCTTAACCTAACAAATGGTATTAGTGATGAATCCTAATGGATCATAGAGTTCAATGACTTCAGATAGGCCAGAGCACACCCCAAACGTCCATTAGCCTAATCCAGTGTGTTCCCGAATCCTTTAGTTTCTTGTCCTCATTTCTTTTTGGACCACTGAGTTGTTCATGAATTGATGCATTTGTACTTCAGGTCGATGTTGATCTTATGGAAGAAAGTATACGGATGATTGGAGGCTTGCAACTGGTAGCACATACTCAGTCTTCACAATATATGATCAATGAAGTGAGCTAGGTATAAGATGATGCCTTTTAAGTGTTTTTGGCTTGGACTTTCCCAATGCTCGATCTAACACTTGTCTTTGTTAATTTTTCAGGTGAATCGAATGGCATTGGCTAATGCCAACACAAGATCTTTGGAGCAAAGGACCATAAATCTTGAACTTCAGAACCCGTAGCGTAAATCTTGAACTTTAGAACCGGCAGCTAGGATCTATGTTTTATGCAAGTCAAGAAGGAAGCACTAGGGGCAGCTCCTCTAGAGGTGGGTTGAGAAGGAAACACTGAGGACAGCAATAATCTTGGTTTTATGCAAGTTAAAAATGGTGATTTTCATTAAGAAAAATTAGATATGTTTTGTGAATAAGAAAATCTAGATTTGTAGAGAAAAAAAAATTAGATCTGTTCTTTTATGAATAAAATAAGAAAAAGACCTTTCTTTAGAATACACTCATGAGATAAATCTATTTTACTTGCATCAATCGAAAATCATCTCAACTTTTGACTTCTTCTTTTAAATTTCAAAATTTGCTATTTTGTGACCAAGAAAATTTTCTTTAAAAAATCATATCTATATTTGATGAAAATACAAATTAGTTTTGTGTGTTAAAAAATCAGATCTATATTTTAAAAAAATACAAATAAGTTTTTATGGTTAAAAAAATCAGATCTGCATTTAATGAAAATACAAATCAATTTTTGATAGTTAAAAAAAAATTAGATCTGTATTTAATGAAAATACAGATTAGTTTTTTGAGAGTTAAAAAAATCAGATTTGTATTCAATGAAAATATAGATCAGTTTTATGTGTTAAAAAAATCAGATTTGTATTTAATGAAAATATAGATTAGTTGTTAAGAGTTTAAAAAATCAAATCTTTACTCAATGAAAATACAGATCGGTTTTTAATTTAGAAAATTAGATCTAAAAAATTCAGATAAGTTTTTAGTTTAAAAAGATCTTTGTTAATTAGTAGATTTTGAGATTCAAGAGAAAGATTACAACAAACAAAAGAATCATCTAAGGACATATTTAAAGAAAAATTTCAAACCAAACATGGCAATTACATCAAGAATCAGAAATGATAAAAACATCCTAAGCCTATTCATGCATCATCAAACAAAATTAATAGAAAGGAACATAAAAAGAAAGGAAAAAAGAAAAACTATCTTTTGCATGAGTGTGCTCTTCTTAGTGAAGGAATATTTTAGGGTTTAAAGAAATTTATTCAATTCTTTTTGAAGCCTAAAATGTTTTGCTTACAAAAAAGAAATTCCTAAGGCATGAGCCTCCAGAATGTCTTTAACATAAAAGGGAAAGGAAAAGAAGAGAAGAGCTAGAAAGAGAGGGATCAGAAAGTGTGAAAAAGTGTGCTGAATTTTGAGAGGCATCCTCTATTTATAGAGGCTAGAATGTTCGAAAAATTAGCTGAATGATTAGAATACTAACTAGGACGTGTCCTTATCTATAAAAAATCGAAAAGGATCAGATTTATCCCAATCTAAGAGCCCTTGGGCTATGGCCCACATTTATGCCAATCAGCCATGCCCTTTGGCCTAAAAAATTCTCCGTCCAAATTCCAAAAAGCAATGGCAACATTGTTCCAGCCACTCTTGGCCAATGCATTAATTTATGTAGATGATATCCTCCTGTTCTCAAAGAACGCAGAATCCCATGAAAAGTTGCTCACTGAATTTTGCAATTTAGTGAAATCCCCAGGAATAATGCTTTCAGAAAAGAAAATGATCATTGGAAAATCTTCTATAGATTTTCTGGGAGTGAGCATTTCAAATGGAAAATATACTTTGCAACCTCACATAGCTGTCTTTCTTGGCGAATTTCCAGATAAGCTCATAAGTACCAATAGATACAACAGTTTCTTGGAATTGTTAATTACATGTCCGACTTTATTCCAAGGGTTTCCAGATATAGGAATTGTTTAGCTCAACTCTTAAAGAAACCCCTCCAGAATGGAATTCTATTCACACAGAAGTAGTCCAACAATTAAAAAGATTAGCACAAAAGCTTCCCTTACTACAGATTCCAAGAACAAGCAAACGAATTTTGCAAACATATGCAAGTGATGAGTATTGGTCAGCAGCTCTTCTTGAAGAAGTTAATGGAAAAAAAGAAACATTTGTGAATATAAAAGTGGTGCATTCAAGCCTGAACTCCATTACGACTCCACTTTCAAGGAGATCCTTGCAAAATGTGGAATTGAAAAATTCTAGTTCCACCTTCTTGGGCATAATTTTCTAGTAGAGATGGACATGTCTTCATTTCCAAAAATGCTTCCACATCCTTAGTTACTCTGATGGTCAAATTGGTTTTCACAATGGTCTTTCTAAGTAAAGCACATTAAAGGAAAAGATAATCTGATCACTAATTATCTTTCTAGAAAGCCTCCAGTTATTAACACCACAATTGTCCCTCCATCCCTGTGTGTATATCCTATTACTGACCCATCCTCATCCTCAGGCTCTTCCTCTGCAGCCTCTGATGATATCCTTAATATGATAGAAAACCTTCCTTAGATATAAAAGACAAAATAAAGAATTTGACCCTTTAAGCCAGATCCAAAAGAATCATTAGAGTCCTCCATAATTATCTTAAAGAGCACCAAAGCCACTTCCTTGCCATTTATCCTGACATGGACCAACCATGGAAAACCCCTTTTGCTTTTTGGCTAACCAACTAGACAGTCGTACATTATCTCTACATGTGGTATTTACTCAATGAGTATTATTTGTGTCTTCATTTTGAACCAAAGTTTTACAGTTTTATTTTCCTTTGTGGAAATATATATTTCCAAAAATTCTAGTATGAAATCCTAAAAATGATGCTCATAATGGAGATTGGAAAAAGTACCCCATCACAGTACATCCAAGATTTGGTCACAAGATTACTACAGGATGTTTAATTGCTAAACTCAATTCCAAAAATGATATCCAAGCAGAAGGAATCTTTCATCATCAGAGATGCATTGGGTCACTAACTCAGATGACACACTCCATTCACACATGGACGCTTCTTAGGTATCCTGTTACAGGCTCTTACAAAGGTAGAACCCTTAATAAGATAATCTTATTCGAAATAGTACCAACTGATCCAGAAGTTTGTAGACAAAAGTAGCCATATGAAGATCATTGGGAAATGCCCAATCCTTTTATTGGCTACAATGGACCCTACTACCATAATCATGATCCAGATGTTGATGCTGACATGGACAAAGAATGGTTTCAAGGAAGAGACAGATGGGACTAAAAAACTTTAACACTTAAAAAAAAAAAAAAAAAAAGTCCTAGAAATGTCTTGATGCAAGTGAACCTTATCGTTATCTTACAAGCACATTTATTGCCCTTGCAGAAGTCTATCTAGATGAAGATTAATCTCTAGCTAGGCCTCTACCCCCTTTACCACTTGTCGATCGATAACTTAGGCCCCTACCATCTTCTGAAAAGCATAATGTACATTGTGTCTAAGCTTTGTTGTCTATAAATTGAGTCCTTGTACCTTTGAAGAAGCAAGAAGGGGAAGAAAAAGCCTCCATCAGAATGTCTATTAAAGTGTCTTATGTCTAATGTAAAAACCTTGTTGAATATAATAATATTTGTTGTATCTAATTATCCTCTTTACTCCCATGCAAGCGGTACTATTTTTGGCACTAACAAACAACTAATCACAAAATTATTTAATTAATTTTAATTGTCTAGCCTATCAGAATTAATTTAAATTAATCATGTGTGGTTAGTTCCACCTAGACAAAATGCATGCAGACTGTGCAAACTTGATCATGTGATATCTTTCAATCCGACGGTTCGATTTGGAAATTGGGCATACCATCGCAGCTTAGAACCTCAAGATCATTTTTATGATATGTAATGAATAAATTAATGCATGTAATGCAATCATGAATTTTGGGTATAGGAATGGCCACTCTAGTCATCTTCCTTGATTAAATTATGGGGTCAATATCGAGTGTCTACAGTGCTTATAATCCCAATATTGAGCATGACAAATATTTTTAAGGTGTCTATCACTATGGGGTTTGGTGGAGTCTTGGAAGAGATTTTGATATGATTCCCTTTGAGAAGTAGGTTTGATTGTTTTAATGATTTATTTCGTGGTGGGTTTGTGCATTAAGATTAGAGTTTGTTACCCTTAATAACTTCAAAGGAATCAAAGCTTTTAGAAATTTTTATTGGCATTGATGGTGAGATAGGTTTGTACAATAGAAAACAACATTTAGATAGTTTTGGTAATAGTTGATAGTGTACAAATGTTTTTTTGTTTTTGGCTGCACTATTGTAACAATGATTTACCATATTGATTATTAGTTTGTAGACTGGTGTCACTTTGGAGCTTTAGGGGCCTCTGTTGGGCTACTATTGTTGTGGACTAGAAAAGTAGTAAAGAAAGTTGATGGGGATGTGGAAAATTATTCAGTTTATGTAAGTTCAGATGTGTGGATGATCAATACAAGTCAATGTTTCAGGTGCCTGTGGTCCCAATTATGAGCATGACACTATAGGGGTTTGGTGGAGTCTTGGAAGAGATTTTGCTATGATTCCCTTTGAAAATTAGGTTTGATTTTTTTAAAGATTTATTTCATAGTGGATTTGTGCGTTAATATTAGAGTTTGTTACCCATAATAACTTCAAAGTTATCAAAGCTTTTAGAAAGTTTTATTATTTTACTTGAAAAGAGGATTCCCTTATAGCAGCTAAATCCAAAATAATAATAATAATTTATGATGGAAGCCATGCGATTAAGCTAATCTCTTGGTTCCCCTCATCAGAAGCCCAATTATTCTTAAAGCTAACAATTCAATGTTCTCCAGTAGTCCTTTTCTCATGAGGTTCATCAATCTCTAGTGGAAGATAGTGCTCCCCCTGCTCAAGACCTCCAAGGTATTTCACTTCATCATCATCCCATGCAGCCTTAACATCTTTATATTCTTCATCACCTACCACTTCCTCTTCTGAAGAACTATCAGGCAATTAGAATTTTACCCTTTTGGTATCAACACCGTTAATTCCAACTCTCAACTTTGGAGTCTTCTCAAAATTTTAATCTCATTGAACTTCTTCTTACAAGTCTTCACATGAGTCCTACACATACCGCAACATGCATGTTTTCTTGCAACAACCATTGGCTCCTTAGTAAGTTTCCATTTTCCATTACCAAGATAGTTACAATAACCCGCTCGATTCATAGCCAATGTAGAAAACACATTCATCCTTAAATCTTGGAACGTGTTGCACATGCTTCAACATCATTGTGCTACCAACGTTTGTTTTGATGCACACATCACTATTTCCAACAATTTTTGAGTAATTAGGATTAGCCATCTTTACTATACCAAAGTCTCCTGCTTTGTACGTGGTAAGCAATCCCTTCATAGGGATAACAAAGTGGGAGGCTACATAATCAACAACCCACTCAACATCATTATTAGCAATATGCTCACACTTTTGCTCTTTAGTAGAGAGCACCATAACATCCTTAGCAATCACAGTAGCTATAGTATTTTTCTCACTATCATTCCTTTCATATTTTCATTTATTTTGTTCTTTATTCCTATGCCAGCAATCTCTTCTTAAGTGACCTTTTTTCCCACAATTGAAGCATTCTCTAGTTTCCTTGAACTGAGATCTATCTCTTGATTGTGACCTACCATTGAATTTTTGATCATTAGGTCCTTTGCTTCTACCTTTGATCTTGTTCTCAATGACAAACACTTGATCTTGTTCATTGTCTATATTCGCATCTCTTTTGCAAACCTCTTCACTTAAAATAAAATCTCAAATATCATCATATTTGAGTTTGGTTTTCCTTGTAGAATTACTCACCGCCATTCTCTTGGTTTCTTAATTGTTTGGTAAAGAAGCCTGTACATTTTTAGACCCCTTAAAATACAATCAGATTAACCTAGTTATTTAGCCAAGTGATTACTTAGTCAAATTATCAGATCTAGGTTAGCAAATAAATTATATCAATGTAAAGTGCGGAAAATAAAGAACACAAAGATATGATGACCCAGGAAACCAAACTGGTAAAAACCTAGGAAGATTTACCTAGATATCCTCAAGGTAATCTGAATTCACTATGAAAGAATTGATGTTTACACAATAGCGACTTAGACCATTAACATCTTATTGCTACCTTGAGTAGGAAACTTACTACCATGACCACGTGATAGCTCCGAGTCCACAGACTACTTCTTTCTTGAATTTCCAGCAAGCACAAGCACACCTGTTTGTGTATCTTTAAGCTCTTGAATGTAGCAACTGAATGATCACCAAGTTCTTAACATAATCTTGAAACTTGGAAACCCTAAGTATGTGTAAAGGCAACCACCTCTTGATCTCACAAAAGATTCACACACATAACATAAGAAGCATATTAAAACGTGGCCAGGGTTTTTCCTTTTATACTTAAGACAAAACATAAAACCCTACACGTCAAACGGGCTAGGGCTGAGTTCGAAAATTCTGCAGGAAAAAAATCTACACGACTTTTGATTGGTCGAGTCTAATTCTCGATCAATCAAGCCAAGCAAATTTAACCAATAAATTCTGTAGTACACTCGATTCCAACTTTACACATAAACAAACTTTGAGCAAGTCTAAAATAAGACTAAAACCTGTTTTGATCATGGTTTGCCAACATTACAAAATGAAGTTCTAATACATTAGTTCCTAATAACTTAGAACTAGGGACGACCTAACATAATTTGGGGCCTAAGGTGAAAAATTTATACGGAGCCTTTAATATGTAAATATTAATTAAACAAAATTATTTAATACTAATCAAATTAAGGTTAATTTGATACATTAAATACATAAATAATACCAACTAGACTAATGTTAATTTCATATAAAGAATTGAATATCATAGTTGAATTATAAATATTAATAAAAAGAAATAAAAATATATTGCGATTGAAAAAGATACTTTATTTTGGATATAAGACGATACATAGTTAAATAAAGTTGTAATCTAATTTTTAATTTTATATTTTGATTTTAAGAGAGAGAGAGAGAGATAGATATTATTTGGTGTATGGTTTTGTAGGATATTAATTTACAAAAATCATAGTCTCAAGCTATTAGGGGAGATTAATCTATAATTGATGCTTTAACATATTGGCAACATCTTTTTGAAATATTTTAGGGCTTCAATTGAGTTAAGGTTCTATTGGTCTCATACTTTGAGAGTCTTAATAGAAATGAAAAAGAAAAATGTGCTAATTAAAAGCACTATAAAATTTTTAAAATATAATGTGATATTATCTCTCATTGATAAACTTCATCAATTTAACTAATGAATATTTATATCACATTTTTTGTTATTAATAACATGGCAATTTGTAAGTCA
The DNA here is from genome assembly GCA_029955605.1 of Quercus engelmannii. Lineage (NCBI taxonomy): Eukaryota > Viridiplantae > Streptophyta > Magnoliopsida > Fagales > Fagaceae > Quercus > Quercus engelmannii. The sequence goes on from JARPSG010000002.1 coordinate 5,423,102, forward strand.
ATAGTAAAATTTGTACATCACTAATAAAAAAAAGTACAACCTTTAGAAAATATATATGATTTTATAAAAATTTGGGCCTTTAACTATGAAAAGTGGGGCCTTTTTTTCCGAAGGAATTTTTTTTTTTTTTTTGGTGGGGCCTTAGGCCTAGGTCTAACTTGCCCAGGCCTTGAGCCGACCCTGCTTAGAACCTAGCAAACTCCCCCTTTGGCAATCCATGACAAAACACAAACTTAACAAAAAGCTCAAAGTTTACAAAAAACAGCCCATAATAACAAATACTGCCCATTACAACAAATTCAATCTAACTACCATCTATCAGTTGCAACTGTAGACAGTAGCACGACTGAATCAACCTGTATATTTCCTGAAATACTAAATAAACGCATAAACGCATGTGTGGAAAATACAAGTAAATCAAAAATAAATTCTTGATAACACACAACACAAAATAAAGACATATATCATGAATAACTCATAAATATAAATCAATAAGCAATGTGAAACAAGAAACATAAACAAAACAAAGTATCTCCCCCTAACATGAATAGCCCAAACAAAATAAAGAATACATCATGAGCCAAAAAAAGTAAATACATGATGAAGCGCCTAGATACAATCTAATAGCTCCACAAGCTCCACCAAAATAAAATCTCCCCCTAACTACAAAAACCCTCTACAAATGTACTCCCCCTTTTTGTGATGAAATGCCAAAGGGAAATCAGAGTCCATCATCAAAAGGAGGTGGTGGAGGTGGCAGAGGTGATGGTCTAAAATGCTCCAACTCTACTCCTAAAGCACGGATCTCATCAAGCAAGTCCACCAAAAGCTGACCATGAGCCACATGAACGGTCATGATAGTCTCCAACGTACATCGAATGTCTGAATCATCTAAAGTAGATGGTGAAGGAACAGCAGTAGTAGCAACAGGATCAACAGACGCGTTAGCCAAAGTATCACCTGCAGAAGTGGGAGGGGGGTGCGACACCCGAAGGCTCAACTCTAGGACGTTTAAAGCTTGCTCTCAACTGAGCAACCCTCTGCCTAAGGAAGGTGGCACCAATGGGAGCGATAATGTGAACGGGCTCAGACGCAGGGAAATCCTCTAACCCTAAATGTAACAAAATCCTATGGATAAAGATGTGAAAGAAAAAAGAATGAGCAGTAGAAGAACTCCTATAAACCTCAGTCATAGAACGAAGAATCAGATGAGGAAAACTAATAGTAGCACCAGTAACAAGGGCATACAAAAATGCACAACACTCCAAAGGAATGGTATGCATATGAGAAATAGGCCACAAGGAATGATAGGCAATCCTAAAAAAGAGCTAATGAGTCTTAGTGAGCTCAACAATAGTGATCCGAGGATCAGAATCCCACTGGATAGAAGACCCAGTAATGTATGACATGATGTCATCAAGAGGTGGAGACTTAAGGATAGAAGACCCAGGCTAAGATCTTTTCCAATGCTCATTATGATGGATTTCAAATGAATTTTTGACTTGTATTTTCTGATACACTCAATCAATTAGAGATTAGAAAAACAAGATGTATTTGAAAACAAAGATCTTTTCATGCCGATTATAGCCATGACAACAGGGGTTAATAGATCACACGGCAAAGATTAATCATAATCAGAGTGTGCCTTCTCTAATACCACTTGATCGTCCAAGAATGTATTGACCCCTTGTGATAAATTAACAAATTGATTTAGCCAAGTTAATTAATTAATTCAATTAACATGCAAAACGTGTGGTAGCACAAACAAATCACCAACTAAGTAAATATGCAGCAGAAAATAAAGTTGACATGGTGATTTGTTTACAAATGGGGAAAACCTCTAAGGCAAAAATCCCACCGGGTGAATTTAAAGTCACAATTCCCGAGAATTCACTATTATTACAACAAGCATTTAAAAGTTAAGGAATCTCAGTACCTTATACGAACCTATGATTGAATCATTACCCCAATACCTAATTGGACTTGTTCTATAGTGACAATCTCTCATTCTCAATACACGGCTCCCAGTACGTGACTAACCAATCGATGCGCAGATCCCAATACACGACTTATTCACCAACTTGAGAAAGATGTTGACTGCAAAGTTTTTCAATTCATTAACAGGATGAAGATCACTAAGCTCCTTGGTCATAAAACCCAACAGTATAAAAACGCAGCAAATTCTTCAAGAGAAAAATGAACTAGGGAAAATTCTATTTCTGGTCGCAATTTGCTTGAACAAAACTTAGCCTCACACTTACACAACCTTTGACGGCCCTTAAAATAATCCTTATATATGTTTAGGGTTGTGAGAAAGAAAAACCTAAACATGTACACACATATTGGAATGAAATCAGATCTGAAAAACTAATTTTCATAAATCTCGATAGATAGCTTATCTATCAAGCAGCAGTCGAGCATTAGGCTAAAGTTGCCTTTTAAACCTCGATAGATTCTATCTGTCGAGCTTTAAAATCCAGCACTTCTTCACTTGATTCTTGGAAAGATTTACATGGCTTTAACACTTGAACTTGAAACCTTGTTACAAGTAAAGTGCATTTTGTCAAAGGATTAGCCAATTCTATATTTATATATGTTTCTAACATGATTCACATATTTGATGAGTCCATAAAAACCATTAAGTTCATCCATCTTAATGGACAATTATTGAGTCATTAGTAGGCCATCTAAGATAGATGAGTAACCGCCCAATACATTCAATAACGACCATCAAAAGTGTTAGGACATATCTGAATCATGTTAGGAACATATGTCATTTAGAATTGACTAATTCTTTGATAAAAATGCACTTTACTTGTAGTTGAGTAGATCTAGGATATGTTTAATACTTCAAGGAACAAGATTTCAAGTCCAAGTGTTGAACCCATGCAAATCTATCCAAGACTCAAGTGAAGAAGTGCTGGATTTTAAAGCTTGACAGCTAGCTCGATAGATAGAATCTATCGAGGTTTAAAAGGTAGCTTTAGCTTGATGCTTGACTGCTGCTCAATAGATAAGCTATCTATCTAGATTTATGAAAATTATATTTTCAATTCTGATTTCATTCCAGTCCATGTATACATGTTTAGGTTTTCTTTTCTCACAACCCTAAACATATATAAGGATTATTTTAAGGGCCATCAAAGGTTGCACAAGTGTGAATAAAGGTTTCGTTCATGCAAATTGTGACCGGATATAGAATTTTCCCTAGTTCATCTTTCTCTTCTTGAAGAAGCAGCTACATTTGTACGCTGTTGGGTTTTGCAGCCAACATCTTTCTCAAGTTGGTGAGTAAGTCGCGTACTGGGATTTGCACATCAATTGGTTAGTCACATACTGGAAGCCGTGCATTAAAAGGAGAGATTGTCACTACAGAACAAGTCTAATTAAGCATTAGGGTAAGGGTTCAACTATAGGTTGGTACAAAGTACTGAGATTCCTTTACTTGTAATTGCTTGTTATGATAATAGTGAATTCTCGGGAGTGGTAACCTTAAAATCAGCCGGTGGGTTTTTTGCCTTAGAGGTTTTCCCCATTCGTAAACAAATCACCGAGTCAACTTTATTTTCCACTGCATGTTTACTTAGTTGGTGATTTTTTTATGCTACCATGCATTTTGATTAGAGTTAATCTTTATTGTGTGATCCATTGACCCCTGTTGTCATGGATAGAGGACAATTGTTAATTATACCTCCTTTATTTGATGGCACTAACTATGCTTACTGGAAAGTACGTATGTGAGCTTTCTTGCAGTCACTAGATGAAAATGTGTGACAAGCTATGGAGATAGGCTAGACTAAGCCAAAGGAAGCACGACTAACTTCAACAGTAGGGCATTGAATGCTTTATTCATTGCGGTCATGGATCAGGAGTTTAAGAAGATTTCCTCTACTAAAACTACCAAGGAAGCATGGACCATTCTCCAAACAACCTATGAGGGAACCAAGGCCATCAAGGACTCGGAACTTCAGAGGCTTACTACAAGCTTTGAAGAGATCAAGATGGAGAAGGATAAGCCATTCGATGAGTTCTATGCCGAGCTCAAGGACATAGTGAACTCAGCCTTTAATCTTAGGGAAACCATTTCCGAACCCAAGATTGTCAGAAAGGCGCTCAGATCTTTACTTGAGAGATTTCATGCCAAGATCACCATGATTGAGGAATCGAAGGACATCAACAAGATTCCTTTGATAGAGCTGGTTGGCAATCTGTAGACCTATGAGTTGGGTTTGACAAGAATCGAGAAATCAAGTAAGGGAAAGAGCATGGCACTGAAGGCCAAGAGCAGTGATACAGATGAGTCTTCTGACGATGAAGATTCTAAAATGAAATCCTATATTACACGACAGTTCAAAAAGTTTATGAAGAATGCCAATGCTAAATGTTAGGACGTATGTATTTCACATGTTAGGAACATGTCACTATTTTGTGTAATTGGTTAATCCTTTGACAAAACGCACTTCACTTGTGTTTGGGTAGATTTAGGATGTGTTTGATGCTTCAAGAAACCTTGTTTCTAGTTCAAGTGTTAAAACCATGCAAATCTGTCCAAGAATCAAGTGAGAAGTGCTAATTTTTTAAAGCTCGATAGCTGCTCGACACCTCTCGATAACTAGGCTATCTATTAAGCTCTTCATCTTATTTTTATCGTAATCTTGATACCTCTTAATAGCTAGGTCAATAGATTGAGCAACTTTCTGTCCCCTTGATAGCTCCTTGATAGCTCTTGATAGCATGCAAAAGATAGGCTCGATAGCTTCTCGACAGCTCTTAATCGATCGAGAATTACAAAATTTAGATTTCCAGATTTAATTTTTGGCCCATGCTTATGTATTTGTGTAGGGCTTTTTTTCTCACAACCCTAGACATATATAACACTTATTTCAAAGGCCGTCACATAAGAGAATACAAGGAGAATGAATTCAAAAGTTGACCGATGCCTTATTCTCTCTGAAAGAAGCTACTACGCCTTTGTGCCTTAGAGTTTCGTAACCAAATGCTTCTTGATCTTCATTGTTAATGAAGTGAAGAACTTTGCATCCAACATCTTCTTCAAGTTGGTGTGTTAGTCACGTGCTGGGAGCCGTGCATCATTGGTTAGTCACATATTGGGATCCGAGCAAAAGGGTGGCGTTTATATATTGAAGAGTTTAGAGGTTCTGAAGTGGTAGAAGGATTTTACTGTAAGTTCATCTATGGGGATTGTAGAGTCTAGGGACAAAGGTTTTGTACTAGATCTGAAACTTCTCTTTACTCTAGTGAATTACTTTTCGGGAACGTTTCCCCCCAAGTTTTTTACTGTGAAACTAGTTTGTTTCATTGGTTTTCCTGGGTCATCATATCTTGTCTTATTTATTTTTCCACTGCATGATTTTGACATGATATTAATGTTTGTTTGTTTTAAAAAGTTTTATTTATTATAAATCTAATTAACAACTTGGGTTTAATACTTGTTAATTCTATCAACCGGGGTCTAAATTTCCTAACAAGTGGTATCAGAGCGGGTATACTCTGATTGGATTAATTTCTTGAGTGTGATCCTTGACCCCCGTTGTCACGAATCGTGGACAATCTCTTTTGATTCCTCCTTTATTTGATGGAACTAATTAAGCGTACTGTAAAGTTCGTATGAAAGTTTTTTTACAGGTTCTAGGTGAACAGGTATGGCAAGCTATTGAAGTTGGCTGGATTAAGCCAAAGGAAGCGCCGATGAGTTGGGATGAAGCAACAATCATAGCTGCAAATTTCAACAATAGGGCCTTGAATGCCTTTTTTTTTTTTTTTTTTTTTTTTTGTGGGGTGACCAATGAGGAATTCAAGAAAATATCATCCACGGAAGTTGCCAAGGAAGCATGGACCATTCTTGAGACCACCTATGAAGGTACCAAGGCAGTAAAGACTGTGAAGGTTCAAAGACTCACTAGTAGTTTTGAAGAAATAAGAATGAAGGAGGATGAGACCTTTGATGAGTTCTATACTAAACTCAAGGATATTGTGAATTCTGCCTTCAACCTTGGAGAATCTATAGCAGAATCCAAAATTTTTAGGAAAATCCTTAGGTCCTTACCTGAAAGATTCCATGCCAAGATCACTTCCATTGAAGAAGTAAAGGACATTGATAAAATTCCTTTGACTGAGCTTGTACGGAACTTTCAAACCTATGAAATGGGATTAGGTTTAATGGGAAAAGGTGGAAGGAGTAGAACTTGGCTCTTAAGGGTATAGAGGAAGAGATTGAGGACTCTGAAAATAAAGATGAAAGTGAAGATGAAGATGAAGATGATGATGAGGACGAGGATCTAACCTTCATAACTGATAAGATTATCAAGTTTCTTCAATTTAGGAAAAAGGATAAAAGCAAACCTCCTAGGAAATCTAAATCCTCAAGGAAGGGCAAGAATGAGAAACCCGTCATCCAATGTCATGAGTGCAAAGATTTTGGTCATATGAGGATAGAGTGCCCAAACTACCTTATGAAGGAAAAGACCAAGGAGTCAAAAGATAAAAAGTTGGTTACTGCTTGGAGTGATACTAAGAATGACTCTTATGATAAGTATGTGGATGAATGTAGTCACGTTAAGGCTTTTGCTGGCTCAACCGATAAGGTGATTATGGAGAGTGCTAGTGACAATGAGGATTCTGATGATGATGAAGTACCAAAGAAGTTGACCCTTCAAGAAGCCTATGATAAGCTATGCACTAAATTCATAAAATCTAAAAAGACTTCTCATCATTGTAGAATAGAGCTTAATGAGGTAAAAACTGAAAAAGCTGATCTGTTAGTCAAACTAAATGAGACTACAAGGTTAATTGAGACTCTTGTAGTGGAGAACACCTCATTGAAAGAGAAGGTCAAGAATCTTGAGGTAAAGCTTAGTCAAGCTAGAACTCAAGTAGAGAGGTTGTCTAGTGCAAAGCTTGATGAGGTCTTCAGTGCTCAAAAGTCTAGTTTTGATAAGACTGGCTTAGGATATGTTGTTTCCTCCGACCCCTCCTCTTCCACAACTTCTGAATCAAGGACTGTCTTTGTGCCCCAATCTGAGAAAGTGTGATAAAGGTATGAAATTCGTAACTCATTTGTCTAATCCTAAATCGTTTGTTAGGCATCATGTTTATCACCATTGTGGTGTTTCTGGACACATCCATCCTAATTGCTTCAAGTTGTATCCTCAAAAGCAAGTGTCCAAACGGTCACAGATTTCCTCTTAAGGACCTACTGTAACACCCCAAACCCATACCAAGGATTTAGATGCATAACCTAACTTATAAATAATCAACCAAAATATACTGGAACAGAGCGTAATTAAATATCCACAAATAAACTTCAAATAATCAAAATCTTTCCTATGAAATTCATAAAACAAAAACTTTAACAATAGAGTCTCCAAATACAATCTCAAAGAGTTCCACAAATGCCAAACTTGCTATCCTAAGAAAATATACTAAAACAATTCATCAACTAACATAGCTCCAAAAGAAGTCTTCAATCTATGTCTCCAATGATCTACCACCAAAAGATATTCCACTGCTCTAATCTGAAAGGGTGGAGAAAGGGGGGGGGGGGGGGAGCTAGAAGCCCAATAAGAAACTACATAATATGAGGATGTCTTTCAAAACAAAACATTAGTATCATTAACAAAATATAGTCTTTACAAAACATTTACTATATAGCCTTAATAGTAATATAATATATTCTATAAAACTATTAGAAAGAAAACGTTTACTATAACATTGTAATCAGTAAATATAATGGTAACCACTTTAATTGAGCAAAATACACTAGATAGGTAGAAAAAATTTAATATAGTAATAAACAATTTTTCCACTTGTAACAGCCAATAACAATAAAACAATAGTTTGATGTGGAAAACATTAAACATTAGCCAGACAAAAACATAAGTTGCTAAACACTTGGTGGGTGATCCCCATAGGGAACAATAACACTAACCTCAAAGAGGCAACACTGGCTCCAAAGAGCAAACGATAACACTACACCACACCACAATAATACTACATCGGCCAAAGACCAATGCTTAACCCTATGTTGGCAAAGGTTGTAGACTGTCTAGCTAACCATTTGAAAACATTTTTACTATATTACAATATTGCCAATATTCATCATATATCATATAACAAATATTTTCTCAAAAATATAGTTTTGAGTTATTCTTTAACATATACAATTTCTAAACAATATACAAGAAATAATAAAATTCTAATATGTATCATGCATAGACAATGGTATAAGCTTTTGGAAACTTCACTTTTGCAATTATATATATATATATATACCAAAAATATATATAAATATATATGTCTTGAGAGACGTCGTGTTCTAAAGTCCATTTACTTCAAATCACCAAAACACGATAGATCTCAACTATCCAAGCTGATGTCACTTGAACCTAATACACAAATAGATGATTTTACCATGTTAAGCTGTACTTACACTATTTATATAAACCATTCATGCTATCCCTCTTCCAAAATCACATATGGACCTTTATACATCATACTTACATGTCAGATCCTACCAATGTATTTAACCAAAGGCCTATCATTAGTATTTAACACTTTACCATTAGATCCGAAATAATCCACAAGCATTAGTATTACTTACATCTCATGATAGTCTATTTAAATTGGATATAGGGAATTCGATCTCAATTGGGATATTGATATCATGTAATCTTATGACTCACCATGCTATGTACATCAATTTGACTCTTTACTCTCTACATATATATATATAAATACCTGTCATGCCACTTAATTAAGTCATAACACAGAAACTTCAAGAAATCTTATACCATCAACTTAGAGATATCTTGCACCATGTAATATTGTAATATAAACTCTACTGTATGGAGATAAACAACATGTATCTTTAACCTATGATACCACACACAATCAATAATTAGCTTGTTAACGATTACCTTGATGTCGTCTATGCCAAGTTTGGCAATAACCCTTTTTGCCGTAGCTTTTAGCATCCAGTGTCTCTCTCTCCCTTTCACGTGACTGACCTAAAAGACTCAGTATATATATCTCTAAAATAACACTCCAATTCAGTCTAGGAAGATCAATCTCACTCCAATTAGTACTTTTAAATAACACTCCTACTTGGACTAGAGTTTAAGACCTACTAAAACTTAAATAAGCTTCCAAGACTTTAATTCCCACTAAACTCATATCAAGGTTGTTTAGATGGACTAAAACTCTAAAGAATTCCAATAACACTTAAACTCCTAATCCAAATAGGTTTGTCTCTTATCCTTTTCCTTAACTGATAAGGACACTAAAAGTTTAATATGAATAATCCACAAAATAACTCTCACATTACATCTTTTACTTATTTTCTTTGTAGATATCATAATATAAAATAATATCACCTTCGAAATATATTAAATAATTCATCAATTTCACTTTAGAAGCAATAAAATTAAATTTAAGTGAGGCGGGTGTTACATTCTCCCCCTCTTATAAAATTTTCGTCCTCGAAAATTCAAACATACCTCAATTTACTAGTGCTTCAATCTTAGTAAGGTCCATTGTAATTCCATCTGTAAAGATCATATGTCCTAAGAACACCACTTTATTCAACTAGCACTCACACTTTCTCAATTTAGCATGCAACCTCTTGTCTCTTAAAATTTGCAAAACAGTCCTCAAAAATATCACTTAATCTGACCAAATGTCACTTCTTAAACTTAGCATATAATAATAATTTTTTTTTTAATTTTAAGAAAAGCGCCCCAAGGAAAATACACTAGGTCGTAAAACTCAAAGCAACATATCCTTTTCCTTAACCAATCCATATTATATTGTCTATAACCACACAATAATTACATAGACTCAACAACCATTGTTTCACTTCATAAAAGAAAAATAAAAAGATGGTACCTGACTTAGATTCCTCAACACCTTGCCCAGTAATGGCAAACAATCTTCCTTGGATTTTTGGCCTATGATTTATATCATTAGGCTCAGCCCTTGGCTCACTCTTCAGATCTGGGCAATCTTTGATAAAGTGTCCAGTTTTGCCACATTTAAAACACGCTCTTGACTCTAAATAACATGTTCCACCATGAGCCTTTCCACATCTTGGACAAGTCTTATGTGCCTTCTTGTTTGAATTAGGCACCCCTTGCTTCTTGAATGAAATTTCACTAGAATTTCCCTTAAGAAAATTACTTTGATTTTGCTCCCTCTCCTGATCATTGGTCATTGAAAATTGATTGCAATTTCTCCATGCTATGAGAGCTCGATCTACCACCTCTGCATATGTTTCCAATTTGAACATGGAAACTGGTCCCTGAATTTCCTCCCTTAAACCCCTTTCAAAATGCCTAGCCTTCCTTGCTTCTGTGTCAACCATGTGTGGACCAAAGCGGGATAATTCAACAAATTTCCGCTCATACTCATACACTAATTGAGTATCTTGTGCTATGTGAATGAACGCAGCTTCCTTTTGGACCATTAAACTATTAGGAAAATACCTCCTATGAAAGACCTCAATAAAATGCTTCCAAGTTATAACTTCTCTCCCATGTGTCCTCTCTGTGGACTCCCACCATTCCAATGCATCACCTTTCAATAGAAAAACAGCATGGATAACTCATTACCCATCACTAACCTCCCTTGCCCTAAAGAGTCTTTCTATCTCCTTAGGCCAGTTGTCAGCCTCTATTGGATCCTTTGTACCCTTGAAAGTAGGAGGGTCAAGCTTTCTAAACTTCTCTAAAGCACTAGTTGGATTGGTGGCTCCTACTTGATGTTGCACTATATTGGTTAAGCCCCCAATGTCTTCAATAATAGCCTGAAGATTAACGGTTCCCTCAACATTCGATTGACCATTCCCTGTGTTCCTCCTTGGTGGAGCCATCTCTCTAAGCAATACAACGAAATATCATAAGTACAGATTTTAAATATCTTTGAAGGTAAAAACCAAACAAATAGATAGTCCAACAATCATTCCTACTTGCTCCCAAAAAAAAAAAAAAAAAAAAAACACTATGAAAGGTCAAACAATTCTAACACTAAAATTCCTAATGATCACACCCTTGTTCCAAAATATCTTAATAGTAAACCCATAAGTTGACAAAATCATAAACCTATGCTCTGATACCATAACTGCAACACTCCAAACCCATACCAAGGATTTAGATGCATAACCTATCTTATAAATAATCAACAATAATATAATGGAATAGAGCGTAATTGAATATCCACAAATAAACTTCAAATAATCAAAATCTTTCCTATGAAATCCATAAAACAAAAACTTTAACAATAAAGCCTCCAAAAACAATCTCAAAGAGTTCCACAAATGCCAAACTTACTATCCTAAGAAAATGTACTAAAACAATCCATCAACTAACATAACTCCAAAAGAAGTCTTCAACCTATGTCTCCAATGATCAACCACCAAAAGATATTCCACTGCTCTAATCTAAAAGGGTGCAGAAAGGGGGGTGAGCTAGGAGCCCAATAAGAGACTACATAACATGAGGATGTCTTTCAAAAAAAAACATTAGTATCATTAACAAAATATAGTCTTTACAAAACATTTACTATATTGCTTTAACGGTAATATAATATATTCTATAAAATTGTTAGAAAGAAAACATTTACTATAACATTGTAATCAGTAAATAAAATGGTAACCACTTTAATTGGGCAAAATACACTAGATAGGTAGAAACAATTTAATATAGTAATAAACAATTTTTCCACTTGTAACAGCCAATAACAATAAAACAATAGTCTGATGTGGAAAATAGTTTGATGTGGAAAACATTAAACATTAGCCAGACAAAGACATAAGTTGCTAAACACTCGATGGGTGATCCCCATAGGGAACAATAACACTAACCTCAAAGAGGCAACACTGGCTCCAAAGAGCAAACGATAACACTACACCACACTACAATAACACTACATCGGTCGAAGACCAACACTTAACCCTGTGTTGGCAAAGGTTGCAGACTGTCTAACTAACCGTTTGGAAACATTTTTACTATATTACAATATTGCCAATATTAATCATATATCATATAACAAATACTTTCTCAAAAATATAGTTTTGAGTCATTCTCTAACATATACAGTTTCTAAACAATATACAAGAAATAATAAAATTCTAATATGTATCATGCATAGACAATGGTATAAGTTTTTGGAAACTTCACTTTTGCAATTATATATATATATATATATATAAATATATACGTCTTGAGAGACATCATGTTTTGAAGTCCACTTACTTCAAATCACCAAAACACGATAGATCTCAACTATCCAAGCCGATGTCACTCGAACCTAGCACACAAATAGATGATTTTACCGTGTTAAGCCATACTTAAACTATTTATATAAACCATTCATGCTATCCCTCTTCCAAAATCACATATGGACCTTTATACATCATACTTACATGTCAGATCCTAACAATGTTTTTAACCAAAAGCCTATCATTAGTATTTAACACTTTACCATCAGATCCGAAATAATCCACAAGCATCAATATTACTTACATCTCATGATAGTCTATTTAAATTGGATATAGGGAATTCGATCTCAATTGGGATATTGATATCATGTAATCTTATGACTCACCATGCTATGTACATCAATTTGACTCTTTACTCTCTACATATATATAAATACCTGTCATGCCACTTAATTAAGTCATAACACAGAAACTTCAAGAAATCTTATACCATCAACTTAGAGATATCTTGCACCATGTAATATTGTAATATAAACTCTACTGTATGGAGATAAACAACACGTATCTTTAACCTATGATACCACACACAATCAATAATCAGCTTATTAATGGTTACCTTGATGTCGTCTATGCCAAGTTTGGCAATAACCCTTTTTGCCATAGCTTTTAGCATCCAGTGTCTCTCTCTCCCTTTCACGTGACTTACCTAAAAGACTCAATATATATATCTCTAAAATAACACTCCAATTCAGTCTAGGAAGATCAATCTCACTCCAATTATTACTCTTAAATAACACTCCTACTTGGACTAGAGTTTAAGACCTACTAAAACTTAAATAAGCTTCCAAGACTTTAATTCCCACTAAACTCATATCAAGGTTGTTTAGATGGACTAAAACTCTAAAGAATTCCAATAACACTTAAACTCCTAATCCAAATAGGTTTTAGTCTCTTATCATTTTCCTTAACTGATAAGGAGACTAAAAGTTTAATATGAATAATCCACAAAATAACTCTCACATTACATCTTTTATTTATTTTCTTTGTAGATATCATAATATAAAATAATATCACCTTCAAAATAAATTAAATAATTCATCAGTTTCACTTTAGAAGCAATAAAATTAAATTTAAGTGAGGCGGGTGTTACACCTACACCTTTGTTTGGAGAGTTATTAAAAGTCTTGAGCTTTTTAACTCAATTTCAGGAGAATTTAATTCTTCTATGCCCTTTAGTAGACATACTAGGACACGTGCCTTTTCATCTTCATAGCCAGACTCATGCTGTATGGGTGAGAAAGGAGCCTAAGACTTAATTGTCTTTTCTGTTTATCCTCTGCTTTAATTCTTTCTATCTAAAGGAGGGCTCTCTTTACATGATTTCTTATCTACTTTTGAAATCATGCTTTCATGCATCTGCACCCTTCTATCATGCCTTCACGTATATGCATATTTCTTTCATGCTTTCATGTTGTTTGTCTGTTTTGTTTGGTTGTTTAGTTTTTATTTTTTTTATTTTTGTTTTCAAAATAAAACTAAAAAGGAAAAATCAGAAAAATACAAAAACAGTGTGTGTTTTGTGTACATTGGTACTTATGTACCTTGGATGGCCATTGAAAGAAAGTTTTCTAAACTTTGTATCTTTTGTAACTTAGATGAGCATTTTTATACACAACTATGCAAGCGAGTTTTATGGCTCATGCTTGTGATGAGTAAGATTAAGTAATCTCTTGTACTTAACACACGTATCACTCTTTTTGATGGGAATGACTAGAAAATCCTAAGAGAAAATCACAAATAACATCTCACCACTGTTGCCCGCCAATCATAAAATGACATTTGTATGCTTCGGCATTGCAAAAATAGAATGTCAAATGCTTAACATCATTGGGTATTTCTTTTCTATCTCTTATATGTCCATGCATGATTTGCTTAAAAAGAAAAATATGCAAAGAAAAATCAAAAGCAAAGAGATCAAAATGCTTTATATATGATTGCAAGTATGTATTCAAGGAGATGTGAGAGTTATAAGATGTACCTCGAAGGTGATAGTCTCCATCAAATAGTTACAATTATGTGTGAGTTTCTCATATCTCAAATCTTCATAACATGTATACACTTATGCAATCTTGGGATGTTTTTCACACACAACACGAAATATTATTTGCTACTTTTGATATATGCGCAGGTACAATGTGATTTGGCCATTGCGAGGTTTACATATGTTAATGTATGCTCACTAAATTGTTTTAACTTGTTTTCGAAATATAAAATTGGTTTTAGTGTGTGTGTGTGTATGTTTTGGATCTATTTCTTGTGCCCCCTTGATCATCCTTGATCATTTTTATGTCTCTCGGATGAAGCTTTCTAGCTTTTTGTACCCATTGTGAATCATGACAAAAAGGGGGAGAAATTGTGGAGACTTTGTGGTTTCTTTTTTTAAGATTCTACATGTCAGGGGAGAAATACATGCCTTTGTAAGGGGGAGATGTGTTTCATCTTGTTAGGGGGAGTGCTTACCTCCTTATTCTTGTACACCGGTCTTGTGACCATGTTTACATACATTGTGCTTATCTTTGATATATATATATATATATATATATATATGATGATGTATATCTTCTTCACCTACCTCTACATGTGTTGTTTCTTTTCTATCTCCATACATATGTTTCTTATATGTTGTATGCAATCTTATATTTTTGTTTCACACTAAGATGCCTTGATGAGTTTTGTTTAAAGTGTTTCAAAAATACAGGTTGTCAAAGTCTACTTGCCATAAACTCCCTTCTTGTAAAGTTTTTCAAGAGTTTGTGTTAGGATAGATTTTATTGTATCCAACAAGTGAATATGAGTTGAGTGATTTATGACTTCTCTCATATGTTCATTTGTTTGTTGTGGTTTTGCCACAGATTGCCAAAGGGAGAGATTGTTAGGACATATGTGTTTCACATGTTAGGAATATATGTCACTATTTTGTGTAATTGGCTAATCCTTTGACAAAACACACTTTACTTGTATTTGGCCAGATCTAGGATGTGTTTGATGCTTCAAGAGACCTTGTTTCAAGTTCAAGTGTTAAAGCCATGCAAGTTTGTCCAAGAATCAATTGAGAAGTGCAGATTTTTTAAAGCTCGATAGTTGCTCGACACCTCTCGACAGCTAGGCTATCTATCGAACTCTTCAGCTTCTTTTTATCACAATCTCGATACCTCTCGATTGCTAGGTCGATTGATTGAGCAACTTTCTGTCCCCTCGATAGCTCCTCAATAGCTCTCGATAACTCATAACAGATAGGCTTGATAGCTTCTTGACACCTCTTGATCAATCAAGAATTACAAAATTTAGATTTCTAGATCTGAATTTCGGCCTATGCTTATGTATTTGTGTAAGGTTTCTTTTCTCACAAACCTAAATATATATAAGGCTTATTTTAGAGGCCATCACATAAGAGAATACAATGAGAATGAATGCAAAAGGTGACTGGTGCCTTATTCTCTTTGAAAGAAGGTACTGCATCTTTACGCCTTAGGGTTTTGTAACCAAGTGCTTCTTGATCTTCATTGTTAATAAAGTAAAAAACTTTGCAACCAACATTTTCTTCAAGTTGGTATGTTAGTCACATACTGGGAGTCGTGCATCATTGGTTAGTCATATATTGAGATCCGTGTAAAAGGGTGGCATTCATATATTGAAGAGTTTAGAAATTCTGAAGCAGTAGAAGGTTTCTGCTATTTAACATGCTTTTGTTTGTTTGTTTTCAGTTTTTCTTTATTTTGTTTTTCATAAAAATAAAAGAATTTTTTTTTTGAAAATAAAGAAAAATACAAAAACAATGTGTATTTGTCTACATTGGTACTTGTGTACCTTGGATGGCCATTGAAACAAAGTTTTCTATATTTTGTATCTTTTGTAACTTAGATGAGTATATCAATGCACAACTAAGCAAGTGAGTTTTGTGGCTCATGTTTGTGATTTGTGATGAGTACGATTAAGTAACCTCTTATACTTAACACTTGTATCACTTTTTTTAATGGGAATGACTAAAAAATCCTAAGAGAAAGGCATAAATAACTACCTCACCACAGTTTCCCGCCAATTATGAAATGACATCTATATGCTTTGGTATAGCGAAAGTGCAATATCAAAAGCTTGACATCATTGGGCATTTCTTTTTTCTCTCTTATATGCCCATGCATGATATGCTTAAAAAGAAAACATGTAAAGAAAAATAAAAGCAAAAAGAATCAGAATGCTTTATATATGATTGCAAGTGTGTCTTGTAGGAGATGTGGAAGTTATAGGATATACCTCAAAAGTGATAATCCCCATCAAGCGGTTATGATTGCGTATGAGTTAAAAGTGATTTTCTCATATCTTAAATTGTCATAACGTGAGAAACTTGTGCAATCTTGCGATATTTTTCACACATAACATGCAAATTCTTTGCTACTCTTGATATTTGTGCAGGTATAATGTGATTTGGCCATCAAAAGAAATACATGTGTTAATGTATGCTTACTAAATTGTCTTGAATTATTTTTGAAATACAAAATTGGTTAGACTTGTTTAGTGTGTGTGTTTTGGATCTAAATGCTTGATATTTTTCTTGTTAAGAGATGTTTTTAAGAGCTTAAAATGTTGTTTGGATATTTGGTTGAGTAGCATGTTTGATTACATTCATATCTGTGTTTTCCTCTTTCTTGAAAAACTGTTTTTAAACAATCTCGATAGCTTCTCAATACCTCTCGATAGCTAGGCTATCCATCGAGCCTCTTGAGCTTATTTTCTCGATAGCTGTTATAACAATTTTGATCCATCAAGGTTTTTGAGATTTCTACTCAATAGATTCTCAATCCATCGTGGAAGATTTTGTATGCTTGATAGATTCTCGACACCTCTCAATCCATCGAGCTTTATGTTTTTCTATATAAAGGGTCAGAGCGATTTTCTCTTATTTCTCATCGATCTCTCTCGACAAAATCTATCTTCTCTCTCTCCCAAACACCTTAAACTCAACCTCTTCACATTCCCCACTTGATCTTTGGCCCAAATCAAGTTTTCTTCATTTGGTATAATCTTTTTCTCTCTTGCGTCATGCATTTCATTCATTTTTTACCTAAGTTTTGGGTTTTTGAAAAGTTTTTGGGGTTTTTCAAAATTGATGAGCTTTTCTCAAAATTTTTGGGTTGGGTTTTACTTAAATGAGTTTAAATCATCTTGCATTGCATCACATTTGCATTTTAACAATGATCATGCATTTTAGAAGTGTGTTTAATTTGTTGTAAATATGTGTTCTGGTAGGTTTAGATTAGGCTGAGCCCATATTTTTTTTTAATGCTGCATGTCACATGTTCATACATTTTTCATGCATAAGTACCTTTATTGATATTGAACTATTTGGTGCTTTTCTGTTTGTCCCTCTCTCTCTCTCTCCTTCTTTCGTTAGTTGCTCTTTGGCACCTAAACGAAAATCTGCTCTATCCTAGAACCTTCTTCGTTTTTGGGCATCTTCCTCTGACTATACTCCTTCACACGTTAGGTTCCGTGATGATAAAGCCTATAAGGACTTTTCAAAGAACTTTTCCCGACGTGCAGTCATTCAGAATGCCAAGTCATCCTATCAAATTTTTTCGATACTGACCTTCCCACTATCATCTACAGTAGAGGTTAGGAGTCACTATGTGGCATCCCGGTCACTTGCCATTCCATGATCATACAAGAGTTTTAATCTAACATGCACGATTTTGACTATTTTGTACCTCATTTTGTCACTTGCGTTCGGGGTATGCGCATTGTAGTCACTTTGGATCTTAAATCTGAGGTGCTACATGTATCGAGGGTAGCGCATCCTGACTACCCCAACTGTGATCATCCTAGGACTGTGTCCAAAGACGAACTCATGTCTCTATTCTATGAGACACCTTCTTCTTAGGGTGATTGTCAAAACACCCGTTGCTCAACCTTTGCTAAACGTTTGAGATTTCTTAATATGGTGATGACATTCGTTTTCCATCCATTGTCTCACTATAACTCTATTGTAGAGCCTCGTGCTCAATTTTTGTTATCCCACTTGGAGGATCTTTCTATAGACTTCCCTTCTCACTTCATTCTATCCCTTATAAATGCCTATAGGGATATGGCGACTTGTGATAAGCTCATTTTCCCTTTGGCTATCACGCGGATCATTGGCCATTTTTCTATCTCCTACCTCGAGTCAGACTACTTCTTCGTCATGTGTGCCATAGATATAACTACTGTTAGACAGAGCGAGGCCCAACTTCGACCGAGGTTACCACAAATCGAGATGGTGACTCCTCCGGCTTCTTCAGCTCCATCCACATTTGCTTCTTTTTCTTTTGCAGGTGGTGTGACCCTCGATGTGATCATGCCGTAACTTCATTGCATGGATGCTTGCCTTGACACTCTTAGTGATAAGTTATGTCAGGTGAACACCCGTGTTGGTCATATTACACGATGACAGGCTCACCTTGGTGGTTTTGTAGAGTCTCTCTCTCCTTCTCTAAAGGCATCTTAGGAAGATGATGAGGATGGTGACTCCGATGATGGTGATGCTAAGGATGAGGATGCTAGCTCTTCTAGTGACGATGAGATGGCTGCTTGAGTTACTTGCCCTTTGTCATTCATGAAAAAAAATAGTATGTGTTTGTATACATTGGTACTTGTGTACCTTGGATGGCCATTGAAACAAAGTTTTCTAAACTTTGTATCTCTTATAGCTTAGATGAGTATCTCAATGCACAAGTAAGTGAGCTTTATGACTCATGTTTGTGATGAGGATGATTAAGTAATCTCTTATACTTAATACTCATATCACTCTTTTTGACAAGGACTAAAAAATTCTAAGAGAAAGGCATAAATAACTATCTCACCACTAAAGCCCGCCAATCATGTATAACATTTGTGTGCTTCGTCATAGCAAAATTGTGATGTTTGTAGCTTGACATAATTAGGTATTTCTTCTCTCTCTCTTATATGCCCATGCATGATATGCTCAAAAAGAAAAAGAACATGCAAAGAAAATCAAAAGTAAAAAAGAATCAAAATGCTTTTAAATATGGTTGCAAGCGCATTTCTAGGAGATGTGGGAGTTATAGGATGTACCTTGAAGGTGATAGTCCCCATCAAGCAGTTATGATTGTGTGTCAGCAGTTATGATTGTGTGTGAGTGTATTTGATTTTCTCATATCTCAAATCGTCATAATATTAGACACTTATGCACTCTTTCTATGTTTTCACACATAACATGCAAATTCTTTGCTACTTTTGATACATGTGCAGGTACAATGTGATTTGGCAATCACAAAGAATATATGTGTTAATGTATACTCACTAAACCGTTATAACTTGTTTTTGAAATATAAAATTGGTTAGACTTGTTTAGTGTGTGTGGGTTTTGGATTTTTGAATGCTTTGCAATTTTTGTTGAGAGATCTTTTTGAGAGCTTATTATGTTGATTGGATCTATGTTTAAGTAGCTTGCTTGTTGCATTCATCTCTATGTGTTTTTCCTCTCTTTGAAAAACCTGTTTTCTTCAAGCTCGACAACTTCTCGATAGATCCTTGATAGATTCGCATCTATCGAGCCCCTCTTACTTCTTTTCTCGACAGAAGTTAGCACAATTTCGATCCATCGAGCTTTCTTGAATTTGTCTCGATAGCTTCTTGACAGCTTCTCAATCCATCAAGGTATTTTTTCTGTCGACAGATCCTCAACAGCACCTCGACATATTCACTTATGTTTGATAGGCGACAAACTGAATGACCCCTTGTGATATAAATTAATTAATTAATTAGCCAAGTTATTAATTAACCAATTTATCATGCAAACGTGTGGTAGCACAAACAAATCCCCAATAAACTAATTATGCAATGAAAAATAAATAACATGGTAATTTGTTTACGAATGGGGAAAACCTAATGGCAAAAACTCCACCGGGTGATTTTCAAATCACCACTCCCGAAACTCCACTATTATCACAACAAGCGATTACAAGTAAAGGAATCCCAAGTACCTTACCAACCTATAGTTGAACCCTTACCCCAATACCCAATTGGACTTGTTCTATAGTGACAGTTCCCCTTTTTGATGCACGACTCCCAAGTATGTGACTAACTAATTGCGCAGATCCCAGTACGTGACTTCAATCACCAACTAAGAAGATTGTTGGTTGCAAAGTTCTTCAGTTCATCCACACGATGAAGATCAAGAAAATGCTTGGTCACAAAACCCTATGGTGCACATACACATCAACTTTTTCAAGAGAAAGAGATGAACTAGGGCAAGAACTTTGTCTTAGGTCACAATTTGCTTGAACAGAGTTTGCTCAAAACTAGTGCAACTTGTGAACTGTTTGACAGCCCTTAAAAAAAATCCTTTTATATGTCTAGGGTTAGGAGAAAAGAAGGTCCAAAGACATATTCACGAATCCCAAGAAAATCATATTCAAATTCTGAAAATCTTAAACCTCGACAGATAGGAGGTGTCGAGCAGCTGTCAAGAAGGTGTTGAGCACACCGAACTTTGAACAGCTTTCTTAAGCTCGATAGATGCAGCTGTCGAGCCAGTTGTCGAGCTTTAATGAATGTGCACTATCAACTTGTTTTCTTGAATAGACTTGAATGCTTCAATACTTGATCTTGAAACATAGTTTCTTGAAGTATTTAAACACATCCTAAGTCTACCCGAATACAGGTAAAGTGTGTTTTGTCAAAGGATAAACCAATTACATATAATCATGACATATGTTCTTAATGTGAAACACATATGTCTTAACAATCTCCCCCTTTGGCAATCCGTGACAAAACCACAACAAACAAGTGAACATATGAGAGAAGTCATAAATCACTCAACTCATATTCACTTGTTGAATACAATAAAATCTATCCTAACACAAACTCTTGAAAAACTTTGCAAGAAGAAAGTTTATGGCAAGTAGACTTTGACAACCTGTATTTCTGAAACACTTTAAACAAAACTCATCAAGGCATCTTTGTATGAAACAGAAATAATAGATTGCATACAAGTATAAGAAACATGTGTATAAAGGGAGAAAAGAAACAATACATGAAGGGGTAGGTGAAAAAAAAAAAAAAAAACATAGATCAATATAAAGAAAGAGATAAGTACAATGTATGTCTATAAATGGTCACAATACCTCATGTACAAGAGTAATGTATCTAAAAAGAAAGAAAAGAAGAGATACATACTATCATCACTACATCCCTCAAAATGTGTTGACACTCCCCTTAACAAAATGGTCCTCTACTAACTCTCCCCCTAAGATAGACTACTCTCATACCAAAACTACTCTCCCTTTTTGTCACGAATGACAAAGGGTAAGAGTGTCAAGTAGATATCTCATCGATAGAGCTAACATCTCCATCAGCATCATCCGAAGCATCATCGTCATCACAATCATCATCATCCTCATCCTCAGAATCAGAAGCCACGGGAGAAGGTGGTGAAGGAGTAGCCTCAGGAGCAAAACCACCCATGGACGCCTGTCACTGTGCAATACGACTGACATGAATGTTCACCTGATACAACTCCGTAGAGAGTGTATCTAGGCGAGCATCCATGCGCTGCAGTTGCGCCATGATGTCTCCTAAAGTCACATCGCCCGAAGAAGAAGGAGGAGTGGATGTGGATGGAGCAGAACGGGATGGAGCTGAATGGGAAGGAGGAGCTATTAAATCCGATTGCCGCGATCGAAGCTGGGCCTTGCTATGTTTAACGGTAGCATAATCTATGGCACACATGACTGTAAAATGGTCGGAAGAAGGAAAAGGAATGGAAAAATTTTGTAAGATCCTCGTCATAGCGGAAGGAAAAATGAACTTATCACGGGAAGCCAAATCTAGATGAACATCTATAATCGACAGAATGAAATGAGAAAGGAAATCTATAGTAAGATGCTCAAGAAGCGACAACAAAAATCGAGCACGAGGCTTTGTAATGGAGTTATAGTGAGAGAGTGGATGCAAAACAAAGGTCATCACCATCTTTATGAATCTAGGACCTTTAGCAAAAGGTTGACATGGTGTAAACAGACGCTCACCTCAAGTAGAAAGGTGCTCATAGAAAACAGACATGAGCTCATCCCTGGACATAGTCCTCAGACACTCACAACTAAGATAGTCAGGAAACTCTATCCTAGGGACCCGAAGCACATCCACAACAAGTTGCGGTGTGATAGCAATGCGCGTACCTCGAACGCGAGTCAAGAAAGAAGGTACTGAACGATCAATCCCGTGTAAGTTGGAGTAAAACTCCTGGATAAGTATGAGAGGACAAGTGACCGGGATCTCACACAGTGACTCCCATCCCCTACTGTGAATGACAGAGCGAAGGTCGGTGTCAGCAAAGTCTGACAAAATTACTTGGCGTTCCGAATGAATGCCTCATCTAGAAAAGTTCTTTGAAAATGCCTTAAAGGCATCATCATCACGAAACCAGATATGAGATAGAGTAAGATCAGATGATCAAGAAGTACCGGAACGAAGAGGGTTCCGTGCAGGAGTGGATGTATGCTTGCCATAGACATGACTATCGTAAACAAACAAAAAGGGAGAGAAAGAATGACAATCAGAAAAGTCCCAAACAAATTCAAATATAACAAGTATATTGAAAAAGAGTACGTATGCATGAGAAATGCATGAACATGTGACATGCAAAAGAAATTGCATCATAAGCTCAACCCAATCCAAACCTATCAGCACACAAATAGATAGCACACATCTAAATGTATGACAATATCATTATAATGCTAATGTGATGCAATATATGAGGTTTTAAACTCATTTAAGTGAAAACCCATCCCAAAATTTCAATAATAACTCATCAATTTTGAAAAAACCCAAAATATTTTTAAAAATCCAAAACCTAGGTTTCAAAACATGAAGTCGAAAAGCTATCGATCGATCCGCTAGGTATCGAGAAGCTGTCGAGGATGCAGAACCATTCTCGATTGATCCACCAGGTATCGAGAAGCTATCGGGATTGCGATTAGAAAAAGCTAAAGAAGCTCGACATACAGCTAGGTATTGAGGAGGTATCAAGGAGGTGTGGAGCTAGCATTTAAAACCCGTTTTTCGAGATGAGAAAAACACAGACATGAATGCAATCTAACGTGCAACTCAACCAACGATCCAATCAATATATTAAGCTCTCAAAATCATCTCTCAATTAAAAAATTAGGCACGTGGATCCTCAAAAACACACACAGAGATCCTCGACAGCACCTCGACATATTCACTTCTATTCGACAGGCCACAAACTGAATGACCCCTTGTGATAAAAATTAATTAATTAATTAGCTAAGTTATTAATGAATCAATTTATCATAAAAACGCGTGGTAGTACAAACAAATCACCAATAAACTAATTATGCAGCGGAAAATAATTAGCATGGTGATTTGTTTACAAATAAGGAACACCTAACGGCGAAAACCCCACCAGGTGATTTTCAGGTCACCGCTCCCGAAACTCTACTATTATCACAACAAGCGATTACAAGTAAAGGAGTCCTAAGTACCTTACTAACCTACAGTTGAACCCTTACCCCAATACCCAATTAGACTTGTTCTGTAGTGACAGTTCTCCTTTCTGATGCACGACTCCTAAGTACATGACTTCAATCACTAACTAAGAAGATTGTTAGTTGCAAAGTTATTTAGTTCATCCATATGATGAAGATCAAGAAGATGCTTGGTCACAAAACCCTACGGTGCACATACACAGCAACTTCTTCAAGAGAAAGAGATGAACTAGGGTAAGAACTTTATCTCCGGTCACAATTTGCTTGAACAGAGTTTGCTCAAAGCTAGCGCAACTTGTAAACTATTTGATGGCCCTTAAAATAGTCATTTTATATGTTTAGGGTTAGGAGAAAAGAAGGCCCAAAGACATATTCACAGATCCCAAGAAAATCATATTTGAATTCTGAATGTCTTGAACCTTGACGATAGGAGGTGTCGAGCAGTTGTCGAGAAGGTGTCGAGCACACCGTACTTTGAACAGCTTTCTTAAGCTCGATAGATGTAGCTGTCGAGCTTTAATGAATTTGCACTATCAACTTGTTTTCTTGAACAGACTTGATGGTTTCAATACTTGATCTTGAAACATGGTTTCTTGAAGTATTTAAACACATCCTTAACCTACCCAAATACAAGTAAAGTGCGTTTTGTTAAAGGATAAGCCAATTACATACAATCATGACATATGTTCTTAATGTGAAACACCTATTTCCTAACACTGTTGAGATTTAGTGCTTAACGGATCTTGATAGCTCATCGATCCATCGAGCTGCAATTTCTATTTAAAGGCTAAGCGCGAAATCAAATTTCATTTTCTCTTCTCTCTCTTGACAAAAACACTTTTCTCTTGCCCCAAACACTTCTCCCTCACTCAAATCTCTCTACGCATTACATTTTCGGCCTCTACCAAGATCAAATCATTTGGTTTGTGTCCTAAAACCTTCATTTTTCATGCATTCATGCATTTTAGACCTAGGTTTTGGGGGTTTTGAAAATTTTTGGGATTTTTGAGAATTTTGTGAAATTTGTGGGTTGGGTTGTGTTTTTTTGGTGTAATATGCTCATGTCTTGCATTCCACTAGCATTTTAACAATGTTTCATGCATTTAGATGTGTGCTTGACTATTGAAAATTGTGTACTAGTAGGTTTGGATTGGGTTTCAACCCATGATGCAATTTAGTTTTATCACGTCACATGTTCATGCATATTTCATGCATACATACTCTTTCATTTCTATTTCTAGATTGTGATTGTGTTCTGTTTCTCTCTCTCTCTCTCTCTCTCCCTTTCTTTCTCTCTCAAATAGATTACGCATGGCACCCAAGCACAAAACTACTCCAACTTGAAACACTCTTAGTTCCAGGTCTTCTTCTTCTGATCCCGTTCCCCTTCTTCACGTTTGGTTCCTTGATGGAAAGGCCCAGGAGGACTTCCTTAAGAACTTTCAGAAACGTGGCGTTCATCCGGAGCGCCATGTCATTCTATCGAACTTTTCTGACACTCCTCTACCCGGTGTCATTTGGACTCGGGGATGTGAATCACTTTGTGAGATACCTTTAAGGTGCCCTATCATGTTTATACAGGAGTTTTACTCCAATATACACGGTATTGATACCTTTGTACCTCTGTTAGCCACGACACTTCAAGGTTCACGTATCGTAGTCACTCTAGGTCGAATATCCAAGATATTACATGTCTTGAGGGTATCGCATCTTGATTACCCCGGTTGTCAGCATCTTAGGACTGTGTCCAAAGACGAGCTTCTGTCTCATTTCTATGAGAAACCTTTCATATTGGGTGAGCTTCAAAACACCCTATGCTCAGGCTTTTTGAAACACTCCACTATCTCACTATAACTCTATCACAGAGTCTCATGCTTGATTTTTGTTGTCCCTCTTAGAGGATCTTACTATTGACTTCCCTTCCTACTTCATTACTTCCATCATTGAGGTTTATTAGGATATGGCAACTCCTGATAAGCTCATCTTTCCTTCAGCTATCACATAGATCCTTTGCCATTTTTTTTAATTTCTATTCCTGATTCTCCTTATTACACCATTATGGGTTCCATCAGCACATCTTCTGTTCAGAGGAGTGAGGCCCAGCTTTGACTAAAGCGGCCACAAACAGAGTCAATTGATCCTGCAGCTTCTGTTGTTCCTTCCACCTTTGCTTCTTCTTCCTTGGGTGGTGGTGTGACCCTCGACGCTATCATGGTGCAACTTCAGCGCATTGATGCTCACCTTGACACTCTCACTGATGAGTTGTGTCAGGTGAACACCCGTGTCGGTCGTATTGCACGATGACAAGATTGCCTTGATGGTTTCGCCGCTTCTCCATCTCCTTCTTCGGAGGCTTCGGCAGATGAGAATGGCGATGATGGTGATGACGATGAGGATGAGGATGCTAGCTCTTCCAATGATGATGAGATGACGACCTCTCAATGACTTACCCTTTGTCATCTGTGACAAAAATGGGGAGTAATTTTGGGATGAGAGTAGTTTTGTATTTAAGGGGAGAGTTAGCATAGGACATTTTTGTTAGGGGGAGTGTCTATACATTTTGATGGATGTAGTGAGGATTTTATGTACTTTTCTTTTATTTTCTTTGGTTACATTATCCTCTTGTACACCGGTCTTATGGCCATTTATTTATGACATACATTGTATTTATTTTCATATATATATATATATATATATGATGATGTATGTTATTTTTCACCTATCTCTCCATGTGTTATTTCTTTTCTCTCTTTATACACATGTTTCTTTATGTATACAATCTTTATTTCTATTTCACACTAAGATGCCTTGATGAGTTTTGTTTAAAGTGTTTCAGAAAAAATAGGTTGTGAAAATCTATCATGCCATGAACTCTCTCCTTGCAAAGTTTTCCAAGAGTTTGTGTTAGAATTAGATTTTTTTTGTATTCCAACAAATGATTATGAGTTTTGTGATTTAAGACTTCTCTCATGATTCATTTGTTTGTTTTGGTTTTGTTACAGATTGCCAAAATGGGAGATTGTTAGGACATATGTGAGAATTGTTAAAGACATATGTTATGTAAATTCGCTAATTCTTTAACAAAACGCACTTTACTTGTAATTGGGTAGATCTAGAATAGGTTTAGTAATTCAATAAACAAGTGTTCCAGTTTAGTATTAAAGCCATGCAAATCTGTCCAAGAAACAAGTGAAAGAGTGCTGTTCATTAAAGATCGACAAATATCTTGACAAAATCATATCTATCAAGGTTTAATGTTGAAGCTCGATAATAGCTATATCTATTGAGAATTACGAAATTAGAATTTCTAGATCTGATTTCACGCATATCCATGTATATTTGTATAGGGTTTCTTTTCTCACAACCCTAGACATATATAAGGATTATTTTAAGGGCTGTCACACGATGATGCAACTTGATGTAAAGTGATTATACATACATATTGTGATCGGAGACAATTTGCCCTAGTTCATCATGTTCTCTATGGAAGCTACTGCGCCAAGGGTTTTGTAAACAAGGAGCTTCCTAATCTTCATTATTGGATGAACTAAAGAACTTTCTAGCCAACATTTTCCTCAAATTGATGTGTTAGTCACATACTGGGATTTGTGTACCTTGGTTAGTCATGTATTGGGATTCGTGCTGCTACATTACAAGTCCAATTAGGTATTGAGGTAAGGATCCAACTATAGATTGGTATTAGGTATTGGGATTCCTTTTACTTGTAATTGCTTGTTTTGTTAATGTGGATTTTCGGGAGTGGTGACCTTAAATTCACCCGGTGGAGTTTTGCCTCAATGGTTTTCCTTATTCGTAAACAAATCACTTATGTCAAATTTATTTTCTGCTACATTTAACTTAGTCGGTTATTTATGGTGTTACCATGCTTATTGCATGTAATTAAATCTAATTAATTCACTAGGCTAATTAATTGATTAAGTTAGCAAAGGAATCAATACATTCTTGGCCTATCAAAAGCTTTGGGGATTTGCCAAAAGAAACTAGTGAGGCTTGGCGTATGCAATCGAGTGGTATTGTGGGATCCAGAAAGCTAGTGAAGACAAGATTTCATGAAGTCTATTGGTAGCTGGAGGTTGGAGGACTCAAGTACATGGGGTAGACTAGACTTGGAGGGTCTTTTGTTATTCTTTTTCACTAGTGGATATGTTTTGACTTGAAGGGTCCCAGAGAGGTTTTTCACCAAGTTCTTCAGTTTCCTCTTTGATAACACGTCTTGGAGTTATCTTGTATTTGCATCTTTATTTCCCTACTCTTTAAGCTTTCCTTTTATTGTTCATTGTAGTTGGATATGGCTTAGAGTAGTGTTATTGGTTTATTGCGCTTCATTTACTCTTATTTTGCACTTAAATAAGTTAGAGCAAAAACAAGTAAGTCGTAATTTTAAATTTGAGGGTCTAAACAAGCATTATTGTTTCACACTAATTTGAGCTTTCAATGGTGTCAAAACTTTCCTAAAATGGATTGTTAACAATTGCCCTAAGGGCACTTGTTAGCATGACCCTTCTTTAAAAATGATTTTGTTAACGAATAACATAAAGAAAATGGTTAAATTGCATTTAATATTTTATAAAATAATATTTTTATTTATTTTTTAAAAATAAAGTTATATTTATATTTAAAAAGTAAACATAACTACAATAAATTTACCACCAGTGCAAAAGCTAAATATATATTTTTTCAGAAAGTTACCTTTTTTTATTTAAAATAAATGATCTATAACAGAGAGGTTTAAAAATCCGACTAAAAATGTTTTTTTATTTTAAGGAAAAACCAATAGCAGCAATTTTCAAGCCACCACAATAGTAAACAAACAGCAGCTATAAGTCTATAACCACTGCTATGTAATCGTTGATATAACAAACCTATCAAACCTATAGCGGCGATTTATAAACCGCTGATATACATAAGGTTTTTCTTTTTGGTGATGTATATTAGTTGTTAGTTATTAATGTTTAACATGATCAATTTTGCCCTCTAAAATTTCAGAAAGTGAACTATTTCAGTCTTTCTTTTATGTTTTGTTAATTTTCATCTATATGTGACTAACATATGAGGTGGCTTGATTTTGTTTACTGATGTTGACACACACACACACACACAGATATATACACACACAAATACCTATGTGATGGACATTTAATTTTAAAATATATAAATAAATTGAGACTATATTAATAATTAGTGAGTTACTTTAAATTGTATAAATTTTTTTTCAAAAGTAAATTTTCGATCTAAAAAAATTAATTTTACAATTTGTAATATATATACATATATATAAAATAAAAATGATTAAAATAAATATTAATTTTTTAAATATAATTTGAAACTTTTCATAAAAAGAATTTTAGTAAAATAAAATTTTAAATTTCTTAAAATTTAAGAAATCAAGCTTTATATAGAGTAAACTATTACTACTATTTTTGGTAGTAGAATTTTGTTGAGTACAATTTAATTTATTTATTTGAGAAAAAGAGACAATTTTAAATTAAATGAAACTTAGAAAAGTTTGTTGATAAACTTGTCTGAGAATAATATTATGCAAAATTACTCTTGGAAACTGATTCCTTACAGACCTACTTACATTTTCTAGCCCCAGCAATACCGAGACAGGTCTTTAAGAAGCCCATGAAAGTTTTCTAAATGTTTGGTGTAGACACACATTTGGGCCAGCTCCTGGAAGGCCTTTTAATAATTGTTAAGCTGGTAGCCTTAAGTTTGTTCAAAAGAAATTGACTCTGAATTTCACACATTTTGTAGCCTAGGGGCCATAGATGACTGAACTAGAGCTCCATGATCATTGGAATGCAAACTCATCCACTACAGAATTTTGAAGATGATTTGTTCTTACTAATGCCGATACCACAATATACCAAACTAATGTGACAAAATAAACGGGTACATAAAATCCTTCCCGTCTTACTATGTGCTTGTTATGTTTTCTTTTGTACTTGAGCAATTTGATAAGAATTGTCCGGACCAGCACTTTTTGCCTATTAGCCCTAGGTAGCAGCTCCACCAAATCCTACTCAGTGTAACACGATTTGTTTCTGCTCTTTTTTTCATAAAACGCTATAGCTTTTGGTTATGGTTTGTCGTAGCTTTTTTTCATTGAGGGTGATTCGGAGATAGTCATCAACTCCTTACGAGACGAAGCTAATTCTATGTCCTCTTTTTTTTTTCACCTACTTCAAGATGCTAAGTGTTATATAGAGAGACCTTTAGCAATTTTTTTTTTCTCACGTTAGGCATGAAGGTAATTCTGTAACTCATAATTTTGCTAGACATACTTTACATGTCACAGGTTTTTTGGTTTAGATAGAAGATGTTCCGCCACTCTTTTATGTTGTAACTCTGTAATGCAATTTATGTGACATATATATACAAGTCACATAAACTGCGTAAATGGCTCATTAAATCATTTAAATAAAATAAGTTGGATGGTTATTTGAAATGCCAGATAATAAAATTATAGTTCTTATTTCAACTCGATTTGGTGGAAACTTTATTCATAAAACAATTAGTCATTTAACATGGATAGTTGAGACTATCAACTGCATGTTTGTAAGTTGTAACCAACCAAACGTTGTTCCATTTAGGCGTTGGTTTGATAACTGAAAATTACCGATTTCGTTGAATATCTATCTATCTATTAAGTGATGATTTGACTAACGTTGTTATACACTTATACTAGATATGTCACACTTTCCCACCTCTTTTTTCATTTTTTTTTTTTTTCCCTTTTGATTGCTAAAGTCTGAACCTACCTCCATGTATTTGATGCTCTTTTCGTTACCAAAGTCTGAAACCCAAGTTTTTGTGGTATAATTAATTTTGACAAAGGAGCTCTCTTCTTCAAAAGAGTTGGTAAGGGGTCCTAGCATCATGTCTGGCCCGCTGCCTTATCACCAGCATGTGTAATTGAAGAAGAAAGGTTGATAGAAGCTTGGAAAGATAAGAGAGTGTGTGGATTGAGTGACACAAGTTGTTCATCTTCAATCTTCAAAAGAATCAGTGCACTATTTTAAAAGATTCCAAAAGTCTTTGTCTCCCTCAGTCCTAATTTTATGAACGATGCTTGTCATACTAAAGAAGACAAAAACTTGTGATGCTAATAATGTTTCTTGTCAAAACATAGGACTTAAGTGTTCAAGCGTGTCTTGTCTACTTACAACAAAGCTTTAATTAGTTGCAAGTTTTTCGTTTTTGATACACTGGATTAATTGGTCGCACTTTGTAAGTTTGATGTAGTTAAGATAACATCATCAATGACGACCAAGGAATTTTAGTTTTGCCAAAAATTAGAGTTGCATGTGTGCCAGCTGTCGGTTTGGTATTGTAGCAGCAAGTGTCTTTATTATGTAAAATTTCAAAAGTTTTGTAGTTTAATTGGCACATCCTTAAATACATCAACATCACACACACACACACACACACACACACACACAAAGAAAACCTAGCGAATACATGAAGTATTACAATATCATTCTACCAACAAAAAGAAAAAGAAAAAATGGATTGACACCAACAAAAAGAAAAAGAAAAAATGGATTGACAAGAGATAAAGTGAGAATTGAAAATACTGAAATAAAAGAAATAAAACAAATAAAGTGGAAGAGAGCTTACAATGATAATAGAGAAGAAAAAAAAATGAAAGGAAGAGAGAGAAATAGATGATATTTGCTACAACTACTAACCGAGTTACTAAGGAGGGCGAAGTTGTTGTGACTACAAAGTTGAAGAGAGCAAAACTACCGACGTCACCAAGGAGAAATCATGACCATAGTATTTCTCTTTGCATTTTTTTTTAATAATAATGAAATTATGAATTATTTTTATGTAATACGTTAAACGAGTTATAGATTTTGAATGACTAGGGATTTTCATTTTTTTTGTTTTTGAATAGGCTTTTTGTTAGATAAGTTGTTCACTTGTTATATGAGCTAACTTTTTTTTTTGTTTAGGTTATTTTTGTTGCTTTTATTATAGTTTTTTTTTTTTTTTTTTTTTTTTTTTTAAGGGGCTAAGGATTATATTTGGGGAGCCATAATTATATTTTGAAGTGACACTATGTCCACAACATTTTCACAATAAATCTTATATAACAAACTGTTATTGGTAGGTAAAATATATATATATATATATATATATATATATATATCAGTATTGAATCTAAATTAAAATCAGTAATAGCTTATTACTTAAGATTTATTATGAAATTACTGTAAAAATGTTGTGAATATAGCATTACTCTTATATTTGTTAAACCTAAATTCTTGTGATTATCAAGTTAGGATGTTCAATACTTTCTTTATGTTGGCCAAAATCAGTTAATTTAGTATATAAATTTTTATTTTGCAAATATTTATACAATTTTTTTTTTCATGTCAGGGTATTCATGTGAATACCCTAACTTGAATGTGGAGCTGTCCCCATACATAAAGTAATTTGGGTTCAGGGGAAGAGAGGTCTAGCTGTGGGGTTAATAGGGAGAGTGGTTTAGCTGCGGGGTTAACCTCTTGCAAAAACATTTTAAATGCAACTTAATGTCATCGCTATTGTTTCTAATACGTTGCAAATAATTTTTGCCCTCACAAACAATTTCAACAACACCATTATTGGTTACTAAAGAATAAGTCGTCAATTTCAAATTTACATATAAAAAATTGCAAGGCCATAAAGGCCCACACAAATAGTTGTCAAAGACGACTGCATCCCCTTGCCAAAAATAAATTGTCGACTTTTCTTGTTATTTAGTAATATATTTGTGAGTGTAGATTTGTGAAGTAACAACAGTAAACTACCCTCGTAAATTAACTAAAAGCAAAGGTATTGCCACAAAATTCCTTTCAGCAACAAGAGCAAATATGATGACTTTGTAGGGTTATATGCCCTCGCTAGTAACCTTTTGTGATGATATCAATTTTTTACTAGAAAGTTTTACCCTTGCAAATAGGCATTTTTCTTGTAGTTATTTACCTCTGTCCTGATTTTATAAACAATAATTGTCCAAGCTTTTAATCTTCTCAACTTGACAGGCATTTTAGTTTCTTAAAATTTCATTCCATGTATTGGTTTTGTTCGAATTTGTTATTATTACTTATTTGGGGG
This sequence comes from Quercus engelmannii, assembly GCA_029955605.1. Taxonomy (NCBI): domain Eukaryota; kingdom Viridiplantae; phylum Streptophyta; class Magnoliopsida; order Fagales; family Fagaceae; genus Quercus; species Quercus engelmannii. Next base: position 5,456,024 of record JARPSG010000002.1, read on the forward strand.
GATATTGTCATAGTAGCTTGCTATATACGACAAGGATGTCATACCTAGCTGGAGTAGATTTAGTTTTCTTTTTAGGCTACCACCGGTTGGGTTGGTTTCTAAAATTTTTAATATGACGAAATTGGGTTGGATTGAAAATAACCTAAATCAAATCCAAATTGTCCTGATTTATGCACACCCTGAGTAAAAAGTTTCTCTATCTTCTATTATAAAAAGTAGTGAAAAGATTAGTGTCTTATTTCCCTTCGTCCTAATTTTCTAAATGATACTTGTACAAGATTTTAATCATGTCCACTTGAGAGGCATATTAGGCTTAACAATTTTCGTTCAATTTATTGGTTTTATTCAATTTAAGAATTAATTCATCTTTTTCAAGTTTTGCCTTTTTAACTCTTATTGAGTTGGATCGGTAGGAAATACCATTCCGGCACAATATGAGGCGGGGTGGACATTGGATTAGCAGGTATATAATTGTCGGGATGCCCCAAAACATTATTAGGAGCATAAAAAATCCAAATGGAAAAAAAGATAGCAGAAGCTACCCAACCTACTAGATCCTTTACATAAAAATAAGGGGATAAAATGCATTCAATCCAGCCCCAAGCGTACCAGGGGCTACCCTGTTTACCGGATCCTAAGAGGTCTGCCCGTCCGGCGTCGGTACCTCGCATTTTTTTAGAAATTTTCAAAAGTTAGATAATTCCCTACAAAAGTTCCACATATACTTCTAAAAGCAACAACATCAATGTTTTCTTTATTTAAAAATTTCATGGTTAGGAAATTAGTCATATATTTAGAATGTACATGAATCGTTAAGCCATCTAAATAAAATAAGAATAGTTCAGATTATTAGCTGTTTTAAGTTGTAAGTCAAACGCTGTTCATGTAGACTTTGGTTTAACAACTGAAAATTCTTTTTTTCTTTTTGGGATAATTTGATATTAACAATAGAGAATGGGCGATTTGAACTCTAGATGCCTTGGAAATGTCATTAAGTATCAGCTATATATTAGTATTAAGCTTGGTATCAACTATATATAATTAGATTTAAAATCTTGGCATTAAGCTTGTCGGTCAACTCTAGATGTCTTTGCAATATTTATTTGCATGGATTACCAAGTTTCTTGAATATTTATAAAAAATAACAAATTCTCGTGAAGTTGTTATACTAAATATATGACGCTTCTGCACCTCTTTTTGCTTTTTTCCTTTGCTAAACCCACCTCCATGTGTTTGAATGTTTGATGCACTTTTCAACTACCAAATAATAAAATTGGGAGGTATAAATCATATAATATATAGATATACACTTGACCGACAAGCTTAATACCAAGATTTTATATCTAATTATATATTATACTAACTACTTAATTATTACCAACCTCACTATTTATACGTTAATATTACAACAACAAGAACCATTTTACAATTGATCAAAATAAAATCCTAGTTTCATGTGGTATAATTTTGACAGGGACCTCTCTTATTCAAAATAAACTAGTCACTAACCCGTACAATGCACGGGAATACTACCAATTTTTAAAATTAAAAATAGATAAAAATTATATCTATAATAAAAGGATATGAAGTATCATTATTGTCCCGAAAGATGAGCATCAACTATAGTAGAAACATTAACTCGTATTATTCATTCCAACCATCACTTTTCTTTTCTTTCTTTTTTTTTATTTATTATTTATTTTTTATGCAAAACTACTTACTCAAAACAATTAAACTAAAAATATGAGATGGTTTTTTGTCCATATCATCCCTGGAGCTCATGCTCCTAAAGGGATAAGAAATGTTAAAGAGGAGAACACATTAGTCCACATTTTAACTGTGAAGGAAAAAAAAAAAAAGATCACTGGAACATTAAGATAAACCTCCAAATGATGTGATATTAGAATTGTAACAGCCATCATGTAATAACAAAATATACATTATGGGTGTTCCTAGCCATTTTTCTCCTTCCAAATATCATTCCCATATTTCTAGATATAAAAAATGACACAAAAGGAGTGTATATAATGGAAAGAATAAGTTCACCTACCACATCCAAAGGCACATAGTTGGCCATTAAATATTTTTATATTCAAACAAACAAACAAATAGGGTTAATTGTAGAAATCCATCATAAACAAAGGGATACTTTCACTTTGCACTCCAAAATAAAAATAACTTTCCATTACCATCCCAATTGCACCTAAACTTGGAAATTGCACCCCATATTCTGAATGATGATTAAAATTAACGATCACATGTAATTCACATGACAATAAAATAATTAATGATGATTCAGCTATATCTAAACCTTCAATATATTTTAACATCATATCTTTTGATATTTCAAGTAATGTCAAAGGAAAGACTCTACCAGGCAATGATCCAACAGGAAGTGCCAAAACCTCTATAGAGGCCAAGGGTACCATTAGTCGTCAATATATGTTCAAATGCTAAAATTCCTAGCATACGAGAAAGACCGGAACTTTATAAAAAAAACTTTGAAGTAGAGTTGTATCCTCAAATAACTAAATAGAAGAGTTTAATTCCTCTTTGTTCCAATTTAAAACCAAATTGTGCATAAAAGCAATAAGACAATGGAAATCTTGAGATGAAACAATTAAACCAAACATAAAACCAAGTTTGAGATAACCAAGAAACTTAAATATGCAACCATATTCCAATTTCAAATTCTTTCTAGAAACATATTACCAATAAATATGCAATAAACAGTACAAAATAAATGAAAGACTGGTAAATTCATGACTGTTCTCATCTTGATGTTGTATTACCAAATAACCCAGATAACAAAAATCCCTGCCTGCAAAATAGTAAAAATCCAATTTTCAACCAACGTTCAAGAAACATTAATAGAAGAGAATCAGTATAAAACATGAAATACCAAGAATTAGTTGTAATAGAAGAGACCATATGCAACCCAAAATCAGTGTCATTGTCAACATGGGTTTTTGGGTTTTAGTTGTAATAGAAGAGACCATATGCAACCCAAAATCAGTGTCATTGCCAACATGAATTACCAAGAATTAAAAAACTCGCCAAAAAATTAAGATTATCTAAATAGGTAGCGTATTGATATAAATCATGCTCTTAATTGCATATGGTCTCCCAATCAATTTAAACACTCTTCTACAATCTCCAAAAACTTGGGTTACATGGCCTACAAAAAATCTACCCCATCCAATTTTCTCACCCCTAATATCTTATTCTTTATTAGAGAGAAGTGTTTTAGTAAGAGGTAATTACCATCAAGTAATCAAACTAAAAAGAATTTGCAACCTCAATCCTTGTTTAAAAATCCAAACTAAAAGAAACCTAAGAAATCCAAACTATTCTAAGTCTGAACTTAAAACAGTCAAAACATAAACAATGAAGCTGTATTTTTTTCTGCAAAAAAACATTCATAGCTTTTCGGTTTGATGTAAAGAACCTAAAATGAAATAAATTGAGATCCTCCATTTATAAATTGCTTTTTGAGCTACTGTGCACTACATTAAATGGATCAAGATTCTCCATTTGCAAAACTAATATAACTGATTTAGTGATATATGCCAAATGTGTTTAATGATATTAAACTCCGCCCCATAAAAGAAGATTTAAAACAGCAACCATATATTTGCTGTGCGTTTAGAAGAAATTTAGCAGTTTAGCATATACATATACTACCCTATTACTTGGATTACACACATATAAGAAATTTCAATAAAGATCCCAAGACAAAGGAACGAAATTGATAGTCTGTATAGGAATGAGTTTGCGATTTAATTAAAATCACATGTTAAAGCTCATTTAATCTAATCACCAGCAAACCCTTGGATTTTTACTCATGTAGTTATTTACCCGATAAAGATTGAATTAAACCAAAAAATATTTGAAGCCGCATCAGACTAAATTTATTGCATATTTGCGTAGTTTATATTGGTAAAGACAACAACCCAACCTATCCAAACCCCAATTTTACAATTGATCAAAATAAAATCCTAGTTTCATGTGGTATAATTTTGACAGGGACCTCTCTTATTCAAAATAAATTGGTAAGCGGTCCTATCATGATGGCTGGCCCACTGCCTTTTCCCCAGCATACCTTATTGAAAAATGATATTTGAGACTTTGAGAGAAACTTGGAAAGATAAGAGAGTGTGTGGATTGGGTGACACAAGAGGTCAAATATGCTAGTCTTAATCTGATCTTTTTTCTTGAATCTTCAGAAGAATCTGTACACTTTTGTAAGGATTTCAAAAGTCTTGTCCTTGGTCCTAATTTTATTCTATGAACGATACTTGTCAATACTTAAGAAGACACAAACTTCTAATCAAAAAAGAGATGGACACAAACCGGTGATGCACGCGAGGATCAAATTATGGTTATAATATGTTTCTTGTCAAAATGTAGGCCTTGACATTTTATGAACGATCAATCAAGTAGTGAAAAGTGGAAATGTTCAAGTCCCTCTAAATCCAGAGGAGCTTTCTCTCCCAAGTAGGAGCTTTCTCTCACACATTCCGTGTGACTCTTCCTCCACCATGTGTGGTCTTCTCCACCATTAGTGGGTGGGTTTGTCCTCCATTGTGTGGGTCTTCTCTACCCATTCTCTTCGTGGCCAATTTGTTTTGTCCAAAAATCCCAAAATCTAAATCCCAAATTCCTCAGCCGCATATCACCATCCACCATCCCATATCTCTCACATTGGTCACTTACACTGTCTTCGGATTCAGTAAGGAAGTGGGTCGGCATTTGCATAAATAAAACCCGGTCATTTTGGAGCTTCTCTCTCGTCGTAGGAGCATGTTCCTCTGGAGAGTGGGTTTTCTGGTCTGGGTGGGTTTTGAGATTGTGCTAGTGGCTCTCGGTGGCTTTTCTGCCTGATGCAACTGCTGCTGGTCCATTTGTAGGGCGATTCACCGGCATTTAAGGGTAATTTCTGAATTCTGACTTGTATTTCTCTTTTGCTTCTAGGCTCTGAATTTGGGATTATCTCTTGGTTGGTTCTGTTTGGATGCTTTGTTTGTTTCCTTGGGCTTTTTTACTCCTGGTTGGATTCGTTTTGTATAGACCAGGATATGAAAAATACAGAATGGCCTTACCACTGAAAACAATGAATTCCCTTTGTTGGAATTGTCGGGGAATCGGGAACCCCCGGACAGTCTATGCGCTCCGTGATTATGTGCGGCGCTGGAACCCCAACTTAGTTTTCCTCTCGGAAACTAAATCAAAATGCAGACGTATGGAAAAAATAAAATTCAAACTTGGGTTTACAAATGGGTTATGTGTATCGAGTAGAGGCCGAAGTGGAGGGTTTGCTCTTTTTTGGTCCAGTGACACAAAGCTGGAGATTAAGAGCTATTCTAACCATCACATTGATGCAATAATTACAGAGACAGTCAGAGGTCTTGTTTGGAGATTCACTGGGTTTTCTGGATACCCAGAGACCCACCTCAGGGAAGAATCATGGAAACTCCTCTTGTATCTACATAGTCAATTTAATTTACCTTGGTTTTGTTGTGGTGATTTTAACGAAATCCTTCCAATGTCTGGAAAAGATGGTGGAGCTCAACGTTCCCAAAATCAAATGGATGGCGTTCGTAGAATTATAAATCACTGTGGTTTTAAGGACCTGGGATATTGTGGCCCAGATTTTACTTGGTGCAACATGAAGGAAGGGAGTAACAGGATTTCGCTTCACCTTGATAGAGCTTTTGCTACTAATGAATGGCTCGGATATTTTAAGGAACCTACTATCCACCATTTGGCTGATTCCACATCCGACCATTGCATTCTTGCCATCTCTGACTCTCCTCCTCCATCTCGTAGAAACAAACGTCATTTCCATTTCGAAGCTATGTGGGTCAAAAGGGAGGACTGTCATGATGTGATTGAGGAGGCATGGCACTCCGGTACTCTCTCTGTCACTCTTGAAGGGATAGCTTCAAATCTCCAAAGATGTGCTAGCGCATTGGCTAGCTGGAATCAGAATGTAGTAGGCAATATCTCTAAGAAATTAGCCGAGAAAAGAAAAGCTCTTAACTCCATTACAAATGTCGATCAGCAAGGCTACAGAGGAGCTGAAATTAATCAGCTTAGAAAGGAAATAAATGACCTTCTAGACAGTGAGGAGATCATTTGGAGACAACGTAGCAAAGTCCATTGGTATAAGGAAGGTGACAGAAATACAAAATTTTTTCATGCCCGTGCTTCGGATAGGAGGAAGAAGAATTCTATTTTGGGGCTATAGAATGAGGAGGGTGTTTGGTGTGAAAGTAAGGAAAGTATCACAGCCACTACTATAGCTTATTTTGAGAAATCTATACTACATCTTCTCCCGTCGGAATCAATGAAGTCACTAATGCAATCCCTAGGTGTATCACAGATGAAATGAACTATAAGCTCACCAAAACTTTCACAAGTGAGGAAGTCTTGAAGGCACTTTAGCAACTCCACCCCACCAAAGCACCTGGGCCTAACGGTATGTCCGTGATCTTTTTTCATAATTATTGGGACATTATTGGACCTAGCATTATAAACATGGTTTTAAATGTGCTGAATTCAAATCTTCCCATGACTGAAATAAACAAAACCAACATCTCCCTCATACCAAAAACCAACTAGCCAGCCAGAATGACAGAATTCCGTCCCTTTAGTCTCTGTAACACCACCTGTAAAATCATTTCAAAGGTCCTTGCCAATAGGTTTAAAGACATTCTCCCAAATATCATGTCCGAAAACCAAAGTGCATTTATTCCTAATCGCTTGATCACGGATAATGTTCTTATTGCCTTCGAGTTCATGCATTATCTAAACCATAAAAAAGAAGGTAAAGAAAATTACATGTCTATTAAATTGGACATGAGCAAAGCTTTTGATAGGGTTGAATGGAGCTTTATTAAAGGTGTGATGGAGAATTTGGGTTTTGTGGAAAAATGGATTGATACTATTATGAATTGTGTCTCTTTTGTTTCTTATTCAGTGCTTATAAATAGGAAAACTTGTGGGAACATTTCTCCCTCAAGGGGCATTAGACAGGTGGATCCGCTCTCCCCTTGCCTTTTCCTCCTCTGCGCCGAGGGCTTTTCAGCTCTTATTCATGAAGCTGCTATGAATCAACAAATTAATGGATTTTCCATTTGTAGAGGATGCCCCTTAATTACTCACCTTTTCTTCGCCGATGATAGCCTCTTGTTTTGTAAAGCAAAGGAGCAAGAATGTCATACTCTTGTCAGTATCCTAAACAGATACGAAGAGGCTTCAGGGCAGAAAATTAACACTGACAAATCCTCAGCCTTTTTTAGCCCGAACACTTCCCAAGAATTAAGGGATGGCATCCTAAACATCCTCGGCCCAATGCAAGATTCCAGACATAACAAGTATTTGGGGCTGCCTTCCATCATTGGGAAATCCAAAGCTTAGGTGTTCGCTGAAGTTAAAGATAGAGTGGCAAAAAAGCTTGCCGGTTGGAAAGGTAAACTCCTTTCAATTGGTGGGAGAGAGATCCTAATCAAAGCGGTGGCTCAAGCAGTACCTACCTACACTATGGGTTCCTTCCAACTCCCCAAAACTCTTTGCCAAGACTTGGAAAGTATGATGAGGAGCTTTTGGTGGGGGCAAAAGGACAAAGAGAACAAGATTACGTGGGTTAGTTGGAGGAAGATGTGTTGTTCTAAACTCCATGGAGGTATGGGCTTCAGAAACATTCAAGCCTTTAACCTTGCCATGCTAGCTAAGCAAGGTTGGAGAACTCTCACAAACCCCAACTCTCTTGTGGCCCGGGTTTTCAAAGCAAAATATTTTCCTTTTGATGATGTCCTCAATTCCAAAAAAGGGTGTAACCCCTCATATGCTTGGTGGAGCATCCACAATAGTCTTGAGGTTATTAAAAGGGGCACAAGATGGAAGGTAGGTAATGGCCAGCGAATCCATATTTGGGATGATAGATGGTTGCCAACACCATCAACCCACAAGGTGATTTCCCCCCAAGATGGCTATGGAGACTTTCCTTGGGTGTCTTCCCTTATTGACATTGATACTAGATGGTGGAAGATTGATGTGATTAATGCTACTTTTTTGCCCCATGAAGCCAGCACCATCCTTAATATTCCTCTAAACTATAATTTGCCTGAAGATTGTCTTATTTGGATAGGCAACAAGAGGGGTGAGTTTACGGTTAAAAGTGCTTATCATATAGCTTCAAGTATTGTGGATTCTATGGAGGAAGATGAAAGCACCTCAAGCAGCTCATGGACCCTTTTATGGAAGCAGATATGGCAGCAAAAAGTCCCTCCGAAGATCAAAATTTTTGCTTGGAGGGCTTGTGTCAACGGTCTCCCATCTATGAAAAATCTAAACCATAGAGGTGTTCATTGCTCTAGCTTTTGCCCCCTATGTGATAAAGCCATTGAGACCACAACCCATGCTCTTCTTCATTGCAATCATGCAAAAATGACTTGGGCTTTTTGAAACAATTGTCATGTGGACCTCTCTTCCTCTTATAGTGACTTGATGGATATTGCCTTAGATTTTATTGCAAAAGGCTCCCCGAATGATTTAGAGCTTTTCTTTGCCATTGCCTGGTCAATTTGGTGGAATCGCAATCAAGCAATCCATGAGGACTCGGGTTCCCCTCCAATTCATGCTTGGGAAATGGCAGGTGGAATCTTGGCCAAATTCAAGGATGCTTGCTCCTGTCCGTGTCTTTCTCAGTCCATCCCTCAGTCCAAGTGGAAAGCTCCACCTACGGGCTTTATCAAAATCAACACTGATGCAGCAGCCTTTGAAGATGGGAGGAAATCGTGCATCGGTGTAGTCATCCATGATAATATGGGTGAAGTTCTAGCAGCATCAAACAAGGTTCTTCCTGCATCGTTCTCTGCTGAGGTCTCAGAAGCTCTGGCCTTGCAAGATGGTGTGCTTCTTGCAGTGGAATTGGAAGTCTCCCATGCTATCTTTGAGTCTGATGCCTTATCCATTATTCTAGCAATTAATGATGGAATCCATGGTGGTAAGCTTGGGCACATAATCAGAAACATCAGAGAATTGACTGTTGTGTTTTCCTGGTGTTCTTTTAAACATCTGAAAAGGGAAGGCAACAGAGTTGCCCATGAGCTTGCAAAGGTGGCTGGGTTTTCTAGTGTATCACAGGTTTGGAAAAGGTCTTTTCCAAGTTTTCTTGAGCAACTTCTTGTTGAGGATCTTTGTTTGTAATGCTCAAGCTTCTGCTCTTCTTTGTAATACATTTTCTGTTGAATGAAATTCTCTTATTTTCCATCAAAAAAAAAAAAAAAAAAAAGTGGAAATGTTCAATCATGTTTTGTGTTGTTATAACAAAGCTTTAATTAGTTGGTACTTTTTTTTTAACTGAATTGGTTGCATTATGAAAGTATGACTTAGTTATGAAACATCATCAATGACGACTGAGAAATTTCAGATTTGCCAAAAATTTAAGTTGCATTTGTGCGAACTGTCAGGTTTGGTATCCTTGCATGAAATAACTTTATCATAAATCGCTTTAACTAATTAACTGGGAATTAGTTATTATAACCTAATAGTGGGGTATTTTCATAAATAGTTTGGCTTACTTTTTTGATAAGTAAAAATGGGGGTGTTTATGGTTATACTAAACCTCCGGGTAGAGCACATACGCTTAGGGATGTGATGCCCACTAACAGACTCCTGCTGGTAGTGGGAATCGAACCTGAGCATGTTAGGCAGAGGGAACAAACCATACCCAGTTGAGCCAAGCCCCCGTTAGCTATAACTTGGCTTACTTAATAATGATGATGATGATGATGATGATGATGATGATGATGATGATGATGATGATGATGATGATGATGATGCACACATATGATTCTCCTTATATTTCATCAACAAAATAAGGTTTTGCTCACGAGCAGGAACTACCATATATGGTTACATTCAAGTAGAGAAGCTACAATTCCTAATCGCTTTTGCAAAAATTAAAAAAAAAAAGATATGAAGAAGTGGCAATATCATAGGTGACCAGTAGAGTATTGAATGACGTCAAGATCATAAATGACGTTATGGTATTAATTATGCCGAAATAGATGATCTCTTAACCAACGGACCACAGCGGTTTGAAGGGCAATCATGGGTCAGTTAAACACCATGAATAACAAGATGTACATTACTCTGATAGCCAGAAGGGCCATTAAAGGCCCACAACGGTTATACAGAGAAAAGCTATAAATAAGCCTTCAAATTCCAAGAGAAAGATACACATACCAAAAACATACAAAACTATTTTCTTATTCTCTAAGAGATATTGAGAAACTTTTTGATTAAAGGGAAATGCTAACGAGTGTCCCTAAGGGCACTCGTTAATAATCCATTTAAAAAAAGTTTTTATGGGAAGTGAAAAAAAAATAATTAATACTTTGACAGCTTTTTTCATTTCACATAAAAGTAGTATCAAAACTTTCCTAAAATGGATTACTAATAAGTGCCCTAAGGGCACTCGTTAGCATGACCCTTGATTAAATCATCGGAGAACTATTGGCTGACGCCACACCGGTGCATTTCTTCTCATCTTCGCAAAGATCATTACCTCGTCCAGATATATATTAGACGAGATCCATGACTGAGGACCATTTTTGGCATCCTCAATTGGCAACAAACCAAGGAAAAACCATTATGACAATTAACGACCAACCCTAAGGAAAATTCCACGTGCTGCTTCAAGACCTATTGCACGCTTCTAATATTAACTGGAACTCCCTACACAAACCACTTTTGTGACTCCAATAATTTTATGAAGATTTGATCTTTACAGCAAACCCAGGGATTTGTGGCTTTAACCTTGAAATACACTTTGGCAATAGTAACATCATATTGATTTTTAATGGTCTGAATTAACAGGTTGGAAATGTGGAGTTTTTTATATTCTCTCTTAATGGCTTTTAGAAATCCGCCCCTCAGCCTTATGATGTCTGGTATACTTGAAAATGTATACTTGAAAAACTGAATCTGCTCTTCTCGATTGATCCAGAGCAGTGTCAAGAGTGTGTTGAGAAAATAAAATCTCTTTTATCTTTGAGCTAAACTTGGGTCTTCACCATGGGACAGGTGGTAAGCCTTTGCCGTGATTTTTCCTATGGAATACTTTTTCCATTTGCTCTACCTATGTCACCAAATTGCTTGTTTTCTTTTTCTCTCTTTTTTTAAATATTTCAATATTGTGTGTGATTACCTTATTCAAAGCCATTAGAATAATTGCATTAATTAATAAACTTGGCTTAATAAAGTGGTAATTTGGCACAACCGAACTGGGGTCTAAACTTGTCCCAATAGAACCTAACAAGATTATTTAGAAAAATTCTAGGTATTTTGATAACAGAAAAATAAGAAGGGATCGGTTAATCAAATACTTTGTTTCTTTCTTTTATGTTTGTCTAGATGTAACAAAAATTAAAGCAAAAGTTAATGACAATGACAGTTTTGGCACAGCTTTAATAGTTTAAAGACTAAAATGATGCATTTAAAAAGACAGAAATATATGGATATTAGAATTGATTGGATATAGTTGTGCTTATTCTTAAATATGTAACAAGATGATATGGTATGTTTGGATTGAAAGAGTAAAACATAGGTTTTTCACATCCTTACAGAATTTAATATAATATCAAAATTCACATTTATTTAAAAAATATTGAGTTTTATAACATTACTTGGTGAAACTTAAACTCATATAAATATATAGACACACACAAAGAACGATAAGAGAGTGTGTGGATTTGGTGACAATAGGACAAATTTTCTTTTCTTTTCTTGAATCTTCATAACAATCATGGATAGATATAGACAAAGGAACACTTCTTTTCAAAAAAGCAAGCAAGCGGTCTTAGCATCACGGCAGGCCCACTGCCTTCGAACAATAAGAGAGCGTGTGAACTTGGTGACAACAGGACAAATTTTCTTTTCTTTTCTTGAATCTTCACAACAATGATGGATAGTGTAAGGTTGAATTTATTCAACCATCTAATTGGCTTTATTCCGTGCCAAATTTGCTTGGAATTCAGCATTTAGTAACCCTGTATTTAGGTGGGTTTGATGTAAGGGTAGTGAGTGAGATAGAGTGAAGATTGCTCAAGAGTGTGCAAGAAAACAGAGACTCGCGGCTGGGCTTCGCGGGTGACTCGCGGCTTCAAGCCGCCAGACGCAACACACGTGCTAAGCATGCTGAAAGGTGAACAGTCATGCAAGCTGGAGCACTATAGGACAAAATAGGACAACTGGCCATATGGTTATCTCGCGAGTGGATCTCGCGACTTAGTCAAGCCGCGAGCCACCCCTGTTTTGTAAAACCTGACGTTTCACATTCCTCTACCACTCTAGTATAAATACCCCTTTTACCCACGATTGTAAGAGAGCTTCCAGAGAGAATTTTGAGAGAGAAACTCTAAAGAAAAACAAGATTGATTCACCCACAATCTATACATTAGAGTCTCTTCAAATTCCTCAACTCTCTTCCTCTCCATTGTCAAATCCTTGAGAGGCATTATACCAAACCTGATTCTCACCATTATCATTACTGTGAGAGAGCTTTTTGGATTTCTGGGAAGCAGTTAGGAAGGAACCAATCTTCATTGGTTGATGCTACGGTCTAGTAGCAGAATCCGGGAAACTAGAAAAGAAAAAGGTTCGGCGCAACCTCGTTGGAGCAAGAAGCTTGGAAGGCTTAGGTGCACTGGGTAGATTAGGCTTGGAGAGTCTATTGCTGTCCATGTATCCCAACTGTATTTTCTAGTGGATTGTTTACCGCTTGGAGGGCGGCGGAGAGGTTTTACGCCGAGGGCTTCGGTTTCCTCTTCGATAACACATCGCGTGTTGTCTTTGTGTTTGCATCTTCCTTCCTCTCTATCCTTGCCTTTTTATTATCTGCTGCGGATTGTGTTTTGTTTTGGCTTAGATAGTTTTTAACCAATTCCATATTATAGCTTATGTTAAGTTTCTGCACACTTGTTGTTTGACATATTGCTTGAGTTGGTTAAGTTGTAATTTGGGGGTCTAAACGTTCAAAGGTGTTTATACACGTTTTTGAACATTCAGATAGAAATAGACAAAGGAACACTTCTTTTCAAAAAAGCAAGCAAGCAGTCTCAGCATCATAGCAGGCCCACTGCCTTTGAACAATAAGAGAGTGTGTGGATTTGGTGACAACAGGACAAATTTTCTTTTCTTTTCTTGAATCTTCATAACAATCATGGATAGATATAGACAAAGGAACACTTCTTTTCAAAAAGGCAAGCAAGCGGTCTCAGCATCATGGCAGGCCCACTGCCTTCGAACAATAAGAGAGCGTGTGGATTTGGTGACAACAGGACAAATTTTCTTTTCTTTTCTTGAATCTTCATAATAATCTTGGCTAGATATAGTCAAAGGATCACTTTTTTTTCAAAAAAGCAAGCAAGTGGTCTCAGCATCATGGCAGGCCCACTGCCTTCAAACAATAAGAGAGTGTGTGGATTTGGTGACAACAGGACAAATTTTCTTTTCTTTTCTTGAATCTTCATAACAATCACGGCTATATATAGTCAAAGGATCACTTTTTTTTCAAAAAAGCAAGCAAGCGGTCTCAGCATCATGGCAGGCCCACTGCCTTCGAATGATAAGAGAGTGTGTGGATTTGGTGACAATAGGACAAATTTTCTTTTCTTTTCTTGAATCTTCATAATAATAGTCAAAGGATCACTTTTTTTTCAAAAAAGCAAGCAAGCGGTCTCAGCATCATGGCAGGCCCACTACCTTCGAATGATAAGAGAGTGCATGGATTTGGTGACAACAGGACAAATTTTCTTTTCTTTTCTTGAATCTTCATAACAATCATGGATAGATATAGACAAAGGAACACTTCTTTTCAAAAAGGCAAGCAAGCGGTCTCAGCATCATGGCAGGCTCACTGCCTTCGAACAATAAGAGAGTGTGTGGATTTGGTGACAACAGGACAAATTTTCTTTTCTTTTCTTGAATCCTCATAATAATCATGGCTAGATATAGTCAAAGGATCACTTTTTTTTCAAAAAAGCAAGCAAGTGGTCTCAGCATCATGGCAGGCCCACTGCCTTCAAACAATAAGAGAGTGTGTGGATTTGGTGACAACAAGACAAATTTTCTTTTCTTTTCTTGAATCTTCATAACAATCACGGCTAGATATAGTCAAAGGATCACTTTTTTTTCAAAAAAGTAAGCAAGCGGTCTCAGCATCATGGCAGGCCCACTGCCTTCGAATGATAAGAGTGTGTGGATTTGGTGACAATAGGACAAATTTTCTTTTCTTTTCTTAAATCTTCATAATAATCATGGCTAGATATAGTCAAAGGATCACTTTTTTTTCAAAAAAGCAAGCAAGTGGTCTCAGCATCATGGCAGGCCCACTGCCTTCAAACAATAAGAGAGTGTGTGGATTTGGTGACAACAGGACAAATTTTCTTTTCTTTTCTTGAATCTTCATAACAATCACGGCTAGATATAGTCAAAGGATCACTTTTTTTTTCAAAAAAGCAAGCAAGCGGTCTTAGCGTCATGGCAGGCCCACTGCCTTCGAATGATAAGAGAGTGTGTGGATTTGGTGACAATAGGACAAATTTTCTTTTCTTTTCTTGAATCTTCATAATAATAGTCAAAGGATCACTTTTTTTTCAAAAAAGCAAGCAAGCGGTCTCAGCATCATGGTAGGCCCACTACCTTCGAATGATAAGAGAGTGTGTGGATTTGGTGACAACAGGACAAATTTTCTTTTCTTTTCTTGAATCTTCATAATAATCATGGATAGATATAGTCAAAGGAACACTTTTTTTTTTCAAAAAAGCAAGCAAGTAGTCTCAGCATCATGGTAGGCCCACTGCCTTCGAATGATAAGAGAGTGTGTGGATTTGGTGACAACAGGACAAATTTTCTTTTCTTTTCTTGAATCTTCATAACAATCATGGCTAGATATAGACAAAGGAACACTTTTTTTTCAAAAAAGCAAGCGAGCGGTCTCAGCATCATGGCAGGCCCCCTGCCTTCGAACGATAAGAGAGTGTGTGGATTTGGTGACAACAGGACAAATTTTCTTTTCTTTTCTTGAATTTTCATAACAATCGGGGCTTGATACTTCTATAAGGTTTCCAAAACTATTATCTGCCTAGGCTAGATCCTAATTTTGTAAATGATATTTGTCATACTAAGAAAGAAGACAAACCCATGAAAAATGTGAGGAACATATTTTGCTGAAAATACCTTTTCACATCAAAAGGTAGGCCTTGATATCTCACGAATATTCAAGTATTGATTAGAACTTCTAATTGCATTTTGGTAATCTTTTGTTTTTTTTTTTTTGAAAGGAACGAGAAATACTTCTTTTTTGGGGTAAAATGTATAAACTTACCCCCACCCCCCCCCCCCCCCCCCCCAGTCGCCTCCCTCAACTGTTTGTCAAGACTAAACTGTTAAGTTGATTTTCGAAATTGAAATGAAAAGTTCCTTGAACGGTGAGAAATATCGAAATTGATCATTCTATCCAAATTTTTGTCTCTCTATATTTCAATCTTATTAAAAAATCTATTGAAAATATTCTCAAAATTAAAAATCTGTTTAAATTAAAGTTTCATTGTAGGTTTGGTTTTTTCTTATGCCCTTTCTCAACAGAGGGAGATGTTAAGATAAAATGATCTATTTGAATTTGAATATTTCTCAAACTCCCGCTACTTCAGATTTCAAGTTAAAAGATCATGATGCTAGTTCGATTTTTTATCTAAAATATTTGGGTTATTATTTTTTTGCCCCTCTTTTTTATTTATAACTAGTCACAAATCCCCGCATTGCGCGTGATAATATTTTTAGGATGACCTTATTAATTTTTTTTTCTTTTCAATTTGTACTAATTTAATAAATATTATTGTAATTCATAATCATATTTTCATTTATTATAGTAACAATCACAAAATGTAATCTATATAATATATGTTGTACCAAAATCAAAACAATATATTGTTTTTTTCTTAAGAATTCAAAGGTAAGTTAGTGAAAATAATAATTTTTTAATACAATTTGTAAAGATTTTAAACCCCTTAACACCGGTTGTTTAACCTAGTTATTTAGCCAAGTAATTACATAGATAAATTATTCAGATCTAGGTTAACACAATAACAATCATATCATGTAAATAATGCGAAAATATAAAGAACACATGATATGATAACCTAGGAAAACCAAACTGGTAAAAAACCTGGAGATGATTTAACCTAGCTATTCTTAAGGTAAAATAGATCCACTATGAAAGAATTGAAGTTTGTATAATAAGACTTAGACCACTAACATCCTATTGCTACCTCGAGTAAAAAACTTACTACCATGACCACGTGACAGCTCCGAGTCCACGGACTACTTCTTTCTTTGATCCACTGCAACCACAAGTTCTCCTACTTGTGACTTTTAGACTCCACCCAAAGGTTTCAGATCTGCTTTAAGTTCTTTATGCAGTAACTAAAACGATCACCAAGTTCTTGACATGAATCTTGATCTTCATAACCCTAAGTTTGTATGAAAGTAAACACCTCTAGATCTCACAAGAGATTCAACACACAGCACATCAAAGACCTCTAAAATGTAGCTAGGGTTTTTCCTTTTATACTTGGGGTAAAGAATAAAACCCTACATGCCACATGGGCTTGGGTTTAATTGGAAATTTTGTAGAAAAATAAATTTGCACAAGATTTGATTAATCGAGTCTAATTTTCAATCAATCAAGCCTTGTAGATTTAGTCCAATAAATTCTGTAATCACTCGATCCTAATTTTACAAATAAACACACTTTGAGTAGCCTAAATCTAAACTCTAAGTTTTGATCATGGTTTGCCAACACATTACAAATTGAAGTTCTAATACATTTAATTCTTAAAGTCTTAGAACCTAACAAACTCCCCCTTTGACAATCCGTGACAAAATACATCACAAAAAAAATGAAATGCTCAAAGTTACTAACAACCCATTCAAAGTGAACAGCCTTAAATACAATTCAACCTAACTACTATCTATTAGTTGCCAGTGTAGAAAACAGCCACAACTGAATAAACCTATATATTCCTGAAATACTCAACAAACACATAAATGCATGTGTGAAAAATACAAGTAAAACAAAATAAATTTTTGATTTCACAAAATAGAAAATAAAAGACATATACCATGAATAACCTCATAATATAAATCAATAACCAATGTAGCATATGTGAAACAAGAAACAATAAAAGAAACAAAACATAAAACATAATGTCTCCCGCTAACATATACAACCCATAAAAGATAAATACATCATAAAGCCAAAAAGAATACTTCAAAAGCTCCTAGATACAATCTATGTACTCCAAAAGAGAAAACTCCCCCTATCTCCATGCATATGTACTCCCCATTTTTGTGACGAATTGCAAAAAGGCAATCAAGACTCATCATCAAAAGGTGGAGGTGGAGTAGAATGTCTAGCACCCGCCTAATCAACTCGTAAAGCCTAAAGCTCAGCGAGCACATCCACCAAAATCCATCCATGTGCCGCCTAAATGGTCATAACAGTATCCAGCATGCTCCATATAGAAGCATCGCTTGAATAAGAAGGTGGAGGATTAATAGCAACAGTAGGATCAACATACTCCTCAGTAGTAGGATCATCTAATGTAGGAGGTCAAGATGCATCACCCGTAGAAGACTCGATTCTATGGTGTTTAGAGCTAGCTTTCAACTGAGCTACTCTTTGCCTAAGAAAGGTAGCACCTATGGGAGCGATGATATGTACGGGCTCAGATGTAGGAAAATCCTCTAAACCTAAATGTAACAGAATCCTATGGATAAGAACCAGAATGAAATGTCCATGAGATTTTACACTACTCCTATGAACCTTAACAAGAGATCCAATGAAAAGAGTAGGAAAACTCATAGGAGCATCGGTAACAAAAGCATACAAAAATGCACACCGCTCAATGGGAATAGTGTGTAAATGAGAGATAGGCCAAATGGAATGACAAGAAATCCAGAAAAACAGATAATTGAACTCAGTAAGCTCATGTGAAGTGATACGAGGATCAGTACCCTAACTAATAGAAGTACTGGTGATGTCAAATATGATGTCATCAAGAAGAGGAGTCTCGGTGTAAGGATACATGGGCCGCTGTACCAAAGGTACACCAAGAGCAATGGCCACTACAATAGGAGTATTGACATACTCTTCACCCCTTATCCAATCACATATTGAGTGTTAGAATTGTTGGAGTGGACAGAGAGGTTTGAATAGAACTCTCTAATCAAGACAGCTGGAGAAGGATGCTTGACCTCTAAGAGTGGTAACCAGCCCCTACGCTCAAAGTTCCTACGTATTTCCGGATCTATCTCATCTAGTATAACCTTACGCTCAACCCAAACCGACCTAAAGATGTTAAGCTTCTCATAGGTTTCTTGGTTTTTCTCAATTCTAAACCTATCACTCTCAAAAACAGGGATAGAGGTGGTGGTGGTTTTCTTTGCTCTAGTCTTCCTAACCATGATGCTAAGGGTTGGAAAGAAAAGACAGAAACAATCTACAAAGGAAAAGAACTAAGGGCAGATTGCATTAGAAAGGGTTAGAGCACAAAAGTCTCAATAAATAACAATCTATATGATGCATGTAATGAATGCACATATGATGCATGCTCTAATGCATTGAAATTTGTTCAATTTTACTTCATAAACCATCAATTGACTTGAATACAGAGTTTTAGGCCAAGAACCCCAAATTTTGAAAAACCCTATTTCAAAAATTAAACCAAATTGAGCAATTAATCATCATACTAGTTAGTAAACATCATATAATGAGTTAATCAATCAATTACACAAGTCAATTTTATCAATTTTAGCCTAATTGAACAAAATCCCCAATTTCACAAAATTTCAAGCCCTAGAAATTTCAATTGTTCTTAAAACACCAAATTAACCAAATTAATGCATGGAAATCATGTAAACAACATCTAACAACAAAAACCCAGTGAACACTATTGATTAAAAACGACTGAAATTATCACATATTCAAAAATTGTTATGTTCAAAATTTTCAATGAAAATGCATGAAAAATGTGATTTTAATGAAAAAGAAAGGGTAAAAAGGACTTACTAGTAATTGAAGACAAAAAACCTTGAAATATTTTTGGAGGAAAACGACAAAAATTGCTTTAGATTCGATCGGTCAAGAAAAATAGTGACAAGAGTGGTCGAAAATTAGCTTCAATCGATCGAAAATTAAATTCGATCCATTGAGAATCAATCGAGCACTGATCAAGCCAGGTAGATTCAAACCAAAATTTTTATCGATTAGTCGAGCAACAGCTTCGATCGATCGAAAATCTGGAAAAATGAGATTTTAGAAAACAGAGCAATTTTATGCAAAAACTTCTCAAAGCACAATATTTCATGAATGAAATGCATGAGTATGAGATTAAAAAGCTTTTCATAAAAATTTGAATTCAATCCAAATCTTTCAAAAACAAGTTGTTCAAGCAGTTTGTCCTCAAAACTCAAACATCAAACACATTTTGTATTAAAATCAAGGAATATATAATCTTGGATGGCCAAAACAAATTCACATACAATATCGTGTACTAAGTTTAGCAAAGAATAACTTGTGTAATGTGTGTAACTAGCAATAGTTTGAGATACATGTGAGGTGATATGTAGATAGTAAACAATCAAAATTTCTATAAAATTCATCAAATAAGTTTGAAAAAGACTATTACCTAAAGAGTTACATCATATAACTCTCACATCTCCTAGAAAACAAGCTTGCAATTATGTAAATTTCTTTTGATTTTGCCTCATAATGTACACACCAATTTTATTTCATAGTTAAATTGATATTCAAACCAGATAATGTACACACCAATTTTATTATTAATCCAAGGCTACACCTTATGTTCTTTTTGTGCATGTGCTACATTTTCTCTAACACAAAATTTTATGATATGTACTAAGGTGTTCATGATTGGCTAGTAAATAGTGGTGAGATGGTTATTTATGCCTTTCTCATTACGTTCAAGTCTTAACAATCAAAAGCATTTGACTTCAAAATCAAGATCATGTGATCAAAAACTATAAACAACTCCCACGCAACATGCACTATAAAGCTAAAACTAGTAAAGTGCAGTAAAAATAAGCTCATCCAAGCTAAAGAAGGTACACAAGCATGTTATGTAAAAATAATATGACCAACCTTGATTATAAATCCAAGATAAATAAAACAAAACACATTTTTTATTTTTTATTTTTCATATTAAAAGGAAAAACAAAAACAACCTATTATGAAATGCATGAATGTAATGCAATGCAAATCCTAAAAGCAAAAAGAAACCAAAACAACAAAAGAAAAAAAAATGGTCACTAAGAGTAGAGAGATGAAGCACAAGAACCATGTCAGAAAGACTCAATTAGATTAAGCCTTTTGCATCCAAAACTCTTTAAATGCAACTCTAGCATTGGAGTTATTATTCATATAAGAAAGATGAGCAACTCCAAGATTGGTATAAAGGTTTAAAGCCTTTACCAATTCACCAATAAGTACCATAGGATCTTGTGCTTGAGGCACAGG
Source organism: Quercus engelmannii (assembly GCA_029955605.1). Taxonomy (NCBI): domain Eukaryota; kingdom Viridiplantae; phylum Streptophyta; class Magnoliopsida; order Fagales; family Fagaceae; genus Quercus; species Quercus engelmannii. The sequence goes on from JARPSG010000002.1 coordinate 5,476,632, forward strand.
TACTTTTGGCTTATTTGCTCGCTTTGCAGCTTGCAACTTGAAACAGTTTGGACAGATTTGCCTAGTCTTTCTACAAAAATGACAAACCCACAAAGGTCTATCATACAACTTATCCTTAGGGAGGTTAGGATTCTTAGGCTTAGATTCCTTATGATCAACCCTAATCTTCCTAGGAGGTGGTGTAACTTCTACTTGTTTGACAGTCTCACTTTTGAGGGGCTCAGAAGAAGAAACAAAGTTTGTGGAATAAGTTTTAGACACAAAGATGCTATCTACAAAAAATAGACCAGTTTTGTCTAAGGAAGACTTTTGAACACTCAACATGTGATCAAGTTTAGAGCTAACAGACCTATTAGTTTGTTCTCTAGCAATAGATAGTTATAGTTCTAAGTTCTTTATCTTATCAAGAAATATCATGTTTTCAGTCTTCACCTTGTCAATCAATTCATTAGCCTCAAACAATTTCAACAATAAAATTTTCTTATCAAGCTCAAGAGAAGCAATTTTCTTTAAACCTAAGTTAACATTCATTGCATCCTTTGCAGCAACCTTGCAAAACTTGTTAAAAGCTTCTTGCAAATAAGCACTCTCGGAGAGTTCCCCATCAGAAGGATTCTCTTCAACCACACCACTTTCATCGAATACAATAATAGCTATGAAAGCAATGAAGTTTTTATCCTCATCAATACCAGACTCATGATCAGAAACCTCATCATCACTAAGGGTTACAGCAATAGCTTTACCCTTTGATTTCAAGAATGTAGGACATTCTGATTTCACATGACTGTTCCCTTGACAACCAAAACATTGTTGACCCAAAAAATTATTAGAGGTTTGACCTACTTTCTCTTTAGTTAATCAGTATTGTTCACTCTTGTGTATTCATTCCTCTTAAAATTTCTAGGTTCAACATTGTTTTTACCTCTTGCCCTTCTATTGTTGTTCCTAAGAACGTTTCTAAAGTTCTTGGCAAGATAAGCAATCTCTGTAAAAGAGAGTTCATCATCAAATCCGTTCCCATCAACATCATCAACTGACTTAAGAGCCATCGATTTGGTTTTGTTTGTCTTGGATAGGTCTAACTCATAGGACAGGAGAGATCCTACAAGCTCATCAACAGGGATGGAGTCCACATCTTTACTTTCAGTAATGACAGTCACTTTGGATCTAAAGTCCTTAGTCAAGGATCTAAGTATCTTCCTAACAATCTTAGGTTGATCATAAATTTCACCCAAATTATAAGTATAGTTAACAATATCATTCAGTTTAGCATAGAATTGATTAAAACATTCATCATCAGGCATTCTAATACTTTCAAATTTAGTAGTTAACTGCGACAGTTTATTGATCTTAATTAACTTTGTGCCTTCATGCATAGTTTGAAGAATATTCCATGCAGTATGATCAATCTCAACATTAGAGATTCTTTTGAATTCTTCCATAGAAATAGCATTAAAAATAGTATTCATGGCTTTGTTATTAAAAGTAGTTGTTTCTTTTTGAGAAGTTGACCACTCACTTACAGGAGTAGTCGGTTTCTCCGATCCGTATTCAACGAAGTTCCAAACTCTCTTATCAATAGATTTCAGGAATGCTTTCATCCTTACTTTCCAGTAGGCATGTTGTTATACTATCCTAGAAGAGATCATAATAGACAACAGAGCCAATTTGAATGGAAGGGAAATCAGTAACTCTATCAATAGTTAAAACTAGAACATCGAAATTCCTCCCCATATCGTCCTCAAATGAATTGAGCTATAGAAGCAGCCACTAAGAATGTGGAAAAGATACTAGTAAAAATAACTAGCACTTACAAAGATTGGCATGAGCTACTGCCTTTTGCACTTTGTGCTTACCGCTCTTCTATTAGAACTTTCACTGGTGCTACCCGTTATTCATTGGTGTATAGGATGGAAGTCGTGTCACCAGTTGAGGTTGAAGTAAGGTCGCTTATGATATTGGCTTAGATAGAATTAGAAGAAGCCGAATGGGTTTGAGCCCGTTATGGACAACTGAACATGATCAAGGAGAAACGCATGACTACTATTTGCCATGGATAGTTGTATCAACGAAGGATAGCCCGTGCTTTTAATAAGAGGGTTCACCCTAGACACTTTGAAGAGGGCGATTTAGTCTTGAAGACAAGGAATACTACTTTGCCCAAATCAAGAGGGTAATTTGCCCTTACCTATGAAGGGCCATATGTTGTCAAGAAGGCTTTTTCAGGAGGAGCCCAAATCCTGGCTGATATGGATGGAGAAGAATTCTAGATGCCCATGAATTTAGACAATGTAATTCGCTATTATGCATAAAAAAATTATAGTAGACTGAAAACCTAAAGGGGCAATCTACGTAAAAGAAGAGTAAAAAAAATCAGAGTGAATGAGCCTGTTAGATTGAAAATCCGCAAGGGTGGTCTAGGCAAAACAAAAACAAACACAATGTCTTTTGAACTATTTGATGACTTGATCCTTCTAAAAAGGAGGTACGTAGGCAGCCACATTAGCTCGGTCACAATCTCAGAAAAGTAAACCTTCCTTGGAGGAATAAGGTGAGAAGAAAGATGAAGACTTCAAGAGGAAAATTCACTTTATGATAAGGGTAATCTGTTAGTGCATTTCTTTCTATTCTTGCCACTTATATTCTCCAAAATACTCCACAGATCATGTTCTCAAGATAAATCATTTGTTTCATACATTTTCATGATAAACCAAGGATGATTTCAAAAAGTAATAGATTATTAAGATAGTTTACTAAAGCAAGTCTAACTAATTTAGGAATATGAAACAGGAAAATCCAGGATCATCACACAAAGTTCCTTAAAGCTGTCAAAGGAGGCGCGATGAAGAGGAAGTAATCCCACGACTCTAAAGGAGCTTATCCTTGAGGAAGGTGTAGACATCGCATTTTGTATCCCTTATGACTTGGGCCCTTGTTCCCCAATGATGCTGAAATTCTAAGACCTAAGATTGCTTTAGGGCCCAATCCCATGTTAAATTAAATTGAGAAATGTTTAAATCAAAAATATGAGTTTTAAGGAGCAAATAAATCTATTTTTGGAAAAGTAGGAAACCCTCAGCCTGTACGTGCGGCCATGGTGCATGCACATGCGGTACAAACCTTTTCGCGCATGTAGGGTTCCAGAAACTATGAAAGGCAAGTTTCTACATTAAAGATTAAGGTTTGAAACGAATCCTACATCATTTGGGAGCCATTCCAAACCTTAATCTTTAATGCATAAACTATGAAATCCTACATCATTTGGGAGCCGTTCCAAACCCCCATTTTCATAATATAAATAGCCATACATGGTACCTTTTCAAAAACCACAGAAATCCTAAGGGAAAACACTAAGATTCACTAGAAATAGTGAATCAAAGAGGAAGTTTTTCACAAAACATATTCAAGTCAATTTTCTTTTTATTAAGGCCTTTTTGGCCTTGATATTCGAGTTTAAGATTACTAATAACTTTTTTTTATTGATTGTGAATAGATTTAACTAAGGGGAACAGTCAAATATCAAGCCTAGGAGCTTTTGTTTTGAGGTATTGAGTTCTAAGCTGTTTTCTCCCTTTTTTTTGTATTAATTTCATTTTTAATCTTGTTTCTTTGTTTGTTTTATGCTTATATGGCTTAGTTTTAGTTAGCTTTTTGTATCTCTAAGCATGTTAGGTTGTTAGATTTATTGTTTTAAGTGCTGTTGTATTCTTTTGTGTTTTCCAGCATTCTGGTCTAAGGTTTTTGAGCCAACCTGCGCATGCATGCATTTGACCTATGCACGTAGACTTCTGCATACATGCACATACTGCTACCCAGAAACCTTATTTTAAGTTTTCTGCTTTGTTTTCCTCATTTGTTTCACATGTTATGCCTTTGTTTAAATTCCTTTATGTAGACATCAGTCATTGTTCTCTGTTTATTGTTTATTTGCTTTCCACATGTCTAAATTAGGGTTTATCTTTTGTTTCTTTGTTTTGGCACCATGAACACGCATTCACATGTTCATGCATTAATGCCATAGGTGCTAAGATGCAGTAAGGTATGTGAGGTAACCCATGCATTCACATGAACATGCATAATGTATGTTTAATGATAGATATGAACATGTTTGTTTGGATGAGTTATTCTTAATGTATAGATGCAATCACATGTTACTTGGATCTTTCTATGCTTGTGTTTTTGTCATGATTGTTTGCTGCCTATGTTTCTACCTTGGATGTGATATGATGCTAGATGAATGCCAGGTTGATATGAGATGCCATGTATGCTAGGCTTGGTTTATGATATGCCATAATAGATGAATGATTAGGTTTTGGGATGATTGATGCCATGATTGTATGCTTAAATGTATGCTAGTGTGTGTGTGAGTATAGATACAATATTGAATATGCCTTTAATAGGATTAAGATATAAGACACAATGAGTAGAAGCCAACCCAAGGGTTAGGCGGTTTTGGATGCCTAACACCTTCCCAAAACCATACCTAAACGACAAACCCCAACCCTTGTAGTAAGATAAAAACGTCCTTCCCCGAGAGAACACTATATTCATGGTTCCTAGGCTATTGTAAAAACTAGGTGGTGACTCCCTGTTATGTCCACAGTGGCAACTCCACTAGGGACTGTGAGTTTAATTCCTAAGTGTCCTATGTCTTAATCTTAATAAAGGCTTATTTAATAATTGTTTACCTCAGTTGGTGATAAGTGGGAAGATGGAAGGCTCCATTTGGGGCCAAGTCTTTCGAAGTTCATCCCACCAACTTACAACTTGTGCTATTGCCTTTGATGGGCTTTAAGTACATTAAAGGTTCGCCACCAATCCACAAAGGTCCACTTAGGCCCTCAGTTGGAATCATGGCCCACCTAGTTGTGAGTGACCTACTTATCTATCCCTTTAGCTTTAAGGAGCCTACCCATACTTAGAGAGACCCTAGCTCCTATCGAAAGAGGGTTCCTTTTTATATCTCTTGTTTGTTCAACCTTATATCTTGTGATCACCTAATTCTAAAGGACAAATAAAAGATTTAAAAATGGAAAGATGACCCTAAAGTTATAGCATACCCTAAGACAAATGGGATAAAAGAAAAGAAGTTCTCACATGTAAAAGGCTTATCCCTAAGTCCAAAGGTATATCTTAACTTGAAAGGTTCATAACATCATAGTCTAATTGCTATCATAAGCCCAAATTAAAAAACCCTTTTGAAAAAATAAAGGACTTAGGGCCTAAGATAACAAGTATGCTATGGACTTAGCATCCAACGTCCTACAAAGTCAATATGAATTTCCCTAATCTTGGGCCTCTTTGGTTTATGCCTAGGCCCAAAATTATGAGAACTTCATGGACCTAGCAAGAGGGCTACTTAAAAAAAAAAAAAAATGATGATATTGAAATAAAAGAGAAGAGCCTAAAGGTGATGGATATATTGTAAGCCCATGTTTGAGACAAAGGGTTGAAAATCTTTAAGTACATTCTAATGAAAGCCTGTGAGAGTAAGATGAGAGCTTTATTGTAAATGGACCAAAGCCCAATGAAACAAGGGGCAAGGTTTATGAGAGGAAAGGGCGTGATTTTATAATTGAGCCTTTGTTAAAATGGACTTAAAGACTTTCTTAGGACATCCAAAAATCTAATAGGAACCTTTTAAATAAGACATGGACTTAATGAAAATGAGACTTTTTTTCCAAGCATCATTGCACCACCAAGATCAAGGAAACACGTCCCTACTCCAAATTGGGTTTGAGAAAAGCACGAAAGACGTTTGGTGAAGATTGAGGACACACATCAAGAGGAAGTAGAGGAGGAAGTATCTCAAGAAACAAAAGCTGCCCCAATTGATGACACAATGGCACAAAAGATCCTAAAGGCTTTGGACGAACATGGTGATACCCTTAAGAAAATGGGTGGATGTCTCACTAGGCTAGAGGAGGCTAGGCCCACAAACTTTAAACATGTGGAGATTCCCAATAATGAAGAGGGAGAAGATTGGGATGAAAGAGATAAGGGCGATTATGAAAGGAACAAACAATTTGAGAAGCTTATGGTGGATACCATGGCCATGAAAGAAAAGATGGAGAAAATGCAACTAGCCTTTTGCAAGGCACAAGGGATGGATAATTGTCTCTATAACATAGGGGGCATAAGCTCCAAAACTCCCATTGCACTACCCCTAAAGTTCAAGATTTCTGATGTGAAAACGTTTGATAGAACTGGAGATCCAAAGCAACATGATAGGAGGTATTTAAGCATTGTTAAAATGAAAGGATAGAATGAGAAACAAACTTTACGTGCATTTCCTCTTTCACTTATGGGAGGTGCATTAAGTTGGTACTATAGCTTGGACCCAAACAAGAACAAGGTATGGAATGAGCTAGTAGAGTTATTTGTGGATCAATTTATCTTTAACACCATGATTGATGTAACTCTAAGAGATTTGGAGACCACTAAGCAAGGGGTGGGGGAAACATTTTTCGAATACATGACAAGATGGAAGGGAAAGGCATCTAGGATGGTTAATAGACCAAATGAAAAACACTAAATCAACATGATTATCAAGAATTTGCTTCCGGGATATAATACTAGGCTCCTGTCATTGCCTATTAGTTCTTTTGGGGAATTGTGTGATTGTGAACTAGGATAGGAGATGCCATCAACAATAGACAATTGGAAAATGGTGAGAGTAAACGTACAATCAAGAAGACATATGGAGGAGGAGCAATTGCCTTTAAAGCACCCAATTTTGTGAATGTAAGTGCCATCATACCTCAACAAACCTTAGCCTACCCAAGTTTCACAAAGAAAGCCCGCCGAGAATTTTCCGACCTAGGAATGACCCTTTCCCAAGCATATGAAAATTTGACTTCTAGAGGATTCATCAAACCTCTAAATCCCACACCTATGCCCAATCATGTACCTCCTACTTGGAACCTCAATGAGTATTGTCATTTCCACCAAAAACCCGGCCATAAAACCGAAAATTGCTTCCGCTTCAAGCATGAAATACAAGTTCTCCTACTTGTGAATTTGAGACTCCACTTAAAGGTTTCAAATCTTCTTTAAGTTCTTTATGCAGCAACTGAAGTGATTACCAAGTTCTTGACTTGAATCTTGATCTTGATAACCCTAAGTGTGTATAAAGGTAAACACTTCTAGATCTCACAAGAAATTCAACACACAACACATCAAAAGACTTCTAAAACATAGCTAGGGTTTTTCCTTTCATACTTGGAGTAAAACATAAAACCCTACATGTCACATGGGCTTGGGCTGAGTTGGAAATTTTGCAGAAAATTAATCTGTATGAGGTTCGATCGATCAAGCCTTGCAGATTTAGACCAATAAATCTTGTAATCACTCGATTCCAACTATTACAAATAAACACACTTTGAGCAGCCTAAATCTAGACTCTAAGTTTTGATCATGGTTTGCCAACACATTACAAATTGAAGTTCTAATATATTTAGTTCCTAAAGTCTTAGAACCTAACAAACCCATCAAAGGTCAAAGCCATATTAGAAATGCCTCCACCCAAGAGTAAGAATGAGATGAAAGGATTCTTGGGTCGATTACAGTACATCAGCCGGTTCATTGCCAAACTCACTTCCACATGTGAGCCTATCTTCAAGCTCGAAAGAAAGAATGAATCTCATGAATGGAATGATGAATGTCAAAAATCTTTTGAGCTCATTAAGGAATATTTCCTCCATCTACCTATCTTGATACCCCTGAAGCACGGAAAGCCATTACTCCTATATCTCTCTATCTAGAAGATGTGGTTGGAAGTATGCTTGCACAAAAAGATGATGATAAGAATGAGAGAGCTGTGTACTATTTGAACAAAAGGTTCCATGACTATGAGACTAGATATACACCCATAGAAAAATCATGCTTTACTCTCGTATGGTTCGTACAGAAATTGAGACACATTATCCTAACTTTCCAGATATGGATAGTAGTAAGATTGGATCCATTAAAGTACTTGTTTAAGAAGCCTGCTTTGAGTGGAAGACTATCAAGATGGTTGATCCTATTAGTGGAATTTGATTTGAAGTATGTGGCAAGGAAAACCATCAAAGGAAGCGTTATGTCAGATTTTTGTGTCGAGAACCCTGTAGAAGGAAAGGATGGTAGAGAAGGTTTTCTAGTTAAGGACATTTTGGACATCAAGTTAGGGGCATGGAAGATGTATTTTGATGAAGTTGTGAACCAATATGGGAATGGGATAGGAGTACTTTTGATCACTCTCGAAGGATCTCACTTACCTTTGGTAGTTAAGTTGAACTTTGAGGCAACCAATAACATGGCAAAATATGAGGCTTGTATTATCGGAATGGAAGCTCTCCGAGAATTGGGGGTAAAAAAGGCTGAGGTCTTCGAAGATTCAACTTTGGTTATAGCTCAAGCACAAATGTTGTGGAAAGTGAAGGAAGAGCACTCAAAGCCTTATCAACAATATTTAGAGGATTTGACCAAAACCTTTGACAAGATTGAATATACGATCATCCCTAGAGCTCAAAATTAGTCTGTAAATGCTTTGGCTACTTTAGCCTCCATGGTTGAAATACCCGAAGGAGTATGGACATGACCCTTAGAGATTGAACAAAGATATGAGTTGGTACACAAAGAGAAGGCCGAAACATCAATCTTGGTTATAGAAGAGGAAAGGGTTCCTTGGTATTATAATGTCATGAAATTCTTGGAATTGGGGATGTACCCAGATGCTGCTGACAAGAGAGAGTGTATTTCAATTAGGATGGTGGCAATGCAATACATTTTCTGCGGAGGTCAAATCCATAGGAGATCTTATGATGGTATACATCTTCGTTGTCTAAAGAAAGAAGAAGCCAAGAAAGTCATGGAAGAAATCCATTAAGGGATTTGTGGTCCCCATATGAATGGGAGAATGTTAGCCAAGAAGATCTTGAGGATAGGATACTATTGGAACACGATGGAGACCGATTGTGCAGACTTTATGAAGAGTTGCCATGATTGCCAAACACAGGCAAATTTGAATCACATGCCACCTAGTGAGCTATACAACATGACCTCTCCATGGCCTTTCTTAGTTTGGGGCATAGATGCGATTGGAAGGATAGCCCCTAATGCCTTGAATGGACACGAATACATCCTAGTGGCAATTGATTACTTCACCAAGTGGGTGGAAGCGGCTTCCTACTCCGTACTAAAAGCCAAGCATGTGGCCAAATTCATAGAGAATAACATCATTTATCAGTATGGGGTACCCCAAAAGATTAACTCCAATAATGGTTCCCACTCTGAGGGAAAGGTTAAAAAGATTATGGAATTATACAACATCGAACATCACAAGTCTTCATCATATCAACTGCAGACAAATGGGGCTGTAGAAGTAGCCAATAAGAATGTCAAGAACATCCTAGCCAAGATGGTAGTGACATACAAGGATTAGGCCAAGAAGCTCCCATTTCCCTTATTGGAATACAAAACTTCTATCCGTGCATTGACTGGGGCAACCCCTGACTCTTTAGTCTATGGTAGTGAATCGATACTTTCTATTGAGGTAGAGATATAATCTTTGAGAGTGCCAATAGAAACCAAGGTCCTAGGGGAAGATTGGATGAAACAAAGATATGAACAATTGGCATTGATAGATGAGAAGAAAGCTAGGGCACAATACCATGCATAAGGATACCAAAGAGGATTACTAGAGCTTTTAACAAAAATGTGAAACCTAGAAACCTTAAAGAAGGGGACGTGGTCCTAAAAGTGCTTAGAGATGAAACTTTTGATCTAAGAGGAAAGATGAAGCCAAGATGGTCTAGGCCTATTATTATCAAGAAGATCATGTCAGGAGTTGTTATGAGAATTATAGATTAGGATGGAGAAGAGATGCTTTGCCCAATCAACATGGATAGACTCCAAAGATATAACATTTGAAAGAATAAGAAAAAAAACCTACTAGGTTGAAAACCCAAAAGGGCAGCCTAGGCAAAAGAACCCCGTTAGATTGAAAACTTGAAAGGATGGTCTAGGCAAAAGATAAGGGCAAAGACCATGGGCATGGTGAAAATTCCTCTAAGGACATCACGGGCAAAAATTACATGGCATGGAAAAAAGAAAAGAAAAAGAAGAATAATGACAATAAGTAAAGATAAATAAATGGATGGTTCTATCATTGCTCAAATCAAAAGATAATAAATTGTTTCCATTGGGGATTTGGAACATTTCAATCCTTTATTAAGTTTTTTTTTTTAAAAAAAAAATGAGAAGAAAGCTAGGGCACAATACCATGCATAAGGATACCAAAGAGGATTACTAGAGCTTTTAACAAAAATGTGAAACCTAGAAACCTTAAAGAAGGAGACTTGGTCCTAAAAGTGCTTAGAGATGAAACTTTTGATCTAAGAGGAAAGATGAAGCCAAGATGGTCTAGGCCTATTATTATCAAGAAGATCATGTCAAGAGTTGTTATGAGAATTATAGATTAGGATGGAGAAGAGATGCTTTGCCCAATCAACATGGATAGACTCCAAAGATATAACATTTGAAAGAATAAGAAAAAAAACCTACTAGGTTGAAAACCCAAAAGGGCAGCCTAGGCAAAAGAACCCCGTTAGATTGAAAACTTGAAAGGATGGTCTAGGCAAAAGATAAGGGCAAAGACCATGGGCATGGTGAAAATTCCTCTAAGGACATCATGGGCAAAAATTACATGGCATGGAAAAAAGAAAAAAAAAAAGAAGAATAATGACAATAAGTAAAGATAAATAAATGGATGGTTCTATCATTGCTCAAATCAAAAGATAATAAATTGTTTCCATTGGGGATTTGGAACATTTCAATTCTTTATTAAGTTTTTTTTTTTTTTTTTTTTTTTTTTTTTTTTTTAAATGAGAATCATAAAGTGAAGAAAAGTAAAATTTGGGGCATATCAAGGTTATCATTCAGTCCTCTTACTTTTGTTGGACTTTATATAAGCTTTTTTGTCTATGGGAACCCACTTCATGTCATCCTCTAGCACTTTTTGTACCCCAAAGTAGGATGACGGAATTGAGGAGGATGGATGTCGTTGGTCACCCTCCATCGCAAGCAAGACTCACGGATTCTGCCTAAGGTCCTATCAATAAAAGCCAAGGTATGGAAGGAACCATCATCACTAGGAGCTCCTTGGCGATCACCAAATTGCCTTGCAATGTGACCGGTAGATTAGTAAGAACTACAACAAAGCCAAACCAAGGTGACACAATTATCCTTAAGATTGTGGTAAACCATGCTTGGTTTCCATAGGGGATTTGGAACATTTCAATCCTTCATTAAGTTTTTTTTTTTAAAATGAGAATCATAAAGTGCAGAAAAGTAAAATTTGGGGCATATCAAGGTTATCATTCAGTCCTCTTCCTTTTGTTGGACTTTATATAAGCTTTTTTGTCTATGGGAACCCACTTCATGTTATCCTCTAGCACTTTTTGTACCCCGAAGTAGGATGAAGGAATTGAGGAGGATGGATGTCGTTGGTCACCCTCCATTGCGACCAAGACTCACGGATTCTTCCTAAGTTCCTATCAATAAAAGCCAAGGTAAGGAAGGAACCATCATCACTAGGAGCTCCTTGGCGATCACCAAATTGCCTTGCAATGTGACCGGTAGATTAGTAAGAACTACAACAAAGCCAAACCAAGGTGACACAATTATCCTTAAGATTGTGGTAAACCATGCTTGAGATGCGCCACCATTCCACTACCCATTGGATATCTATGACTTTAATGCGTTCCATGAACTCAGTAAACTCATCAAAACTCATTTCAGCACATTTAAGCCTAGGATTGCAGTAATGCTTGGGGAGGTATGAACTAGGAGGAGTAGTAGGGGGATGGAACAATCGAAACCTCTCCTATAGCCATATCTAAAAAAAGAAAGAGAAAAGGAAAAAAAAAAAAAAAAGGAGAGAAAAAAAGGCATGAGTGAAGAAAAAAGAAGAGAAATGATGAAAAGATGAAAAAAGGAGCCTCGATGGTTGAAAACCAAAAGGCAATCCATGCAAAAATTAGAGGGATCCCGCTAGGTTGAGAACCTAAGCAAAAATTAGGGATTATACATGAAGGAGAGGGCTCTTTGCAAAGAAATTTTCTTCCTTCCTATAAAACGCATCCAAGCCATTAAGAGTTTCAGCCAAGATTATACCTGCAAGGTTTCCACTCAGATTGCTAACCACCGAGCACATTCAGTGGTCTACACAGTTTGTCCCATGTACCAAGAAGTATATTGCGAGAATGCACAGGAAAAAAGCATTAAGATAGTGGGAATGTGGTCTATCGGTCACAGGGACAGCTAGCCGAGAGAAGTATGCAAAAAATTAGACGGATGTTCAACTTGCCAAAAACACACCAATGCTTTGCCGTGTCAAGAGAGACACCCAACAAAGCTTGAATCAAGGAAGGAAGATCTCCACCCATGATAGGAAAGACAAGAGTGTTAACTTCGGGTTCACCCATGATTGCACTAAACTCTTCAAGAGTGGGGCATATCTCTATACCATTGAAGTGAAAAAATATGTTGAGTAGGGATCCAAAATTTAGTAGCAGCATGAAGGAGGGGTTCATCTACTTTGATTTGATGATATGGAAAGATGCAAGAGAGACCAAAAGGAGTGATAGCCTATTTGAAATTAGGGCCAAGCTTCTTGATCCATGTCGAGACTTTTAAAGGAGAGAATGAATTTTGTCATTGCAAAACCCTAAAGAATTTTTTTCTAAGCTGAAAATATGTTTAGAGAACGTTTGGAAACCCCACCACTTATACTTAAATAGGGTAGCTAGAATTTTTCTGACCCATGGCATGCGGAACCAAGTTTTCCCCTATTTTAAGTGTGTTTTCTCCCCCAAAAGCTTCTCATGTGAGTTCTTACAATCGAAAAAAATACTCAAGGCACAATTCAAGCTCAAAATTTCAGAATATCAATGATCAAGAATAGCAGAAATGCATAAAGTTTCCACAAGTCTTTTTTATTTAAGTGTATATCCCAAATAAAAGCATAAATGTGAACGATGTACTTAAATACAACCCAATGTCTCAAATCAAATCCAAAGTGTAGGAATGTATGCTAAGAGGAGAAAAATATTAAAAACAACAAAAAACGCTATGCTATGTTATGCTATGCTGCCTATGTCTATGTTTGTCTGTCTATCTGCAAGATCATCAGAAACGCCTCTTCCTCGGCTGAAAGCTTGGAGTCGACTCTGAGCCCCTACTGCCAACACCACCACCACCATCATAATCATCATCATCACCAACACCTTCATCATCGTATAGCTACCTAGAATACTCGGTCACCTCTAGCTTGAGGTTCCCCGCAGGGCAAATGAGCTCATTTTGCTCCTGTAAAGTAGGCTAAATTGAAAGAGGACAATGTTAGGACAAGGGTTAAGAGATGCGAAAAAAGTAAAGGAAGAATAAAAAAGAACTTACAACCCATGTACCCTCAAGAAAGGGGTAACCCTTGACATTTGTATTATAGCCTACTAGAGACTCTCAAGCAAAGCCGTTAGGACCATAAGCATAGATCGACCAGGGCAAATGGGGAGGGTCAATAGGAGCACCAGTAGTAGGGCTAGCGTGACACAAGTGTTCCGTTTGAATATCACCAATGTGCAAGAGAGCAAAATGACGAATGATTGAAAGAAGATGAATGAAGCAAGAACATATACCACAGCAGTAAGATAGGGCATGAGGCGAGTTTCACTAAACTCGTCATAGTCTAGCCCATCCATGACTCGCTCAATGTAGGGGATGCCTTACCTCCACAGGTTGTACTCTGAAGTCGTCATGGAACGAGGGGCAAGCATGAACTCAGGAGGGTCCACTGAAAGCTAGGGCACATTCGCACTTGCTAGCTGGCAGCACACCCTATCTACCAAGTGAAGCGCCCTCAATCTGACACCCTTAAAAGGCTAGGTGATCCCAAAAGTGATAATAGTAGTCGCCTCCAGATTCGAGTCCACCCTAGGATCAATGCTGGCCTAATGACCCCATAAGACCTGTGATAACACATAGGATTAGAAAGAAAATCCTAAGAAGCATGCAATGAAAAAAATGGGAAGCAATATGTTCCTAACTTACATCGTCAAGAGAAAGCTTGTCAAAATGGATCTAGATCGAGGTGACGCTCTTCAAATCCACCACAGCTCCTTAAGCAATAAGACCGTACTCCACAGCCCAGAGCTGAAAAGATGACAATTTACGAGATGACAATTTGTAAGAGAACATGGTATAGTTTGCAAGACAACTTGCAAGATACAGATATGACAATGTGCAAAATGGTAGTTTGCAAGAGGCTATGCCATAGTTTGCAAGGTACAGATAGGGCAATTTGCAATATGATAGCTTGCAAGATGTGGATATGAATGCAGTTAGCAAGAATATGATACATAGTCTAAGCCTAAATGACATGTGGATTTATGTAATTACAAGGGTTGAGAATGCATGAGCTACAAGAAAAGAGGAAGACAAACTAACCTCAAGGAGCTTCCAAGGCCCTACTAGCTGGCGTAAAGTCCCCCGGTTTTAGCATTTTTCATTCACTTAATGGAGATTAGGTTGCATTTCTATTATTTTATTTTATTTTATTTTTGGATAAAATGCTAAAAATACTATAAATTTTATTGCAAAAAGGTTACAATTTGATGTGGCAATGAGGTGACACTTCAATAAAAGAATAAATGAGTATTGAATTATTTCATATGATTGGTAACATGTCAATTTATAGGACATATATAATAAAACTTGTAATATACTAGCATAATATATCCTTAAATGCCAAAAGTTGAGATCTGAGATCCTCAAATCATGAACCCAAATGATCTTGAACATGATGCCAAATTTGAGATCACTAGGTTCGAATTATGGGACATGGGTCGCTAGTTTGATGAGTTTGTTGTCAATGGGTTTTGTTGATATAGGCAACGGACTGAAGAACCGAGAATTGTGGAGGATGATTTGGGTTTGATTAATGTTGATTTTCATTGGCTTTGAGTTTGTTGAATTTTGACATCAACATATGGAGATGTGGATTCCCAGATCTGGGTTCAGGTTCAAGGTATCATCTAGTTTTTTTTTTTTTTTTTTCATTAAAACTGATAATTAATTTTTTGTTTAGATACTATCACAGAATATTTTATCATTATTTTAGTAACCATGTTAGCTTCAAGTTCGTTAACAATGCACACCGTTTGTCATGTAGACACTTTCTGTTACTGAGTTCAGAATAGAGACCAAATTGATTACAATTTGAAAATAATAGAGACCGAATTGACTGCTATTAAAATGTTGGGACTAAATTCACTGTGAACCTAAAATGTAGAGACCAAAATGGTGTTTTCGCCTACAATTAATTTGTTTTTAACTTTTTACTCTTGTACTTTAATTTTTAATTCAACTTTAGTAAATACTTTCTAAAAAAAAATTTATTATTATTATTATTATTTATTATTTTTTTATTTTTTTCTTGCTGAGAACTTTAGTAAATACTACATAGTAGGCCAAACCTTGTTTTTATTTTGCCAATAGATTTTTGTTTAATTCAACCCAAGTGAGCCTACAATTTTACTTTTCTAATACTTCTTCTTATTTTTAATTTTCCATTTAGCAAGTCAAATAATTAATGAAAATGTTATCTTATTCTTTATAATATTAATTTATTGAATTATATGATAGATAAATTTTATTAACAATATCTGTGACAGGTGTATCTGCATAATAAAAATTGATAACGTTATATTTAAGATTTACCATATTACAAGAAATATTAAGTAATTACCCATATTATTAATTAAAAATAAAATATTAGCAAAATTATGAAATTATGAAAACTTAATTAATAATTTTACACATAAAAAAGAATGAAAAATAAAATATTAATGAAAAAGAAAGATATGACAAGTTAAATAAA
Organism: Quercus engelmannii; assembly: GCA_029955605.1. Taxonomy (NCBI): domain Eukaryota; kingdom Viridiplantae; phylum Streptophyta; class Magnoliopsida; order Fagales; family Fagaceae; genus Quercus; species Quercus engelmannii. Next base: position 5,492,551 of record JARPSG010000002.1, read on the forward strand.
TATTATTTAATTAATTTTTAAATATAAACTTACGTATTTATCATTTATCCTTAATTTTTTTTAGCTCCACCGTGATAATTGAAAACCAGTACAAGCTTTCATGTCAGTTTGGTTCTGCTGAGCACCGTTACTTGTAGAGGTCAGATAGAGCTTTGATAAGGTAATAACCTATTCATTATTTGTTCCTTTTGGTCGTTTATTATAATGTTCTGTTACATGCTACATAGTAACAAATTAATGCATCTGTGCCTTTCTTACGTAGATAGCAGTTTGATCTCCACAAGGAAGAGAAAGGTTATGGAGATTTTCCCACCAAGACTCAGAACATTTTTGGAGGAAAGGGAGATTCAGGCTTTGGTTTTAGTTAGCCTTAGCTTACAAGTCATCCTTTTTGTAATGGGAAATAAGAGGAAGTATTGGACCAGTGACAAGCTCAGTATCATTATGTGGATCGCTTACCTGTCTGCAGACTGGTCTGCAACAGTCTCACTGAGTGTACTGTCCAACAATGCCGGAAGTATTGAAGATAATAAAATAGACCCAAAGTTTGTGATAACGGCATTTTGGGCTCCATTTTTTCTGCTGCACCTTGGTGGTCCAGACACCATTACCGCGTACTCCTTGGAAGACAATGAGTTGTGGCGGAGGCACTCTCTTACGCTAGCTATCCAGGTGGGAGTGGCTGTCTATGTCTTCCTCAGAGCCTGGACAAGAACTGCTCTGAATTTTCTGGCAATTCCAATGTTTATTCCAGGGATAATCAAGATATGGGAGAGAGTTTGGGTTCTGAGGTCTGCGAGCAGTGCAAATTTTAAAGCATCCATGCTTCCTACTCCTGATCCAGGCCCTAATTATGCAAGATACATGGAAGAATACCGCTCAAAGAAGGAGGAAGGGTTCGACGTTAAAGCTGGTAAGTTCAGTGAAGCTCAGGTTGTAGGGCATATCTCCTTAACAGCCCCAGAAAATGTCATGATTTCAGATTCTGCCGCTCTACAAGATGCCTACATGTTTTTCAAGACTTTTAAGCAACTATTTGCAGATCTGATCCTCAGCCTCCAAGATAAGGTGAACAGCCAGTCATTCTTTCTGGAAGTATCTTGTTTAGAAGCTTTCAAGGTGATTGAGGTTGAGCTCGGATTCATGTTTGACGTGTTTTTTACCAAGGCTTTCCTGGTTTATTCTTTAAGGGGTTGTCTTTTACGTTTCATTAGTTTCTCTTCTACTGTGGCTGTGCTTTTGGCTTTTTTGATCTTGGATAAGCACGCCTTCTCAACAGCCGACATAATTATCACTTATGTATTGCTGGTTGGAGCGATCTTCTTAGAGATATATGCAGTGTTAGTACTTGTTACCTCAGACTGGACAATGCTTTGGCTGAGTAAGTACAAAAATTCTTTGGTGGATTTCTTGTATACAACTATTTCATCAATTCCGTTGTCAAGAAACAAGAGGTGGTCCAATACCATGGGACAATACAATCTAATACAATATTGTCTTAAAGAAAAGCCAACCAAGTATCGTGTTATACAGAAGTTCTTATGCATGTCTGAGTTGCTAGAGAAGCTTCGATACCAAGATTCAGCGGAAGTTTCTGTGGTTTTGAAGAACTTGATATTTGAGCAGCTTAAAAAGAAATCAAAATTAGCCAAAGATTTCAAAGCTTGCAAGGAATTATGTGCTTGTAGGGGTGACCAAGTTCTTAAAAAGGCAAAATGCCAGGAATGCAGTAAGAAAGAAAAAAGTAAAAAAAAGGAGGAAAGCGTTGAGGTAGAATTCGATCCGGTTCTTCAAAATGCAAAATGTCTTTTTGAACTAAGTAAAGGAAATCGTACAGCAATCGAACAGAGCGTTGAGGAAGAATTTGACCAAAGCATTCTTCTTTGGCATATTGCAACAAACCTTTGTTATCATTGTGATTGGAACACTTCCCCAAACTCTATTAAAATTCCAAATTGTGAAGCCAGCAAGTTGCTATCAGAGTATATGTTATATCTTCTAGTCATGCGTCCTTTCATGCTTCCCAATGGAATTGGACAAATCAGGTTCCAAGACACATGTGCTGAGGCCATTGAATTTTTTCAAGAGAGAAAATCAGTGTGTGTTGGAGATCATGCTCGCATAATTTTACTTGAAGTGAGCACTGAAGTTCCTCCATCTAAAGTGAAAGGAGATAGAAGCAAGTCAGTGTTATTTGAAGGATGTCAACTTGCTAAATCTTTGCAATGCCTCGAAATTGAAAAGAAGTGGGAATTGGTAAGTCATGTATGGGTGGAAATGCTATGTTATGCTGCCAATAAGTGCCGATGGAACGAGCATGCTCAACAGCTCACTCGAGGTGGCGAGCTGATCACTCATGTTTGGCTCCTTTTGGCACATTTTGGTATAACTGAGCAGTTTCAAATTTCAAAGGGTCATGCAAGGGCTAAGTTGATTGTGCGTTGAAAAAGGATGTATTGTATGATATGTGCTTTTAATTTCAGGATAAAGCATTGAAAGAATGGATGCTTATGCTTTTTGCTATATATATCATATGCCTTTTGCTATATATGTCGAATATGATGTCCAATTAACCTTAAAGAGCTATTATAATAACAATATTTTTTGTTGTGATATTTTTTCCTTATTTATCTTCCATATGAAAGCGTCCCTAATATTTTCTGGAAGAAGAAATTGATATTCTCATGGAAAATCTAAAATTATGCGATTTTCAATCCGTAATTAAAAATACATCTAATTAACAATTTGATTGTTTGAGTATAGACAAGAAAATCTCACTCAACTGTTACTAAACTATTACAAACTACATAACATTAACAAAAAATTGCACTGAAATGCGAAACCAAAAAACTAAAAACCATTGACATCAACAATTGCATGGGTTTGAAGCTCTATTGACTACCATGCTCAAACCTCAAGGATTTTACCTTTTTTTTTTGGGGGGGGGGGGGGGCCTAAGATCCAAAACTGACCTGTTAGGTTCTAAGACTTTAGGAATTAATGTATTAGAACTTCAATTTATAATATATTGGCAAACCATGATCAAAACATAAAATCTAGGTTTAGGCTTGCTCAAAGTATGTTTTAATGTAAAATTGGGATCGAGTAATTGTAGGATTTATTGGACAAAATCTGGAAAGCTCGATCGATTAAAACTTGTGTAGATTTAATTTTCTAAAGAATTTTCAATTCAGCCCAAGCACATATGACATGTAGGGTTAAGTGTTTTACTTCAAGTATAAAAGGAAAAACCCTAGCTACATTTTAGAAGTCTTTTGGAGAGTTGTGTGTTGAATCTTCTGTGAGATCTAGAAGTATTTACCTTTATACAGACACAAAAAGTTCTCAAGATCAAGATTCGTATCAAGAACTGGATGATCTCTTCAATTGCTGCTTAAAGAACTTTAAAGAAGATCTGAAACCTTTGAGTGGAGTCTCAAAGTTACAAGTAGGGGAACTTTGTAGCAGATCAAAGAAAGAAGTAGTCCGTGGACTCAAAGCTGCACGTGGTTGTGGTAATAAGTTTTCTACTCAAGGTAGCAATAAGATGTTAGTGATCTAAGTTCTATTGTAAAAATTTCAATTTTTTCATAGTGGATCTGTTTTACCTTGAGAATAACTAGGTTAAATCCTCATCAAGTTTTTCACCAGTTAGGTTTTTTTGGGTTATTATATTGTTGTGTTCTCTATATTTCTGCATTATATACTTGATATAATTTTATTGTGTTAACCTAGAACTGAATAATTTATCTAAGTAATCACTTGGTTAAATAACTAGGTTAAACAACTTGTGTTAAGGGGTCTAAAATCGTACCAGTGGTATCAGAGTGGGTTAACTCTTGTGTTTTAGATCTTTTGATCTAAGAGTTAATCCTTGACCCCTGTTGTCATAGAATACAGTCACTCTCTTGAGATCCCACCTCACTTTGATGGGAACAACAATGCTTACTGGAAAGTAAGGACGAAAGCATTCCTGAAATCTATTGATGAAAGAGTGTGTAACTCCGTTGAATATGGATGGGAGAAACTGACTACTCCTCTTAGTGAGTGGTTAACTTCTCAAAAAGAGGTAGCCGCTTTTAATAGCAAACCATAAATGCTATTTTTAATGCTGTTTCTGTGGAGGAATTCAAGAGAATCTCAAATACTGAGGTTGCTCATACTGCATGGAATATTCTCCAAACTGTGCATGAAGGCACAAAGGCAGTTAAGATTAATAAGTTGCAGTAGTTAACTACTAGATTTGAAAGCATTAGAATGTCTGATGATGAGTGTTTTGATAAATTCTATGCTATGCTTAATGATATTGTTAATTCTGCTTATGTTTTGTGTGAAATTTATAATCAACCTAAGATTGTTAAGAAGATTCGTAGATCCTTGACTGAGGACTTTAGACCCAAAGTGTTTGTCATTACAGAAAGCAAGGATATGGACTCCATCCTTGTTGATGAGTTTGTAGGATCTCTCCAGTCCTATGAGTTAGACCTATCCAAAACAAACAAATCTAAATCAATGACTCTTAAGTCAGTTGATGATATTGATGGGAATAGATTTAATGATGAACTCTCTGTTACAGAGATTACTTATCTTGCCAAGAACTTTAGAAACTTTCTTAGGAACCACAACAAAAGGGCAAGAGGTAAAAACTATGTTAAATCTAGAAATTTTAAGATGAATGAACAAACTAAAGTTAACAATATTGATAAATCAAAAGAGAAAGTTGGTCAAACCTTTGGTAATTCTATAGGTCAACAATGTTTTGGTTCTCAAGGGTATGCTCATGCAAAATCTGAATGCCCTACATTCTTGAGGTCAAAGGATAAAGATATGGTTGTAACCCTTAGTGATGATGAAGTTTCTGATCATGAGTCTGGTAGTGATAAAGATGGAAACTTCATTGCTTTCATAGTTACTGCTATGGTTGATGAAAGTGTTGTGGTTGAAGAGAACCCTTCTGATTAGGAACTCTCTAAGTGTATTGATTTGCAAGAAGCTTTTAATAAGCTATACAAGGTTGTTGCAAAGGATGCAATGAGTGTAAACTTAGGTTTAAAGAAGCTTGCCTCTCTTGAACTTGAAAAGAAAAACTTGTTGCTAAAATTGCTTGATGCTAATAATTTGATTGATAAGGTGAAGACTAAAAACATGATGTTGCTAGATAACAAACTAATAGGTCTACTAGTTCTAAACTTGATCACATGTTGAGTGTTGAGAAGTCTCCCTTAGACAAAATAGGTATAGGCTTTGTTGATAGCATCTCTATATCTAAAACTCATTCCACAATTTTTTTTTTTTCTTCTACTGAGCCTCCTAAGATTGAGATTGTCAAACCTGTAGAAGTTGCACCTCCTTCTAGGAAGATTAGGGTTGATCTGAAAGAATCTAAGCCCAAGACTCCTAACCTCCCTAAGGAGAAGAAGCATGATAGACCTTTGTGGGTTTGTAATTTTTGTGGAAAGGCTGGGCATACTTGCCCAAACTATTTTAAGTTGCAAGCTGCAAAGCGAGCAAATAAGCCAAGAGTACCTATGCCTCAAGCACAAGATCCTATGGTACTTATTGGTAAATTGGTAAATGTTTTAAACCTTTATAGCAATGCTGGAGTTGCACATCATTCTAATATGAATAATAACTCCAAAGCCAAAGTTGCATCTAAGAAGTTTTGGATGTAAAAGGCTCAATCTAATTGAGTCTTTTTAACATGGTCTTTGTGCTTCATCTCAAAATTCGTTGTGACCATTCTTTTCTTGATGTTTTGTTTCTTTTTGTTTTTAGGATTTGCATTGCATTACGTTCATGCATTTCATATTAGGTGTTTTTGTTTTTTTCTTTAAAATAAAATTTAAAAAAAAAAAAGAAAAAAAAAAGAGAAAAACAAAAAAAAAAAAATATATATATATATATATATATATATGGAAAGAGGGATGTGGAAGGATGCGTTTTGTATTATATATCTTGGATATGTAATTAAGGTTGGCCTATTATCTTTACATATCATGCTTATGTACCTTGTTTAGCTTGGATGAGCTTATTTTTCAGCAAGTTGCTAGTTTTAGCCATGTAGTGCATGTTGTGTAAGAGTTGCATATAGTTTTTGATCAAATGATCTTGATTTTGAAGTCATATGTTTTTTATTGTTAGGACTAGAAAATCCTAAAAGAAATGCATAAAATCCATCTCATTACTGTTTACTAGCCAATCATGAACACTTTAGTGCATATCGTATGATTTTGTGCTCGAGAAAGTGTAGCACATGCACAAAAAGAAAATAAGGTGTAACATTGGAATAATAATAAAAATGGTGTGTACATTATGTGGCTATAATAAAAATTACAAAAAAATAAAAATGGTGTGTACATTATGTGGCTAAAAATAAAAATGGTGTGTACATTATAAGGTTGAAAAAAAAAATTACATGATTGCAAGCTTGTTTTCTAGGAGATGTGAGAGTTATATGACCTAACTCTTTAGGTGATAGTATTTTTCAAACTTATGTGACGAATAATGTAGAAATTATAATTGATTACTATTTACATATCACCTCACATGTATCTCATGTTGTTACTAGTTGCATACACTACACAAGTTATTCTTTGCTAAACTTAGTACATGATATTGTGTGTGAATTTGGTTTGGCCATCCTAGATTATATGTTCCATGATTTTGATACAAAACATGTTCATTGATTGATTTTAGGGGACAAAAAGTGTAACAATCTTGTTTTAGAAGATTTGGGTTGAAATTAGGTGTTTTTGAAAAACTACTAAACTCATAATCAAGCATTTCATTGATGAAACAAGTTGGTTTGAGTGTTTTCTGCATAAAACTTCTTCTGTTTTTCAAAAATTCTGTTTTTCTAGATTTTCGATCGATCGAGTATGTTTTTCGAAAGATCAAAAAAGCGTTAAAATTTTTTGTTTGAATCTGCCTGGCTCGATGGTGCTCAATCAATCAAATATGTTTTTCAATTGATCAAACCCCAATTTCAAGCAATCAAATTTCAAATAATGAGTCTTTTATAAAACTTCTCCCTCATGTGTTCTGCATATTTTCAAAAGCTTTTCAGACTTTTTCTCTCTTCTTTTCTTCGACCAATTCAATCTAAGGGATTTTTGTTGTTTTCTACCTCAAAATTCTCTCAGGTTTTTGTCCTTAAGCATTGGTAAGATCTTTATACCCTTTCTTTTTCAATTTAATTACATGTTTCAGGCATTTTCCTTTGAAATTTTCGAACAAATAAAATTATGGATTTTTATTTTTCAATTGTTTTTAATCATTTTTGTTCAATGGGTTTTTGTTCTTAGATGTTATAAACATGATTCCCATGCATTAATTTCATTGATTTGTTGGTTTGAGAACAATTGAAATTTCTAGGGTTTGAAATTTTGTGAAATTGGGGATTTTGTTAAATTGAGGTTAATTTGATAAAATTGACTTTTTATATTGATAAATTAAGTCATTATATGATGTTTCCTAACTAGTATAATGGTCAATTGATAAATTTGGTTATTTTTTGAAATTGGGTTTTTCAAAATTTGGGGTTTTTTGGACTAAAACTCTGTGTTCAAGTCAATTGTGGTTTATAAAGTGAAATTGGACAAATCTTAATGCATTAGAGCATGCATCATATGTGCATTCATTACATGCATCATATAGATTGTTATTTGTTGATATTCTTGTGCTCTAACCCACTTTAATCTAGTCTGCCCTTGGTTTTTATTTGTTTTTGTTTTCCTTTCCTCTAAACTCTTAGCGTCATGGTTATGAAGACTAGAGCTAAGAAAACCCCCACCCCATCTACTTCTGAGTTCTAGCTTGATAAGTTTAGGACCTTGAAAAACCAAGAAGTCTATGAGAAGCTTAATGTCTTTAGACCAATGTGGGCGAAGTGTAGGGTTATCTTAGATGAGGTTGATCTTGAGATACGAAGGAATTTTAAGCATAGGGGTTGGTTACCACTCTTAGAAGTAGAGCTGCTTTGATTAGAGAGTTCTATTCGAACCTCTCTATCCACTCTGATGATTCTAACATTCAGTTTGTGAAGAGTTGGATAAGGGGTGAAGAGTATGTCATTACTTCTGAGGTAGTGGCCTTTGCTCTTGGTGTACCTTTGGTATTGTGCACACTTACACAGAGACTCCTCACCTTGATGACATTATGTCTCTCATCACCAGTACTTCCATTAGTTGGGGTATTAATCCTCATATCACCTCTCATGAGCTTATTGAGCTCAATCATTTGTTTTTTTAGGATTTCTTGTCATTGCATTTGGCCTATATCTCATCTTTATACTACCCCTATTAAGAGATGTGCATTCTTGTTCGCTCTTATCACTAGTGCTCCTTTGAGTTTTCCCATTCTTTTCATTCGCTTACTTGTTGAGGTTCATAGGAGTACTGCCAAATCCCATGGCTTGTTCTTTCCGGTTTTTATTCATAGGATTCTTTTGGACTTAGGAATAGAGGACTTTCCTACATCTAAGCCCGTACATATTATAGCTCCTATAGGTGCCAACTTCCTTAGGCAAATAGCTTCTTAGTTGAAAGCTAGCTCTAAGTGCCCTAGAGTCGAGTCTTCTACAGGTGATGCATCTTGGCCTCCTCCATCTGGTGATCCTTTTGTTGAGGCGTACGTGGACCCCATAGCTGCCGTGGATCCTCTGCCATCTACATCGAGCAACTCTTCCTTGTGTGCTATGTTGGATAACCTTTTGATAGTTCAAGCGGCACATGGACAGATTTTATTGGATGCGCTCAATGAGGTTGTAGCCTTACGAGCAAATTTGGTGGATGCTAAAGGTTCTACTCCACAGGCTCCACCCTCTAATGAGTCTTGATTGCCTTTTGGTGATACGTCACAAAAAGAGGGAGTACGTACAGATGGAGATAAAGGGAGATTGTAGATTGTATGTAGGAGTTTTTTATATGTATTTGATATGTATTTTGTCTATTTTGGCTTTGATATATTTATTTTTATGGGTTGTATATGTTAGGGGTAGACATTATGTTTGTGTTTTTATGTTTTTTTTTTTAATATATTTTTTATGTTTCTTGTTTCACATATGGTACATTGTTTATTGATTTATGTTATGAGGTTATTCACTATATATGTCCTTTATTTTATGCTTTGTGAAATCAAGAAGTTAATTTGTTTTACTTATATTTTCCACACATGCATTTATGTGTTTGTTGAATGTTTCGGGAAATTACAGGTTAATTTAGTCGTGGCTGCTATCTACTTTAGCAATTGATAGATAACGGTTTAGGTTGAATTGTAATTAGGGCTTTTTAACTGAATGGGCTGTTTTACTTTGAGCATTTTAATTTGTGTGATGTGTTTTGTCACGGATTACCAAAGAGGGAGTTTGTTAGGTTCTAAAACTTTAGGAACTAATGCATTAGAACATCAATTTGTAATATGTTGGCAAACCATAATCAAAACATAGAGTCTAGGTTTAGGCATGCCCAAAGTATGTTTTAATGTAAAATTGGAATGAGTGATTACAGGATTTATTAGAAAAAACTTGCAAGGCTTGATCAATCGAAAATTAAGCTCGATCGATCGAAACTTGTGCAAATTTTATTTTCTGTAGAATTTCCAATTCAGCCTAAGTGGAGTCTCAAAGTCATAAGTAGGAGAACTTGTGGTTGCAACAGATCAAAGAAAGAAGTAGTCCGTGGACTTAGAGCTGTCACATGATCATAGTAGTAAGTTTTCTACTCGAGATAACAATAGGATGTTAGTGGTCTAAGCTCTATTGTAAAAACTTCAATTCTTTCATAGTGGATTTGTTTTACCTTGAGGATAGCTAGATTAAATCCTCCTCAGGTTTTTTATTGATTAGGTTTTCCTAGGTTATCATATCATTGTGTTCTCTATATTTTCACATTATTTACTTAATATGATTTTATTGTGTTAACCTAGAGCTGAATAATTTATCTAAGTAATCACTTGGCTAAATAACTAAGTTAAACAACTTATGTTAAGTGGTCTACAAACATACACGACCCTCTAGGTTTCAACTTTTGTCATTTTAGTCCTCAAAATTTTAACGTTGTCATTTCAGTCCTCTAAGTTTCAAATTTTGTCATTTCAGTATTCCATTAGGCTTTTGTTATCTATTTTCGTTTACTAACAAATACAACGCCATTTTGGGCTTTTTCTTTTTTTAATTTCATAATTGATTAGACAAGAAATTACCTCATCAATATGTTCCTTCTCAGTAGTGCTGGAAGACGTTGATATCCCATTCCAAAGAAACAATGTAAAGGCATGAGGCTGGGGTCCCCGGGGGAGGATTTGATGCTTGAGTTAGTTTATCTCTTTAGAAACTAGAAAAATCTGTATGAATGTGAGAGATTTTGTGTGTGTGTGTGTAGCTTACTTGTTGTTGATACTGTATTTTGTCTGCCCTCAATTTGCGTGCCGGATCCTAACAAATCCAAAAATATTATTTTTTCTCCATGGGGCCGCGAGAACATTTAGAATGATGTGGTGCAACTCGTTTGGACACCAGAGCACTCAAAGTGCCTCTTGCAACCAAAATGACCAAATGCCCCAAATGAACCCTAGGTTGACCAAAAGTTAAACAAAGTCGGTGAGCCCCAGAAACCCTAATTTTGATCTGGCCATCAGAATGGATTGAAACCAACATCATTGTGAAAAGTATCAAATTCTCATTCCAACGACTATTCATGGGTCGAAATTGGAGTTAGAACGGTCGAGATATCATGAAAACCAGGATAACGCACCAATTGATGCACCGTTAACTTCCGTGAGCCATAATTTTTTATCTGATCATTGGATTTTCACGTTCCATACCCTTTTAGAAACAGGGAGTCAAGATATTTCTAGAGGTATCAAGATCAACCCGATCCGAAGCCATTTGAAGATGGTGGCCCTTGAAGGGCCATTGCCTTGAAAAGTGCGTTGGGGCTATAAAACGCCCTAGGTACCTTCAGACCAATAGGAGACCACTTTTTTGGGTTTTTCTCTTTGCCTGGACACTCTCTGCACATTTTTCCTCTCTTCCAAACACAAAAAACACATCAAAGCCTCTTGATTCTTCTTTCTTTACCAAAAATACAAGGTATTGTTCTTATAGCCAATCTTCTTTTCCTTGGTTCTACACCTTGGATTTGGGGTTTAGGGGTGTGGATGTAGCTTTTTAGCTACTATCCACACCCCTAACCTTTTGAATCTTTTTCTAGCATTTCTCTTACTCTTTTTGCCTTAATAACATGATCTATTGCTTTATTTAGCATGTTTCTTGCCTTACCGTGCTCCTAGCATGTTCTCAGTTTAGATCCATGTTCTTCCATGCTTGGTTACATGTTATTTGCCTTGATCTACATGCTTTATGCTTTTGCCATGCTTTCTATGCTTAGATCTCCTCTTGAAGCTCTTTTCTTTCTTTTTTGTTTAAAGTTGAGCCAATTTTAATTTAGCGTGGATTCTCATCATTGCCCAAATTAATAATGTCCAAGTTTGGTTCCATAGGTTCAATTTTCTATTCCAATTGTTTATTAAGTTCATCTACAAATTCATTAGAGTCTTTTAGGTGCAAAATTTCAATTTTATGGGACACATCAAAATAAGCAAAATCAAAATTCATCTTATTAAAATCTCAAAGAGTACATTGGCACTTGCATTACAATTGTTCTTGTTCTCACTCTTATAAAACCCAACCCAAGTCCAATTGTTGAGAGGCTTAATGGCATGAGTGATGAGCTTGGAAGGATCACTTGGCTCTTCATTGTCGATGGCGAACACTTCCCCACTTGTCTCTAGAATGGTCTTCACAACTTCTCCATTCACGTAGTTCATCCAATCGTCTTCCTCTTGTTCGTCCTTGATCATCATGGTAGGCTTCTCGTTGAAGGTGAGCTTCTCATCAAAGAAGATCTCCCATCCCGGATTCACCTTCCCATCTTTCCCTACCCATGGTTCGAGGAAGCCACAATAGGGAAAGTTATCCCCTTCCTTCATAGTTCCCATTGAGGGTCTCAAGGTTCTTCTTGATTCTGTTGCAACCTTTAAGGAATCCTAAACCTTCTCTTGTTGCTTAAGTTTTTATTTCATCATAGCATGCTATCACTTTTCCTCCCCTACCAAGTCCTATACCAAGAATGTACCATATTTTCTTCATGATTGCAACTATCTCATGTTTACAATATGGGATCATGTTGGTAGTATACTTTTCATCCTTTAACCCATAATCAACCATGTTTACAAACTCAAAGCCACTCATTTGAAGCTCACTTTTCCCTTCTTCAAGTCCACAAACCGGTGCTATGACCTTATTATCTCCATGTATAATAGTTAAACCTCCTTTCCATGGAACCTTCATCTTTTGGTGGAGCGAGGATGGGATTGCCCTGATAGGATGAAGCCAAGCCCTTCCTAAAGAGGGTTGTAGTTAGGAGTGATGTGCATGATGTGGTATTCAATGATACTGATAGGGCCGACCTTACAAAGGGCCTTAAAAGTTCCCATAATCTTCCTTGAAGTGTTGTCATATGCTCTAACAGTTAAAGGAGAGGGTGTGGGAGTTTTCATGTCCATACCAACAGTGAGTGCAATCCTAAAAGGGCAAACATTCAAGGCGGATCCATTATCAATAAGTACCATGGGGACTTTAGCACCCATGCATTCTATGGTGATTTGCAAAGGCTTGGTATGTGTAGCTCCTTTGCGATGGAGGTCTTCATCATTGAAAGCTAAGAGATGATGTGAGGGACCTTCCCATGAGGGATAGCACTTATTGAGGTGTAGTTTCTATGGATATCTCCTTCCTATTCAAAGCATCTAGGAGAGCCTTACAGTGCTTTTGGGAGGCCATGAGCAATCCCCATATAGACACATGTGCTTAAGTCTTCTTCAATTGGGTCAAGACCCTATCTGCCTCTTCTTTCTCTTCCTTTTCTTTGAGCTTGGATCCTTCTCCCAAGTCTCTTCCAAGATGCTCTTTTTTCTAAAAAGGATGGCTTGTAGTGCTTCCCACTTCTAGTAAGATTAGCTATCACCCTTTTCTTCGCCTCACTTATCCCTTTGGGAAGTATCCCCCAAATAGCTATGGCTTCCTTTAAGACTTCGTCTTCTTCATCTCAAATTCTTTGGACATCCACAACATTGATTTCAACTTAAGCCACTTCCTTTTTAGAGTGAGGAACTTCTATTAATTTGGAACAATCCCATTCAACCTCGTCCATTTACACTAAGTTTTGATATGGAGGAGGAGCCCTATGGTGATCAGGCAAAGGTTTTTTTTTTTTTTTTTTTCCTAATGTTGGGTTTAGTGATGATGTTAGGGTTAGGAAGGGTTCCATTGTCTATGAGGTCTTGGATTTCATGCTTAAGGTGAAAGTAATTGTCGGTTTTGTGGCCAGGCTTTTGGTGGAAATGGCAATATTCATTGAGGTTCCATGTGGTTGGAATTGGATTGGGCACAGGTGTGGCATCTAAGGGCTTGAGGAATCCTTTGGAGGATAGGTTCTCATAGGCTTAGGAAAGGGTCATCCCTAGATCAAAAAAGTCATGACAAGCTTTCTTTTGGTAGGACATGGTGGGTTGAGGTATGATGGCACTTACATTGGCAGTGTTGGGTGCTTTGGAGGTACTAGCCCTCCTCTATAGGTCTTCTTAGGTGGAGGCTTGATCTCCCCCTTCTCCAATTGTCGATTGTTGAAGGCGTCTTCTATCCTTGTTGCACAATCCAAAAGTTCCCTAAAAGAGCTAATAAGGGTGGACAAGAGTCTACTACTATAGGCCGAAAGCAAATTCTTGACGATTATGTTGACTTTGTCTTTCTCATTAGGCCTCGTAGCCATTCCTGAAGCCTTGGTTTTCCATCTAGTCATGTATTCGGAAAAGGTTTCCCCTACTCCTTGCTTAGTGTCCAAATCCCTTAAAGTTTCATTAATCATGGAGTTGAAAATGAATTGATCTATAAATAGTTCCACAAGCTCATTCCATACCTTGGTTTTCCTAGGATCAAGAGCAGAGTACCACCTTGAAGCTCCTCCACTAAGTGAGAGAGGAAAAGCATGCAAGATTTGCTTCTCATCTAAACCTGTCATTTCATCAAGGCATAACTATCTTCTTACATGTTGCTTAGGATCCCTAGTACCATCGAACTTTTTTGCATCAGAAATCTTGAACTTAGGAGGTGGTGCTACAAGAGCCATAGAGCTAGTGCCTTCCATGTTGTAGAGATAGTCATCCATCCCTTGTGCCTTCCGAAAGGCGAGTTTCATCTTCTCCATCTTCTCTTTCATGACCTTGGTTTCCTCGATGAACTTCTCAAAGTGCTTACTCTTCTCATAATCAACTTTGTCTCTCTCATCCCAACACTCATCATCTTTTTCATCACGGATCTCTATACGTGGCGCAGCTTTCTTAGGCCTTTCTTCTATCTTGCCAAGGCATTCTAGGACTCCCTCAAGAATCTTTGTGTGTTCTCCTCAGACCTTGAGGATCAGTTCTTCTGTTGGATTTGAAGTTGACATTGGTGTTTGTGGAGCTTCTTCCTCTTCTTGTAGTATTTCTTCAATCTTGATCAGGCGCTTTCCTTTCTCTCTAATCCCAACGGGAGTGCGAATGTGTTTTCTTGACTTGGATGGTGCTATGGTGCCTAAAAAGAAACCCCATTTTCATTAAGTTCATGTCCCAATTAGAAGTTTTTTGTTTTTTGTTTTTTGTTTTTTTTTTGTTTTTTTGTTTTTTTGTTTTTTTTTTTTTGGATGCCCTTAGAAAATTCTAAGCTTATTCAAATGAAGGCCCATTTTACAAATTCACTCCCTTCCCTCTCATGGACCCCTACCCCTTGCATTTTTAGGGTGCAAGTCCATTTACAAGAAATGCTCTCACCTAACTCTCATGGGCTTTCATTAGAATGTGCTTAGGATTTCCAACCCTTTCATCTCAAACATGGGCTCGCAATTTATTCATCACTTTTGGGCTTTTCGTTTTTTTCATTTTTATTCATCTATCTCTTTTTGAAATAGCCCTCTAGCTAGAATATGTTGTGGCCTCACTTTCAAAGTCCATGAAACTCTCATCATTTTGGGGTTAGGCATATAACAAGGAGGCCTAAGATTAGGGAATTTCATTTTGGCTTTGTAGGATCTTGGATGCTAGGTCCGTAGCATACTTGTCATCTTGGGCCAAAAGTCCTCTTTCTTCAAAAGGGCTTTTTCCACTTGGTCTTTGGATGGCAATTAGGCTATGATCCTATGAATTTTTCAAGTTAAGATATGCCTTGAAGTGTAGGGACAAGCCTTTTATATGTGAAAACTTCTTTTCTTTTATTCCATCATGCTCTTGGGGTATGCCATAACTTTAGGGTCATCCTCTCTTTTTGGTTTTTTAATTAATCTCTTTTTCTTTTTTCTTTTTTATATGATTAGGTGGACACATGATATATGGTTGAACAAACAAGACAAGGGTAACCTATGTTGGGATCTAAACTCTCTCTAGTGTGGTTTAGGTTACCTAAGGCTAAAGGTTAAGTGCAAGAGGTCACTTACAACTAGGTTTGCCATGATTCCAACCGAAAGGCTAAGTGAACCCATGGAAGGTTGGTAGCAAACCATTAACGTACTCAAGGCCCAATTGTGAGTTGGAGGTATGGACTTCGAAGAATATGGGCCCGAGTGGAGCCTTCCATTCTCCCACCCATACACCAAGGGTTAAGGGGTAACAAGAACCAAGTGCGCGTGTGTGCAAGCAATGTTTGAATAAATCTTACTAAAATTAAGAATGAGACACATAGGAGTCAAGTTATCCCTAGCGGAGTCTCCACTATGGAGTCATCGCCTTTTCATTCCTTTCTTTCTTTTTGATGAGTCGCCACCTAGTTTTTGTAATGATCTTGGAACCATATATATAGCGTCCTTTCGAGGAAGGTCCATTTAGTCTTACTACCAAAGTGTGGGTTCAAAAGCTTAGGTACGTTTTTGGGAAGGTGTTAGGCACCCAAGATTGCCCAACCCTAAGGTTGGCCTCCCATCATTGTGTCTCATGTCTTAATTAAAGTAAGAGTAATCCAAACATTGTATTGTAGACTTGCACACACACTAACATGCATCTAACACCCAAACATGTTACATATTAACCCTAAAACCAAATGTGCACTTAAACATATAACCAAATAACCATAAACACACGTGAAAGCATAAAGGAAACCCTAAACTATCATGATATTCAACCAAGGCACCAGCCATGTGAATCACCCAATCACATCAACATATGAACAAAACTAACTAAACTAAAAGAAACATAAACTAAACATGTAAAACGAAATAAACAAGCAAATGCATGGTCATATGTGAAATGTATGATTTACTTACTAATGAGTAGCATATAAATGGTCATCCATCACTAGCAAACTGTCCATTACAATGATGAGTAAGGGTATGGACGAGCATATGTGCATTAACTCCAGGTAGGGATTAATGAGTGAGTAATGAATAGCACAAAACCGTTACCATCTTCCAATAAAGCAGAATTAAGGATCAGTTACAAATAGAAAATGTGGGAGTTAATTTGCAATCATTAAGCATTGATTACCCAGCTACAACATAATTGTATACTGAGTATTAACTCAGTCTAAGGCTATATAAAGCTAAGAAAAACAGGTAAAAGGACAGGAACACACAATTGCAACATAAATTACAGTTTTCTAGAGAGAATAAGCTAACTTAAGCATCGAAGGGTCATTGGCAGGCCCTAAACTGGTGCCCTTATCCTTTGAGTGCTTTCTGTGATACAAGTTTTACAAGTCATCCATCATATTGACGAAGGGAATATTGACGAGGTGAATTCTTTCTTCATCACTTACCTTGGATAGTAACTCAGCACCTATGGCATTGATGCATGACTATGTGAATGCATGGTCATGTGATTCATGGCAAAAAAACATAAACATAAACCCTAATCTAAATATTTCATGAGGAAACCTTAAATAGGGCTACTAAACAGAGACTAAGCATATGAAAAGAGCATTAAAAGAATCCTAAAACAGAAAGGAAACAAGTAAACAGAACAGGACAATCAAAATAAACATTGTCTGGGTAACTTCACACATACATGTGAAATACCTCATATATGTGTGAATCAGCCCCACATACTTGGAAAGAACTCCACGTATGTGGAGCTTTGCCCAGAAACATAGAAACACGCAGAAAACAGAGCAACACTTTAAATCCTACTTCTAACACTCAAGCATGCATCAAACAACAAACAAGAGCTAACACTGCTCTAAGCAAACATATTAGAACATAAACTAAACAACAAAACAGGATTAAAACTACTAAAAAGAACAAAAATGAAAAGAAAATAAAAAGAAAAGAAATACCTCACAAAAACCTATCCAAGCTTGTTTTCGACCATTCCCTTCAATAAAATCTATCACAAACCAATATGAAAGTGATTATTAAACCTAAACTCGAAGGTTTAGGACCAAAATAAGTTCCAAACCAAGATAAAGATTGACTTAGGGTGCTTTGTGAAAAGCTTCCTTTTGATTTATTATTTTCTAGTGAATCGTGGGTTTTTCCAAGTCGTATAGGGTGCAAAATGTGGTCTCTACAGTCCTAGATGAGCAAAAAGCAGAATTCCATCTCCCTCTCTATTGCTGAGGTTGAATACATTGCTGCAAGCAGTTGTTGCACCCAAATTTTATGGAAGCAAAAAATTCTTCTTGATTATGGTATTTGTCAAGAACATCTCAACATCTATTGTGACAATACCAGTGCCATTAATATCTCTAAAAATCATGTTCAACATTCTCAAACTAAACACATTGAGATATGACAACATTTCATTCATGAACTTGTCGAAGATGGCACACTCACTCTTGAATTCAATCACACTGATGATCAAAAGGCTAATTTGTTTACTAAGCCTCTAGACAGCAAATGTTTTGAATTCCTATGCCAAAAAATTGGTGTAATCTCCATGGAGTGATTTCTTCTTCTTTCTCTCTTCTTCATGCATTTGCATCTAGTTTTTATGTTTTGTGTGTTTTCTTTTTCATGTTTTTGTTTATTTGTTTTCAGTTTTGCTCTTTTTGCTTTTCATAAAAATTAAAAAAAAAAAATTGAAACATTGAAAAATACAAAATCAATGTGTGTTTGTGTATATTGGTACTTATGTACCTTTGATGGCCATTGAAACAAAGTTTCTTAACTTTGTATCTCTTGTAGCTTAGATAAGCATCTCTATGCAAAACTAAACAAGTGAGCTTTGTGGCTCGTGTTTGTGATGAGTAAGATTAAGTTATCTCTTATATCTCATATCCATATCACTCTTTTTGATGGGAATGACTAAAAAATCCTAAGAGAAAGCCATAAATAACCATTTCACCACTAAAACCCGCCAATCATAAAAACATCTGTGTGTAAATTGTAAAAGCTATGCTCGATAAGGTGTAGCACTTACACAACAAAATTGGGATGTTTAGCTTACATAATTGGGTATTTCTTTTCTCTCTTATATGTCCATGCATGCTATGCTTAAAAGAAATATATGCAAAGAGTAAAAGCAAAAAGATCTAAATGCTTTTAGTATGATTGCAAGCATGTTTCTAGGAGATGTGGGAGTTATAGGATGTACCTCAAATGTGATAGTCTCCATCTACTAGTTATAATTATTTATGAGTGTATTTGATTTTCTTATATCTCAAATCTTCATAATATGAGACACTTATGCACTCTTGCTATGTTTTCATACAAAACACGTAAACTCTTTGCTACTCTTGATACATGTGCAAGTACAAAGTGATTTGGACATCACAAGGGGTACATGTGTTAGAATATGCTTGCTAAACTGTCTCAACTTATTTTTGAAATATAAAATTAGTTAGACTTGTTTAGTGTGTTTATGGATTTAGGAATACTATGCATCTAGATTTCAGTTGAGTTTTAAGAGCTTAATATGTTGATTGGATGTTTGTTTGAGTGGCTTGTTTGTTGCATTCATCTCTATGTGTCTTTCCTCTTTGAAAAAACTCTTTCCTTTAAGCTCAACAGCTTCTCGACACATCCTCGATAGATTTCTCTTCTATCGAGCTTTCTAGTTTTGCCTCGACCACTTCTTGACAAATAGGTCGATCCATCAAGGTTTCTGGGTTTCTTCTTGACAGATTTCGATAGATACCTCGTTCCATTGAGAAATTTTTTTGCATTCTCTATTTGCTCAACAGATTCTCTATCCATCGAGCTTCTTTTTACCATCGATAGATTCTCAATAAATCCTCAACAGATTGCTTCTGTTGAGAATTAGTGCTGGATAGATCCTCGATCCATCAAGCTACGATTTTCTATATAAAACTAAAACGCATATCAGATTTCATTTTCTCTCCTCTCTTGATCCAAACACTCTCTTCTCACTCAAAACTCTCTACCTACTCTAGATTCGGCCCAAACCAAGCTTCAATCTCTTGGTAAGTGTCCTAAAACCTCTCTTTTTAATGCATCTCATGCATTTAGACCTAGGTATTTGGGTTTTTGAAAATTTTTGGGGTTAATGAGTTTCTTTGAAAATTTTTTGGATTGAGTTTTATTTATGTGTTGCTATATGATCATGCATTGCATTCCACGTTCATGATAACAATGTTTCATGCATTTAGAATTGTGTGCTTGATTAACATTGTGAGTGTTGTTAGGTTGGATTGGGTTTTTGCCCATAATGCTCTTTCTTTTTTCCCATCACATGTTCATGCATTGTCATGCCTAAGTTTCTATTCTTGTCTCTCCTATCTGAACTGTTGTCTCTCTCTCTCTCTCATAGACTACATAGATGGCACCTAAATCTAGAAAATCTATTCCTACTCGAAACCCATTTCGTCATGGTTTCGAGTAGTCCTCTCTTTCTTCCATCCCTCATCACATTCATTTTCATGATAAGAAAGCTAAGAAGGACTTTCGCGAGAACTTCTCTAATCGTGGCTTTCATCCTGAACGCCAGGTCATCCTATCAGATTTTACAAACACCACTCTACCCACAGTCATTAGGGCTCAGGGATGGGAATCTCTTTGTGAGATACCCTTGAGGTGTCCTAACGTGTTCATACAGGAGTTTTACTCCAATATGCACACAATCGATACCTCTGTACCTCAGTTTGCCATGACATTCAAAGGTACCTGTATCCTCATTACCTCGGATCTTGTTGCTGAGGTACTAACAGTCCCTAGGGTAATGTATACTGACAACCCTATACATAAGCATCTCAGAATTGTGTCGAGAGACAAGTTGGCCTTACTTTTCTGTGGGACGCCAAGTACTTAGGGTGGGTTTCTCCACACCCCTTGCTCAGGCTTTGCCAAACGCTCAAGGTTCCTTAACATGGTGATAACCTTCATTCTCACTCCACAGTCTCACTATAACTCTATCACAAAATCTCTTGCTCATTTTCTTCTTTCTCTTATGGAGGGTCTCTCTATAGACTTTCCATCACACTTGATAGTGTCTATTATAGATTGCTATCGAAACACTGCCACACGTGATAAGCTTATTTTTCCTTCAACTATCACGTGTATACTTGCAGACGCACATGTAGACATCCCTCCCTCTCCCATTTTCACTATCATGGGTGCCATTAGTATGATGTTTATTCAGCAGAGCGAGGCCCAGCTTCAGTCGAAGCTGCGATGAGTGAAGACGCCAACCGATCCTGCAGCTGTTTCTGTTCCACCTTCCACCTCTACGCCCACTTTTTCTACCCCCTCCTCTTCCATAGAAGGTGTGACCCTTGATGCCATCATAGATCAAATTCAGCCCATGCGAATCTATTTTAGTGGTTATTTTGACCATCTCGAGGCTGAGATGAGTCAAATGAACATTAGGATTGGCCTCATCGCTCGTTGCCAAGCCAAACTAGGCAATTTTGCTCCTTCCTCTTCCTCTTCTCCGGAGCATGCTGAGGAGTCCACTGAGGATGACAATGATGAGGATGATGGTGATGCTAGCTCTTCTAGTGATGACGAGATGATGACCTCTTAGTGATTCACTCTTTGTCATTCGTGATAAAAAGGGAGAGTAGTTTTGGGTTGAGAGTAATCTCATACTTAGGGGGAGAGTTAGTATATGAAATTTTTTGGATAAGGGGAGTGTTTATACCTTTTGAGGGATGTAGTGAGGATTATATATATTTTTCTTTCTTTATACATTAGCCTTTTGTGACCATTTTACATAAATTGTACTTTATTTCTTTATAAATATGATGATGTATGTTTTTCTTCACCTACCTCTACATGTGTTGTTTCTTTTCTATCTTTATACACATGTTTCTTTATGTATGCAACTTTTATTTTTGTTTCACATATGATGCCTTGATGAGTCGTGTTTAAGTTTTTAGATAGATAGGTTGTGAAAAGTCTACCATGCCATGAGCTTTCTTCTTGCAAAGTTTTTCAAGAGTTTGTAGTAGGGTTAGACTTAGGGTTCCGTTTGGATACAGCTGAAAACTGAAAACTGAAACTGAAACTTGAAAAACACTATAGCAAAATAAATTTTAAATGTGTGAATAGTATCATGGGACCCATTTTTAATGAAAAAGTTGCTGAAAAGTGAAATTTGTGGGTCCGTGAACAGTACACGATATGCTGTGATTGACTGAAACAAATTGGAAAAGTCAAAATTTGCGGTTATTGTTCATTGAATAGTACATGAACAGTAACCGCAGCACTCAAAAAGCTCAAAAACGCATGAAAAAAAAAAAAAAAAAAAAAAAAGGAAAATGCAGACGCAAACGCCCTATCCAAACGTAGCCGTAATGTACTCTTAAAGTAGTTATAAGTTTAGTGATTCAAGACTCCTCTCATAATTGCTTTTTGTGGTTTTGTCATGGATTGCAAAAGTGGGAGATTGTTAGGGACATATTTTGTGTAATTTACTAATCTTTTGACAAAATGCACTTTACTTGTAATTGGGTAGATATAGGATGAGTTTAATACTTCAAGAAACATGTTGCCCAAGTCAAGTATTAAAATCATGAAGATTGGTTTAAGAAACAAGTAAAGAAAATTCACTCATTAAAGCTCGATAGAAAGCCTTTCTATTAAGATTTAAAGTCGAAGCTTGACAGATAGCTCAATACATTCTGAATCTGTCAAGACTTACGAAATCAGAATTTCTATATCTAAGTTTCAACCTTAGCTGATTTGTATGTGTTGGGTTTCTTTTCTCACGACCCTAAACATATATAAGGCTTATTTTAAAGGCCATCACGCATGCAGAAAGTGATCGTGTGCCTTGTTCTCTCTGAAAGAAGCTACTGGGTCTTTAAGCCATTAGGGTTTTGTAGCCAGAAGTTTCGTGATCTTCATTGTTGATGAAGTGAAGAACTTTGCAACTAACAACCTTCTTCAAGTTATTGGGAGTTAGTAATGTATTGGGATCCGTGCACATTGGTTAGTCACGTATTGGTATTCATGCATCAAACGAAAGAGTGCTACTACTATTACAAGTCCAATTGGATATTGGAGTGAAGGTTCAATTGTAGGTTGGTATTTTGGGATAGACCAAGGGTAGTTGGTAAGATTCCTAGTACTTATAACCACTTATTTATCGATTAGTGGATTCTTGGGAGCGGTGACCTTAAATTAACCCGGTGAAGTTTTTGCCGTGTAGGTTTTCCCCATTTGTAATGAAATTACCGTGTCAAATTTATTTTCCACTGCACTTATTTTAATTGGTGATTTATTTGTGCCTCCATGTTACTGCATGCAAATTGATCTAATTAATTAACTTGGGTAATTAATTAATCGCAAGGGGTCAAGCTATCTTAACCCAATAGCAATGATTCATTATGTTCACAATATAAAATGGAGAAAATAATAATGCATAAAACTTGTCTTGAGTTGGGAAGTCCCTTGGTGGAACGTTCTTTAGAGGAGCCCCCGCTTTTGGGATCCTCATTTGAATAAACTAAAAGGAACTTTCCTTCCTCTTGGTTTTCCTTAGCTTTGGAGTCATGCTTACAAAGGGACTACTTCTTCCCTCTCCTTCTCCCAATCCTCAGCGGAGTCACCTTTAAATATGGGTTCCTTTTTTTGACAGTACCCTGGGCCCAATAATAATGGAGATCCTAGGCCTTCCAAAAGGATAGTCTTTGATGGTTGTTGGACTGGGTTTGGCTCATTGCGGCTAATGGACCGATTATGAGCCAATCTATGCGAAAAACATGGGCTCCACAATACAAATATTCATGCACATAAGCATATATATTGGTTGAAAAGAATAGCAAAGAAATTAATGAGAAAATGTAAATAAAGATGTCTAGGATCCTTAGAATATAGAGTGATAGTTTTATTACATTGAATTCTTAATTACATTGAATCTTATTCTTGCTTGGATATGCCACAAGGTTCAATAGAGTTCAAAGGTCACAGACTTGGATAGCTATATTTAGGCTTCTAAGACTTGTGAGATTTGAATCCCCTTGAATCCAAGTTTTTCCCTAAGTATTTGCTACAAGATCATTTGCAATGCCTCACTTTCCACTTTATTTCTAAGGCTAATGAATTTTTTTTGATACTTATCTTATGCGTTTTGTGGTTTCTAAATATTGGTTACTTCATAGTCACTGAATCACCTTTTGTTGGAGTTTTAGCACCCTTTTATAGTGCTACTTCTAGGATTTTTCCATGTCACCCATTTATTCTTTTAATACTTGAGGTACCAGAACCAATGTTATGTCGAAACATTGGTGGCTGGCCCCTTCCTCTTTCTTTCATTGTTTCTTCTTTTGAAGTTTGATAGCCAAAAGTCCCCAGCTGTCCTTCCTTTTATGGGAGATCCTGCTTAAATAAGTCCAAATACTCTTTCCATGTCAAGATTTCTTGTTCTCTCCCTAAGGTTTGAAAAGAAGACAACTCAGAACCTTTTTTTGTCCTGCGTTTTGTCATTTTTTCTCTAAATGGAGAGATTCCTCCTCATGGGAGATGAAGGACAGAAAGGATCTCAGCCACCTTCCCTTTTTGTTCACTTTTTCTGCTTCACTCAAGGTACCAACTTTTCTAATCAAACATTGAACCCTCTAGGCTTTCATGTCATTTACCTTGGGCTACGGGTGGTTGATGGGACATGAGCCCTTCATTCCTCATGTCAAGAGGCACACCTGCTTGAGTAGTCCATGTCTTGGGATTCCTTTTCCTTTTCTCGAGGATGTCGTAGCTCTAGTGGCTTCACAGTATCTTGGTCAAGTCTCTTTCTTCCTTTGGGCTGCCCGAGGGCCCTTTTCACATAGGGCAAAGGTAGACTCCCTTTCGACTTCTCTTTTTTTCCTAAGGCCTAAGATTGATCCTTACATGGTCTTGGCATTTCTTTTGCCCTTTCTTAATGGGCCAAATTTTGGTTCATGGATTAGGCCTCCCTTGGTATTTCTTCAAGGGCCCAATTACTTTAGGCTTTAGTACTTGTGACATTTTTGAACCTCAACAGGAATTAAAATCAAAATCCCTAGCTGTGTTGCCACTATGGACACAATGGAGGAGTCTTCACCTAGTTTTACGATGGCCTAGGAACCACGACTATAGCATCTTTTCAAGAAAGGACCTTTGATCTTATTACCAGAGTATAAGTTTAGAGTTTAGGTATGTTCTTGGGAAGGTTTTAGGCACCCAAGACTGCACAACCCTAAGGTTGGCCTCCCATCCTTGTGCCTTACGTCTTAACCTCGATAATGTTCAACTCTTGTATTCTAAACTCACACACACACTAGCATACATCTAGCATACAACATGGCATCATAATCCCAAAACACCTATATATATATATAAATATATATATATATATATATATATATATATATCTATCCATAAAGCAAGAAACCACCCTATGTGTATAAGAAACCCTAACATTCATCCAGCAAGTGAAACCCTATCATTCATCTAAACATGGCAGCAACATAATATGGCAACAAGGGAAGCATGGCTATCATAAGATCATACCAAACATGTGATTAGAATTAAAGGAAATAAAACAAATATCCAAACAATATACATCATCAAATGCATGTTCATACCAATGTATGGCTCGCTTTTACTTACCTTTCAACAACACAGCACCTATGGCATCTTGAACGAACATAGTAAAGTATGATCATGGCATTGAAACTAATAAGCAAAAGATAAAACCTAGCCTAGCATACAATAGCAAATAAACATTGAAAAGAGGCGAAAGAAACTCAAAACATAAAGAATCTTAAACAGAAGCATATTAGGTAAGAATACAACACAAACAGAAGCAGGAAACTTAGATTAGGGTTTTTGGACAGCGGCTTGTGTACGCATACTAAAGGCTGCATTCGTAGGCCAAACACCTGTATACGTAGGTGCCTACATATGCATGCATAAGGCATGCTTGTGCAACTCTGCTCGAAACCCTACACAGAAAACCACAATGCAAACAAATAGAGCATGAATAAAAATCCAAATTCTAACAACTAAACATGTTCATAAACATAAAGAAAGCATGAGACTAAACTAAACAAACATGAGCAAGCATAAACAAAACAAGATTAAATGTAGTAAAGGAAGGCTAAAATGTAAAAGAAAAGTTTAAGCTTGATACCTCAAAAGAGAGCTCCCAAGCTTTGATTTTGGCCGTTCCCTTCAGTCAAATCTATTCACAGTCAATAAACAGGTTATTAGCAACATTTAACTAAAAGGATTGGGGCAAGGAAAGGTCCCAACCAAACAAAATTGACTTTAGGGTGTTCTGTGAAAAACTCCCTTTTTAATTCACTATTTTCTATTGAATTGTAGGTTTTCCCTTAGGATTTAGTGGAAAAAAATGAGGTTTAGAACAACTTGTAGATGATGTGGGACTCATCTAAACCTCAGCCATTATTGCAAAAAACTTACCTTATTTATACTTCTAAAACCCTAGTTGTGTACTTGGAAGTGTGCCTACATACACAGGCTGATGCCCACATACATGGGCTGAAGGCCACTTTGGTCATTTGATTTTCAAAAGTAGATTTTTTTTCATACTTTCCATTTTAACACACCTCAAGTTAATTTGATATTTGATTAGGCTCTAAACTGGCCTAGGCCTTAGAGTTTAGACATCATTGAGGAATAGGGGCCCAAGTCGTAAAGGGTACATGATAGGGAAAAAAAGGATTGACCCCTTTGGCAAAAAAATAAATTAATTATCCAAGTTAATTAATTAAGTAAATTTAAAATGCAATAGCGTGGTAGCATAAACAAATCATCAAATAACTAAATGCAGTAGAAAATAAGTTTAACACAAATGATTTGTTTATGAATAGGGAAAATCATTGAGGTAAAACCCTATCGGGTGAATTTAAGGTTACTACTCCCATGAATCCACTATTATCAATCAAAAACAGTTACAAGTATAAGGAATCCCAGTACCTAATACCAACCTATAGTTGAACTCTTACCCCAATACCCAATTGGACTTGTATTGTAGTGGTAATCTCTCTGTTCAATGCACAAATCCCAGTATGTGACTAGCCAATGATGCACGGATTCCAGTACGTGACTAACACACCAACTTGAGGAAGATGTTGGCTGCAAAGTTCTTCAGTTCATTAATAATGAAGATCAAGAAGCTCCTTGGTCACAAAACCCTTGGCGTAAAGATGTAGTAGCTTCTACAGAGATTATGATGAACTAGAGCAATTTCTACCTCTAGTCACAATATGCGTGTATTCTGTTTTCAATACCTTGAATCACTCAAGATGGCTCTTAAAATAATTCTTATATATGTCTAGCGTTGTGAGAAAAGAAACCCTACACAAATACTCAAGGATATGTGTGTAATCAAATCTGGAAAATCTAATTTCATAATTCTCGACAGAAACAGCTTGTGCCGAGCTTCAACATTAAATCTCGATAGAAATGATTTTGTTGAGACTTCTGTTGAGCTTTAATGAACAACACTTCTTTCACTTGTTTCTTGGTCATATTTGCATGGCTTCAATACTTAACTTGAACATTTGTTAGATCTATCCAGTTACAAGTAAAGTACATTTTCTCAAAGGATTAGCCAAGTACAACACATATGTCCCTAACAGTCAAAATGTGGTGACTACAGGGAACCAAAACCTTGTACCATTCCACCATACTGTTGGTACTTCCCCTGGCAACATACGAGGATGGAGATTGCAAAAAGGAATGATGACATTAGAATCATGATTCAAGTTGAAAAATGATAAAGAGAGTGTTTTAAATGCAAAAATGAGGTTGAAAAGATGCTAGAATGACATTGGATGCAAAAATCATGAGTAGAAGTGTTAGATTTGTAGTTGGATGAGAAACGACTAAAAAAGCAGGTGCAAACAGGCAAAATTAGGGACTCTGCCTAACGGCCTGTGTACATAGTCCCAAGTCTACGTACGCAGGCACAATCACATATATGCGGGCCAAAACCCACGTCCTCATGATCTCAAGAACAGACTTGGGTACATGTGAGAAAGGCTGCATATGCATGAACACAAGTTACGTACCTAGGCTCGAGTCCACGTACACAAGAATGAAGACAAAGAGTCGTTCTTCGACATTTTCAAGCGTACTTCACTCAAAATCAATCCTAGACATGTTCATCTAAACCCATCCCGTAGCAAAACCCAACCATTTATATGTCCAAAAACACATCAAAGCGAAAGATCAAAGAAAAACTTGAAGTTGAGAAAAGTTTGTAGAAACTTACAGATTCAGCCAATAGGATGTGATTCTCTAGCCGGTGTGTTAGTGATGGAGACCCCATTAGCCTCACCTCTCCACTCCAGCGGGTGAGATGAAAAGCATCAGAAGAGAGGACATAGGAAGTCTTTTTGACTTTAGGTGCCATGGAGGAGATGAGAGTTTAGAGATAAAGAGAGTTTCAGAGAATGAGAGAATATAAGGGAGAGAGTCAAATTATGGAGAAAATGAGAGAAAAGAGAGGATTTTGTAGAGAGAAGGGAGAAGTTGAAGGGTTACGGAGAATGTGAAGAGATGAGCAAGATGAAAGGAATGAAGGAGAACAAAAGAAACTGTAAGTAACCGTTGGAGAAATCAAGAGGCAGGGATGCACCTAATGGCTAGACTACATATAGTTTAGCTCTCACCACTAAACTATGTGTAGTTTAGTAAAAATAAAAAAAAAATAAAAAAATAAAAAAAACAAAATTTCAAAATACCCCAATGGTTCCCGAAGGATAGGAAATGCAAAAGAAAAACTTGAGAATGCATCAAAATTACCAAAATACTCTCGGTTGGGTAAAAAGACATAAAGACCATCAAAAGCATCCCCAATGGATCACGATCTTCAAGTCATTGAAAGAATCAAAATGTACTACAATGGATCAAAAATTGAAAGATTCTCAATACAATTCTTTCAGTGGGTTGAGATCATCAACCAAGTATCTAGTAAAATACAACATCATATTGGGGCTCTCCTATGGGTTTATGGCACAAAACAATCTCCCCTAAGAGGAAACATTCCCCATGAAGTTGAAAAAACTCCTTCGTGGGTGGAATCGTCACACTCCCTATTGAGCCATGAAGAAAACAAAAGATTTTCCCCAATGGATCATCCATCACCCATACTCTTTAGTGAGTCCATCACACATACTCCTTAGTGAGCCATGAAGGAAACAGAAGATTTTTCCCCATTGGATTGCGTATCTCCACAATCATCACTCCTCAGTGAGTCCACCCACCATGCTTCTCATCGAGTTCTTCCTTATCATCCCCCAATAGATCTATCAACCAAAGGCTCCCCTATGAGTCAAAACATCAAGGCTACTCATGCACGTATCCTTTGGGAGCTGAATATGCAAGCATGGTAGAAAAGGTAGAGATAGAGATAGAGACCAAGGTCACCAGAAGAGGTAGAGAAAGAAGTGAAGAAGACAAGAGGCATAAGCCACTTAGAGAAGTTTATGGCAAGAGCTCCAGATGGACACCACAGATATATATCATTTTAAGCTCGTAAGAGCACCCTTGTTTTTTTAAATGTTTAAGCTCACAAGAGCACCCTTTTTTTTTTTTTTTCATTTTAAAGTGACTCTAGGATAGTGAGTCACTCACCTTTTACTTGTATTTGGCAAAACAAGTTCTAGGATAGTGAACCTTTCGTTGCTTGTTTTCCAAGTAACAAAGGTGAGACTTTAGGCATACAAATCCCACGCAGCTCTTCAGAGTTGCAACCCCTCCTCCCCATGTATGAGTGATGTGAGTCATATGCATGGGTTGGTCCCAAGCTGTAAGTCAAAATAAAATGTTTTGTCTCTTATTCCTTCGATTTCGTTAGCGAAGCTCACAAATCACAAGAGAGGTATCTATAGACATCGCATTTTGTATCCCGTAAGACTTAGGCCCTCATTCCCCCTTGATGATTAAATTCCAAAGCCCAAGGTTGGTTTAAGGCCCAATCAGATATTAAATTGACTTGATAAGTGTTAAAATAGAAAATACAAATTTTTTAATGAGCAAAAATTTATATTTGGAAATAAAAGGCTGAGGAAATCTGCAGCTTGTGTATGCAGAAAAGAACCTACATATGCCCATTGCATGCATACGCAGGCACACTAGGATTTTAGAAGTTATGAAAGGAAAATTTTATACATTAAAGATTGACGTTTGGAATGAATCCCACATCATCTGAAAGCCATTTCAAACCCCCATTTTCAAAATATAAATAGCCTTACTTGACCAGGTTCTTTTTTGGCTTTGATCTTCGAATTTAAAGATTACTAATCACTTCTTTTATTGAATTGTGATAGATTTGACTAAGGGGGCCGATTAAAATCACGCTTGAATGCTTCTTTTTTTGAGGTATTCCTATAAACTTTTATTTTTCCATTTCTACCTTTAATCTTTTTTTAATATGTTTTCCTTGCTTTGTTCATGCTTATATATGTTTGTTTAGTTTAGGTTTATGTTTTCTTTGTGTTTTTAAGCATGTTAGGCAGCTAAAGTTATAGTTTTAGTTATGCTCTATTTTTTTGCTTTGCTGTTTTTGGGTTAGGGTTTTGAACAACCTTGTGCATGCATGCTTTATGCATGCGTACACAAGTCAAATCCTGTGTATACAAGTGTTTGGCCTGCATACCCAGCATTTTGTATGTGTATGCAGGCCATTGCCCAAAAAACCAAATTCAAGTTTTTGTCTTGTTCTGTTTTTTTGTTCCATATATTACGCTTTTGTTTAAATCTTTTACACATATGTATATGTATTAGAGTCTCGGTTTCACTTGTTTTGTTTGATTACTTTCTCCATGTTTGTTTGGTTTGTCTTTAACATGCTTAGATTTGGGTTTTCTTTTTGTTTCTTGCTTTGATGCTGTAAACATGCATTCACATGCTCATGCATAATGCTATAGGTGCTGAGTTATTGCAAGGTAAGTAAGGTAAGTCATGTATTCACATGAACATGCATGAGATAATGGGTATAAACATGCTTGTATGAGTTTGTTTAGATGTAATCACATGCTACTTCGATCTTTCCATGCTTGCGTTTCTCCCTTGGTTTGTTGTTGTCTTGTTTGGATTATATATTTACCACATTGGATGAATGCTAGGTGATAGGCCACAAACTGAATGACCCCTTGTGATAGAAATTAATTAATTAATTAGCCAAGTTATTAGTTAATCAATTTATCACGCAAAAACGTGGTCGCATAAACAAATCACTAATAAACTAATTATGCAGTGGAAAATAAATAACATGGTGATTTGTTTACGAATGGAGAAAACCTAACGGAAAAAATTCCACCGGGTGATTTTCAAGTCACCACTCTCAAAATTCCACTATTATCACAACAAGCGGTTACAAGTAAAGGAATCCCAAGTACCTTACCAACCTACAGTTGAACCCTTACCCCAATACCCAATTGGACTTGTTCTGTAGTGACAGTTCCCCTTTCTGATGCACGATTCCTAAGTACGTGACTAACCAATTGTGCGGATCCCAATACACGAACTTCAATCACCAACTAAGAAGGTTGTTGGTTGCAAAGTTCTTTAATTTATCCACATGATGAAGATCAAGAAGATGCTTGGTCACAAAACCCTACGATGCATATACACAACAACTTCTTCAAGAGAAAGAGATGAACTAGGGCAAGAACTTCGTCTCCGGTCACAATTTGCTTGAACAGAGTTTTCTCAATGCTTGTGTAACTTGTGATCTCTTTGACAGCCCCTGAAACAATCCTTTTATATGTTTAGGGTTAGGAGAAAAGAAAGTCAAAAGACATATTCACGGATCTCTAGAAAATCATATTAGAATTCGAAAATTCTTAAACCTCGACAGATAGGAGGTGTCGAGCAGCTGTCGAATGGGTGTTGAGCACACCAATCTTTGAAACAACTTTCTTAAGCTCAATAGATGCAGCTGTCGAGCTTTAATGAATTTGCACTATCAACTTGTTTTCTTGGACAGACTTGAAAGTTTCAACACTTGATCTTAAAACATGGTTTCTTGAAGTATTTAAACACATCCTAAATCTACCCAAATACAAATAAAGTGCGTTTTGTCAAAGGATAAGTCAATTACATAAAGTAGTGACATATGTTCTCAACAAGTGAAACACATATGTCCTAACAATCTCCCCCTTTGGCAATCCGTGACAAAACCACAACAAACAAATGAGCATATGAGAGAAGTCATAAATTACTCAACTCATATTCACTTGTTGAATACAATAAAATCTATCCTAACCCAAACTCTTGAAAAACTTTGCAAGAAGAGAGTTTATGGCAAGTAGACTTTGACAACCTGTATTTCTGAAACACTTTAAACAAAATTTATCAAGGCATCTTTGTGTGAAATAGAAATGATAGATTGCATATAAGTAATAAAAAGCATATGTATAAAGGGAGAAAAGAAACAACACATGAAGGATAGGTGAAATAAAAACATACATCAATATAAATAGGAGTAAAGTACAATGTATGTCAATAAATGGTCACAAGACCTCATGTACAAGAATAATGTATCTAAATAGAAAGAAAAGAAAAGATACATACTATCCTCACTACATCCTTCAAAACATATCAACACTCCCCCTAACAAAATGGTCCTATACTAACTCTCCCCCTAAGAATGACTACTCTCATATCCAAAACTACTTCCCATTTTTGTCACGAGGGACAAAGGATAAAAGCGTCAAGTAAACATCTCATCGGTAGAGCTAGCATCTCCATCAGCATCATCCAAAGCATCATCGTCATCACCATCATTATCATCCTCATTCTCAAATTTAGAAGCCACAGGAGTAGGTGATGAAGGAGTAGCCTCAGGAGCAAAACCACCCATGGACGCCTGTCACCGTGCTATACGACCAACATGAACGTTCACCTGATACAACTCCATAGAGAGTGTAACTAGGTAAGCATCCATGCGTTGTAGTTATGCCATGATGTCTCCTAAAGTCACATCGCCCGAAGAAGAGGGAGGAGCGGATATGGATAGAGCAGAACGAGATGGAGCTGAACGGGAGGGAGGAGCTGCCGAATCCAATTACGGCGACTAAAACTGGGCCTCGCTATGTTTAACGGTAGCGTAAACTATGGCACACATAATGGTGAAATGGTCGGAAGAGGGAAAAGGAACAGAAAAATGGTGTAAGATCCTATTGATAGCGGAACGAAAAATGAGCTTATCACGGGATGCCGAATCAAGATGAACATCTATAATAGAAAGAATGAAATGAGAAAAGAAATCTATAGTAAGATGCTCAAGAAGAGATAACAAAAATTGAGCACGAGGCTCTGTAATGGAATTATAGTGAGAAAGTGGATGCAAAACAAAGGTCATCACCATGTTCATGAATTTAGGACCTTTAGCAAAAGGTCGACATGGTGTAAATTGACGCTCACCCTAAACAGAAGGGGCTCACAGAAAGCAGACATTAGCTCATCCCTGGACACAGTTCTCAGACGTTCACAACTAGGATAGTCAGGAAACTCTATCTCAGGGACCCAAAGCACATCCGCAACAAGTTGTGGTGTGATAGGAATGCGTGTACCTCGAAGGCGAGTGAAGAAAAGTGGTACTGAACAATCAATCCTGTGCATGTTGGAGTAAAAATCCTAGATAAGCATGGGAGTACAGGTGACCGGGACGTCACACACTGACTCCCATCCCTTATTGTGAATGACAGAGGGAAGGTCGATGTTGGCAAAGTCCAACAGAATGACTTGGCGTTCCAAATGAATGCTTCATCTAGAAAAGTTCTCCGAAAATGCCTTGAAGGCATCATCATCATGAAACCAAATATGAGATAGAGTAGGATCAGAGGATGAAGATGCTCCGGAACGAAGAGGGTTCCGGGTGGGAGTGGATTTACACCTATGTGACATAAACACGACTAACGTAAACAGAAAGAGAGGGAGAAAAAGAAAGACAATCAGAAAAGTCCCAAGAAATTTCAAATATAACAATTATATTGAAAAGAGAGTACGTATGCATGGGAAATGCATGAACATGTGACATGTAAAAGAAACTTCATCATGGGCTCAACCTAATCCAAACCTATCAGCACACAAACAGATAGCACACATCTAAATGCATAACAATACTATTATAATGCTAATGTGATGTAATGTATGAGGTTTTAAACTCATTTAAGTGAAAACCCATCCCAAAATTTCAATAAAAACTCATCAACTTTGAAAAACCCCAAAATTTTTTAAAAATCCCAAAACCTAGATTTCAAAACATGAAATGCATGAATGTGAAAGGATTAGAAGCTTACCAAGTGAAGAAAAACTTGAAAAAACTTGAAGAAACCTTGAGGAACAATTATTGGGATGAGATGAGAGAGTTTGGGAGACAAATCAGAGAAGTATCGAGAGAGATCAAGCGAAATGAGTTCTTGTAACGCCCCAAAATCATAAGCATTAAAAGTCTATTTAATCTGCATAATCCATAAAAAATATTAAATAAAAGAAACTAGCAACCTTGAATCTCATCACAAGAGTCAGAGCTCTAATTCACCAAATACAAAACATCCTCAAAATAATTCTCCAATACAATGTTTAATGCCATAAAATAATAATAAAATCCTCAGTTCTACAAAAAGAGTTCATAACTTCTGTCTCCCAAGAATCTCTACTCCAATAATCCCTCTAATGTATCTATAATGGGAAAATAAAGGGGGGTGAGATAACTCAATAAGTGGAATTCACTAACATTGGGGTGTAGGAACAAACCTTTCAAATAAATAATTCTTTCAACACATTCACAACTTGTAACTCATCAATATTTTGTCATCAAATATTTCATGTAAAAGAAAATAATATCTTTATATTGTGAGCCATCATAATATATATATTGATACCATCACATAAACAATTTCCTAAGCTTTTCTCGTGGTCAACGTTTACGCCCCGTTGACAGAGTTGTGTTGTCCCCTTTTTGGGACTGGAACCTCCTTTCATCCCATTTCTTAAGGATGGCTCCTTTGGAACCTAAAGGTACACTCCCTTGCTAAGGAGCTTCCTTTTGGATTCTTAATAGTATGCTCCCTTGCTAAGGAGCTATCAAATGTGCACTGTCCCCTTTTGGGACCGTCCCTTGCTAAGGACTAGCTGCAGCATGATTGTCCCTTGCTAAGGACTAAACACCATACTGAGCTTCTAATCACGACTTGCCATAGGTTTTCAAAACATATACAAGATACTCACATAAATAATCCATTCAAGATGCTCACAAAAATAATCCAATCATAATTCTCGAAAATATAAGGATATATCGCACATACAAAATTTAAATAAATTTAGGTTGTCCCACAAGTTTTTCATAAAACAAATAATTAATGTGCACATCAAGAAATTATTAAATATCCATTTATATGTATAGAATAACAATATATCTCTTATATATATATAATAGTTTAATAACCAACAATGTTTGGGAAAAACCCCAAAATTAGTAAACCCCACTTACCTCTTAGTTGCAAAATAAAGGAAATCAACCTCCCTTGAATCACAACAATTCAGTACAATTAGTACCTAGCAACACCAAAAATAGGTTCATCAATACACAATTTCCCACTTAAAAATCTATTTTCACACTTAAACGGTTTCATCCTAAACAATATTAATTTATCCAAAATCCTCTATTTATTCACTTAACTAACCAATACACTTTCAGCTTGATCAGATTTTTTTTTTTTTTTTTTTTTTTGGGACATAAAAATATTGCTGCCTACTCTGATTTTTCCATTGATATAATCATGGATATTCAAGGCTTCAAAATGACCGAATAAGTGAAATTTCATCAATCTACAATTCACATCCTTTCTTGTCATGTAACTATATCCATCACCCTAATCTAATATAATAATAACCATAGGATATCCTTTCCCATAAAATACGGATAAGTGGGGGGTGTTGAGATCAGAACCTATGCTTAGACTTTCCTTTCTCTTTAATATATTGAAAGGTTAGACTTTAAGAAGTCATGCCTTTTGTCCTATTAGCTACTAAAGCCATTTCATGCACAATTCCTCCTTGAAAACGTGGGATGATTTTCTAGTCATAATCAGGTTTTATTTTATTTATTTATTTATTTTTTTATCAACATGATGACAACGTTGAATTTCAAGTCCACACCTACCCCTGTGTTCTGTGCAGCACAAAGACTCATATACACAGAAATCCTCCATCCTAGCTGTGTGATATATCAATAGTCCTTAAGCTAGATAGACACATGCTAGGTATCACATAAATAAAAGAACCCAAATAAAGAGGAGAGCTGACCTGATTCTCCTACACAACCATAGAGAAGACAAGAAACAGCTTACTTGTATGTTGCGGCTGAAAACAAAAAGGGACTTCTTATGCATATACACATGTAATTTAAGAGGAAAAAGGCTAGGGTTTTCAAGGCCCATATATGTACTTATATCACCTCACTTGGGCTTCATATTCCATAGTATTTATCTTCTTTTTAGTACCTTAGGCCCAAATTAATTTAATCCATTTTAATTATAGGCCTCCATTAAAAATTTACGTATAATAATTTAATTGATATCAAATTATGGAGTGTTACATCCTTCCCCCCTTAAAAAAATTTTTGTCCTCAAAATTTTACATACCTTCGTTAACGAACAACTCTGGATACTTTGATTTCATCTCATCTTCTCGCTCCCAAGATGCCTCCTCCACTGTGTGATTTTTCCAAAGGACCTTAACCAATGTTATGGTCTTGGTGCGTAGCACATGATCCTTGCGATCAAGAATTTGAATTGGAACTTCTTCATATGTCAAGTTATCTTTGATCTTGAGTGGCTCATAGTTTAAGACATGTGAAGGATCCGACATGTGCTTGCTCAGCATGGAAACATGAAACACATTATGCACTCCTGCAAGTGTAGGTGGTAAGGCCAACTCATAGGCAACTTTACCAATACGTTTTAGGATCTCAAATGGACCAACAAATCTAGGACTCAACTTCCCCTTCTTCCCAAATCTCATCACACCCTTCATTGGGGAGACTTTCAAAAATACCATATCTCCAACTTCAAATTCTACTTTCTTTCTTGAGTTGTCATAATAACTCTTCTGTCGACTTTGTGCTGTTTGCAATCTTTTACGAATCAAATCAATCTTCTCAGAATTGCTTGATGGGGACTATCACCTTCGAGGTACACCCTATAACTCTCACATCTCCTAGAATACACGCTTGCAATCATTTTTAAAGCATTTTTGATCTTTTTGCTTTTGATTTTTCTTTGCATATTTTTCTTTTAAGCATATCATTCATGGGCATATAAAAGAGAGAAAAGAAATACCCAATGATATTTGACATTCCAATTTTGCTATGCCTAAGCACACAAATGTCATTGACACTGCACATTTGCTATGCTGAAGCATACAGATGTCATACACGATTGGCGGGCAACAGTGGTGAGATGGTTATTTATGCCTTTTTCTTAGGATTTTCTAGTCCTTCCCGTCAAAAAGAGTGATATGAGTGTTAAGTATAAGAGACAACTTAATCTTACTCATCACAAACATGAGCCACAAAGCTCACTTGCTTAGTTGTGCATAGAAATGCTCATCTAAGCTACAAATGATACAAAGTTTAGAAAACTTTGTTTCAATGGCCATCCAAGGTACACAAGTACCAATGTACACAAAACACACATTGTTTTTGTATTTTTCTGATTTTTCAATTTTTTTTTATTTTTATTTTTATATGAAAAACAAAACAAAGCACAACTAAAAAAAAATAACCAAACAAAAACATGTTAAACAACCAAAGCATAAAAACTAGATGTAGATGCACGAGGAAGAAAGAAAAAGAGAAGAAGATTATCCCATAGAGATAACACCAATGTTTTGACGAAGGAATTCAAAGCGTTTATTGTCAAGAGGTTTGGTAAACAAGTCAGCCTTCTGATCATCGATGTGAATAAACTCAAGAGTGAAAGTACCATCTTCGACAAGCTCCCTAATGAAGTGATGTCGAATCTCTATATGTTTGGTTCTAGAATGTTGAACCGGATTCTTAGAGATATTAATGGCACTGGTATTGTCACAATAAATAGTGAGATGTTCTTGACAGATACCATAATCACGAAGGAGTTTTTGCATCCATAGGAGTTAGGTGCAACAACTACCAGCAGCAATATACTCAGCTTCAGCAATGGATAATGAGATGGAGTTCTGCTTTTTACTCATCCAAGAGACAAGACTATTACCCACGTAGAAACAACTCTCTGAAGTACTCTTTCTATCATCAGCATTTCCAGCTAGGGCTGTCCAAACATATCCAGTGACCCGACCGAAACCGATTCAAAACCGGCTAACCCGACCTACTTTGGCGGTCGGCGGTGGATTTTCTCCACCAAAAACTGACTCCGGCGGGTCAGTTTTGGTTTCTCTTTCCAAAAACCCGAAAAACCCGAACCGACCGACGAAAAACCCATAATCTGACAAAAAACCTAGATTCCAGCGAGGAATCCAGATTCCGATGAGAAAATTCCAGATTTCGGAGATAAAAACCCAAATTTCGGCAATAAAAAACCTAAATCTCGACCAAAAAACCCAGATTTAGGCGCTCTTTCACGTAGATCTGACGAAATTTTGAGCGAATCTAGCGAAATCTCATCGAATTCAAAGAGATTACCATCAGATCTGGTGAAATCTCATAGATTCCAATGAAATTTTTGCAAGATCTGGGTTTTTCTCACCTTTTCTTGCAGTTTCCTCGCCCTTTTTTTTGCCGTTTTCTTAGATCTTTGACTCCGACCGACCCATCCGTGCACCCGTTGAAGTCTGATCCGCCCGACCCGTTTACTTCGGCGGTTGGCGGCGGGTGAGTTTTTCCAAAACCCGACTTTGTCGGGTTTTTTTCCGAGTTGGGCACAAACTCGACCTGGACCGACCCATGGATAGCCCTATTCCCAGCCCAATCAGCATCAGAGTACCTAGTTAGGACATCATTTGTGTCCTTGCTGTACCACACACTAAACTCAGTAGTGGTTTTTACATACTTTATGATTCTCTTTAAAGCAGTCATATAGGACTCTTTGGGATTATCTTGATATCTAGCACACACTCCAACATTGTAACTAATGTCAGGTCTACTAGCAGTAAGGTAAAGAAAACTACCTATCATGCTTTTATATAGAGAAGGATCAACATTTTTACCTAACAAGTCAATAGTGAGTTTAACATTTGGGCTCATAGGGGTTCTGACAGAACTAGCAGATTCTAAACCAAACTTTTTCACAAGATTCTTAGTATATTTAGATTGAGATATGAATATACCTGAATCTTGTTAATGAATCTGCAACCCCAGGAAGTGAGTCAACTCTCCAATCATGCTCATCTCGAACTTGGCTTGCATGAGTTTCGAGAAACCATAAGCAAGTTCATCCTTAGGTGATCCAAAGATGATGTCATCAACATAGACTTGGGCAACTATCAGCTCACCATCTTCTCTTTTGATGAAAAGAGTCTGATCAGCCTTTCCTCTTGTGAACCCCTGTGACACCAAGTATTGTGTAAGCCGATCATACCAAGCTCTGGAGGCTTGCTTTAACCCATAGAGTGCCTTCTTGAGGTATAGTACATGATTTGGAAAGTGTGGATCAATAAATCCTTTTGGTTGAGCCACATAAATGTCTTCTTCGAGCAATCCATTTAAGAAAGCAGTCTTTACATCCATCTGATAAAGCTTGAACTTTAATTGACAAGCCAGTGCAAGGAGAATTCTGATGGACTCCATACGAGCAACAGGAGCAAATGTTTCATCATAGTCTACTTCTTCCATTTGTGAGTATCCTTGAGCTACAAGCGAGCCTTATTGCAGATCACATTGCCCTCCTCATTAGTCTTATTGTAGAATATCCACTTTGTACCAATGATGTGTTCACCCTCCGGTCTAGGCACCAAGGTCCAAACATCATTCCTGTGAAACTGAAGAAGTTCATCATGCATTGCTTTTACCCAACTTTCATCCTGAAGAGCTTCCTCAAATTTTGTGGGTTCAACCTGTGATAGATAACAAGAATAAGACACAAAGTTAGCAACGCATTTATCAATAGTTCGTTTCCTTAATGTGAGTTCATTCATATTTCCCACAATAACTTCTGGAGGATGATTTAATTTAACCCTAGATGAAGGTCTTTTCTCTTCATGAGACTCAGAATCTGATGAAGTGGGTATGTCTACAGAATCTTCCAAAACACTGGGAGTACTAGGAGCACTTGGAGATACAGGTTCTTGTTCAATAAGTTCTTGAACTTCATTAGGCTCAAGAGGAAGAATTTCTTTGGGTAACTCCTCAATTCCTTTCTGAGAACCAGAATCTGAAGACTCATCAATAACAACATTCACTGTCTCCATTACCTTCATAGTTCTCTTGTTGTATACCCGATAAGCCTTGCTTGTGGAGGAGTAGCCCAAAAATATACCTTCATCACTCCTAGAGTCAAACTTTCCAACATTCTCTCTATCCTTGAGGATGAAACAGGTGCTTCCAAAGATCCTGAAGTACTTCACATTCGGCTTCCTTCCTTTCCATAACTCATATTGAGTCTTCTTGGTACAAGGTCTGAAGTACACCTTATTAACTGTATGACAAGTAGTGTTAACAGCTTCTCCCCATAAGTTTTTGGTCAAATCCTTGTTATATAACATGGCTCTAGCCATCTCCTGAATAACTCTGTTCTTTCTTTCTACTACACCATTCTGCCGAGGAATAATAGGAGCAGAGAATTCTTGAGATATGCCTAATCTTTGGCAAAAGGACTCTATATATGAGTTCTCGAATTTTTTACCATGGTCACTTCAAGTTCGACCAATCTTTAGGTTCTTCTCTTTCTGCAATCTTGTGCATAAAGCTTCAATGTGCTCAAGAGCATCAGACTTGGATCGTAAGAGAATGACCCAAGTGTACCTAGTGAAGTTGTCTACCACAACCATGATGTATCTCTTACCACCAAGAGACTTGGTTCTAGTTGGACCTATAAGATCCAAATGTAGAAGCTCTAATGGCCTAGATGTAGCTATTGTCTGAGTGCTTGGATGCTTAGCTTTTGTTTGTTTCCCAAGCTGACATGGTCCACACACCACATTGCTCATTCTACTAAGTTTTGGTATTCCCAAGACTGATTCATGCCTAGATACAATAGAAAGATGTTTGTAACTAGCATGTCCCGTCCGTTGATGCCATAAATCTTCATTTGGAAAACGAATGCTGTTGCACACAATATCAGCATCAGGAACCAATCCATAACAGTTGTCTAAAGTGTGAACACCACTTATGAGGTTCTTTCCAAACTCATCCATAACAAGACATTTTCCCTTTGAGAATAGTACCATGAAGTCCTGATCACATATCTGACTTATGCTTAACAAGTTCACCCTTAGACGTTCTACATAAAGGACATTTGAAATGTCTGGCAGTCCAAGTAGAGAAATAATTCACTTTCCTTTAATTTGAGATTTGCTCCCATCACCAAAAGTGACATTGCCACCCTTTTTAGACTCGAAAGTCTTTAAGAGAGATCTGTCTCCAGTCATGTGTCATAAGCAACCATTGTCGAGGTACCACAAACATGTGTCTATAGCTTTAAATGCAAATTTCATCATAAAACACACTTCATGTTTAGATGACAGATCAATGGGAATGGTGCTTTCTCTCATCTGCCTTTTTCGAGCTAAGCCTTTAACTTTCACTCTTCTTAGACGAACTCTTTTGTACATTTTTATTTTGAGACAGTCTAGTTTCTTCTTAGCCAAACTGAGATCTTTTTCAATTGTCATCATAAGGGAATTCAAATAACTTTTAGACTTGTATTTTCTGAAACACTCAACCAAAAAGACATTAGAAAAACAAGATTTATTAGAAAACAAAGATCTCTTCAAGCTGATTACAGCCATGACAACAGGGGTCATTGGATCAACACAACAAAGATTAAACCCTAATTAGAGTGTGCCTGCTTTGATACCACTTGATAGGCCACAAACTGAATGACCCCTTGTGATAGAAATTAATTAATTAATTAGCCAAGTTATTAATTAATCAGTTTATCATGCAAAAACGTGGTTACACAAACAAATCACCAATAAACTAATTATGCAGCAGAAAATAAATAACACGATGATTTGTTTACGAATGAGAAAAACCTAACGGGAAAAATCCCATCGGGTAATTTTTAGGTCACCACTCCCGAAACTCCACTATTATCACAACAAGTGGTTACAAGTAAAGGAATCTCAAGTACCTTACCAACCTACAGTTGAACCCTTAGCCTAATACCCAATTGGACTTGTTCTGTAGTGACAGTTTCCCTTTCTAATGCACGACTCCTAAGTACGTGACTAACCAATTACGCAGATCCCAGTATGCAACTTCAATCACCAAATAAGAAGGTTGTCGGTTGCAAAGTTTTTCAATTCATCCACACGATGAAGGTCAAGAAGATGCTTGGTTACAAAACCCTACAGTGCACATACACAACAACTTC
Organism: Quercus engelmannii; assembly: GCA_029955605.1. Classification (NCBI taxonomy): domain Eukaryota; kingdom Viridiplantae; phylum Streptophyta; class Magnoliopsida; order Fagales; family Fagaceae; genus Quercus; species Quercus engelmannii. The sequence goes on from JARPSG010000002.1 coordinate 5,534,504, forward strand.
TTCAAGAGAAAGAGATGAACTAGGGCAAGAACTTCGTCTCCGATCACAATTTGCTTGACCAGAGTTTTCTCAATGCTTGTGCAACATGTGAACTCTTTGACGGCCCTTAAAACAATCCTTTTGTATGTCTAGGGTTAGGAGAAAAGAAAGCCCAAAGACATATTCACGGATCCCAAGAAAATCATATTAGAATTCTAAAATTCTTAAATCTCGACAGATAGAAGGTGTCGAGCAGCTCTCAAGCAGGTGTCGAGCATACCAGTCTTTGAAACAGCTTTCTTAAGCTCGACAGATGCAGCTGTCGAGCTTAATGAATTTGCACTATCAACTTGTTTTCTTGGACAGACTTGAAGGCTTCAACACTTGATCTTGAAACATGATTTCTTGAAGTATTTAAACACATTCTAAATCTACCAAAATATAAGTAAAGTGTGTTTTGTCAAAGGATAAGCCAATTACATAAAGTAGTAACATATGTTCTTAACAAGTGAAATACATATGTCCCAACACTAGGGTTTATGTTTTGAGATGCTTAATGTAATAGATGTATCTTTAGGTTTGGGATGATGATGCGATGTTTGCTTGTTAGATATATGCTAGTGTGTCTGTGAGTTAGGTGTAAGTATTAAGTAGGGTTTAACAAGTTTAAAATGTATGACACAATGAGAGGAAGCCAGCCCTAAGGTTGGTGGTTTTGGGTGCCTAACACCTTTCCAAAGTCATACCCATATCTCTGCTAATAAGATCAAGTGGTTCTTCATTGTAAGGGCGCTATATTCATGGTGTTTAGGCCTCTGCGAAACATGATGGTGACTCCTCCCAATTAGGCAACGCACCAAGCGCCATTGCATCTACATCTACAAGTGTCCCATCTAATTTTTTAATTTTTGTGACAAGTGAATTATTGAATACAAAAATTGAAGAGTCTAGATCCGGTTAAAGTTTTGTAGTAATCATGCATTTAAAACTCCAAGTAAAAATTTGATCCAAATCTCAGTTAAGAAGATTTATTTTCTATTCAAACCAAGTTTTATAACTGTTTGGTTTATTTTTTTTTATTTTCGAATCAAATATTTAGTTCCTACGCTTCTTTCTTTGAATTTTATACCTGAATTATTTGATACATAATTTTCTATTTTTAAAATCATTTATTCATTTGTTCTCTTAAAAAAACTTACGAAGAGGATTCTATATGAAGGCATTGATGAGTCTTGTAGAATATTGTTATTTTACCAGCTTAGCTTTTGCATATCATATCATTATATATTTTAACTTTCCGGCCACATATGGTCAATTCAATTCACTTATTATATTAGTCTATTTTTTATTTTTTTGCCGCATAATCTTGGCATATTAGAGAATGCGCCGCTTATTTACTCGGGAAAAGTTGGAGTGTCATCTACATGTTTGACTAATACGTGGTAATTAATTTTTTCAAAAGATGTGTTGATTTCGTAGGGCGATTATAGCAGTACTTTCTTAATTAATTGGTACTATCTTATAATTTTACATATGGGATTTTTCAAGTGCAGATTTGGAACTTGGTACGAGTAAATACCATACCAAGTGGGTTTTATCTATATAGTATTCAAAACTGAATTCATTGTTGTATATGTGTGTGGTGGTTTTCCTCCCTACAAAGGCCATGGAGGGCTTTAATTAGAGTAGCCAATCTCGTATCAGAGGCTGTATTGGTTTGGTCAATAAAACGATATATTTCGGTACTGGTCAATACTGGTGCACTGTTTTGGGTCTATCGTTATTTTTTATATTTAAATATATATATATATATATATATAAAATAAAAATAAAAGTTTACCATAAAACATTACCTCAATTCAGAATAAATTATTCATAGTTTTAGACTTAGCATCAACTATAAGGAAAAAAAAAAAAAAAAAAAAAAAAAAAAAACACTATAAAAATCAGAAAACTTAATTAATCATTGCATACTAATAAAATAAATAATAAAAGTAAGTTATTATTCTATCCTTACAAAAATTTGAAAACTACAAAACTATATATATATATATATTTTTTTTGGGTACCAGCGGATACACTTGGTACCCACTGAAACACCTAAAATCAGCTGATACGATTGATATTTAAATCAGTATAAAACGTTAAGTTTCAGTGTTAGTGTGCGTACCGGTACAGTATCCTTATTCCTTGGTTTTAATCACTTCAAAGAAATACATAGTACCGTTGGAATTGAAAGTTTTGATAAAAGGATTTCAAGGGTTTCAAAATTTTAATATTAGGGGCTATATAAAAGTTTACAAACCTAGGATGATATGCTAGCAAGTGCTTTTAAAATGAGTATATAGTAGCCACTTATAATTTAGTGAGCTTATGTACAGTAGCTACAAATTCCAAGTATCTTATAATGCTCTTTAAATTTTATTTGGGATGTTACTTATATACTATCTCTTATCATAGGTCTTTTCCTAGCCTGAACCAATTGAAGAGAGAAAAACTACATCATTTATTTGTAAATTTTTATTTAAATATTAATTTGTTATTTTAGACAATGTAATTCTTTCATTTACCTTTGTAATATAAGATACCAACGCAATCCGCACGGCTACGAATGTAACACTGAATATAATTTCATTCATACAATATTTGAATGTATAATTTTAAAATTTACACACATATTCATGAACAGAAATAGTTTTTTTCTCACCTAGGGTGATTCTTTCTTCTCATTCTGGGCGAGCGCTCCATCTCACGCTGTGTGAGTCAGTTTTTTTTCAGCTCTTGATTTCGTTTTCTTTTCTTTTCTTACGCAATCCAATTCTTTCTTTTCTTACGCTGTGCGAGTTAGGTTTATTATTATTATTATTATTTATTTTTTTTTTTCTTCAGCTCTTGATTTGGTTTTCCTTTCTTTTCTTACGCAATCCAACACCCCTAGATATTACTTTCTTTTCACCTAAACTATGGACTCTGTTTTTATAGATAAGTTACAGAGTATCATGTTGACTGAGGAAGAAGGCAAAGTAATCACAGTGGGGGCTACTCATAGGGAGAAAATTCTGAAACAATGCACACTTAGTCTCTTTGGGTGTTTCCTTACAAAAAGGCCATATAATCAGAGAGCTACCAAAGAGCTTCTTTGGTCCATTTGGAAGTTTGGTATAGACTTGAGGATTGTGGACGTTGGGGATGGCTTGTTCCAATTTAAGTTTACTTTGGAAAGCCAATTGAAGTGGGTGTTGAACAATGGCCCTTGGAGTTTCGGTAATCATCCATTGGTGCTTTGTCGATAGGAGAGGGGAATGACAGCGAACTCAATTACCTTTACCGTGCTTCCTATTTGGGTACAGGTATGGGGTTTACCTTTTGACTTGATATCCGAAGAGGCAGCCAGGGACATAGGTTGGGGCCTGGGACAAGTGGTGGAGATTGATCGTAAGGCTTTTATGTCAGAACAAGCCCGGTTCATCAGGATCAAAGTTGAGATTGCCATTGACAAGCCGTTGCGTCGAGGCAGTTTCATTGTTTATCCTGAAGGTGATAAGGTATGTATTGGCTTTAGTTATGAAAGGCTTGTTGGGCTGTGTTTCCAGTGTGGCTGCTTGGGTCAGGAGGCGAAAGATTTTTTAACTCCTTGATGTTCAACTCATAGTGAACTTCCATACGATGATTGGCTGAAAGCAGGCTTAAGGAAGTTGGGGGACGGATCGGATGGAAGAAAGAAGTCCTCCTTAACGTGAACCACCACGGGGTGAGGTAAATGGGTTTAAGCTTCAAACACACTCATCCAATACGGTGGTGACCGCTGTAACTGATGACCAGGATGGTGCCCGAAGTCCAAGCGGAGTGGAAGGATCAAACCCGGATATTCAGGGAGTACAAAATTCGAATATGGATAGCCACGAAACAGCAGGTCCTCAAAATTTGAATTTGAAACTCACCCACTTCTCAACAACTCTATCCACGTTGATAGCATTCTTGTTGAAGATGAGGTTGACATAGCTAAGGACTCTGAGGCAATGATAATTGTTGCCCTTGAGGATGCCGAAAATTGGGTGAGTGTCCCAGTGGATTATACTAGTGAAAAGTTCATGCATTTAAAGAGTATTAATTCGGGGCAAGATAAGCAAATATCTTCACCGGGTTTTAAGGGATCAGATATATGTTTAAGGCTGGTTGTGATAACGTGTAAGGAAACAAGAATACGGGTAAGGGCTAGCTCAAAAGAAGTGGTAATAAAGATAAAGGTGCGAGTCAATCCTTGCATAGCCTAAAAGAAGTTGAACCCGTGGAGAAGTCTACAATTGGAAGCCCAAAAGCAATAAGGAATTGGAAGAGGCTTGCCACAAGACCTCAGACTCTTACTAATTCTTCAATTCTTGATGTGGAACTTGGGCAAAAAAGGAAGCAAGCAAAAAACATGAATAAGGAGACTACGGGTGTTAAGGGAGAAAAGAAACATATAATTGTAGGGAATGAGCAATGTGTTGTGTCAACTATGAGATCGATGGAGGTTGCACGGCAACCATGCCGGGCATGAAGACACTCCTAAGATGAAAAAATAAAAATAAAAAATAAATAAAACCTCATCACTTTGATGTCCAAGGTGTCGTTTGTCATTTTTTCAGGTTCTCTGGGCATTTAATTGAAGATTCACTTTTCTTATAGTAGTTTGGATTTTGAAGTTTTTTTTTCTTTGTTTCCTTTTTCTTTTCTTTCTTTTTTATGATGCAATCGTGCTACTCGATCATATGCTAGTGTTGCAAAAGAGAAAAAGAGGTCATATGTCCCTCTTTCTCTTCCCCATTATATATCATATTTCTCAATTAATAATATATAATATAACATTTTGCCTACATCGCACTTGTTAATTAAAATTTGAATGTATAATTTGAAATTTTAATATAACATTTGGCTAATTAATTACTAGTCTCAATAATTTTATAATTTTTAATTGATTATATGGTTTATTGTGGCTTATATGGGCTAGGTGGGCCAACTATATTTACAACCAACCATTGAATAATTAAAGAATAACCCGACGCCTCTTTCGGGTCAACTCATATTAGATTTAACAAAAATGCGTGGTCCCCTTTCTTGTTCTAACTATTGAACTTTGAGTTGAGAAAAATCCACACCTCCATGATCCATCCCTACACTTGTTCACTCTCATTAGCTCTGCCATTGATTTTGCTCAAATTTATTATACTTTTTCCACCTTTATTATTCTTCAAGATTCACTAATGATCACCTTTTGAACAATGTAATGGCCCCCTTGTTTTCATTAAAGCCACTCTGAACTTTGAAGAAATTCAGCGTGGCTTCGTGAGCAAACATGGACACTTTCTTTGTAATTTCTAGGCAATTTTATGCGCATGTTGTACCTGGTGTCAATCAATTGTTTCATTCTCATGTTCGACCTCGACTCCGTGCTTTTTCCATTCTATATTTATCCACAGTCCTTGGACTTGCGTACTTGGCTATTATCTTCTTTAGTTACAGAAGGTTTCGACTGTTGAAGAAGCAGCACAAGTGGCTTAGAATGGAACGGAAGTTTTTGAATGCTCTCGTAAAAGATGTTGAATACGTTTCAGAATTGGGGAAAGAAGTAGATAAGAAATACCATCAACTTTGGGATTTACAACTGAGACCGGGAGCGACAGTACAACTGAGTGATGTTGAGAAAGAATGGGTAGATTCAATCGAAGCCGTGGTTCGCAAAGCAAAGTCTAGCTCTGAAACCTACAAGAAACTGAGTAGAAGAAGACAATTTCTGAGATGGGTTTACTCTGTCTTAATGGATTTCAGAAAAATCCGTAGCCTCCACACTGAAATGGATGGGCTGATCTATGAGTTGACTGATCATCTCTCCAGAAAATGTGAAAAGATCTATGGATCACTGGAGAGGTCAAGGTCTAAAGTTAGAAGCCTGCAGGACAGACCACTGGTGGAACAAAACTCTTATACTTATGATCGAGCTGTGCGACTGCCACCAACTCATTCAATTGAAGAGAAATTGAAGGACCTAATCCATGGAAAGCCGGATTTAGTACGTGACAAGAAAGACAACATCCAGTACAACATTGAGTTTCGGGTGAAGCTTCTGCTTGCTTTCCTGAAAGATTTAGATGGGCTTAGAATAGTTACTAAAACGGAGAAGACCTGGGTGAAGCTTGTGGAGGAGACCATACTCGAACTGCTACAAGACATGGATGGCATACTGAAAATAGCAAATAGAATGAACTGGATTTTCTATATCGGTAATTGGATAGCAAGGCGTAAGCTTAAGAAGAAGCAGCGGTTGTATGACAGAAATCTATGGGTCCTCCTTTTACACAAGAACGTATGTCATTTCAAATTTATTAGAGATCCATTAAAATCAGGTCATCAGTCCCGCGAAAAGAAAAAGATTTCGTCTCAGGACACAACTGATGACAAAGATATTACTTCTCTTCTAAGCAACTTTCACAATCAGGTCAGTCAGGGGCAAAATATGGAAGACTACAAACAACTACACAAGACTTTCGAGGGACTACACAAGCTTGTCATGGATGCAAAAGCAGTTGAAGGCATAGACCATTCAAAAATGGCTTGGAGAAATCAACTGAAGGAAATTATTAAAGATGCAGAAAAATCTTTGAAATCCCATGGAGAAAGTTCGAGCTCAGAATGGAGTGAAAATCAAAACAAGACACAGTCTGGGTCCAAGTTCAAAGATATTTCGCGATTCAATCAAGCTCTCAGACTTCTTGAGAGATGCATAAGGATATATCGCATTGAACTGAGGGGAGAGAGAAACTCGGTAGTTGGCATGGATGAAGACGTACATGAAGTAGTCTCACGACTGATCACCAATAGTGAGAATTGCTCCACACATTTTATTGTCGGGATGAAAGGCATCGGTAAGTCAACACTGGCACAGATGGTTTTCAACCATGGAGCTATTCAGAACCATTTTGAATCCAAATACTGGGTGCCTCTAACTGATAAAGCGGAGGAGGAAAAGAATGTACTCCTGAAAAGATTAGGACAAAAGGTCATGCCTTCACCGGCAACGAATAAGGAAGGGAAGGAAAAAGAGGAAGGGACTAATACAGATAGGAAGGAAAAAGATTACTCGATCAAGGAGCTGAATGAGTTTTTGAAAGGTAAGAAATACCTTATAGTTCTGGACAACATATCATCAGCAGAAGCCTGGGAGAGTCTAAAAGCAGCATTCCAGGATAGCACAAATGGGAGCAGAATTTTGATTACCACACGATGCAAAAGTGTAGCTTCAAATTCTGAGAACTCCCACCAACTTCGATTGCGAACCAAAGATGAAAGCTGGAGTTTGTTTCGACAGATGGTCCACCTTCCGTCTGAAACTTCTGACAAGCCCGAAGTTACTCCAGAAGCAGGAGAAGCACAAAAAAAGAATTCCCTCGCACGTAAAGTAGTAGGAAGGTGTGGGGGCCTGCCACTTTCTATCTTACGTCTTGGGTATCTATTTTCTGGGACGAAGAATGTGACTTATGAGGAGTTGTTGAAGGTGCTTGGCCATATTGATCATAACCAAACACCATGGACGGAAATGATGGATTTTGTGGAAAAAGACTTGCCACCACATTTAAGGAAATGTCTTTCTTATTTTAGACGCTTCCCCAAGGATTCTGAAACTTCAGCAAGGAGATTGGTAGCTTTGTGGGTTGCAGAAGGGTTGGTAAAACCAACTGGCACTGAGCCTCCGGAATTAGTTGCAAGGAAGAATTTGAAAGAGTTGATAAGCCTGAACTGGGTTCAAGTGGTGGAAAGAAGGCCAAACGGGAAGGAAAAGACATGTAGTGTCCCTAGTGCTCTGCGAGATGCTAGCCTTGATCCGGGGAGGCTTGTTTATAATGCTGATGAACATGATTCCAGTTCTACTCTTAGTCATGATAGTGGTAGAAATTTACAAAATTTATTGCGAAGAAGCAGAAATCCCTGCTCATTTCTCTTTTTTGATACTCGAGAAGGAAATAAACCTGGAGAAGAAATTGGTAACTTGCTTTCTCAGGGCATTGCAAGTGGTCATCTCTTACAGTTACAAGTCCTTGATCTTGAACATGTATTTCGACCTCAATTGCCAGACACTATAGGAAAGTTAATTCATTTAACATATTTGGGGTTAAGGTGGACTTACCTAGAGAAGATCCCACCATCAATTGGCAACTTAACCAACCTCCAAACTCTGGATGTGAAGCATACTTATATCCGTATTCTCCCTAGTTCAATATGGAAATTGAAGAAACTTCGTCATCTATGCATGAACCAAATTTATCGAAGCCAAATTAAGCATCAACCAAGTGGGAGTTCTTTGCGAAATCTCCAAACACTGAGGGGTGCATTTGTAGATAAGGACAGTCCTTTAAAGGATAGCCTCCGTAGGTTGACCAACCTTAGAAAATTGGCACTAGCTTTCCAACTGAACCTGCCACAGCAAAGAGCACTAGCTGAGAGTTTGTTGAACCTGAAGCAGCTTAAAGCTTTGAAGTTGAAATCAATTGATGAAATGGGTCGGCCTCAAGATCTGAAGGCGACTTTCTTGTTAGGCCTTAAAAATCTTTCTAACCTATATTTGTTTGGAAAACTAGAGAATACATCCATTAATAGACTCCCACAAAGCCTAACTGACCTTACCTTGTCTGCCTCTGGACTTTTAGATGATCCAATGCCAGAGTTAGAGAAACTTAAAAAGCTTGAATGTCTCAGTTTGTACTCTGGTTCTTATACTGGGAAAGGCATGTCATGCTCCAAGGGAGGCTTTCCCCAGCTTCATGTTCTGAACTTCTGGATGCTTGAGGAATTGGAAGAATGGAATGTGGTGGAGGAAGCAATGCCAAACCTCAAGAAGTTGGAGATTCGTTCCTGCAACAGTTTGAAGGTCCCAACTGGGTTGGGGCATCTAAAGACTCTTAGTGAATTGAAGTTAAAGGATATGCCAGTGAAATTCACAGCAGATATTGAGGAAAACAAGGAGATAATTTGGGGCGACATGGCTGTGTCTCCGGCCATAATTATTGATGACCATAGTCAATACTGAATGGAGCTCAAGATTATATGTAGGTAAGGCAGTCTTTCATTTTATTTCCGTGTTCCAATGCATTTTTTTAGTTCTTAAAACAAATCATTAAAATTTTGACACTGCAACTTTTAACAGATTTCTGCTTCCTTTCATTACTTATTTGGCCGTGAAGAATGATGTGGGAGTTGGACAAAAGCCTGAAGAGACGTTTAGACTTGATGTCTCAATTTACTATTTGGATCACCAGGATTTTTTTTTTTTTTTTTTTTCTCTGGGTTTGATCAATAAAAGTCATATGCTTGCTTTGTTACAAAGAGCTACTGTGTGTGTATTATTTTTGTGTCTCTTGGTTCTAATGTATTTGATAATAGCATGTAATGATCAGATGCTTACCATGCAAATGACTGGAATAAAATTGTACGATTTCTTATACTAAGTGCTATGTGTGTTCTTTTATTCGGTTGGGTGACATGTAATGTGTTCTTTCTTTCTGGATGCATATATCTGTTTGACTCGTACTCAAATAAAATAGTACGATGTCATAAACATTGTGCTACTGTCTCTGTTTGTAATGTGTTTTTTATTCCAATTGTTTCGATTGGTTCTAAGGTACTTGATCAATAATATGTAGCAATAGTCGGTTGAAAATCCATCTACAGAGGAGCCTTCCTTGGACGCTTTCTATTCATCGTGGAGGCGATTAAACTTGCCATGTACAAGCTTCCAACCAGCGTAGTTGTTGGTATGCCTTCCCTATTCAAAACTCCCCAATCATGCCATTCGAGCTGCCGGAGGCCAAATCTGCAAAACCATCACTCAAATCAACTAAAATCCATTTTAAACCTCAGCACCAAAATATTTTGAAGGGCTGTTGGAGATCACGCCTCGTGAATTCATCACCAACACCACCTTGAGTAGAGCAAGTTTTGTTTGGGTGATCTCATCAAGAATTAAGCCTAGCATTTTAAGCAAGCTAATGCCCATTTTTGTAAAATTCAGTGAATGCCTTGGTCCTTTGTTATAGCTCTATTTGTTCTGCTTGAGAGTAGAGAAATCTAAGGGGGTAATGCTGTAGGCAGCGAGTCTAGATGTAAACGTACCATCAAGTTGAATTGCATGTGCCCAGTGTACCTCTTTACACTCTTACCATATCTATAGAGCCATTCTTTTCTTGCTTTTTTTCAGTGACACAAATTGCCTTTTGAATGTTTTTAAACCGTGGCTGGTGTTTGGGGGTTTGTTTGGAGCGGGATTTTTTCTAGGTTGGAATGTCCCTGCACAAGTTTGTTTTTGGAAAAGAAATTGGAGATAGGGGTAATTAGAATACTATGGTCAAGGTTTGGGGCTGGGACTGGATACATGTTATGTCATAAAGGTTATTGAAATTCAAAGGACTTTGTTGTGCTTTAGGGCCTTGGCATTCAGATTTCAGAATAGTAGTAGCAAGCTCTTCTGATATTGTTCGGCTCACTTGGGCTTTCTTTCTGGGGGCTCTCTGGCTCACTAGCAGTTGGACATGAAGCCGCTTGATGAAGCTCTACGGGGAAAAAGCTTAGCTCGACTAAGAAAGAGGGAACTTAGGTGGCACTCAAAAGAGACGTTATACAAAAGGAGGCAGCTGAAGGCTAATACCAATGTTATGAATTTTGTTCCATTCCACTTGGAATGGCTAGAATTTTCTATTCCGTTTATTAACTAATTAAAATCACCCCTCTATATCATCACCTTTTAAATTCTAGCTCGTTTCGGTTTATGCCACTAAATTTGGCTCCCCACAATGATTTTAACCGGGATGTAAACAAATCATTATTTTCTTTCCTAAACCTATTTTTTTATTACTTAATTTAATATGTCATTTATTATTATTTTTAATTAGAAATGAGTTTTTCTTATTTACCTTACACACATATGTGATATGACATGAGTTTCTCTCTCTCTCTCTCTCTCTCTCTCTCTCTCTCTCTCATTAAGAATGGGAGATGTTTGTATCCAGTTGCCACTTCCATTAGACATATTAGGATATGAACACGTGTCCAAAACTAGAAACGTGTCCACATTTCAACGTGTCCAGTAGAATTGGCCACTAGATACAAGCCCAACCCATTAAGAGTATGTCTTTTTTTTTTTTTCATTTACTCATATAAGACATGTTGTATTATATATTATGATATTAAGAATATATATTAATTGATTTTGAATTAATAATTTGATATGGTGTGTGTGTGTGTGTGTGTGTGTGTGTGTGTGAGTATAACTCTAGTTGGTAGATCTGAAACTGTATGGCATAAGAGCATTCTCATCAGGTATGCCAAATATTTGGTATTTGGCAAACCAAACACCAAAAAACTCTTCTCATGAGGTGTTTTATATCCTATAATTTTGACACATGTGAACAGTACCGTTCCATCTTTGGAACGGTACAGACAGATGTGCTAAAAAAAAAAACTTTTTTATTCCATTTCTCTCTCTTCATTTATGACTCTTTCTTCTCTCTCTCTCTTTCTCCGCCTCACTTCATCTTCTCAGTTCTCACCTCTCTTCCCTTTTTTTTCTTCTTCTTTCTTTCTCTAGAAACTCCACCTCTCCCTTTTCTTTCTTTTTTTTCCCCCCTTTTTCCTTTTCTGTCACTTTCTCTGCGCCTTCTCTATCCTTTTTTTTTTCCCTGTCATTCTCCCTCTCTATCTTTTTTTTTCTCCACCTAGGCCGTTGCCATTGAGATCGACCGTCGTCGTGGAGTTTGGCCTCGTCATGGAGTTCAACCTCACCGATGAGGCCGTTGCCGTGAAGATCTCTGATTCTAATCTCCCCTTTTTTTTTCTTTTTTTTTTCTTCAATTGTGGATTCCACATGATTGTGATTATGGGTGAGTTGGTTCTTTTTCAAGCTCTTTTTTTTGAGATAGTTTTGTGTTGATTTTGGGGATTTTTTTTTTTTTTTTAAAGTAGTATTGGGTGGTGGTGGCAGCTGGTAGATTTTTGTTGGTAGTGGCAGGATGTACCTGTGGGTGGTGATGATGGGCTGTGCTTGGGTATGGTGGTGGCAGGTTGTGCTATGTCGGTGGGTTTCTCTCTCTCTCTCTCTCTCTCTCTCTCTCTCTCTCTGTTGAGGTTTTTGGATTTGGAATTTGTTGGATGACCAGTGATTGTGGTTGTAGTTTGTGGCGGTGGTTGTAGCAGTGGTTGTTGTTGTGGCAGTGGTTGTAGCAGTGGTTCTTGGTTCTTGGTTGGTGGTGACTATCACGGGGTTGTGTGATTGTATATTGTTGGGTTTTGAGTAAATATATTATTTTAATGTGTTGTATATATTATTTTAATATTTAGAATAAAATAATAGAACATTTGATAAATGGTGTATTGTAAAATAATGTGATAAAATAATAAAGTAGGCTTTTGGTGTGTCAAAATAGCATTTTTTATAAGAGAGCTGATGAGAATGCTCTAATAAATAGATACCAAAATACTCCATCCGTCCCACTTTTTTTGTTCTCTATTCCATTTTGAGATATCTCAAAATATTATCTTGTTTCTAAAAATAAAAGTCATTAATTTACTAATGTTTCTATTATACCCCTATTAATTTACTACTTCAATTTTTTGATAAATTTTTTAAAGGTAGTTTTGAAAACTTATACATTTTTAAAAGGTATACAAGACAATAAATTATGTTCCCTTAAAAAGTTTGACTTTTCAAATATGACAAAAAAAGCGAGACGGAGGGAGTATTCCATTCCAATTGATAAATTGAAGTGGCTACCGGAACGGAATCGACAACATTGGCTAGTAATGCTTGATTGGAAAATTAATAACCACTAACCAGTCCGTGCAAGAGAATAAGAGCAATAATCAAACGTTGGGCCAATATTCTTCATTAACTTACCCAGATCGGCCCAAGTAAGTTTTTAACTAAAAAAACCCAACAGTCTTAGGACGTGGAAGAGATGGGCTTGCGAAGGTGATATATTCTAATGATGGCCTAGAAGATCAAGAAATGACTCAGCTACAGAAGAAGAAGCATGACAATGGTGGTAATGAAGTCCTCACCCCTAAATGTAATAAGCATGAGGTTAGGGAGGCAGTAAAAGCTAAAATTTCTTCTTCATCTGCAAAGGGTGTCCTACAGCCCCACCAATCACAATGACGATGCACTTAAGTTTGAACTGCCGTGAGCATGGGAACCTGCAGAAAGTATGTGAGCTCCATTTCCTACTCAGGCAGCAAGATCTCTGTGTCATGTTTCTGCTAAATTAATAATTTCAAGCTAAAATAATTCAATGATAATTCAGTTTTTCCCAATTCTTTCATTTCTCATAGGGTTGGTATGAGAGGAGGTGTTTTTGTAAATAGAGTAGGATAAGGAGGTGGACTTGCATTGCTTTGGTCAGATAAAGTTGAAGTCGTCTTAAAAACATTTTCTTCTGGTCACACATTGGTGTTCTAGTAAGAAATGTAGAAACATGTCTCTGGTGTTTTGTTGAAACTATTAAGGCAGCTACACTCGCAAGATAATTTGCCATGGTTAGTGTAATGGGAGACTTCAATGAGATTGTAAGTGAAGCCGAGAAGATTGGTTGAGTTCCAAGATTGGAACATCAAATGACAGAATTTTGACTTCACTTTTCGGGTTTTTATCTACAATAATGTTCGAATACCATTTTAGACCCGTTTGGGTTTGTGCATTAGAACGGACCATTTTGATAGTCGATACCAAGACTATTTGGGTGTATTGTTTCTAGATTTTTGCTAAAATATATAAATTTTGTAATATATATTACAAAATTTATATATTTAAGTTTGCATCACATGACATTATACCGTATCAAATTATTAATTCAACATCAAATAATACACATTCTTAATATCATTGCTAAATAATATAAATATATAACATGTCATATATAAGTAAAGAATATAATGAAGAAAAAAAAAAGCTATACTATATGTGAGTAAAGTAAACAAGAAAAACACATTGTTAAAAGAAAATAATAATAAAATGTCATATGTGAGTGAAGTAATAAAAAATAAATGGGTTTAGAAAAAAAATAATGATTCATTTACATAACGGCCATAATCACCATACCAGATAGATTTTAATAGAATGAACCAAAACTAGTGGAATAAAGTGAAATGAGTCAAAATTTAGAACGAGATAAAATAAATGGGTAATTCATCCAGGTTAATTAATTGAAATGGAAAATTCCGAGATCTCACTTCACCTAGTGCAATACGCGTGATGGGAAAGAATTTATTTATGAGAGTTTTGGATAGTGGAGTTGATGATATGCATGAAAACATTTGCATCCTAATGCTCATATCATTCACAAATCTGTTGCTAGCTTAGATCATATGGCAGTCTCCTCACTTTAAAGAGAAAGTATCATGCTTAAGAACGACATTACCTATTTCGGTTTTAACTGAGTTCTTCAAAAGGATTGTGAAAACTAATCCTTTCATCTCTTGAATCTCGTCGAATTGAATGTTGTTCCTTTAATTCTTTCCAAATAAATTCAAATCTAGCTCTTAACTCTTTCAAAAATAAAAATCCAAACAATTTAATGTTATGTTGATTTAATTCGAAACAATTTAAAATCATTTCTTTCCAACTTCCAAGTGGAATCATCCACCTTCATTAAAATCGTTCTCTTTAATTGGAACTTCACCAAACATTTTAGTGGTTATTTAAATCAGCATGTTTATGCAAATTTTTTATGTGCATAAGAAAACTCTTACAAGTTTCATCAAATATATTGTGTATATTACTCTCTTGTATGATTCCTTAATTACGCAACTCACCTCCAACATATCTTCACCATCATCGAAGTACTCATCTTAGGCTTGCGACGAATCCAAATTAACGGATGAAACTCTTTTGACGTGATCATCCTCAACATTAAACTACTCTTCCTCCTCTTCCGTGGAACTTGGATTTGGATGGACCTTTTTGGCTAGTTGACAATAGCTAAGGCAACGAGCAGCTCTAAAATCGCATCAAACCACTCTTCCTCCACTAAACGTGTGTCTCTAGTTTAAACTCTGTGTTTATACATGTAATCTATATTTGGTAGCATGCTGTCCTCCACATGCTCCTTTACATGCCATGACATGATACTAAGTTTACTAACTAGCTTTGCTATGATACCAAATGATGATAAAATATCAAAAATACATAAATTAAGGAAATAACAGCATAATAAATCTAAAATTCCAAAAAATGATATAAAATATCAAGATTTATTGCTTGCTCGATCAACCAATCTACATCACTTGCTGAAGAAAAGGCAGCTTCATGATGATAGGCTGATTGTTATAATAATTATCAAAAGAAATACATGCATGAGTGAAAATAAACTCATATACTCTTGTATATAAAGAAGGTCAATTAATTACAATAAATCACTTGAAGTAATTTGATTTTTGCTATATATATATATATATATATATATATATTTATATTAGATAAAAATTATATTCTAGCCTAGGCAATTTAAGTATATATATGTATGAAGTTCTTTTCTAGAAACTTGAATTATGGTCCTTATCCCTCATACCCTACAAGCACTTATACTTGTGGAGTAAACTCCAGTGCTATTGATAATTTTAGTTGCGCTTCTATTGAATGGAAACTAATTCAAATGGAAAGGAACCAAATCCTCAGGACAATACGCAGCAAACAAATTATTTAAGAGCAAAAAGTAAAAATTGATGCACGCACCCTTTGTCTTAGAATACATGTATATAACTTTATTAGATCAGGAGAAGTCATATATAGGATACACTAGAAACAAGAAGCATAACCAACTTAACTAAAGAAAAATTTTACTTCTCACGGATCAGGTTGCAATATGCCAAATGTGTCACATGAAGAAGCAATTGCTAGGCCATGGATCAGAAACCACTCTATAGTACGAAGGGCACTGTGGATATTGTCCATAACCCGAATAGCATATAGTTGTAGTTGGGTTGTCTTCTTCATCTTTCTTCTCATCACTTTCTTCCAGTTGTGCCACACTCACTATGTTGGCATAGCCAACCTTCTTCCTCAGTGACCGGGTCAAGCAAACCGAATCAACTTCATCTCCTATCACTACCACCAGACTTTTATCTTCTCCTTCGATTGCCACGGAAGTCACACCTGTTTGGTAATCATACAAAAATTTGCAACATATAAATCGAATTAGTCCCTTAACTTATAGTTTTCAAAAGCATAAGAAAGTTTTAAATTTGATTCACAATTGCACACCTTCTGCCCCTGCAGCAAGCTTCAAGGCCTTGGTTCTACATTTGTCACAAGTCATCTGCACCTTTATTACTAGCTTCTTCTGCACCATTGGATATGTTACACGTAAAGAAATATATAGTATCTTCTAAAACAAAAACAAAAATAGTGTTTACTTCTAAAAAGGTAGTACTATTATTTCATGCAAGTGCCATGTTTTTGGAGGGAAAAATAGAATACCTTCATGTTTGATATTATGAAACAAATGGCAAAGTTATAATAGGATCTATATATGATATGAATTTGTGTTTTTGGAATATAAGGTAGTAGTGTCTATTTATATGAGAGCTGATGAGCGGTAGTAACCTGTTGACTGACTCATGGGATGTACGTACACCAGTGATTCGTTGACTCGGATGAGTATTATGCTTTATATAAGACAAGATTTCGTATTGTATAGTTATAGGATTAGGTTTTTTAATTCTAAAATCTAAACCATGTTTCAAAAGTAGGAAGCTACCTCGGAATTTTTAAGAATCTTTTTTTTAATTAATAATTTAAATAGAAGTTTGGTTAATTTATGTCCTTCGGACATACGATAATCATCTATTTTAAATTAAAATATATATACATATGAAAAATTTTAAAAATTATCAAAATATTTAGTTATATTTTTATTTTCTCATAAAAAAATTTCTTAAAATATTTATTAATATATACTCTAAAGAAATAGGTTAGTAAAACTCAATAAATATTAGACATCTATAACGTCAACATATATGACGTCCAAGATCTGAAAGTCTACCTCGTGCTTATGTGAAAGGTTGACCGTAGAGATTAGGTAATCTGGGCCATGCATTCTCAAATTGCTTAATTAGCTGGGTCCGTATCTGAAAGCATAGAAGTTTTAGAATCATTGACAGCTTCATCTAGGAAGATTTGAGTTCAGATTTCACATGAACGATTAAAATTAATCTAGGAATTGGTCTTTACTCGGTAAGAAAAGGGTAATATACTAATATTAGGGACTATCTTCTGAGAAACTTTATATGAAAATTTTATTTTAATACTTGGAAGGGGCTAATTTCAAGCCTGCCAGATTGGACTCCAATTGCTTAAGGTTAATTTTTATATGTAGCAGGTGTTAAGCCGCGTTTTTTTTTTTTTTTTTTCTTATATTTTTAACTATTCCATTTTTTTTTTTTGGGAAACACTTAAAACGACTCTATTCCTTGTATATATATATAAATATATATATATATATATTTAGATATATCTGTATCAACTTGTGCAATATACTTTCCATAGTGTAGTACTTTTTGAATTCAGACTTGAAAGGTGCTCCATGAGTCCATGGAAGACTTATGAGTTTTTTTTTTTTTTTTTTTTTTTTTCCGCTCGATAATGGAAGACTCACAAGTCTTAAAGTATGATTACATATACAAATACATATTATGCGACAAGACAACTGTGACCTGAATACATAATTCATAAATAATGAAAGAGACCCCACAGGTATTGAGTGGTGGACTCATTTATGAAGGGTATGACATAAATTTGGAAATCTTAAGTTCAATATATCAAATTATTAGTCTATAGGTTTTTTTGGTATCTCATGAGAAGAGAGAGGAATAGTTTGCCAAGGGCTAGCCGGATACCATTTCCTAATAATAATAATAATAATAATAATAATTTAATGAAAGTGCAAAATGCCCCAGACATATCACAAACTCTTGGGAATTTTTTATAATCTATATAAATAATAATTTGTGAAGCTGAGAGAAACTCAAATTAAAATTACAAATTAAAGTTCCAATTTTGCATCATGTGTCTTAAATTATTTATTCTTAAAAAGTTTTATTTCTTAATTTTAGAATCAAATATGAGATTACATCATAAATATTCATCGAAGTTAGTTATTAAGTATAAAATCAAAGAGTTTAGAATAAATGAATCATAAAAAATAAAATAAAAATAAAAATAAAAATACTTCACAATAATTATTATAAAAAAAACAAACAATTTACATTTTATACCCAATAATATCCTTTCAAAAATTTTTAAAGAGTTAACAAAATATAAAAATGACTATTAATATTATTTAAATGATATATATAAGAATTATATTACGAATCTTATTGTATATCTATGCATATATATGTATAGAGTTACAAGTTAGTATCACTATAATAACAAAGAACATCTCAATAAGTTAAAGATAAATCTATTTCTCCAAAAAAAAGAAAAAAGAAAATAGGTTGATAATAAATCTGATTATAGTCTGTAATACCAAGGGAGATTCAACTTAACATCAAGTCTTTTCTTTAGTTTCCAAATATCGCCTTTTCTTTAGCTTCCAAATATCCTTGGTCCTTAATCTTGTGCATTCGTTGCATCCTTTAGTCAAGATCATTAAAGATCACATGCCATGCAAGTGCATGATAAATTACCCTTCAATTGTCCAACTCTTCTATCAATCACAAAAGAGTGTTATTGAATTTGAAATCACAAAGCCATATATTGAATGAGGTTCACTGCAGTCCAACCGTCATGGAATTGACGGTTGGACTTTTTGTAATTTACAAATTCTTGGAGGAAATGACATCTAGGAAGGTGAAAAAAGTTATCTAGACCCCTATGTACGACTTATTACCAATTTTAACAATGGGCAAAACTTAGGTACAGTTCCTTAAGTACAGTCCCTTAAGTACAACTACAAGAGAACCCACTGGCTTAAAATCTCCAGAAAAGAAGAAAGAATCATAGATCAAAAACGAAAAAAAAAATCATAGATCAGAAAAAAAGAAGGAAACAGATACACATACATACACACACACTGAGAGAGAGAGAGAAAGAATCATAGATCAGAAACGAAGAAAGACTCCTGGATCAGAAAAGAAGAAAGAAATAGATACACATACATACATACACACACACTGAGAGAGAGAGAGAGAGAGAGAGAGAGAGAGAGAGAGAGAGAGAGAGAGAGAGAGAGAGAGAGAGAGAGAGAGAGAGAGAGAGAGAGAGAGAGAGAGAATCATAGATCAGAAACGAAGAATCATAGATTAGAATCATAGATCAGAAACGAAGAAAGCCTCATAGATCAGAGGAAACAGATACACATACATACACACACCGAGAGAGAGAGAGAGAAAGAATCATAGATTAGAAAAGAAGAAAGGAAGCAGATACTCACCGAGAGAGAGATATGAGATATTCTTTTATTTTCTTTTCTTTTTTAACGCCGTTTGCTTGAGGTATTAAATTGGACAAATGTCAAAATTTTAAGTAGGGAACCTAAAGTACTGTACCTAAGTTTTGCCCTTTAACAATTTATCAATTTTGGTCCGGTTGAATAGTTAACCATTTCCATGAACAGAATCAGTAGCAGCTTTAGAAATATTTTTGAAGGAGTTTTTAAGAAATTTAAATTAAATAAAATTTAATAAAAAATTGAATATATTGAGTTATAAAAAAATGTAAATATATGAATTTTTATCACTTTTATAAGTTTTTATATTTTAAAATCGTTACATGATAGTTCATTATTAGTTTTTATTATCTATTATCAATGTGCTAAGTGTAACTATTTTATTTTATTAAATTTGTATAACATTTATTTATTTTTATGCAGCTGTCATTATTTTTATAAAAATATTTTAAACTAAAATAACAAAATGTAACCAAGTGACACTATATTATTTATTAACCCACATTTCCATATTCATCTACATATAAATATTACACTAAGTGTCTACTTATAACCAATCAAATATTTGAACAATCGCTAACTTTACTTTTTTTTTTTTTTTCAATTACGTACTAACAACTCCCTCAAAAAAAAGTTACGTACTAACATAAATAATAATATAAATGTCTAATTGTTGTTTAGTTTTAGGTTGTACTAATTTATGATTAAGGTGTGCAAGATTTCAACCAATGTATGCAAAAATATTTTTAAGCATAAAATAAACTAATAAAAAAATATTTTATATATATATATATATATATATTTTTTTTTTTTTTAAGTCAGGGGGTTCAAATGAACCCCCTGAACAAGAAGTACTGCTGCCCCTTACAAAATGAATAAAGTAATAGACCAAAAATCACCCACAACAAACAAATGCTAACAAGCGATACGTTGGAGAAGACAAAACCCACAAAGGGAAAAACTCATAGAGGCCATCCCCAGAAAACCAAATCCACCATGTAGTTAAAATAAAATACTACCTAGAAAACCTCCGGACACATGTATTCGGTCTCACTGCTCCTACTACAACTGGTTGCACTGACCACTTCTCTTCAATATATAGCTTGCGCCTGTGGTTTCCAACACTAATCCAATACACTGAAGGGGTAATTAATGTATTTAGTTGATAATTTCCTCTAACAAGTAAGTCAACTTGGAAAGGGTGAAGGTAAGGAGAATACAAGGATTTCTCTTGCGGGTTTTTGTAGTCTCTCATTTTTTCTATGAAATTAGGGTTAATTTTTTATTTTTCGTTCTTATACAAGTCGCACATGAGGATTAGTTGGCTACAAGAATAATAAGGAAAATAAAAAATTGAAATTCCTGGGCAAACTCGCTTGACTTAGTTTTGGATGAAGCTCATTTGAATTATTTTATGCAACTATTTTTCAGATTTGATTGTTTCCCTAATAGTTTTTCCTAACACATTGAATCTCGTTTGACTGAGATTCCTACTATAACCTCAAAGACACATTGGGTCCGTTTGGATTGAGCTTATTGTTGCTGAAACTGAAAACTAAAAACTGAAAACTGAAAGTACTGTAGCAAAATAATTTTTAAATGTGTGAATAGTATCGTGGGACCCATTTTTAATATTTTTAATACGTGAACAGTAGATAAACAGTAGATGAACAGTACATAAACAGTGAACTCATGTGAGATTACTGTTTACGGGCAGGAAAAAAAAAAAAAAAAAAAGGCAAAACGTGGAATGAAAACCCAGCAATAATCACTCCCCAAACGCTCACATTGAATCTCGTTTGACTGAGATTCCTACTATAACCTCAAAGACTTTGATGCATAAATAATTGAAATGCATAGAAATTCGCAATTACAACTGAAAGTTTTTGACAAGGAATTCTGCCAATACGACAAATATTGTCATAAAAGGAAAGTGGGGACCTTGCAGAGGTTGCATAGAGTTTAGGCTAACAAAGGTTTTGTAAGTTGCTAACTATTGTAACCATTCCTTTTATAGTTCATTTTCCATGAGACTGTCAGTGTCCTTATAGTTGGTTTTCCATTGGAAATTTTTTTTTTTTTTTTTTTCCACTTTGTAAATAAACCATTATTTCAATATATATAGAGGGTCTGGTTAACTAGTACCGTCAGAAAATTTGTTAATGGCACAAGCAAAGAGTACTATACTTTCCGAAAAGGGTAATAAACATGCCAATAAGCCAGACTCATCCAAAAGGAATGTGAAGTTTGAATAGTTTCACACGCAATAAAAATTTAACTAGATTAGACACTTAGAATGGAATCTATGGGTTATTCTCAAACCTAACAGCGGTTTAAAAAGATGGATTAGGCTTTTTCTAAACTGACTAAACGTGGAACAAGGTTGCAAAAGCGAGAGAGAGAATACATGTAAACCCAATTGGTGCTTAGCATTGCTTGAATTTTGTCTTAAAAATTTGGATAATGTGAAAATCATGTTCGTATTTTTGTATCGAATATCTGTTTGCACTATGAAGTGAACATATATTTATTTTTCTGAAGTGTACACAAAACCTCACTCTCTCCTGCTGCTGATTTCGTGCAAAATACAAATGTAATGATTGTGTTGTGACAACAAAGATGGAGATTGTGTCAAGAGTCAAGACCCTTGTGACCTAATAGCATTATCCCATTCTTTTAAGAGTAAAGTTATAAGCATAACATTTTCACAATAACTTTATAACAGCCTAGGTGGTTAGCTTTTAAGAACATCTCCAATAAGCTCTCTAAAGCCTTATTTGCAGAGCAAAAATAGAAAAATCATTCTCCAACAGTCTCTCTAAATCACTGTTCATGAACAAAAAATTGTTTGCTAATAAACAATGGCTAGCTCTTTTGGTCTAATGACCTACTGTTCATTAGCAAAAGAATTAATAGGAATAAAAAATTCAACACACCCATTAAAATATTCAATTTTACTCAACAATCACAATGGCTACAACTCAACCATTCCAAATCTTTTTTCTCTCAAACATCTCTAAACTCAATCACAATCAAAATACAAACTCAAATCACAATCTTAAAACTAATTAAATCATAACAAAAAATGAAATATATATATATATATATATATATATATATATATATATTTGACCCATCTAAGCCGCTGTGGGGAGGAGGACAAGTGGTGGTGGAGAGGACGAGTTATCCACCAGTGAGCTCTGTTTGTGAGAGAGAGAAAGAAAGAAAGAGAGAGCTCTAGTTTGGACGAAGTGGTTAAAAAAAAAAAAAAAAAAAAGGAGCTCTGGTATGTTCTGAGTTTGGAGGAAGTGGTAGGGAAAAAAAAGAGGAAAGAAGGACAAAAGAAAAGAGTAAGGGTACGTGTGTGGACGAGAAAAAAGAGGGGCGGAAAAGAAAGAAAAGAAGAAATTGTATGGATGAAAAAACATAAAGAAATAAGGGAAAAATAAAATAAAGAATAAGAAATTAAAATTAAGAAACTCTACCACAATAAATTTTAAGTGGTAGGTTTTTATTAGCTATTATTGGTGAGAAAAAAAATAATTTCAGTAGTGACTAGTGAGTTCAAATTAGAAATAGTAACAACAAATCACATAGGATTTACTGTGAAAGTATTGTGCAAAATATTGTAAACGTAGAATTTTTAGTTAATTTTTTTTTAGAATAATTTCTAGTTAAAATTAGATGACTTACAATTCACTATGTAGTTACCACAAGTGCTTTACGAGATTTGTTAAAAAATATATATATCATTAGGAAAAATTTAAAAATATTACCATTGGGAGATTTTAAAAATATGGTTGTTGGGTATTTGAAAAAATATAGTCATTAGAAATAAATGAAGGAAGATTGAAAAGATAAACAAAGAATGATTAAAAAAAGAATGAAGAAATAATATTTAAATGAGATAGATAAAAGATAGAGAGTTTGTTGGAAAGTGTATTTGACAAAGTAGATAGTCAAAAGGTAAAAGGAATTGTTCACTCTCCAAACAGTACAAAATTTTGAAAAGTCTGCTAGAGATACTCTAATAGTAGATAAAAAAATTAATGTCAATAATAACTTGCCATTTAGGTTTTGTTGTGGAATTGTTATGTCCAGGCTAGGACTCCATAACATTATTCTTCTTTTAATGGGAAGAATTTCAATTGGAATCTCTCTTCTGCCACCTAATATGCAAAAAATATATATATTTTTAAAGAAGAAGAAGATGGTTTCCACCCCACTCCCAAAAAAAAAATATTCATATACTTACTTTAGAGCAAATTGCATTACTTTATATGATAAAGTAGTAGACTCAAATAAGAAATAATAATAACTTGCCACTTAGATTTTGTTATGGAATTATTATGTCCATATCTCCATATCATTATTTTTCTTTTAATATAAAGAATTTAGATTTGAATCTGTCCTCTCCCACCTAATATGCAAAAAAGTAATTTGAAAAAAAAAAAAAAAAAGAAGGAAGAAGAAGAAGAAAATGGCTTCATCCCCACTCCCCCCACCCCCTCCAAAAAAAAAAAAAAAAAAAATCCAACACTTACTTTAATGCAAATTGCACTACTTTATACTATAAGAGTATGACATGCATGAATGTTGGACTCGTGAACCTCTTAGGCTCTCACTCGCTCAGGTCATTGTATCTCTTTCTCTTAGGTTACAAGTGCACATTCCTTTTTATATTCGAGTATTCAAACTTCAAAGCAGTGGCGACGCCACGTACAGCTCAGGGTGTTCTCAGGAACACCCTGAGTTGAAAAAAAAAAAAAAATTTATATTTGCTTTGTATTAGGAATACCCTCAATCACAAAATTAGGAACACCCTCAAATTTTTTTAAAAAAAAATATTTGTTCTACTTTCAAGAAAAAAAAAAAAAAAAAAATCCAGAGCAGCGTAGCGCAACGCCTCAAAAAAAGAAAAAGAAAGACAAACCCACAAATTCTCATTAAAGGCTTTATAAAATAAAATAAAATAAAAATGAAATCACTAAGCTAACCGTAACCTAAAGACAAACAGAGGTCACAGAGCATTGACTATTGAGCAACGCCACTTGTTGAGGCTCATCCAAGCCAAGTAGCCAACGTTGCTCATCGTTGCTCATCGGACCAGAGGACAGAGATCGCCAGTGCCAGATTGGCAGATCGCTCGCCCGTCAGCTCGACCCCAGTCTAGTTTAGGCCTCCCACCTCGCGGCTCACTGCTTGGCTGCTGCCGCTGCTCCGGTGCTCCCTCCGACCCTCCCTCAAGGTATTTCATTTTTTTTCTAAGCTAACTTCTCTCAGTCTCTCTCTTTTTCTCTCTGACTCTCTCTTAGTCTCTCACTCTCTCTCTAACTCTCTCTATCTGAACTGAAAAGTCTGAAATGAAAATTATGAAATGACTCTCACTCTCTCTCTCTCTCTCTTTATTATTTAATAAGACCAACTCAGTAACTATCTCTCTTTTGATTGGCCGAACTTTAGTCTTTAGCTTTATTAAATTTTGTCTGTTTTTGACTTTTTGAAAATTGAATTTGGCTTTATCATCTGATGGTGTTGGTGTTGGTGAAATATTAATTATCTTTTAGTATAATGCGTTATTTGTGAAATTTTCTGATTGGCAGGGGCATCATGAGGCGTTCTTGTGTGTTGAGTGGGGTAGGGATGCATGGGCACATGGGATGGGGCCGGGCTGCACAAGTGGACATTACACAGTTTTAATGATTTAATTATTGTGCTACACATGGCCATGGGATGTGTAAATAATGTGCACATCAGTGGCTCTTTTAGTGCTTTTAGTGTAATGTGCACATGGGGCTAAACAATATAATAAATTAAAGCAATATAATTAATGACAAACAAATTAAAACAATATTGTTGTGCTAAACAACAATAATTAAACCAGTATAATTAACCAATAAATTAAATTATGTTAGGCTAAACAACAATTAATAATTTTATAATTAATGAAACAACAATATAACAAATTATAATTTATAAAAGACAAACAAATTAATGAAACAACTAAACAGCAATAACTAATAATTTTATTAATATTTCAAATGAACTTATAGTTTATTGTACAGGTACCTTTGTTCATTTCTTTTCTTTTCACTTTTTTTTCCTTTTGAGGTTTTTTGGTTTACAGAATGCAAATTTGTTTTGGATTTAAGAACATATTTTTTAAGCACAAACTTCATGCTGGCCAAATCTTGAATTTCAGCCGGTATTTACCGAAACGTCCCGAAACACCCGAAATAGATCGAAATGACTCGAAATTTTTTCAAAGTGGAATAGGAACACCCTAGACAAAATTCCTGAAGTCGCCATTGCTTCAAAGTAAGTCACGAAACACGATCTACAAATGATTAATTTAAGTTCATCATTTTCTTTTGCTCAGCCCTCACATGATCGTGAAATCAACCATGTATTCCAAGTTCTCTTTAATTTTTTCTAAGATGAAATTCCGAGTTTCTTAGGTGATCGTCCATCTGCCTTGGGCAGCCTGCATAAGCTAGGCCAACCTGCATGGTTTGACATTGCATACAGGACTTCCAGTGTATATTATAATTTTCTTCGACTCATACATTAATACAAGCATAGTTTCCAATATAGTTTCCAATAAAAATAAATAAAAACTAACATTCCGACTGGATATATAAAATACGTTTCATTTGCTCAACGTATAAATAAATAAAACATTTTTAAAATGCCACTTAGAAAATGTAAATGAGGAATTCTAATTAGCTCAATTGGTAAAATCTCTAATAGTTAAATAATAGATTTAAAATTCAATTCTAATTAACCTACACCAAAAATTGATTGGTGTATTGGTTTGATGATAAAGACATTATCAAGAGTGGACACTATAAATTGAAACAAGTGGCAAAGCCAGAAATTTAGGCCGGAGGGGTAAGATTAACAATCAAAATTTTGAAAGTAAAAAATTAATTTAAAAAAATTTAAATGTGAATATTAAGAGTATAAAATATACCTACTAATATTTAACTGTGACTCAATGGCTTGAATGTTTTTAAAAATACAAGAAAAACTTTAAGGTAAAAATTGAAAGAGCTGTGTCAAAAGATTATTTTATTTTTTTTTTTTTAATTTTTATGGGAGGCATGCTTTATACTATATTATATACACTTTTTTTTTCTTTTTTTTTTTCTTCAGAGTTCTATTAGTATTAGGCTGTTGTGATTCCTATTTCGTATAGGCATATAGCATTAGCAGTAGGTTGTTTTTGTTTTTAAATCATTACTAGGTGGGACTCATAGTTTTATATTAGAATTATGGATCCGGTTAATGTGTGTCCTAAACCATTCATTTTTGAAAACATTTTCTCAGAAATTGAAAAAACTGTTAATACTTTTTCAATTTCTAAGAATTTTTTTTCCAAAAATGGTTAGTTATTGTGTGCCCTAAGGGCACACATTAGCAAAATCCTAGAATTATAGTAGTTTTCGATTTCTTATTAGGACACACATTAGCAAAATCCTAGAATTATAGTAGTTTTAGTGTTCTTATTAGTGCCTGTTTGTTTCAACTTTCCCAACCCAAAAAGCACTTTTTGAAACCATAAACCTAATATGAGAATAAATTGGGTCAGGAGCTGGCATAAAAGATGAGTTTTATGCCAGCCAATCCTGACCCGCCACGTCACCAATTTTTTTTTTTTTCCAGCAAAAACAATAACCCTTAAGCCCCTGTGCCTCTCTTTCTATTCTCTCCTCACTTAATCTCTCCATCTTTGAATCAAACCCACAACCTCCATGGCAGGAGCTTCAAAGCTCAACACAAGCCACCATCACCACTGTTTATTTGGAAAACCATTGTTCCAAAGTCCTTAACCCATAAAGCAGGAAGCATTGTGCCTCTTGGCCTAGCTCGATCGATTGAAAGACAGGCTCGATCGATCGAAGCTCGAGTAGAATTCGAAAGACAAGCTCGATCGATTGAAGCTCGGGCAGAATGTTTTTCTGCAGATTCGTCCAACTCGATTCCAACTTTACATAAAATCACAACTTTGAGCTAGACTAAAAAAACTTCTAAAACATTGTTTTGATCATGGTTTGCCAACAATACAAATTAGAGTTCTAAATACGTAAATCCTAAGACTTTAGAACCTAACAAACTCCCCCTTTGACAATCCGTGACAAAACACAACTAGAAGTTCAAAGTTTACAAAATAAAAAGCCCTTTACAAAATAATGCTCATAAAACAAATTCAATCCTAACTACTATCCATTAGTTGCAAGTGTAGACAGCAGCTCAATTGAATCAACCTGTATATTTCCTGAAACACTAAACAAAATGCATAACCGCATGTTTGGAAACAATACAAGTAAACAAATTAACTTCTTGATTTCAAATTACACACAAATAAAGACAAATATCAATGAATAACTCATAAATATAAATCAATAAGCAGTTTGAAACAAGAAACATATAAAGTACCAACAAAACATAAAAACTCCCCCTAACATGAATATCCCATCTAAAACATGGCAAGAGCTAAAAATGTAAAGTACAAAGTGAAGCACCTAGATACAATCTAAACTCCACAATCTCCAACCAAAATAAATAAAACTCCCCCTGAAAGCAAAAACTCTACAAAGTACTCCCCCTTTTTGTGACAGAATGCCAAAGGGCAAACAGAATCCATCATCAAAAGGGAGGTGGTCTAAACTGCGCCAACTCCGCATGCAAGGCACGGATCTCATCGAGCATGTCCACCAAAATCTGTCCATGAGCTGCCTAAACGGTCAAGACATGATCCAACGTGCGACGAATGTCTGAATCATCCGAAGCAGTCGATGGAGGAACATCATCATCAGTAGCAGCACCTGATGTCTCAGCAGCATCAACACCTGTAGAAGAGGGAGGAGGGGAAACACCACTAGATGACACACCTCTAGGATGAGAAGGAGCAACTCGCAAGTGAGCAGCCCTCTGATGAAGAAAGGTGGCACCTATGGGAGCAACAACATGAACAAGCTTACCAGACGGAAAACCATCTAAACCTAAAAAGAGCAAAATCCTATGAATGAAAATAGGATGAATCAGTGCATGCCCTACAACAGAACTCCTATGAACCTCGTTCAAAGAACGAAGGAACAAGTGAGGAAAACTGATAGACGCTCCAAAAACAAAGGCATACAAAAACACGCATCGCTCTAAAGAGATGGTATGGAAGTGAGAAATAGGCCACAAGGAATGACATGCTATCCTAAAGAAGAGATAGGCCGCCATTTCGGTAAGCTCAGTGGACGTGATCCGAGGATCAAAACCCCACTGGATAGATGACCCAGTGATGTAAGACATGACTACATCTAATGAGGGTGACTCATCATAGGGATAGTCAGGCTCCCAAACAACTGGAACCCCAAGAGCCTCAACTACTACCCGAGGGGTAATGGTGAACTCTACACCTCGTATCCAACTCCTAACAAGGGTGTTGAAATCATAGACGTGGCAAGAAAGGTTCGAGAAGAACTCTCTAATCAGGGCAGTCGGGGGTGGATGATCTATCTCTAAGAAAGGCAACCAACCTCTAGACTCAAAATTGGCCCTAATGGCCGAATCAAGCTCATCTAAAACCACAGCTCGCTCAGCCCATATCTTACGCTTACGGTTCAAATTCTCAAAGGCCTCTCGACACTTCTCATTCCTAAACTCCTCAACCCTAAAGGGAGACATAGAGGAAGTGGAAGGGGTCCTATTGGCTAAAGTTTTCCTAGGCATGGTGCTAAGATAAAGACCAAAACATAGAGCAAAAGAACAAAACACAAAACCAAGGGCAGACTGCAAGTTAGCACAAAGAAAATAGAAATAAAATCTATATGATGCATGACAAATTTAAATGGTATGATACATGTTCTAATGCATTGAATTAAGTCCAAAAAGTTCAAATTCACAAAATTGGCTTGAACATAGAGGTATTAACACAAAAAACCCCAAAATTTGGAAAACCACTTGATCAATTTGAAAAATATTGATGAATTGATCATCACACATGATAGAATTACAAAATAATGACCAAATACATCAATTTGACAAGCCAATTTCATCAATTTAAGCCAATTAGACAAAAATCCCCAATTCGGAACAATTTCAAACCCTAGAATTTCCAATTTTTCAAAAACCACAAAATTGATCAAATTAAACTACAAGAATCATCATTATAGCATTCTAGGACAAAAACCCATTGATCAATTTCACAAAAACAGGTTTGAATCATCAAAAATCCCAATAAATTGAAAGTGCCGAAAATACCCATAATAATGCATGAAAAATGCATGAAATCATGAAATAAAATGCAAAAGGAAGGGCAAAAGAGACTTACCGGCCTTCAAGGACAAAAACCTTGCAAAAATCTTGGAGGAAAACGACAAAAAATTGATGGTGGAGCCTTTAGCCAAGTCGTAGAAAGAGAAAAGTTGAAAAACTTTTTGAAAAAGTGATTTTGAAAAATCCAATCTGGTTTTTAAAAAAACATGTTTCACGAGTTTCGATCGATCGAAAAACAGCCTCGATCGATTGAAACAGACAGAGACTCTATAAAAACAATTTGAAACAAGTTCGATCGATCGAAAATCAGTTTTGATCGATCGAAATAGACAGAGGCTCTCTCTATGAAATTTAAAAATTTTCAATCGATCGAAAAACATAATGGATTGATCAAAATAGGCAGAGGCTCACCAAATTTTGAGGAAAAAACACAGTTTTTGAAAAACATTTAGAATTAACTCAAAGCATTGAAATTAAGAACAAAAATGCATGAGTATGTGATGATATGATTTTCAAAACAAGAATTTTAAGCCCAAATTCCCCAAAAACAAAATTTCTTGCATTCTCCACAAATTTTCAAGCAACAAATTAATTTTGTACAAAATTCAAAGTATTTGCAAAACTTGGTTGGTCAGACCATAAATACACACAATAACATGTACAAAGTTTAGCAAAGAGTAACTCGTGTAGTGTGTGCAACTAGCAAACTAGCAAAAGCTTGAGATACATGTGAGGTGATATGTGAATAGCAATCAATCACAAATTCTACACAATTCATCACAAAGAATTTAAAAGAGACTATCACCTAAAGAGTTACATCATATAACTCCCACATCTCCTAGATCATAAGCTTGCAATCATGTAAGTTTCTTGAATTTATGCCTCATAATATACATACCAATTTTAAGTTATGTGAGTTTGGCATCAAACCTAATAGTACACACCAATTTTGATTTTAAGAATTAAGCAATTTTAACCCGAGGCTTCACCTTATGTTCTTTTTGTGCATGTGCTACACTTTCTCGAGCACAAAATCTTATGATATGTACTAAGGTGTACATGATTGGATAGTGAACAGTGGTGAGATGGTTATTTATGCCTTTCTCTAAAAGTTCAAGTCAAACATTTAAAAACATGTGACTTCAAGATTAAGACAGAAATCAAAAACCATAAACATCTTTCCCACACAACATACACTACAAAGCTTCAACTAGTAAAGTACAATAAATAAGTTCATCAAAGCTAAACAATGTACAAAAGACATGTTATGTGAAAAAAAAAATTGACCAACCTTGTTCTCAAAAACCAAGAAGAATATTACAAAACAAAATGTGCTTCCTTTTTCTTCCTTTTTTTTTTTTTTTAATTTAAAAAAAAAACACCTAGAATGAAATGCATGAATGTTATGCTATGCAAATCCTAGAAAAAAAAAAAAAAAAAAAAAAAAAAAAAAAAAAAAAAAAAAACAACGACAACAACAACAACAACAAAACCAAAGAACAATGGTCACAAAAGGTAGAGCAATGAAGCACAAGGTCCATATCAAAAAGACTCAGTTAGATCGAGATATATATATATATTTCAAAAATATATTCAAATTGTACACATGTTCAAAAAACTACATACAACCACAATAAATTCGTACATATAAGTCAATAAATCACCTATTTTTTGCTTGAAATCATTCACAAGTATTTTATCTTTTAAAAAGTATGCATTACACACCATAATTGAATATTTATTCATTTTTAACATATGCCTACTCGGCGATTAACATAACTCTAATTAGTTATCTTAATTGTTGCTAACGTTGGAGTTCTCTTTAGACTTGAAGGTGGCTCACAC
Source organism: Quercus engelmannii (assembly GCA_029955605.1). Taxonomy (NCBI): domain Eukaryota; kingdom Viridiplantae; phylum Streptophyta; class Magnoliopsida; order Fagales; family Fagaceae; genus Quercus; species Quercus engelmannii. The sequence goes on from JARPSG010000002.1 coordinate 5,566,066, forward strand.
TAGTAGACTAACAGCTTTCCTTGGTCATAAATCATAATCCTTTAAAAAAAAGGCTGTGAGTTCCCCAGAACCTCCTTCTCAATTTGGGTACTCCACGCCAGTTGTGGGGATTGAAATTTTTTCTAGGAGGCAAGCTAAATATAATAAGGTTTTAAGTAAAATAAATAAATAAATAATAATGCTAGAAAAATACTTATTTTATATGTTAATTTAACGCAATAAATTTGTTCCCTATATTCTTTCATGACACTAAAATTATCTATACATAATGTCTAAAAACTAAATTATAACATTTATTATTATTACGCTCTTGTTGAGTCACATAAGTGTAATGTTTCGTTTCATTTCACTCTATTTTGGTCCATTCAGTCTACTTCGGTGATGCTTTGGGAGAAGATGTTGTTGTAGAATTAAGGAGAGCCGTTTTATTGACAATTATGTCACATTTCTCAGCGTAATATTGATAGGTTCTTGATAAAATTACATTGTTCTATTATGTTATTAAAGTCATGTATTATTCTTTTTTCTTTTTCTTTTTTAATATAAGTGATTGATTTATTTATGTCTACTCCCTCTTTAGGTCATCCAAGATTTATAGAGGATGAATCCTTTGTAAGGAGCACTAAAAAAAAATTTAACTACAAATTAAATTATTTACAAAATATCTTGCCTTATATAATAGTTGAATGTAAAATACATTATGTTTCCTTAAAAATAGAGAAAGAAAAGAACACTTTCAAAGTTTGAAACACTTTTTTCAAATAACAAATATAGATAGCTTAATTTAGAAAATCTAATACATTCTATCAACTATATATATTTTGTTAGTAAATAATCACATCATTTTAACAAAATTTTGGAACTTGGAACTAACACTTATATAAGTCTCATCTACCATAATTTGCACCCTAAACTATCACACTTATCACACTTTGCCCCCCGGTGTTATTTTTGCTGTTATGTTTAACAGAATCCTACTACACATGACAAGTATATGCTTCTTACTTAGGTGGAACAAGCTTAAAAGACTGAAACACCTTGCTTCAAAATCAATTAAAAAAATACTCAATTTTTTCCACATCTTTCTTTGTGTCTCACGTGCATACCCACTGCCCAAACCCAAATTTTGATTCTTGTCTCTCACCCTCTCACTTTTCACCCAAAAAAAAACTGAAACCCAATTTTTTTCCCTAAATTGAAACACCAATCCATCATTGTGACGAAATCCCTAAGTCCCCAATTATTTAATGATTTCCTAATCACACAGTAGTGCAAGTGCAAACTCTAGGTCACAAACGTCGTTCAGCTCTAAGAATGAAGTTAATTGTTGGTAATAATGACATAGCTGAATTATGTAGATTCAAATTTCACACATGTGAGGATGCCAATAACGTGTACATAGTGGAGTATGTCTTTTCTTGTTTATGTTCTACCTTTAATGCAAAATATTTTCAACATTTCTAAAAGGGTGTTTAGGGTTTTGTTTAATTGATTTTGAAGAAGAGTTTTTTGGTCTTTTAAGTTTGTCCCACCTAAGCAAGAAGCAAGTGCTTATCATGTGCAGTAGGATTTCGTTAAACATAACAACAAAAATAACACCGAGGTGCAAAGTGTGATGAGTGTGATAGTTTATGGTATAAAGTATAATCTGATACATAATTTAGGATAGTAAAAAGTAATTTTCCCAAAAAAGAAAAATCATCAAAATTTTCCGCGTGTCAGGTAGGTCTATGGCTAGTTTATTATTAGTTTTAATTAAGTTGTATGATGGTATAAATGGAGTGTCTATATTCACTACAATAGTGAAAAGTATGAAAAAAACCAAGATAAATTAAATATCATTATTTATTTATAATTATTATTGTTATTATAGATATTTATTATAATTGTGTTTGTATGGAACTATATATTCTAGATTATTCATTTATTACAATTAAATACCAAGATTGTAATGAATTGTTTAAATATAAACATAATGCCCCCCCCCCCCCCCCCCCAACACACACAAGCCCCAAAAATTGTCAAGTAATATATAGTACAAGTTCTTATTTGCATACACAAGGACATTCAGCTTTTTTACATACATATTGTACTTGTACTATGTATTAGTTCACTATAGGAAAACAATTTCACGTTTGGGCCACTGCAACTCTTTTTAAAAAAAGTAATGGATCCCACCTTATAATAATATTATAATAAAATAAAACCATTTGTACAGCCTACTTCTCCACCACTATTTTGTTGAATAGAACTATGAAAAAAAAAGAAAAAAAAAAACTACTCTCACTCACTAGTCATTATAGCACCTCAAAAAACTGTTTTTATCACAACTGTTGTGCGGCAAAGTGTGATTGTTGAATTTTTATTTTTTTTTTTTGAGTTTAATTATGTGTTAGTATTTGTTAATTACTCACAGTCTACCATATCAAAATTTTTTCAAAAACATTATGAAATAATTTATGGTCTAGAACTACTCATAGCATCTCTGTTACGTATAACAATTTTTTCTTTCCTCACCAGCATTATTTTTCAATCTCAAACCCAAGTTTTTTTTTTTTTTACAAACCCAAATTTTAATTGTATATGACAATTACATTTGCATATAGTTGTTTATTTTTTTTTCTATTAATATCAATTAATATTTTTTCGAATTAATTTTACTTTCTTTTGATCTTGCCTCCCCTAACCTAAAATCCTGGCTCCGCCACTGATACACACACACAAAAAAGTATAATGAAGAGTAAAATTGTGAGGTTTCAAAAGTTTATATGCACCACCGCACACCCTTATGGTCCATTTGGATCGAGGGGGAGTAGAGTAGAGTAGAGTAGATTTAGCACAAAATTAGCTTATTTTTAGTCAACTCTACTCTACTCCCCTTTACTCTCCATCCTTTCCCCCTCCATCCAAACAGGCCATTAGTACGATGGTCACTCTATAAGTATAAGTGCTTGTGGGGTGTGGAGGTTGCAAGGGTCAGAGTTCAAGTCTCCAAGAAGGAGCTTCACACACATATACACTTAAATTAGGCTGGAATATAATTTCTATCTTGTATAAAATAAAAAAAATAAAAAGTTTATATGTCACAATATTATAAACTAAAAATAAATAAAAAGTAAAATAGCATTAGTTTTATATATAATTTCAATATCATCTCACATAATATTAGGTCTTAGTAATAAAATTTATGATGAAATTTATTATTTACTTATGAGGAAGGAATATCACGTAATTGTTCTCAAAAACATTAGTCATTAATTTTCCCAATGCAAGTTCCAAGTAAAGAAGAATATTTAAGAATAATAAAAGATAAGTCTAGTGGACTTGTAGAACCTTTTTTTTTTTTTTTTTTTTTTTTTTTTTGAGAATCCGCTTCACTCTGTTTTATTAAATTAAGAAGAAGGCTTATCAGCCAATACAAGAATGTTAATGTCTGGTGGAACATGCTCCATCCAGACTGCTAAACCCGAACAAAACCTAGCATTCTTTGCTAAAGCATCAGTAACAGAATTTCCTTGTCTATAGGAATGAGAGAAACTAAAACTCCTTAAGGAGTGTACATAGGATAAAGAATCCTTAGTGAGATGACCATAAGCAGATTGAAATATATCACATTTTCGAAGGGAATTGATGACTGTTTTCGAGTCTCCTTCCGTTATGGAACCTTGAAGACCTACTTTGTGGACAAAAATAGTAGCCCACCTAGCTGCAAGTAGTTCCAAGCATGTAACTGAAGGTGGTTGTGGAATTTTTTCAAAGAATGCTGCAATGATTTCCCCTACATGATCTCGTATCACTACACCCAAGCCTGCCTCACCCGTGTCTAAGAATAAAGCTCCATCAAAATTTATTTTGAAGCTATGTTATCTGGTGGTGTCCATTTTACTGCCTTTGGACATGCTTGCTGCCTTGGAGACTTGCTACCCGGCAGTTGATGGAGAGACAGGAACCTCTTAGCCTCCAAAACAACACGGTTTCCTGAATTTGTTTCACCTTGTCCATAGGTGCCACGCAATGGTGGTGAAGAGCTCCAATTGCTGGGGTTTATCGAGGATCAGTTCCACCAGATTTTGAAAGGATCCCATGGCTGATTTTTGGCAATCCACCCATTTGAAATCTACCTCCCAAACCTGCCGGACCGAGTCGCATTCCTAGAAAGCATGAAAAACTATTTCGGCCTAGTTTGTGTAATGTGGATAGGAGCTTTCTGCAATGATTTTTCTCCGTAGCAAGCTAACCTTTGTGGGCAATGCATTTGAGCATGCTTTCCATAAGAAGTGTTTAGGTTTTCCTGGTACACCAGCCTTCCACAATTTTTTCCAGAACTCATGAGTTTTGTCAAGGTTTAAAGGTGAGGTCGAATCTTTTTTTTCTTCTACACACAGTCGTTGATACCATGTGCTAACTGAATAGGATCTGTCCCTACTCCATGGCCAATACAAAAGATCAGGTTGCTTGATGATTCCTAGTGGAATGGACTTGATTTGCTCAGCTTCAAAAGGCAAGAAAGTGTTGTCAATAGTATGAGAATTCTAGCCATACGTGAGTGGATCAATTAGAGCTGATACAATTGCTGAGCTAAGTGCAGGTACAGGGGGTGACACCACACGGCCTTGCGTCTCTCTTGGCAGCTAGTTTGTTTCATAGATCTTGATTTGAGTGCCATCACCTTCTTTCCATTTGGCACCCATTAAAATGAGTTTTCTAGCGTATAAAATAATTATCCAAGAAAATGAACCAGATTTAGCCTTTGCCTCAAAAACACTACTGTGGGGCCCGACCCAAAATAATGGGCTAGTCTAACTACAGGCCCATCCGAGAAGCATCCTGTCCAAGGAGAAATCACAGATAAAGCATTATTCAGGCCCAAATGGCGCCAAAGAAACTTGTCCGAGGAGTAACTCCTCCTCGGACATTACGAAATCCAGACGAGAAACTCGCCCCAACCATTGCAGTTCATCCTCTTAGCATATAAAAAGAATAAAATCCAAAATATCTTATGGAAAGCTGTCACCACCACATTAATTGCGCTACAACAACCCTCTTGGCCGCATTAATGAGGAAAAGACCCCTGAACAGTACTACCTTGGCCTCTGCAACTCACAAAGGGAGTGATAGGGGTGTCTAATGGGACAGGTGCTCAAATAGATGCTTAGATGATCAACAAGTGTAAGGTTGAGATGAGAACAAGAGAGCTATATAATGTAGTGGAGTCCCTCAAGGGGGGGGGGGGGGGACAAAAAACTGTATTGGGGACTAAAGAAATAGAATCTTATGTTGGAGATCCATCCTTGTGTTTTTGTTTCTGCAATAATATTGTCCATGTATCAGACCGAATAAGCTCGCTGAGGCTAAGTTCTTTGACCCATCCTCTACAAATATTTATTGTGGGTCGCATCTTGGGCCGAAGCCTGATCAATAGGGTCTGGGCCAGGAAAATCGTGCAACTACAATTGGCGCCGTCTGTGGGGAGAACTAAGGCATCAGCTAGTGCAACGGTCGAGCATGGCAGAACTAGGTCCGCACCAGGAGGATCCTCACCAGGCCATGCAGCGAGAGATAGATGACCTGAAAAGGAAGTTACGGCGTGTGCAACGAAAACGATCTCCCTCTGACTCAGGCGAGTCTTCTAATGCGGAGGATGCGAGTTACAAACGGAGGTCAAGGATCCCCCCAAGTGAAACCTTTTCTTACGAAAAGGAACCACGCCCTGTACGGAAGTATGAGATCCCATCCAGCAAGGGTTCGGGGAACGATGCCATGAAGAAGGCGCTGGACCAAGTTTCAAGGTCACCCTTCACGTATAGAATCGAAGGGGCTAAGCTGCCTCGACGCTTCAACCAACCGGTGTTCGCCATCTATAACGGCCGAGCAGACCCGGTAGAGCATGTGAGTCAATTTAACCAAAAAATGGCGATTTACTCACAAAATGAAGCCCTAATGTGCAAAATCTTCCCATCCAGCTTGGGATCAATGGCAATGAGGTGGTTCAACAGCCTGAAGACAAACTCCATAGGCTCCTACAAGCAGCTCACTCAAGCTTTCTGCTCCCGTTTTATTACAAACACCAGAGTCCCTCGACCTTTCAGTTCGCTACTGTCCTTATCCATGCACGAAGGAGAAACCCTGAAAGCGTACTCGGATAGGTATTGGGAGGTGTATAACGATTTAGATGACAACCATGATAATGTTGCTATCATCACGTTTAAAAGCGGTCTCCCCACCGAGCATGGCTTAAGGAAATCCCTCACCGGAAAACCAGTTGCCGACGTTCATTAGCTGATGGATAGGATCGACAAGTACAAAAGGGTAGAGGAAGATCAGCTACAAGGGAGGGGAAAGGAGAAGGTTATCCCCCCCAAAGCAAATGATTTCAGGTCGGAACGGCATAACCCTGGTCAGCCGAGGAGAGATTTTTCGCGACAGGCTGGACAGAGCAACCCGCAAGCAGTGAATGCCGTATTCAGGGAGCCAGTACAACAGGTACTGGAGAAAGTAAGGAATGAGCCCTATTTCAGATGGCCGGGAAAGATGGCTGGAGACCCTTCCAAACGTGACCAGAACCTGTACTGCCACTATCATCAGGACCATGGGCATACCACTGAGGATTGCAGGAATCTATGGAATCACCTAGATCAGTTAGTCCGAGAAGGAAAGTTACGTCACCTTTTGCACCAATCGAGCGGCCATCCTGGCCAAGCAATACAAGAGTCTCGAAAGGATGTGTCCTTAAGACCCTCCACCAGGACGATAAATGTCATCCTCGCTGCACCAGGAAGAACTAGGCCACCCACCCCCAAGGTATTAGCTGTTGATCGGCTCCCCTCCGAGGGTAGGCAAAGGGAACCCAAAAGGTCAAAAAAGGGAAGCTCTTTGATACTGGGATTCTCGGACGAGGATAAGAGAGGAACTATTCAACCTCACGACGATGCCTTGGTGGTTACGTTAAGAATTGGGGGCTTCGACGTGAAAAGGGTGTTGGTGGACTCGAGAAGTGCGGTAGAGATAATGTACCCTGATCTATACAAGGGGCTGAACTTGAAGCCGGAAGATTTGGCAGCTTATGATTCCCCCCTTCTCAACTTCGAAGGAAAAATTATTACGCCAAAAGGGCAGATCCGACTACCCATATAGACTGGGTCGGAGGTGGTGGAGGTGAATTTTATCGTGGTCGACGCTTACTCACCCTACACCGCAATAGTCGCCAGGCCATGGATCCACGCCTTAGAAGCCGTAACCTCCACACTTTACCAAAAAGTAAAATACCTATCCAGAGGACAAGTAGAAGAGATCCGAGGAGATCAGGCCGTGGCCAGGAAGTGTATGGTGGCCGCCATTTTACATCGGCCCCTAGTCGAGTCCTCGGCCCAGGAGAGCTTATAGCAACCAGCCACCTCGGCAAGGTAAGGCGATGGGCTAGCTAAGGAGATAAGGTGCGAAGGTTTAGATAGGATCGTTGTCAACAACGACCCGGAGAAGTTCTTTCAGGTCGGCTCTGAGTTGCCTTCTAGAGAAAAAGAGGAACTGGTCAGATTTCTCAAAGAAAATGTCGATGTGTTTGCATGGGACGCCTACGACGCCCCGGGAGTTGATCCTAGCCTTATTTGTCACCACCTGAACGTCAACCCCTCTTCCACACCGAAGAAGCAGCCACCCCGACGCCCTTCAAAGGAACATGCTAGTGCCGTAAGAGACGAAGTGGCAAAACTGAAGAGAGTAGGGGCTATCAAAGAAGTCTTTTACCCCGAATGGTTGGCAAACACGGTGGTGGTAAGGAAGAAGACGAGAAAGTGGAGGGTCTGCGTGGACTTCACGGACCTGAACAAGGCGTGCCCAAAGGACCCATTCCCCCTACCCCGAATCGATCGATTGGTGGATGCAACCGTCGGACACCCTCGAATGAGTTTCCTGGACGCCTTCCAGGGCTATCATCAGATACCCCTTGCGCTAGAAGACCAAGAGAAGACGGCTTTCATGACTCCCATCGGAAATTATCACTATAAGGTGATGCCGTTTGGACTGAAGAACGCAGGCTCAACTTACCAAAAGATGATGACCCGGATGTTCGAGCCACAACTGGGCAAGATCATTGAGGTTTACATAGACGATATGGTTGTGAAGAGTAAGAGGGTGTCCGAGCATGTGAAAGACCTCGAAATAATCTTCGCCATCTTAAGGGAGCACCGGTTGCGGCTGAATGCTTCCAAATGTTCATTCAGGGTCGGGTCTGGGAAGTTTCTTGGGTACATGGTGACCCACAGAGGAATAGAAGTAAGCCCCGACCAAATCAAAGCAATCGACAGCCTACAGGCTCCTCGGAACCCGAAGGAAGTGCAGAAGCTTACTGGTATGATTGCAGCATTAAACCGGTTCATATCGCAACCAGCGGACCGATGTCGACCTTTCTACCTCCTGATAAACAAGTGGAAAGGGTTTGAATGGTTGGAGGATTGTGTTCGGGCTTTCCAGCAGCTTAAGGAATACCTGTCACGACCACCCATCATGTCCAGCCCTGAGGCAGACGAGGTGCTTTTTGCGTACATCGCTGTAGCTCCCCATGCTGTAAGCCTGGTACTGATACGGGATGATAATGGGGTGCAGCAACCAGTTTACTATGTGAGCAAATCATTACATGAGGCCGAGGTGAGATATCTACCTCTAGAAAAGGCAATCCTGGCGATAGTACATGCCACACGGAAGCTCCCTCATTACTTTCAGGCGCATACGGTCATCGTCCTAACTCAGCTTCCCCTTCGAGCAGTGTTTCGAAGCGCTGACTACACAGGAAGGATCGCCATGTGGAGTGCGCTTTTGGGGGCCTTTGATATCAAATATATGCCCAGATCCTCCATCAAAGGTCAGGTCCTCGTGGACTTGGTAGCGGAGTTTGCTGAACCCTCTATAGAAACAGTTACCGAAAAGAAAGACATGGATGAAAAATCGGTCGGCACAATTTCAGCGGGGGGGACCTTGCATTGGAAGGTCTACGTGGATGGCGCGGCCAACTAGAGAGGATCTGGAGTCGGAATAGTTTTAATATCGTCGGACGGTGCTACCATTGAAAAATCACTGAGACTTGGATTCTCGGCTACGAATAATGAAGCCGAATACGAAGCCTTACTTCAAGGGATGACGATGGTTCAAAGATTGGGCGGAAGAATAATAGAAGTATTCTCGGACTCCAGGTTGGTCGTTGGACAAGTGATGGGTGAGTTGGAAGCTAGAGATGCTAGAATGCAGGAGTATCTAGGACGAGTCAAACGCCAACAGACGGGTTTCAAGTCCTTCAATCTGACGCACATTTCCAGGAGTGTAAACACCCATGCAGATTCGCTGGCCACTCTAGCCATGCCCTCGGCGCATAATCTGCCGCGATTGATCCTTGTTGAAAATCTAGCCCAGGCAGGTCCCATTAGTAAAAACCCAGCCCAAGTCCATTAGATCAGAAAGAGCCCCAGTTGGATCGACCCCATAAGGAACTTCCTCCAAAGCGACATCTTACCAGAGGAAAAACTAGAGGCCGAGAAGATACGTAGGAACGCTCCTCGGTTCTGGCTATCAAAGGATCACAAACTATATCGGCGCTCCTACTCTGGACCGTACCTACTCTGCGTACATCCAGAAGAGTCCGAGTCTCTACTTGAAGAGTTACACGAGGGAATTTGTGGAAGTCACATCGGAGGAAGGTCGCTGGCGCACAGGGCACTCACCCAAGGATACTGGTGGTCGAACATGCAAAGAGAGGCCTAAGAATACGCTAAGAAGTGCGATCAGTGCCAAAGATTTGCCCCGAATATCCACCAACCCGGAGGGGTTCTCAACCCCCTCTCTAGCCCGTAGCCGTTCGCACAATGGGGTCTTGATATTGTCGAACCTTTTCCCAAAGTTGTGGGGAACAAGCGATAAATAATAGTTGGAACCGATTACTTCACTAAATGGGTGGAGGCTGAACCTTTGGCCAACATTAGGGACGTGGATGCCCAGAAATTCATCTGGAAGAATATTATCACCCGCTTCGGAACTCCATGTACACTCATTTCCGACAATGGTCTTCAATTCGACAGTAAGGGCTTCAGGGAGTATTGCCGCGAGTTTGGGATCATTAACCGATATTCCACCCCCACCTATCCCCAAGGAAATGGGCAGGTCGAGGCCGTGAACAAGGTCATTGTGAACGGACTGAAGAAAAGGCTGGATGAGGCAAAGGGGAGATGGGTAGAAGAGCTCCCACACGTCCTATGGACCTATCGGACAACGCCACGACAGTCAACCAGTGAGACCCCATTTTCGATGACTTATGGGGCTGAGGCCGTGCTCCCAATCGAGAACAACTTTCCCACACTAAGGTCTGACTCGTTTACCCCAAACGGTAACGACGAGTTATTGGGAAGAAGTCTAGACCTAGCCGAGGAAAGAAGGGAAAAAGCAACGATTCATATGGCCTATTATCACCAGAAGCTGAGGCAAGGGTATGATGCCAATGTTAAACTGCGACCTCTGGGTCCAGGTGATCTCGTGATGAGGAAGGTTCTCGGTAGTGCAAAGAACCCCTCTTGGGGCAAGTTGGGGCCCAACTGGGAAGGACCATACCGTGTAACGTCCGTGGCCGGGATAGGCGCCTACTACCTAGAAGATTTGGATGAAAAAACTGTACCTCGACCATGGAATGTAAATAACCTTAGAAGATATTATTATTAATGAAAATGGCTTGGCCCATATTTTGTTTCGTAATTATCCTGTGCCTACTGGTCTATTCACAACTATTCATAGTTTTAAACAGAACTTAAGTCCTGCATGGCTCCTCGGACCACAGGCTTAGGGGAAATTATTACTTATGGCAACTATTCATAGTTTTAAACAAAACCTAAGTCCTGCATGGCCCCTCGGACCACAGGCTTAGGGGAAATTAATACTCATGACAATTTATACAAGTTTTAAACAGAACCTAAGTCCTGCATGGCTCCTCGGACCACAGGCTTAGGGGAAATTATTGCTTATGGCAACTATTCATAGTTTTAAACAGAACCTAAGTCCTGCATGGCTCCTCGGACCACAGGCTTAGGGGAAATTAATACTCATGACAATTTATACAAGTTTTAAACAGAACCTAAGTCCTGCATGCCTCCTCGGACCACAGGCTTAGGGGAAATTATTACTTATGGCAACTATTCATAGTTTTAAACAGAACCTAAGTCCTGCATGGCTCCTCGGACCACAGGCTTAGGGGAAATTAATACTCATGACAATTTATATAAGTTTTAAACAGAACCTAAGTCCTGCATGGCTCCTCGGACCACAGGCTTAGGGGAAATTATTACTTATGGCAACTATTCATAGTTTTAAACAGAACCTAAGTCCTGCATGGCTCCTCGGACCACAGGCTTAGGGGAAATTAATACTCATGACAATTTATATAAGTTTTAAACAGAACCTAAGTCCTACATGGCTCCTCGGACCACAGGCTTAGGGGAAATTATTACTTATGGCAACTATTCATAGTTTTAAACAGAACCTAAGTCCTGCATGGCTCCTCGGACCACAGGCTTAGGGGAAATTAATACTCATGACAATTTATACAAGTTTTAAACAGAACCTAAGTCCTGCATGGCTCCTCGGACCACAGGCTTAGGGGAAATCATTACTTATGGCAACTATTCATAGTTTTAAACAGAACCTAAGTCCTGCATGGCTCCTCGAACCACAGGCTTAGGGGAAATTAATACTCATGGCAATTTATACAAGTTTTAAACAGAACCTAAGTCCTGCATGGCTCCTCGGACCACAGGCTTACGGGAAATTATTACTCATGGCAACTATTTATAGTTTTAAACAGAACCTAAGTCCTGCATTGCTCCTCGGACCACAGACTTAGGGGAAATTACTACTTATGACAGATTGGGAGATTGTTACTTAAGGGAAATCATTCTAAGGCGTGCGCACAGTCTAGCACCATTGCAACCCTTATTCAAATTCGCTGCCCAACAACCTTTTTTTATCTTGAGCGTTTAAATTTATCTATATCACGGCAAACGTTTATAAAAGAAAAGCGGTACTAACACACATCCATAGAAAGCAAAGCAAACATTCTATATTAATATTCTGAGAATGACACAAAGAGAGGTCCTTACAAAAGAGCGCAAAAACAGGACGACTCTCATTCAAAAAAAAAAAAAAGGGAATACAAAAAATTGAAAGCCTAAAAGCTAAGCCTCAGTAGGAGGATCTTCTTTTTGCTCGGGCTGAGGAGGAGGAACCTCGATGGTAGGGTCCGTGGCGGGATCCTTCGCCTTGTCAGGCACAGGGACGGCAACAGGCACCGCCAGATCCTGCTCTGAAGCCACTTGGACGCCGTCAAGATTCTCTCGAATCTCCTCAGGATAGAAAATGTTCTCGGGCAGTCTTAGCACTGAATCTGCAGGAACTCCGGCAGCATCAAGGGCATGAGCCCATGAGATGCTACAGTAGTCCCTGCACACCTCGGGAATCTCCTCGGATAGCCTGGCCTCCGTTTCTTAGGCCCCGAGCTGGCGAGAGGTATTCTTTTCAGCCTCTGTGGCCTCTCGGATCAGCTAGGCCTCCTCTTTGACCCGCCGCAGCTCATCCTCGACTTTTTGCAGAGCAATCTTGAGATCCAGCACTGCTTGCTTCTCAGTAGCAAGGTTGATCTGGGTCGAGTACAACTCTTTACGCTAGTCCTCCGCCTGGGTCTCAGCACTTTTCAAACCAGCCTCTGCACTTTTGCGCCGTTGCTCCGACTCCTTGAACTTCTCCGTGAGTTCAAGGTGATCGTGCTTGAGGGACCCCAAGGTTTTCTCCATCTCCGTCCGAGACTGGGTCTCAGCCTCAGCCCGACTGCGGTTACCCCGGCAAAATTCCTCAGCCACAAATACCTGCTGAGTAATCTGCGAACGAAACAAGATTGTTTTAAATATCTAACAAGGTTAAACAAATTAATAGAACAGCAAAAGGATTACTTACCATTGCGAGATCCCTTTTGAGGGATAGGAAGATCTCGGGTTGAGAGAACTGCCTATAGGCCTTCATATCCCGAGGAAGGAGTAAGGGTTGCTCTAAGGCGTCAGCCACATACCCTGCCCCGCCTCGGTTATACTCTCGGACTGACGCATTGTAGGGGATGGCAACCCCATCCAGCTCCAACTTGGGGTTCCACGTACGCGGGGTAGCGCGCACCTCAGCAAGGTTCTCCTCATCCCTGCTTTCCGAGGAGTTGCCCTCTCTGCTCCTTGGCGCCCAAGTGGTTTTTTGCTGCTTGGTCGGCTGGGCAACCACCTCACCCTCCTCAGGAGTGTCAACCGGCCTTTTCTTCTTCAGGTCCAGATTAACCTTAAGGCCAAGGTCCGAGGTGTCCTGAGGGACCACAAGAGGAAGGGTTTGGACCTGTGACTGAGTTGGTCCCTTCGATGACTGGCCTTTCCCTCGGGAGGCCATCAACTCCCTTAAAGTTTTTCCCTTCCCGGCCATGGGCTCTGTCTCTTCGTCCGAGGGGTCGTCCGAGCAGATGATGATTGAGAGAACACCAGCTACAGAGTGGTGATCCTGCTCTCCTTCAGGATCAGAAAGCTCAACCAAGGGGGATTGCTGAACTTCCTCCTCAAAATAAAACTCGTCTATCTCTTCCTCAAGGGAAAGACGAGATGATTCAGTTTCCTCTTCAACCGGAATAGCAACGCCAGGCTCGTTTGGCGGAGGCAGTTGCTCTGCTAAGTAGGGATCTCGAACACCGGGTAGCACGACCGGTGGTAGATCACGTTGAGCTAGGAACTCGGTCTTAGACACGTCAATCCTAGCCAACCTCGGACTACCAGCCCTTATGGCATGACCAATAGCTTGGAAAGAACGGCTCAGAGGTTGATAGTCCAGAACCAGATAGGCCGCACGCAACTGACCGTCCTCAGTAACGTAGTTCTCCGACCTTAGAAGGTAGTTCAACGCCGGCACATTCACGAAGTTTATCCGAGGAGCGACGTGAATTTTATCTGCAAATGCACAAGAAAAGTGGGATTAATTCATAAAATTCCCGAGTTGTAAAGAAAGCAAGAAAAACAACCCCCCAATACTAAACCCTTTCCCGAAAAGGATTGGCCCTAAAGACGCCGCACCTGGGGTTCCTGCCCGAGTTGGACAATGGATACCATCGAACCACTCCCCCGAAGCAATGAGGAAATCGTTCTTCATGGTCTTATTGGATATTGGGAGACAAGAGATCAACCTAATGACCTCGGATCGGGATTTAAGATAATACCCTCTGTTCTCGATGTGGTGGCACTCGTACAGATAAGCCACATCGTGCCAGGTAAGGCCTAAATTCATCCGCTCATCTAGGACATCTACGCAGCCTAGTATCTTGAACATGTTCGGGGCACACTGATACGGCGTCAACCTATGGTTGAACAGATATTCCCTAGTGATCCTACGCATGGGAAGTGTCATCCCTCCCTCTATGAAAGCAATCATGGGGATAACAACTTCTCCCTCGCCTGTATCTGTCAACACTCCTTCGAGAGGACAGTACTGCAGCCCCACCCCAGGGGGAATGCGGTATTTTGCCCTAAAGGCCTCCATAGCGGCCGGAGTTTTTACTAGTTTTTCGAATCTACCCATTTGAACTGAACTGGAGGAATGAAAATAAAGACCGAGAAGAAAAGTAAAGTCCGAGGAGGGAATCGAAACGACGAAATGAACGAAATTCACTGATACCTTCACAAAACGCTCAAAGGGATGCCTGGAAATCTCTCTTGGAGGAGACGCCTCACGAAAAACGGCTACGGTGGCTTAGCGGACGCAAATATTCGCAGATCTCTGAGGTTCAATGGAGTTCGCTGGAATCCTCTGGGGTTTATGAGATGCAGATAAAAAGAAAAACCGAACCCCTCTGACGCCTTATATAGCCTGGAGGAGAGAGAAAAGATCGCTCCTACCTAAAAATTCGAGAAAAAACGATGGCTGTTCGATCCACGCCACACCATTGGATGAGGGAGACATAAAGCCTCCAGAAGTAAATGGCCGCACCTCGTAAATTGTAGCGCGTCCAACATAACTATCTGCACGCGTGCACCAAGCTCTCCTTACTTCTATCCTGTCACTAACATCAAAACCCCGCTTTTTTCCTCGGAAGGAAATAAAAACCGGAGTTTTGAGGGGCTATTGTGGGGCCCGGCCCAAAATAATGGGCTAGTCTAACTACAGGCCTGTCTGAGAAGCATCCTGTCCAAGGATAAATCACAGATAAAGCATTATTCAGGCCCAAATGGCGCCAAAGAAACTTGTCCGAGGAGTAACTCCTCCTCGAACATTACAAAGTCCAGACGAGGAACTCGCCCCAACCATTGCAGTTCATCCTCTTAGCATATAAAAAGAATAAAATCCAAAATATCTCATGGAAAGCTGTCACCACCACATTAATTGCGCCACAACAACCCTCTTGGCCGCATTAATGAGGAAAAGACCTCTGAACAGTACTACCTTGGCCTCTGCAACTCACAAAGGGAGTGATAGGGGTGTCTGATGGGACAGATGCTCAAGTAGATGCTTAGATGATCAACAAGTGTAAGGTTGAGATGAGAACAAGAGAGCTATATAATGTAGTGGAGTCCCTCAAAGAGGGGGGGGGGGGACAAAAAATTGTATTAGGGACTAAAGAAATAGAATCTTACGTTGGAGATCCATCCTTGTGTTTTTGTTTCTGCAATAATATTGTCCATGTATCAGACCGAATAAGCTCACTGAGGCTAAGTTCTTTGACCCATCCTCTACAAATATTTATTGTGGGTCGCATCTTGGGCCGAAGCCTAATCAATAGGGTCTGGGCCAGGAAAATCGTGCAACTACAACTACAATTTGGGAAGTATTTTGCTTTGAACACCTTGTAAAAAAGAGAAGTTTTATCATGCACTAGCCTCCACACTTGCTTGGCTAACATGGCTTCGTTGAACTTGCAAAGATCTTTGAAACCCATGCCTCCATCAACCTTTGGCTTGCATAATGTCTCCCGATTTCTCCAGTGAATTTTTCTCTAGTCACCCCTTTGCTCCCACCAAAAATTACGGATCATCATTTCAATGTCTCTACATAGACCAACCGGCAAGCGAAAGCAACTCATTGCAAAGGTGGGGATTGCTTGCACTATGACTTTGAGGAGAACTTCTTTGCTGGCTTATGACAACATTTTCTCCTTCCACCCTTGGATTTTTCCCTACACCCTTTCCTTGATGAAATTTAGACTGGCATTTCTATTTCTACCCACCACCGCTGGAAGGCCTAAATATTTTTCATATTCCTTGATCTCTGAAACCCCAAGGAAATTTTTTATGTCATTTTTCACCGCCATGGATACAGTTTTGTTGAAGAAAAGAGTGGTCTTTTCCTTGTTGATACGCTGCCCTAAAGCTTTCTCATATAATTCTAGAATTTCTTGTATGGCTTGGATATCACTTATCTGAGCATGACAAAACAGCAGGCTATCATCAGCAAAAAATAAATTGGAGATTTTTGGACCATACTGGCAGAGGGAGTATCCCCTAATTTTGTCTTCATTCATAGCATGTTGGATGAGAGCATTTAGGCCTTCTAAGCACAGCAAGAAGAGATACGGTGACAAAGGATCACCTTTTCTAAGGCCTCTTGAAGGGACAATATTTCCTTTTGGTTCACCATTCACAAGAATGGAATAGGTAACAGTGCTGATACATTCAGAAATCAAATTCACCCATCTTCCATTGAAGCCCATCTTTTCCATCAATTGTAGAAGAAAAGTCCATTCCATTCTATCGAAAGCCTTGCTTATGTCAAGTTTGAGCGCCATAGAGCCAATTTTCCCTGATTTTTTTGTTTTCATGTGGTGCAATGTCTCAAAAGCAACTAATATATTATCTAAAATCGCTTTGTCAGATTGAAAAGCACTTTGAGATTCAGATATAATATCAAGTAAAATGACTTTTAGGCAATTAGTTAAGACCTTTGAAATAAGCTAATACACAAGGCTATAGGCCGAAATTCATTTACATGCTCAGGAATTTTCACTTTTGGAATAAGAGTGAGGTAGGTGTGATTTATACCTATTGGGATGTGGGCCAAATTGAGGCATGAGAGTATTATAGCAGCTACATCACTTCCAATATCCTCCCAATAGTGTTGGAAAAATATTGGGGGCATCCCATCAGGACCTGGGGCTTTTAATGGAGCCATTTGAGATAGAGCTACGTCTACCTCTTCCCGTGTAAACTCACAGCCAAGGAGGGTGTTCATCTCTTCAGTAACAGTTTGAGGAACATGTTGTAAGACTGATTTAAAGCTACATGGGTTTGCTGTGGTGAATAGACATGTATAATAATCCACCAATAGGGCTGCTACATTGTCATCCCCAGTGCACATCTCTCCATTTGCATTTCGAAGACCATGGATATTATTGTGGCGAAATCTATGAGAAGCTCTACTGCGAAAGTAGCTAGTATTTTTGTCCCCGGATTTGATCCAATGAGATTGAGACCTTTGATGCCAAAGTTTTTCCTCCGCCACCAACAACCCATTTATTTCATGTTTCAGTTGTTGTATCTAATCAATATTGTTTGCCTGAGTCGCCACCCTCTCTGCCTGTTTCAATTGTTTTTTCTTCTCCACCAACTGTCTTGTAATATTACCAAAATTTTGTTTACTCTACCGTTCCAAACTTGATTGGCATTTGTTGATTTTTCCAGCAACATTTGTCATAGGAAAGGTCCCAAAATTCTGACTCCATGCCGTGTGGACTATTTCATGACAGCCCCTATCGTCTAACCATACCTGTTCGAATCTCCAAGGGCGTTGCTTCTTTCCTAGGATGCCCATCGGATGGATTATGATGGGTTTATGGTCTGAGGTACCGCACTCAAGAGTGAGCACCTTTGTTGCTGGAAACAGATTCATCCATTCTTAGGTTGCCACAGCCCTATCAAGCCATTCCCAAATCGTGTTGCCATTCGGATAATTTTTATACCAAGTGAACTTGTTTCCCAAATATCCCATGTCAATGAATCCACATTCATCAAAAACATCTTTGAACTCCTGCATTTGCCCATTTGGTCTTGGCCTGCCACCAACTTTTTCATGAGATTTTAGAATCTCATTGAAGTCGCCATCACAAATCCAAGGAAGAGAAGACTTGTGGTGAAGCCATCGTATTTTATTCCATGATTCCATGTGATTCTGGGTCTCTGGAAAGCCATAGAAGCCAATAAATCTCCAACTGTTTTCCTTCCCTTTGCTGATAATGGCATCAATATAATTCAGGGATGAATTTTCGATCAATAGTTCAACATCTTTTTTCCAAAACAAAGCTAGTCCCCCACCTCTTGTGACTCGGGAAACCCCAAATGTATCTCCAAACTCATCTTATTTTGTAATTCGATTAGCCTAGCTTCATCCAGCCATGTTTCGACTAAGAACACAACTGCAGGATCTTGTACTCGGACTAGGTCACCAAGCTCCTGAATTGTTTATGGGTTCCCAAGCCCACGATAATTCCAACAAAGTAGACTCATTGTTCATGGTGGGGCTGAGATACAGCCGTCGCCAATTCAAGTTCTAGTTCATGGGAAAGGACTCTTTTTTTGTTTGGTTGTTCAAAGGCTTCTTCTAGTGTGAGGGTGCGTTTGTGAGGAAGGGTATTTTTCAGTGTAGAGTCTAAGTCTTGAGGAGTTCGTGGGATTCTTTTCCATGTTCTTGAAGCGTTATCAGGGATGCACGTGTTTGGAATAGGGTTTGGGTGAGGGATGTGGTGTTGCACGTGTTCACTTAAGTTCAAGGGTTGTGTAAGAGTGGTGGGTAACGGTATTGAAGAGTCCAAATTTGAGTCAAATTCTGTTGCCTTAGCCTCCACGGCATTAACTCCTTGATTAATGCATGTGTTGCTGTCAAACTTCATTATTTTCTTGATCAATATCAAATAACGTATCAATAAAGGATTTCCCTAAACCGTTTGTAGCAGTAACTCCCTATAACGTATCATTATTAATGTGGTTGTGGGTTCAATTCACCTTGTGCCCTAATTTTAAGTTGTCGGAGATGAGTCCGTTGGGTTTGCAGTCATGGTTGTTCATGGCTTTTTGTTTTCAGGCCTTTCTCTTTTTTTAGAGCTTCATAGAATCCTGGGACTTTGATCACAGTTTTCTGAGGCATGACGAACGGGGAAGCTCTAATCCATGGTCCATATTCTCGGTCTTCAGGATTCAAGGTGTCATTACTTTCAATCCACTTGTCATAGTCTTTGTCTGCGTGGTCAAGGCAGCCACACCAATAACAGATAATTGGAAGTCTTTCATATTTGAAACTTACCCAACCTATTTCACCATTCTCCAGGGATATTTTCCGGCCACAACACAGAGGGACAGTTACATTCATGGTGGTTTTTACTTGAAAGTAGTGACCACCCTCCATTTCAGAAAGTTTTTTATCCTTACACACTTCTCCTACTGCATTATAGAGATCCTTTGCAACTCCCCTGTTTAAAAAGGGTACTGGGATATCGTGTACTTGGACCCACATTGTGACTCTATTGAAATTGAGTTCGCTAATAAGGATAGCACTGTCATAGCGGCATAGTACAACAAGGTGCTTATCAAAGCTCCATGGCTGGAGTGAGAGTATTTTTTCTGCCTCTTCTTTATTATCAAAAGTGAAAAGGAGAATGTGATTTCCTGCTGTCCGAACCTCAAAGCCATTTTTTGAGCGCCATAATGGGTTAAAGGTCCGGATGACTGCTTCAGTACTTAGTGCTCGCTTGGTGAAAAACTTAGCAGCCAGAATTGTTTCTCCAGATGATCTTTCTCTAGACAAGTTAAGAGTACCATCCTCTCTTTCATTTAGGGATAGGTTACTCCAGTGTTTCATTATCCCTTCCATTGGTTGAAGACACATGTGTTTCCCAAACCCCAAAGAAAAAACCCCACTAAACCCTACAATAAACAGTGTTTATCCAGGGACTGATAGCCTTACTTGAAGGGACAACGAATTCTACCGTGAAAGAGAAGTTTCGGTGTTCCCAAAACTTTTCTTGTCAGAGAGAAACTTTTTACGAAACACTTGCGGAACCTAAATGAACCTTGGAGGAATTTATACCATAATATAGTGAGGAGGAAAAAAAATTAATGCCACTGCTACTCTCGCCTTCAACAGCCCCAATTTACATTGTTTGGATTCAGTTGTTGAGAAACCTCGTTCCTTCATTGTTGCCCCTTCCCATAGTTTGTCAAATAGTGAGAAAGGTAGGAGGTTTATTTAGAAGAAGGATTTATCGGGTAGAAAGTAAGAACTCAACCTCAAACTTTAATTAATCAATATATATATAAAAAAAAAAAATTTATTGAGATGTAAAATTCTGAAGTCTCCAAAGTTTAGATGTCAAAATTTAAATAATCAATAAAAAGTCAAAAGTTTCGGTCTTAACATTTATATATGGATAAATTAGAAATATATAGAAGCAAATATAGTAATATTTAATTAAGTAAAACAAAAGACTAAATAATTAAACAATATAAAGGGTAATTCTACAGTACCCCTTCTATTTTTTTTGGAGGTACGGTACCCTCTTATAAGCAACCTGCTATATCAGGTTACCAAAACATCACATTTGATAATACCATCTTCACATTGTATAATATTAACATCACATGTGACTGTACTTTTGTCACATACGGTGATTCCCTTATTTTTTTTCACATTCAATGGTACCATCATCACATTGTGTAGTACCAACATCACATGTGACTGTATTTTTGTCACATACAGTGGTTCCCTTATTTTTTTTCTCACATTCGATGGTACCATCCTCACATTGTGTAGTACCAATATCACATGAGATTGTACTATTGTCACGTTCGGTGGTTCCCTTATTTTTTTCTCACATTTGATGGTACCATCCTCACATTGTGCAATACCAACATCACATCTGACTGTACTTTTGTCACATTTGATGGTTCTCTTATTTTTTTCTCAGTTTTGATGGTATCATCCTCACATTGTGCAGTACCAACATCACATATGACTGTACTTTTGTCACATATGGTAGTTCTCTTATTTTTTTTTCTCACATTCAATGATACCATTCTCATATTATGCAGTACTGACATCACATGTAATTGTACTATTATCACATTCGGTGGTTCCCTTATTTTTTCTCACATTTGATAGTACTATCCTCACATTTTACAGTACCAACATCACATGTGATTGTACTTTTGTCACATTCGATGGTTCCCTTATTTTTTTCCTCACATTTTATGGTATCAGCCTCACATTGCGCAGTACCAACATCACATATAATTGTACTTTTGTTACATTCAGTTGTTCCTTTATTTTTTTTCTCACATTTGATAGTACCATCCACACATTGTGCAGTACTAATATCACATATGACTGTACTTTTATCACATTCGATAATTCACTTATTTTTTTTCACATTTGATGGTACCATCCTTACACTGTGCGGAACCAACATCACATGTGATTGTACTTTTGTCAAATTCGGTAGTTCCCTTGTTTTTTTCTCACATTTGATAGTACCATCCTTACATTGTACAGTACTAACATCATATGTGATTGTACTTTTGTCACATTCGATGGTTCCCTTACTTTTTTTCTTACATTTGATTGTACCATCCTCACATTGTGCAGTACCAATATCACATGTGACTATACTTTTGTTACATTCTATGATTCCCTTATTTTTTTTTCTCGCATTTGATGGTATTATCCTCACATTGTGCAGTACCAACATCACATGTGACAGCACTTTTTTCACATTCGGTGGTTTCCTTATTTTTTCTTACATTTAATATTATCATCCTCACATTGTGCAGTACTAACATCATATGTGATTGTACTTTTGTCACACTCAGTGGTTCCCTTACTTTTTTTCTAACATTTGATTGTACCATCCTTACATTGTGCAGTACCAATATCATATGTGATTATATTTTTATCACATTTGGTGGTTCTCTTTTTTTTCTCACGTTTGATGGCTCCATTATCACATTAAGTAATAATATCAATATCACATGTGACCGTACTTTTGTCACATATCATAGTTCATTTTTTTTTTTTTTTCCACATTTGATAGTTCCATTATCACATTAAGTTGTATCAACATCATATATGACAGTACTTTTGCCACATTCGGTTGTACTTGTATTTTTTTTAAAATTTTTTTATTTTTACATTTAATGGTATCATTTTCAAATTCTATAGTATCAAAATCAGATGTGATAATACTTTTGTCACGTTTGGTGGTTCAATTCTTTTTCTTGTAAATTATGGTTCTATTGTCTCATTAGGCAGTGACAACATCACATTTGATCGTACTTTTCTCACATTTGATTGTACTTTAATTTTTTTCTCACATTTGATAGTGTCGTCTTTACATTGTACAGTATCAACATCACATTTGGCTGTACTTTTGTCACGTTTGGTGGTTCCTTTTTTTTCATTTTCATATTTGATTTTTTTATTGTCACATTAGGCAGTATCAACATCACATTAGACCGCACATTTCTCATATTCGGTGGTATTTTTGTCACATTTGACGGTTCCCTTTTTTTTTTTTCTCACAAATTACCATAATACTCCTGAAACCTAAAAATGACCGAAATACCCTTAGAATCTAAAAAATGACAGAATAACCCTAAAATTTTTTTTTAAAAAAAATGCCAAAATTATCAAAAACCGAAAAATGACTAAAATAAGCACAAAACCTAAAAATGACCAAAATACCCTTAAAAAAAAAAAAATTGACCAAATAACCCTGAATCTTAAAAAAAAAAAATACCAAAATTACCATAAAACCTAAAAATAACCGAAATAACAATGATACCTAAAAAATGACCAAAATACCCTTAGGAAAAAAAAATTGACCACATAGCATATCTTCTTCCCTTCGATGTTGATGATAAAAGATACAATTTCCTCTATCTCTCTCTGCATCTCTCTTTGTTCACAGTATTTGCCATTTATCACCTCTAAATTTTGGTACGTCTCCTTTTATGTAAAAGTTCAATGTTACATTGATGGTTTCCCTTCTTCTTCATATTTTTTTTAAGGCTAAACGAAATTACTAAGATAGTTAGCTTTAAATGAAACTTCAATACTAAAATTTTCAATTAATTAAAAATTATCTTTCAGTTAGCACTATTAATAAATTTAAAAAAAATCTAATAAAAGTTTGATTATTTACTTCTACTATTTTTTTTTTTCACTCTTACTTCTACAAACTCCATTAAAAACTTTTGACACCCCAATATGTAATGTAATAAACAAAAATTTTTTTGAACCCAACATTAAATCCCATGTTCACAACCACTGAATTTGTCAATTTGAACTCCAATCAGGCCTGCACTGCACAAAATGAAATTTCAATGTTCAAATAGATATATGTTAAGCTCTAAGATTATACCATCTAAAACAAAATTGTTGGGAACAACAATTTTTCAATAGTGATGGTTTCAATGACACTTCTTTTGCATTCATATCATCTTATAAAACCAGATCAAATAACTCTGCTTGTTCTGATGTAGGATTTTTTTTGCCATTTAACATGATTTTCGAAATAATTTTTCAAGTTGGCATGTTTTTGAAACATATTTGTAAACTAGCATTTTGAGTCTTAAAGACTCGAGATTGCTTAAGGAACTCAAGCCTTTAAGACTCGAGTACAGGATCAAGTTCTAGTGATTCACATATACAGAACTGTTATTTGCAAAAAAAAATAAAATAATAAATAAATAAATTTTAAATTATAAATTTTATATATTCATCAAGACAAGATAACTACGACATAAAGATGCAACATCTTGCTCAGTGATTTGATTATACAATAGCAACAATAAAATGCAAAAATTATGTCATAGTCATGACTCATGACAAGTCTATTTCATAGTCCATACTTCAACATTTTTTTTCCAAGGGCCAAACCTAATTCTTGCATTCCCTAAGGCCAAAACTGCAATTGACCGGTTGGAATAAAAAAAGAGTTATTACTTAGACATGGTGTAGGAGGTTTCGGCAGGGCACAATCCAAGAGCTCCCTGACTTATCATTCCAAGAGTCCAATAGGAGCATAGTAAACTTGAGAGAGCTCCTGCAATCTGGTGCATTTCTCAATCTGACGAATCACCTTCAAGACTGCATAACATGCATATAAAATAGCTTAACATCACTTCAAAGTTTCTAACAGATAATTTCACAAATATCTCCTATGCATTTCCAAAATCAAAACTAAAATAAAATATATTTAAAAATCTAATATGTATAGATCAATGTTAAGATTATACACAGTCCAAGATTAAACCAAAATCAGGAAATTCAGAGCTTCACAACAAGTGCACAAGATTCTACAGAATAATGTTACTTTGCTTTTACATAACAATGTTTGAAAACTCAACAATACAAATTTAAATAAAAAGAATGTGCAAAGCTAATTATCAACATGTCCACTTGCAAGTTAGCAAAATTAATAGTATTGTTACATGAATGGCTCAATGACATAATCAAGCAATTAATAGTATTGTTACAAAAATTGCAAAGCTGCACCAACTAATGCTTACTAAAATAAAAAAACTAAGTGGAGTTCATCATCTCTTTATTAATTACAAAGATAATTGATACTAGCCCATAAATCTATAATTTTCCATCTTCATTGGGGTTGGAGACTTTGGCATTAAATATACATGATATCATTGTTAAAACTCTCTTACCAAAATTTAAAACTATAAATTAGATTCTTCATAACTACCTAAAACAATTGAGAAACAAAGGGTGACACCCATAAATTATAAGGAAATGAACATGTAATGGAATCTATGCTCTTTTTCCAGGCTTAACTTGTGCCAAATTTTCTTACAAACTGACAATTTCATACACATTGCTCTTATTACTAGTAATAAAATGACAAAACGAAAAATGTTGTAATAGAATTATAAACCTGAAATCGATAGAATACTAAAAAAAGCTTCCCTTTGGTGTAGAACACAATCAAAGAAACCTCGATTACGAAGGCAAAGTGTTGCATGAGTGGGCATTTGCCACATTTTGAAGTTGGTGACTTCCAACCATGCACGTTTTCACATCCAAATAACTCAAGGAACTGCAAGATTAACATAATTATAAATTATCCAAAACTTTCAAATGGGAACTTGCATAATTATAATTGTTATTTGTTTATAATACTCTAAACAATAACAATACAGACACACCAGATTGCCATAAAACATAGTACATCACCAATGGGCAAACTTGGAGAGTTTTCAATCCTCGACTGATGTAGTGGAACTGGAAGGCATGGTTGCAAACGCCTGCAGAAAAATAAACCATGTTTGTAAATAGAACAATTTCATTATTGAAAAAACCAAGGAACATATTAACAAATCAATTTTCACATTAAGAAAATCAATTGGTTATCATCAAGAATATGATGACAAAGAAGATCCTTCAAAAAGGAAAACCCAAGTTATTAAACTTTGAATTAAAACTTCAACAAAGTAATGCACAATTTACTGCCAACTACTTGCCAAAAGTTGGGAAAACTTAGACACAAAGCTTGAGAATATATATATCTATGGGAAGGCAGGTCATAATTGGGATCCTAAAGTTGATAGAACTAAAATGTTGCGATTTTTTTTTTTTTTTTAAAGAAGCCAATCTGGAAGTCCAGGAGGGAAATTTATTGAAAAATAACAGCAATAATGTGATGAAGTGAAGATTGTTCAAATTTTTAGGTCCAAGAATGGTTTGGAAATTAAATTTAATGAACTGGAATTTGATGACTTCAATTATATCTATCAGCACAAAGGCATACATTCTTTGTTAAAATATGCATTCCTACAAGATGGAAAGTGAGTTCCTATATATTCCTTTGGGATGATTCTTTGAAATTGGCAGAATATACCTAATCTACTTCCCACATTACACAATTTCTTCAATAAAAAATAAAATAGCATACAATGTCAAATTTTACAACCACCAATGACACATAACCCTGTGCATCAAAATCAGGCACCAAGACATTTTATTCCTCAATTTGCATTCCATGGGAACAAACATAACTAATCTCCTCTAATTTAACCATATATATATACACATAGAACTATGGCAAGCGTGTACAAATCACAAGAAATTATAAATTATAACATTGAGAGGAAATAAATAAAAATCAATAAATAGAGAAAGAAAAGAACCAACCTTTTATTTCCTCCAAACCAGACAGCATTGGAACTCTATTGGCCTCCAGCATCCTAGAAACTTCCAAACCAGAATCATAAGCTCTGATAAAATGGTCTTCAACATCCTTCAATGCCTCCAACAATTCCCTCCCATCAGTGGGTGTATCAATCACTCTAAAACTTAGCTGGGACGAATCATGGAGGATATCATCAATAATGTGAACATATGAAGATTGTTCTGCAGAACCCTGTCATCATGCATGATTATTCATATATAATGTTAATTTTACTCACTTAATTTGAGAAGATTTTGGGGGACAACCCGTTTTGGCTGATTTAAATTTCAGTGCGTGGATCCTTGTTCCCAAATCATTACAAGTAACTAGCAAACATATAACCCAAAATACCCAAACCAAATGAAGCTGAAATACCCAAACAAATTAACCTCAAATAAAGAAAAGAAAAAATTCTTACACAAGACCTAACTTCTCAATACTAAAATAATAAAATCTAACCTAAAAATTAATAAATAAAAAAAAAAAAACCGAAATCAAATAAATAAATAAAGAAAAACAGCTTCTCAAATACTAAACAAAATTCTCACAGTAGCAGTGGTGGCGGCGGTGGCGGTGGCTTGCCAGGTCTCTTGTTCAGCTTCTTAGCCCTTTTTGTCTTTTGTTCTCTTTTTTCTTTTTACCAATCTTTTGTTCTTCGTTTCTTTCTTTTTCTTTTGGCTTTCTTTTGGTTTTATACGCTACCTATTCTACCGGTAATAGGTCCACTACTAAACTTAAATAAACTATCAAGATTGAAACAATAAAAATATACGGCTAAGATTTGGGTGGGTATCATGCCCACTAAAAATATAGGTGTGTACGATAGAATGACCCCAATATAAATATTAACTCTCTACAATATCTGAAGTTGGAAAAAATGTTTGTTTAAATCTAGAATTTTGTCACATTTGAACAAAGAATATATAACTGTCATTTTTATCAAGCAGCCATCCACTTGCCAGATTATGGAAAGACTATATTGACTTTGAAGTCTCTGTCTAGGAGAGTTGACGTTTCTTTTAAAACGATGTCTTTGTTTTTGCTGAATCACAGATTACTCCGACAACTAAAGGAAGCGTAGAAATTTTTATTATTATTTTGTAACTGAAGACTGGATAAATGTTGTCGAAATAATTTGTCGTTAAAAATCAAGACAAAAAAAAAAGAAAAAAAAAAAGAAAAAGAAAAAAGAAGAAGATAGAAGACGCTATCATTTGAATTGTTTCATTAAAATCGTTAGATAGTCCAAGTTTACATAACCCTAGTGCACTATCTAGTTGAGCTAGTGTTTTAATGATTAAAGAGAAATTGGGTGGATTTTAGAATTATTTAATACACCAGTTGTATAATATTGGTTTCTTCCAATAAGATGATATTTCATGAGACCACTGTTTGAGATTATTCTCTCATAATATATTATGAATCGCTCACGAAGAACTACATATATTGTGTGAGATGTTTCATATATAAAACCATCTCATAAAGATCTTTTTTTTTAACAAATGAATCACCCTATTAGAATATATATATATTCTTTTGCTTGGTAAAAAATGGCTCATACAGCCAGGTATAATTGTCCTGGTCCACTTAAATCCGAATTTTATAGCGTAAGATAACCGAAACTACTTTCAGAGGATATATATATATATATATATATATATATATATATATACATATTATTGAGATGGTTTTATTGAATGCCCTTACTGCATGCAACCGGTGTCGTAACGCAAGTGGAATTTACATCCCTAAACTCTCTGTTGTGTGGGCATCCATGACGTGCAACGGGTGCTCTAGATAATCTCTTTATTATACGGCACACTTGTATTACAGGTAAAAGATGGACTAGATAACGCCTCTTGAATTGACGTCAAGGGAAGGTTTACAGGGAGTCAGGATTGAATTGACGTCAAGTCATTACCTACTCAATTATCTAGTATTGTAACAATTAATTATTAAGTTAAACAAAAGATTAAATAATGAAACAATAAGAATCGAAGCATAGACCTAGGAAAAATGTTGTTTGAATAAACCTAAGATTTTGTCTCATTTGAAATTTAGATCCATCTGTGGGGCCCGGCCCAAAAATAATGGGCTATTCCAAATCCAGGCCCATCCGAGGAGTGTCCTTTCCAAAGAGAAACCACGTATGAAGCATTACTTGATCCCAGTAACGCCCAGGAAACCTGTCCGAGGAGTAACTACTCCTCGGACATCACGAAGCCCAGACCTAGAACTATCCCCAGCCAATTCAGTTCATCCTCCCAACATATAAAATGAATAAAATCCAAAATATCTCACGAAAAGCTACCGCCCCATTAATTACGCCCCAACCAACCTCTTGGCCGCATTAATGAGGAAAAGACCCCTGAACAGTACCACCTTGGCCTCTGCAACTCACAAAGGGAGTGGTGAGGGCGGCTGATGGGACAGGTGCTCAAGTAGATGTTTAGATGATCAACAGGTGTAAGGTTGAGATGAAAAGAGGAGAGCTATATAATGTAGTGGAGTCCCTCATAAAAGAGGACGGAAAAATTGTATGAAGGACTTAAAATGAATACAATCATACGTGAGAAATCCTCCTTGTATCTTTTATCTTCTGCAACTGTATTATCCATGCATCTGACCGAGCAGGTTCATTGAAGCCAAGTTCTTTCACCCATTCTCTACGAACATTCATTGTGGGTTGCATCTTGGGCCGAAGCCTGATTAATAGAATTTGGGCCAGGAAAATCGTGCTACCACACCATCCATTAATTTTGTATGCTTAAATCTAGAATTTTTTTTACATTTTTTTTTATACATTGATTTTATTTATTTATTTATTAATTATTGGATACATTGATAGTTAAGGTGAGGAGATTTGAATATTGAATATTTCCATTGAAAACATTATAAAATTTTCTTTAAAATGACTACTCGCTAGCTCAAATAAAAAATAAAAAAGAGTGATGTGGGGCCTAAATGATTTAGGGGCCAGGCCCATCTACACGGGGAGAACCCCAAAGGCCCAAGCCGAGGAGGGCAATGGCCCGAACTCGACAAAATATCCTTTAGATACCGCCGAGGGCAGTTTAGTCCTCGGCAGACCCAAGGTACCCCCAGAAAGAAGGGTAAAAACGGTATAGGACTGAAACTTGGAAGAAAGATCTAAAATATCAAGGGAAAGCTGCCCTTACTGCCATTCAATGCTCTGAACCTGACAGAGCCGCATTCTTTGGCTTTTACAACCACCCCCAACGACTTTGAATATAGGCTGATGGGACAAATATCAACCTTGGAAATGTTGACCCTATACGTGGACGAAGGACAGTGAACACTGGCGAATATAAAAGGAAAAATCAGTAACCTAAAGGAGGGGCGGGGAAAAATGGCCAAAAACCAGAGCCTCCCAGCCCACCTCCAGGAGAAAGACTCCATGGGTGAAGATTACCTAGACACGCACGAATACCACAAAAAACCCACCGCCTGTCGATCAAGGCCTAGCCTTTCAAACCCACGCTCTACAAATGATATTGTTAGGGCCTTTTTACGTGCGAACCCGACCCCGTTACGGTCCGCCACGAATCGCGTCCCCACAATTGGCGCCGTCTGTGGGAAAGGCTTGTGTGTTGGTATAGGCGGTGGGTCGAGAGAATTCCGGCGTTATTTCTAACCGTGGGTTATAAGGTCCTAGTATAAAGTCTTGTTAGGGACTAAGTTCCTCGACTAGGGGCTTGACTGAGGAGCTAACTCCCACAAAGCCCAGGTCCCCCGTAAAGAGCAAACTAGGCGCTTGGTAGAGTTAATCGTATGGATAAACACTAGGGGCTTGGCCGAGGAGCTAACCCCCGTAAAACCAAGTTCCATCTCCAGCGTAAAGCTCCGCTAGGGGCTATGCTTCTTGAGTAGGGGCCACGTTTGTCAGCGTTAATCACGCGAATAATTCTAGGGGCTTGGCCGAGGAGCTAATTCCCCTAAAACCAAGTTCCGGCACCAAGGAAAACTAGGTTTTGGACAGAACCAAGGCATTGCATGGTCCACGGACCCAAGCCTCAGGGGAAACCAACTACCTGGATGTAATGAAAACTAGGTTTTGGACAGAACCAAGGCATTGCATGGTCCTCGGACCCAAGCCTCAGGGGAAACCAACTACCTGGATGTAAAGAAAACTAGGTTTTGGACAGAACCAAGGCATTGCATGGTCCACGGACCCAAGCCTCAGGGGAAACCAACTACCTGGAAGATGAAAACTAGGTTTTGGACAGAACCAAGGCATTGCATGGTCCACGGACCCAAGCCTCAGGGGAAACCAACTACCTGGATGTAATGAAAACTAGGTTTTGGACAGAACCAAGGCATTGCATGGTCCTCGGACCCAAGCCTCAGGGGAAACCAACTACCTGGATGTAAGGAAAACTAGGTTTTGGACAGAACCAAGGCATTGCATGGTCCACGGACCCCAGCCTCAGGGGAAACCAACTACCTGGATGATGAAAACTAGGTTTTGGACAGAACCAAGGCATTGCATGGTCCACGGACCCAAGCCTCAGGGGAAACCAACTACCTGGATGTAATGAAAACTAGGTTTTGGACAGAACCAAGGCATTGCATGGTCCTCGGACCCAAGCCTCAGGGGAAACCAACTACCTGGATGTAAGGAAAACTAGGTTTTGGACAGAACCAAGGCATTGCATGGTCCACGGACCCAAGCCTCAGGGGAAACCAACTACCTGGATGATGAAAACTAGGTTTTGGACAGAACCAAGGCATTGCATGGTCCACGGACCCAAGCCTCAGGGGAAACCAACTACCTGGATGTAATGAAAACTAGGTTTTGGACAGAACCAAGGCATTGCATGGTCCTCGGACCCAAGCCTCAGGGGAAACCAACTACCTGGATGTAAGGAAAACTAGGTTTTGAACAGAACCAAGGCATTGCATGGTCCTCGGACCCAAGCCTCAGGGGAAACCAACTACCTGGATGTAAGGAAAACTAGGTTTTGGACAGAACCAAGGCATTGCATGGTCCACGGACCCAAGCCTCAGGGGAAACCAACTACCTGGATGATGAAAACTAGGTTTTGGACAGAACCAAGGCATTGCATGGTCCACGGACCCAAGCCTCAGGGGAAACCAACTACCTGGATGTAATGAAAACTAGGTTTTGGACAGAACCAAGGCATTGCATGGTCCTTGGACCCAAGCCTCAGGGGAAACCAACTACCTGGATGTAAGGAAAACTATGTTTTGGACAGAACCAAGGCATTGCATGGTCCTCGGACCCAAGCCTCAGGGGAAACCAACTACCTGGATGATGAAAACTAGGTTTTGGACAGAACCAAGGCATTGCATGGTCCTCGGACCCAAGCCTCAGGGGAAACCAACTACCTGGATGTAAGGAAAACTAGGTTTTGGACAGAACCAAGGCATTGCATGGTCCACGGACCCAAGCCTCAGGGGAAACCAACTACCTGGATGATGAAAACTAGGTTTTGGACAAAACCAAGGCATTGCATGGTCCTCGGACCCAAGCCTCAGGAGGACCCAAGCCTCAGGAGAAACCAACTACCTGGATGATGAAAACTAGGTTTTGGACAAAACCAAGGCATTGCATGGTCCTCGGACCCAAGCCTCAGGGGAAACCAACTACCTGGATGAGGAAAGCTAAGTTTTGGACATGGGTCTGGCGTGCATCGCGCAGCACTCAACAGTTATCCCGGTTAGTTCCAAGAGTTCAATTTATTGAGGATTACCATTGTTATACTTGATAATACTTGTGAGTTTAAACTAGAGGGAATCTGTGTTAAGGCGTGTTTTTGCCCGGAATATCATTAAGGGCAAGCTTAGATTTGATATTCATGCACAGAGTAGTTGTTGCAAAAAAAAAAAAAGAAAAAAAAGGCATGTATAAAGAAATGAACACATATTTTATTAAGACAAAAGAACAGTACAGTGTACAGTAAAAAGCTGAAACAAGCTTACATTAGAGTTAACTGCGTAAGCAAAAGAAAAGTACAAAAGAGTGAAGATAAAGCCGAGGAGATAGCTCAGAGGAGAGATTGGCTACTGTTCTAAGATGTCGTCTGAGGAAACTATTCCTCGACGCTTCTACATGCCCATAACTCAGGCAGCCAAAGAACCTGACCTCAGGCTAACACCATCTACAGAAAAGGTGCAGGGAGCCGGAAGTTGGGAAACCCCCGCAAAAATTTGCCTGCTACAAGGTAGACAGTGCTGATGGTGGAAATTCCTTCTTCGGACATACCAAAAATCTGGCATGACCAGAACCTGCTTCGGATTTTGACTAAAAGAGGGGGAAACACCCTCTCCCCTCTGTCGAAGTGGAAACTTCTCTTGAGTTTATGCTTCCTTGGCCCGTACATCACTCCTTTGAGTCTCGAGAGGACACGGCGCCTCTGCGGTGGAGAAAGTTCTTTTTCCCTAACCCTCGCCTCAAACATGATTTCCTAAAGGAGGAAGCTGAAGGGCTTATGCGTAGGTAAAGCAACTTTCTCTCCTATTTATTTGAAAAGATGAGGTAGTGGCATTTAATTCACGCAGCGTCCCAAGAAGCGCTACAGACAAAACGTCTCCGGCTCGATTTCCAACGTCAGCTGTGACCATGAGATTAAAGGAGTCTGGGGAAGGCACACCTCGAGCACTGGGATGCCAGAAAGTACCACGTGGTCAAAGACTACGGAAATGCCTCTAAATCTGTGGGCCTAGTAAATTCGCGGCCCAGGCCCGTTCTACATGATGACCCACGGACTACGGCCCACGCCGGGGAATAACCGTTGCCGAGGACAACTTCCTGCTCGGCAGCTTGAGAGACGCTGAGGAAAAGGGATGAATAGAACCAAGGCATTGCATGGTCCTCGGACTCAAGCCTATGGGGAAACCGACTACTCAGATAAGAAAAGATTTGAAGTTCGTAAGATGGGCTACTTGATAAAAATGTCAGGTCACTTCATCCACGGCTTAAACACCCTAAAAAAGCTAAGGCCAATAAAGGTGTAAGGAAGGTGGTGGAACGCCTCAGCATTCAGTCGTATAAGAAGGCTGTTCATTTAGCGAGAGATATATCTCCAAATGGTTATTCCTCACACGGCGTCAAACCTTCGTTTTTCTCCTCGGCTAGCATGTAGTAAGTGTTACTTTTCACTGGTCGGCCTTATCGTGCCAAGCACTTCTATTAAAGTTATGGCGACATCTTTTTATTATCTAGTATTTTGGTCTTAGTCGTCATTGATTCAGATGCTATATTATTGTGCCGAGCAGCGCTTGCAAATTTATAAAAACTTAGAGACATAACATGCGAAATGAGATAAACAACAATTTTTATTAATATGAAAAATTATTACAACATACAAAAAGGGGCCCAGACGAGCCTATACAAAACGTGAACTGCCTAAGCAACAATTACAACCGTGGTACAGATAAGTAAACTGTCAGGCGTCTCTTAAACTCGTCTTCAAAAGTTTCTCCAATCTCTGCCTCAATGTTGCTCGTACTAAGAGAAGAACCTTCTTTGGAAAGAGATGAAGGAGAAGGAAATAGTAAGGAAGAAATCAATGAAGAAGATGGAGGAGATGAATGAAGAAGATGGAGGACATGAGTAAAGAAGGAGGAGAAGAAGAGAGAAGAGATGAAAAGAAAGAAAAGGAGCAAAAGAGGGAAAAGAGAAAGCACCAAAATGGATCTGGTGCTGGGAAGACTAAGAAAGGGAGGCGGAAAGGGCCACCAGTGAACAAAGAGAAGAAGAAGCAGAGACACTTAGTCCCTGCCTCGATCCTGACTCCCAACACACTGGAGCCATATTAGGTATGCTCATGAGAGCTAGGTTGGTACTGATGATGGGTGTTCTCGACTCAGTCACGCCGAAAGTTTGACGTGACGAGCCCCTGCTTCGGATTTTGGCTGAAAGGAAAGTAAGACGAACCTTAAGCCTCCGCCATCCTTGCCCTAACCGGGCCATTTCGAGCTTTATTAGAACGTGACGCTTTGAGGAGGGGTGTGGTTTCTTCATCATTTGTTATGGAGAGTGTACTGTGATTTAATGTATAAACCAGTGGGTAAAATGAACCTTAGGAGAAGCCAAGTATTTCAAATCTCAGAAGAATGAAAAGGGATTCTTTACAAAAACAAATAACCTCCTCCCTTCTTTCTTATACAGAGGGCGGAGCGGGGGGGGGCATTTAATAGGTACAGATCTCCAAAGGAATCTGCAAACACGAATATGCCGGTTCCACTTCTCCACCTCATCAAAACAAACCGTTGAATTGAAGTAGTCTCGTAAATAGCGGCCATTAAAAGCGCGTTTTGGATACCCAAACGGTAAGAACGCACCAAGAGCAAAGTCAAGAGACTGTCTCGCGGACCGGTGCATTTCTTGGGCAGATGAAGAGCCGCCGGCATTATTAATAGGCAGAATTGATTGGGCCGTAGGGAGAGGTTCGGCATCACCAAAACCCCCCTTTCCAACCAAGAGGTTGGACAACCGGGTTTTGAGGGGCTATTGTGGGGCCTAAATGATTTATGGGCCAGGCCCATCTACCCGGGGAGAACCCCAAAGGCCCAGGCCGAGGAGGGCAATGGCCCGAACTCGACAAAATATCCTTTAGATACCGCCGAGGGCAGTTTAGTCCTCAGCAGACCCAAGGTACCCCCAGAAAGAAGGGTAAAAACGGTATAGGACTGAAACTTGGAAGAAAGATCTAAAATATCAAGGGAAAGCTGCCCTTACTGCCATTCAATGCTCTGAACTTGACAGAGCCGCATTCTTTGGCTTTTACAACCACCCCCAACGACTTTAAATATAGGCTGATGGGACAAATATCAACTTTGGAAATGTTGACCCTATACGTGGACGAAGGACAGTGAACACTGGCGAATATAAAAGGAAAAATCAGTAACCTAAAGGAGGGGCGGGGAAAAATGGCCAAAAACCAGAGCCTCCCAGCCCACCTCCAGGAGAAAGACTCCATGGGTGAAGATTACCTAGACACGCACGAATACCACGAAAAACCCACCGCCTGTCGATCAAGGCCTAGCTTTTCAAACCCACGCTCTACAAATGATATTGTTGGGGCCTTTTTACGTGCGAACCCGACCCCGTTACGGTCCGCCACGAATCGCGTCCCCACAAGTGAAATTATGAAAAAAATATCAATGAGCTACCCAACACAAATATGGAGTCTTGGTGATTTGAGACAAGGTGTGATATTTTTGGATAAACATGGTTTTATTTCCCAAAGCATTTTTTCTCATTAAAAAAATACAATTGTCAAATTCTTGTGGAGTATCAACTTGATCCTTGTCAATTTTATTGATCATGAGGATATTTAGTATAATTTGGTAAAATTTGGGTTTGAAAATGGTGATGTCTATGAACTATCAACTTATGGACTTTTGTGCAATTTTTTGTAGTTTAAGAATTGAGGTGAAAATTTTGAAATGTTTGGAGCAATTGTTTAGTTTTCTAGGTCAAAGTGTAGTTTTAGAAAGCTTTTGAATTTAAAATGTAATTTTGGAAAAGCTTATGATCAAAATGAAATTTCGAGTAAATTTTGGGGTCAAAATGAAATTTTAGAAAACTTTAAGTATTAAAATATAATTTTGGAAAAATTAGTGGGCTGAGATGTAAATTTTGAAGAATGTGATGGCAATTTCAGAGTAATCATATCAAAGTTTGTATTATAAAAAATTGTGTCAAATTTACACATTTCAGAGTAATCATATCATTTTTTTTCTAAGAACTATCCATATCAAATAAGGTAAAATTGTCTAAATATGCATGCTACAATAAGTATGTAAATTTACACTATTTTATTTTATATTTTATTATTTCTTTACATATACTAAGTATGAATGAAGAGAGTGAGTGGTTGTTGTGTGTGGAAAAAAAAAGCATATAGAGAAAATTGATATTTTATTGAAATATAGTATAAAATAAATAATTTGATATGTATTTCTTTAAAATTGAGTAAATAAAATTAAAAAATAAGTTTTTATAATAAAATAGACATGAATTTTTGTACGAACCAATACGAATATTGTAACTATGTTTAAGCTCAGCGAGGTTATAGCTTTTTTTGTTTTTTGGAGTAGAAAGCTGGGTTATAGCTAATGTGTCAGTTGGATTCGATTTTTGGATTGGGCTTTTAGGTGACCTGATTGAGTTTTGTAAGAAGAACGGCAACCAGGCCCATTACTGGCGGTGCCTCTTGCAGCCTTTTGCTCTTCCCCATTTTCTCTCTATCTCACCTTTTTTTCATGACCCAGACATCATGGTCGAGCAACTTCAAGGTTTCGATCTCGCCACTGGGTATGTTTGTGTTTATGGTATATGTAATTTCAGATGTTTAGAAGTGGACCTATGTATGTGGTGGTTGTAACATTATCAGATTAATTATGTGACTGTGTGTCTGTGTTGGTGAGAGTAGCTAATGTGTTTATATACATATTTCTGACGCTGCATGAATTTGGTGTATCCGTGTATGCGTATGCGATGAGCGTGTGTCAGTGAGGCGTACAGATTATACATACTAGAGGATGGTGAATATGTGTGATTGTTAAGCAATGTTTGTAAATCAATGTGTTAGGGGAATCACTGTACTGAAACTAGCATTAGTAACCAATAAATTTATTTTTAGTATAGTTGAGATTCAATCCAAATTATCTTGCTTCTCCAAAAAAAAAAAATCCTAATTATTTTTTGAGACACAAAGAGATTTTAGCAGTTGAATAATTAAAACTCATTCTTTAATAGTATATTCTTAAAAGGCCTCCCAATGAGCCACTACCCTTTTTTTCTTTTTCTTTTATTAAAACTACTTTCTTCAACAAACTATTTATTCTTTCTCTATTCTATATTTATTCCGTTATGCTAGTATGTTAGTGCTTGATATTGATACAAAGAGTACTCCCATTTGAGCATATTTTACCAAGGTAGTTTTGTATTAAAGGAGGAAATTACATGAAGAGAAGAACAATTTATTCGTTACAAGTTTTTAGTTTTATCAATTAAATTTATAAACTTTTGAAACCTTTTCAATTTAAAGCCTTCATCAATCTTTATTATTGCAAACAATAATAGAGTAGAGAAAAAGTGAAAAACATGAAACTTTGGATAAAATTTTGCATTTCACTTTAATAAACTTCAACTTTTTAGGATATAAGATTCATTTACAGCTTATCATTCTGAGTGAAGCTTTTACTATTTGTCTATTATTTTTAATGGCTATCAAATTGATTTATGAACCAAGAGTAAAATAGTTACATGATGGTATGGGCCCAGTTATTTCAGATTTAACTCAAACTCAATTCTCAACCTTGAAACTCCCCCTATCCCTAGTCGTTGGCTCAAGTTAGGTCGGGTTGATACCCCTCTACAAACGGGTTTTTGCTATTCCTCTAACTGTGTAGATGAAACATAGAGATTTATTGATAATTTCTCCTTTTTTTCTCCCCTATTTACTACTTGAAATAACAAATATGAATAATTGAGATAAATAGAAGTTCCAAAATCAAATGGTTTTATAAGTTTTACACTTTAATAGAAAAAATATACTTATAATCTAATAGAAATATGGTAAAAACTATCAGTCTTTTTATATAATTTTCCATAAATAGTGGCTGATATACTCTTGCGCATGTCTATACTATATATATATATATATCTCTGTGTGCGCGCGCGCGTGCGTTTGTATTCATTTATCATCCTCAACTTTTTCTTGAAATTACAAATATGCCTTGTCCATTTAAAATCGATCTCTTTCACCCGCTTCTCTCACACTCTTGCATTATTGCATAGCAACAGCAACCAAACAAATAGTTCGCGAGTCGCGACACCATACTCTTCGAATCTTCAGTCACCAAAGCATGTGTTTCGTCAAGTCTTCAATTGCAACTAAAATTACAATGGATTTGAGGATTTGTGAATGGATTGGGCCTTGAAGATTGGGTGTGGCGTACGTGACTTTGGGGCAGCGGCGTGGGCAATTTTTGGTAATTGTGTTTAGTTTTCATTCTCCATATATTATATTCCCTGAACTTACTCAACACTCAACAGACAAAAGATATACAGTAGGTTTTTTTTTTTTAGTTTTTAATATATATTATATTTAATATGCTCATAATAATTATCTAGAAACATATAAATAGTTTTTTTTTTTTCTCCCCGAGAAAATTATAGAGTAAATAGTTGAGTGATTCACTAGAGTAGTAATTTATTTCGATGGAAATGTTTTGTTCTTTTCTTTGTAGTTGGGTAAAATTTAATATTCTGCATCATGTTTTTCTTGGAAATGTTACAGTAATTAGTAAATTCACTCTGTTACTGTTAGCATTTGTTTTCGTATCTGTGCTGTTACAGCTTCTCAAATGAGTTCTTGGACATTCAAAACGCTTGTACAGCAATATGGTAGCAATTACCTACAGTCAACTGTTCATGTGGTGAAGAATGACTGGGTGTGAGAGCAACTTACCAAAAAAACAAAACCTTAATATGGTGCATCCTTTCTCTGCTGGAAATGTATATTTTAGAAGAGATACAATAGGATTTTAATTAATGGCATCCATTTCATGATTATTGCTCTCTACAGTTAAGCTACAGCAACAATGAATTTTATGTTAGTATAGGTGGGATTCAAATCCAAGTATCTCACTTTACAAAAAGTGACTTCATTAGTTAAGTTAATTGAAACTTACAAAGAAAATGTTATAGTAATTAGTAAATGCAGCCTGTTTAGCTTCCCAAAAGGTTAAGCTAGTTGAAAACAAAAATTTAGATGTAAAGAAAGCATGTTAGCGCAGGTTACAAAAAAAGAAAAGGGAGAGGTATCTATTATCTTTTGTTGTTAGTAAATTTTAAAAGGTCATGCTAACGAGTGTCCTAAGGGCACTCATCAAGAATCCATTTTAGGAAAGTTTTAACATCATTTTTACGAGAAATGAAAAAAACTATCAAAACATTAAATTTTTTTTTTTTTTTTCATTTCTCATAAAATCTTTCTTTAATTAGATTTTTAACCAGTGTCCTTAGAGCACTTGTTAGCATTTCTCAATTTTAAAACATGCAAACGAAGTCAACTAGTAAAGGGATATCAATTCTCGCCTCCTCTTCTTCCTCACTGTACCCTCTCATCTCATTTCCAAACATAAGTGCAGAAACTTCGGTAGACTAATACCAATATATTGGAATCTGGAAGTAATGGAAGCACATTCGCAATTTCACACAGACAATAAGGTAAAACAAGTCACACAAGATAATACTCCCTTCGTCCCACTTTGTTTGTCCTCTATTCCATTTTGAGATGTCCCAAAATATTGTCCTGTTTCTAAAAATAAAAGTCATTAATTTACTAATGTTCCTATTATATCCTTATTTTATTAATAATTCAAATTTTTGATAAATTTATTTAAGAGTAGTTTTGGAAACTTATACATTTTTAAAAGGTAGACAAGACAATAAATGATGTTCCCTTAAAAAGTTTAACTTTTCAAACAGGACAAACAAAATGGGATGGAGGGAGTAAAATTTAAACGATTTAAATGAACTACAAACACAACTCACAGTCCTTCACAAACCAAACTCATAAACACAATCGCATATCACACTCACAAACTAAAACCAAACCATATCCCATGACACCCATCTCACAACCAACCACTTCGTACTAACAATGCCTACCATTCTATTAAAGTTTTCTGCACAGTAAAATATGATTTATAACTTATGAAATACCACTACAAAAAAAATGCCTATTAGCGACCAAAAATTTATGACGGACCCAAAAAGCCCTCTCAAAAAATCTTATTTGTGATGGCAAAATAAAGTCATCGCAAATACTTGATAAAATGTGAAATATTTGTGACCAACAAAAAAAAACCATCGCAATTATGTGTTATAGCCGTCACAAATGCTAATATTTTGGAGGGAAATTTTCCCTCCATATTATTTGCGAGGGACAATTAAAACCTCTCGCAAAAAGTGTATTATTTGTGACGGTTAAAAAAATACCGTCACTAATACTAAATTATTTGCGAGGGCTAAGATTAACCTTCACAAATAATTATTTAAACGTAAAAAATTTTGGAGGGAAATTTTCCCACCAAATTATTTCCGAGGGACAATAAAAATTCCTTACAAAAAGTTTATTTTTTGTGTGAGTTAAAAATATACCCTCACTAATACTAAATTATTTGTGAGGGCCACAATTAGCCTTCGCAAATAATCATGAAATTATTAATTTTCTTTGGAGATAAGAGTTATTTTAAAATTCCAAGAATATAATAATTGGTGAAACATAAAGTGATAGGAAATTTGTATTCAAAATTATGCCTATTAAAATTCATAATATCTTGTTTTTCATCTTTGGTTTTCAATTAGGCCACCAACTTATAGATGGTTTGCTCAAATTCTTTGAAACCTTTGGACTCAGCTTGACTTTGAACTTCTAATTTATCCATCATTTTCTATCTGTGTAATTAACCTCTACAAGAACTACATGATCACTTCTTTGGAAAGTTGCATGAACTAGACTACAAAGAAAATGTAATTTACATATCCACAACACATATAGCAATTAGTGAATGCCAATCACTCAGTACTGGGAAATAATATAAACAAAAAAAAAAAAAAAAAAAAAAAGCCTAGTTTTAAAATCAGTACAAGGCAATTAAGTGGTGAGAATTGGAGGCAGTAATTTAGACTTGGATCCAAGAACTTTAGCCTTTGTGTCTGGGGAGAATTCTATCTCAAGTAGCACTTTAACCTCTCATTTTTTAGTGATATGAATGGGATAACTGAGCAAATGACCTGGCAAGTCATGGTTCAAGCTCAGACAGAATAAAAATAGATAGTATAATCACATATTAAACTCAATGGGGTTAATGAGAGCATTCTATACTAGGGTAATAACCTTAGAGAATTAAGAAAGAGAGCAAGAGAGATAACTGCCCGTACCTTGTCTGTGACTAAATTTCTATTTCAATAAGCATCCTTAGTATTATGCACATGGATAACTAATCTAGATGAAGCCAAATACGGTGATGGAGTTGAGGCTGTAAGCCTTTGAAATCACTCGATTATCATATTCTCAACACCACTCCTTCTCCAATCTATATCATCATCCTCATTTTCTTCTTGCAGCACATTTGCATTACAATGTAAATTGTCTTCTTCTTGGTATGGCTCTTCTTCATCTGATGGCATTTCATAAAGGTTTCGTGGTTTGGTTTCAATCACAACATTCCATGTGGGATCTTTTATTCCATCAACATAGTAAACTTGAGTTGCTTGACTTGCTAATACAAACGGCTCTACAGTTTTCAACTTTTGTGATGTATTAACAATAGTGGTTCCATGCCGATCTCTCTTATAACCAATTCCTTCACGAGATGCATCATACCAATCACATTTAAACAGCACAACTTTGTTTCCTTCAGTATATTGAAGTTCAACAATGTCTGTTAGTTGTCCATAATAAGGCACATTGCAACTTTGATCCTCCCCTCTCACCATAACTCCATTATTTTGTGTTCTTTTACTTTCATCACATTGATTTGTATGAAATCTAAACCCATTAACATTGTAACCACAATAAAAAATAGCCCTTTTCTCAGGACCCCGAGCTAATGAAAGCATATGCTCATCAACTTGCCTTGTATTATATAAGTCGGTGATCTACAATAAAACCTAAATAAGGTTAAACTCAAGTTGTAGTAATTAAAATATAAACAAACATACATTTTCAAAATAAACTACTATCTTACTCTTTTTTCGAACCACGCAATAAATTCTTGTTTATGCATCCTGTCAATGTCAAGAACACCTGCATTTGTAAGGATGTTCTTATGTTCTCTGCACATAGTTAAATATTCTAATCAGTTTTAATATCATATCATGAGAATATCAAAAAAGTAATTTTTGTGAAGATCATCTTACTCAACAAATCGGTCAGCGTCGACACAATTTTGAAGAACATAAAATGTTGCTGCATTGTGAAGATTGTCATTCAACTCACACCTTATTGCTTTCCCTAAATGTCGTCCAGGTGTTGAGAATATGGACAATTGAGAGGTATTTGCACATGCGGAAGTACCTCCATCATAA
This sequence comes from Quercus engelmannii, assembly GCA_029955605.1. Classification (NCBI taxonomy): domain Eukaryota; kingdom Viridiplantae; phylum Streptophyta; class Magnoliopsida; order Fagales; family Fagaceae; genus Quercus; species Quercus engelmannii. The sequence goes on from JARPSG010000002.1 coordinate 5,608,422, forward strand.
TTTCGCTCTACCCGATTAAATTTGGTTTCTATTCCATGTAAATAGCGAGAACAAAATGTTAGACATTCATCTACTAAATACTTTTCTGCAATAGACCCTTCTGCGTGTGACTTATTACGGACATAATTCTTAAGCTTGTGCAAATACTTATATTTGAAGGCATAATATGAAATTTTATCAAAAAGAAAATACTAGTGTGCAATTGTAATTTAGATTATAATGAAATTTTGTAAACTTTACCTCTCAACTGGATACATCCATCTGTATTGCACTAGACCTGCAACTTTAGCTTCCCAAGATAGGTGAATGGCCAAATGAACCATTACATCAAAGAAAGAAGGTGGAAAAATTTGTTCTAATTTACAGAGGGTTATTGCAATTTGGGTTTCAAGACGATCCAAATCATCCACTCGTAACACTTTAGAACACAATTCTTTGAAAAAATTACTTAACCTAGTCAAAGCATCAGATACGTTTTTAGGTAAAAAGTCACACACTGCAAGTGGGAGTAATCTTTCTAGGAAAACATGACAATCATGAGTCTTCATACCATAAATTTTTCTCTCCTCAATATTCACACATCGAGATAAATTTGCAAAATAGCCATCTGGAAATTTAAGATTTTTTAGCCATAAGCATATGGCCCTTTTCTCATCATTTGACAGTGTATAGCAAGCTGGGGTTAGCTCTATCTTTCCATTAACCTTTATGGGGTGGAGCGTATGTCGTATACCCATTTCTTTTAGATCAAGACGAGTGCTTAAAGAATCCTTCGTCTTATCTTTAATATTCATAATTGTCCCAATCACACTGTTAAATATATTTTTTTTCAACATGCATCACATCCAAATTGTGACGTAACAAAAGTGTTCTCCAATATGGCAATTCAAAAAAAATGCTATGCTTCTTCTAATTATGAAACTGCCCATGCCCTTCTAGAAATTGCTTTTTCTGGCCTTTCCCAAATATAATTGGCTTTAATAGACGAATTTGTTTTAACCCATCATCACCAGATAACCGTTTGGGTGCTGTCTTCCTTTCTTTTTTACCATTAAATTGTGACTTCTTATTACACCATTTGTGGTCTAAGGCCAAAAAACGGCGATGTCCCATATAACATATCTTATATCCATTTCGTAACCTGCAATGGGTAGTTTCATTATGACAACAAGGACACGCCAAATTTCCCTTTGTACTTCAACCATAAATAACAGCATATGCAGGAAAGTCATGGATAGTCCATAACACTGCTGCTCTCATCTGAAAGTTCTCATTTGTTGAAGCATCATATGTACACACCCCATCTTCCCACAATTCTTTCGGCTCATCAATCAACGGCCTCAAGAATATATCAATGTCATTCCCAGGACCCTTTGGACCTGGTATAAGTAATGACATCAATGAGTAAGGCTCCTTCATGCACATCCAAGGGGGAAGATTATATGGAAATAAGATAATAGGCTAGACACTGTATTTAATACTCATATTTCCAAATGGGTTAAACCCATCTGTAGCTAGTCCAAGCCTAACATTACGGGGATCCATTGCGAATGACTCATGAATTTGGTCAAATTTTTTCCAAGCTTCACAATCTGCTAGATGTCGTAACACTCCATCATTAACACGTTTTTCATGGTGCCATTTCATATCCGCAGCAGTCTTTGTTGACATAAACAATCGTTGTAGCCTTGATTTAAGTGGAAAATACCGCAAAACCTTCCATGGTACCTTTTTATTTTTCCCTTTACCACCCTTATTTGGCTGCCATCTTGACAGTTTACAAACTAGACATTGAGTTGCTTCTGAATACTCCTTATAATAAAGTGCACAATCATCTTTGCACACATCTATCTTCTCATAATGGAGGCCTAGATTGTTGACAATCTATTTTGCCTCATAGTTCGAGCTAGGTAGTCTCTCACACATAGGAAATGCATCCTTTAACAACTCCATCAACATACTAAAGTACTTGTTGCTCCATGATGATATGCACTTTATGTGCAATAACTTGACTATGAAGGACAAGCTTGAATACTTTTCACAATCTGGATACAAAAGCTGTTTAACCTCTTCCAACAATCTATAAAATTTCTTTGCATCTCCATTTGGCTCTTGTGGTTCATTTCCACTTGATTCCTTGCCACACACCACTTGTGGATAAGCATCCTTGATCATATCAAACATATCACCATATAACATACCATCATCATCATCACCTTCCACTTCACTATCACCTTCCTCTTCACTATCACCTTCCCCATGAAGGTACCAAGTAGTATAATCTCTCCTTATACCCCTAAATAAAAGATGATATTGGACCTCATCCCGAGTCCTACGACACCTATTGCTACAATCAATACACGGACAGTTGATTATCATATCTCCATCTGTTGAATGTTTAAATGCATACTCAAGAAAGTTTTCAACTCCATTAATATACTCAGTGCAAGATTTAGTAGGAAGATGCATCCAAGATTTATCAACTGTCATTTTATCTACACCATTTAAAGCATTGTATTAATCATAACTAACATTGATAGTGCAAATAGTAAATATTCATAAGTCAATTTTAAACAAACATGAGCTAAGTTTCATACCGGATTGGAACAAAAACCACTCTTTACCGCTTCTTCAACAAATGTTCTGCAAACAATATTAAGGCTTGCAAATTGCAAAGAAAATCAATGCTTATGCTTCAACCATCTCCTAAGAAGCAACACCATACAAGCAATACAGGTCCCATACAAGCTCAAATATTGATTCAAACTACAAAATCACGTGTGTTTTCTTCTTGAACTTCCACTAAATCAAGTCAGGGTGCATATAAAACATAACAATCTTTGTAAAGCATGTCCTAAGTCAAAGGTTATATAGAACCTTTAAAGAAAGAAGGAAAAAGAAGTTGGTGCTTTTACTACCAAGATTCACTCTAACAGCATCCATGTAACAGTAGTTTCGTGTTCCTGATTGTGTAACCCACATAAGGCACTGAATTCAAGACTGAATTAAAAGTAAATTTAAAAGAACTAGTGGATGGTCCTAGGAACCATTAGCTACTTCAAAAGAGTATTGCACAGCCATGTTTAATCAACTCAAAAGAAGGCCAAGAAATTTGATATCTGTATACCCATTATAGAGGTCTAGGAGGCTAAGACACATAACACTATGCCTCTCATCATTTATTAAAATGAAACCAAAAGAAATGCATAATATGCATATGCTATAGCCTCAAGTTGTTTGCTTTTGACTGCACCATTTAACTGCAGTAGCCCCTCATTGTTTATTAATATGAAACATGCACTTGAATTTATAGTATAGACTATAATTGAGCTAAATCTGAGCCACATTACCTACAAACTAGAGAAAATCAAACTGACTCACAACACCAATCAGATGGAATGTGATTAGAAGTTTCCTGACAACTAGTGAGACTGAGTTTCACATAAAACAGATATTATGTTAAACCTAGGTTCAAAGCAAGTGTATGTGTCTCCTGTTCACATAATATTTTGGTTACGTATCTCGTTTGGATGCTATAATTCACTACTTTCTAAATCACAAAAAACAACAAATAATAGTGAGAAACACACTGGTTTACACCCAAGGCCCATACTTGTGATGCAAGAATTGACAGGTGTTGCCATTCATACTGGCATCTTCACCCACTATCTATGATTGCAAATTCCTAGAGTGAATAAGGTCCCATAAAATTCCTTGACACCTAGATTACAACTTCTTCAAGCCAAGAATGTGTCATTCAAAGGTATACATCTAGATTAATGTTTTACTATCTATATAAATAAGACCTACTTTAACTTTGAATAAACTAATGTTACAAGGATGACTAGCTTTACAGCATGAATCTTAAGAATTAATGTGATAGAATAGTTCGTTTGGTTCATTTTATAGGTATATAATTTTTTGAATCCTGTGATATCTTTTTGTATTGTAATATAGTGAATTTCTTTCTGTTTCAATTTATCAATGTGATAGGATGATAAGCATGTATTTAGTTTTGAAAAAATTGAGTTATATATATATTTTTTTTCACAATAATGTCATTGAAGTAAAAGCTTTGTGGGTTAGGTAGAGTTGTGTTTCATGTGTAATTTCACATTAATATTCATAATTGCTAGTGTTCTTTATTTTTTGTGACCGCATTAACAAATTAATATTCTACTTTCATTGTGTTGTTTACAAGTGTTAGTTTTTCTAATAGTAGGTAGGCATGGCAAGGAAAGGTAAAGGTATTAGTGAGTCTCAAGACTCTCAACTACAAGAAACTCAGTCAACTAGGCCTTCCTTTGATCATAATGAAGTTTCTGAGTAGGAGCTCTCACAAACTCTACGTCCATCATCTGAGCCTCAAACTGATGAAGGAGCACATCAGGCCTCCAATTCCCTTTTAATAGGTAGTATTACATTATATACCTTTTTTTTTTTTTTTTTTTTTTATCGCATTTACTTAAACAATTGACATAATTCTAGATAATTATGTCAATAAGTATATGTTCTTTATCAAAATTTTATTATTATTTGTTTTATCAATAGGTACTAATGTTGGATCAAAAAAGAGGGGTCGAGGAAAGGCTAAAGGCATCAATGCTGGAGATGGTGAAATAGAGGTTGAGATTTATGATGGCAAGTGAGTGACTTATTACTATGTTGGTTTATTGAAATTAATTATGGTATTATAGTTATATGATATTGTTAACATGTTTGATTTCTATTTTCAGAATTATTACACCAAAGGCCACTCGAGAGATTACCATTCTTTTTCACCAAAAACTTAAAGGAGCTTGGACAACTTTTACAGAATACCCAAATTCTGAGCTAGAGACTTTATATGCTCGATACAGAGCTCAACGCTTTAAGCATAAGTAGCCTGATAAGGAAGTCAAGAAGGCATTTATAGAATCAGTGAAACACCGCTATTCTGATTGGATGTTTCGCATTAGAAATCCTATTTTTCAGAAGTATGAAGTGAAAGAAGATCGTTACAAGAATGGTCCATCCTTCATTCCTACACATTTTTGGAAAGAGATGGTGGATAAATGGATGATGGGAGATTGGGGGGTGAGTATAAATGAAATACAAGGCATAAATTCTCTCACTCTCTTTCTAACCATTATTTGTTAATATTTTCATAGAAACTAATGTTTTATTGTATGAATTATGCATGTAGGAGACAAGTTTGAAAAATAAGGGAAGTCTAAAATTTTCTCCACTACAGGTTCTGTACCAATGGCCAAGTACAGATATGAAATGGTATATTATACTATCATCAAATAGTTTTACATTTTATTGTGTATTTACACAGTTTAATAACTTTACCAATGTTTTTTTATTCTTTTAAATATTGCAGTATCTTGAGACGGGCTCTGAGCCTAGCCCCATTGATTGCTTTAAGAAATTTCACACAAAGAAGGATGGCAAAGAATGGGTAACTGATCATGCTAAGACATTATATGTATGCAACTTATACCAAAGTTTTAATTTTGTTATCAACTTTAGTTTTTTTGCTGTTTTGATTATCCATGTGGTTTTTATTTATGTGTAGGAAAAAATGGATGCTATAAAGGCCAAAGCTGTTTCTGAAGGTACTAAGACAAATGATTATTAGATCTTTCGTGAAGTGGTTGGTGAACCAAGTCATGGTCGTGTTCTTGGCATGGGAATAGGTATTAAGGCTAAGGATGTGTACGGCTTAACTTCATCTGGTAAAGGATGTAGCAAATGTTGCAGAGAAGATTTTACAAAAGAAAAAGAAGATTTGGAGGTTCGTCTTAGAGAGGAAATGGATTCCAAACTTGCAAAAGTTGTGGAGAAGCTTGAGGAGAAGTTTGCTCAAAAGTTGCAGTCGATGGGCATACTACAACAATCTGACATAGATCTAGCTACCACGGTACAATTTCAAACTTATGCTTTTGCCTCTTTGATCTTCTACAACTTTCTATTGGTTTGATGTGGTTTACAGCTTGCATCTATTATAATATTTTATTATTTTATATTTAGTTTTGATAAATGATAATAGGACTATTATGACATTATCTATTGTTTTGAGTTTTGACAACTGTGTATAGGTTTTGTATTTAATTTTGTATATCATGTGTTTTGTGGTTTACATTTTTCATAATTGTTATATTATTTTAATTTATATTTAATTTTGATAGTAGTTTAAGTAATCAAATTAAGTTATTGTTATTGTTAAATTCAAAAAAAGAAAAAGTTACTTTGAGCGGTTTGGGATGCTAGAATTCATTTCAATTGTTTCATTTTAACTCATGTTTAATGTTTTTTATTTTTTTTTATTTTTTAGGATGGTACTAGCGGAGATGAAGAGGACAACTCAAACAATAACATAGAGGTTGAAAACAACTTGGAGAGTGACTCAGAGGAAGACTAATATAGATCTTGTCATAGAATAGTTGTTTAAGTTTAAAACAAAGTTGAATTTTAGGATTTCTTTGTATTTTTTATATTTTAAAGTTCGAAATAAATTTTTATCTTTTGATGGATCAATTTATTGTAACATGGTAGTTAAACAAAAATGATATAAAATAAATTAAACAAAAATGATATAAAATAAATTAAAAATAAATAATAAAATATTTCAAAAATTATATAAAATATTACTATCGATGATGTGAAAATTTGGTCATAAATAACTTTATAGTGATGACAAAGTCTCTCGCAATTAATAAAATAGTGACATCCCTAACCTATCGCTAAAAATAAGTTGCGAGGGGTTAAAAGTCCTCACAAATAAATTTTAGCGATAATATTGTGAGGGTATAAATGTCCTCACAAATAGTTAATAACGACAACGGCTTTTTCCTACTAAAATTTTTTTCTCGCTAAAAATAAGTTGCGAGGGTATAACTATCTTTACAAATATTTATTAATGACGACTGCTTTTCCTCGGTAAAAATAAGTTACGAGGGATTAAAAAGCCTCACAAATAAATTTTAGTGATGCCATTATTGCGAGGGTATAAATGTTCTCACAAGTAGTTATTAACGACGACTATATTCCCTCGTTAAAAATAAGTTGCGAGGGGTTAAAAGCTTTCACAAATAAATTTTAGCGATGCTATTATTGCGAGGGTATAAATGTCCTCACAAATAGTTATTAACGACAGCTGCTTCCCCTCGTTAAAAATAAGTTACAAGGGGTTAAAAGCCTTCACAAATAAATTTTAGCGATGCCATTATTTGTCACTAAAAAGTATGTCGTCAATTTGGAATTCGCAAATAACTAATTGCGAGGGTATAAGGGTCCTCACAAATAGTTGTTAACGATGATTGTTTCCCCTCGCTAAAAATAAGTCGTCGATTTTTCTCGTCGTTTGGTAATATATTTGTGAGGGCGAATTTGTTCAATAGTGACAGTAGATTGCCCTCGTAAATTATATATTTGCGAAGGTATGGTCGCAAAATTTCTTTTAGTGACAAGTTTAAATACGACGGCCTTCGAGAGCCATATACCCTCGCTAATAACCTTTTGCGACGATATTTGAATTTTTGCGAGGGCATATGGTCCTCGCTAGTAGACTCTTTTCTTGTAGTGTACTTACAGAAGCCAAACCTCAAATAATTAAACTTGAACAAATAGAAGTACCTCACCATGACCCTATAGTAAATTTCCATGTCTTCCAGGAAACAATTCTCTGGTTTTCATTCAACACCTAATCAATTCTTAGGGACCAGGAGAATAATAAAGGAAGCCATCGTCTGCTACAAGTCCTTGCGTTAAGCTTACAATATTTTCGAAGGAAATAAAATCAAATGCAAACCAAAGGTAAGGAATGACATACCTAACATGCACTAAAGCTGGGAGTCTTTCCAGCTTGTAGTCAATTTCTTTTCAGTAATGGGAGGAAATGAGCAATGACATCCCAAATTTGCCCTTTCTTTCCTCGATTCTTGTTGTGAATTCCTCTGTCATACCCCATGAGTTCAATTCATGTAAATTCTTTAGGTGCTTTATCCCAGTGGGAAACTTCAACTCCTTGCAAGACCTGATATCCAACTCCCTTAAATTTTGCATTGCTCCTTCCTCCACTTGCAGCTCTTCTAGCATCCCTAGTTTCCAAAGTTTCAGAACTAGAAGCTTGGTAAATCTCCCTTTGGAGCAGACCATCTCTCTTATTTCATAAGAACCAGAGTAGAAATAGAGTGATTTGAGATTGGGGAGTTTATCTAAAGCTGGCATCGGGTCATTCTCAAGCCCAAAGGCAGGCAAGGTAAGGTCTGAGAGACATTGTGGAAACTCAGATATGATGGATGGAATCTCTAGCTTTCCAAATAGATAGAGGCTGGTGAGATTTTCCATACCTGACAAGGACGCCAAGTATAGAACCTGATGTTTGCTCATTTCATCAATCGATCTCAAACTCAAACATTCAAGGTTGTTCGGTTTCGCTACACACTTTGCCAATGCCCTTTGCTGTTGTGATGGTAATTGAAGTGCCAGTCCCAATTTTCGAAGGTTTGTCCACTTCTCTAGCCCATCCTTTAGATGACTATCCTCACCCACGAAAACACCCCATAGTGTCTGCAAATTCTTCAAGGAATTGGAACTTGGTTGATGTGCGAATTTACTTCGATAAATCTGCTTCAAATATAGGTGCCGAAGTTCTTTCAGTTTCCATATTGAAGAAGGGAGAGTGTGGAGACAAGTATCCTTCACATCTAGAGTTTGAAGCTTCCGCAAGTTACCTATGGATGATGGGATCATCTTGAGTAAAGTCCACCTTAAGCCAAGATACTTCAGTTCAATCAAGTTTCCTATGGCATTGGGTAATTGCGGTCTGAATACACGTTCAAGATCAAGAACCTTTAAAACTTTGAAGCATCCACTGGAAATGGCCTTGCGAAGGAAGTTCTCAATGTCTTCTCCAGGCTTATTTCCCTCCCATGTGTCAAAGGATAGGAAGGAAACATGCCTTTTATAACATTGCAGATCAGCCGATGTTGTGTTTGTTAAGATTTAATGTTTTATTTTATAATAATTATTGGAAGTATCTTTGGATATTTGGTAGTTTGACCGAGTCTATAGGATATTTGGTTATTTGATCTTAGCCAGATTTCATGGCTGTGAAGTGTCTCACGTTGCTATCCTAGTTTGTAGGAGTTGTGGATAGTGCTTTCCTATTTTTATAGTAGTTGTGGTTAATGCTAGATAAAGTGTTGTGATGTAAAGCCTATTTGTAGGCTCTTTTGTTTATCAATAATTCTATTCAGCTTTTATATTCAACAAGTCCCTTTCTGCCTTTTGTTTTTCTTTGTATCAGAGTCCTGTGTTGACGCGTCTCTTTTGTATATTGTTTTTCCTTAACTCTGTATCAGTGTCACGTCCCTTTTGCTTTCTGTTTTTTCTTAACTCTGTATTAGTGGTATCAGAGCCAGTGAGAAAAGCACAAGAGAAAGAGTCCTCAAATAGTATTGATGGCTTCAGATTCAAACTTTGTGCAGGCAGCAAGCCCACATTTTGATGGTCATTATGACCATTGGAGTATGCTAATGGAGAATTTTCTTCGGTGCAAAGAGTATTGGCCGACTGTTGAATCTGGAATTCAAGCACCAGCACCAAATACAGCCTTGTCAGATGCCCAAAAAACAGAGTTGGAAGGGAGAAAGCTTAAAGATTTAAAGGCAAAAAATTACATTTTCCAAGCAATTGATCGTCCCATCTTGGAAACAATTCTTAGCAAAGAAACTTCCAAAGATATTTGGGATTCCATGAAGAAAAATATGAAGGCTCTGCTAGAGTGAAGCGTGCACAGCTTCAAGCCTTGAGAAGAGATTTTGAGACTCTACAAATGAAGGATGGAGAATCTGTCACCAGCTACTGTGCCAGTACTATGGAGATTAGCAACAAAATGTGTTTTCATGGTGAGAAGATGGAAGATGTCACCATTGTTGAAAAGATATTGCATTCTCTGACACCAAAGTTTGATTATGTCGTGTGTTCCATTGAAGAAACGAAAGGCATAGACGCATTTTCCCTTGATGAACTGCAGAGCTCCTTGCTGGTCCATGAACAGAAGATGAACCAAAATTCAACTTCAAAGGAGCAAGCTTTAAAGGCTTCTACCTCTACTCATTTCTCAAACTCTAGAGGAAGGGGTAGACGTAGAGGAAGGGGAGAACGAGGCAATAGAGATGGCTGCAAGCATTTCAAAGCCGATGATGGATAATTTCAAGGCAAAGTCAGAGGACGAGATCAACATTTTGACAAATCCAAGGTAGAGTGCTTTAGATTTCATAAATTTGGTCGTTATCATTTTGAATGTATACTAGGCTGCCTAAAGACAAAGAAAAGGCACTGCAATCGAATTTTGCTGAAAAAAAGGAAGTGGAAACTCTATTAACGGCTGTTCAAGCTAATCAGGAACCTAAATCTAATGTTTGGTATGTGGATACGGGTTGCAGTAACCACATGTGTGGAAGTAAGTCTTCTTTTTCTTACTTAAATGAATGCTTTCATTCTTCAGTACGTTTTGGAGATTGTTCCATTGTGAAGGTGATGGGAAAGGGTGATATAGAGATAAGAACCAAGAATGGTTTTGTAGAAACAATTTCTAATGTCTTTTATGTTTCTGACTTGAAAAGCAATTTGCTAAGTGCTGGTTAATTGCAAGAAAAGGGTTATATAACCACTATTCAAAAGGGTGTTTGTGAGATTTATGATCCTATTAGAGGAGCCATTGCTATTGTGCAAATGAGTTCAAACAGGTTGTTTCCATTGAAGATTACAAGTATGCAATCTTATTTGGTAGCTGAAGTAAAGGATTCTTCTTGGTTGTGGCATTTTCGTTATGGCCTCTTGAGTTTTGGTGGATTGAAGACCCTCCAATAGGAAAATATGGTGGTAGGTCTTCCTCAGATTAGTATTCCTTCTCAAGTTTGTGAGGAATTTGTTGTTGGCAAACGACATCGTTCTCAATTTTCCCAAGGGAAGTCATGGCAAGCAAAAGTAGCTTTGGAGCTAATTCATTCTGATATATGTGGCCCAATAACACCATGTTCTAATGGAGGAAACACCATTAAGACCCTCAGAACAGATCGTGGTGGAGAATATTGCTCAACCGAATTTGAAGTTTTTTGTGAAGATCATGGCATTCGAAGAGAGCTAACAGCTGCTTATACACCACAACAAAATGGTGTATCAGAGAGAAAAAATAAAACCATCCTCAATATGGTGAGAAGCTTGTTGACAAGAGGGAGAATTCCAAAATCTTTTTGGCCTGAAGCTATAAATTAGAGTATTCACATCTTGAGCAGAAGTCCTACATTTGCTGCTCAAAATATGACACCAGAGCAAGCATGGAGCGGAAGGAAACCTGCTGTAGATCATTTCTGGATTTTTGGGTGTATTGCTTATGCCCATATTCCAAATGAGAAGAGGAAAAAGCTAGATAACAAGGGAGAAAATGCATTTTTCTTGGTGTTAGTGATAAGTCAAAAGCTTACAAACTATACAATCCTAGCACCATGAAAATTGTCATCAACCGTGATATGGTGTTTGATGAAGAAAGCACCTGGTCATGGAATCAAAATGGTGTTAAAGAAAGTATTCCAACAGATTTTGATGATGAAGAGAAAGGACAGCAGCCTATGGAGAATGAGCAAGAAGAGGAAGTCACTCAAAATGTTCCAATGGCTGATCAAAGCCCACTTGCAGCTGAATCACAAAGGCCTCAACGTGTTTGAAAAAGACCAGCATGGATGTATGATTATAATGTAGCTAGAATTGATCAATATGAAGACCCGCTCACTCACTTTGCTCTGTTTTCAAATTGTGATCCTACTAATTTTGAAGTGGCTGTCACAGAACCAAAATGGAGAAAGGCTATGGATGCTGAAATTAAAGCCATTGAGAGAAATGATACATGGGAGCTATGTGATCTTCCAAAAGGGCAGAAAACAATTGGTGTAAAGTGGGTTTACAAGAAAAAGCTAAAGGAGAAGGGTGAGGTTGACAAGCACAAGGCACGTTTGGTAGCTAAGGGCTACAAGCAAGAGTTTGGTGTTGATTATAAAGAAGTTTTTGCTCCGGTTGCAAGGCATGATACAATCAGATTGGTGATTGCTATGGTAGCTCAAAAATCATGGCCTATCTTCCAACTGGACGTGAAATCAACATTCGTCCAAGGAGATTTGAAAGAAGAGGTATTTATCGATCAACCTCCTAGTTATATAAAACTTGGCAATGAGCATAAAGCGTATAAGTTAAAGAAAGCTCTATATGGATTAAAACAATCTCCACGGGCTTGGTATAATCATATAGAAACTTATTTTTTGAAAGAAGGATTTCAAAAATGTCCTTATGAACATACACTTTTCATAAAAGTTAAGGATGGAGGAAAGATGCTCATTGTTTGCTTATATGTAGATGATCTAATCTATACTGGAAATAATACAGCCATGTTTGAAAGCTCTAAGAAATCTATGATGGTTGAATTTGAAATGTCTGATCTTGGTATGTTGCATTACTTCCTTGGCATAGAAGTAGTGCAATCAGCTAATGAGATCTTTATTTCTCAAAAGAAGTATGTGCAAGATGTTTTAAACAGGTTTCAGATGAAGGATTGCAATCCTGTAAGCACTCCAACTGAGTTTGGCTTGAAGCTAAACAAAGATCATGAAGGGAAGAAGGTAGACAATACACTTTACAAGCAAATTGTTGGCAGTTTGATGTATTTAACTGCAACAAAGCCAGACATAATGTATTTTGTGAGTTTAATAAGTAGATACATGGAGAATCCAACAGAAATACACTTGTTAGTTGCCAAGAGAATCCTTCATTACTTGCAAGGAACTAGAGATTTTGGGCTGTTCTACAAGAAAGGTGAAAAGTCAGACCTCTTTGGGTTTACTGACAGTGATTATGCAGGAGATCAAGATGATAGAAGAAGCACTTCGGGCTATGTTTTCATGTTAGGAACAGGAGCTATTTCATGGTCATCAAAGAAGCAGCCAATCGTCACATTCTCAACCACTAAAGCTGAATTTGTTGCAGTAACAGCTTGTGCTTGTCAAGCTATTTGGCTGAAGAAGATACTTGAAGAATTGCAGTTCAAAGAAGATGAGCCTACTCTTATTTATTGTGACAACAACTCAGCAATAAAGCTCTCAAAGAATCCTGTTCTACATGGTCGAAGCAAGCATATAGATATGAAGTATCATTTCTTGAGGGATCTCACGAATGATGGAGTTATTAATTTGGTTTACTGCAGAAGTGTAGACCAGGTTGCAGATATTCGGACCAAGCCTCTCAAGTTGGCTAAATTTGTGAAGCTGCGTGGTCTACTTGGAGTGTGTTCACATGCTGCCGCAAAGGAAGACTTTGTATAGGGTTGATTTTTTCCTTTTAAACTGATTTTTTCATATTTCAGTTTAAGGGAGGGTGTTAAGATTTAATGTTTTATTTTGTAATAATTATTGGAAGTATCTTTGGATATTTGGTAGTTTGACCAAGTCTATAGGATATTTGGTTATTTGATCTCAGCCAGATTTCGTGGCTGTGAAGTGCCTCATGTTGCTATCCTAGTTTGTAGGAGTTGTGGATAGTGCTTTCCTATTTTATAGTAGTTGTGGTTAATGCTAGATAAAGTGGTGTGATGTAAAGCCTATTTATAGGCTCTTTTGTTTATCAATAATTCTATTCAGCTTTTATATTCAACAAGTCCCTTTCTGCCTTTTGTTTTTCTTTGTATCAGAGTCCTGTGCTGACAGGTCTCTTTTGTATATTGTTTTTCCTTAACTCTGTTTCAATGTCACGTCCCTTTTGCTATCTGTTTTTTCTTAACTCTGTATCTGTGTTGTTACCATGAATATGAGCAAAACTGGCGTCATTTTTGTTAAAATGATCAGCAAGTTGCCGATCTCAACTCACACATTTGGACAGGCAGAGCTCTAGCAAAGCATTTGGCAAGCGACATATCTTTACTTTCCCATTAATCTTTTTTTGTACTACTTGAATCATGTTCAGGCCAATCAATTCATATAAATACTTCTCTGCAACGTCTTCTAGAGTTTCTTTCTCAAGATCACCTTATTTCACCAACCCTTGTGCAACCCACAAAGCAATTAGTCTTCTTGTAGGAATTTTAAAGTTGCTAGGAGAGAGTCTGAAGTAAGAAAAACATTTCTTCAAATCTTCATTCTCCATGGTTTTGGACCATCCGTTTTGGAAATGATCATTGATAGGCACCCTTCGCAAATCCAGAGCACTCACATCTTTTCCTGAAAATTTATCCACAAAATATTCAATGGCTTCGGGTAAGCCCCCACAACTTCCTTTAGTGCTTGTGAGTGTGACAGTGACAAATTATTAGGTGGAAACTGTGCCCTCTGGATAAACAACAGCCACCTCTCTTATTTGGTTTGAAGTTGAAGTTGGTAGAGTGTGTTATCTTGATTAGCATGTGAAGCTATAGTCCTGCTGTGTGTGGTCAGCAAAATTTTACTTCCATTTGTGGTTTTCTGGAATGCTTCTTTTAGAGTATCCCAGGCTTCCTTTGTCAAGATGTTGTCCAGAACAAGAAGGAACTTTTTTTCGTTCAAGAACTTGTTCATTTTATTGATCCAGAAATCCTTTCCACCCGGTTCCTCCTGTAATTCACTAATCTTTAGGACCTGGTTTCCCACATATTCTAGAAGTGTGTTGACGTCATTGAACTCTTGAGGTACGTACCGATACCCAAGCATGGAAAGGGAAATGATTGACAATGGCTTTATGGTTATACGTAATTTTTGCGAGAGTTGTCTTACCTATGCCTTGCATCCCTACAATGGAGTCAAAAGAGATGTCCTCATTGTTGGTTAGTCGTGAGACTAATTCATATGTGTCTTCTTCAAAGCCGATGCTTGATCTTGACTTTTGTCTTAGTTCAATGTGGTATACTTTGGTACTTCTATTCAGAAGATTGATAGTATGTTTGATTCGCTTGATTTCTGAAAGTTCAAAAACGTGTATAAACACCCTTGAACGTTTAGACCCCCAAATTACAACTTAACCAATTCAAGCATTATGTCAAACAACAAGTGTGCGGAAACTTAACATAAGCTATAATATGGAATAGGTTAAAAACTATCTAAGCCAAATTAAACACAATCCACAGCAGATAATATAAAGGCAAAGATAGAGAGAAAGGAAGATGCAAACACAAAGACAACACGCGATGTGTTATCGAAGAGGAAACAGAAGCCCTCGGCATAAAACCTCTCCGCCGCCCTCCAAGCGGTAAACAATCCACTAGAAAATATAGTTGGGATACATGGACAGCAATAGACCCTCCAAGCCTAATCTACCCAGTACACCTAAGCCCTCCAAGCTTCTTGCTCCAACGAGGTTGCGTCGAACCTTTTTCTTTTCTAGCTTCCCGGATTCCGCTACTAGACCGTAGCATCAACCAATGAAGATTGGTTCCTTCCTAACTGCTTCTCAGAAATCCAAACAGCTTTCTCACAGTAATGATAATGGTGAGAATCAGGTTTGGTATAATGCCTCTCAAGGATTTGACAATGGAGAGGAAGAGAGTTGAGGAATTTGAAGAGACTCTAATGTATAGATTGTGGGTGAATCAATCTTGTTTTTTTTTTAGGGTTTCTCTCTCAAAATTCTTTCTGGAAGCTCTCTTACAATCGTAGA
Source organism: Quercus engelmannii (assembly GCA_029955605.1). Lineage (NCBI taxonomy): Eukaryota > Viridiplantae > Streptophyta > Magnoliopsida > Fagales > Fagaceae > Quercus > Quercus engelmannii. Next base: position 5,624,082 of record JARPSG010000002.1, read on the forward strand.
TAAAAGGGGTATTTATACTGGAGTGGGAGAGGAATGTGAAACGTCAGGTTTTACAAAATAGGGGTGGCTTGCGGCTTGACCTCGCGACTTAACTAAGTCGCGAGATCCAGTCGCGAGATAACCGTATGGCCAGTTGTCCTGTTTTGTCCTGTAGTGCTCCAGCTTGCATGACTGTTCACCTTCCAGCATGCTTGGCACGTGTGCTGCATCTGGCAGCTTGCAGCCGCGAGTCACCCACGAGGCCCAGCCGCGAGTCTCTATTTTCTTGCACACTCCTGAGCAATCTTCACTCTATCTCACTCACTACCCTTACATCAAACCCACCTAAATACAGGGTTACTAATTGCTGAATTACAAGCAAATTTGGCACGAAATAAAGCCAATTAGATGGTTGAATAAATTCAACCTTACAATCTCCCCCTTTGGCTATTCCGTGACAAAACCCTAAAACAGACTCTAGACTTAACATGTGAGTGGGGAACAGTTGAACAAAACTCACTCACACTTAACTCTAGAAGCTGTGAAGCACTTGAATCATATGAACGTAATACTCCTGAAACACAACAATACACCATGATCATTGTAAGCAGAAAATCATAAAATGCATATGAAACAGGCAATATGTGATCAAGCAAAGATGGAGTTAAGAAACAAACCATGGCTTGATCAACCAAGTAAACACCACAAGGTAGTGATCACAGTGCTCATTCACACTTGGAATGAACACAAGGACATACAAGTTAACAAGCCCAAGGCAAGACACTTGTATGTTCAACACTCAACCAATGCATAGTACACAAGGTATATGCATCTAGGAACAATCCTACAAGGGCACAAGAGTGACAGTACATAAATCAAAATGTAAGACATTTAGATTAAAGTACTGATTTCAACATAGCATAAAGGCTGCATTAAGCAAGGTACATACCATAAAGCCTACAAACTATGCATAAAACATTAACCCTAAAAGCTTACAAAAGCACATGGGTACAGACACAAGACATCCTGAATAACATCATCAAAATATATTAAAGTTTAAACCAAGAATATAGGTTAAGAGTTAGAAACAACTATACACCAAAAACACAGTGTATCAAACCCATAAAAACACTAAAAGTCCAACAAACATAAACCTAAACCTATAAGTTTAGAGGATAAGACTTAAAACAAAAGTATGACAAAGGTATGTGTGTACTCCCTCTATCACTATGCACACTTCCCTTTGAACTTTCTCCCCCTTTCTGAATGCTCTCTCCCTTTTTGGCACGAATAGCTAAAGGCTCTTGTCCAACTTTTGTTGAATAACATCTAGCTGATTCTCCATAGTCTCAAGACTCATTTGGACATGGTTGTTTGTGGAGTAAAGAAGTGCCACAATCTCATCAATGCGTTTCTGAATATGCTCAAGTACATTGCCGACTCTATCAGTATGAGGAGCAGTCTATGCTTGTGGAATACTAGCCTGTGAAGCTTCAGGAACAGCACGCGAAGTAGATGTGGTATGTGTAGGTGTTTCTGATTCAGGGGCAGATGGAGTAACCGGAGAGATGTGAGCACTCCTTGGTGTTTTAGAGGAGTGACTTCTGCTAGCTTGAAGAGTGAACATGGAAATAGGACGCTGACGGGTCAACATTTTTCCATCTGCAGGAGGAACAATGCCTTCATGAAGAATGAGCTTCATGATGAGACTGCAAAATGGAATAATTCCTCGAGCTGTAGTTCGAACCGCGGTCTTCCTCAAGGTGTAGTAGATGTGAGCACATATATCAATGGGGGCTCCTGTAATAAGGTCACAAAGGAATAGAGCTCTCCCAAGATTGATGAATGTAGTGTTGGACAGTGGGTAGAGATTGGTGAACAAGATCAACTTCAGTGTGGTCAGCTTTAGTGCAAACTTTGCTATGCTGATGGATGTTCCTGCACTGGATACTTCATGATCAGATCCTAGGATTTGTAGAATTTCTTCAACCTCTAGAGTTCGTTCATCGTAAGGAGTTAGATCTACATTCTGAGGTCTGGTGATGCCGAGAAGATCTGCGATGGAGTCTGGGGAAATGCCAAACTCTTTTCCTTTGACCCAGAAAATGAGTTGAACTCCAAGATCAGTTGCATTGGAGAAGCATTCTTTGACCAGCTCATCCATTGGATCATCAAAGTTCCCGAACAAGTTTGCCCAATCTCGTTTCTCAAATATTCGAGGGATAAAAGTGGTCCCTAAGGTGTTAAACTCCACCACCCGTTCCACTATAGTAGTTGACTTGTCAAAAATGTTTGAGTAGATGTGTGAGGTAAGCGGAGTTTTGAACCTATCTTCATTGGGGTCTTGAGATGCCTGTGATGATAGTCGAGTCCTTTTTGCAACTGATGTTGCTGGATCGTCAGCAACAATGTCTTTACCCCTAGAAGATCGACGAGACATCTGAAAGAGAACAAGCCCACAGCAAAGAACCAACAACAGTACCACACAAGATAAATGTCAACAAGATTCAGTGCTAATAGAAGAAAAAAAATTTCAATACATAAATACAAACTGAAGATAGTGCAAACCCAACCAAACTTCCAACAATACAAAGAAGTACAAAATGACAGCTGCAGCAAAATGGTGATAGTGCACAAAGGCATAGAGAGACAAAACAACTAACAAAACTGTCAATGAGACAGGTTACCATGACCATGATATGCAAACAGATACAGCATTCGAACATTAAGAACAGATATCATAAAACACTCCACAAGAGATATGAACATGGGAAAATATTTCAAAATGAAGCAACAAAGCATCCAAACTAGAGCACATGGTTGAGAGACACACATTATGTTATCATAAAAATTCAGTAGCCCAATACCGAAAACCAACATCAACACTCAAGCAAGTGAAATGAGCAAGTCAAATAAATACCAAGCCCATTTAATAAAAGGTTTTCAGACTCAATAACAGGCAAATATCAGAACAATGAAAAAGCACATTGTGACCACTCAACATGAAAACAGATGAGAACAATAGCAAACATAACAAGCCATACCCATCACACAAAGAGAGAAATGTTTCAAACACAATATCAATCCAAACGGTAATAGAAATATCCATGAAATAGGGAAAATGAGATTGAGAAAGCAAAACCCTACCTTTTCTTGATGATTTGGATAAAAAAAATGAAGCACCAATGAGATTTGAAAATGGATTCACGGAGTGTTTGGGAAGGAGATAGTTTAGAGAGAAGATGAACAGTCACAAATGTTCGAGGGAAAACTGAAAAAGATTTAAAAACTGCTCCTATTTCTGCCAAACACGCGTTTTTCTCGACTTCATTGAGTCGCCACAAAGTCGCCAGTTCGAGCCGCCAAAACACTTAAGGACAAAAATTTGAAAAATTTTTCTAAGTGTTTTTCGTGACTGGAAGGTCTACCCGCGAGTGAGTCGCGAGCTGAGCCGCGAAAATCTCTGAGTAACCCTCGCTACTGGACTTTCCACTAGTGAACAAGTCGCCAAAAATGACCCGCGAAGATGCGATTGAGGCTCACGACTTGACATACCCGCGACTAAGCCGCCAAAACAGGGCAAAACAGGATTTATGAAATTTTCAGATTTTTCAAACAAAATACTTTCCAAAAACACCTAAAACACTCAAAAATCTTTTTGTGCTTGAATTAACAAGGATTGAGCATGTGAAAACACATTTCATCAAGTACAATCACACAAATGAATATGGCATTTATTGAACATAAACTTGTGTGTTGTGTGTGGATATCAATAATGAGATAGTCCTTAGTCTAATGTGAAACTTCAATGATCAATTCAACCAAGACATACACAATTAGTACTAGATCATGTGACCCATCTCAATTATAGAAATATGTATATATGACCTCCCATAAAAACTTGATAACATAACTGGGAGCTTTACATTTAACTCCACTTTTAAACATAACATTTGATCTTTTTGATCTTTTGAGGCAATCACCTCTCATTGTGAGAGTGATATTTGACATTTCACTTTAATGAACAAGCCTTTGGCTTTTTGAATAAACATTTTCTTTAATATAAAGTCGCTTACCCTTTTTCCTAGTCAAATACTAGAATGTGCGACAGGCTTTTGCAGCTCAATATCTCTTTTCATTTGGAGATTTACATTTGGTGAGCTCTTTTTAGCAAAAGCAAAAATAAATAGTGGGAAGATATATAGACACAAGTCTATGCATGTCTCAAGATCAACATAACCATTCACTAATCATTCATGACAAGTTTGAAGATCTATTTACAACAATCACATAGATTTCAAGATTTTTCCCACAGTGATATGAGTGCATGAAAACAAGCAATGCTCAAAAATGCACAAAGCCATTAGCATAAAGGTACAAGGCAAAACAGGTTTTGAGACAAAAACTCAACAAAGTCAATCAAGCTTTTTGATTTTCTAATTTTTATGTGATTTTTGGATTTTTGACACTAGAAACAAAAAGGTTGATAAAATAAAATTAAAAATATGCATAAGTAGACAAGCAAACAACCAACAGCAAAAACAGCAAGCAAACAAACAAACATCGTCACAAAGCATAGGAAGTATTAATGCATGGACATGTTGTAACGCTTATGCATGAGTACCCTTTTTCACCCACACGTCACTTGCGTTTGGGGTGATTTCCTTATAGGATTGGGTACAGGAGTTAGGGCTTTCAAACCTTCGTGAGAAGCTTTCTAAGCAGTTGGTGAATGCACCAATCATCTTCATCACGCTCATCATTCCGGGATCACCATTCTGATCTCTAGATTGATCACTTACCCAATTTCTTCTATCATTTCTAGGTCATCCTGACCTTTGAGGTGTTGCACTATTCTTTGCTCTCAGCTTTTGGCAGTTTGGTCAAGTATGCCCTTGAAGTCCGCAATAATGACACACATAAGTTGCTCTAGGACCTCTTTGTGGTCGTAGGCTTGACTTGGCACGAGATTTAGACCTGCCCACAGATTGATTACGGGGATTCAACATCCGTTGGTTCACCACATCCTTCTTCTCCTCCATCTTGAGCTTCTCTTCATTAAGGTCAACTACAACTGGATCTTTGGCCTTTACAAACTTCACTTCTTTAGTGACATTTCCAGATGAACTACTTCCTTCGGTATATCCCAATCCGGATTTGTCTGAAAAGCTCTTTTGAGATGAGATAACATCATCTAGCTTCTTGGTGGTGACCCTCTCTATTTTAGCATTTGCTTGCACAACCTCATTCTCAAGAAATCTCACTTTTGTGTAAGCTTCGGACAGCTCACTATTCAGTGTTTCTATCTCACATTTGGCCTCCCTATATCGGATTAGGAGACTTTTGTAGTCCTCCTCTGCCTTTTTCATTTTTCTCACAGCAGCCTTGACTACCCTTGTGTACTCACCCGACTTCTCCAAGAGTGAGTTATAATTCTCTTGAAGATTTGTTGTGCTTTCATCTTCTTCAGCATCTGATTCTTCAACAATTCCTAGTGATTCATCATCACTATGTTCTCCAAGGTCTCGTACAAGCAGATTCAACTCATTTAAAGACTCAACATGAGCAATAGTCATAAAAGCTTAATAGTTCCCCTCTCCATCACAAATTTCTTCAGATTCTGAGTCAGATGAATCCGAGTCACTCAATGTCGTGGCATCCACTTTGCCTTTCGATTTCAAATAATTCAGATATTCCTTCTTAAAGTGTCCATGTCCGTTACATTCGAAGCAAGTGACACCTTGTGTAGGTTGGGATTCTTTTCCATCTTTCTTTTTGAATTCCCTTTTCTCCCTTCCAGAACTTTGGAATTTTCTTTTATCATCAAATTTGCCATTATTTTTGAATTTCAAGAACTTTCTGAAATTTTTGACAAGGTATGCAACATCTTTGTCAACTACATCTTCTCCCGATGAGTCTTGATCTTCCACCTTTTCATTAATGGTCTTAAGAGCAAGAGATTTACTCTTCCGTTGATTGGGCAGCGACATCTCATAAGTCTGCAGAGAACCAACCAGCTCCTGTACTTTGATGTCATCAAGGTCCTTGCTCTCTTCAATCGCTGTCACTTTAGCACGAAAACTTTGCGGCAACGATCGAAGGATCTTCCTTACAATTTTTGAATCCTCCGTTTTCTCCCCCAAGTTGAATTTGCTGACAACCACTTCATTTAGCTTCCCATAGAAAGAGTCAAAAGACTCATCCTCACTCATTTTAAGCTCCTCAAACCGAGTGGTCAGCACTTGCAACTTAGTGTCTTTCACTTTCTTCGTGCCTTCATAGGTGGTTTCCAAAATCTCCCATGCTTCTTTGGCAACAGTAATATGAGAAATCTTGTGAAATTCATCTGGAGACACACCACAGAAAATAGCATTGAGTTCTTTACTGTTAGCATTAGATGCAGCAAGTGCTGCCTTATCCCATGTGGATTTGGCTGCCTCTGGTCTGGTCCAACCAATTTCAAGAGCATCCCAAACAGATTCATCAATAGAACACAGAAAAGCTCTCATGCGAACATTCCAAAAAGCATAATTACTACCATCAAAATATGGAGGTGCATTTAGGGATTGAGACCGATCCATCTCAAAAGGGAGTCAAGGATCACACAATGGTAATGAAACCAATAACAGTGTACCCACTCTGATATCAATTGAAAGTTCAAAAACGTGTATAAACACCCTTGAACGTTTAGACCCCCAAATTACAACTTAACCAATTCAAGCATTATGTCAAACAACAAGTGTGCGGAAACTTAACATAAGCTATAATATGGAATAGGTTAAAAACTATCTAAGCCAAATTAAACACAATCCACAGCAGATAATATAAAGGCAAAGATAGAGAGAAAGGAAGATGCAAACACAAAGACAACACGCGATGTGTTATCGAAGAGGAAACTGAAGCCCTCGGCGTAAAACCTCTCCGCCGCCCTCCAAGCGGTAAACAATCCACTAGAAAATACAGTTGGGATACATGGACAGCAATAGACCCTCCAAGCCTAATCTACCCAGTGCACCTAAGCCCTCCAAGCTTCTTGCTCCAACGAGGTTGCGCCGAACCTTTTTCTTTTCTAGCTTCCTGGATTCCGCTACTAGATCGTAGCATCAACCAATGAAGATTGGTTCCTTCCTAACTGCTTCCTAGAAATCCAAACAGCTCTTTTACAGTAATGATAATGGTGAGAATCAGGTTTGGTATAATGCTTCTCAAGGATTTGACAATGGAGAGGAAGAGAGTTGAGGAATTTGAAGAGACTCTAATGTATAGATTGTGGGTGAGTCAATCTTGTTTTTCTTTAGGGTTTCTCTCTCAAAATTCTCTCTGGAAGCTCTCTTACAATCGTGGGTAAAAAGGGTATTTATACTGGAGTGGGAGAGAAATGTGAAACGTCAGGTTTTACAAAACAGGGGTGGCTCGCGGCTTGACTAAGTCGCGAGATCCATTCGCGAGATAACCGTATGGCCAGTAGTCCTGTTTTGTCATGTAGTGCTCCAGCTTGCATGACTGTTCACCTTCCAGCATGCTTGGCACGTGTGCTGCGTCTGGCGGCTTGCAGCCGCGAGTCACCCACGAGGCCCAGCCGCGAGTCTCTGTTTTTTTGCACACTCTTGAGCAATCTTCACTCTATCTCACTCACTATCCTTACATCAAACCCACCTAAATACAGGGTTACTAATTGTTGATTTACAAGCAAATTTAGCACGGAATAAAGTCAATTAGATGGTTGAATAAATTCAACCTTACAATTTCCATGCAGAGCTTTAAACCATGTCCTGTGTTGTCTAGATGATTCTCCCTGCCTTTGGCTGAATTTATATATATAGTTATGGAATGCTCTGCATCAAGAGAGATGCATCTCATTTTTTCCAAGTAAGCCATTCTTGAATAATTTACGCCTTCAGTTCCTTTTGGATCTTCAAAAAGTTTACATAAGTCCTTCAACTGGTTCAATAGTGCCTTGACTTCAAGATATACGCCTATAAGTATATCTTGTTCCTGATTGAGATGACGTTGGATCTTGTTTACAGGGTTATTCTGAGATTGGAGACTCTGCGGTCGTCTTCTGATAAATTTGAAACCGTATGTATCCTTTCCTTGGTAAAGGCCAGAAAAGCCAGCATTGATCCACTCAATGTCCTTCCGGAGCATCAAGTTTTGAGTGATCATGTTGTTTACTTTCTCTGAAAGAGAGGAAACTAATGTAACTCCTCTGAAAACTGGTGGTCTGGGACTGGCAGATTTGTGTTCATCAATAGGTTTTCCCTGCAGGCCTCTGAGTTTAGACCTTGATCTCTCCAGTAACCCATAAATGTTTTTGGGAAAAATTTGCATCAGCTCAAGACGTTCGTTTATCAAACTCTTGATCCGCTTTATTTCTTTATATTTGATAACTAAAGCACACCTTGTGGAAAAGTGCCTTCTGTATTTCAGAAAGAACTCAACAATAATATTTGCTCCGAAAACCACATTATCGGTTTCTTCTTTCCACGTCTCAAAATTTTGTTGTAGTTCAGTAATTTCTGCGTTTGAATGGGAATCCCAGAGTTGACGTTGACTACGTTCGCTATCAATCTGAATCTCTAAATGCAGAAGTTGTACTACATCTTTTACGAAAGCTTTCAATAATCTTGATTCTCTTCTAATCCACTTGAATTCATTGTCCAACATGGGAAGTATTGTGTAATTCAAGAAAAGGGCCACAATACCAAGTAGTCATAAATGAGTTAAGGGAACAAAAGAAATCATGGAGAAGGTAAATGATGCGCCCATGCAGATGACAAATGGAACAATAAAGGATATCAATGACAAACGAAAGTAGAATTCAAAAGACACGATAGAGAATAGGAAAAATAAGAGAAATCTGGAACCGCAAGACCTGATAGAGAATTTTAAAACCAAGGAAGAAGTCCATGATTACTTTCTTCCTCTTGATATGCAAAACAGCTTTTCTTCAAGGTAAGAAATCTGTAATTGCATGTTGCATTGTGGCTGAAAAATGACTTTATGAATCTGAAAGAACAGGGTTCCTGCGAGAAGCGGACATGCTTTTGATAAATCTTTTGGTGGTGGACTGAAACTTTTAGCAGAAAAAATTAGTTGAGAGTAGAGAGTTGCAGAGAAATTTTCAGCAGATCATATTGGACGGTAGATAGTGGAACTCCTCCAAGTTGGTCAATGCATGCCTACGATTGAGATAATAATTTTGCTAGAGCTCTATTTCTAGCCAATGAGCAAATAAATAAATAATATAAAGGCTATAGACTATTTACAATAAATTAGTCCCTCCAAGATTGTGACATTTGTTTATTTAATTATTGACGTTTTAATTTTATCCTTTGACGCCAAAAATTGGTTAATGTTACATATCCTTCCAGCAGCATCCATCTGGAGGTTGCTGTTAAGTGGCTACAACAACACCTTGGGGCCAATGTATATATATTTTTTTTGTCACATTTTTAAGTCATTATTTGGATGCACTATAAGTATTTACCCTAAACTATAAAATGCGATATCCCTTAAAAGTTTGAAAATAAGCAATTGACCCTTTAATCTTGTTCAAAATAATTGTTAGAAATCGCCTCAAATATCTATTTTGACTTGGTTACAATTATTAGGTTTTTTTTTTTTTTTTTTAAATATATAAATCATATTTTAATTTATTGCCGAAGGAAATTATATTCTTTGACAAAGTAGTAGTGTTGTACTCTTGTCCACCAAGAAACAGGTTTCGAAGCTTTATATGTAGGTAAGGATGTAAAGGGTTTGATACTTTGATGGCTTTGCCTCTTGAAGTCCTTTTAGAAGAACATGAATGAATTTCTTCTTAGAGTTGTTTGGAAGTTATTTTTGAGTGAAAGGATACTTACATTTGTGTCTTGAAAATATTTTTATTATGTTAGTGTGACCGCACCATTTTGTGTTTTGGGTTTTTGGACTGTCTCAAATTTGTTAGTGTTGAGAGTAATGAGATTGGATTAATTCGTGATTGTGCAATATTTTATGTGTTGGGTTAATAGGTGTCTTTATTAGGAAGGTTTTGATACCACATTTTTGGAGAATATAAAAAACTATAAAAAAAAAAAAATTCAATTGCTTTTTTTTTTTTTCTCATAAAAATTCTAAAAATATTTCTTAAACTAAAGTTTTTAGTTCATCTATTAATATTTCTCATCTCTGATTTATATTTATGTTTGGAGATTTGATTTAGAGTTATGGTAACTTATGTTGATAGTGAATTTTGGTTAATATTATCTTTGAAGTTAGTTGAATCACATTAAATGTTGTATCTTGTATTGATGGTTTTACTTTTATTTATACGCATGTGCTGATGTGCTTCCATTAGTCCCATCTTCCAGTTCCAACAATTATAAATAGCTCTTTAACAGTTCAAACACCATTAAATAAATTGGCCAGCTAGAGGTGCTTTGTATTAGCCACACCCACCAGGAAGTCAACTACTGTGCTGATTTGTCAGCCAGAGTTATAATTTGCATTTATGTACTTGAAGGCCCACTCGTAGTTTGAAAGTCAACTTCACACCATTGCATGGGGTGTTTTTTTTCTTTCTTTTTTTCCTAAACCATTGGGATCTGTGTTCTAATTTTTACTGAATTTGTAGTATGTCACCAGCAAAACGCAACTAAAATAACATAAGGAAATATTTGCTAGATTATGATTGGTACTGTAATGTAATAGCTATTCATATGGTTTAGTTATTCAATAGTTTGGTTATATTTTTATTATAGGGAATAGTCATTCCTTATGAATAGCTATTCTTTAAAACTAGTCGCTAACCCGTGCGATGCACGGGAAAGCTGTTAAGTTATCACTTATGACAGTGCTACACAGCCTTAAAACCTAAGACTAACCGATGGAATGGATTTGAAAATTTTTCACAAATAAAGAAAGTGTTACGTGAAGTTTTGTGAATATGATACCTTACATTTTGTGAAAATGAGAGTCATATTTGATATATTTAAGAAGCAAATAAATATCTAATGTACATAATACTAATAGATATCTAACTCTTATCACAAAAAATGAATGTTGCACGTTAGGATTACAATCTCAAAATTCCCTATCCTATAGTCAAAACTAAACATTCAATTACTAAATGAAAAATATTAATTAACCAAAAATTACTTATTTATTTATATAAATAAGTAAACATTGATAATTATATTATAATAATATAAGAATTAAAAGTATTTAAGATATTTGTTGGACATCGATTTGTGTTTGGTTAGGATTAAAAATTAAAATTATTTCACTATTTGACTTATTTTTGCTACAATTTATGAACCTTATTGCATTTTTTGACACTATTCATAAGTCTCACTGTACTATTTTAATTAATTTTTACCTTTATTTATAGTATTTTAAACAATAACTTTTTAATTTCAACAAAATAAATAGTATCCAAACACACCATCAATCACTACACATTTCACATCACATTGGGCTAAATGCTAAAAAAAGGCTAATGGCTTTGCCCCATCTTTTATTCAAAAATTAAAACCATTCTACTTTCCCAATGCAAGTCACGTGGAGGCTCTTTTTTGGGTAAACATCATGTGAAGGCTTTGGAAACATAAAAAAAAGGAGTACAAAATGTCAAAAACAAAAAGAGAGAAACTACTGGAGATAGACAAAAGAAAGAGGAGGAAAAGAAGAAAAAAGAAGAAGAAACAGCCCCTGCTGCGTTGTCTTCTTCTTCTCTGTTTTTTTTTTTTTTTTTTCCCTTACAAATAAGAAATTTATGGAATGAAGAGGAAGATGACGAAGAGAGAGATGAGATTATTTTGGCTTTGGTGATTTATGGGTTTGGTTTGTGTTGGGTGTGTATTGTGTTTGAAGAAATTTATGGGATGAGGAGGAAGATGACTAAGAGGGAGATGGGAAATTATTTTGGTTTTGGTCTGGATCTGTGCTCATATGTACTGTTTTGGTTTGTGTAAACAAAAAGAGAGAAACTACAGAGACTGGAGACAGACAAAGGAAAGAGGAGGAAAAGAAGAAAAAAGAAGAAGAAACAGCCCCTGTTGCGTCATCTTCTTCTTCTCTTTTTTTTTTTTTTTTTTTTTCCTTACAAATAAGAAATTTATGGAATGAAGAGGAAGATGACGAAGAGAGAGATGAGATTATTTTGGTTTTGGTGATCTATGGGTTTGTTTTGTGTTAGGTGTGTATTGTGTTTGAAGAAATTTATGGGATGAGGAGGAAGATGATGAAGAGGGAGATGGGAAATTATTTTGGTTTTGGTTTGGATCTGTGCTCATATGTACTGTTTTGGTTTGTGTTGGGAAAGGCAGAGTATCGTGAAAGGGAAAGGCTGAGTATCAGGCTTTAGAAAATTGTTATTACGTTATTATTATTTTTTTAATAATATGCTGATGTGGAAATTTGTGGAAGCTTCAAAAGCTTCGGTTTTATATATATATATATAGATGAGGAATAACTATTCCTCTCTAAAAGGGTTGTAATAGCTATTCCTTAGTAGATGTAATAATTTTTAACATTAATATATTTACACATAAATAAACTTTCTATATCCACTTAACAATTATGGAAATAAAAAATTATCAAAAAATAACTCATCTCTCTAAAATTTAAAATATATTATTTTCTAGGAAATATAATTGTATGAACGAGATATTTCCTAAAATAGATCATAATTTTTATTCTAATATTACAACTCACAACCAAACTAATGAATAAGTTTAATTATTCAATTACAATATATTTTATTCCCGGTAATAAAAATTATCATTCATGTCGTAATCTACATTCAGTGTACCAAACATATTCTAAGAAAAAGAGAAAGACAAAATATAAAGGAGGCTCCTTTATTTGTTTTTACGATCAATGGAGCCAATTTTACTTAGTTGTGTCCAAAAATAAAGTAGAGTTAGTACTGAGCAGTTTGGAAGGAGGCTCCTTTGGTGCTTGTGCATTTGATTTAAGTTATATATATATATATATTTATATATATGGTACACACTGTTAATTTGTGTGTACATATTTACCTACTCTTAATTGTTATTTCATCGATATAAAAATAAAAATAAAATGTATATTAAAGATTTATTTGAGGTCTGCTTATTTTACTGAAATTAATTTTTTTGGCTAAAAGTACTGTAGATAAATATAAAAGTTTACTAAAATAGTACGGTGTGACTCATGAATAGTAACAAAAATAAGTGAAATAATAAAATAATTTGGCAAAAATAATTTTTGCCAAACGGACACTAAGGGTTTGTTTGTGATCTGTTTATTTTGTTAAGACTGAAAACATTTTGCTAAAATTATTGTAGATAAAGGTATCCTTTAGCTGAAATAATATAGTAAGATCTATGAATAGTATCAAAAAGTGCAGTAAGACACATGAATAGTAGCAAAAATAAACTAAATAGTAAAATAAGTTGGCAAAATTAATCATGCCAAACGGACACTAATTAAAAAGTCAGTTTAAAAAAAAAAAAAAATTATTGAGCTTATTTTTGCTATTATCCATGGGTCTCATTACACTTTTTGATACTATTTATGGATCTTAATATACCATTTTAGCTATCTATTAGCTTTATCTATAGTACTTTCAGTAAAAAGTTTTCAATTTCAACTAAATAAACTATTTTCAAACAGACACTAAATAGGATAATATTTTATATTGATGGTTAAGATTATGTAGGTATGGATACATATATATATATATATATATATATATATATATATATATATATATATTCCGTTTTCCCTTTCAAGTTGGTGTCCTTCCCTGCCTAATTCAGGCGTACTTGGATTGTGCTACATTGGAATAATCTTGCTGCCTTGGAATTTTTTTCTTAGTCAAATCTAAAACAAAAGGGACAGGAAAATGAAGAGGATCCAATTAGAGGACTTCATATCATGGTTTATTGAAAAAAACGTGTGAGAGGACTCCTTATAGTAATTTAAAATTTTATACCACAAACAAAATACACTAAAAATTAATTTTGTTTCTACTTCTATATCTATATTTATTTTTTATATATAATAACAGAAGCTGAGAGAAAGTTGATTCCTATAATTAAGGAGATGTTGACAAATAGAATAAGTGACTATCTAAAATGCTATCACATTTAAGTTAAAAAGTGATAAATTACATTGTTTGGTAATGCTGCTGCATCAGTTAAATCCACTCATTATAAATAACAAAAAATAGCCTATTAAAATTTGATAGATACTCGGTGTATATATATAAAAAATACTGACCAGTTAAAATATGATGGATACAGAGACAGAAATAGAGAGGTGATGAGACTGGAGAAAGAAATAGAGAAAGAGGCAGAGTTAAAGACATCTTAGGCCAGTACCGTCGTCAGGCTCTAACCACCAAAATTCTTTTTTCCCTAAACCGGCGATGCACTGTTACTGAGTTTTCTGTTTTTTGATTTCTTTGTTTTTTGATTTTTTTAAAAATAAATTTTTATAAGTAAAAACCTAAATCTAACGATTGATTTATGTTTACTGCAATTTGGGTCGCTCTCTAGACTTAGGCCACCGGAATTGCAAGCACACAGAAAGAAACCTTTATGCCATACATCTGCCACCCAGATCGTCGAAACCGGCTTCGGTATTTTTTCTTTCCATTTTTTAGATTTGGGTATGAAATGTTACTTTAATTGAGTTTTTTGTTGTTGTTGTTGTTGTTGTTGTTGTTGTTGTATGATGGGTTTAGATTTGATTCATTTTTTGTTTTGAGTTTTTGGGTTTTCTATCAAAGGATAGAGAGCCCGATCATGGATAAAGAGAAAAGGATAGAAACAGAGATCAACCACCTATACAATCAAACGATAAAGAGAAAAGGATAGAAATAGAGACCAACCACCCTCCTTCTATACAATTAGACCATCGTAACCATAGGCACACAAAGATCCACCCAAATCTTCTGCCATCATTGTAAGCCTCCACTCACTACCCGACTGTCGGAATCACTACTAGTAAAGTTCCATTTTAAATTTAAAAATTTAGGGTTTTTGGTTTTTATTTAGAGAATCAGTTGGGTGTTAATTATGATTTAGATTGGTATTTTAGGTCAGATTTGGTTTTAATTAAGGGATACGAAGATAGAGGATCCAAGCAAAGTTCGTAGGCGCCAAGTGAGAGAAGAAATATTTAAGGCCAACCATTGTCCATTCTCTCGCCAAACTTGGGCCATCGGAACCGCAGGCAAGAAAAAACTATGGACCATCAACACTGTTAGGCCATATATCTGCCACTAGATCGTAGGAATTGGAATCGATACAATTTTTTTCCCATTTTTTAGATTTTGGCATTTGGGTATGAAACATTACTATTGATTGAGTTTTTTTGTTGATATGTTTACATTTTATTCGTTTTTGTTTTGGGTTTTTGGGTTCTTTATCAAAACGTTTGTTATCTCAATTTTAGATATTTGCTTTTGTTCTGTTTTTTGGATTAAAAAAATCACTAAAAAGATTGATTTCAGTTTGGGTGCTTCTATTTCTAATCTTTAAGAAGCCATTGAGATTAAATAAGTATAGGATAGAAATCATTGGGTATTTCCATTTCTAATGTTTATTTCCCTTTTTCAATCTTATTTTAGGTCTTTCTACACAAAGAGAGTTCGTAAGGCATAGATAGAGTCCCTAAGGCACAGAGAGACAGGCCATATACCTGTAAAGTTATTGTTTTTGGTTTTTTCCCTTTCGTTTTCAAATATGGGGATTGAATATGATTTAGGTTTGTATTTCTTGGTTGGGTTGGTTTAGATTTAGCTATTTCAATTAGATTTGGTTTGAGTTAGGCTTCCATTAGCATGCCGCTAATAGGTAATTTGGCCAGTTTTTAATTTTAAACATTTCAAATTATTGTTATGTTAGTTCTGGCTTGAATTAGATTGGTTTGGTTTTGAGTGATCAATATATACATTTTAGTAATATGCTCACAAATTGTTTGATAAAACTCTGTTGTTGTTTTTATTCTAAAACTTATTTTTATTGTTTATAATTTAAGTTTTATGATGTGCATAATTCTCCCAAATTTATTGTTAATATTTCTTTTCATCTACTTTTGGTTTTTGAGTTGCTATAGTTGAATCATTGGCCTTTGGTTCAATGGCATTAAAAAGGGGTTTTTAGCAAATTTTTAATTTTGTAGTTTCGGTATTTGATGTCCTCCACCATAAGAATTCTTAGTTTATGCTCTATTTGTATTAATATGAGACCTTTTTTTTTTTTTTTTTTTTTTTTTTTTTTTTTTTTTTTCCGGTTTGGATTTAATTAAAGTTTCTAGGTTATATCAAGCTTTGGTTTTATGTTTAGTCTATAGGTTATCTCAAGCTTGGTTTAATCAAAGAATCATGTTATTGTATTTTAATTCGATCATAATCTTCTTTAAGAGTAGCATCTACATTTTTGAGGGGTTTTGTTTGATTCTTTGTTTGTTTGCGGACACTAGCTTCTTTTCCAATGTCCTCCTTTAGTAATCAGATTATTGTCTGCAAATTTCAACAATACCAAAGTGAAAAGGTAGAGCTGTGTTTTTCCTTCTATATATATTTTTGAAGCATATTTCCTAAGACTTCACTGTCATCCAAGATGATATATTGATTGTAGGAACCATTTTTCACAATTAATTTAATGGTATAAACTGATTATAGCACTAATAATGAATACTACTGTGAAATTTGAGGGTGCTTAGACCATGGAAAGGACTAAGAAGATTACTTATTGATAAAAATAATAAATAAAGGACTAATAGGGTTGAGTCTAATAGGTGGGTTCATGCTCTGCCCCTATCTCCTCTCTAAAACATGTGCTATTTGTGTTTGTACTCTTCTCCCACCTCTCTGCAACATATAAGGAAGGTCCACATCATCTCACTGTTTCTTCTCCTATTCGAATTAGCATCTTCAATCTTCAATATATGTATGTTTTAATTTAAAATCTGATGCTTATGCTACTCGAATTACAATCTGTCTTCTTCAATATATCTATATTAAATTTTTTTTTCCCTACTTAATTGTCTAGGGTTCTTCTTTTACCCTTTTTAAAAAATAGATTGGTTGATTCTCTTTCTTTGAATGCATTGGTTTGGTTTTTTCTTATGGTAACATTAGGGACTTATCCTTTGATTTTTTTTTTGTAGTTAAAAGTAAAATTTCACCTTGGATTGTTTAAAATCTTTATGTATAAGACGAAAACAAACTTTCCAGTTCAAGTTTGTGCCAAAAAGTGTTACTGTTTGATGTTAATTTTGCTTTAAGTATTTATTTTATATGTCCTTGGCTAATGGAAGCCAAATCCTTAGCCATCATCATATGGGAAATATCCAACAAATTGTTAAAAATTAACCAACAAAATGTTAACCCACTACTTAAATATTAACTAACATCTACTATTTGTGTATAAGAACTGTGTTTTGAAGCATATTTGAATGCCAAATGTTTGTTGAAATGTGTGATAGAAAATCTAATAGCCTATGTGCAAATAAATATTAGCTACTACACATTGCCAAACCATTTAGACTAACTTTATAACAATTCATTATTATTATCTCTTTTACTTTCCATAAACTTTTATGCTCAGAGCTTTAACATAATATGTAACTCATATCTATGAGAAATACCTAATTCAAGGCAACTGACCTCCAAGAATGAGAAATAAAATTTAGAGAGAATAGAGAAGATTAGGAGAGAAACTGTTGCTTTTTTCATTCAATGGTCCTTACAATCACCACTCTAGCAAACCACTAATATCCAATTTTCTTGAGTATGCAAAACTATTCCAAGTAAAGCCATATATGTTGCATTCTAACAATCTATTAACTAACTAACTGACAACAACTAAAAGATGTTAGATGTTAACAACTTTTATGGTAAAAGACTAACAATTCCCTAACTCTAATGCAGTGGCTTAGGATAGGTGTATGTTAGGCAACATCAACAATAACAGCTACAGTAGCAAGTCAACTTCAGCAGCAACATCATAGGTGTTGCTTCAGCAGCAACATCACAAGTGTTGCTTGATGACTCTTAACATATTCTATTTTTGTTAAGTAATAAAATAGTTTACTATATTTTAATATACAAGTTACAAGGAAATTCTTGATGCACGGGTTAAATATGATCTGTCATGATTTATTATTACATAACATTCTCCTTGAGTTTAGCAATGATTTGATTTGATGCAATGATTTTCTATGTTCGGTTTTTTACCAAAATGAGACTGATTTTCAGGATTTACGATGGCTGAACCAATGCTCATGATTGGTGGCAATAATGCTCAACTTAGGTTGCTGCATAACTCATGTTAGTGCTACTGCTAGAGGCTTAAGTAGCTGCATAATTGCTGGTGGTGGTGTTGCTTAAAGTCAAATTCTTTTTTCAGAAACTATATGCTTAAATATACTACATTATTTAAGTTTGAATGTATGCAATGGAATTATGATAACTATGTTTATGTAGGATGCAAAGTTCATAACTAATCAGACTATTCCAACGTTTACTGGGTATAAAAGGAATTGCATTTTCTTCAATGATCAAAATGAAATTCATGTTTTCAACTTGGAAGATAGAAGCTTTGGAGATTTACAAAATATCCATCCATCCTGGCTTCTCTCAAATTTGCTTTATGCCTATGTAAGATAGTACACTTCCAATAACTTTCTTTTTGGGGACTTGAATTTGAAGCAAAGAAAGAGAAAGAGAATGTGTAATGCAACTGTTAGAGAGAAAAGGGGAAGAGATATATTGTTTTCTACCAGAGATGATTGCTAGAGATTAATAAGTGTTAGAGATATTGAAATTGAATGTTACAATACTGAATTGGATATTGAGCAGAGATGGTGGCCAGATATTATGCAGGAACTGTATGGAGATAGAGAGAGAACTACCACCAGTAAATTTTTTTTGTTCCTTTTGTTCTCATATCTAGGTATGAAATATGAATTAATCTTGAGAAAATTGGTTGTATTGATTTTTATTTTGATATTTGGGTTACATTTGGTTTTGATTTTAAAGATAAATACTACACGTTGTAACGTTTAAAGGCTTTATATTGGGATAATTACAGCAAACCCACCTGGGGTTTGGCCCGTTTTCACTTTACCTACCTGTGGTTTAAAATTTTACACTTTGCCCACCTGAAATTACTCTCATTAGCCTTCTATAACCCACCTCTCCGTTTGCCATTAAAAAAACACATTTTTAGGCAAAAACAAATATATCAAAAATCAAAAAGTTGTTTGTTTTGATTGCTTAAGAACTTCTATAAGAACATAGTGAAGGAATAGCAAACCATGGGATAATTTTGAGTTCAAAAACAACATTATTGAACAAAATAAAATGAGAAACCACATTACCCCATCACGATTAAACTCAAAAACAACAAAATCCCAAGAACAACCATCAGTGGCAGCATAAATTAAACAGAACCACAATTTCGCAACAAGAACATAAGATTTCCAAAATACCCAAAAACTCAAAATTCCATACAAACAAGCATTATTGAAGCAGAACCACAATAACCCAATAAGAAAAAAAAAAACAAACAAACAAAAGAGACCCAAAAAGGAGCATTCGATTAGAACTCAACCTGCGTAACCCATTTCTTTGCACCATTTTTAAGTTCCCCAAGTCAGTATGTCAACAACCTGTTTTGCATACACATTTGATATCATTATCAGTTAAACCAGGTGGATAGTCTAGGCAAAACTGGTTAAGTAACGACTGGTTTTACTCAAAAAATAAAAATAAAAATAAAACTAATTCCAAAAGATTTAAAGCCAAACTTTACAGTTTCCCCAATTCATGTGCCTCTTGGTCTACCAGTTTCCTCAGTGGTCTCCCATGAAATCCCACCTATGAATAGCTTCCCCTGGTTTGAATCCATTTCCAACAATCCATCGGCGGGCACTCTTTTCCATTACGGTAGTCTGGCGCTTTAGAAAACCGCGACAACCCATCAAGTCCAAGCCCATCTTCGCCGTCGTTGGGTCTCGTTGGAAACGACCGTATATAGAGACAAAACGGTGGCAAAAGAAGCGATACGAGAACAAACAAAACAACAACGCTTAATCTGAAAGGAAGCATTACTGGGTTTTCTGGGTTTTTCTCTTTGTGGGTTTTTGAAGAAGAAGAAGAAGAAAGAGATGGGTTTTGGAGAATGGGTATTGTAAGGTTGAATTTATTCAACCATCTAATTGGCTTTATTCCGTGCCAAATTTGCTTGTAATTCAGCATTTAGTAACCCTGTATTTAGGTGGGTTTGATGTAAGGGTAGTGAGTGAGATAGAGTGAAGTTTGCTCAAGAGTGTGCAAGAAAACAGAGTCTCGCGGCTGGGTCTCGCGGGTGACTCGCGGCTTCAAGCCGCCAGAAGCAACCTCACGTGCCAAGCATGCTGGAAGGTGAACAGTCTGCTAGCTGGAGCACTACAGGACAAAACAGGACAACTGGCCATACGGTTATCTCGCGACTGGATCTCGCGACTTAGTCAAGCCGCGAGGTCAAGCCGCGAGCCACCCCTGTTTTGTAGAATTCTGACGTTTCACATTCCTCTCCACTCCAGTATAAATACCCCTATTACCCACGATTGAAAGAGAGCTTCCAGAGAGAATTTTGAGAGAGAAACCCTAAAGAAAAACCAGATTGTTTCACCCACAATCTCTACCTTAGAATCTCTTCAAATTCCTCAACTCTCTTCCTCTCCATTGTCAAATCCTTGAGAGGCATTATACCAAACCTGGTTCTCACCATCATCATCACTATGAGACAGTTGTTTGGATTTCTGGGAAGCAGTTAGGAAGGAGCCAATCTTCATTGGTTGATGCTACGGTCTAGTAGCAGAATCCGGGAAGCTAGAAAAGAAAAAGGTTCGGCGCAACCTCGTTGGAGCAAGAAGCTTGGAGGGCTTAGGTGCACTGGGTAGATTAGGCTTGGAGGGTCTATTGCTGTCCTTGTATCCCAACTATATTTTCTAGTGGATTGATTACCGCTTGGAGGGCGGCGGAGAGGTTTTTCGCCGAGGGCTTCGGTTTCCTCTTCGATAACACATCGCGTGTTGTCTTTGTGTTTGCATCTTCCTTCCTCTCTATCTTTGCCTTTTATTTATCTGCTGTGGATTTTATTCTGTTATGGCTTAGATAGTTTTTAATCAATTTCGTATGATAGCATATGTTAAGTTTCCGCACACTTGTTGTTTGATATATTGCTTGAATTGATTAAGTTTTAATTTGGGGGTCTAAACGTTCAAAGGTGTTTTTACACGTTTTTGAACTTTCAATTGGTATCAGAGCAGGTACACTGATATTGGTTTCATTACCATTGTGTGATCCTTGACTCCCTTTTGAGATGGATAGGTCTCAATCCCTAAATGCACCTCCATATTTTGATGGTAGTAATTATGCATTTTGGAAGGTTCGAATGAGAGCTTTTCTGTGTTCTATTGATGAATCCGTTTGGGATGCTGTTGAGATTGGTTGGACCAAACCAGAGGCAGCAAAATCCACATGGGATAAGGCAGCACTTGCTGCATCTAATGCTAACAGTAAAGCACTCAATGCTATTTTCTGTGGTGTGTCTCCAGATGAATTTCACAGGATTTCTCATATTACCGTGGCCAAAGAAGCATGGGAGATTTTGGAAACTACCTATGAAGGCACGAAGAAAGTGAAAGACACCAAGTTACAAATGCTGACCACTCGGTTTGAGGAGCTCAAAATGAGTGAGGATGAGTCTTTTGACTCTTTCTATGGGAAGTTAAATGAAGTGGTTGTCAGCAAGTTCAACTTGGGGGAGAAAACGGAGGACTCGAAGATTGTAAGGAAGATCCTTCGATCATTGCCGGAAAGTTTTCGAGCTAAAGTGACAGCAATTGAAGAGAGCAAGGACCTCGATGACATCAAAGTGCAAGAGCTGGTTGGTTCTCTGCAGACTTATGAGATGTCTTTGCCCAATCAACGGAAGAGTAAATCTCTTGCTCTAAAGACCATTAATGAGAAGGTGGAAGATCAAGACTCATCGGGAGAAGATGTGATTGACAAAGATGTTGCATACCTTGTCAAAAATTTCAAAAAGTTTTTGAAATTCAAAAATAATGGTAAATTTGATGATAAAAGAAAATTCCAAAGTTCTGGAAGGGAGAAAAGGGAATTCAAAAGGAAAGATGGAAAAGAATCCCAACCTACACAAGGTGTCACTTGTTTCGAATGTAACGGGCATGGACACTTCAAGAAGGAATGTCCGAATTACTTGAAATCGAAAGGTAAAGTGTATGCCACAACCTTGAGTGACTCGGATTCGTCTGACTCAGAGTCTGAAGAGAGCTGTGATGGAGAGGGGAACTATTCGGCTTTTATGACTATTGCTCATGTTGAGTCTTCAGATGAGCTGAACCTGCTTGTACGAGACCTTGGAGAACATAGTGATGATGAATCACTAGGACTTATTGAAGAATCGGATGCTGAAGAAGATGGAAGCACAGCAAATCTTCAGGAGAAGTATAACTCACTCTTGGAGAAGTCCCGGGAATACACAAGGGTGGCCAAGGCTGCAGTGAGAAAAATGAAGAAGGCTGAGGAGGACTACAAAAGTCTCCTAATCCGATATAAGGAGGCCAAATGTGAGATAGAAACTCTGAATGGAGAGATGTCCGAAGCTTACACAAAAGTAAGATTTCTTGAGAGTGAGGTTGTGCAAGCAAATGCTAGAGTCGAGAGGGTCACCACCAAGAAGCTAGATGATGTAATCTCATCTCAAAAGGGCTTCTCAGACAAATCCGGATTGGGATATACCGGAGGAGGTAGTTCGTCTGGAAATGTTAGTAAAGGAGTGAAGTTTGTAAAGGCTGAAGCTCCAGTTGTAGCTAACCTTACTGGTGAGAAGCTCGAGGTGGAGGAGAAGAAGAATTTGGTGAACCAACGGATGTTAAATCCTCGCAATCAGTTTGCAGACAGATCTGAATCTCGTGCCAAGTCACGTCCTCGACCACAAAGAGGTCCTAGAGGAACCTATGTGTGCCACTATTGCGGACTTCAAGGGCATACTCGACCGAATTGCCAAAAGTTGAGAGCAAAGAATAGTGCAACTCCTCAAAGGTCAGGAGGACCTAGAAATGATAGGAGAATTTGGGCTGGAGATCAATCTAGAGATCAGAATGGTGATCCCGGAATGATGAACGTGATGAAGATGATTGGTGCATTCACCAACTGCTTGGAGAGCTTCTCACGAAGGTTTGAAAGCCCTAACTCCCGTACCCAATCCTATAAGGAAATCACCCCAAACGCAAGTGACGTGAGGGTGAATAAGGGTACTCATGCATAAGCATTACAACATGTCCATGCATTAATACTTCCTATGCTTTGTGACTATGTTTGTTTGTTTTGCTTGCTATTTTTGCTGTTTTGATTGTTTGCTTGTCTACTTGTGAATTTGTTTAATTTTGTCGTATCAATCTTTTTGTTTATTGTGTCAAAAATCCAAAAAACCACATAAAAATTAGAAAATCAAAAAGCTTGATTGACTTTGTTGAGCTTTTGTCTCAAAACTTGTTTTGCCTTGTACCTTTGTGCTAATGGCTTTGTGCATTTTCGAACATTACTTGTTTTCATGCACGTATATCTCTGTGGGAAAAATCTTGAAATCTTTGTGATTGTTGTAAATAGATCTTCAAACTTGTCATGAATGATTAGTGAATGGTTTTGTTGATCTTGAGACTTGCATAGACTTGTGTCTATATATCTTCCCACTCTTTATTTTTGTTTTGTTAAAAAGAGCTCACCAAATGTAAATCTCCAAATGAAAAGAGATATTGAGCTGCAAAAGCCTATCGCACATTCTAGTATTTGACTAGGAAAAAGGGTAAGCGACCTTATATTGAAATGAATGTTTATTCAAAAAGCCAAAGGCTTATTCCTTAAAGTGAAATATCATATATCACTCTCACAATGAGAGGTGATTGTCTCAAAAAGATCAAAAAGATCAATTGTTTTGATTGATAGTGGAGTCAAATGTAAAGCTCCAAATCATGTTATCAAGTGTATGTGGGAGGTCATATATACATATTTCTATAATTGAGATGGGTCACATGATCTAGTGCTAATTGTGTATGCCTTGGTTGAATTGATCATTGAAGCTTCACATTAGACGAAGGACTATCTCATTGTTGATATCCACACACACAACACACAAGTTTATGTTCAATAAATGCCATATTCATTTGTGTGATTGTACTTGATGAAATGTGTTTTCACATGCTCAATCTTTGTTAATTAAAGCACAAAAAGATTTTTGAGTGTTTTAGGTGTTTTTGGAAAGTATTTTGTTTAAAAAATCTGAAAAATTTCAAAAAGCCAGTTTTGCCCTGTTTTGGCGGCTCAGTCGCGGGTATGTTAAGTCGCGAGCCTCAGTCGCACCTTCGCTGGTCATTTTTGGCGACTTGTTCGCGAGTGGAAGGTCCAGTCGCGAGGTTCACTCAGAGATTTTCGCGGCTCAGCTCGCGACTCACTCGCGGGTAGACCTTCCAGTCGCGAAAAACACTTAGAAAAATTTTCAAAAATTTTGTTCTTGAGTGCTTTGGCGGCTTGAGTTGGCGACTGTGTGGCGACTTAATCCAGTCGCGAAATTCGCGTGTTTGGCAGAAATAGGAGCAGTTTTAAAACTTGTTTCAGTTTTTCCCTCGAATATTTGTGTCTGTTCATCTTCTCCCTCCCAACCACTCCGCGCTCCCATTTCCAATCTCCATTGTTGCATTTGTGTAGCTCAAAATCTTCAAGTCATAGGTATGGGTTTTCAGTTCTGCACTCTTTTCTACTTGATTTTGTGCTTTTCCCTTTGATCTTTCGCATATATTTGTAATTTAGAAATGGGTTTGTGTTTCGGTTTTTGCTCCTTGATTCATGCTTAGATTGCGAATGCTACTGCTAGGATATGATTTGTTCTTAGTTGTTTCACTATTACTCTTCGTTCTGTGCTTAGCTATGTGCTTCTTTGATTTTCACTGATCTTTGAGCTGTTGAGTTATTTCAATTTTTGTTGGGGTTGTGAGTTTAATGTGCTAAATATGCCTGCTCTTTTGTGTTAATCTTTTGGGAGCATATGTGTGCTTCACTATACTGTTTATGTGTCATATCATTTTCCAGTTTTTGTCTCATTGACATATAACTGCCTTTAAGTTAGTTTCTATATCTGATGCTGTTATGTGTATTTCCTATCTTAGGCTTGCTTTTCCATGTGATTGATCTAAGTAGCCTGTGTTTAAATGCTTCAAGTTCAGTTGTATGGATGATATCTCTTTGATAATTACATGAGACTAATTTGTTCTACACGTATATTGCTCTGTATTGTTGTGGCCTTTTCTGATTGTTCACAGATGGCTCCCTCACCTCCTAAGAAGAAAACTACTGCGAAGAAGGCTGACAAAAGGTTGAAAATGGATTCTAAGCTTTTTAGGTCAGTTCATCACTTTGAGAGATATAGGGATAACTTCTTGAGTGCAGGAATCATTCAAGAAAGATTTGTTGATTTGGAGGATTTAAGACAAACCTTTATCCCCAGTTGTTTTGAAGGTAGAGGATGGGAAAAACTTCTGAGTGATTTCCCTGTAATTTGTGAACCCCTGATTAGGGAATTTTACTCAAATGCTGTGATAAAGGAGAATGAGTTAAGCTGCTGGGTTAGAGGGAAAGAATTCATTTTAGATGCTCATGTCATAGATGAGGCACTAGGACTTGAAGGATTAGATGATGAGGAGTTTATCAACTACAAGGATAGGAGTGTATCCATTGAAACAGTTCAACAAAGGTTAGGTGGGCAGAGAGAAGGAAAATGTTTGAATACCACTGCCTTTCCAGTGGACTTGAGGTGTCTAACAATCATCATGATGTTTAACCTCTATCCCATTAAGAAGTTGACTACCATCAATTGTGCTAGAGCAATCTTTCTGATGGATCTCAAAGAAAAGAACTTCATAGACATAAGTTCCCACATATATGACATCATTGTGGATGAGACAAGAACAACCTCTAGGCCAAAACTGATCTTTCCCAGTTTGCTAATGAGGATTTTTAGAAGGAAGGGTGTTCCTATCCCACAAGACATCAGTCCCATGTCCACACCTTCAGCAATTAACAGGCTTACCTGCAAAAGGATAAGTGTTAGACTTCCAGGAGAAGAAGATGAAGGTGATGAAGGAGAAGGTGTCCCAATGGAGACTGAAGCAGAGGCAGCAGGGCATCCATCAACCTCAACACCCAGGAGGAGTGGCAAAAGACCCAGAGCATCAACTTCTTCAGATACTCCTCCAGATGCTTTCCAAATCATTCTGGAAAGACTTGATGGGATCAGAGAAGTCCAGACTGAGCACTCTGAGAGGATGAAAGCTATGCAGGATCAGATTGATGTTTTGTCTGCAAAACTTGACAGCTTCACCACTCACCCTGAACACTGACCATTTGGCCATTCCTGACAAAAAGGGGGAGATGTTTCTGTTGATGATCGACTGAGAAGCAGAAGAGCAGCCCTTAAGGGGGAGTAATGTGTTGAGGGGGAGTCATGTCAAACTCTAAAACTTTGTTTATATATTTATGTTTTAAGTACTTTTAGTGGTTTTATGGGTTTGATACACTATGTTTTTGGTGTATTGTTTCTAACTCTTAACTTATACTCTTGGTTTAAAGTTTAATATATTTTGATGATGTTATTCAGGTTGTTTGTGTTTGTACCCATGTGCTTTTGTAAGCTTTTAGGGTTTATGTCTTTTGCATAGTTTGTAGGCTTTATGGTATGTACCTTGCCTAGTGCAGCCTTTATGCTATGTTGAAATCAGTACTTTAATCTAAATGGTATGCATTTTGGTTTATGTACTGTCACTCTTGTGCCCTTGTAGGATTGTTCCTAGATGCATATGCCTTGTGTGATATGCATTGGTTGAGTGTTGAGCATACAAGTGTCTTGCCTTGTGCATGTCAACTTGTATGTCCTTGTGTTCATTCCAAGTGTGAATGAGCACTGTGATCACTACATTGTGGTGTTCACTTGGTTGATCAAGCCATGGTTTGTTTCATAACTCCATCTTTGCTTAATCACATATTGCCTGGTTCATATGCATTTTATAATTTTCTGCTTACAATGATCATGGTGTATTGTTGTGTTTCAGGAGTATTATGTTCATATGATTCAAATGCTTCACAGCTTCTAGAGTTAGGTGTGAGTGAGTTTTGTTCAACTGTTCCCAACTCACAAATTAAGTCTAGAGTCTGTTTTAGGGTTTTGTCACGGAATAGCCAAAGGGGGAGATTGTAAGGTTGAATTTATTCAACCATCTAATTGGCTTTATTCCGTGCCAAATTTGCTTGTAATTCAGCATTTAGTAACCCTGTATTTAGGTGGGTTTGATGTAAGGGTAGTGAGTGAGATAGAGTGAAGTTTGCTCAAGAGTGTGCAAGAAAACAGAGTCTCGCGGCTGGGTCTCGCGGGTGACTCGCGGCTTCAAGCCGCCAGAAGCAACCTCACGTGCCAAGCATGCTGGAAGGTGAACAGTCTACTAGCTGGAGCACTACAGGACAAAACAGGACAACTGGCCATACGGTTATCTCGCGACTGGATCTCGCGACTTAGTCAAGCCGCGAGGTCAAGCCGCGAGCCACCCCTGTTTTGTAGAATTATGACGTTTCACATTCCTCTCTACTCCAGTATAAATACCCCTATTACCCACGATTGAAAGAGAGCTTCCAGAGAGAATTTTGAGAGAGAAACCTTAAAGAAAAACCAGATTGTTTCACCCACAATCTCTACCTTAGAATCTCTTCAAATTCCTCAACTCTCTTCCTCTCCATTGTCAAATCCTTGAGAGGCATTATACCAAACCTGGTTCTCACCATCATCATCACTGTGAGACAGTTGTTTGGATTTCTGGGAAGCAGTTAGGAAGGAGCCAATCTTCATTGGTTGATGCTACGGTCTAGTAGCGGAATCCGGGAAGCTAGAAAAGAAAAAGGTTCGGCGCAACCTCGTTGGAGCAAGAAGCTTGGAGGGCTTAGGTGCACTGGGTAGATTAGGCTTGGAGGGTCTATTGCTGTCCTTGTATCCCAACTATATTTTCAAGTGGATTGATTACCGCTTGGAGGGCGGCGGAGAGGTTTTTCGCCGAGGGCTTCAGTTTCCTCTTCGATAACACATCGCGTGTTGTCTTTGTATTTGCATCTTCCTTCCTCTCTATCTTTGCCTTTTATTTATCTGCTGTGGATTTTATTCTGTTATGGCTTAGATAGTTTTTAATCAATTTCGTATGATAGCATATGTTAAGTTTCCGCACACTTGTTGTTTGACATATTGCTTGAATTGATTAAGTTTTAATTTGGGGGTCTAAACGTTCAAAGGTGTTTTTACACGTTTTTGAACTTTCAGGTATAATGAAGTTTAAGGCTATAATAAATTTCTTTCTTCTTCTTCTTCTTCTTTTCGAGAACTTCTATGAGAACTTTCATGAGAGGTTCTTAAGCAATAAAAAACTCTCACTTTTTTATCTTTGTTATGTGAACTTCTATGTTGTTGTGAAATTGTTGACATTGTAATTTCATTGAGCCATTTGATTGGCGTGTTGTTCCTCCACTTTGTGTTCTTGAAGTTCATAAGTAATGAAAAACCCTAGCTTTTTGATTCTTGTTATATTTGTTTTTGCCTAAAAATGTGTTTTTTTAATGGTAAACGGAGAGGTGGGTTATGGAAGGCTAACGGGACTAATTTCAGGTGGGCAAAGTGTAAAGTTTTAAACCACGGATAGGTAATGTGAAAACGGCCTAAACCCCAGGTGGGTTTGCTGTAATTATCCCCTTTATATTTTATCCATTTACTGTGCTGACCACACGGTTTAAAAATAAAACACATATGAGGCCTTAAAATTTGTCCACACGTTTTTCTCTTCTTATATTGTTATTGTTTTTTGAATATCTCCCATGCTTTTCTTTTTTTTTTTTTTCAATTGATTTGGTTATGAACTAAGAAATATGAGTTAGTTTCGGCTATTTTGGTTGGTTAGGTTAGTTTTGTATTGTTCCTTCCTAGCGAGGATGGCTTTAGGCTTGGCATTTTGTATAGTGATGTAGATTGAATCAGATCTGATACAATTGATTTTGTTAAAATGAGAGAATACTATGCATATCGATTGATTCAACAATTTAATATAGATGCACCTATGCAAAAAAAATTGCAGTGGTGTTGGTGGTGAATATGATTTTAGCATGGCATAATTTAAGTTCATTATTATTGTGGGTCATTGTCATATTTCCAAATGCCATTGTATGAAATGTTGGTACTTTTTTGTAATAATGTTAAGATATGTTCATGTCTTACATGCTTTTGGTTATGATGGTAAAAACTAAAAAATAAAAAGTTAGGCAATTAGATGTAGATATGAAGCCCAGCCTAGCCCAGCCAAGCCATACGACATACTGCCTAATAAAATTTAATTTTCATTGAAAAAACGCACGTTGTATTAACCATATGATTGATTTCAATTGGAAAATCGAAAGTACAACATATAAGAACATCTTTGATCTCACCAGACTACTTAGGGTGCAACTTGGTGGAACCCAAACTAAGCAAAATATAAAATTATGTCATGGGTGTAGAAAATACAAATCATAAACAAAAAGTGTTGATAGGCCTCACTTGCCATAAAGTTTCAGTCTCATACATTCTAAATTATTCTTACTCAGATGTTCACAATCATAGCCTTTGATGGGATAGTGAAAAATTAGTCCAACTCCAGTTCGTCCATAAGGATCGTCCAGAGCCAATAGAGCAAGCAAGATCAGGAATCACCCAAGGACAAGGAAAGATGTTCATGAACGATACGATAATATCGCTTATGAACAAAGAGATCTCCCATGGATGATAACTAGGTCGTCCGTGGTGGTTGTCCATGGACGATGATCAGATGTCCAGGGATGACCAAATCGTCCATGCAATGGACGAACGAACGCACAACACTTGGGAAAATTTCAAATACTTTGGAGCAGTTATTAAATCCATAATTATCGCCATGAGTTCCTCAAATAAATTAACTTCCGTTAATGGTTACAACTTCTATAGCCATTGAGGAAGTTATGTCTAGACTCATTGGCTTCCACAAATCCTGGGGAAGTTATTGGGTGAATAACCATCTCCAGGGTCTCTATATAAAGGGCCGGTCTGAACCAAACGAGGGTAAGAACATTCTGAGACTTGACTGCCAAAAAGTTGAACTCCTTTCCTGCGAAAGACTAACTTTGCCATTGGAGGGTGTTTGGCCGGTCAACCTTGGTCCCTTTTGATTGCGTTTTCACTTTTGTAGGCCTTCCATAGTCACCAGTAGCCCACCGAAGCCGGAGTGTTCAACCTACTGATTCTAAAGGATATCAGCCTTCATTTCGGATCTCAAGTATGCTCCAAGTATTTGTTTTCATTTATTCAGAATATCTTGCCAGGGCAAATTTTTTCTCCTCAATGCCTAATTTTGATATGCACCTATGTATATCGATTGCAGTTGTGTTGGTGAATATGAGTTTAAAAATGTTCCCGCGCATTGCACAGGTTAAACACTAGTCTATATATATATAAAATCGAAGCCTTTGAAGCTCCCACAATTTTTCACGTCAGCACAATATTTAAAAAATAAATCATTATTATTTTTTTAAAATAAAATTATTTTTGTTTAATAAAGAGTAGAACTCTATCTCTCTAACCAGTCTGATTTAAATTCAAACTCATCATCTATATATATATATATATATATATATATCTATATAAAACCGAAGCTTTTGAAACTCCCACAGTTTTCCACGTCAGTATTTATTTATTTATTCTATTTTTTATATATTTATTTTTTTTCCAATCTTTTATGCGACTAACTCTCTTTAACCTATACGCATTCTTAAAACCCAAAACCTTAACCTTTGACCCCTCTCTCTCTCTCCGCTTTGTCTTGGGTCCTGCTGCCATTTCTCCTTTCTCTCTTTATTCCTCAAACCTCTCTCTTACAAGCTATCCTCATTCACTCATTCGCTCTTGCTTTGCTCGCTCTTCATCGATTTTAGCATATTTTTAGGTAATCTATACGATTTCACATTGGATCTGAAATTTTCTGCTTTTTTTCATTAAAAAAATATACAGATTGCATTAGATGGTTGAATTAGAACTTTGTTTCAGAAAAAAAGGGTTTGTTTTCTTCTTCTTCAATTTCTTCTTTTTTGAGATTTTCGATCAAAATCACATAAAGTTGAGGAAATACTCAAATGGTTTCCAATGGCTATCCATGATGTTACAAGCGAAGGAAAAAATATATTACTTTTGGCAGTGGAGAGCAGACAACCCTAGGTATATCAGCTATTGCTTGAAAGCAGGTTACACAAAGATACAATGCTTCAAAAATTGGATGATAAAGGGAATAGTGCATTGCATCTTGCAGCCAAGCTAGGAAAGAATAAGTCTTGCTGGTTAATTCCAGGGGCAGCATTACAAATGCAATGGGAACTCAAGTGGCATGAGGTATGAACTCAAAGCCAACTTGACCTTGATTTTTAGCAAATAGCTTAACAATGCATTTACAAGCTTACCTGGAATAGCACGTGTTAGAAAATAATGTTGGCGTGCTACTACAGATTAGTCTGTTAGTGGACAAATCACTTCCTCTAATATAAATTAAAAGTAAAGATCTTTACGTATATGCAATTCTACACATATTTGTGTAATATCAAGGTGGTGGAGGTGTTCAATATGTGTCGGTCAGTTTATACTTTATAAGTCATGGCTTTCAATTAATTGAAGCACACTGTCAACATCTTTTCTCTATGTGTTGGACTAGAAATTTAACTAGGGTTTTGTAAATTTTGTTCTGTTACTGATCAGCTTGATTCTAATTTGATCATTTTTTTTTGTTAGAATTTTTTTGATGAATCGTTTGATCTTCAGTACTCATTTGATCTGTTGAGTTGATTTTGCTTTTGAATCCATTTGATCTGTATGTATATCTATGTTCTATTTGTGTGTATATGTGTACATACTATGAATGTATTTAAGCTACGCTAAAATTAATGCTACGTGTTTCATATTGTTCTGTCAGTTTTGTATTCTGTGACTAGGTTTCTGTATTTGTGTGGTTGGCTTCAATGTTTTGCTTAATGAAATGATTTGATATTTCTTGAACTCTGTTTTTAGTTTTTAACTGCCTTGATTTAAAGTTTTGAGAACTTTTGATTTGTTCACTTGATTGTGGTTTACTTTTATGCCAAAATGAGTTGTGCTTAGAAAAGATGTATTTTCTTTTAGGGGAAACGGAGATTCTAATGTAAAGTTCACATCGTTTGTAAATCTCTGTAAGTTGAAAAATTATAATTTGATTCAAAAAATTATTTGCTAAGATGTAGAAGAATGGTAATAATTTGAAATACTTTACGGGAAGTCTCAAACTTGACCGCAGGGTAGGGTGTTTCTAAATAATGTCATTGGAAGAACCAATGTGGATTCTCTTTGAAAAAAATAGAAATAAATTCATATGGTGTGTAATTGCATGGAACTTGCTATTTAAGTGAGTTTCTATTTTAATTTGTTTTAATAGTTGGGAGTTAAATTCAATTTCGTTTTAATATTACTATTTTTGATTGAAAAGGCAGAAATTTTATTACTATCAAAAAGAAAGTTTGAAAAGTATAACATGGGAATGATC
This sequence comes from Quercus engelmannii, assembly GCA_029955605.1. NCBI lineage: Eukaryota > Viridiplantae > Streptophyta > Magnoliopsida > Fagales > Fagaceae > Quercus > Quercus engelmannii. The sequence goes on from JARPSG010000002.1 coordinate 5,656,761, forward strand.
CAAACCAACGCAGTGGCTTAGGTTCTAGGAAAAAAAATATACAGGGAAATAGATAGTATGACCATGTCAACCAGTGGTTAGATGAACTCCAATATACATATATTTATATATTTTGTTTATATTCATATTTTTGATTGAAAGTTGAATCTCAGGTTTGTGTTTTTCTATCAAATTGAGATAGATGACTACTTCTTTAGTACTTTCCACTCTTCTGACAATGGGCTCTTCCTCCTCATATAAACGGATAGTGAGTAGGCAATTTTTACATTTAAGTATAATATGATTAGGCACTTACACTATTGCGCATTTTGAGTTTAATAGAAATTCTTACTCTCCCATCCCATATACCAATTTTACAGTTTATTTATTTTGTTATTAAATTGTTTGCTTTCTTACAAATAAACAATACTGGATATGATATTGATAGTTTGCTATTTCAGTAAAGCACTGATTCATAGCTTTCATATATATGAATGCATGCTAATTATTGGATTAAATCTTAAATAATTGTTGATGCATTTGTGTCACTTGGATTGAAGGTTTAGAAAAGAATATTTTCATGGTATGACTTCTTTGGGTGTATATTTTAAATTTTTGAACAGATAATCATACTGACAGATTAATAAGAATATGTTAGTAAGTGCATTTTTCCATAGAGGATGTATTATGTATATTGGAAGCTTCAAGGAGGCTGAAAATAACTATGAATGAATCATTACAATTCCATTAGTCAATTTGTGTTTACAAGTCGATACATTTTTCAGGTGTTTGAGAAAATTATGATCTATGATGTGCATGAAATATATACAATAAAGTACTTACATATCTACATATTTAGCCTTACTTTTATGTTATTTTGTGATTGATTATATAATATCTTTCTGTTGCAGGTAACAAGGGCTTTACATGCAAAGTGGGGCTAGGCCAATTGAATCAAGCCAACTTACATTCAGCCAGGTATGAATTCAAGAAAAGACCAACCCAATTAAATTTAAGTCCAATTGGAGTAAGGAATCAAAGGAAATTTGCGCCAAATCCAAGTCCAATTCGGATTAGGATTCCAGACTGCACATCAGTTAGTATTTTTGGCATAACTTTTGGCTCAGATGTCCAATCGATATGATTCAAGTTGGGCTGGAACGATAGCTTAAAGGGCTACAACTTTGTTGTTCACCAAAAGTCCAAATTCTGAAGTTAAATGGCCCAAAATAGTCGGTTAACTGAAGCCTAAAAATCTGGGATTTTCTCCAAACGGGAATTCAACTTGTAATAGAATTCCTTAACCTATTTAAAGGCTCTTTAGGGCAAAATTCAGGGGGGCTGAGGCTAGTGCTAGGGCTGGGGGCTGTACATAGAGAGTGCAGCTACTTCTTTGGTTTTCTTCCATGAAAGTTAGTTTTATTTTATTTGTCTAGTTTAATGTTTAGTATTTTATTTTTGTGTTTTCTTTCAATTACTATGAGTAGCTAAATTTATAATTAGGGTTGAGGATGAAACCTTGTTAAGGATTATCAGTAATATTTATGTGATTTGATTTTTCCCACAATATTTGTTCTTTAATGATTTAAATTGTTCTTACTTCATATCAATTGACTAAGATGAGATTCTAGATATGAGTTCAATCATGTTTTTCTCATGATTTAGGATTTGTCTTAATTAATTGAATGCTTGGTTTATTAATTCTTGATTATAAAATTAGATATCTCTTGTGATTTTTCTGTCAATGGATACAACTTATGATTTGATTTTTAGAATTGGATATATCTTGTGATTTGTTTGGCTATGGATACAATTGATGGTTTGGTTTTATACTTAGGAAGCGAAGAAGAATATGCTTTAGATTTTTAAACATAAGTTTTAATGATGATATTTTCCATGATAGCAAGATTGACTTCTAGATTATCATGTAGTGAGTTGGGAAAAATTAATAATCATAAATATATGCTGATATGACTTACAAGGCGGATTCCAAAACCTTAATTCTTTTCCCTTGATTGTTTACATCTTTTCATTGCTTTATATATTTTGCTTAGTTTAACTATATGCTTAATTTTATTATTTGCTTAGTTTATTTTATTGTAACCAACCAATTTTTATTTAAACTAGATTAGGATTAATTTGGTTAAGGTTTAATTAATTTTCCTACGTTCATACAAATCCCTGTGGGTTCGACCTCGTTCTTGTCCAACTATACTTCGGTACAGTTCGTACACTTGCGAGTATTTTAAAATTTCACAACAAGTTTTTGGCACCGTTGCCGGGGACTTGGTTAGGAAAATAAATTAGGTCTTAATCGAATTTTTCCTTCTACTAGTTGTAGTTAAAATTTATTTATTTTTTAAATAAAAAAAACAAAAAAAAATTATTTCTTTGTTCTTGGTGTTTGAGAACTTGGATACGTGATAAAGAAAATCGTCTTGTTAGTTTTGATTATCCATCCATAATGGGAGAAATAGGAGATGATTCAAAAACTCTTAGGGAGTTGTTCTCACCCATAACCACCAACCTTCCATCTTGCATAGTATTGCCTGTAACCACTGCTGCACATTTTGAGTTGAAGCCACAGATAATCCACCCTCTTCCTACTTTTCATGGATTGGATAGAGAAGGTTCTTATATGCATGCAAAGGATTTTCTTGAGTAAGTTTCAGAATTTCACTAATGACTCTGTTTGCTTGCGTTTATTCCCTTTTTCCTTGAAGGATAAGGCAAAAGCATGGCTTAATTCTTTGTCACCTGGATCTATCACTTCATGGGAACTGTTGGTCACAAAATTCTTCTCTAAATTTTTCCCAATGGCCAAGACCAATGCTTTGAGGAGAGAAATTGCAGATTTTTATCAGGATGAACAAGAGAAATTTTATGAGAGTTGGGAGAGATTTAAGGACTTGATCTTAAAGTGTCCTCATCATGGTTTTGAAACATGGAGACTAGTACAATATTTTTATAATGGTTTGACTCAAACAAATCGTAACATGATTGAGTCCCTAAATGGTGGTGGATTTTTGAGTCTTAGGGATGATGAGGCATACAAATTTCTTGAGAATCTATCAAAAAGCTCACAACAATGGGATTTTTCCAATCGTAGAGAGAGATCTGCCCCTACAATTAAGAAAGGAGGATTGTATGAAGCCAGTGAAGATTTAGACATAAAGGCTAGGTTGGAAAATCTCACTCGTAAGGTTGAAGCTTTAGCTTTAGGTAGAGGGATGAATTTTGTCAATAAAGTTCAAAGTAAAACATGCTCTATTTGTGCAAGTCCTATGCATACAACACAAATGTGTCCTTTTATAGCTGGTTACCCTGATTTTTATACTGAGTAAGCAAATGTACTAAATAATTTTGGAAAACCACTTGCTAATCCATTTTCGGAGACATACAATCCAAATTAGCAAAATCATCCTAATCTCTCTTGGAGGCAGAACCATTCCCCCACAAACATAGGTGGATAACAAGTGCATCAACAAAGTCAATTTCGTCCACCTAATCAAGCATTTCCTCCCATTCCTCAATCAACTCCTCAGTTTATGGCACCACCAAGACCACAATCATCTTTGGAGGAGTCTCTCAAAACTTTCATGCAATCAGCAAGCCAAGCCATTCAAGAAATAAAAAGTTCCACCCATTTGAATACTCAAGCTATTTCAAAGTTGGAAAATCAAGTTGGCCAGTTAGCAACCCAAGTTGGAGAAAGGGAAAAAGGAAAGTTTCCTAGTCAACCTATACCTAACCCAAAAGGACAGTATGCCATCAATGGTTCTTCTAGTTCTACTCATGGACAAGAACATGTTCAGTCTATTACTACCCTTAGGTCTGGTAAGCAAGTTGATAATCAAGTGAAAATGCCAGAAGTAGAGGATGATGAAAATATTGTGTTAAAGGAAAAAGGAACTCATAGTTTACATGATGATCATAGAGAAAAGAAGGATAACCCACCCGCCACTCCAATTTAGGATCTTAATTCCCCCCTTGATAAGAGGTTTGTTCCTAAAACTCCATTTCCTCAAAGGTTAATTAGTCCTTACAAAAGTGCACAATTTAGAGACATTTTAGAGGTTTTTAAGCAAGTGCAAATAAACATTTCATTTCTTGATGCAATTCAGCAAGTTCCTGCTTATGCCAAATTTCTAAAAGATCTTGTGACAATGAAGAGAAAGACAAATGTCCCTAAAAAGACATTTTTGACAGAGCAAGTTAGTTCAATCATTCAGAATAAATATCCAGTGAAATGTAAGGACCCTGGATCTCCTACAATTTCATGCAAGATTGGGGATCATCTCATTGAGCGAGCTTTGCTAGATTTGGGGGCAAGTGTGAACCTATTGCCATATTCAGTATACTTATAGCTAGGTTTGGGGGATTTAAAACCAACAACCATGACACTTCAATTAGCTGATAGGTCTGTGAAAATCCCTAGAGGTATTATTGAGGATGTGTTGATTAAGGTGGATGCATTTTATTTTCCTGTTGATTTTGTTGTGTTAGACACTGAACCTACTCTAAATGCCAATACACAAATCCATGTCATTTTGGGTCACCCTTTCTTAGCCACATCCAATGCTTTAATCAATTGTCGGAGTGGTGTAATGAAGATTTCATTTGGAAATATGACTATTGAGCTTAATATCTTCCATATAAGTAAACGAGTGCTAGACAATGAGCATATTTGTGAGGTTGACATGATTGAGAGTCTAGTCCATGATACTTTCCTACAATCGAGTTATAAGGATCCTCTAGAGGCTTGCTTAAATCTTTTTGGTTGCAATTTTGATGTTGAACACTCAATTAAAGAGGTCGATGCATTGTTAGATTCTGCTCCTCTCTTAAGTACTAATAGTTGCCAACCAAAAGTGATCCCTCTTCCACTTTCTTCATCCCTATCCCCATCTATTGTAGAACCACCAAAGTTGGAGTTGAAACCATTACCTGACACACTTAAATATGCCTTTTTAGGTTCTTCTGAGACCTTACCTGTCATTATAGCTTCAAATTTGGATGACCTTAGGGAATGCCAATTGATAAGTGTACTTCAAGAGCATAAGGAAGCTATAGGTTGGTCAATTACTGATATCAAGGGTATTAGTCCATCTATGGTTATGCATAGAATTCACTTGGAAGAGAATGCTAAAACTTCACGTGAACCGCAGAGACGTCTAAACGCTATTATGCAAGAGGTAGTGAGAGCTGAATTTTTGAAGCTTTTGGATGTGGGTATTATTTACCCAATTTCTTATAGTAATTGGGTGAGTCCAGTTCAAGTGGTACCAAAGAAATATGGCATAACAATTGTTAAGAATGAGGATGATTAGTTAGTCCCAACTCGTGTGCAAACAGGATGGAGAGTATGCATTGATTACCGTAAGTTAAATGCCATGACAAGAAAAGATCATTTTCCTCTTCCGTTTATAGACCAAATGTTGGAAAGGTTAGCTGGTCATGCTTGTTATGGTTTTCTTGATGGATATTCTGGATATAATCAAATTCCCATTGCACCAGAAGATCAAGAAAAGACTACCTTCATATGCCCCTTTGGGACATTTGCCTACCGTCGCATGCCGTTTGGTTTATGTAATGCTCCTAGTACATTTCAGAGGTGCATGATTAGTATTTTTTCTAATATGGTGGGACGATTTTTGGAGGTATTTATGGATGACTTTTCAGTATTTGGATCCACTTTTGAAGAATGCTTACATCACCTATCCTTAGTGTTAGTGCGGTGTAAGGAGAAGAATCTTGTTCTTAATTGGGAGAAATGTCATTTTATGGTGAGAAAGGGAATTGTTCTTGGCCATGTCATATCAAAAAGTGGTATTGAGGTTGATAAGGCCAAAATAGATTTGATTCTAATCTTCCACCTCCTCGATCTGTTAAGGAAATTAGATCATTTTTGGGTCATGCAGGATTCTATCGAAGGTTCATCAAGGATTTTAGTAAAATCTCAAGGCCATTATGCAACTTACTTGCCAAAGATGCTCCATTTGTGTTTGATGATGAGTGTCTCCATGCATTTAAGAGACTAAAAACTAAGTTAAGTTCTGCACCTATCATTCAACCACCTGATAGGAAAGTGCCTTTTGAGATTATGTGTGATGCCTCTGATTATGCAATTGGTGTTGTTTTAGGACAGTGGGTTGGAAAGGTTCCCCATGTGATTTATTATGCTAGTAAGACTCTAAATGATGCTCAAATGAATTACTCTACAACAGAAAAGGAGTTGTTAGCAATTGTTTTTGCCTTGGATAAATTTCGGTCCTATTTGTTGGGGTCTAAGGTCTTAATTTATTCAGATCATGCTGCACTGAAATATCTTTTCTCCAAAAAAGATACTAAAGCTCTACTTATCCGATGGATTTTATTGTTACAAGAATTTGATCTTGAGATTCAAGACAAGAAGGGAATCGAAAATGTAGTAGCTAACCATTTGTCTAGAGTAATCGTTGAGCACACTGATGATAGTTTACCTATTCTTGAATCTTTCCCTGATGAGCAGTTGTTGCATGTATCCCAAAGACCTTGGTATGCTGATATTGCAAACTATCTTCTCACTAATCGAATGCCTTCGCGTTGGACTAAACAAGATAGGTCTAAATTTCTGGCTGAGGTTAAGTATTTCTTTTGGGATGATCCATACTTGTTTAACTACTGTTCTGATCAAATAATTAGAAAATGCATATCTGAGAGTGACCAATAAAATGTTATATCTTTCTATCATGATCATGCTTGTGGAGGCCACTTTAGTTCCAGAAAGACTACTGCCAAGATTTTGCAATGTGGATTTTATTAGCCTTCCATTTTTCGTGATTCCCCTACATATTGTTCAGCCTATGAGAGATGCCAAAAGTTGGGGAGTATTGGAAAAAGAAATATGATGCCATTGAACCCTATTTTGATTGTTGAGGTATTTGATGTTTGGGGTATTGATTTCATGGGTCCTTTTCCTAATTCTTTTGGTAACTTATACATCCTTGTTGCTGTTGATTATGTTTCTATGTGGGTTGAAGCCATTGCATGTAGAACTAATGATCATAAGGTTGTAGTCAAGTTTTTGAGAGAGAATGTGTTTGCACGGTTTGGTACACCACGTGCCATTATTAGTGATGGAGGAAAGCACTTTTACAATAGAGTTTTTAAGCAACTAATGAAGAAATATGGCATCACTCATAAGGTTTTAACACCTTATCACCCACAGACAAGTGGTCAAGTGGAGATATCTAATAGGGAAATCAAGAGAATATTGGAGAAAACAGTTAACCCTACTCGGAAAGATTGGTCTTTAAGACTCAATGATGCATTGTGGGCATACCGTACAGCATTTAAGACTCCCATTGGAATGTCTCCCTATCGAATTGTGTATGGTAAGGCTTGTCACCTCCCTGTTGAGTTAGAGCATAGAGCTTATTGGGCTATTAAGCGGTTGAATTTTGATCTTAACAAAGCAAGTGCTGAAAGGAAACTCCAAATCAATGAGTTGGAGGAAATTTGCAATGATGCATACAATTGTGCCAAATCATATAAGGATCGAATGAAAAGGGTTCATGATAAAAACATCTTGAGAAAATCATTTGAACCTGGTCAGAAAGTTCTTCTTTATAATTCTCGTTTGCATCTCTTCCCAGGTAAGTTACGATCTCAATGGACTGGTCCATTCATAGTTCGCACTGTTTATCCCCATGGTGATATTGAGATTGAGAATCCTAAAAATGGTGATCTGTTTAAAGTTAATGGCCAACGTTTGAAACCATTTTTAGTACTTCAGCCTCCAGAAGTTGAAGAAGTCCTCTTGGATGATCCTGTTTATCAGGATTGATCCCAGTTGTGTTTATCAGGTTTGCATTTTTTTTTCTTTTCTTTCTTCTTTTCTTTTCTTCTTTTTTATTTTCTGCTTCTAGATTAGACTTTGTGTTTATTTTCTTGTTTAGTTGTATTTTCTTTTGTTCTAGCTGATATTTGACAGAAATTAAAATTTATAACAATCAGCTTGATTAAGGTACGTCTCCTCCTTCTCCTTAACTTAATTTTCCTACTTGATTTTCTCATGTTGCATATTCATATTTTGCTCTCTTTTCATTCAAGACATATATTTGAGAGTATCATTTTTAACATTGAGGACAATGTTTGGTTTAGGTTTGGGCGGGATTTATATAGATTTCTATCTTTTGGTTTTGTTTTGTTTAGTTGTGTTAAAAAAAAATAAAAAACCCAAAAAAAAACAAAAAAACAAAAAACTTTTGCCTAGCTTGAGGTTTATGTTGTGAGTTCATTATACTACTCTTGCTTAAAGAATTTCATTGCTTTCATGCTCAATTCATTGCACATGCACGTAGCCACTCAAACACAACTTGTTGAAGGATAAAAATGATTAGAAAATCTTGATGATAACAATGTGGAGACTATAACCCTTGTGAGTTTTGAGCCAGTCATTATTTTTGGAGGGTTATTTATTGTTTCTAATCTTAAAGTTCATTTGGAAGTGCGTAGCATGTTTCCCTTGTTGTAGTCTCATTGTTCTTTCTTTTGGCCAAGCAAAAAAAAATGATTTTATGCACACTTGAATCTTTTGAAGTCATTGATATTGAATGAACTATACTAGTCTTTCAGAGATGAGATTAGGCCATTTTTGTCTACTTTGAGCCATATATGTGTTTTTCTTTTTCTTTTTTGATACATTATCGCTAGTCACCCTGTTAAGCCTTTTAATTCGCCTTTCTTTCTTAAAGCCCTTATCCACAATGTTTCAAGAAGGAATTTGATCAGTTTGTTTCAATGAGGTGGTTTGTGTGAGAATTCAAAGAAGAAAAAAAATTCAAAAAAATAAAATAAAAAGAAAAGTGTCAAAAGGAAGAAAATAAAAAGAGTTCTCATCGAATTTTGAGAAGTGAAATGTATGGAAGAAGTACTGCTTTGAAGAAGAAGAGTTAAAAAAAAAAAAAAAAAAAAATTTGTTGAATGGAAATTCCAAAAAGAGTTGACATTCCGACAAATCTTGAAAACACTTCTTATTATTTACCTTCACCCATTTTTATTTCATTCCCTTTGCTTTTACCTTACATTACATCCTAATAAAGTCCTTATTTGATCTTGAAGATTGTGTAGTTCAGATATTGATATGACTGAGAAGAAAAAGGTGTGGTATGAATATTTTTGGCATCCTTTCATGAGACTACTTATTCTTTCTTGATTAAGCGTTTTTCTTGTGATTTATATGTGAGGTATTTGATTTTGTTTACATTATTCTGCTCACATATGTTGTTGAGATTGTTACACCCCATTTCAGAGTGATTTCATTTGCTGAGTGATAACACCGGAAAGATTTGAGTTGAAGCATACGTTCAAATAGAGATTCGAGTCAAGTTTATTCTAAAACTAAGAGTATGTTTGGGTTGGCTACCACTTTTCACTCACATTGAGTTTTGATGGCATGAGAAATTTCTTTAGCATTTATAGTGTTTTTGAACTTGAACTAATCCTCTTTGCAAAAGGCAATTGAAAAAAAAATGATGAATTTCTTTGTTTTGTTTAGTTATTTATTTATTTGTTTTTTTTAGTATTCATTCTCAGAATTTTGTGGGTAAATTCCCTGCAAACCCTCATGAGACTACAACTCGTCCATTAGTGTAAGCTAGGGGTTTAAAGGCTTGTTGCATACGCTAAATGCAATCGAAAATTCCAGCGAAAGTAGATTAGTTAGGATTTCCTTTTTCTTTGTTTTTAACTACTTTGTTTTGTTTTACTCTTTACCTGTTTTGCTCGAGGACTAGCAAAATGTAGGTTTGGGGATATTTGATGTGCATGAAATATATACAGTAAAGTACTCACATATCTACATATTTAGCCTTACTTTTATGTTATTTTGAGACTGATTATATAATATCTTTGTGTTGTAGGTAACAAGGGCTTTACATGCAAAGTGGGGCTAGGCCAATTGAATCAAGCCAACTTACATTCAGCCAGGCATGAATTCAAGAAAAGACCAACCCAATTAAATTTAAGTCCAATTGGAGTAAGGAATCAAAGGAAATTTGCACCAAATTTCGGCTCAGATGTCCAATCAATATGATTCAAGTTGGGCTGGAACGATAACTTAAAGGGCTACAACTTTGTTGTTCACCAAAAGTCCAAATTCTGAAGTTAAATGCACCAAAATAGTCGGTTAAGTGAAGCCTAAAAATCTGGGATTTTCTCCAAACGGGAATTCAACTTGTAATAGGATTCCTTAACCTATTTAAAGGCTCTTTAGGGCAAAATTCAGGGGGGCTGAGGCTAGTGCTAGGGCTGGGGGCTGTACATAGAAAGTGCAGCTACTTCTTTGGTTTTCTTTCATGAAAGTTAGTTTTATTTTATTTGTCTAGTTTAATGTTTAGTATTTTATTTTTGTGTTTTCTTTCAATTACTATGAGTAGCTAAATTTATAATTAGGGTTGAGGATGAAACCTTGTTAAGGATTATCAGTAATATTTATGTGATTTGATTTTTCCCACAATAGTTGTTCTTTAATGATTTAAATTGTTCTTACTTCATATCAATTGACTAAGATAAGATTCTAGATATGAGTTCAATCATGTTTTTCTCATGATTTAGGATTTGTCTTAATTAATTGAATGCTTGATTTATTAATTCTTGATTATAAAATTAGATATCTCTTGTGATTTGTTTGTCAATGGATACAATTTATGATTTGATTTTTAGAATTGGATATATCTTGTGATTTGTTTGGCTACGGATACAATTGATGATTTGGTTTTATACTTAGGAAGCGAAGAAGAACATGCTTTAGATTTTTAAACATAAGTTTTAATGATGATATTTTCCATGATAGCAAGATTGGCTTCTAGATTATCATGTAGTGAGTTGGGAAAAATTAATGATCATAAATCTATGCTGATATGACTTACAAGGTGGATTCCAAAACCTTAATTCTTTTCCCTTGATTGTTTACATCTTTTCATTGCTTTATATATTTTGCTTAGTTTATTTTATTGTAACCAACCAATTTTTATTTAAACTAGATTAGGATTAATTTGGTTAAGGTTTAATTAATTTTCCTACGTTCATAGAAGTCCCTGTGGATTTGACCTCATTCTTGTCCAGCTATACTTCGGTACAGTTCGTACACTTGCGAGTATTTTAAAATTTCACAACAATCTATGTTCAATTAAGATGAAGATTATGAATAAATTGAGCATCCCATTTTAGAAATTTGGCCAACATGTATTTGCTTCTGATAATAATCTCTCCTTCTTTTCAGGTTTTTGTCTGTTTGCTGAGAAACCTCCCCCTTTGCAGTTAGTTGACCAATCATTAATTCTATTAATGATGGATTTAGAATGTTAGGATAGTTGGGTGATAACATGGTTTTAGGTTGCACAAGTATCTAACAGTGATTTATCATATATATTTTGAATTTGAGGTATTGCAATTGCTACAAATGCTTAGTCACATAAAAAGATTAATGGAGAAAGACAAGGATATGTAGTATGTTATTCAACTGAAGATATGGCTGATAGAGTGAATCAAGGCAAGTTATTCTTTTTGGCAAATTGTCACTTGAACCAAAAGCAATTTCTAAATTGAGTTCTATTTGCAATATTGTACTTTATATCTATACTAATGTTTCTCCTATAATTTTCAATTCCAATTTAGTAAAAATTAATTTGCTAACATCTCTTATACAGGTTCTCTTAAATGCTGAGCCACCATGTTCAGTCTTAATTTCCTCTTATGTGACTCCTATGAATATGTTGTGCTAGAGAGAAATAAGGGTCCAGTCCCAATACTTTGTGATCATGGTTCAGTGTCTCAAAAGTTTTTTTTTTTTTTCGTATTTATCATTAACATTTTTGCAACACATTTGCATTAAGTAGAATTCATGTTTGTGATTTCAGCCAATCTGATGTAGATATGGGAATAAGGAAAAGGTATACCACTAATGATTGGGAAGCCTAAGTATACCACTGATAATTGTCGATTATCATTGTTGCATATGTTATGTGCTAAACTGAAGTATTAAATCTATAAAGACCATATGAGTTTCTAAGTTTCATTTTTTTTTTCTTCGCTTGAGACTTGAGATAATGAGTTCATTTCCAAAGTAGTATTGTTAATTATAAATTGAAAATTTTCATAATTGTTCATTTTTCCTTCTTTTTATTATTATTATTATTATTTTTACTATAAACAAAATGCAAGTATATTTTTAGTTATTGAATAATTAATGTTTTGTTGTTGATTATTGAATTATTTCTGTCCCATATTATCAATGTAAGCTGCTTTCAAAGTTTTAACAAAAAACAATCTCCTCAAGATTTGCATCCCTTAGTGATGATGGGGCAAGTTGCTAATTGTGATTTAATTTGCATCCCTTGGGATTTCCTACAGATAGCCATTCGAAATAATATTTTTCGACATTGTTGTTCTAATGTATATGTTAAAATTTTACTTTTTATAGTTACATATAGTCAATCAGGAAAATGACCTATATCTTCAATCTCTTTTTACCATTCTATGGTCCTTATGGAACCATAGAAATCAAGTGGTTCATGATGGGAAGACCCCAAATTTGATAAATGTTGTTCTCACACACTGCCAAATCTCTTTTATGTAGGTACCAGGAGGCCTTTAGAAATGGACAATCCTAATATCAAGATCATAGCATACCAACTCATAAAGATGTCTCCAATAGGGATTGGCAACTCATTATCAAAGTAGTTTGTTGAAGGAAAAGGAAATTGAAACAGAGTGGCTATGCATATGAAGCAAAGGACTTGAAGAGAGATCTAATATTAGTGGGGGAGCCTAGTAGTCTATCAACATCTTACCTAGTAGCATTTCAGGATGCAATCGTGGAGGTTGCAATAAAAGCTAGAGACCTTCGATTTAGACTAATTTTGTTTGTCAGTGGTTGCAAAAGGATTGAACAGGTTTGCAATGGAAGAAGTTAACCAAGATTGCAGGAAGAACCTATGACAACAGACTTGCATTTTCTAACTTAATAAGGTTTAACTTTTCACACCATTTTTGTACCAAAAACTATCATGTGTAATGTGTTAGAAGTAGCTTCAATTCTCTAGCAGTTCATTATTCGATCCAATTACTGTTGGATCTCTCTAAATCTTATGTTATATAACTTGTGTCCTGTAACTTTTTTCTATGGTATCAAAAAAGGAAAAAAAAAAAAAAAAAAAGAGTTACATATAGTCTTCAACTATGTTAATTAGAACTATTTAGAATTTAATAAAGGGATCCAAAACTAAATAAAAATTCTCACTAAATTAGGTAAACTATTTTTTTACAAATAGTCCAATTTCATTTTTTATTTATTCATACTTATCAACCATCAATTATCTATAAATATATATTTTCACAACTAGCCCGTGCATTGCACAGGTTATTAACTAGTCTATATATAAAATAATAGGTGAAGCAGAGAGAAACTCAAATTAGAATTCTTAATTAAAGTTCTAATTTTGTTCCATGTGTCTACATTTATCTTTCTAATTGTTTGATTCAAATCTGAAATTGAAGTCCAATTTTGTTTCATCTTTACCATGTTAACGCTACGTTCACCTCCCCATCTAGAAATTTGTGTTTTACATTTAATTGTTGTGTTTTTTTTTTTTTTTTGGCTAAATAAAACTGTTTGCTCTTCTTTAAATATTAGGCACACCTATATACAGGTTCACCTCCCTTCTGCCAAAGCCAACAACAACAACAACACCGATCTCTTCACCTCCTTGATCTCAGACATCAAATCCAACTCTGGCAACGACCCTCTTCTCCCATGGCCCCGGTATGCCTCTCTCTCTCTCTCTCTCTCTCTCTCTCTCTTTGTGGGTAGCTCTTTTAGTGGTTTTAAAAAGTAAGATTGTTTGGAATTTTGTATATATAGAGGGATCAGAACGATGAAGGATTCGCTGCCTTCGCAAGTTTTGAACGAGAAGCTGCCACGGTTTTTGCAGAAGTGTGTGTAGACCTTTGATTCCAATCGCCATTACAAAAATGACTTACGGTACCTCCGCATTTGGTTATAGTTGGTATTTTACTAATCCATCGCTTTTTCTTTTTTTTTTTTTTTTTTCGTTTTCTTCTTGATGATTTCGATTCTGGGTCATTGGTTTCTTAGAAGTTGTTTGGTTCCTGTGGAAATGAAGGGGAAAGATGTGAAAATCAAATTTGGATGGGCTTTAGATTTTTTTGGTTATCTAAATGTTGAGAATTTATTCATTTATTTTCGTGTGTAGATGTGTTTTTGTGGATGGTTTGAGGGTGCTTTTTTTTTTTTTTTTTTTTTTTTTTTTTTTTTTTTTTTTTTTTTTTTTTACAGTTTCTTATTGTTGGTTTTGATGTTGGGTTATTCGGCCTTTGTTTGGTTCCTAAGAGAAAATGAAGGAAAAGTTATGAACATCAAATTTGGAGTTTTAGTAAATAGAAGGGTTGTTTTTGAGCTAAGTTCACTAGCTTTTTATTGTTATTATGATTCTCTTTTGATTTATGACATATCATCTTCATAGAAGTGAGGGAGTTGATAGGAGTTAATCGTAAATTAAAAAAATGCCAATTTCATTGTCTGCATCATAATTCATAAGTAATTATTTATTTATTTATTTTGTGAGTAGATGGAGTTTGCGGATGATCCAAGAGTATTTTCATTATCTTATGGATGATTTTGATAATGGGTCATTCATTTTCTGTTCAATTTCATAGCCCATTCCCTCTTTTTCAATGAATGCTATGAAATTTGAAAGGCATCTCTCAGGATCAATGATGAATGCTTTTCAGCCAATTTAGAAAGTAAGCATGCTCTTTTATTTTATTTTATTTTTTTCCTATTCAACTACTGTTTCAAATTGTATAAACTACCCACAGATCCTTTTTCCTCAGCTAAATGTAATTTTATAGGGTTCTTTTTATTTTTTGGTTACTTGTTACCTTAATTTCCCTTTTTTTTTCCAATTTATTGAGTGAAGTTTTCTTTGATTGTTGTATTGGTTAGATTTTATTTCTATTTGGTAGATTTATGTTAGGTTTGCACTTTTCTTGTTTGCCTTTATGTTTATGTTTTGTCGATTACTGTTGAGTGAAGATTTATTGATGATTTCTCTCAAAGCGAAATTATGGTTTCACTGGGATTATTTATAGCATTTTTTCAATAGAAACAAACAGATAGATAACAAAGATTTTGTTAAATACTGTTTTGTTGCATGGTTTAAGATTTGGCTACCTTTTTCCCCAATCTCCCATTTATTTTTTCCATTTCTTGAGTTCTGTTTTGTTCGATTGTTGTATTGATTAAATTTTTGTTTTTGTTTCGAAGATTTTTGTTAGATTTGTGCTTTTTTTGGTCAACCCCTAAAATTTGAATTGATTTATGTTTTTTTGCAGATCTATGTTTTGTTAAATCATTCTCACAAGAAAAAGAAAAAAAAAAGTTTATTAATGAGCGTATAGTTATTTATAATTTCTTTAAGTAAAATTATTGGATTTTTTACGTTAATTACCAAGTTTTTGCAGATTGAACTGCATTTTCTTTGATCGCCTTTGTTGTTTTTCTTCTTGATATTTAATTTTATTATTATTTCTCTATTGATATCTCTCTCTCTCTCTCTCTCTCTCTATATATATATATATATATATATATATTTTCATCGTTTTGCACCTTTTGGCTTAATTTATGTGGTATCATTCTATTTTTATAGATTAGTCCTTAAAATTGTTGGAAATTTGGAATTGCCTTAATTTTTGTTTTTTACCCTTTTTCCAGTAGCCTTATAGAAGGTTGGAATTCTTCTCAAATTTCTGTTCATTATGCTCTGTAATCAATTTGACTTATTTGTTTTTGTAAGGTTTTACTCAATTTCAAGTCAGTTTTGTATATTTAGTTTGTGGTCTCTAGCATAGTGTTTCATGTACTGTAATTGTTGATTTTTATAATTCACATAATTTTTCATATGTGCGTGCACCCACACTTTGGTATTAGTTCTTGAGTTTTTATTGAGAATTTTGCTTTGCAACCAAATGAAGAGATAAAAAGAAGGCAGTGGGCTGATTTTCTATAGATGAGTAATGGAATGCTCAGGGATGTGCTTTAGCAATAAAACATTTTGAATCAAAAGAAGGGGTCACATATTAGGTTTTACTTGCTCATCTATTATATTTTTCATTTGCTCTATTAAGTCTAACTAATTAATTCTTGCAATATTTAAAATACAAAACTACTCAAATGTATTTTTTGATGGAGATCCATGAGGAGGGTACCAACTATAGGTTTCACAATAGTAACTTTTTGTAATACAGTTTCTAGAATTTCGAAGGCCACTATTTTATGAGCTTATGATTTACATATACTATAATGAAATGCAAGAATAACCTACTAGGGAAAGCTTGCAACAAACAGATACATTATCGGCATAAACTTGCTAGAATTATAATCTTAACTTCAATATTTGTGACTAGACTAGCACATGAGATACCTAATACATCAATTAAATAATTATGCGCATTGAGGTGGTTAAAGACTATTAGTATAATAGCAGTGTTGTGAATAGAATCAAATTTTGTTGCTCCAAATTGATTTTCTTGCCAATTATAGTCTGCATAGTCCACCAATATTACAGAAGAAAGTGGCCTCTATGATGCCTAGAAGGTAGAAACACTATTATTGTTATAAATTCCTAGTACAAACATTGGTTAAATCAAATATTCAGTAATTACCCAGTTCTATTTGACTTGGCTTCTATTAATTTTTGTATTGCTTAGGCTTTTAGGCTCAGTTTATTGGCAGGGTTTTTCTTTTTAAAAATGTTGTTGTTAGCTTTGCTTATTTTGTTTATTCATTTGTTTTTATTGTGTATGTCTTAGTGTCTTGGATTTGAGTACTTATAAATGATTTACTTTTATTTATTTATTTTATGAATAGATTTACATAATAATGGGTGGAAAGTTTCATGAATTCCATAACTTGGGTGTGCGTATAATCTAATATATCTCTTTCTGTAATTTTGAAGTAAAGCCTAATAAATTTGAGGAACCTTTGTGTACTTAATCTTGATTCTTGCTATCAAAATTAGAAACTGTTATCAACTTCCTTTTAATGACTACTTTTTACTTTTTCCTATAGTCTTTCTTTACACTATTCCCTTATTTTTACTATCCCTTATTGAGTACTTTTATACGAAATAGGGCATAGAATTATTTTAGTTTTATTCAACTTCAATTTGGTTTTATTAGACTTTCAGATTTCTTGCTGTTTACTTCAAATAAACCTGCCATGTTTTGTGTTTTCAATGATATTTTTATTCTCATGTGCTATTGTACATTTATCATTGCTTTGTTTAGGATATTTGTGTCACATTTGGTTTTCTTTTGTTTAGAGTATTTGGGTTAATTGGTTTTGAGTATTTGCCAATGATGTTCTTAAAATAGAGAAAAAGAAACACAATCATGCCTTTCTTTTCCTTTTTCTTAAGAGAAAAATGGTGAAGTCTTAAGTTTGGAAGACACTATATATTTTTTCTAGTGTTACTAATTGAGATAACCTTAATAGAAGCTTAAATTAGAGATATGCACATGTTTTGATCCTAGCCACTTTGAGATGTACATGCTTCTTGATTTGTAGCTGATATTTCTGCTATAACTGTTAAAATTATGCTTTAATCTTGATTTTGTGTACTTTACTTTCTATTGCATTCATCTCTTAAGTTGTGTTGTAACTATTGTAATTTGATATTGTGGTTAACATAGTTCTATGGTGCATAGGATTATATTAAAAAACGATAAATTATATTCTTTTACAATGTTAAAACACCATTTTGTTTTATAGTTCTTTCAGTAAAAAGAAAACTAACTGCTTGAAATACATAACAAAGGCTTGCAATATTGGAAGGAAATTTTTTTTTTTGATACAGAGATAGAGGAGAAAAAAGAAAAGAAAAAACCTTATGACACAAATATAGACCACCGTCCATTCCTTCGCTGGACTTAGACATTTTTATAGATTATGAAAATTACAATAAGATTGGTTACAATTTTGGATCTTCACTATAAATGAACGGAATTAAAAACAGTTATATGTAACTAATCTTAAAGATGATGTTGGGATCAAATTAGTATAATATTGAACATTGCGCTGATATTTAAGTTTCTGTTCTTAGCAATTTAGTTTTGATTCTGTTTGTTCTGTAATGAATATGTGTTGTTCATTTTGTTATGCATGTTTGTTACCAGTATTCTTAAAAAATTTTATTACATATAATTAATTGGCAAATACAATTATTAACAACATTCTATGTAATTCTTATCTATTTAGATCAGTATATCAATCTTTGGCATCCACATCCAATTGAGGGCTTCCCTAGTAGGTGCGTAAGTGATTCTGCTAATCACTGCTAAGTATGTAAAAGGTCTTATACTCTACTTATAAGTAAATTAAAGTTCCTTGGAGCTATCAGCGATGCTTTCTCTTATTAACCAGTAACTCTATTAGTGTCATATACATTCCTTTAGACCATTTTAAATCTGGCAGACTTAAGGTGGTGTTAGTTTCATTAAGGTTTGTAATATGCCATTACTAAAATTTAATTTTGCGTAAACTACATGCCTATAATAAACTGACAAATACCTAATTGATCTATCAACAAATATGCCTAGAATATGCCTAAAATATAAATTGTATTGCATAAACAAATATAATTGACATATTGGTTTGCCAAAAGGAATGATTATCGATTGTGGAAAATTCAAAGTGTGATGAACCTTATCCTTGTGATTATCAAAAATTTGTCGTTACGTCTCATTGAATATAAAAACCAAAAAAATTCATTTTTAAGATTTCAAATTTTCATCCCATAAAGTTTGAATCATCTGCATTTTCTAATAAAATTTGCTAAATTATAAATTAGAACCATCATTTCTAACTAAAAATCCCTGCATTTCTACATCTAATCTACCAAACAATACTTGCTAAATAATAAATCACAATCTTTCTCATCCAAAGCATATTTTGTCACTATGATGAGAGTGAACCATACTCATGTGGAAGCACACAATATAATAAAATAAAAGTAAACCATCCACTGATGACACATCACATAATTCCCACAAATAAATTATAAAAATTCAATCAAACTATACTCATCTAAGCTAGAAGATAGACAATACAAACAACATTTCCTATACGCCCAACACACAATTCACCTATGCACACAAACCACTCTTATGCCAATTATTTATAAGCGCTTACAAGTAAAGCCCCATTTGGTAAGCCATATCATATAAGGTTTGTTGGCCTCCTCGACTGAAATTATGCTTAATTATCATCTCCTCTTCCCTCCTTCTTTCATTTGCTCTGTCCTAACCCACCACTCATTCTCTTCAACAAATATATATATATATATATATATATATATATACTTCTAAGTTTTGTTAATGAAATTTTCTAGTTAATAATATAAATTTAGATTTAACTGAGCCTTCTAAACATGAATAAACTTATGATTAATAATATATCCATTCCTGTGCAGTAGCACGGGCTACATACTAGTATATAATAATAGGTAAAGCAAAGAGAAACTCAAATTAGAATTCCTAATTAGAGTTCTAATTTTGTGCCATGTGTCTACATTTATCTTTCTAATTTTTCAATTCAAATATGAAATTAGAGTCCAATTTAGCTCCATCTTTACCATGTTAGTGCTAGGTTCACCCATTTAAATGTTGTTGTTGTTGTTGTTGTTGTTTTTTTTTTTTTTTTTTTTTTTTTTTCCTTTGGCTAAATAAAACCTTTTGCTCTTCTTTAAATATCAAACACGCATATTTACAGGTTCACCTCCCCTTCTGCCAAAGCCAACAACGACAACAACACCGATCTCTTCACCTCCTTGATCTCAAACATCAAATCCTACTCTGGCAACGACCCTCTTCTCCCATGGCTCCGGTATGCCTCTCTCTCTCTCTTTGTGGGTTAGCTCTTTTAATGGTTTTAAAAAGTGAGATTGTTTGGCATTTCGTATATACAGAGGGATTAGAAAGATGAAGGATTCGCTGCCCTCACAAGTTCTGAACGAGAAGCTGCCACGGTTTTTGCAGAAGTGCGCGTAAACCTTCGATTCCGATCGCCGTTACAAAAATGACTTACGGTACCTCTACGTTTGGTTAAGTTTGGTATTTTTCTAATCCATCTCTTTTTTTTTTTTTTTTCTTCTTGATGATTTCGATTATGGGTCGTTGGGTTTCTTAGAAGTTGTTTGGTTCCTGTGGAAATGAAGGGGAAAGATGTGAAAATAAAATTTTGATGCGCTTTAGATTTTTTTTTGGTTATCTAAATGTTGAGAATTTATTCATTTATTTTAGTGTGTAGATGGGTTTTTGTGGATGGTTTGAGAGTGCTTTTTTTTTTTTTTTTTTTTTTTACATTTTCTTATTGTTGATTTTGATGCTAGGTTATTCGGTTTTTGTTCAATTTCGTAGCCTTTGTTTGGTTCCTAAGAGAAAATGAAGGAAAAGTTATGAACATCAAATTTGGAGTTTTAGCAAATAGGAGGGTTGTTTTGGGCTAAGTTCACTAGCTTTTTATTGTTATTATGATTCTCTTTTGATTTATGACATATCATTTTCATAGAAGCAAGGGAATTGATAGGAGTTAATCGTGAATTGAAAAATACCAATTTCATTGTCTGCATCATAATTCATAAGTAATTATTTATTTATTTATTTTGTGAGTAGATGGAGTTTGCAAATGATCCAAGAGTGATTTTCATTATCTTATGGATGATTTTGATAATGGGTCATTCATTTTTTGTTCAATTTCATAACCCATTCCCTCTTTTTCAATGAATTCTTTGAAATTTGAAAGGCATCTCTCAGGATCAATGATGAATGCTTTTCAGCTGTGACTATTCTTATTTAATATTTTTTGGTTATTTGTATTTTTTTATTTCAAGTATTTTGGATTTATATCTGTCAATTCCTTTCTCTACAGAGCTAAAATCCTTGATAGCTCTTTCTCTTTTTGTCAATGGCAAACAAGAAATTAGGGTTCTTCACTAGAAAAGAAAAGGATTATGGAGGTATAAAGAGAGGGGAAGCACGTACAACTACAAAAAGAAGGGGCACCAAAGGGTAAGACCTTTCTTTTATTCTGCACTTTTATTTAGTTGCTTTTCTGAAATTTAATAATTTGTTAAGATAGAGAGAGGCTGTAACCACTACCTATGAGTTTTTATGTTTGATTTAAGTTTGTTTATTAATTTTGATTAGGTTTTGATATTTTGTTTGGATTGGTTTCAATTTTGGTATTCAAATTAAGTTTTTCTCTTCGCTTTTCAATTTGACATTTTGATCGGCATGCCCTCAAGTTCAGCCAATTTTGAATCGATCAGATTCCAAATTGCTTAGATCTACTTTGATTCTTTTGTTTTTGTTTTTGTCGGATCTAGGGTTTATCATCTGCTTCTTTTATGAATATATTGCTTTTGTTTATTTTGGTGTTAGTACTCTACTTTGAATGTTCTGATTTCAATGTATTTCCCTCAATTGTCCACATTCTAGATTTCAAAATTGGAATGATTGTGTTACTC
Source organism: Quercus engelmannii (assembly GCA_029955605.1). Classification (NCBI taxonomy): domain Eukaryota; kingdom Viridiplantae; phylum Streptophyta; class Magnoliopsida; order Fagales; family Fagaceae; genus Quercus; species Quercus engelmannii. The sequence goes on from JARPSG010000002.1 coordinate 5,678,330, forward strand.
GCTAATGGTGAAATAAGCCACATCACTTCCAATGAAAACTTCAAAGTCACTGTAACTGAGATTTGCTCTTCCGCCTGGTTCCGTTTCTGCTCTACAACTCCATACAGACAAGGTCAGAATAACATGGTTAATTTTCCTCTTTCAGATACTCTCTTTGATGATTTGGCCCACTTTTTTACTGTTTACATGTTCCGTTCCAAACCACAGAGGAAAAAAAAAAAAAAAAAAACCAAAAGTAAGCGCAAAAAAAAAAAAAAAAAAAAAAAAAAAAAGCGAAAACTGAAAAATTTGTTCATTCTCTACCCTGTCAACAAACTATTCTGAAGCTATCCCATTCCTTCTCTACAACAACAAACAATTCAGAAGGTAAGCATGTTCTTTTTTTTTTTTTTTTTTTTTCAACTACCATTTCAAATTGTATAAACTACCCACAAATCCTTTTTCCTCTGCTGAATGTAATTTTATAGGGTTCTTCTTTTTATTTTTGGCTACCTGTTACCTTAATTTCCCATTTATTTTTTCCCCAATTTATTGAGTGACGTTTTCTTCGATTGTTGTATTGGTTAGATTTTATTTTTGTTTGGTAGATTTTTGTTAGGTTTGCACTTTTTTTGTTTGCCTTTATGTTTTGTCAATTATTGTTGAGTGTAGATTTATTGATGATTTCTCTCAAAGTAAAATTATGGTTTCACTGGAATTATTTCTGCATTTTTTTAATAGAAACAAATAGATAGATAATAAAAATTTTGTTAAATATTGTGTTGTCGCATGGTTTAAGATTTGGCTACCTTTTTCCCTAATCTCCCATTTATTGTTTCAATTTCTTGAGTTCTATTTTGTTCGATTGTTGTATTGATTAAATTTTTGTTTTTGTTTTTGTTTGGCAGATTTTTGCTTGGTTTGTGCATTTTTTGGTCAGCCCTAAAATTTGAATTGATTTATACTTTCGTGCAGATCTATGTTTTGTTGAATCATTCTTAAAAAAAAAAAAACCCCTTGATTACTGAGAGTATAGTTATTTATAATTTTTAAAGTAAAATTATTGGATTTTTTGTGTTAATTACCGAGTTTTTGCAGCTTGAACTGCATTTTCTCTGATCGCCTTTGTTGTTTTTCTTCTTGATATTTAATTTTATTATTATTTCTCTATTGATATATGTCTCTATTGATATATATTTTTTCATCGTTTTGCACCTTTTGGCTTAATTTATGTGGTATCATTCTTTTTTTATAGATTAGTCCTTAAAATTGTTGGAAATTTGGAATTGTCTTAATTTTTGTTTTACCCTTTTTCCAGCAGCCTTATAGAAGGTTGGAATTCTCCTCAAATTTTTGTTCACTATGCTTTGTAATCAATTTAACTTATTTGAGTTTGTGAGGTTTTACTCAATTTCAAGCCAGTTTTGTATATTTAGTTTGTTGTCCCTAGCATAGTGTTTCGTGTACTATAATTGTTGATTTTATAATTCACATAATTTTTCACATGTGCGTGCACCCACCCTTTGGTGTTAGTTCTTGAGTTTTTATTGAGAATTTTGCTTCGCAACCCAATAAAGAGATAAAAAGAAGGCAGTGGGCTGATTTTCTATAGATGAGTAATGGAATTCTTAGGGATGTGCTTTAGCAATACAACATTTTGAATCAAAAGAAGGGGTCACATATTAGGTATTACTTGCTCATTTATTATATTTGTCATTTGCTCTGTTAAGTTTGATTAATTAAATTCTTGCAATATTTAAAATACCTTGAACTACTCAAATGTATTTTTTGATTGAGATCCATGGAGGAGGGTACCAACTATAGGTTTCACAATAGTAACTTTTTGTAATATAGTTTCTAGAATTTCGAAGGCCACTATTTTATGAGCTTATGATTTACAAATACTATAATGAAATGCAAGAATAACCCACTAGGGAAAGCTTATAACAAACTAATACATTATCAACATAAACTTGCTAGAATTTTAATCTTAACTTCAATGTTTGTGACTAGACTAGCACATGAGATACCTCAATTAAATAGTTTGAGCATTGAGCGGGTTAAAGACCATTAGTATAATAGCAGTGTTGTTAATAGAATCGAATTTTGTTGCTCGAAATTGATTTTCTTGCCAATTATAGTCTGCACAGTCCACCAATATTACGGAAGAAAGTGGCCTCCGTGATGCCTAGAAGGTAGAAACACTGTATTATTGTTCTAAATTCCTAATATAGGCAATGGTTAAATCAAATATTCAATAATTACTTGAGTTCTATTTGACTTGGTTTTTGTTAATTTTTGTATTGCTTAGGCTTTTAGGCTCAATTTATTGGTAGGGTTTTTTTTTTTTTAAATGTTGTTGTTGTTAGCTTTGCTTATTTTGTTTATTCATTTGTTTTTATTGTGTATGTCTTAGTGTCTTGGATTTGAGTACTTATAGATGATTTACTTTTGTTTATTTATTTTTATGAATAGATGATTACATAATAATGGGTGGAAAGTTTCATGAATTCCATATCTTGGGTGTGCTTATAATTTAATATATCTCTTTCTATAAGTTTGAAGTAAAGCCTAATAAATTTGAGGAACCTTTGTGTAATTAATTTTGATTCTTACTGTCGAAATTAGAAACTGTTATCAACTTCCTTTTAATGACTTTTTTTGACTTTTTCCTGTAGTCTCTCTTTACACTATTCCCCTATTTTTACTATCCCTTATTGAGTACTGATATACGAAATAGGACACAAAATTATTTTAGTGTTATTAAACTTCAATTTGGTTTTATTAGACATTCAGATTTCTTGCTGTTTACTTCAAATACACTTGCCATGTTTTGTGTTTTCAATGATATTCTTACTCTCATGTGCGATTGTAGATTTATCACTGCTTTGTTTAGGATATTTGCGTCACATTTGGTTTTCTTTTGTTTAGAGTATTTGGGTTAATTAGTTTTGGGTATTTGCCAATGATGTGTTTAAAATAGAGAAAAAGAAACACAATCGTGCCTTTCTTTTCCTTTTTCTTAAGAGATGAATGGTGACAGTCTTAAGTTTGGAAGACACTATATATTTTTTCCACAATGTTACCAATTGAGATAACCTTAATAGAAGCTTAAATTAGAGATATGCACATGTTTTGATCCTAGCCACTTTGAGATGTACATGCTTCTTGATGTGTAGCTGATATTTCTGCTATAACTATTAAAATTATGCTTTAATCTTGATTTGGTGCACTTTACTTTCTATTGCATTCATCTCTTAAGTTGTATTGTAACTATTGTAATTTGATATTGTGGTTAGCATAGTTCTATGGTGCATAGACTTATATTAAAAAAAGATAAATGATATTGTTTCACAATGTTAAAACACCGTTTTGTTTTATAGTTCTTTCAATAAAAAGAAAACTAACTGTTTGAAATACATAGCAAAGGCTTGCAATACAGGAGGGGAAAAAAAAACTTGCGATACAGAGATAGAGGAGAAAAAAAAAAAAAATCTTATGACACAGATATAGACCACCGTCCATTTCCTCACTGGACTTAGACATTTTTATAGATTATGAAGATTACAAGAAGGATGGTTATAGTTTTGGGTCTTCACTGTAAATGAATGGAATTAAAAACAGTTATATGTAACTAATCTTAAAGATATTGTTGGGATCAAATTAGTATAATATCGAACATTGTGCTGATATTTAAGTTTCTGCTCTCAACAATTTAGTTTTGATGTTGTTTGTTCTATAGTGAATATGTGTTGATCATTTTGTTATGTGTGTTTGTTACCAATGTTCTTAAAAAATTCTATTACGTATAACTAATTGGCAAATACAATTGTTAACAACATTCTATGTAATTTTTATCTATTTGGATCAATACATCAATCTTTGGCATCCACATCCAATTGAGGATTCCCTAGCAGGTGTGTAAGTGATTCTGCTGATCGTTGCTAAGTATATAGAAGATCTTATACTCTACTTATAAGTAGATTAAAGTTCTTTCGAGCTATCAGCGATTCTTTCTCTTATTAACTGATAACTTTATCAGTGTCATTTACGTTCCTTTAGACCATTTTAAACTTGAAAGATTTAAGGTGTTGTTAGTTTCATTAATATTTGTAATATGCCATTACTAAAATTTAATTGTATTGTATAAACTACATGCCTATAACATAACTGACAAATACCTAATTGATCTATCAACAAATATGCTTAGAATATGCCTAAAATATAAATTGTATTGCATAAACAACAAATATAACTGACATATTGGCTTGCCAAAAGGAATGATTATCAATTGTGGAAAATTCAAAGTGTGATGAACCTTATCCTTGTGATTATCAAAAATTTGTTGTTATGTTTCTTTGAATATAAAAACCAAAAAAAAAAAAAAAAAAAAAAAAATCCTTTTTAAGATTTCAAATTTTCATCCCATAAAATTTGAATTATCTGCATTTTCTAGTAAAGTTTACTAAATTATAAATTAGTGCCATCATTTCTAACTAAAAATCCCCGCATTTCTACATCTAATCTATCAAACAATACTTGCTAAATAATAAAGCACAATCTTTCTTGTCCAAAGTATATTTTATGTCACTATGATGAGAGTGAACCATACTCATGTGGAAGCACACAATATAATAAAATAATAGTAAACCATCCACTAATGACACATTACATAGCTCCCACAAATAAATTATACAAATTCAATCAAACTATACTCATCTAAGTTAGAAGATAGACAATACAAATAGCATTTCCTATATGCCCAATGCACAATTCACTTATGCAGACAAACCACTCATATGCCAATTATTTATAGGCAATTACAAGTAAAGCCCCAGTTGATAAGCCATATCATATAAGGTTTGTTGGCTTGTTTGACTGAAATTGTGCTTAGTTATCATCTCCTCTTTCCCTCATCTTTTCATCTGCTCTATCTTACCCCACCATTCATTCTCATCAACAAATATATATATATATATATACTACTAAGTTTTGTTAATGAAATTTTCTGGTTAACAATATGAATTTAAACTTAATTGAGCCTTTTAAATATGAATAAACTCATGATTAATAATATATTCATTCCCGTGCGGTAGCATGGGCAACATACTAGTTAGGATAAAAAGATGAGACATTTTCTCATAGCCATAGCCTAGGATCTAAAAGAAAATTATTCAAATAAATACAAATTTGCTTAGAAGATGAATTTAACAATAAAAGTGATAACTTTATAAGAATTTTGTCCATAGTGCTAACAAAAGAATAGAGGGTAAACTAGAAGTTCATTCAACATATTTAACTTAAGTATTAAATCATTACATCCATGTTCGATAAAGTATTAAGGCATTATTTTAGTGCATATGTGTATGTATAAGATGTACCATATAAATCCAATAAATTAAGCTAAAGACAAAAGCAAGCACTAACCAACTAGCTATTGGAAATTATGCCTCTTTTTTTTTTTAAAAATAGCAACCTTACAATATATTTTTTGAAAAAAAAAAATTTTTAATATCATAATTATACATTTGATTTGAGCTTTTAAGCTAATTTGTTTATTTATACAATTTTTAGAAAATACTATGTCCACAACATTTTCACAACAAATTCAAGGTGGCAGTTGTTACTGATTCTAATTTACCTATCACTAAAATTGGCTTTTTGTTCACTGATAATAACCTAGCACTTAGGATATGTTGTAAAGGTGTTATGAAGATGTTGTAAACATAGCATTTTTCGCAATATTTTGGTTCAATTTTCAATGGACCAAAATTTTGAAGGTGTCAAATTTTATTTTTAATAGGCTTAAATTTTTATTTAAAATGTTCAAGTTGGGTGGTCAAGGTTTTTTTCTAGAATGGTCAACAACACTTTTTTTTTTTGAGAAACTGGTCAACAACACATTAATTGAAAATTCTTTTCCTTTTTAAGGTATAAAAATTATTTTTCCAAAGTTCAAGGTGGTCCTGTAACCACCCTAAAGTATACATGATGTCGTCCTTAGTTAAACTTTGGTCCACTTAACAATATTTTAGGTCTTTAGAATTAAAAAAAAAAAAAAAAAAAAAAAGGCCCAAGAAAAATTATATTTAACTAAAATTTTAAAAAAGATGCAGTTTGCAGCATTGATAATGAGACTATTATGCAATGATATTAAAATAAGAAAATTTGTAGAATGAAATCATAAGCCTTTTGCATTTTTTTTTTTTTTTAATGTCTTCAATATATAAAGTTATCCTTTTATTAAATTTTATATAATTTAAGTTTCTTAATAATCACTAAAAATAAAATTAGGCATATGTGAAATAAGGAAATTCAAGTAAAAATAGAACAGAATTCATTTAAGAAAGATATGAAAAAAAAAATTAAATTAAAACCATTTAAATAGTTTAAATTTTCATAATTTTTCTCTATAATAATTTTCTTTAAATTAAGATATATTGTGGTTTAGTACAAGCACAATATCTTTTTTTTTTTTTTTTTTTCCCTATTTTAAGAGAAAGTATACTCATCACAATATGAGAATCAGCACATGTTAGTGCCCAAAATATCTTTGCAGAAATTTAAATAATAAGAGGACCCAAACTTATTTTATTAAATTTCTTTATGTATATATATTTGCCACGTTAAATATGATCGTACTAGATCAGCATTTTTTGCATATAGAATACTATCCTAAGAACCGTGTTTCTTCTTTTGTATGTTTTTCTTTTCTTTCCGTACGAACAAATATTAAAGAATAAAGTGAAAGCAAAACGCACATACCGGAGAATTCATACTAAATCAAGGGAAGCACGCCACAGAAAAAATTCTCATCTTCCGTGTCATGTACTCGAGAATCACTGTAAGTAGTTGCTTAGTTATGTATATAGGCTAGATTGGCTTACAAACCCAATAAAATATCACCACACTTTCTGGCAGTGTTTGATTTCAGCAAAGGTCAAACCCATGCATATATCTACAAAATAGGGAGCCCCTTGTCACTTGGGAAGATTGAAAACCAGAAAAAGCTCTAATACATTAGTTACAGGTAAGGTAGCCTTAATCATTTACTTCTGTGTGTGTGTGTTCTTCCTACTTAGTAACTAACAAATGCATATATATGTGCCATTTTTCAGTGGGCAGCAGTTTGAATTTGACAATGATGTTAAAGTTGTTCGACATTTTCTCACAAAGATTGAGAAGAATTTTCGGTGAACGGGAGATACAGGTTATGGTTGTACTTAGCCTTACCTTTCAAACCATCCTCATCGTGATGGGATATAGGAGAAAGGTTTGTTACAAAGCATCCTCATCCTGTTCTATAATTTTCTTTCTCTCACCATTTTTTTTTCAAAACTGAAATCTATTTTGCGTCTTGTAGAACTTTTCTAGGGCCACAATTTTTAGAATATCTAGAAGGTTTGTGAAAGGCTGATTTTACCAACAATTAAACAAGAGTGTACGATTTTTGTGTGTACGATTACATTTGTCATGCTTCTAACTTAATTTACTTTTATTTATTTTATTTTTAATTGTTTAAATCATTCTTCTGAATATCTTATATTTAGATTGATCTTTTAAATTCATATATCAATGACTATTTATTGTTTATATTTTTGTTGTTGTTTGAAATATATGCTTGTAGTCAACTTAACTTATGATGTAGCTTAAGCATAAAAATATTAATGATTGTACTAACTCTAATAGTAGACTCCGAAAATAAATTGAAAACAAGCACGAAAAAATAAATTATAACTTACATTTATATTAAAATAATGTATGTTGATCAAATATTTTTTAACAAATTAAGCAATTTTTTCTTATGTTAATAATTAAATATTTTTGGAAAAAAATATTGACTTTAATATTTATTTTAATCTTACTCCCTTGAATTAAAATTCATGGCTTAACTACTGCCTATATCCAATCATGTTTCATGTACTTCACAATTTTTATAATAACGGCCACGTTGTATCCCTTGATTAGGCCCAAAATAATGACTGATCATGATATGCTCATGGAAAAGTGGTTTTTGTTCCAATTTATAGCCGCATTAGTAGAACCTATAGCATGACCGAACTTTACGATTAATTTCAGAATACATCCCATTTCATTTAGTCCATATCTAAAAGTCATAATTCAAGTGTATATGTCATTCAAATTTTTGGTGCCTTTCACAAAATTTACATATGCTTCATCATTTTCAATCTCTCAATTTTTATGAATTATTGATCCAAGATATCGAAAGCTATCGTTTTTTAATATCTCTTGACCATAAAGTCTTATGACCCTTTCATTTTTGTTTGTATTTTTTTTACTAAATTTATATTCCATGTAATATGTTTTAATCCTACTTAACCAAGAACATTTAGACTCTAGAGTGTCTCACCAAAATTTTAATTTGGCATTAACTCCATTTTTAGTTTCATTCACTAAAACTATATCATATCCAAAAAGAATACACGAAAGCACTTTCCCTGGGGTTTATTTAGTGAGTTTATCCATCACTAGCGTAAAGAGATATGGACTTAATGCTAATTCTTGATGCAAACTTATAGTGATAGGAAACTTACTTGTTCTTAAATAGTTACTGCTCTATTCTACATATCCTTAATCAGCTTAATATATTTGAGAGGAGCTCTTTTACTTTCCAAAACCACCACATAACCTCTTCAGGAACCCAACCCTATCATATGCTTTCTGTAAATCAACAAAAACCGATCTTTGGAGGCTCTCTTTTTGCTTGTGTACAGTTTGGGGACTGTGATGCTTATGGTTTAGGACCAAACTTGATGGTGGGAAGTATTTCACCGAGTCACGATGATAGATCTCCAAGCTGTTGATAGCTTTATAATGCTCAACAACTAGAATTATAACTAGTGGTTAAAATGCATGAGTGATACTCATAGGGACAAGATTTATGACAGTTTGTCTCCTGAGAAGTGAGTATGCGACACCTTTATATCATAGTTTTCAAAGAAGAATGATGTGAGACAACAATTTCTAAAGAATGAGATGACTTCAAAAGCGCAACGGTATACGACAATCACCATCTCCAAATTTTTATTCCTGAAAGATGTTTGTCTTTTCCAGTTTTCCTTTTCTATAACTTTCCTTTCTTTATAATTAAACTTCTACCACAATTTTTAGGATGTCTAGAAGATTGGTTAAAGACAAATTTTACTGCTAGTAAAAGAATGGGCTATAAAACCTTCAACAAGCACATAGAATCACAGATCATATGCATTATAATTTAGTTAAAAATATTAATGTAATAACAAATCTTATTGATGTTACTTCAAAAAGAAACCACTTTCATCACATTAGAATACATTACTTAATATAGATTATGGTTTACATCACTTTATCTATATATATAAAACCGAAACTTCTGAAACTCTCACAATTTTTCACATCAGCACTATATTTAGATAAAATTATCATTTTATTTAAATAAAATTATTTTTATTTAGTCCAAACTTAACAAAAAATGAAACTTTATCTCTCTAACAAGTCCAACTTAAACTCAAACTCAAACGTTGATATTATTATTATTATTATTATCTCTCTACTTCACAAACGTGATATTTTATGATAGGGTGCAAACTTATAGCCATGGATTTTTTTTTGAATGTAACCTCTTCTTTTTCTTATATTTTTCTATTTTTTAGTCATATATATATTTTTTTGTTTCAATAATTTCTAAGCCGTGAATCATTTGATTCATTAATATTTTTTAGCCTTTCAAAAGTTTTAATATCTGAATTTTTAAGTTATTTTTTGCAGTATTTGAAATTGTCTAACAAATTTTTTGTAAGCCATTACACGTTCAAGCAATGGCTTATTCATCAAGTTGTAACACAAATTGAAGTCATACAAGAGCAAATCATGTCATGGTGTAGTTTTTTAATCAATTTAAGATTTTATAAAATTATTTTAGTCTATCTCACAAATAGGTAAGTTTCCATGCATAACAAAGGTTAGTGACTAATTATTACAATTATTATTGATTTTTTTGAGTTATGTTTACAAATTATGGTTCATCATTTAGTTTATTTCAGTCTACTTTGGTCCATTTTGGTCAACTTTGGTCTACTTCAATCTTTTTCGGTCCACAGAGATCTATTCAGTCTACTTTTGTCTAGTTTGCTCCAATTTGGTCACTTTGATCCATTTCAGTCCAATTTGTTTCACTTTAATCCATTTTAGTCATATTCAGTCTACTTCGATACATTTAGACCATTCCAACCGAATTCAGCCAATTTGGTCCACTTTAGTATACTTACTTAAGATTGGGAAAAAACATGTCTGGATTAAGAGTACCATCAATTTTTTTGAGTAATATATGTTCTAATTATCATGATAATCTCCTTAAATGAGAAATTTGAATAATATATTTAAAATTTAAGAATTTTAGTTGAACCAAATGAAATTAGGAAAATATAATGTATAATAACAATATTTAGAAGAATATCGACTACTGTAAATATATATATATATATATATATATATATCAAAAACTATATATTTGTAAAAATATAGAGATAAAAACTAGTATTAGAAATTCTTTAATTTTTGAGGAGAACAAATGATCTACAATATATAAAATTTAGAAAATAAATTATACATTATATTACATCTTAAAATAATTATATATCAGAGAATATAACAGTTTATAAACTGCCACTTTATTAAACTTTTCCTAAAAATAATATTGGTGTAGTTTCAAACATGTATATATTTTTTTGTTATGATCAAATAAAAGTAACTTTGCTCTTATCATGTGTTATATTCGACAAGGTTTCAACCAGCAACAACCTCATCCTTCTCCTTTGGAGTTCCTACCTGTTAGCAAGCTGGTTTGCAACAGTCTCGTTGAGTGTAATCTCCAACAATTTAGGAAATGCCGAAAATAAGCCAATTGATACAAAGCTTATCATAACATCATTCTGGGCTCCATTTTTCCTCTTGCACCTTGCTGGAGCAGACACCATTACAGCATACTCCTTGGAAGACAATGCATTGTGGCGGAGGCACGCCTTAACACTAGCTAGCCAGGTAGGAGTGACTGTGTTTGTCATTATCAGAGCTTGGGAAAATACCGTGCTTAATATTCTTACAGTTACAATGATGATTCCCGGGATAATTAAGATTGGGGAGAGAATCTGGGTTTTGAGGTCTGCGAGCAGTGAAAACTTTAAAGCAACGACGCTACATACTCCTGATCCAGGTCCCAATTATGCCAGATACATGGAAGAATACCGCTCGAAGAAAGAGGAGGGGTTCGATGTTACATCAGGTACATTCGTTGAAGCTCCTATTGTATCAGACATTTCCATTCCGAAGCCAGCAAATGCCAAAATTGCTGATGCACACTCTCTTCATTGTGCCTATAAATTGTTCAAAACTTTCAAGCAGCTATTTTCTGATCTCATCCTGAGCATCCAAGATATAAAGAACAGCCAATCCTTCTTTCAAAAAGTACAATTTGAAGAAGCTTTCAAAGTGATTGAGATTGAGCTAGGATTCATGTACGATGTGTTTTATACAAAGGCTTACAAGGTTTATTCCCTAATGGGTGGCATTCTACGTCTAATCAGTTTCTCGTCTACCGTGATTGTGCTTTTGGTTTTCGCCATTGTCGTTGATGACAAGAGTGTCTACTCAAGAGAGGAGAGAATGGTCACTTATGTTTTGCTGGGTGGAGCCATCTTCCTAGAGATATATTCAGTGTTGATATTAATTACCTCAGACTGGTCAATGCTTTGGTTGAGTAAGCGCAAGACTGCAATGGTAGATCTCTGGTATAATTCCATTTCATCAGTTCCATTATTGGTTCCAAAAAAGAGGTGGTCCAATACCATGGGACAATACAACCTAATAACATATTGCCTTCATCCCAAGAAGCCCACTTGCAGAGCTATCCAGAGGTTCTTATTCCATTATGAGTTGTTAGAGAAGCAACGATATGAAAAGTCAATGGTTGTTTCTGTGGATTTGAAGAAACTGATATTTGAGCACCTGCTAGAGAAATCAAAGAGTGCCTTAGAACTTAAGGCTTGCAAGGAATTATGTGCTTATAGGGGTGACCGGGTTCTTAAAAAAGCAAAATGCCTTGATTGCATTAACAAAGAAAAGAATAAAAAACAAAATGAGGACGTTGAAGTAGAATCCGAGGAGGTTCCTAAAGATGCAAAATGCTTTTATGAACTGAGCAAAGAAAATCGTAAAACACTCCAAGACAGCGTTGAGGCAGAATTTGACCAAAGCATTCTTCTCTGGCATATTGCAACAACCCTATGTTATTATCATGATCGGAACACAAACTCAAACAACTCTGTTAATTGTCCAAATTATGAAGCCAGCAAGTCATTATCAGACTATATGCTATATCTTCTAGTCATGCGTCCTATCTTGCTGCCAAATGGGATTGAACAAATCAGGTTCCAAGACACGTGCGCTGAGGCCGATGAATTTTTCGTTGAGAGAAAATCTATATTTGATGAAATCCAAGCATGCATAAAGTTACTTGAAGTGAGCACTGAAATTCCTCCATCTATAGTGAAAGGAGATAGAAGCAAGTCAGTGCTATTCGATGGATGTAGGATCGCTAAATCATTGCAATGCATGGAGTATCAAAAGAAATGGGAGTTGGTAAGTCATGTATGGGTTGAAATGCTGTGTTATGCTGCGACAAAATGTCGATGGTACCATCATGCTCAACAGCTTATCCGAGGCGGAGAGCTATTCACTCATTTCTGGCTTCTTATGTCGCATCTTGGTATAACTGAGCAGTTTCAAATTTCTAAGGGCCATGCAAGGGCTATGTTAATTGTGCATTGAAAAAGATTTTATAGTATGTGAAGTGTTTTTACATACAAAATAAAGCATTGACAATTCTTATTATTATTATTTTTTTGTTTTGTTTTGAGCGTCGAATACAATTTGACAATATATTATCCTCTAATGCTATTGCTTGAGAATTTATTATAATTCTTCTACCAATAAAAATTTATTATCCAAAATTTTTCATATGGATTTTCTTTATGGATTCAATGTACGCTATCAATTTAAGGGTGCTCCATCTGGCTAAAAAACATGGTTAACCCATCTGGTTAAAAAAGGAGGTATAACCATGATAAGGTTATATTTTTGTGTTGGCATATCATTTGACAAAATGCACTTTACTTATAATTAGGTAGATTTAAGATGTTTCTACAATATCATGAAGTATGTTGGGTAATTAAGACAATCAATATTATTGAAGACTTAAAGATTGTACCAAGAAACAATTGAAGAAAAGCTAAATAAGTGAACTTCGGTACTAGTCTCGACACAAGCTCAACACTAGCATGTATTGAGATTAAATGAAGGACCTCTACACTAGCTTGACACTTCTCAATCTATCGAGCTATGCAGATTTAGAAATCTCAAATCAGATTTTTGGTTCATGATGACTTGGACTACTAGGGTTTCATTCACTAAACTCATAAATGGTATAATTAAAAGCTTTATTTTAAAGTCATCAAAAATACAAAAACACAATTAGAGAACTCATATACTTTTGTAGAAGCTACTACATTCTTGTGCGCCTTAGGGTTTTGTAACCAATTGCTTCTAGATCTTTAATGTATATTGAAGCGAAGAACTTTTCATCCAACAACAAACTTCAGTTGTTAGGATGTTATTCATATACTAGAATCCGTGCAAAATGAAGAAGTCTCTACAAGCTCAAGTCCAATTGAAAATTGAAATGAAGGTTTAACTGTAGGTTGGTGCTTTGAGTGTAACACCCCAATTTTTACCACACACACACACACACAAAAAGAAGGGGTCAGATTTTTAGACCCACATGTGACACCCCCACCTACCCACTCATTCTCAACCACACAACCTTACAAATATCTCTCTCCCTCTTAACCGACTACCCCTCTTCTTTAACACTCAAACACTAACACACACATTCTTCTACCTCTCTCTCCTGAATCCCTCCTCCCTCTTGGTCTCTCAATTAGTTTCCAAATTTTCAATCATCAAACTCCTCTCCATGGTTTGACTTCTACCAACATTAATGTAAGGTAGAATCTCCATGACCCACCTTGTAATATTTTTGGATTTTTATCCTATATTGTTAAGATTGCTCTTTGATGTGTGGGTTTTGTTTTTGGGGTTGTTTTGTTGTGTTTGTTGAGACATTGAAGACTTGACTAGAGGTTTTTAATTTAATGGGTTCATATGGATTCATTGTTTGGCAACCATGTGAGTTGGGTGTCTTAAGAAATCAATTGGGGTTTTTGATTTATATGGGAGATTGGGGTTAATTTTTGAAAGAGGGTTTTCTTGCATTTTGAAACGTATTTGGCATATGTGGTTGTGAGTGTGGCATTAACCATAAATTTCTTAAGTGATGTGGGCATGTGCATGTTGCATGACAAGGGTTTGGTAAATTTCCTATATGAGTTATGGGATTGAATTTCTTGACTTTTGTTGTGATGACTATTTTATGAGGTTGTGGGTTACATTATTATTTGTTAATGTGTACTAACACATGTAGCTTTAAGGTTAATCAAGTGTCAAAGTTTTTGGAATGGTATTAAAATTATAGAAACTTTCTTTTGGGACTGTAAATCTGTCCATGACAGATTTGAGTAAGCTGCACTACTTGATTTTTAATAAATTATAGAAAACTTGTTTTAAGTCTAATTTTTGGTGGTACATACTATACATATAAAGACTTCTCCTTACTTAATTTCAAGCACTTTGGATAGCACTAAGTGGACCAAATGAATTTTATAAGAAGGGCTGACCTGTTGCAAGTTATCTGAAAGTGTGATTAGGATGCTAAGACCTTTAACAAATTTATTACAAGCTTTTGTTGTGAGGTTTTCTCTTATAAGTTTATATGTGCTTTATTTGACAAGGGTTTTACTTCAACTAATTTTATTATGGTTTGATAACGACATGATGAAAAATGCTCATACACCCCCTAAACTTTCAACTACTGGCCAAAAGACCCCCCTCAACTTTTTTATTGGCCAATTTACTCCTTAAACTATTCACAATTCCCAAATCAATACTTCAGTTAGTCACATGTTAACACACTAATAGAATAAGCACATGTGACTCACGTGACTTTTAAATACAAACTTAAAATAACCTAAACGTCCAAAACCTAGTGCAAAGAAGAGAAGAGAACTAGGTTTGACACAGAGAGAGAGAATCCACACTGTTCAGAGCCACGAGCTTCTCCCTGCTGTCTCGCTGCCCTTGTCCCGATGGTGCATTGGTGGTTTTGCCGCATTGTTCAATCTAGGTATGTCTTCTTCTTCTTCTTTTTTGTTCTTCTTCTTCTTACCTATTGATATTTAAAAATCTTCGAAGAACTTTTATTTTTTTTAATCTCCATGTGTGAATTTTTATAGTAGAAATTCTTTTTTTGGTTCATTTTTTGGGTTGGGTCTCTGTGAAATTCTTTGATTTCTACTGTCTCAATGTGCCTTTCACCAACAGTTGCATTTGAGTATGCCATAAAGTTGTTTGATTAAATGCTTGAAAGAGATATGGCTACTACTAAGGGGGTTTGATTTCTTCGTATAATTTTTGGGATTGGTGTTTCTACAAGGTTGTTTGCAAAGGCCTCATCAACAACAATTTCATGTTTGACATTGGTGAAAGAAAATAACAAATACACAAAAATTCATAAGAGAAATATGATACGTTGGTTTAGTATTAAACTAATTTATTTATTTATTTATTTTTATTTATATAGGATTATATATTATAAATTAATTTCCAATAGATGGACCTTAGTATTTGATATTTTTCTCCAGGTCTAACTCCTTTTATGGCACAAAAAGCTTTGTCTAGTTTAATTGCATTTTGTGTTTTTGAATATGTTTGAATCAAAGTTCTTTGCATCAAAATTGTGTTGGTTTGGTTAATTCTCATGATACAAACTGTAAGGTTGAAATTTATCAACCATCTTTTTGGCTTTATTCCGTGCCAAATTTGCTTGTATTTTAGCAATTAGTAACCTTGTATTTAGGTCAGAATCATGTAAGAATAGTGTGTGAGAAAGTGTGAAGAAATGCTCAAGATTGTGTAAAGAAGTGAGGACTTGCAACTGGATTTCACGAATGGCTCATGGCTTGCAAGTCGCCAGAAGTTGCACACGTGACAAGCATGCCAGAAGTTGAAGAGTCACACCAGCTGTTGCACGACAGGACAAAAGTCTCAGGCTGGATAGGCCGTTAGCTTGTGGCTTGAACTCGCAACTCAACCCTGTCGCGAGGTCAAGTCTCCAAAACACCTTGTTTGGGAAAAACTGACTTTTTACATTCCTTTTCACCCTACTATATATATACCCTTATACCCACAATATTCAGAAAGCTTGTAGAGAAAATTTTGAGAGAGAAACCCTAAAGAAAAACAAGATTGATTCATCCACAATCTTCATATAAAGACTCGTCAAATTCCTCTACTCTCTTCCTCTCCATTGTCAAATCCTTGAGAGGTACATTACCAAAACCTTTTCTCACCATACCCATATCTGTGAGGAGGCCGTTTGGTGTTTGGGAAGCAGTTAAGAAGGGACCAATTTCATATTGGTAGATGCTATGGTCAAGTAGCGGAATCCGACAAGTTAAAGAAGAAATAGGTTCGGCGTAACCTCATTGGAGTAGGAGCTTGGAAGGCTTAAGTACATTGGGTAGATTAGGCTTGGAGGTTCTTCTGCTATTCATATATCCCAACTACATTCTTTAGTGGATTGTTTACCGCTTGGAGGGCGACAGAGAGGTTTTACGCTGAGGGCTTCGGTTTCCTCTTCGATAACACATCGAGTATTGTCCTTGTGTTTGCATCTCTCTTCCCTTAATCTTTTCCATTTAATTTCTGCTATGAATGTGATTTTATTTGGTTTAGATTGTTTATCAATTCTGTATTAAGCTTATATTCATTTTTTGCACAGTAATTGTTTAATATTAAGCTTGAATTGGTAATATATAAATTGGAGATCTAAACGTTGAAGGTGTTTCATACACTTATTGAACTTTCACAAACCTATAGGGAAAGTGGTAATTTATAATCTTTTAATCAATTATGTTTAGTATATTTCCAATATAATGGTGCTAGACATTTGTCTCATGTGTGATAATAGCTTATCAATTTGATGACTCTGATAACCTAATTGGAATCAAGCACCTCATTACTTGAGTTAACCTTGAGTTTATACTTCCACATAAAGGTTGTCACAGATGTTTAATATCTTATTTATGCTTAGGTTACTTAGGCCATTAAGTTTTGTATAATTGGATAGGCAAAAGCAAAGGATGTAAATTTATATATTCTTGAAAGATGTTTAATTTCATATAGACTCAGTCCGGTGTATTGGTAGCAATTTTATGCACATCATTTTATTTAAGGACTTGGTTACCTTTTGCATGCCTGTATGTGTTACACGTTTTCATTAAGAATGTAGCAAATGATGGTTATAATTATGGATTTGTCTGCTATTACTTAAGCAAATTGTGTTGATAATGGTGTTTGTCATTTTAACCTTTTAATCTATAACCTTTTAATCAATTATGTTCAGTATATTGCCAATATAATGGTGCTAGACATTTGTCCCATGTATGATAATTGCTTATCAATTTGATGATTCTACTAACTTAATTGGAATCAAGCACCTCATTACTAACCTAATTGGAATCAAGACTACTAAAAGCTTGTCTGTTTATATGGCACTTCAATTATTATTTCTTAATTTTCTTCTTCTTCATGTAGAAATCAACCCTGAATATTTCCTTTATTTGTTTCAGCAAATCAAAGAATGTAATTTACAAGCTCAAAGAGATGGGAAAGATTGGGGAGAAAGATATATTGCTAATCTACGATTACTTCAATAAGCTTGATCGCAACAACTTTAGGAAGATAACACTACCAGATCTTTAGGAACCTTTTGATTGCAAGAAATATGAAGTTTGTTTCTATTCTTTAGATGGAAGAAATGTATAGTTAGATTTTTTCTTCTTCTTCCATTGATACTCATAAAGATTTCCAGTAATATAGGAACAATGAAAAATAGAAGCCAATGGGATATGT
Source organism: Quercus engelmannii (assembly GCA_029955605.1). Lineage (NCBI taxonomy): Eukaryota > Viridiplantae > Streptophyta > Magnoliopsida > Fagales > Fagaceae > Quercus > Quercus engelmannii. Next base: position 5,696,393 of record JARPSG010000002.1, read on the forward strand.
CCCCCTTCTGTTATAGGTTTTCTTACATCCATTAAATTGAGAGGCTGCTGTGGAGGGTTTGAGTTGTATGATGTAGATTTAACATTGTAATAATTCAAGTAGTCAACGAGGAAAGTAAAAAATCTTGGGATGATCTTACTTCTTCTCTTTATTTTGATTCAGGTTGTATGAGTGATTTGGCTGATGCGTACTTCTTCTCTTTATTTGACTCTTCCTTTAACTTATGATAATTGATATGGTTTGGCTACACATTTAGTTAGAAAATATTAACTTACTTGGACATAATCTGCATATATAAATTCTTTTACTTTTTAGTGATTTGGATGCTAATTTGAATTATATTTGATTTTGCCTTTTTTTTTTATCTATTTTCTTTTGGTTCAATATTTCATTATTCCGATTAAAATTTGAGATATCAAGTTATCCCCTTTGAGCCACATGTTAAGTATTAGCCATTAACATAAGTTCTAGTTTGGCTTGAGTGAACCAAGGGTTAATGTGGAAGTTTAAGGTGTCATAAAATTTTGATATAAAATATCAGCATTTATTTTCTACTGCCATATGGGGCATTCATTTGATTTATTTCTGTCTGGTTGTCTATTGATCCGATTAAGAACAAGTAATTAGATTTTAGTTTCTGCAAATTTGATGGTACAATAAGGGAGCTTCTGGCTATCATGTTATGGATGTCACCACTTTTGCGCTAGCTAGATGGTTTAGATACATAACAACTTTGATATTTATATGCATGAATTCATATTATTCCTTGTAGAACAAGGACTAAATCATGTTTGTGATGCCTGAGGGAGTTGGGGAACTAGCAAAAATCATGGTAATTGGTTTTGATTTTTAGCCTAAACAACAAGAGTGGTACTTGATGTTTAGGCTAAATCAAGTAGCCTAAACACACACAAAAATCATGTCTAAAGGAGTGGGGGACAACAACAAGAGTGGCCAAAGAATAACAGAGCCCTATCAAATTCACCTAAACCCAACAATGGCACTTAGTCCCTACACAATCTTCTCCAATGACATAGTTCCATATATGGTAATTGATTTGAAAGCATGTGTTGGGAGCTTGAGCCATCACGCTAGAAGGTTCAAAGACATTGCTAGGTAGGAGCACTGTGGTGCTTTCCTGAGCAATCTTGCTAAATGCATCAATATACTACTCAGCAATTCTCAAACTCACAGCCTTTACACCACCACCAAGAAATGAATGTGTCCCAATTTGCCATGAATTGAACTTTATGCAGTAACTCTAAGAAAATAAATTAATAATTACACTTTTCTAGCAATATTGAAAAATAAAAGTATACCGGCTCCATTAGTATTCTTAAAAGGATCTCAATATGCCATGAATTGAAATAACAAATGAGTGTTTACAAATCGTATATTTTTTGCCAAAAAAATAGCACTCAATGAATCAATAATTACACTTTTCCAGCAATATTGAGAAACAAAAGTATACTAGCTCCATCAGTATTTTTAAAAGGCCGTGTATCACTAAAAAATATATTGAACTAAAAAATTATTTATCTTCTTGCTGCCACTAGACCTTAGCTTTTCCTTTATCCTTCTTGCTTCCACTAGTGTTGTCCTTTGTACGACTTTGACTTGATTGTTAAGGATCTATATTTGATTGCTGAGTATACTATAAAAAGCCAAAAAGGCTGGAAAAGTTCAACAAAGTAGTACGTGAAATTTGTACACTATAAAAAGCCAAAAAGGCTGGAAAAATTCAACAAAGTAGTACTTGAAATTTGGATGAAAAGTTTAATAAAGTAGTATGAATGTTCAAATAGTGTGTAAAACACCTATGAACGTTTAGACCCTCAAATTTCAAATTACCAATTTAAGCTTATTATCAAAAAATGTATGTGTGGAATATAAAGATAAGCTAAATCAGAATTGATAAATCAATCTAAACCGAAAATAATCACAACTACAACAATAATTAAATGGCAAAGATTGAGGAAAGAGAGATGCAAACACAAGACAACATAGCAATGTGTTATTTAAGAGGAAACTGAAGTCCTTGGCATAAAACCTCTCCGCCACTCTCCAAGTGGTCAATAATCTACTAGAGAATGAAGTTGGGATACATGAACAATAGAAGACTCTCCAAGCCTAGTCTACCTAGTGTATCTTAGCCCTCCAAGCTTCTTGCTCCAACGAGATTACGCCGAACTTTTGTCTTCTCTAACTTACTGGATCCCATAATTAGCCTATTGCGTCAACCACAATGAATTGGTCCCTTCTTAACTGCTTCCCAAGCACCAAAAAGGCTCCTCATAGATATGGGTATGGTGAGATAAGGATTTGGCTAATGCAACTCTCAAGAATGTAACGATGAAAAGGGTAAGAGTAAAGGAATTTGGAGAATCAAAGTGTAAAGATTGTGGATGAGCCAATCCTATTTTTCTTTAGGGTTTCTCTCTCAAAAATCTCTCTGGAAGCTCTCTACATTTTGTGGGTATAAGGGTATTTATAGTTGAGTGTGTATGGAATGCGGAGAGTCAGTTTTGTAACAAACAAAATGGTCTGGCAACTCGAGCTCGCGACTGGAACGAGTTGCAAATTTGAGTTGTGAGCTAACGGTCTGGCCAAACTAGAAGTTTTGTCTTGTAGTGCAACAGTTGGCATGACCCTTCAGCTTTCTTGTATGCTTCACATGTGTGCCAGCTTTGGCGACTTGCTAGTCGCGAGATCTAGTAGTGAGGCCCTTCTTGAGTGCACACTCTTGAGCTTTTCTTCACACTCTCTCACACACTACCCTTACATGATTCCCACCTAAATACAGGGTTTCTAAATGCTGAATTTCAAGTAAATTTGGTACGGAATAAAGCCAACTAATGATTGAATAAATTTAACCTTACATATTACTTGAAATTTGGATGAAAAGTTCAACAAAGTAGTACTTAAAATTTACCGATAATTTTTTACTCCCTTTAGCTCCAGATGTAGATGATTATCCTGATTGTCTTTCCTTTTTCTTTTTATAAGCCTTCTTGTTGGGGTTATCAGGAGCTTTACAAGTTATTTGATTATGGCCTCATTGGAAACAATTCCCACATTTCTTGGCAGTTCCTTTCTTCCTCACCCTAAATGCATTAATAGGTTCTCCTGCCTCTCTTTCTTACCTTCTTACTCTTGTCTATTTTCTTTATAAATTTTGGGGGCTTGATTGGGTCATAGGATGTTTTTGGCTACTATTCATGGCTTGGAAGTGGGCTTACCAACCGTTGGTAACAACTTAGGAACATCTCCTTAGTGTAAGCAATGTCTACATAAGTCTCAAGTTGCTCTCCATGCTCAATTATTGCAGCAGCAACATGAAAATATGGGATTCCACTCAATCCCCATCTCCCACAACCACAAGTCCTCTCATTCAAGTCCACCACATATCTTCCACCATAAATATACTCCACCTCATATTTGGGCTCTCCATTCCAAAGAGAAATGCAATGTCCAACATCCCTCTTTATCCTCTCAAGTCCACCATATATCTTCCACCATAAATATACTCCACCTCATATTTGGACTCTCCATTCCAAAGAGAAATGCAATGTCCAACATCCCTTTTTATCCTCTCAAGCTTCTTATAGATTCTTGGACAAACCCTCCCTTCATACCTTCTCATATAATCTCTTTTGGTTTGCAACATTTGCATCAACATCACTCTTATGATCTCCATCATTGTCAACACTGGTTTATCCCTAGCCTCCAAAATCCAAGCATTGAAAGACTTTGCTATATTGTTTACTAGAGTGTCACTCTTGCTTCTTGGATTAAAAGCATGTCTACTCCATGTTCTCACATCTAACTTCACAAGCCACTCATATGCCCTCACATCTAGCTTCTTCAACTCATCCATGTGGAAGTCAAAAGAATTCTTTGTTGCTACCCTAGCAACACTCCACATTGCATCATTGAGTACCTTCCCAGGAATATCCTTCTTGAAATTTGCATGTAAATGCCAAACACAAATCTGTGCTCTACATTAGGCATTAAATCCTTAAAGGTCTCTATTAATCCCTGCCATAAAAAAAAATAAAAAAAACAAATATACATTAGTAATTCATATTCAAGTTATAAATCATGATATTTTTAAAAAATAAATAAATAATTCACATGCACATTAATTGTTTCTTGCCTTCTATTAGTTTGAGATAAAAACCCATTCATTCTCATCCACATGTCCGATGTCATCCAACAGACATTATAGAAACCAGGTCCAAGAGCTTCTATTCTCAATTTCAATGATAGCATAAGCGATTGGGAAGATATTATCATTCCCATCCTTCCCAATAGCAGCCAACAACTGTCCCCTTGTTGTCCCCTTCAAATGACAACCATCTATCCCAATAAGTGGCCTACAACTTGCTAAGAATCCCCTTTTGCAAGCATATAGACAAACATACATTCTCTTAAACACATTATTCGCAGTTTGCATCTTCACTGTGTTAGCCACATTCCACTTCCTAATAGCAGCTGCATAGTCCCAAAGTCTTTTATACTACTCCTTAGCACCATGTATCATCTTGAAGGCCATTCTCTTAGCCTTATAACATTGGTCCAAAGTCGCATTAACTTCATGGTCCCTAAACACTGCACCCTTAAATGCATTTGCTGTCCAAGTATGATCATCTCTAAAGAATGGAAAATATTTATTACCTAGTCACCTTGAAAAAATCTTACTATTCTTATGATCCTTGCCACACCTATGTATGCTCTTAAAACTTTTGATTTTAAAGGCATCTCCCATTTGTGTTTGGGATGCATGTATCTTCCAACCACATTTTTTTTACCTATAGCTATTACTCTGCACTTATCATTGTGCTTATACTCAAAATCATGTGTTTCTTTAATACACCACTCCTTTAGTGCCTCCTCAAAGACTACATGTGATGCAAATTTTTTATCATTCACTAGATGAACATTGTCCATGCCAATGCGCTAGTTAAACTCAAGGAACCTAGGCCTTGAATTCCCTTCGTCATTAGATGACCCTTCTACACTCCTTAACTCATCACTATCCCTATGATCTGAGTCTCCTTCACCATTCCAAACTCCTTGAAGCTACTTGCCCCCAATTGCCCTATTGATTCCATCATCCTCCATACCAAAATCTTCATTTATGTAATCATTAGATTCAGAAAAATCACTCAAATTGTAATCTTCGTCATCCTTGTCATCCTCCACATCATTTGAAACATTAACAATTTCAAATTGGCCATTAGCCTCAATAGAATCATATTAGGATTGAGGGGCTTGTACATTTGGCATAGAAGGTGAATTTCCAAGGAGTGATAGTGGACATTCATCCATGGCTACAACACAAAATTAACAAGAACATTAATAGAAGAGCTGGAGAAAACAAAAAAAAAAAAAAAAAAAAAAAAAAAGAATAGTGGGAAAAAAAAATAACAATTTGCACATGCACATGTGCATGATTGCTGCTAATTCAATTCACATAATTCAAAATATTACAATATGCATGGTTGCTGCCAATCAATATTATTGTTTACCATTTATAAATGGATAATGCACATGATCAATGGCTCTAGTTTCCACGGTGGTGGCTTAGCATAACCCACAAAATGCTAAATTCATACTCAAATTCTATCACATGTTCTTAGTTTACTCAAATAAATTTTGGAAAAAGTAAATGGAGTGGGCAATTGTTTGAAGATGGGGTAATAATCTGCAACAAATACCAACTCAATTTGCTTTATCTTCTTTACTTGCTTTGTTGTGCTGCTTTTTCTTTCTTTCTTTTGTATCGTGGCTTAGTCAGTAGACCATATGGCTGGAATCATTACATCGAGACCCTTAAGGTTGGGAAGCTAAACCTCATGGAGTCCTAAGATTTATTATTTAAAAAAAAAAAAAAAAAAACTAACCAAAAGCCATATCTTCAACACCAAACTAGAGAATCCAGAAAGCCTTGCTTTGTTTTAAGTCACTAATGAGGTGCTTGATTCTAGTTTGGTTAGCAGAATCATCAAATTGATAAGCTATTATCACACATGGGACAAATGTCTAGCACCATTATATTGGCAATATGCTAAACATAATTTATTAAAAGGTTATAAATAAGAGGTGTGTCAGTAGCCACTTTCCCTAAAGGTTTACCTCTATACTAAACATATATATATATATATATATATATATATATATTATCTTACACTCATTTACCTCTATTATTTTAAGTAAATATCCACAATTGATGCAAGAATGTACACATTTTAAAAAGCGAAAAAATAACATCCAAATATTATTCTTTTGATAATTTGAAAGTTACAATGAGATGAGATGATTTGAACTATCAAGTAAATACTAGAGGTGTCAACTAATTAAGCTACAAGGCTCCAAGTAATAATATTCACATCTTTTGGTGCCAACCAATTAAGTTACAAAGCTCATGATAATATTGTCCACATTTATTTTTTAAAGAAATGATGACACATTTAAAATATAAAAATTAATTATTGAATTTGTTGTATATATCTTGAAATTGTAAGAAATTTTACAAATTATATATTAATATTACTTAGCTACACCCAGTATCTTCAGGAAAAAGGAGAAAAAAAAAAGTTGCACCCAACAACAGTAGAAAAATGTAAAAATTAATAATATTCTTTTTAATGGATCCATATTCAGTAGTATTTAGGAACCTTAAATCGGTTGAGTTACAAAGAAATTTGGTGATCAAATTCCCTTTATCCCAACTATTGAATTATCATATTAAAAAAAAAAAAAAAAAAAACTTATTTGGATCAAACTAGGTAAAATCTTTAGTGACTTAATGAAAATTTTGAAACTATGTTTATGATTTTTCAATATCAACTACTTGGTCATTGCAAATGTTGCATAGGATGGTTGTTAAGACATTAAGATAGTAAGGCTCACTAACAAAGTGACCTTGCCTGAACATATGGAAAAACTACATTATCTTCTCATAATAAAAAAGAAAAGTGCTGCACTAATTCTATAGTGTAATTAGACATGGCAAGTTTGGACCAAATTGGAACGCACTAAAAATACCAAGGGATTCATAAACAAGATTTTGGATGTTCATGATCAATCCTTATGTAGCTTTGCATTATTTCTTGGATGGATCCATGGCATATTTGCAAGTGACAAAATTAATGAAATTTCTCTAATTGAAGATTTAGTTATTGGCTTCTAGATCATTACAGAACCAATTATTGTGTTTGATATCTTTTTGTAGCAAATGGGATGCAAGGGAAACTTGGAAGGCCAGCATATTTGGAAAATTGGATAACCAAGCAACCAAACCCCCTTAGCAGTAGCCATATCTCTCTCTGGCATTTAATCAAACAGCTCTATGACATACTATAAAAATTCGTACATGGAGATTAAAAAAAATAAAAGTTCTTAGAAGATTTAAATAGCAATAGGTAAGAAGGAAAAAAAAGAAAAAGAAAAAAAAAGACATAGCCAAATTGAACAGTGCGGCGGAACCACCAAGGCACAGTTGGGACAAGGATGACGAGATGATGGGGAGAAGCTCTGTAGTGACTCTGAACGGTGTGGATTCTCTCTGTGTACTGGACCTGGTTCTCTTCTCTTCTTTCCACTGGGTTTTAGACGTTTGGGTTATTTGAAGTTTGATTTTAAAAGTCACGTGAGTCACATGTGCTTATTCTGTTAGTGTTTTAACATGTGACTAATTGAAGTATTGATTTGGTAGTTGTAAGTAGCTTAAGGAGTAAATTGGCTAATAAAAAAGTTGAGGGGGTCTTTTGGCCAGTAGTTGAAAGTTTAGGAGGTGTATGGGCATTTTTCCCTAACGACATGCTTTATATCAAGTTGGTAAATGTACATTGTTTGCAGTAGGGAATTAAAGGCTTTGGTTGTGTTATAGTCCTATGAGTTGCTTGTATGCTTGTTTAGTTCCATTTTGGGTAGGGGTGCTTGTCTTAGGATGGTCAAGCTAGGCTTTAGGGCCTTAGGTTTGATTTTTAGTGGGACCCTTTCCTATTCATGGAGACATATATGATAGTGTAATTTGTAGTAGGCCTTGTTATTGATAGTCTTGATACTTGTGTTTCTAGGTTCCAAAGTACTTGGTGATGGAACTAGTAACTTAATTGGTTGAATGTGATTCCCAATTGAGGTAAATTTGGATTGGATTGTTGAGGTAAGTGGCTTCTTAATGGGATTTTCAAAAAGGAATCATTATTGCACTAAAGTATTTTATGGTTAAACCATCTTGGAACATCATTCATAGTTTTCTTAAAATGTACTATATGTACTATCATTGTTAATTATTTATGGAAAACATATGAAGCATTGCAGGTGCCAAATAAATTTGGAAAATATTAGCATCTTTGATTAAATTCTTGAGAATAGATTTTTTGGATTTATTTTATTATTTGAAAGATTTAAAGATGCTTTATCATGACTTGTGATATTTGGTAAAATTGATACAAAATCTTCTTGACAGGAAATGAGTTTGAAGGCTTTGACAACCTTGTGAATATATTGGGTATTTCAAAGATTTTTGTGAAACTATTTGAAATTAAATTGTATTTTGTAAAATACTACTTGCATGCTTTGTAAAACTACTTATAGCACGCTTTGTAAAATGCTAATCATCATGAAACTTGCATTTCCCCCACCCCCATGAATTATGGTACTTGCTGGGTTTTAACCCATCCCACTCTCCGGCAATTTTTCAAATCCATTTGTTATACCTTAGGTATTGAGCTTGTTTCATTGGTGGTGATTGGAGTATTATGCTAATTAAGAGATTTATGCAATGATTGGTTGGTGACTCAACTTACTAAATTTATCAAGGCCATAGCTAATTCTATAAAAAATTAGGCTCTTGAGGTTTGTTAGCCTTAACTAATTCTATCGAAAATTGGGCTCTTGAGGTTTGTTAGTCTTGGGCATGGTAGGCCTAAATTTTGTTGTTGAGGTTGCCTATCCTAGGAAGAATTGTGATTTTATGTTGATCCATTTGGAGTTTTGGAATTTCATGTGTATTTGGAGACATGATTGGTAATTTGTATTATTTATCAATGTCTCATAGAACTCTAACTTATATTGTGGAGAGTTCACAATGTTTATTTATCTTTATTAAAAATAAATAAAAAAATCCCCTGCAGTTTATTTTAATTGTTCTTTTCTCATGCTTTGGACCCTTTTGAGTTTGGGGCGTGACATTGGAATAGTCTAGGGTAATGGTAAGATCCCATACATTTTATATTATTTACAAAATATCTCACTTTATATAATAAATACATTATGATTTTTTGAAGAAGAAAAAACTTTTAGAATTTAAAATACTTTCAAATAACAAATATAGAAAGCTTAATTTTGAAAATCTAATATATTGTATAAACTATATTTTATTAAAAATAATCACATCATTTTAAGAAGGGTTTTGGATTAACACTTAAAAGTTATAAGGCTTACCTACTATTTTCATTTTTCACTTAACTAAAAAACAAATTGTCAAATTTTATTATATAAAAGTAGAGACCACATGTAAGAGATTATGTGATTCTGCCATGTGGCAAACTTTTTGAAAAGATAGTTCAAATACTTTGAAGTGTCACATGTGAGATAAGAAAAAAATTAAAAAAAATAAGAACTCTTTGTTTCCTTTGGTTCAATGTTTCTATGTTTTTTTCAATTTAAATGTCTCTTTTTTTCCTTTTGTTTAATATTTCAAGAATTTTCTGATTTAAAAGAAAAAAGGACACTTTATTCCCTTTGATTCAATGTTTCCAAACTTTTTTACTCTCACATATACAAAATCTTTGCATTTTCATTCACCATTTTCACGTCTTGCACTTCTACTCCTTTATATAGACGTGCCCACATCCCTTCTTATCATATCATCTCAAATACAGCTATACAAAAAACAGTGTCACTTACCTTCAACCTTTCAACAACACCTACTACGCTGTAACATTGTTGCCCCATATGATCTTAACTCATATGAGTTAACTCTAACCAAGAAAGGGGGCTTGCATTTTTTTTTTTTTTTTTTTTTTTTTGAGTGAAGGCAACTTACACTATTGATGTTGAAGTCGGACATTATGTGTTTGTGAAGGCTTTCATTGGCTTTGGGTGTTTGTGATTTTGGTGTAGGAAGGCCATAAATGTGTTTTTTAGAGCTAAAGCAAAAGAGAGAAACTTTCTAATTGATTATATGTAGATTTCTTTGTAGTTTTTTACTACTATTTAGTGTTGTGTCGATATGAACTGTGACAATAAAAGTAGAAGTTGATAGTTCCTTGGAAATCAGTAGGTTGACGTGCCTCGAACGATGATGATCTTTGGGCTATTTCTTGTAAAACAACAATACTAGGTCAGAGGAGACCGGTGGGGACCAGCCAAAAGTCCTTCGATGATTAAGTTAGTCACTTTTTTCTCTCTGTAAGGAAGGAGTAATTTCTTAGAATAAAATCTTCTCAATGCCTTACCCTCCATCGGTGAATTCTTATATAGTGTGTGGAGAACAGTTATCTATTTAATAACCGTTCCCAATGTCAAGGAGTCCGGAGAATTGGGAGTAACTTCTATAACCGCTATGGAAGTTACCTAGATGAGATGGGTCATTCCATGATGAACTCGTCCACCTTTTATTGGACACGAACAAGATCATCTTGGACGGCTTGCCCTTGCCCGAATGATGATGGTAAGGTTCCCATGGGATCTCGTCCATCCGAAGAAGGACGAGGTCGTCCAGGACGTCTGGAAGGATCACTTCGCTTGTGGTTTATCATATCTCCTCTTCTTTGGACGAGACACATGGACGAATTATGGAGTTGGATGTTTTGTGACACCATTAGTTGCCCCCTTGTTCATGTGGGTCGTCCAATGAGTTGGGTGAACTGCTGACACGTCCTTGGATGTATATAATTGGCTAATAAATTGATGCACCACGTGTCATTTTCTTATTGGTGACTGATCCTGTCGATTAGCTTTCCGAGGTAGATGACACGTGTCGTTCTTGTATTGGTAGAGTCGTTTCAAATGCCCAGGTCAGCATCCTATAAATAGTGGAATGCCTCCCTTAACCCTTCTCATTTCAGAGATTTTCTTCCTTGACATCTGTTGTCTATAGCCTCGTCTAGGAGTTTCTCCGCGTCTAGAGTTTTCTTCCGTTTAGAGCTAGGTATTCTTCTGTTCTTCGTCTTTAGGTTTTTAAGTTTCTTGTCAATGTCTACTGCTTCTTCGTCCATTGATAGCCTCAATAGGGCTATAGACGAGTATTATGAGGACAGTGGTGATAGATCTAGTTCTAGCAGTGCTAGTGACAGTAGTGGAGGAAATACGGACGAAAATTATTCTTCTGGGGCTCTTGGGTTCCCTATTGAAGTCGTCTAGGAACAGCTAAGAAGAGCTTCTGGCTCTCAAGCTGGCGCTTCGTCCAGAGTGCATCCGTCCAACACTACGGACAAAGAGGAGATTGTTTTTAGTTGTGCTGTAGGTGTTCATTCTAGGATGGATGAACAAAGATTGAACAGCCTTAAATCTTGGTACCAAATCTCGGACGAGTTCGACCCTAGGCTACCCATCCGTGGAGAGTGGTGTTGTGAGCCACATTTTGGAATAGGTGTCTATGAGTCTTACTTTTTGGTTGGCTTTAGGGTTCCTTTAAACACCTTTGCTAGGGAGCTGCTAGGTAGGTTAGCTTAGGTGTTTGTCAATTCAATCCTAACGCGTGGAGATTAGTTATTTCCATGCAAATTTTGTGGAAGGAGGTTTTTGGTGGAGATTGTCCTCTTACTGTGGACGAGTTTCTTTATTGTTATAAACCTTCTGGAATTAGTCAATCTGAGGGTTTTTACCAGTTCACTACTAAGGGGAATGATTGTAGGCTGATCAAGTCCCTAGCTTCGTCTGATAGGAAGTGGAAAACAGAATTTATGTTTATTTCAAGCTTCTGGGCAGGGAACCCTGTGGATGTTGGCAGGGATCCCTTTCCTCCTTACACTGGGGACTTAGGGAACCTTCGTCCAGAAGGTACGTCCCTTCCCCTTGTTTATTTTTATTTTTATATATTTTTTTATTTGATCCGTTTACAATTTCTAACCTTTATTTGCTCATTGTGCTGTAGCTGCTAAACGTCCGTCTTTGAGCAAATTCCATCGTGACCGCGTCCATAGGGCTCGTCTTCATACAGACAAGAGCTTTCGTTCTCTTGTCACCCTCAGACGTTTAGCTAAGTGGGGTTTAGGTCCTGAGCCATCAGACGAAGCTATTGCACACGAGGTTACTGTGCGCAAGAGTAAGTTTTCAGCCAAGTTTTTTTTTTTTTTTTTTTTAAGTATACATTCCTGATTTGTTTGTTATCTTGTTTTAGGAATGTCCATAATGAAAGAAAATAAAGGGAAATAAGTCTTAGGTGAGGGGAAACGTCCTGAGGCTCAGGTACGTTCAACGGCTGGGGAGAAAAGGAAGTTCTTGCCCAAGAACATTGATTTGGAAGGGCTCCCCAATCGTCGAGACAAAAGAGTCAAGCAGGGCTCGTCCAAGGTGGTTAAGTCCAAACCTTCAGAGTCTCAGCCCTCCATTCAGGTAGTTGACGTTGACTCGTCCACCCCTGTTGAATCCACTCCGTCCAAGACTCCTCTGCCCAAAACTCCTCTGTCCAAGCCAACTAGGCCTGGCTCGTCCTAGCCTTCTTCGAACATTATTGAAGATGAGGATTTAGCTTGGGAGCGCTTTCAGTTGGCCGTCCTGGACGAGGACATAAACATGTGTTATAACATGGGCTTGAAGGAGTTTGAGCACTCTGGCATCCATGACCTCTTCAAGGTATGTAAATATTTCATGTCCTTGTTCATTTAACAACCATTCTTCATTTAAGCATCCTATATTGTTTTATCTATTCGCAGGCCATGTCAAAGTTTATAGCGGCGTCCAGACAGGCAACAAAGCTGGATAAGACGAGGATCTTGTTGGAGACGAGGATTCAACAAGTCAATGTTGACTACAAGAAATGGGCTGAGGTTGCTGCAAAAGCTAAGGACGAGGTCAATGAGCATAACAAGCTGATCGAGGAGCTAAAGACTGATGCATTGGAGAAGGATACCCGCATTGATCACCTGCAAAAGACGAACGATGAACTGAATGCTCGTCTCTCCAAGGCAAAAGTGGATGTTGTGGCTGAGTTCAAGTCGTCCAAAGTGTATACAGACACTCTGGATCGCAATTATGCAGCTAGTTTTGAAGATTTCAGAATGGATGCTATTGAGAACTTCCCTGAAGTTGACTTTAGCTCAATCAAGCTTGACCTTGCTGCTGCCACAAGCTCTCTTCTTCAAACCGGTTCTAATGACGTTAATGTGGAAGACGACACCAGTACTCAGCCTCCCCAGGACGAGTCCGATGTCAATGCTCCCCCTACTTAAGATGAGACCTTTAAACTTAGTTGCTTTTGTTTTCATTTTTTGTTTGGTTTCTATTTGGTCCTCTATTTTAGGACCTCCTTTATGTAACAAGAATACATTATCCGCGTCCATGGTTTTAGGACGGGTCTTTTAAGCAAACCATTTCAGTTTCTTGAACTAATCAAGGGTTTTTGGACGTAGGATGTCCACCCTTTGAATGAAGTTTTATTTTCTTTGCATGGACAAGTGATCTTATTTCCTTTGCATGGACGAATGCTGCTATGCTATTTTAAGTCAATACCAGCTTTAGCTCATCCATGTGGAGCACATATTCTTCATATTGTTATTCTAACTCGTCTTTCGCAGGTAGTATTTTTATCCAACTTAATTCGTCTTAAGACTTACAAGCTGATTTTACATACCATCCTACTTATTTTGCCTAACTTTTTTTTTCTCATCCAGAGTTTGGATTGTTTCAGTTGGCTTTGCCTTGTCCATGATTTGGACGAGTATAGTTATGGTTTTCTTCTTTGCTTCATTCAAGAAAATTTAGATGTTACATCTCTGTGGCCAGAGATTTTATTCATCTTGGATCTTTCAATCCTCTTGAGGACTGTCTTGGACGACAATATCATGGAGGTGTAAAATTCACACAACATTTCGTACATAACATAGATATTGTTCACAGATAAGGCACATGCATACTGATGCCTTTTTATTTAATAAGTACACACTTCATAACTTCGTCCATAATCATTACACAACCATAATAAGTAATAAAGTAGTAGTTTCAAACTTCAAACACAAATAGCATCAATCATTAGTAGAACGTAAATAGACAAACAAGATCCAGTCTCGTCCATAGGTTCACTTTTACTGATAGGACCTCCTCAAGTGCTCCACATTCCAAGGATGTTCCAACTTTCTCCCGTCCAGGGTCTCCAGGTAGTAGGATCCTTGCCTTTTATAGTTCATAACTTTATAGGGTCCTTCCCAGTTTGGGACCAACTTCCCATGTACTGGGTTTTTGGTTGACAAAGAGACCTTTCTCAGGACGAGATCTCCTATGTCGAAACGTCTTGGTTTCACCATCGCATCATACTGCCTAGCCATGAGGTTCTTGTACTTTGCTGTCCTGTGTTCTGCGTTTGCTCTTACCTCGTCTATTAGATCGAGGTTCAGACGCAATTGCTCCTCATTATCCTTGTGTTGGTACATCATCACCCTGTGATTAGCCATATGTACTTTTGCAGGTATGACCGCGTCGCTTCCATAGGCTAGCTTGAAAGGAGTTTCCCCTGTAGGGGTTCTCACTGTAGTCCTGTACGCCCATAAGACTCCTAGTAATTCATCTGGCCATACTCCCTTCGCCCCCTCAAGCCGAGTCTTGATGATTTATAACAAGGATCGGTTTGCAACTTCAGCTTGGCCATTGGCTAGGGGATGTGCAGGTGAGGAATAATGGTTCTGAATTCCAAAGTGTCCTGAAGAGTGCATTGTCAAATTGTCGTCCATTGTCAGACACTAATACCTTCGGCACTCCAAATCTGCATACAATGCTCTTCCACACGAAATTTTTCACATTCTGTTGCATGATACTTGCCAATGGTTCAGTTTCCACCCATTTGGTGAAATAATCGATGCCCACCACTAGAAATTTCATTTGCCTTGAAGGGATCTAGGATATCTAGTCCCTATTGTGCAAATGGCCACGGTGCCACCATTGGGGTGAGGTATTTCGACAGTCATCTGGGGACGTTACTAAACCTTTGGCACTGGTCGCAGACCTTAATGTATGCTTTAGCATCAGCTTGCATGTTCGACCAATAATACCCTGCACGGACGACCTTGTGGACAAGTGATCTGGCTCCTGAGTGATGCCACATGCCCCTTCATGAACTTCTCTTAGTACGTAGTTTGCTTCGTCCGGAGCTAAGCATCTAAGGTAAGGTTGAGAGAAGCCTCTTTTGTATAGCACTTCATTCATAAGGACGTATCTGGCTGATCTCACTCTCAACTTCCTAGCTTCGTCCTTCCCTTCGGGTAATCGTCCGTCTTTCAAGTATGATATAATGGGGATCATCCAATTTTCTCTGGTATCCACCTGTTGTACTTCCGGGACATCTATAATTGGCATATATTGAACTTCATCTAATTTGTCCATTGATTCATTTTCTGAGGCTTCTTTTGCTAAAATATCAGCTTCCACGTTCTCCTCCCTTAGGATTTGAATGAAATCAACTTTTTCAAACCTCTTCACAAGGCGGATCACCTTATTAAGGTATTTCTTCATCCGTTTTTCTTTCGCTTCATACATCCCATTCACTTGCCCTATGATCAGTTGTGAATCCCCCAGGATGTTTATGGACTTGGCTTCCAGAGACTTAGCCAATTCTAGCCCTTTGAGGAGGGCTTCATATTTGACTTCATTGTTAGTTGCTTGGTACTGTAGACGGACTTTATGTTTCAGTTTATCTCCTTCTGGGGATCGTAGGACCACACCAACTCCTCCTGCATGCCGTGTAGATGAGCCATCCACATGGACGACCCATCTCTTACTATTCTCTGTCTCATTATGACTTGGGGTAAACTCCGCTATGAAATCCACTAGTGCTTGAGCTTTTACGGCATGCCTTGGTTGATACCTAATATCAAACTCACTGAGCTTTACAGCCCACTGGATTAATCGTCCGGCAGCTTCCAGTCTATTCATTGCCTTCTTGAGTGGACGATCTGTCATAACATTAATGACATGTGCTTGGAAATAATGCCTCAGTTTCCTAGAAGCGGTGATCAGTGCGAAGGCTAATTTCTCCATTTGTGGATACTGTGCTTCCGCTCCCCTTAATGCCTTGCTTGTATAGTACACAAGTCTTTGCACTTTATCTTCTTCTCTTATCAATGCTGAGCTCACGGCATGCGGGGTTACCGCTAGGTATAAATATAACTCCTCTCCCTCCACTGATGGACTCAGCAGCGGTACCACGGTAAGGTATGCCTTCAAATCTTCGAAAGCTTTTTGACACTCATCGGTCCATTTGAATGCTTTTTTGAGAACCTTAAAAAATGGCAAACATTTGTCAGTAGCTTTAGAGACAAACCTGTTAAGTGCGGCAACTTGTCTAGTAAGAGATTGGATTTCCTTGGTATTTTGCGGTGGCTTCATGTCCAATATTGCTTGAATTTTATCTAGATTTGCTTCAATTCCCCTGTGGGAGACCATAAAGCCAAGGAATTTCCCTGATGATACTTCAAAAGCACATTTGCTAGGATTTAGTTTCATGTGATACCGTCTCAGTGTGTCAAACGTCTCCCGCAGGTCGTCCAAATGCATTCCTTCGTCCTGACTCTTCACCAGCATGTCATCTACATAGACTTCCACATTCTACCCAATCTGCGGACGAAACATATGGTTGACCAACCTCTGATATGTTGCCCCTGCGTTTTTTAAACCAAATTGCATCACCTTATAACAGAATAAGCCTTGACTGGTAACAAAGGATGTCTTCTCTTGGTCAGCCTCATCCATCCTTATTTGATTGTATCCAGAAAAGGCATCCATGAAGCTGAGCAACATGTGGCCCGCAGTTAAGTCTACCAACTGGTCAATGCGTGGCAGTGGATAACTATCCTTGGGGCAAGCCTTGTTAAGATCAATGAAATCTATGCACATTCTCCATTTGCCATTTGCCTTTTTAACCATTACTACATTGGCCAACCAATCCGGGTAGTACACTTCACGAATAAACTTCGCCACCATCAGCTTTTGAACCTCGTCTTTGATTACACCATCTCTCTCAGGGGCAAACACCCTCTTCTTTTGCCGCACAGGCTTGGAAGAAGGACATACATTCAAACGATGGGTAATGACTCTAGGGTCTATACCCGGTATATTCTCATGACTCCATGCAAACACATCAATGTTTTTCTTCAGAAAATAGATGAGGTCCATTTTAATCTTCCCTTCTAAATCTGCTTCAACCCTGGTACACCTCTCAGGGTTATCTTCATCCAAGGAAATGTTTTCCAATGCTTCGGTAGGCTCCGCTATATTCTTCTTTTCTTCAATATTCATAGCTTGAACTTGTTCATCCATGGCCAGCATGGCCAGGTAACATTCTCTTACTGCTAGTTGATCCCCTTGTACCTGCCCTACTCCGTGTTCTGTTGGAAACTTTACTGATAAGTGGTAGGTAGAGGTAACAGCTTTCCAACTATTTAAAGTTGGTCTTCCAATTATAGCGTTGTAGGAGGACGAATAGTCTACCACAAGGAAGTTCACATACTTGGCGATTTGTTGTGGGTATGCCCCCACTACCACTGATGAGGAGATAGTACCTACTGGTTGCACCTTCATCCCACCAAAACCTACTAGGGGGAGTTTACTGGACGGAGCTGCTCTCGTCCTAATCTCATCTACTGAAAAGCTGGACAATACAAAATGTCTGCCGAGCTTTTGTTGTCCACAAGCACTCTTCTAGTTGTGTAGTCCGCAATCAATAAGGAGATGACGAGAGCATCATCATAGGGGTGATGAATTCTCTCACCGTCTTCGTCCGTGAATGTGATGGCTTGCTTGTCCATGGATCTTATTCTCGGTGATCGTCCAGAAAGTTGGACGCTTTGCACTACCTTTAGGTATGCTTTTTTGGACTTGGACGACTGGCCAGTTGAACCTCCCCCTATAATGACTCTTATTTCTTCGAATGGTGGTCATGATGATTCTTCCATCTTCCCTTTTTGTTTCTCGTCCCTGTGGTCTCGTCCAACGAAACCCCTCAGCTTCCCTTACCTTATAAGATTTTCAATTTGTTGTTTTAAATCGAAACACTCGTCTGTATCATGACCATGATCCCTATGGAAGCGACAGTACTTGTTCCTATTGCACTTTTTGGGATCCCCTTTCATCTTCTCTGGCCATTTCAAGGAAGGATCATCCTTGATTTGCATAAGAACTTGCTCAAGTGGGGCGTTCAAAGGGGTATATTGCTGGTTCTATGCTGATGGGCCTGGCTTCTTACTATCTCAGTCTCTCCTTTCTTCCGTCCGTCCCTTCTTTGGATGAGTACCTTGCTCGGGATGGCGACTGGGATTTAGGTCCATTCTTTCAGACCTCTTCCTCTTCTTAGCAATGATCGCGTCTTCTGCATTCATAAAATTTTAAGCCGAATGGACGAGTTCGGCCATGGACTGGGGCTCCTTTTCATAGAGCTTATGTATGAATAGATCCGAATTCACCCCATTATGGAAGGCCGCCAATAGGAGCTTATCATCTACTTCGTCCACACTCAGGGCTTCTCTGTTGAAACGGGTGATGCATGACCGAAGGCTCTCGTTCTCCCCCTGCTCTATTGTCAACAAACTGGACGAGGAACGCTTGTGCCTTTGCCCCCCAATGAAATTGTTAACAAACAACTTACTGAATTCTTCAAAAGAACTTACCGAATTTGGGGGTATTTTGCTGAACCAAATTCGTGCCGGACCCTTGAGGGTGGTAGGGAAGGCTCTGCACATTATCTCGTCAGGCACCCCTTAAAGATGCATGGTGGTCTTGAAAGTGGCTATGTGATCAAATGGGTCACATGTTCTATCATACGAGTCCAGAGAAGGCAACTTAAACTTCGATGGTAAAGGGGGAATCGGTTCTGTGAACCAAATCTTCTATCGGATTCGCCCTCCTCATATTCTCTTTCATTTCCTTCATAACTCTCTTCATTTGGTCCATTTCTTCCTTCAAGTGTGGTACCGTTCGTGAAGTGGTGCCTCTGAACTGACTTCCAATTTCGGTACTCTCTCTACCACCATGACTTTGTGTTTGTCCTCCCTCTTCACGTTCTTTACGTGTCTACCTCCTCATATTAATCTCCATTCTTAACTCTTGATTTTGGCGAGTCAACTCCGCCATAGCGTCCACCATAGATTGTGCATGTTGGACAGATGATGTCTGCATGACCGGTGCAGACTGGCGATCGCGATAAGGGATGCTGCTTCCTAGGCTAGTAGCCCTCGATCTAGTCTGAACCATCAACCCTTTGTCACGGAGAAGTGAACTGTAAAACAGTCACTTCCCACAGACGGCGCCAACTGATAGTTCCTTGGAAATCAGTAGGTTGACGTGTCTCGAACGATGATGATTTTTGGGCTATTTCCTGTAAAACAACAACTCTAGGTCAGAGGAGACCGGTGGGGACCGGCCAAAAGTCCTCTGATGATTAAGTTAGTCACTTTTTTCTCTCTGTAAGGAAGGAGTAATTTCTTAGAATAAAATCTTCTCAATGCCTTACCCTTCATCGGTGAATTCTTATATAGTGTGTGGAGAACGGTTATCTATTTAATAATCGTTCCCAATGTCGAGAAGTCTGGAGAATTGGGAGTAACTTCCATAACCGCTATGGAAGTTACCTAGATGAGATGAGTTGTTCCATGATGAACTAGTCCACCTTTTATTGGAGACGGACGAGATCATCTTGGACGGCTTGCCCTTGCCCGAATGATGATGGTAAGGTTCCTATGGGATCTCGTCCGTCCGAAGACGGACGAAGTCGTCCAGGATGTCTGGAAGGATCACTTCGCTTGTGGTTTATCATATCTCCTCTTCTTTGGATGAGACACATGGACGAATTATGGAGTTGGATGTTTTGTGACACCATCAGAAGTCATTGATGATTTTATTGTGTTTTCCACGTTTTTTAGTTTTTATTTTTTTTATTTTTTTATTTAGGATATGGAAGCCAAACTGGAGGTAATTAAATCTTGATAAATGAATGGTTTTTAAGAAATTTTTTCTTTCTTTCATAATGTACTCTTTATACTGATGCTTATAAATGATTGATTTCCTTTTGTTGAGATACTAAAATGTAGATTTGAGATTGTAGTTTCAGTATTTGGTTGTGAGAATGGAGTGGTTGAGGATATGAAAGCAATTTTGCTTTAAATTCTTATTTATAAATTTCAAAATCATTTAATTGGTTAAAAAAATAAAGTCTATTTTTATAGTAAAATATTAAAATATGTTAGTGTCCTAGAAATGTTGAAAAACTAGACAATTCTAATATCAAAAATCTAAATTAAGGCAATTCCACTCAATTTTTAAAAACCAATTCTATGCCAAAATAAATTATAAAATAAAAATATGAATTATAAAGATTGAACGTCAAAGCATTCAACAATATTTTTGGAAACACAAATATTATACAAAAAAATAAGTATTATATATATATGTCTTACAAAATATAAAAATTATTTCAAATGAAATTGCAAAAATTCACATGACATTATCTAGTTATAAAAATTATGAAGCGGCTTAAATGAAAAGTAAGTGACTATATGAAAGTTCAAAAAACGTGTATAAACACCTTTGAACGTTTAGACCCCCAAATTATAATTTAACCAATTCAAGCAATATGTCAAACAACTAGTGTATGGAAACTTAACATATGCTATAATATGAAATTGGTAAAAACTATCTAAGCCGAAACAAAACACAATCCACAGCAGATAATAAAAAGGCAAAGATAGAGAGGAAGGAAGATGCAAACACAAGGACAACATGCGATGTGTTATCGAAGAGGAAACCGAAGCCCTCGGCATAAAACCTCTCCGCCGCCCTCCAAGCGGTAAACAATCCACTAGAAAATATAGTTGGGATACATGGACAGCAATAGACCCTCCAAGCCTAATCTATCCAGTGCACCTAAGCCCTCCAAGCTTCTTGCTCCAACGAGGTTGCGCCGAACCTTTTTCTTTTCTAGCTTTCCGGATTCCGTGACTAGACCGTAGCATCAACCAATGAAGATTGGTTCCTTCCTAACTGCTTCCCAGAAATCCAAACAGCTCTCTCACAGTAATGATAATGGTGAGAATCAGGTTTGGTATAATGCCTCTCAAGGATTTGACAATGGAGAGGAAGAGAGTTGAAGAATTTGAAGAGACTCTAATGTATAGATTGTGGGTGAATCAATCTTGTTTTTCTTTAGGGTTTCTCTCTCAAAATTCTCTCTGGAAGCTCTCTCACAATCGTGGGTAAAAGGGGTATTTATACTAGAGTGGGAGAGGAATGTGAAACGTCAGGTTTAACAAAACAGGGGTGGCTCGCGGCTTGACCTTGCGGCTTG
This sequence comes from Quercus engelmannii, assembly GCA_029955605.1. Taxonomy (NCBI): domain Eukaryota; kingdom Viridiplantae; phylum Streptophyta; class Magnoliopsida; order Fagales; family Fagaceae; genus Quercus; species Quercus engelmannii. The sequence continues at coordinate 5,717,892 of JARPSG010000002.1, forward strand.
ACTAAGTCGCGAGATCCAGTCGCGAGATAACCGTATGGCCAGTTATCCTGTTTTGTCCTGTAGTGCTCCAACTTGCATGACTGTTCACCTTCCAGCATGCTTGGCACGTGTGCTGCGTCTGGCGGCTTGCAGCCGCGAGTCACTCGCGAGGCCCAGCCGCGAGCCTCTATTTTCTTGTACATTCTTGAGCAATCTTCACTCTATCTCACTTACTACCCTTACATCAAACCCACCTAAATACAGGGTTACTAAATGCTGAATTACAAGCAAATTTAGCACAGAATAAAGCCAATAAGATGGTTGAATAAATTCAACCTTACACTATACATGGTTCAATGCTAATCATTACAAGTAATTCTAGGCCCACATCATTTACTCGACTTATTTGTTTCAAGTATTCTACATAATAAACTATGATTGGCTATGTGTCATTTTCACATGGGTCCATCACTCATAGTTTGCCACATCTGAGAGTGAAATCTTTTACTTTTAACATACTTTGTGGATTTGATGATACGATGTGACAATTTGTAATTGATAAGAAATTTTACCCTCTACAGTAGCATAAAAATGTATGGTCCTAGATTTTTTTTGATCATTACCAAGTTAGGAAGAATAAGGGGCATTTAGTAATATTGTTCTAGTAAGGTTGTTTGTATTTTTTGGAAATACATGTAAATGAAAAAGTGTGTGAAAATACGTATAATGTTGTTTAAATACTAAAAATCGTTGTTTAAAATACCCTACCAAACACCCTCTAAAGTTTTTGAAATACGAGGTAACCATGTCCCAAAGAAGCCACATAATATATATATTAAAAAAAAAAAAAAAAAACCCTTAACTTTTTGTTGCTTTAGTGAAAAGAAACTGATTATTACGTTGTTCAAAAAACTAGTAATTTTCGAGTTAGGAAGAGTAAAATTTGTGAAACACGTGGTATACCAAAAGAAGCCAAATAAGAATTTGATTACTTTAATTAAAAGAAAATTACTCTTACTTTGTTCACAAGTGATCAATTATCATTACTTAATCAGGGAAAAACAGAATATATTGAACAAGGGTAATACCTTGCAATATCCACAAGTGACAAGGTGTTCCCTATTGTGTAAAGTTAAGTATCGATATTTGGATTGCCTTGATACATGGTACTTCTCACATTCAAGTATGGTGATTCTCAATTCCTTAACATGGAAGAGGAGAATTTTAGCTGTGGAGTACTTCCCTTAGTTAAGTGGTTTTGAATTATTCGGTGATTGAGTGCACAAGCACTATATTCTTCAACATTTGCTGCGAAGAGAGGAACAATCAGGACGAAATTGGCCTTTGTCCATTTTTATCAAACAATCCAACTTTTTGCTCCTTTTCCCAAACTAATTAGAAAATTGTTGAAACTCAATTTCTCAAAATCGAGTTTAAAAAAAAAAAAAAAAATTCAGAGCCCTATAATGGTGTTTTAATGAGCCTATAGTGGTGTTTTAAAACTCGAGCTCCATGAACTCGAGTTCCATGCAAGTTTTTGTTTTTTGTTTTTACCTATAACTCGAGTTCATGGAGCTTGAGTTTTAAAATGCCACTATAGGCTCATTAAAACGTTACTATAGGCTCCTTAAAATGCCATTATATGGTTTAACTCAATTTTGAGAAAATTGAGTTTCAAAAGATGGGTATTTCCCTAATTAGTTTGGAACATGGGAAAAAATGCTGGATTGTTTGATAAAAAGGGGCAAAGGCCAATTTTGTCCGGAAAAATCGTATACCAAAAAAAAAAAAAAAAAGTAACTAATTAAGTTTACAACTCGTATTTAGTCTGTATAAGTTTTTTTTTTTTTTTGTTTTTTTGTTTTTTTAATTTTTTAAATGTATAGACAGATTATAATTATGCCTTCTATAGTGGTATTTTCTAATGAAATAGTTCACATTTGGAGTTATTTATTTATTTTTCATATTTTTTTTATTTATTGCTTTGTATTGTTGTGATTATTAACGTGATTGTGAGATTTAGTAAACTTTTAATTTTTGGCATAAGAAACATCTGTTCCACTAATTAGAACATTGGTGTCAATCTAGTTTTTTTCGCATATATTAAGTAATTTTCAGTTGTTAAAAGTACCTATATGGAACATCATCTTATTGGTTAAAACTAACAAACGGCTGATAATTTGAATTGCATATGTTAAACGAGTGATTGCTGTGTTAGTTATGAAAGACACATCCTAAATGCTTTTTTTGTATTACACCATGTTTAGAAATTTGAGAGAGAGCATAGGATAAGGGAGTGAAGGAGAGGAATTATACATAGTGAAAATCGCTATAACTTCATGGACGTAGGCATATTGTGTGTTCTTTTTTTTTTTTTTCTTTTTTCTTCTCACAGGTTTTTGGAATTTGGTTAAATTCTCAACATTGAACATTTTCATTGTAATTTGCAAATACCATGAGGTACTAATTGCGCTATAAAGTTCTTGGTAAAATCTAATTTTTTTACGAGAATGCTTTTGTGGCATGAGTAGCCGTCCGTCAAGTGATCTAGATGGTAACTCAAGCATTTAATTCTTGTTTGGTATTAAATCATAAGAAAACCTGTTTATTGTGAATGGCTTTTTGGTCCCGAAATAAGTATGAGATGGTATTTACCTACTCAGAAAAATTCCCATATACTGTGCGAATAGCAGAAGGGGTCAGATAAAAATTTACCCAAGAAAAGAATAAAGAAAAAAAAAAAAGAATAAGAATAGCTTACTATCTTTAGAAATTTGGTTGCCACATCTAATCTGAGTTAATTGTTTGCTATTTTTAGACTGAAAGGTGATTTAGAGTCACCAAAAGAATTTTTTATTTTTTTATTTTTTATTTTTTTTGCATTTAGCATTAATTTAATAACAATTTCATTAGCTATTATGTTTCTAAAACGAATTGGGAAAATAGTGTCTTGAGTTTATTAGACTCAAGTTTGGTGAAAGACTCGAGCATTTAAGACTCGAGTTTTAGTGTGCTGGCACACAGCTGGTGTGGAGAATGTTCCACATGGAACTCGAGCCTTTTAGGCTCGAGTTTTATAAAGAAAATCTAGGTTTTTACTGGGTTTAGGTTCTTTCTTCATCTTCATGTGGTTTCCTCTTCAGATCTTCTATGGGTTTGGATTCTTTCTTATTCTTCTTCTTCATTTGGGTTTTTTTGCAATCTTCTTACTGCAAAAGGTTTTCTTGTGGTGGTCATTGTTGGAGGGGGGAACGAATTTGGTCTTTGCAAAAAGTGAAATTGGGAATTTCACGATGAAAAACTTGGTGGGTCTGGTTTAATTTGGGTCAGTTATGATTTTGGGGTTTTGTGTGTAATCATTGGTGGGTTTGGTGGATGATTCTTCTTTTTCTTCATGTGGATTTTTCGTTCTTCAATTTCTAGTTGTTCTTCTTTTCCTTCTAATGTTTCTGGTTTTTCTTCTTTCTCCTACACTTTTTGGAACTCGAATCTCTAAGACTTGAGTTTCATGTGGATTACTTGTCTACCTGGACTTGAGGTGCTTACTAATGAAGTAGTTTCCTGAAATCATGCTATGTTGCAAATATCCCCTCAGAGAACAATGTTTTCTCCTACTGGATTACTATTTTATCCCGATTATGAACTTCTTTTTTTGCTCAAACCTGATCTTGAACTTCAATGTTTATTTTGCACTCCTGGCATATTTGAATTGTTGCACCTTATCCTGGTTCCACTCTCAAACTACATCCCAACGGTCACATTAATTACAAGAAGATGATGCAGTTCAAACTTTTCCTTTCATCTTCAAGTAGTATGGTGGAAAAGAAATTGCAATTTCATTGCAATTTTGCAAATAAAAAACCTTACTACTTGTCTTACTAAGGCGAAATGATGAATAAGAAATACATCAATCACAAATAAATATATGTTTCCAAATAAAAGAGTACAATTTATTCCAGTCATCACACAGACAGTAGCACTTTGTTCGCAACAAAGCCTACGATTTTATTCCAGTCATTTGCACAACAAGCATATGACTTTTATTGAACAAATACATTTCAAACAACCGACACGCCCCAAGATTAATAATAATAATAATAATAATAATAAACCTTATGCATGATGACTCATTAAGACATCATCTCGAAACAGCTCTTCTTTATCCAACGCTCGCATCATTCCTAAGGAAGCACAAGTCTGTAATTACAAGTTGCAGTGTCAAAATCATAATAATTTTTTTGTGGAAAAATAAAAAAGGAACATAGAAAGAAAAGAAAGGACAACCTCACATAGGTGGAAGCTTGGATTCCATTCAGCATTGACCACTACTGGTCGATAATTATGACTGGGAAGACAGCAATATGGCCCCAAATTTGTTCCTTGATCTTGTCAATTGTTTTTGTGAAATCCACTGGCATATTTTTCAACTTCAATTCACGAAGAGCTTTCAGATGCCTCAACTCGGTGGTGTCAGGGACCTTCAATTTCTTGCATGACCGAATCTCCACCTGCTTGAGGCTTGGCATTGCTTGTTCCTTCATCTTCCATTCTTCCAATTCCTGAAGCATCCAGAGTTTCAGAATTTTAAGCTGGGGAAAGCCTTTACTGGAGCAAACCATGCGTTTCCCAGTAAAAGAATCCGAGTACAGACAGAGGGATTCAAGGTTGTGAAGCTTCTCTAACTCTGGCATTGGATCATTTGAAAGTCTAGAGGCTGATAAGGTAAGTTCAGTTAGGCTTTGAGGGAGTCCGTTAATATTTATGACTATGGATGGACTCTTCAATTTTCCATACAAAGATAGGTAGTAGAGTTCTACGAGGCCAGACAAATGAGTCACATGAAGATCTTGGGGTTGACCCATTTCATCAAATGATTTCAATGTCAATTTTTGAAGGTGCTTCAATTCCACAAGACTCTCTGCCAATGCTTTTTGCTGTGACCACTCCAACTGGAATGACAAATCCAATATTTGAAGATTTTTCATCATGTTAAATGCATCCTTCAGAGGACTTTCCTTATCCACAAATGCACCACGCAGTATTTGGAGATTTTGTAAAAATTTCTTGTTACGCTGATTACATTTACATTTTCTTTCAGGTTGATGCTCAATTTTGCTTCGAGAAATCTCACTCATATATAGGTTTTGAAGTTTCTTCAGTTTCCATATTGAACTAGGGAGAGTGCGGATGTAAGTATGCTTAACATCCAATGTTTCGAGGTTCACTAAGTTCCCAATTGATGTTGGGATTTTCTCTAGATATGTCCACCTTAATCCCAGATACGTTAACTGGATTAATTTTCCTATACTCTCAGGCAAATGAGGTCTGAATACGTGTTCAAGATCAAGCACCTTTAAATATAACAGATGCCCACTTGCAATGCCTTTCTTAAGGTAGCGACCAAAAGCTTCTCCAGGTTTATCTCCTTCACGAGTATCAAAGCAGAGCAAGGAGAGGGGATTTCTAATGCTTTGCAATATATTTGGTGTTGATGAATTTATGTTGCCATCAAAACTGGAATCTTTCTCAATGGAATAATAAAGTACGTGCTGATCAAAGTCTGAACTTGGATTTTCTCGCAACCAAAGTTCTCGCAGAACACTGGGGAAGCTGCATGTCTTGACCCTCCCATCAAGCTTTCTTTCCACTTCTTGTACCAAGTTGCGTTTTATCAACTCTAATAAATATTTCTCTGCAACAGACTTAAGAGGCTCTTGCTTATCACCACTTTGTTTTACAAGCCCTTCAGCAACCCACAAGACGACTAATCTTCTTGAAGAAATTTTAGCGTCTCTGGGGAATTGTCCAAAGTAAGAAAGGCATTGACTTAGATGTGGAGGCAAGTCTTTTGCATTTGTTTCCAAGTTTTCCGACCAGGGTGTTTGGTTAGGAGTGACATGCTCAAGCACCCTTGACAATTCCTTAGATGTCACATCTTTCCCGGACAATAGATACCCATGATTTAAGATGGAAGATGGCAAGCCTCCACATCTGCCTACAACCTTTTCTGCAAGTTTTTTCAATTCTGGTGAGAGTCCATAATCAGGCTTAGAAGGTTCAGCCTGAAAGCGCACCATCTGTTTAAACAAATCCCAGCTCTCTTCTTGTGTTCGTAGTTTAAGTGGGTACATGTTGCTTGTTGGGTCAACATGTGAAGCTACACTCTCGTCTCGTGTGGTGAGCAAAATTCTGCTCTCGCTTCTCTTATCTCGGAATGCTTCTTTCAGAGTGTCCCAGGTTTCCTTGCTTGAGATCTTGTCCAGAACTACAAGGTACTTCCTACCCTTCAAGAAATCATTCACCTCTTTGAATGAGTAACCTTTTTCTGTTCGTTCCCCATGATTTTCCAAGACATTTTCGCCCAATCTTTTCAGGATTTCATACTTATCATCCACTATATCAGTTAGGGACACCCAATATCTGAATTCAAAATGTTTCTGAATAGCTGCATGGTTAAAAACCATCTTTGCTAGAGTTGTCTTCCCTATTCCCATCATCCCCACAATGGAAAGTGTGGAGCAATTCTTAGTAGTATCGTTGGTGGTCAGTAGTGAGACCACTTCATGTATGTTATCTTCCAAACCAACCACCGAGTTTGTCTCTTCACTTAGTTTAGTGCGACAAACTTCCATGCTCACGTCAAGAAATCTCATAGCTTGCTCGAATCGCTCAATTTCTCTAGAGGACTTTTGCCAAGGATCTATCTCCTTTTGAGTACTGGTGTTGCTCCTTTGGCGTTGGGAGGATGACAAAGAACTAATTGCATCTTTAACAAGGATCATTATTTGATCCTTCCAAGCCATTCTTGAATTGTTTAAGCCTTCAACTGCTTTTACATCTTTGAGAAGTCGGTGCGCTTGCTTGAAATCATCTTGTAACTGTTTGAGCCGAGAAGGCACCTTGGATTGCTCAAGATTTAGCTGCTTGTGAAACTCATCTAGAAGATCTAAAATTTCCTTGTCATCAGTTGTGGCCTGGGTTTTCTTTTCTGGGGACGGACCAACAGATTTTGATGGAACTCTTTTGATAAAGCTAAAATCAATCATGTACTTCTCAAAAATGAGGTCCCGAATCTGTTTGTTGATTTGGCCAAAGCTATTCTTCACCCAACGTCTTGTCATCCAGTTACCCAAAAATGGAAGCCATCTCACTAGATTTGCCATTTTTTGTACGCTGCCAATTTCATGTTGTAGATCGTCAAAGATCTCCTCCGCTTCCTCCACCCAAGCCTTTTCTGTTTGGCTTTCCAGTTTAAGCCCTTCTAAATCTCGCAGGAAAGAATGCAGTAGCTGCACTGGGAACTTGATGAGGTACTCTATTTCCTTTTGCATGTCAGAGTCAGACACTAACTCTGGATTATTAGCGAATAGGACTTTCAAATTTCTTTCAATAGAGACAGTTGATGGAGCTCGTTTATAAGGATGAGATTGATGTTCCTCGATTGGTCTGTCCTGCAAGCTTCTAACAACAGACCTTGACTGCTCTATTGATTTACAGATTTGTATACGCCTTTCCCAAATTTGATACATCTCCCACTGACACGATTCAAACTCAGCTTTGAGGCGACGGATTTTTTTCCGATCTATGACAGTAGGGTAAGTGAATTCAAGAAGCTTTGTTCTTTCACTCAATTTCGGGTTGGAGTCATGGCATTCCTGTGCCCTGCGAACCCTGGTTTTGGTTGCATCCACCCACTCTCTCTCAATATCAGTTAGTTGTACAGTGACTCCGGCTTTCAGCTGTGAATCTCGAAGATGATTAGGCTGCTCATCTAGTTTTCTTCCTGCTTCTGAAACCTCTTCAACATCTTTTATGACACCATCCAAGAGCTTGATATTCTTTTTAAGACGCCTGTAACGTTTCCTTTCTTTATGCCAGAATATATAACTAAGCAAAATGGCATTTAAGTACACACACACGAGGACTATGAGGATGATGTACAAATAAAGAACATAAGCATGATAAAGCTTAGAAATTACAGACAAAATGCCCATGGTTGCTCTCAACTTCTGGTAATTTGGTGTATCAAAACAAAGCTTAGAAATTTTATGACCATTTATGGCCTGACAAATATAATATGTGAAATTGTGAATCATAAACAATGCCAAATCTCGGTGGCAAGTCAAATATCACTTGAGTAACAACCACGATTTCTAGATTCCCATTCGTGAGCCAAATATAGCTTAGAATTTTTATGTGTAGAATGACTCTTATCTTTAAAAAAAAAAAAAAAAAAAAAAAAAAAAAAATCTTCAGGTGTGATGAATAATTTCTCCTTTAAAAACAATAGTCACCTTGGCACCCTAAACTACCACATTTTGCACCTCGGTGTTTCTTTTGTTGTAATGTTTGACAAAATCCTATTGTATGTGATAAGCGCATACTTCTTACTTAGGTGGAACAAACTTAAAAGACGGAAGCACCCTCTTCAAAATCAATTAAAATAAAAACCAATTTTTTCCATATCTTTTCGACTTGTGTGTGTGCCTCTTTCCAAACTCAAATTCTTCTCAAAACCTCAGGTCCCACCTACTACACCCATCTTGCAAGGAGAGAAAAAAAACTCAAATTCTCTTTTAAGTTTACTTTTCAATTTAATTTTTTTTTTTTTTCAAAATTAAGCTACTCAAAATTTTTTATTAAATATATCCTGTAAAGTTGAATTTATTCAACTATGTGTTGGTTTTATTCCGTGTTATATTTGCTTATAATTCAGCATTTAGAAACCATGTATTTAGGTGGGAAATATTGTAAGGGTTGTGTGTGAGAGAGTGCAAAAATTTGTTCAAGTGTGTGCAAGCTGATGCAAACTAGCAACTTGACTTACAAGTGAATGACTCGCCAAATTGAAGCACATGTGTGAAGCAAGCAAGAAGCTAAAAAGTCAGGCCAGCTGTTAAACTACAAGACAAAAAGTACAGTCTAAAATTTCTGGTAACTCGCGATTGGAACTCGCAACTCAACTCAGTCGCGAGTGACTCGCGAGTGCAACCTGTTTTGCTGAAATTGGTCTTTTCACATTTCAGCTTACACCCTACTATAAATACTCTTATATCCACGAAATGTAGAGAGCTTCTAGAGAGAATTTTGAGAGAGAAACCCTAGAGAAAAACAAGATTGATTCATCCACAATCTTATACAATCAATTCTTCAAATTTCTCTACTCTCACCCTCTCCATTGACATACCCATGAGAGGTTCATAATCCAAACCTTTTCCACACCCAATCTGAGTTATGAGAAAGCATTGGAGCTTAGGAAGCAGTTCAAGGAAGACTAATTAACTTTGGTTGGAGCAATGGGCTAATTGCGGGATCCAAAACGCTAGAGAAGACACAGTTTCAAGTAACCTTGTTGGAGCAAGAAGCTTGGAGGGCTTAGGTGCATCGAGTAGACTAGACTTGGAGAGTCTATTGCTATTCATGTATCACAATTGATTTTCTAGTGGATCACTTTCCGCTTGGAGGGCAGTAGAGAGGTTTTTCACCGAGTTCTTCGGTTTCCTCTTCAATAACACGTCTCGATGTTAGCTTGTGTTTGTTTCTCTCTTCCCTACTCTTTACTTTTAATTGCTATTGTGATTTGTGATTAATTGTGGTTTAGAGTAGATTACCAATTTTGGTTTTGCTTATATTTATCATTCCACACATCTATTGTTTAAGTATAAGCTCGAATTGTGTAATTTGATAAAAATTGGGGTCTAAACAAGCACAAGTACATATACTTGGTGCAGTTTCATTTGGTATTAGAGCGGTTACACTTTGTTATTGAATTTTTATGTCCTTAGTGTGATCCTAGACCCTGAAAATGGAAATGTCTCAATCACTTAATGCTCTGCCATTCTTTGATGGTAATAATTATGCATATTGGAAAGTCCATATGCGTGCTTTCTTAAGTGCAATTGATGAAAGTGTTTTGGATGCGATTGAGATTCGATGGACTTGACCAAAGGCTGTAAAATCCATAAGTGATAAGGCTACACTTACTGCGGCAAATGCTAATAGTAAGGCACTTAATGTTGTATTTTTTGGTGTCTCATCAGATGAATTTCACAAGATCTCTCATGTGTCAATTGCCAATTAGGCATGGAAAATTTTGGAGACAACATATGCAAGCACTAAGAAGTTCAAGGATAACAAGCTTCAAATGTTCACCACTCATTTTGAAGAGATCAAAACGAGTGAAGGCGAACTATTCAGCTCATTCTATGGAAAGTTAAACGAAATTGTGATTGGTAAATTGAACCTTGGAGAGAAGATAGATCAATCCAAGGTGGTGAGAAAAATCCTTAGATCCTTTCCAGAGAGTTTCCGTGCAAAGGTGACTGCCATTGAAGAAAGCAAAGATCTAGATGAGATCAAAGTGCAAGAGTTGATAGGCTCATTGCAAACTTATGAGCTTGGTCTTCCATCTTACAAATCTAGCAAATCTCTTGCTCTCAAGACCATCAATGAAAGAATGGGAGTTGAAGACTCCTCAAAGGAGGTTGCCTACCAAGCTAAGAACTTCCATAAGTTCTTAAAGTTTAAAAAGGATGGTAAAAGCTTTGGTAAGGGAAAAATATTATCCTTCAAGAAAGACAAGAAGGCATTCAAGAAGAAGGAGTCCAAGGAATCATCTAATTCTCAAGGTCTAACTTGTTATGAGTGCAATGGACATGGTTATTTGAAGAAGGAATGTCCGACTCAGAAGAAAGTTGTGATGGGGATGGAAAATACTCCGTTTTCATGGCCATCACTCCGGTAGATTCAATTGATGACTTGAAAACATTGAAAGAAGAGCTTGGTGAACATACCGATGTGGAAACCATTGATGATGGTGATGCTTCCAAAGAAGAGGAGTATGTGTATAAAGGAAACAAGAAAATGCAAGAATCTTACAAAGCCTTGCTTGAAGAAAGTGGTGATTATGCTAAGATAGCCAAGGCAGCCATAAGGAAAATGAAGAAAGTCGAAGAATACTACAATAGTGTACTTGTTCTGTACAAGGAAGCAAAAGTTGAGAATGAATCCTTGAAGGAAGAGCTAAACATTGCATACTCGAAAATCAAGTTCCTTGAACTTGAAGTTGTTCAATCCAATGCAAAAGTGGAAAGGTTTGCTTCCAAGAAGCTTGATAAAGTTTTGTCCTATCAAAAGCTGGCTTAAGATAAGAGTGGTTTAGGATTCACATGAGAAGGGAGTTCTAATGTTCAAACCACTAAAGAAATGAAGTTTTTCAAAGCTAAGAATGTAGCTTCAACTTCGGGGGAAGTAGAGAAAGTAGTCAAGAAACCTGGTGTGGTGAATGAAAAGATTATTGTGAACAATCCCAAGCAGAATGTGACTAGACCTAAGGCAAAGGGGAGATCTCTACCTACAAGCAAAAGAGGTCCTCAAACTCAAAACTTTTGCCATCATTGTGGGAGTCATAGACATACAAGAGCAAACTGCTTCAAGCTTCAAGCATTAAAGAATGTGGATTCTCAAAGGCTTCAAAGAAAAGGGGAAGGAGCAGAAAATGTGAAGCAAGCAAATGCACGAGTTGGTGATCTGATCATTGGAGACGTGATGAGGATGATAGAGCACATCACAACTGGTCTAGCTAGCTTCAACCCAAGGTTTGAGAACTATGTTTCAATTACCCCTCCACTAGGGACTTCACCCCAAACGCACGTGCCGTGTGGATGAAGAAGGGTACACATGCATAAGCATTTTTCACATGTCCATGCATTAATACTTTCTATGCTTGTTTGTGACATGGTTTGTGCTTAGGGTCTTAGCATGTTTCTTTTTATAGCTTTGTTTACTTTGTGTTTAAAAGCTTTTCACTTCTTTTTGGTCAATCTTTACTTCATTTTGTGTGTGTCAAAAATCCAAAAACACAAAAAGTAGAAAATCCAAAAGTTTAATTGACATTGTTGTGCATTGTCACATTCATGTTCGGCCTAGTACCTTCGTACAAATGGCTTAGTACATTTATGAGCTTAGCTTGTTATGTATGCACTACTATCAATGTGGGAAAATTTTGAAATGTATGTGTGATTGTTGGAAATTGATATTCAACCTTGTCATGCATGATTAGTCAATAGTCATGTTGATTTTGATACATGCGTAGACTTGTGCCTATATCTCTTCGCACACATTTTTTTTTTTTTTTTTTTGCTTAAAGCTTAAGAAATGTCAAATCTCAATAAGAGATAAAAGAGCTGAAAAAGCCGTGACTAAGTATCTAGTATTTGACTAGGCAAAAGGTAAAGCGACATGTATTTGAAATGTATGGTGCCAAAAGCCAAAGGCTAGTTCATTAAATTGAAATATCAAAAATTTCAAGCATCACTCTCAAAAATGAGCGTAAAGATAAAAAATGATCATATGTTATAAATTGTAAGAAGCCAAATAAAAAGCTTCAAAGATATGTAATCATTTTTGTGGGAGGTCATATATGTTCATTTCTACAATTGAGATAGATCACTTGATTTAGTACTAGTTATGTATGACTTGATTGAATTGATCATTGAAACTTCACTCTAGACTATGGACTATTCCACATTTGATACTCACACACAACACACATGTCTAATGTTCAATGAATGCCTTATTCATTTATTCAATTATACTTGATTAAATGTGTTATGCTTGTCCAATATCATGTTTGATCAAACCCAAAAATATTTTTAAGTGTTTTGATTGTTTTTGGAAGTTATTTTTGTTTTGAAAAATCTTCAAAAATCCAAAAATTTGTCCCTATGCATTTTCGCGACTCACTCGCGAGTCATGCTTAGTGGCGAGTTAAGCCGCGAAAATACAGAGTCCTTTGAGCATTGAACAAGTTTTTGGCAGTTGTATCATGACTCACTCGCAAGTGGACATATGAGTCGCAAAAAAAACTTAGAAAATTTTTCAAAATTTTCAGAAAAGTTAATTTTCAGAAAAGTTAATTTTCAGGTGCTCAACTCGAGGCTATCGCGACTCACTTGCAAGTGGTTATGTCAGTCGCGAAAAAGATTTTGATAATTTTTTTTTTTCAAAATCTTTTTGAAAATGGTTTTGGGAACTCATGTCGTGACTCATTCATTACTCACTTGAGTTGCAAAAATTGCGTGTTTTGCAAAAATAAGGTTAAAATTGAGCAGTTTTTCAAAACTCTTCATTTTCCCTCGCACCCTTTTGCAATCTCTTTGTCTTTTCCGCCTCCCTTTCACTCAAAACCACAATTTTCTTCCAAAAACCTCCACAAATCTCTTAAATCTCTCTCCAAATTCAAGAAAAGGAATGGGTTTTCACTCTATTTCACTTTATTTCATGGTTTATATCTTCTATTTCATGGATTTGATGGTTTAAAAGTTATTTAATTTTGTGTATGGAAGAACATGAATATGTAGTTTTTCATGAATATTTGTGAATGGGTTTTGTTGAGAATGATGATGTGATGCTTGTATAACATGCTTTTGTCAATACTTTCACATGCTAATGCAGTATATCATGTTTTGTGTTGTGTTATGTATATTTTATTTGTGATAAAATGTCTTTCTAGATGTTTTTGTGTGTGATTTTGGACTCCATTAAGTACAAAGTTTTGGGGATAATCATGTTTCCATGTTTGGAACTATCAATGGTTGTGTTTCACACTTTGCCTCTTTGCATGTTTTCATGCCTCTCATCTGAACACTTTTTCATATGATGCACACACAAACACAATCTTTGTCTTGTTGTGTTCCTAAGGCCATCATTTTATCATGCTTTGATGATTAGCATCTCCCCATGTCATTTTGTTTTGAATTGTTCTTTAAATTTTAGTTTTTAGGGTTTAATTTAGTATTTTTGTTTTTGGTACTAATTTGTTGCTAATCAAGTTTGTTGTTGCTTGTTGTGTTCTGTTTTTTGTGTGCCTTTATGTTTGTGTTATGTAGATGACCCTTTCTAGTAATCAACTGTGAAAGGTGGTTGTAGTAAGGGCAACGAACCAATGATTGATCTCACAAGCTCACCCCAAAGACGAAAGAGATCTTGGTCATCACCAAGTGACTTTGACCATTCTAGGTTCAAAAGTTTTGTAGCATATCAGTCCTACCTCAACAACTTCAAGAATGCCCCTCTAGTTCTTGAACATTTGGTAGAGCAACATACTCTTAGCAACACCAACATACCTCAATACTTTGCTTCTAAAGACTGGAACTACCTCATCAATGAGTTTGATGAAGTGTATGAAAGTCTTGTGAAAGAGTTCTATGCAAATGCCTCTTTTGATGATTATGAGCTCTAGTGTTGGGTGAGAGGTACAACATTTACTATTTCTCCAAAGTACCTTGGTCTCATCCTCAAGATCAATAGGCCAATCCTTTGGTTTCCTCCAATATATGATGATCTATGTCCTAAAATTTAATTCTTAAAGATGAACTTAGGAGAAGATTTGAAAGTATCTTCCACTGGATCTTCAGTGAGCATTATCACCTTCTCGCTTGAGCTAAAGATTCTGACTTTGTTCATGTTTAGCAATCTCTATCCCTTTACTAACACTGCTTACTTGAATCATGGTCGAGCTATATTTTTGTGTGACCTCATGAATGATGTGGAGATTGACATTTGTCATCATATTTTCCACATTTTGGTGAAGACAGCCACAAGAACATCCTCAAGGAATTGTCTTCCATTTTGTTCTCTTGTGATAAAAATTTTGAAGCTAAAAGGAGTTCCTCTTTCAGAAGATGAGAGTCTACTTGCAAAACCTCAACCAATCGACATCAGAACCTACAATGCAAGCAAAGGCCACTCAAGCTTAGCTCAAAAGGCTTCTAAACAAGAAAGTGGAGCTCCTCTATCTAGCTCAAGTTCTCGTTAAATGGATGTTCTTGTAGATCAAATCAAGGAGTTAAACACCAAGATTTTCGGACTAACCTCCATCCTGTGCACTCAACACAGCCAGATATTTACAAAACTTATATCTCTTGAAACACAAATGGACCAAATTCAACAAAAGCTTGAAGATGAAGATGATGACTAGCTATTCCGAGATAGAAAGGGGGAGAGGATGCACATTATATGGGGAGATAGAGCTTAGTCAAAAGGGGAGCTAGCAATCAAATGGAGTCATGGAGCTTGGAGTTTATTTTTCTTATGTTTATTTAGTCTTTTGTTTATTTCCATCTTGCAAACTTGTATTGTGTATATGACTATGCTTCTATGTTTATTTACCTTGTTTTTGTAGCTTAGTACTTTAGTTAATGTTATACATTGTCTTGAGTACATCTTGTACTTTGTTGTATTTTGTATCCTTCTTGATGCAATTTAAGTCCTAATGCTTCTTGCCTTAGTGTGTTTGCATTGTTTGAGTGTTGGACATGCAAATGATACTTTCCATTCAGCTTAATTGCTTGCTTGTCCAGATGTTCATTTACTTTGTAAATGTTCATTGTAGTCACTATTTATAGTGATTGTTCGTGTATAGTCAAGTTATGCTTAATTGTCATACTCATACTTGCTTGATCGCATTGTAGTTGCTCCATATGCATTCTAAGTTTTCCGCTTACAATGAACATAATGGTTGCATTTTGTGATATTGTTTTTAGAAGACTTGTTCGTATGGTTCAAGAGCTTCACAAATCTAGAATTAGGTGTGAGTGAGTTTTGGCAACTATTCCCAACTCACATTTTAAAGTCTAGAGTCTGTTTTAGGGTTTTGTCACGGAATAGCCAAACGGGGAGATTGTAAAGTTGAATTTATTCAAATATGTGTAGGCTTTATTCCGTGCCAAATTTGCTTGTAATTTAGCATTTAGAAACCCTATATTTAGGTGAGAAATATTGAAAGGGTTGTGTGTGAGAGAGTGTGAAGATTTGATCAAGTGCGTGCAAGCTAATGCAAACTTGCGATTTGACTCGCTAAGGATGACTCGCCAAATTGAAGCATACATGTGAAGCATGCAGAAAGCTGAAGAGTCAGGCTAGCTATTACACTAAAGGACAAAAAGTACAGTCTTGAATTTCTGGTAACTAGCGACTAGAACTTATGACTCATCTCAGCTGCAAGTGACTCATGATTGCACCCTGTTTTGTTGAAATTTGTCTTTCCACATTCTAGTTCACACCCTACTATAAATACCCTTATACCCATGGAATATAGAGAGTTTCCAAAGAGAATTTTGAGAGTGAAACCCTAGAGAAAAGCAAGATTGATTCATTCACAATCTTTTATACTTAATTCTCCAAATTCCTTTACTCTCACCCTCTCCATTGACATACCCACGAAAGGTTCATAATCCAAACCTTTATCACACCCAATCTGAGTTGTGAGAAGGCATTGGAGTTTGGGAAGTAGTTCAAGGAAGACCAATTGACTTTGGTTAGAGCAATGGGCTAATTGGGGGATTCGGAAAGTTAGAGAAGACACAGTTCCAAGTAACTTTATTAGAGCAAGAAGCTTGGAGAGCTTAGGTGCATCAGGTAAATTAGACTTAGAGGGTCTATTGCTATTCATGTATCCCAACTGATTTTCTAGTGGATCATTTTCCATTTGGAGGGCAGCAGAGAGATTTTTTACTGAGTTCTTCGGTTTCCTCTTCGATAACACATCTTGGTGTTATCTTGTGTTTGCTTCTTTCTTCCCTACTCTTTACTTTTAATTGCTGCTATGATTTGAGATTAATTGTGGTTTAGAGTATATTACCAATCTGGGTTTTGGTTACATTTATCATTCCGCATGTCTATTGTTTAAGTATAAGCTTGAATTGTGTAATTTGATAAAAATTGTGGTCTAAACAAGCACAAGTACATGTACTTGGTGCATTTTCATATCCCACCATCAGGATTAAGACTTCTTTTTCCTTACCATTAAGTCCACCCAAAAAAAGAAAAAAAAAAAGGTAAGTAGAAAAAGAAAACCATCTCTCGAATTTTAATTCAAAAGCTAAAGGTCTGTCACTTATGTGCCACCCTGTTTCCAATCACAAGCCCACAATCCCACGTTATTCTACCAAACTCCATCACCCAAATAGAAGAACCCCCAACAGCAAAATCTACAAAACCACCAAAACGCATCGCCCACGACCAACATCCAATGCTAAAATTACAAAATCCGCCATTATTAAACACTATAAAAGCTTGCTCGGCAAAATTGAATTCAGAAGATTAAAAAGATAATAATAAAAAAGAAAGAAAAAGGAATGGGAAAGGGGTTTTAAGATCCTTGAAAATAACGGATCAACCCAAACTCACTCGGCTGAAATGGCAGGTTTGGACATGTTGAACCATGGGTTAAGTATGCTGTGCTTTTTTAGTTTTTTAAAAAATTAACCTTTTGTAGACACCTCAATTTCTATTAAGTGAAAGTTAGAGTTTCTCGTCAAACCATTTGTTAAGTTCTAAAAATTTAGGATTAAATATTTTAGAGTCTTATTTTGTATGTGTTGACAAACCGAGAACAAAAACATGCCTAGATTAAGTGTTAGGCATTGCTCAAAATTGCATATTTCAAGATTCATGAATGTACGTTTTTAGACCCCTTTAAACACAAGTTGTTTAACCTAGTTATTTTAGCCAATTGATTACTTAGGTAAATTATTCAAATCTAGATTAACACAAGTAAATCATATCAAGTAAATAATGCGGAAAATAAAGAACACAACGATATGATAACCCAGGAAAACCAAATCGATAAAAAACCTGAGGAGAATTTAACCTAGCTATCCTCAAGATAAAACAGATTCACTATGAAGAAATTGAAGTTTTACAATAGCGACTTAGACTACTAACATCCTATTACTACCTCGAGTAGAAAACTTACTATCATGACCACGTGATAGCTCCGAGTCCACAGACTACTTCTTTCTTGGATTCACAGCAACCACAAGTACTCCCACTTGTGTTTTTCTTTACGCTCTTTATGTAGCAATTGAAGTAATCACTAAGCTCTCGACATCAATCTTGATCTTGATAATCCTAAGTGTGTATAAAGTCAAACACCTCCAGATCTCGCAAGAGATTCACACACACAGCATAAACAACAACTTCAAAACATGTCTAGGGTTTTTCCTTTTATACTTAAGGTAAAACATAAAACCCTACATGTCATATTGGCTTGAGCTGAGTTGAAAAATTATGTACAAAAACATTCTGCATGAGGCTCGATCGATCAAGTCTAATTTTTGACCGATCGAACCTTGTAGAAAGTGAACAGTAATTTTTTGCAATTACTCAATTCTAACTTTACAATAAATATACTTTAAGCAGCCTAAACCTAGACTCTAAATTTTGATCATGATTTGCCAACATTACATATTGAAGTTCTAAAACATTTAGATCCAAAATCCTTAGAACCTAACAACGAACATTCAAGCTATAAAAAGGAAAAGTCAAAATCTAAAAAACTCAACCGATCGATTATTAGATTCTACTGATCAAAAATAGCAGAAAAACAATTTCTGTATAATTCTAAAATTGGCCCAAGACTGCAAAAACATTTGAGGTTTTAGTCCAACATGTACAAATACAAAAGGAAAACTCTAGCTACGTTTTGGAAACATTTGGAAGACTTGTGATTTACTCCTGTTTAACTTGACTATGCATCTACTAGAACGAGATCTAAAATGAAGTACTAGTCGAATCTAGTTGCAGCAACAAAGATTAACAATTGATGATCTGAAATTCTTGAGTGGGATCTCAAAGTCAGAAGTGTGGGAGCTTGTCTGCAACTAATTCAAGAGAGAAGAGTTTATGGATTCAGAGCTTGCACGTGGTTGGTTTCATTGGTTTTCCTAGGTGATTATATCTGTATGTTCTTCACTTTTCCGCATTGCATGATATGATCTTTTATTTTTTAACATAGATCTGAATAATTAACCTAAGTAACTACTTTGTTAATTCGTTAGGTTAAATTAATCTGGTTGTAAGGGCTCTAAACAAATAAAAACCATTGTTCAAGGGTAAAATTATCATTTAGCAAGCTCGAGACTATGAAGGCAATTTGAAAATCAAACAATAGTAAGAGTTTCACAAATATAATTTGTATTAATAAATGATAGAGTACAATTTCCCGTAATTAAATTCTATTACAAAATAATAATCCTTTGATTCGAATTTCTTGGAAAAGTTTTCAATTTTTTTTTCTTGATTTGAATACAAAGTGTCATCACTTTGATTGGAAAGTTGATTGAAAGATCTTTGGCAAGAAATTGTGATGAATCTTTGGTTTTGAGCTTGTTAGAAATTCTCTGTTCTTCTTGTTCTTTGTGATCTTCATACATTTTTCAAATGTTCATGACCTTCGAAGATCTGCAGTGGAAGTTCTTTGACATTTTGGAGTTTGAATCCAATGAAGCTTCAATGAATTAGAATTCTTCAAGTTTCATGAGACTTTACCACTTGATTCCTAGAAATCTTTGAGATTTGGTGGAATATTTTTATTAGTGTGTTTTTTTTTTTTTTTTTTTTTTTGGGCATTCGAAGGTTGAAGTTTTTAAAGTTTTTGGAGGCCTTGAAACTTGATTCTAGTGGAGTTTCAAGACTTCTCAATGTCATATAGGAGTCTTAAGTGAGGTATGATGACACATAATTGGCTCTCATTGGTGACATGTTTCATAATTTATATAGAGGGACATTACATCTTATTTTCCAAGGGACACATGATATTTAATTGATTCATCAAAGTGTCTTAATTTAAAATAACACATGGTAATATTTAATTAGACTACTTATATTATTTTAAATTAAATATGAACATACCAACACATGACGATGTGTGATTGACTCATAGATATTTTTTGGAATTTCTATTTAGTGATACTAAGAATATTTTCATTGGTTTTTGAATAATAACAGTGGGACCACTATGTAGCAAGTGGTAACTTGTGATTGTTTGAAAATTTTCCACTTCTACAAAGACTAAATAAGTAAATAAATAAAATATTCACTTCATGCAATCACGAGGCTTGGGAATTGTACATGAACAATTAGAATTTTCAAGAGTAAAATAGTCGGTTCTCACATGAAAATCAAAACTTTGGTTCAAAAATATTAAAGAGTCAAATTTCATTGGTTAAAATATATTAAATGGACGTTTTTTTTTTTAGTAAGATATTAAATGGACTTAAATGAACATAACGAAAAATAATTGATTTTAATTGGCCCTTGAATAGAATAAAATAAATCAACCATAGTAATTTCATCAGTTCAAATTCAAGGACATAATTTTTTTTTTTTTTAAAGAAAGTTTCAACTATGACTTCCGCTCCTAATGATAACTCTTTATCATCAAACCAAGACAACAATCAGTTTTTGGTGTAAGCAGGAATTGAACCCCAGATCTCTTATATAACCATCAAAGATTTTACTAGTAGAACTAACTAGAACTCACAAATTAAAGGAAATCATAAACACGCATGCAAGCGGAATTTTAAATTATTAAAGTAAATAATTATTTTTATAGATTTTTTAGACTAATTTTTTTTATAAATTGTTTTAACTAGTTATTTTTATAAATTATTATCATTAAAGTCATTAATTATAAATTAAGAGGAAAAAAAAAATTGTTGATATGGGTTATATGGAAAATTTTAATTTGACTTACAACTTCATTTTATAGTCTAGTTAGTCAAAAAAAATTGACAGAAGAATAAGATTGAAAACAATACAAAAAATTCTTTAGAGAATAAATAAAATATTTTAAATATAAGGGATCAAAATTAAAATACCTCAAACAAATATATTGTAAACGTAATTTATTTTAAATTATGTAAAGACTTCTTACAAAAACTCTTTTTTGTACTTGCAAATAAAATCCTACCGCTGTTTATTTATTTATTTTTTTTTACAAAATATAAATTTTACTCTAATCTAATTTAGGTGTATATGTGTGTGAAACTTCCTCTTAAAGACTTGAACTCCGACCCTTACCTCCCACACCTTACAAGCACTTGCACTTTTGAAGTGATCATCACACCAAGCTTATTAACTATCATATTTGCAATCTCTACGCACTCTTAAGGGTGAGGAGTAAGGGTCAGAGTTCAAATTGCTAGGAGAAAATTTTATACACATATAGGCTTAAATTATATTAGAGTATAATTTTATCCAAAAAAAAAAAAACATTGAGATAGAGACAGAGAGGCTTGGAAAACAAATTGAGAGAGCATGATGCTTGGAAGTTGAAAAATGATATATATATATATATATATATATATATGTGAGAGAGAGAGAGAGTGTGTGTAGGATGTAAACAATAATTTAAGGTGGTAAGTATATTTTTCTTTTATTTTAAGTGATTGAGAAAATGGAAAATTGGATCTTTTCATACGGTACCATAAGTTTTTTGTCAAAGATAACAACAAACTCGACATTAGAGTGTAAAATGTAACGCAAGTTATAACTTATGGTTTTTTTTTGAGAATCAAGTTATGATGTTGATTGTGTATTTTAAAAGTTTAGGGTGCAGAATATAATTTAGTATATAGTTGAGAATGATAAAATGTAATTACCTCTACCTTTATTACATTCAGAATACCCTTATGACATGTTATATTTTGCAGTATAGTTCCAAAGAAAACTTCGTTAATATTACATTTTTATTAGTAATACTTCGCAGAATTGTTCAAAAGAAAATTTTGTTGACTTCTCAGCAGCAGCAACAACAACAACAACAACAACAACAAAAAAGAAAAAAAAAAGAGAGAGAAAACTTTGTTGTTATTACGTTTTTATTAGTAGTACTGGTATCTATAATTATAAATTTCTACAAAGCACCTTTTATCCTCAATTTTTATCATTAATTGTCTTAGTAAAAATAAAAAACATAGGCATGAGAAAGCTTAAAAATTAAAGAAAAAATGGCCATGGGTGCTCTCAACTTTTGTTAACTTATTGTTGTACAAAGTATAGAATTTATGATCACCGATCAACAATACCAAAACTCGGAGGCAAGTTCTATCTTATATCTCAAAAAACAAACTCAAGAGGCAAGGCAAATTGGCTTGAGGAACAACCACGATCCCTATACCGTACGAGATGTATTGTTTCTTAGCTTTTTGATAAAAAAGAAAAAGAAAAAAAAAAAAGAGTTTATGTATAACGAAATTTTTCTCTTTCAATAGCCACGTCAACTATTAGGTTCTAAGACCTTAGGAACTAATGTATTAGAACTTCAATTTATATTATGTTGGCAAACCATGATTAAAACACAGAGTCCAGGTTTAGGCTTGCTCAAAGTATATTTATTTGTAAAATTGGAATTGAGTAATTGTAGAATTTATTGGACTAAATTTGCAAGGCTCGATCGATCGAAAATTAGGCTCGATCGATCAAATCACGTATAGATTTTTTTTTTTTTTTTCAGAATTCCAGTTCTGCCCAAGCTCTACTAAACGTATTAGGTTTCAAGTAAAACACTCCTATATATAAAGGAAACCCTAAAACATTTTTAGATGGTTATTTTTTTAGAGATATTAGAATGTATATTATGCCTCTTTTTCAAATCTAGGGTTTTGTGTAAGGTTGAATTTATTCAACCATCTAATTGGCTTTATTCCGTGCCAAATTTGCTTGTAATTCAGCATTTAGTAACCCTGTATTTAGGTGGGTTTGATGTAAGGGTAGTGAGTGAGATAGAGTGAAGTTTGCTCAAGAGTGTGCAAGAAAACAGAGTCTCGCGGCTGGGTCTCGCGGGTGACTCGCGGCTTCAAGCCGCCAGAAGCAACCTCACGTGCCAAGCATGCTGGAAGGTGAACAGTCTGCTAGCTGGAGCACTACAGGACAAAACAGGACAACTGGCATACGGTTATCTCGCGACTGGATCTCGCGACTCAGTCAAGCCGCGAGGTCAAGCCGCGAGCCACCCCTGTTTTGTAGAATTCTGACGTTTCACATTCCTCTCCACTCCAGTATAAATACCCCTATTACCCACGATTGAAAGAGAGCTTCCAGAGAGAATTTTGAGAGAGAAACCCTAAAGAAAAACCAGATTGTTTCACCCACAATCTCTACCTTAGAATCTCTTCAAATTCCTCATCTCTCTTCCTCTCCATTGTTAAATCCTTGAGAGGCATTATACCAGACCTGGATCTCACCATCATCTTCAGTGTGAGACAGTCGTTTGGATTTCTGGGAAGCAGTTAGGAAGGAGCCAATCTTCATTGGTTGATGCTACGGTGTAGTAGCGGAATCCGGGAAGCTAGAAAAGAAAAAGGTTCGGCGCAACCTCGTTGGAGCAAGAAGCTTGGAGGGCTTAGGTGCACTGGGTAGATTAGGCTTGGAGGGTCTATTGCTGTCCTTGTATCCCAACTATATTTTCTAGTGGATTGATTACCGCTTGGAGGGCGGCGGAGAGGTTTTTCGCCGAGGACTTCGGTTTCCTCTTCGATAACACATCGCGTGTTGTCTTTGTGTTTGCATCTTCCTTCCTCTATCTCTGCCTTTAAATTATCTGCTGTGGATTTTAATTTGTTATGGCTTAGATAGTTTTTTAATCAATTTCGTATGATAGCATATGTTAAGTTTCCGCACACTTGTTGTTTGACATATTGCTTGAATTGATTAAGTTTTAATTTGGGGGTCTAAACGTTCAAAGGTGTTTTTACACGTTTTTGAACTTTCATTTTGTACCCTAAAGCTCTCTAAAGTTGTTCTTTATGCTATGTATGTGAATCTCTTATGAGATCTAGGGGTATTTACCTTCACATATACTTAGGGTTATCAAGAATCAAGATTGATGTTGAGAGCATGATGATCAATTCAGTTGCAGATTCAAGAGCTTAAAGATACACAAGCGAGAGTGCTTGTACTTGCCAGGAATCCAAGAAAGAAGTAATCCGTCGACTCGGAGCTGTCATGTGGTCACGGTAGTAAGTTTCCTACTTGAGGTAGTAATAGGATATTAGTGGTCTAAGTCACTATTGTGTAAACTTCAATCCTTTCATAGTGGATTCATTTTACCTTGAGGATAGCTAGGTTATATCATCCCCAGGTTTTTTACAGGTTTGGTTTTCCTAGGTTATCCTATCATTGTGTTCTTTATATTTTCTACTACTTCACATGATATGATTGTTATTGTTTTAACCTAGATCTAAATAATAAACCTAAGTATTTACTTGGTTAATTAATTAGGTTAAATAATCTAGTCTATAAGGGTTTAAAAACAAAAAAGTGGTATCAGAGCAGGTAGCTCTTTTGTTTTAAATCTTTTGATCTAAGAGTTGATCCTTGATCCCTGTTATTATGGATAATTTGAAGTGTCTTTCTACTCATGTTTGAGATAATTTAAATAAAAATGACACTATTGTTTTTGTTGATCTTATTGATACCTGTGAAACTCTCTGTAACGAATTATTGAAATCTATAAGTTGTTTTTTAATTAAAAGAAATCCAAAACATTGAAATTTTTTAAAAAGACAAAATTATTTTATTTTATGTCTAATTTTATTTTTTCTTAAGGATTACATGAATTATGATATCTCTCTCTTGATTTAGAATATGCTTGACATTGTGGATAAACTTAAATAACATGTGTTATATAAGTGCTAAGCTATTTTTGATTTTGTATGAGTATGTACTAGCTTGTACATATACTCAAGGGTTAATTAAGAAATTGATATTTCTTGTTTGTGTACCCTCTATAGCTTAGTTAAGCACTGTCATGTATTGCATTTGCATTGTTCATTTAGAATAATGTGTGCTTTTTGTTTTTTTTCATAAATTTTTTTTAAACCAAAAAGATTTTTGTGTTTTTTATTTCACATCTTGAATTTATAATCAAGAATTGGTCATATTATCTTTATATAACAAGTTTATGTACCTTGTTTAGCTTGGATGAACTTATTTTTTGCACTTTACTAGTTTGAGCTTTGTAGTGCATGTTGTGTGGGAGATGTTTATAGTTTTTTGATCACTTGATCTTAATCTTGTTAGACTTGAACTTAATAAGAAAGGCATAAATAACCATCTCACAATTGTTTACTAGCCAATCATGAACACCTTAGTGCATATCGTAAGATTTTGTGTTCGAGAAAGTGTAGTACATGCACAAAAAGAACATAAGGTGTACCATTGGTTTAAATGCTAAAATTGGTGTGTATATTATTGGGCTATAATTAATTCAATCAAATGAAATTGGTATGTACATTAAGAGGCAAAACAAGAAAATTACATGATTGTAAGCTTGTTTTCTAGGAGATGTGAGAGTTATATGATGTAACTCTTTAGGTAATAGTCTCTTTCAAACTTATGCGATGAATTTTATAGAAATTGTGATTAATTACTATCTACATATCACCTCACATGTATCTCAAGCTATTGCTAGTTGCACACACTATACAAGTTTTTCTTTGCTAAACTTAGTACATGATATTTTGTGTGATCTTGTTGTGGCTATTCAAGATTAAAAGTTCCTTAATTTTAATGCAAAATGTTTTTAATGTTTGAGCTTTGAGGACAAAAAGGTTGAAAATCTTGTTTTTGGAAGATTTGAGTTGAATTCAAGTGTTTTTGAAAAACTTTTCATCACATGCTGATGCATTTTATTCATAATGCAATGTGTTTTGAGAAGTTTCTGCATTAAAATGCTCAGTTTTTATGAAAACTGATTTTTCCAGATTTTCGATTGATCGAACTTGTTGCTCGAACGATCGAAATTGCGATTAAAAATTTTGGTTGGAATATACCTAAGTTGATTGGCATTCAATCAATGCTCAATCGATCGAAACTGAAAAAATTTCAGTTTTTAAGTATTTGACCAAAATTTTTTTCATGCATCATTTATGTTTAGGATTTACATGCATTGTATTGTGTTTTGTATCCATCTTACAGTTTTGCAGTCATATCTCTCATTGTTTTCACACAAAACATGCATATACTTTACTAAATTGGGTACTCAACTTAATTTAAAAATTGATTGATTAATTTTTGAGTCCTTGTACATTTTAGTATATTGCTAAATTGGGTACTCAACTTGATTTAAAAAATTGATTGATTAATTTTTGAGTCCTTGTCCATTTTATTATATTCTAATTTTTATGTGTGAACTGCAGAAATACTCTTCTTAAGAGATATGATGGATAATAATGTGCAAATATTTTCTATAATCATGCAATTGTTTATAGGTCACATAGTGTCAAGTTTGCATTTATTGAAAGAGAGAATATTTGTGTTCATGTGTAACCTCAAATTATTATTAATTTTTTGTTTTTGAGTTTGGTGTGTTTTTTTATTTATCCCCACCTCCTACAGTTTCCCCAAAACTATTTTTCGCAAAACTTGTTTTGCTTTTCCTATATTTATAGGGGGAGAAGCTTGTTCTTAACATTTGCTCTTCATAAGGGGAGTTGTCTCTATTTTCTATAGAGTTGAATTGTTTTGTGTTTCCTTGATTCTCTACTTTCTCTTGCCTTTTGCTGTTGTTAAGTTCTAAAGCTTAGGAATTTATGTATTTAGAACTCTAATTTATAATGTTGGCAAACCATGATCAAAACAATGTGTTTAGAAGTGTTTAAAGCTAGCTCAAAGTTGTATGTCAATGTAAAGTTGGAATCGAGGGTAAAGCAGAAAGCAGTGTGGCTTTCAGCCTGGCTCGATCGATCGAAGCTTAGGCTCGACCGATTGAAGCTCGGGCAGATTGCTTTTCTGCAGATTTTTCCAACTCAGCCCTAGTTGTTTTAAAACGTTTTTAGGGTTTCTTATTTATCCTAAGTATAAAAGGCAAATCCTAGCCCCATTTTAGTGTTGCTCATATTGCGGTTTGTGTAAATCTCTTGTGAGATCTAGAGGAGCTTTCCTTTACACAAACTTAGGGTTTTCAAGGAGGAGATATTCTCTACACCTTAATGATCAAAACAGTTGCTGCCATTAAAGCTTAAAGAATACACAAGAGGGGTGCTTGTAGCTAGTGGGAATCCAAGAAAGAAAGAGTCCATGGATTCGGAGCTTGCACATAGTCGTGTCAGTAAGTTCTACTGGTTGGTAGCATTAGGAAGTCGATCGGGGGTGCTTGTAAGTCCTTTTGTATGAACTTCGATTCTTTCTGATGGTGGATTCAAGTTTACCTTGAGGATATCTAGGTCAAATCCTCCCCAGGTTTTTACCGGTTTGGTTTCCTGGATGATCATATCTTGTGTTATTTATTTTCTGCTACTTAGCATGATTTGATCTTTATAATTGTGATAACCTAGACTTGTTTAATTGGACTAAGTAACAACTTGGCTAATTACCTAGGTTTAATAAATTGTTTAAGGGGTCTAAAAACTGTCAAGTGGTATCAGAGCGGGTTACTCTTTTGTTTTTGATCCTTTGATCTTTGAGCTGATCCTTAATCCCTGTTGTCATGGAACACAGACACTCTCTAGTTATTCCTCCTCACTTTGATGGGAATAATTATGCTTACTGGAAAGTAAGGATGAAAGCTTTCTTGAAATCCATTGATGAGAGGGTGTGGAATTTCGTTGAATACGGATGGGAGAAGCCCACTATTCCTGTTAGTGAGTGGCAAACTTCTCAGAAAGAAGCAGCATCATTTAATAGCAAAGCTATGAATGCGATTTTTGATGCTGTTTCTATGGAGGAATTTAAGAGAATCTCGAATGTTGAGATCGCTCATACTACTTGGAAAATCCTCCAGACTGTGCATGAAGGCACGAAGGCTGTCAAAATAAATAAATTATAGCAATTGACTTCTAAATTTGAAAGCATTAGGATGTCTGCTGATGAATCTTTTGATGAATTCTATGCTAAACTGAGTGATATTGTTAATTCTGCTTTTAACTTGGGTGAAATCTATGATCAACCTAAAATTGTTAGGAAGATTCTTACATCTTTGACTGAGGACTTTAGACCCAAGATGACTGCCATTACTGAAAGTAAGGATGTGGACTCCATCCCTGTTGATGAGCTTGTAGGATCTCTTCAATCCTATGAGTTGGATCTACCCAAAACTTCCAAATCCAAATCAATGGCTCTTAAGTCTGTTGATGATGTCGATAATGGTGGATTTGATGATGAGCTATCTGCTACAGAGATTGCCTATCTTGCCAAGAACTTTAGAAACTTTCTCAAGAATAACAATAGAAAGGCAAGAGGCACAAATATTGCTGAACCTAGAAATTTTAGGAAGCATGGTCCCACTAAGGTTAATAACAATGATAAACCTAGAGAAAGAGTAGGTCAATCTTCCAATAATTCTTTGGGCTCTCAATGTTTTGGATGTCAAGGGTATGGACACTTGAAATCTGAATGTCCAACTTATTTGAAGTCTATGGGTAAGGCTATGGCTGTAACCCTTAGTAATGGTGAAGTTTCTAATCATGATTCTAATTGTGATGAGGATGGAAACTTCATTGCTTTCACTGCTACTGCTGTAGTTGATGAGAGCATATCTGTTGAAGAGAACCCTTCTGATGGGGAACTATCTAAAGATGCAGATCTTCAAGAGGCCTATAACAAACTTTGCAAAGTTGCTGCAAAGGATGCTATGAATGTTGAACTTGGCTTAAAGAAAATTGAATCTCTTGAGCTTGAAAAGAAAAATTTGCTTGTTAAATTGTTTGATGCTAATGATCTTTTGAACAATGTGAAAACTGAAAACATGTTTTTGCTTGATAAAGTTAAATCTTTGGAACTTGATTTATCTGTTGCTAGATCTACTAGTTCTAAACTTGATCAAATGCTGAGTGTTCAAAAGTCATCTTCTGACAAAACTGGTTTAGGTTATGTTGATAGCATCTGTGTGTCCGCTCCCCATTCCACTAAGTTTGTTCCTTCATCTTCTTCTTCTGAACCTTCAGTGAGTGAGATAGTGAGTGAAACTGTTAAACCCTATGTGATTGAGGTTGCTAAACCCTTAGAAGGTTCATCATCTAGGAAGATTAGGGTTGATCTGAAAGAATCTAAGCCTAAGAAGCTTACCCTATCTAAGGACAAGACACATGATAAACCTGCATGGGTTTGTCATTTTTGTGGAAAGACTGGACACATACGTCCAAATTGTTACAAGCTGCAAGCTGCAAAGGGAGCAAACAAACCAAAAATACCTGTGCCTCAAGCACTTGATCCTATGGTACTTATTGGTGATTTGGTAAAGGCTTTAAACCTTTATTTCAATCCTGGAGTTGGTAATCATTCTCAAGTGAATAAGAACTCCAATGCTCGTGGTGCATCTAAAAAGTTTTGGATGCAAAAGACTCGACCTAACTGAGTCTTTCTGACATGGTCTTTGTGCTTCATTGCTCTACCCTTTGTGACCATTATTCTTTTTTTTTTTTTTTTTTTTTTTTTTTTGTCTCTAGGATTTGCATAAGCATAACATTCATGCATTTCATTCTACGTGTTTTTAATTTAAAAAATAAAAAAAAATAAAAAAAAAAGGGAAAAAAGAAGCACATTTTGTTTTTGCACTATTCTTCTTGGTTTTTGAGAACATGGTTGGTCAATTTATTTTCACATAACATATTGTTTATACCTTGTTTAGCTTTGATGAGCTTATTTATTGCACTCTACTAGTTGAAGATTTGTAGTGCATGTTGTGTGGGAAAGATGTGTATAGTTTTTGACTACTATGTCTTAACCTTGAAGTCACTTGTTTTTAAATGATGGACTTGAACTTTTACAGAAAGACATAAATAACCATCTCACCACTATTCACTAGCCAATCATGAACACCTTAGTGCATATCATAAGATTTGGTACTCGAGAAAGTGTAGCACATGCACAAAAAGAATATAAGGTGAAGCCTCGGTAAAAGTGCTTAATTCTTAAAATCTAATTGGTGTGTACTATTAGGCTTGATCCCAAATTCACATAAACTTAAAATTGGAATGTATATTATAAGGTATAAATACAAGAAACTTACATGATTGCAAGCTTATGATCTAGGAGATGTGGGAGTTATATGATGTAACTCTTTAGGTAACAGTCTCTTTTAAATTCTTTGTGATGAATTTTGTAGACCTTGTGATTGATTGCTATTCACATATCACCTCACATGTATCTCATGTCTTTGCTAGTCGCACACACTACACGAGTTACTCATTGCTAAACATTGTACATGTTATTGTGTGTGTTTATGGTCTGACCAACCAAGTTTTTGCAATCACCTCGAATTATGTGCAAACTATATTTGTTGGTTGAAAATTTGTGAAGAATGCAAAATTTTGTTTTTGGGAATATTGGGCTTAAAATTCTTGTTTGGAAAATCATATTATCTCATACTCATGCATTTTTGTTCTTAAATTTCAATGCTTTGAGTTATATCTTTTTTTTTTTTTCAAAAATTGTGTTTTTCCAGAAAAATTTGGTGAGCCTCTACCTGATTTGATCGGTCCATTCTGTTTTTCGACCGATCGAAATTTTTAAAATTTTAAAATTTTTAAGAGAGGGAGTCTCTATCTGTTTCGACCGATCGAGACTGATTTTCGACCGATCGAAACTCGTGTTTCTGGTTTTTTAAAAAGGCAGAATAGGACTTTTTCAAGTTCCTCTCTCTCTCTGCGTTGGCTCTTGGCTCCACCATCAATTTTTGTCATTTTCCTTCAAGATTTTTGCAAGGTTTTTGTCCTTAGAAGCCGGTAAGACCTTTTTGCCCTTCTTTTTCAAGTTTATTTCTTGTTTTCATGCATTTTTCATGCATTCTAATGGGTACTTTCGCCATCTTCAAAATTATTGGGGTTTTTGATGATTCAAGCCAATTCTTGTGTAATTGATCAATGGGTTTTTGTGTCATGATGTTATATTGATGTTCCCTATAGTTTAATTTGATCAATTTGGCGGTTTTTGAAAAATTGAAAATTCTAGGGTTTTGAATTTGATCCGAATTGGGGATTTTTGTCAAATTGGCTTAAATTGATGAAATTGGTCATTATTGTTGTTATTCTATCATGCATAATGATCAATTCATCAATTTTTTAAAAAAATTGATCAAGTGGTTTCTATATTTTGGGGTTTTTTGTGTTAAAAACCTTTATGTGCAAGCAAATTTTGTAATTTAATCTTTTTGACTCAATTCACTGCATTAGCACATGCATCATGACATTTAAATTTGTTCATGCATCATATAGATTTTGTTTCTATTTTTGTGCTAACTTGTAGTCTGCCCTTGGTTTTGTTTTGTGGTTTTGTTCTTTCGCTCTGTGATTTGATCCTTATCTTAGCACCATGCCTAGGAAAACTAGAGCTCATAGGACTACTTCCACTTCCTCTGAGTCTCCACCTAGAGTAGAGCTGTTTAAGAATGATAAGTGTAGAGAAGCCTATGACACCTTGAACTGTAGGCGTAAGATCTGGTCTGAGCAAGCTATTGTGTTAGATGAGCTTGATCCGGCCATTAGGGCCAATTTTGAGTCTAGGGGTTGGTTGCCTCTCGTACAGATAGATCATCCACCTCCGACCGCCCTGATTAGAGAGTTCTACTTAAACCTCTCTTAACACATCTATGATTCCAACACCCTTGTTAGGAGTTTGATACGAGGTGTAGAATTCACCATTACCCCTCGGGTGGTGGCTGAGGCTCTTGGGGTGCCGGTTGTTCGGGATGCTGTCTATCCCTATGATGAGACACCCTCTTTAGATGTAGTCATGTCTTACATCACTGGGTCATCTATCCAGTAGGGTTCTGATCCTTGGATCATGTCTGCTGAGCTTACCGAGATTGCCTATCTCCTTTTTAGGATAGCGTGTCATTCTGTGTGGCCTATCTCTCACTTCCACACCATCCCTTTAGAGCGATGTGTGTTTTTGTATGCCTTTGCTTCTGGAGCGTCTATCAGTTTTCCTTACTTGTTCCTTCATTCTTTGAACGAAGTTCATAGGAGTTTTTCCATAAGGCATGCGCTGATTCATCCTATTTTCATTCATAGGATTCTGCTCTATTTGGGTCTAGATGGTTTTCCGTCAGGTGAGCCTGTTCATGTGATTGCTCCTATAGGTGCCACCTTTCTTCATCAGAGGGCTGCTCAGTTGAGAGTTCCTCCTTCTCATCCTAGAGGTGCGTCATCTAGTAGTGTTCCCCCTCCTCCCTTTTCTACAGGTACAGCTGCTACTGAGGCTTCAGGTGCTGCTGCTGCTGCTGAGGCTGATGTTCCTCCACCGACTGCTTCGGATGATTCAGACATTCGTCGTTAGTTGGATCATGTCTTGATCGTTCAACCGACTCAAGGACAGATTTTGGTGGACATCCTTGATGAGATTCGTGCTTTGCGTGCGGAGTTGGCGCAGTTTAGACCTCCTCCCTTTTGATGATGGACATCTTGTTTGCCCTTTGGCATTCCGTCACAAAAAGGGGGAGTACTTGTAGAGTTTTTGCTTTCAAGGGGAGATATTTTGATTTTGGTTAGAGCTTGTGGAGTTTTTAGATTGTATCTAGGTGCTTCACTGTGTACTTAACATTTTTAGCTCTTTCCTTGTTTTTGATGGATATTCATGTTAGGGGGAGTTTTATGTTTTTGTTAGTACTTTATTTGGTTCTTGTTTCAAACTGCTTACTGATTTATATTTATGAGTTATTCATTGATATATGTCTTTATTTGTGTGTTGTTTGAAATCAAGAAGTTATTTTGTTTACTTGTATTGTTTCCACACATGCGGTTATGCATTTTGTTTAGTGTTTCAAGAAATATACAGGTTGATTCAATTGAGCTGCTGTCTACACTTGCAACTGATTGATAGTAGTTAGGATTGAATTTTTGTTTATGAGCATTATTTTGTAAAGGGCTTTTCATTTTGTAAACTTTGAGCTTATAAGTTGTGTTTTGTCATGGATTACCAAAGGGGGAGTTTGTTAGGTTCTAAAACTTAGGAATTTATGTATTTAGAACTCTAATTTGTAATGTTGGCAAACCATGATCAAAATAATGTGTTTAGAAGTGTTTAAAGCTAGCTCAAAGTTGTATGTCAATGTAAAGTTGGAATCGAGTGTAAAGCAGAAAGTAGTGTGGCTTTCGGCCTGGCTCGATCGATCGAAGCTTAGGCTTGACCGATCGAAGCTCGAGCAGATTGCTTTTCTGTAGATTTTTCCAACTCAGCCCTAGTTGTTTTAAAACATTTTTAGGGTTTCTTATTTGTCCTAAGTATAAAAGGCAAACCCTAGCTGCGTTTTAGTGTTGCTCATATTGCGATTTATGTAAATATCTTGTGAGATCTAGAGGAGCTTTCCTTTACACAAACTTAGGGTTTTCAAGGAGGAGATATTCTTTACACCTTGATGATCAAAACAGTTGCTGCCATTAAAGCTTAAAGAATACACAAGCGGGGGTGCTTGTAGCTAGTGGGAATCCAAGAAAGAAGGAGTCCGTGGATTCGAGCTTGCACGTGGTTGTGTCAGTAAGTTCTACTAGTTGGTTGCATTAGGAAGTCGTGCAGGGGTGCTTGTAAGTCCTTTTGTATGAACTTCGATTCTTTCTGATAGTGGATTCAAGTTTACCTTGAGGATAGCTAGGTCAAATCCTTCCCAGGTTTTTACGGGTTTGGTTTCCTGGGTGATCATATCTTGTGTTATTTATTTTTCGCTGCTTAGCATGATTTGATCTTTATAATTGTGATAATCTAGACTTGTTTAATTGGACTAAGTAACAACTTGGCTTGTAAGGTTGAATTTATTCAACCATCTAATTGGCTTTATTCCGTGCCAAATTTGCTTGTAATTCAGCATTTAGTAACCCTGTATTTAGGTGGGTTTGATGTAAGGGTAGTGAGTGAGATAGAGTGAAGTTTGCTCAAGAGTGTGCAAGAAAACAGAGTCTCGCGGCTGGGTCTCGCGGGTGACTCGCGGCTTCAAGCCGCCAGAAGCAACCTCACGTGCCAAGCATGCTGGAAGGTGAACAGTCTGCTAGCTGGAGCACTACAGGACAAAACAGGACAACTGGCCATACGGTTATCTCGCGACTGGATCTCGCGACTCAGTCAAGCCGCGAGGTCAAGCCGCGAGCCACCCCTGTTTTGTAGAATTCTGACGTTTCACATTCCTCTCCACTCCAGTATAAATACCCCTATTACCCACAATTGAAAGAGAGCTTCCAGAAAGAATTTTGAGAGAGAAACCCTAAAGAAAAACCAGATTGTTTCACCCACAATCTCTACATTAGAATCTCTTCAAATTCCTCATCTCTCTTCCTCTCCATTGTTAAATCCTTGAGAGGCATTATACCAAACCTGGTTCTCACCATCATCATCACTGTGAGACAGTTGTTTGGATTTCTGGGAAGCAGTTAGGAAGGAGCCAATCTTCATTGGTTGATGCTACGGTCTAGTAGCGGAATCCGGGAAGCTAGAAAAGAAAAAGGTTCGGCGCAACCTCGTTGGAGCAAGAAGCTTGGAGGGCTTAGGTGCACTGGGTAGATTAGGCTTGGAGGGTCTATTGCTGTCCTTGTATCCCAACTATATTTTCTAGTGGATTGATTACCGCTTGGAGGGCGGCGGAGAGGTTTTTCGCCGAGGACTTCGGTTTCCTCTTCGATAACACATCGCGTGTTGTCTTTGTGTTTGCATCTTCCTTCCTCTATCTCTGCCTTTAAATTATCTGCTGTGGATTTTATTGTGTTATGGCTTAGATAGTATTTAATCAATTTCGTATGTTAGCATATGTTAAGTTTCCGCACACTTGTTGTTTGACATATTTGCTTGAATTGATTAAGTTTTAATTTGGGGGTCTAAACGTTCAAAGGTGTTTTTACACGTTTTTGAACTTTCAATTGGTATCAGAGCGGGTACACTTGTTGTGGTTTCATTACCTAAGTGTGATCCTAGACCCCTGTGGTGTGGTTGATTGTGTTGGTTTATACCATGCTGAATTGTAGCTTAAGTGTTTGTGAAAATGACTCTATGCATATGTCTGAAAGGTGTCTTACTGATGATCTTGTAGAATTGTTAAAAACTAAGAAACATGCTAGAGTATTTGTTCACATGCTGGAATTTCTTGAAAGTCAGAATCATGCCTTACATTGTAGCATATCTGAATCTAAATCATTGATTAAGAAATATAAAAGAAAGAATAGAACATTGTGTGAGATGATTGAGAATCTGAAAATGAAAAATCAATCTGAAAGAAGCATGAAAACTGATGTTGAGTTTGTATTTGAAGGTCAAGAATGTCTGTCACATGTGAACCTATTTGTGCATACCTCATTGAAGGTGTTTAATGCATGTTTGTGGTATCTTGACAGTGGGTGTTCTCGCCATATGACAGGGGATAAGTCTCTGTTTAAGACACTCAAAGAAAAGGTTGGTGATTATGTGACCTTCGGTGATGGAAGTCATGCTCAAGTCCTAGGCAAAGGAACCATTGAGATACCTGGTTTGCCGCTGTTAAAAGATTTGCTATACATAAAAGGGCTGAAGGCGAATTTGCTGAGCATCACTCAAATTTGTGATGATGATTTTCTGGTACAATTCTCTAAGAAGGGATGTGTGATCATCAATGAAGAGGGGATTCAGGTATTGGAAGGAAATCGGACTACAGATAACTGTTATGGAATAGTTCCCACGGCACCCATATCATGTAGAAGTGCTCGTGTGGATATGTTGGAGCTGTGGCATCATAGATTTGGGCATGCCAACTTCAAACAAGTATCAAAAGTCTCCAAACTAGAAGCAGTCGAGGGACTTCCTAAGTTTGGAAAAGTGAAGAAGACCGTTTGTGGTGCGTGTCAAATGGGGAAGCAAACTAAGGCAAGTCATCACAAGGTGAATGTGATAGCCACCTCTCGGTGCTTGGAGTTACTTCATGTTGATCTAATGGGGCCTACCAAAACTGAAAGCCTAGGGGAAAAGAGATACATTATGGTTATTGTGGACGACTACTCAAGATACACTTGGGTTGAATTCCTTAGAGAAAAATCAGAAGCTTGTGAGAGGTTGGAGATTCTGTGCAAGAAACTACAAAATGAAAAAGGGATTCTGATAGCCAAAGTTAGGAGTGATCATGGGAGGGAATTTGAGAATGCAAGATTCGAGTCCTTCTGTGAAAAGAATGGAATTAAGAGAGAATTTTCAGCTCCCAAAACTCCACAACAAAATGGAGTGGTAGAAAGAAAAAATCGTGTGATTCAGGAGATGGCAAGAGTCATGTTGCTTAACAAGCAAATACCTCAAAAATTTTGGGGAGAAGCTGTCAACACCTCGTGTCACATCGGCAACAGGATTTTCTTTCGAGTTGGTACAAAGAAGACTGCCTATGAGATATGGAATGGGAAGAAGCCAAAAGTGAAGTATTTCCGGGTGTTTGGAAGTAAATGCTATATCTTGAATGATCGAGAGAATCTTGGGAAGTTTGATGCGAGAAGTGATGAGGGTATTTTTCTTGGCTACTCTACTACAAGTCGAGCGTATAGAGTGTTTAACAAGAGAACAAAGACTGTGATGGAGTCAATAAATGTCAAGATTGATGATGCCTTACCTAAGGTGGAAATGATTGATGATGTAGAAGGGCCGAGCACCAAAGAGACAGATGTTGAGGTAGAAGCTTTGGATATAGAAGGTGAAGAACCTATACCAGAAGTAGAATCGACTCCAATCAATCAAAGAATGGAAACGAGATCGATGTCTAGAACCTCAAGCCCTCTTACTCCTCCTGAAGTTCATCCTCCTATCTCTCGCAGTGAGGAAGTTTCTACTTCAAAAAGGCCATCTTCAAGAGTTATCAAGAATCATCCGGAAAGTAACATCATAGGATCTCTTGATGACGGTCTTCGCCTCAGGAAAGGAAACATTCTGCTAGCAAATCATGTAACATATCACTGCTATCTTGCACAGTTTGAACCAAAAAGGGTTGAAGAGGCTCTTCAAGATGAGAATTGGGTTGAGTCAATGCATGAAGAGCTGAATCAGTTTGTGAGGAATGATGTGTGGGAACTTGCTCCACGGCCTGAGAATATTCATGTTATAGGGACAAAATGGATTTTTAAGAACAAAACTGATGAAGATGGAGAGATAATCCGAAACAAGTCTCGGTTAGTAGCTCAAGGATACACTCAAGTTGAAGGAGTGGATTTTGATGAATCTTTTGCTCCGGTGGCAAGACTCGAATCCATTCGCATCCTCATGTCCATTGCGTGCACCTTGAATTTCAAACTTTATCAAATGGATGTAAAGTGCGCGTTTCTGAATGGATATCTAAATGAAGAAGTATTTGTTGAGCAACCAAAAGGATTTGAAGATCCTCATTTTCCAGATCATGTACTAAGATTGAAGAAAGCCCTTTATGGCTTAAAACAAGCGCCTAGAGCCTGGTACGATCGTCTTACACAGTATCTTCTAGACAGAGGTTTCAAGAGAGGGTATGCAGATCGAACTCTGTTTGTCAAAAATGATGAAGGTTATCTCCTTGTGGCACAAGTCTATGTAGATGACATAGTGTTTGGGGCAACCATCGGAGATCGTGCTACTGAATTTTCTGAAGAGATGAAGAAGGAGTTCGAGATGAGTATGGTGGGGGAGCTCACATTTTTCTTGGGTCTTCAAGTCAAACAACAGAAGGAGGGTATTTTTGTATCTCAAGAAAAGTATGCCAGAAACATTGTCAAGAAGTTTGGTCTAGAATCCAAAAAACATGCCTTCACCCCCATGAGCTCTTCCACTAAACTGAATGTGGATTCGTCGGGAGTTGAAGTAAGTCCTACATTGTATAGGAGCATTATAGGGAGTTTGCTCTACCTTACAGCCAGCAGACCAGACATTGCTTTTAGTGTGGGCGTTTGTGCCAGGTACCAAGCTAATCCGAAGGAATCTCATCTGACTGCTGCTAAGCGAATCATTCGATATGTGAATGGTACTGCAAATTATGGTCTGTGGTATTCAAAAGACTCAAATGATTGTCTTGCTGGGTATTCAGATGCTGACTGGGCTGGAAGTGTAGATGATTGGAAAAGCACTTCAGGCGGATGTTTTTATCTTGGTAACAATCTTGTCTCATGGATGAGCAAGAAGCAGAATTCAGTGTCTCTATCTACTGCAGAAGCAGAATACATCGCTGCTGGAAGTTGCTGCACTCAGCTTCTTTGGATGAAGAAACTACTTCATGACTATGGAATTCCTCAAGAAACGATGTGTGTCTTCTGTGACAACACAAGTGCCATCAATCTTTCCAAGAATCCTGTTCAGCACTCTAAGTCTAAACACATAGAGATACGCTACCATTTCATTCGGGATTTGGTAGAGGAAAGAGTTGTGTGTCTTGAGTTCATACACACCGACAATCAAAAGGCGGACATCTTCACCAAGCCTCTCGATGGTCCACGGTTTGAATCACTCCGTAAGACCATTGGTGTCGGTACAATTCCTTGACTCTCTTGTGTGCTGTGTGCTTCACATATTTCTAATTTGATATAATTGCTTGTGATGTGGCACACACTTCCTTGTTAATCCTATGTGTAATATGTTTAGTGTTTGTTTGTCCTTCTGTTAATTTTGTTGGTTCTCTCTTTGATTGTTAAATCACTTTTCTTCTTTTATGTCAAAAATCCAAAAATCACATAAAAACAGAAAATCAAAAAGCTTGATTGACTTTGTTGAGTCTTTTGTCACAAAACTTGTTTTGCCTTGTACCTTTGTGCTAATGGCTTTGTGCATTTTCGAACATTACTTGTTTTCATGCACTTATATCTCTGTGGGAAAAATCTTGAAATCTTTGTGATTGTTGTAAATAGATCTTCAAACTTGTCATGAATGATTAGTGAATGGTTTTGTTGATCTTGAGACTTGCATAGACTTGTGTCTATATATCTTCCCACTCTTTATTTTTGTTTTGTTAAAAAGAGCTCACCAAATGTAAATCTCCAAATGAAAAGAGATATTGAGCTGCAAAAGCCTGTCGCACATTCTAGTATTTGACTAGGAAAAAGGGTAAGCGACCTTATATTGAAGTAAATGTTTATTCAAAAAGCCAAAGGCTTATTCCTTAAAGTGAAATATCATATATCACTCTCGCAATGGAAGGTGATTGACTCAAAAGATCAAAAAGATAAATTGCTATGATTGACAGTGGAGTCAAATGTAAAGCTCCAACTCATGTTGAAAGTTCAAAAACGTGTAAAAACACCTTTGAACGTTTAGACCCCCAAATTAAAACTTAATCAATTCAAGCAATATGTCAAACAACAAGTGTGCGGAAACTTAACATATGCTAACATACGAAATTGATTAAATACTATCTAAGCCATAACAAAATAAAATCCACAGCAGATAATTTAAAGGCAAAGATAGAGGAAGGAAGATGCAAACACAAAGACAACACGCGATGTGTTATCGAAGAGGAAACCGAAGTCCTCGGCGAAAAACCTCTCCGCCGCCCTCCAAGCGGTAATCAATCCACTAGAAAATATAGTTGGGATACAAGGACAGCAATAGACCCTCCAAGCCTAATCTACCCAGTGCACCTAAGCCCTCCAAGCTTCTTGCTCCAACGAGGTTGCGCCGAACCTTTTTCTTTTCTAGCTTCCCGGATTCCGCTACTACACCGTAGCATCAACCAATGAAGATTGGCTCCTTCCTAACTGCTTCCCAGAAATCCAAACGACTGTCTCACAATGAAGATGATGGTGAGAACCAGGTCTGGTATAATGCCTCTCAAGGATTCAACAATGGAGAGGAAGAGAGATGAGGAATTTGAAGAGATTCTAAGGTAGAGATTGTGGGTGAAACAATCTGGTTTTTCTTTAGGGTTTCTCTCTCAAAATTCTCTCTGGAAGCTCTCTTTCAATCGTGGGTAATAGGGGTATTTATACTTGAGTGGAGAGGAATGTGAAACGTCAGAATTCTACAAAACAGGGGTGGCTCGCGGCTTGACCTCGCGGCTTGACTGAGTCGCGAGATCCAGTCGCGAGATAACCGTATGCCAGTTGTCCTGTTTTGTCCTGTAGTGCTCCAGCTAGCAGACTGTTCACCTTCCAGCATGCTTGGCACGTGAGGTTGCTTCTGGCGGCTTGAAGCCGCGAGTCACCCGCGAGACCCAGCCGCGAGACTCTGTTTTCTTGCACACTCTTGAGCAAACTTCACTCTATCTCACTCACTACCCTTACATCAAACCCACCTAAATACAGGGTTACTAAATGCTGAATTACAAGCAAATTTGGCACGGAATAAAGCCAATTAGATGGTTGAATAAATTCAACCTTACACATGTTATCAAGTTTCGTGGGAGGTCATATATACATATTTCTATAATTGAGATGGGTCACATGATCTAGTGCTAATTGTGTATGCCTTGGTTGAATTGATCATTGAAGCTTCACATTAGACGACGGACTATCTCATTGTTGATATCCACACACAACACACAAGTTTATGTTCAATAAATGCCATATTCATTTGTGTGATTGTACTTGATGAAATGTGTTTTCACATGCTCAATCTTTGTTAATTCAAGCACAAAAAGATTTTTGAGTGTTTTAGGTGTTTTTGGAAAGTATTTTGTTTGAAAATTCTGCAAAATTCAAAACTCCAGTTTTTGCCCTGTTTTGGCGGCTCTGTCGCGGGTGTGTCAAGTCGCGAGCCTCAGTCGCACCTTCGCTGGTCATTTTTGGCGACTTGTTCGCGGGTGGAAGGTCCAGTCGCGAGGTTCACTCAGGGATTTTCGCGGCTCAGCTCGCGACTCACTCGCGGGTATACTTTCCAGTCGCGAAAAACACTTAGAAAATATTTTCAAATTTTTGTTCTTGTGTACTTTGGCGGCTTGATCTGGCGACTGTGTGGCGACTTAATCCAGTCGCGAAAAACGCGTGTTTTGCAGAAATAAGGGCATTTTTAAACTTTTTGTTTTTCCCTCGATCTTTTTGTGACTGTTCATTGTCTTTTTCATCTGCTCTTACCCATCACACCGTGTCTCCATTTTCGATCTCCCTTGTTTGCCTTCTTTCAGATCAAAATCGTCGACTAACAGGTATGATATTTCTGTCTTGAACTCTATTGTACTTGTTGTTATGGTTTTCCCTCTGGATTTTTCACATTTGTTTGTGTTTTTGTGATGGGTTTCTCGCTCAACTATTTCTCTTTGTCCATGCTTAGCTTATGGAATCTTGTCTTTCTGTCTTTGAGCTAGTTTATTTTGGATGGTTTTTGTGTTCTTCATCATGTGCTTCGCTAGGGTTTGCTCTTTTGTATCTGCTCTGCTGTTGATGTCGTGTTTCACTGGGATCCTGTATAGTTTCCTGTTGATGTGTTGTTGAATGTGGGTTCTTTTTTTTTTCAGCTGATTCTGTGGTTCTTTTTGATCTTCATCTACGGTGTAGTTCGATTTGGACCTTTTTGTGTCCCTCATTAATTTTGACTGTCCATTATCATCCAGCTGTTAGGGTTTCTTCATTGTCCCTATATTCCCACTAACCCTCTGCTAATCAAGCTTGTTGGATTGTGTTTTGTCATTTTCCTTGTTCATATTGCAGACTGGTCATGTCATCATTTAAGAAAGCTGCTGTAAAAGGAGGTAGTTCCAAAGGGAAGGAACCAGTCATAGATGTTGATGATTTCTCACCTCAACCACAAGGGACTCGTTCTTCATCGAAGAGATACGATCCCGACAAGTTCAGATCATATGCAGCCTATCAGTCTTATGAGAATTTCTTTCTTCATGCTACACCATTACTAGAGAGAGCTTTGGATCAGTCATCACTTCATGACACTGACATTCCGAAATGGTTCGCTCACAAGGATTGGAATTACCTTCTCTCTGATCCGGATGACGCGTATGAAGAGTTGGTAAAAGAGTTTTATGCCAACGCAATTGTGGAAGGAGATGAACTTAAGTGCTGGGTTCGGAAAAAGAGTTTTTCTGTTTCTCCTGCATATCTGGCAGAAATTCTTCACATCAACAGACCCATTTTCCGACATTCGCCAGTTTACGATGATCTCTGCCCTGATGAGGAGCTTCTTAAAGAGAGTCTTGGTCCAGATTTGGAGTTCTCGCCCACTGGCAAGTCCATCAGTGTTTCCTCTCTCTCTCCAAAGCTTAGAGTGCTTACAATTGTCATGTTTCACAATTTGTACCCTTTGTCCAGCACTGGGTATATGAACCTTGGACGGGCTTTGTTTCTTCATGATCTAATCTCTGATGTGGAAATAGACATCTGTGCTCATATCTTTCATGTTCTGCGCAAAACGGTTCTTCGAAATGAGTCTCGGATATGCGTTCCTTTTTGCAGTCTAATTTCCCGGATCTTGAAGCTCAAGGGAGTTTATCCAATGGCTGATGAATCCCCTATGTCCAAACCAAGTCCAATCAACATGCGCACATTCAATGCGAGCATTGGACATAGTCGGAAGAGGGCCAAACCAGAAACTTCTGCATCTCACAGTGACACTCAGTTTAGCTCTCTCTCCCTCGATGGGAAACTTGAACGTATTGCATCCTCTGTTCACGAGTTGAATACAAAGATGTCTGGGCTCACAGCCTCTCTACACCATCAAAGCACTTGGTGGGATATGAAGTTTACTTCTCTTCAGACTCAATTGGATCAAATTTAGAGAAAGCTGGAAGAGGATGACTAGCCTATTCCATGACAAAAAGGGGGAGAGCTAGGCATGATCAGAGGGGGAGTGTCTTTACCTAAGGGGGAGTGTCTTTACATTCTTCTTCAGCTTAAGTGTTCACTTTATGTTGTTTTGTAAACTGTTATTCAGGATGTTTGTGTTTGTACCCATGTGCTTATGTAAGCTTTTAGGGTTTATGCTTATTGCATAGTTTGTAGGCTTTATGGTTTGTACCTTGCTTAGTGCAGCCTTTATGCTATGTTGAAATCAGTACTATAATCTAAATGGTATGCATTTTGGTTTATGTACTGTCACTCTTGTGCCCTTGTAGGATTGTTCCTAGATGCATATGCCTTGTGTGATATGCATTGGTTGAGTGTTGAACATACAAGTGTCTTGCCTTGTGCATGTCAACTTGTATGTCTTTGTGTTCATTCCAAGTGTGAATGAGCACTGTGATCACTACATTGTGGTGTTCACTTGGTTGATCAAGCCATGGTTTGTTTCATAACTCCATCTTTGCTTGATCACATATTGCCTGTTTCATATGCATTTTATAATTTTCTGCTTACAATGATCATGGTGTATTGTTGTGTTTCAGGAGTATTATGTTCATATGATTCAAGTGCTTCACAGCTTCTAGAGTTAGGTGTGAGTGAGTTTTGTTCAACTGTTCCCAACTCACATGTTAAGTCTAGAGTCTGTTTTAGGGTTTTGTCACGGAATAGCCAAAGGGGGAGATTGTAAGGTTGAATTTATTCAACCATCTAATTGGCTTTATTCCGTGCCAAATTTGCTTGTAATTCAGCATTTAGTAACCCTGTATTTAGGTGGGTTTGATGTAAGGGTAGTGAGTGAGATAGAGTGAAGTTTGCTCAAGAGTGTGCAAGAAAACAGAGTCTCGCGGCTGGGTCTCGCGGGTGACTCGCGGCTTCAAGCCGCCAGAAGCAACCTCACGTGCCAAGCATGTTGGAAGGTGAACAGTCTGCTAGCTGGAGCACTACAGGACAAAACAGGACAACTGGCCATACGGTTATCTCGCGACTGGATCTCGCGACTCAGTCAAGCCGCGAGGTCAAGCCGCGAGCCACCCCTGTTTTGTAGAATTCTGACGTTTCACATTCCTCTCCACTCCAGTATAAATACCCCTATTACCCATGATTGAAAGAGAGCTTCCAGAGAGAATTTTGAGAGAGAAACCCTAAAGAAAAACCAGATTGTTTCACCCACAATCTCTACATTAGAATCTCTTCAAATTCCTCATCTCTCTTCCTCTCCATTGTTAAATCCTTGAGAGGCATTATACCAAACCTGGTTCTCACCATCATCATCACTGTGAGACAGTTGTTTGGATTTCTGGGAAGCAGTTAGGAAGGAGCCAATCTTCATTGGTTGATGCTACGGTCTAGTAGCGGAATCCGGGAAGCTAGAAAAGAAAAAGGTTCGGCGCAACCTCGTTGGAGCAAGAAGCTTGGAGGGCTTAGGTGCACTGGGTAGATTAGGCTTGGAGGGTCTATTGCTGTCCTTGTATCCCAACTATATTTTCTAGTGGATTGATTACCGCTTGGAGGGCGGCGGAGAGGTTTTTCGCCGAGGACTTCGGTTTCCTCTTCGATAACACATCGCATGTTGTCTTTGTGTTTGCATCTTCCTTCCTCTATCTCTGCCTTTAAAT
Source organism: Quercus engelmannii (assembly GCA_029955605.1). NCBI lineage: Eukaryota > Viridiplantae > Streptophyta > Magnoliopsida > Fagales > Fagaceae > Quercus > Quercus engelmannii. The sequence goes on from JARPSG010000002.1 coordinate 5,761,939, forward strand.
TATCTGCTGTGGATTTTATTGTGTTATGGCTTAGATAGTATTTAATCAATTTCGTATGTTAGCATATGTTAAGTTTCCGCACACTTGTTGTTTGACATATTTGCTTGAATTGATTAAGTTTTAATTTGGGGGTCTAAACGTTCAAAGGTGTTTTTACACGTTTTTGAACTTTCATGGCTAATTACCTAGGTTTAATCAATTGTTTAAGGGGTCTAAAAACTGTCAGCTGTGTATGTTTTTGTTTACTCTTTGTTTGAGTTGTCTTTGTCAATACGTGACAAAAAGGGGGAGAGTTAGATGAAATGTGGGAATATGTAGGAATCCTGTTTGTTTTGTTTAAGGGGAATTGAAATTGTTTTTGAAAGGGAAAGAAAATAAATTTTTTATGTATCTAACTTAGGGGGAGAGTTAGTTTGCATATTTGTTATTTGCTTTAGTTTGATTATTTTGGTTTACTTGTATTTTCCACACATGCGTTTATGTATTTGTTAAGTGTTTCAGGAATATACAGGTTAATTTAGTTGTGGCTGCTATCTACACTAGCAACTAATAGATAGTAGTTAGGTTGAATTGTATTTGGGCTGTTTGTAACTTTGAGCATTTCATGTTTGTGATGTGTTTTGTTAGGGACTGCCAAAGGGGGAGTTTATTAAGTTCTGAAACTTTAGGAACTAATGTATTAGAACTTCAATTTGTATTATGTTGGCAAACCATTATCAAAACATAGAGTCTAGCATTAGGCTTGCTCAAAGCACGTTTATTTGTAAAACTGGAATCGAATGATTGCAGAATTTATTGGACTATATCTGCAAGGCTCGATCGATCGAAAATTAAACTCGATCGATCGAACCATGTATAGATTTATTTTTCTATAGAATTCCAATTCAGCCCAAACTCTACTTAAACGTATTAGTTTTCAAGTAAAACACTCCTATATATAAAGGAAACCCTAAAACATTTTTAGATGTTTTTTTTTAGAGAGATTAGAATGCATCTTATGCCTCTTTTTTATATCTAGGGTTTTGTACCCAAAAGCTCTCTAAAGTTGTTCTTTATGCTGTGTATGTGAATCTCTTGTGAGATCTAATGGTGTTTTCCTTTATATATACTTAGGGTTATCAATATTCAAGATTGATGTCAAGAGCTTGGTGATCAATTCAGTTGCAAATTCAAGAGCTTAAAGATACACAAGCGGTGCTTGTACTTGTTGGGAATCCAAGAAAGAAGTAGTCTGTGGACTCGGAGCTATCACGTGGCCATGATAGTAAGTTTCCTACTCGAGGTAACAATAGGATGTTAGTGGTCTAAGTCGCTATTGTGTAAATTTCAATTCTTTCATAATGGATTCATTTTACTTTGAGGATAGCTAGGTTAAATCCTCCCCAGGTTTTTTTACGGTTTTGTTTTCCTAGGTTATCATATCATTGTGTTCTTTATATTTTCCGTTACTTTACATGATATGATTGTTAATGTTTTAACCTAGATCTGAATAATAAACCTAAGTATTCACTTGGTTAAATAATTAGGTTAAACAATCTAGTTTATAGGGGTCTAAAAACAAACATCAACAACACAGTCACCATTGCCAAATTCATTTATATAATCTGTTTGTTTTAACTTTTAATATTTGTGTTTTTTGAAAACTAAGTCATTTTTTTAACTATCTATTTTTCTGTTTGGTAATAACCCTAAAAATAAGCTTAAATAACTATATCTTGACATCCCTTTTTTGTTTGACATAAGATAGAGTAGCTTTCTTAAGAATTTTAGTGGAAAACAATTTCTACAAAGTAAGTCATACTTTTAATAGGATTTTCCATAGCTGTACATGGTTTTAAATTGACCCATTTTTTTATACTACGAAACACAAACCCAAAAAAAAAAAAGTGAAAAACTATGTGCAAAGCATGCGATATACCAAAAAGTCACATAGGAACCTAATCAAATTGTATAGTTACTTTAAAAAAAAAAAAAAGGAATTGAGTATTACATATATTGTTCAAAAGTGATTTTAAATTCTATTCAAATTTCATAGTTGCTTCGCTGAAAAGTAAATTTTCATAAAAATTCGATTATCATTGAATGATGAAGAAAAGAATGAGTGGAGCATGCAATATACCAAAAAGTCACATAGGGACCTAATCAAATAGCATAGTTACTTTTAAAAAAGGAATTGAGTATTGCATATGTTGTTCAAATTAAAGTGATACAAATTCGATCATTACTGAATGAGAAAGAAAAGAATGAGTGGAGCATATGGTATACCAAAAAGTTATAGAGGAACCTAATCAAATTGTATGGCTACTTTAAAGGAAAGGAAATGAGTATTGCTTACATTGTTTAAAAGTGATTACAAATCCAAGTAAGAAATTATTCAAATTTCATAGTTGCTTTCTTATAAAGAAAATTATCATGCATGGTTCAAACTGATCGTTACTAAATTAGGAAGAAAAGAATGCCTGGAACATTTGGTACACTAAAAAAAGTCACATAGGATCTTGTTAGAATTGCATAGCTACTTTAACAAAAAGGAAATGAGTATTACTTACATTGCTAACAAGTGATTACAAGTTTAAGTTGGAACTTAATAAAATTTCATAATAACCTTATTGAAAATGTAAATTATCATACATGGTTTAAAACTGATCGTCACTTAATTAGGAAGAAAAGCATACGTGAAACAAGGAGTATTCCAAAAGTAGTCACATAGGAACATATTCAAATTCATAGTTAACTTTAAAGAAAAGGAAATGAGTATGACACACATGGTTTAAAAGTGATTTCAAATCTAAGAAATAGCTTATTCAAATTTCATAGTTGCTTTACTGAAAAGTAGATTATCATACATGGCTCAGAACTGATCATTATTTAATTAGTAAAATAAGAATGCGTAAAACAGGTGGTATTCCCAAAAAAGTCACATAGGAATTTATTCAAATTGCAAAGTTACTTTAAAGAAAGGAAATAACTTTTGACTTAACAAAAAAAAGATAGGACTATTGCAAACATTTTTCAAAAGTGATTATATTACTTAAATAAAAAATAATGGAATATGTAAAAATAAGCGCAAAAACGTGGAATGGCTTTTTGTCCTTATACAATGGATCCTTTATTGTGTATATAGGGCGGAATTTTTTTTATTAGACTTTAAGTGAAATACATTAAGTTTACCAATTAAGTTTAAGTGGCTGGTTGCATTTACTAATAAAACACAAATAATGGATTAATTTCAATTTGAACAAAGTTTCTCTCCAAACTAGTTTGGAGAGAAACTCTTCAAACTTCTCATATATATCTTTTTTGAGTGTGAATTTTGAAAATCTAACCGTTGGATTTCATGTTCTTTATGTTCTTAACGTACGTATCAAATTTCGTTCAAATTAGATGTTATTTACTATTTGATCAATAAACTTATTTTTTATATACAACTTTAGATCACAAAAACTTGAAATTATAATATTTATTTGATGACATAGCAATTGATCTTTGATCTTCTTGAAATTTTGTAAGCATTAAGAATGTAATAAGAACATACAATCTAATGGTTAGATTTTTAAAATTCACACTCAATATAAAGATATATGATGAGTTTGTAGGGTTTCTCTCCAAACTAGTTTGGAGAGAAACTTTGTTTTTTGAATTTTATCTAAAAACTTAATGTATACCTAAGTTTTGGTCGGGTATATTTATATATGGATTTGAAATGTCCCAACTGCCAACATGATGCGATATTAATCTTAGGCATGTATTACTGCTAGTTTAGGTTGTTTAAGCAACTATGGTGATTCTCAAGCCCGTGACATGGAAGAGGAGAATTTTCAAGCAAGTTATGTGGATTCTAGGAACCCATGTTGATTCACGGTTATTTTCAGAAGCAAACATGTTTTGTTTTTTGTTTTTTAAAAGTAGACGTGTTTTGCTTCTTTGTGCTTCTACATCCCACATTAGCTTCTATCTATGCCCTATACATATACTCCAGTTCAAGTTGTCAAAGAAAATTACGATATTTGAGATTGATCGTAGAATTTATGATATGATTTTACTAGGATGGATTATTTTGTTTTATACTTGCTAGATAGGCTTTAATATATGAACTATGTGAAGATAGTCTTTAATTTATGGACCATATGAATATAAGTTTGATTTGTATTAAAACTGGTAGAAGTTTTTGTGTTGTGTTTAGTAGAATTTTACTAATTGAATTTGTAAAATTATTGATTTTTTTTTTTCTTTGGTTGCTCGTAATCTGTGTCATGATCACAATGATAAAATTAATATGATCTTCATCCACACAACTTGAATTGTTTTAGAAATAACATTAGTTAGATAAGAATTGAAGGAAAAGGAATATATGAGTTGAAGGTTATTAGTTACATTTTGTTTTTTGACTTTGCTTTTAAAATTACAAGAGCTTCGTTTAAAACAAAATAGGTGAGAGTGTTTTGTGGTTTAGGAATCTCTCTAATTGTTGCATTTATAATGCACATTCTTGAAAGAGTTTGTAGCCCGTTTAGTAGTAGTGTTCAAGAATTGTAAGTGTTGTTTAAACCATACAGAATTATGTGTCTAAGTGGTATAGAAAAATAAGTGAGAAGTGTTATTGTGGTTTAAATAATGAAAAGTGTTATTTAAAGAATACTACCAAAGTGTTGTTTCCATTATTGGTGAGTCTTGAAAAAATGTCTCAATTATACTAGACTTGCATATAGAGAGGCCATGACATTAGTTATAGGCTTGGGTATTTCCTTTTTTATGTCAAATTTGGAGAATAAGTATAGCAGTGAGAACAAATGAGGAATTTGAGTGATTGATAATTCGATACAATTCTCATAAGATTCAATTGTAGTGACTGAAACTTCTTTAGCTATATTTTGTGTTTCAATTTACCACAATAAATTTTTTTTTTTTTTCTAATATTCATATTTGAATGGTATCTTGCATGACTAAGCACATTTGGGTCAAAGTGTGTAAGACATACACATAATGATCAAAACATGATAAACAAGTCCAATCATGGTAATCCCCAAAGTTTGGAACTCATTGGAGTCCAAAACAACACCAAAATGCCATTTGGGCATTATATCAAACACTTGATATGCACCTATAAAGCTAACATGTGGGCAATGCATGAACATGAGTGAAACTTGCCTAAATACATGTTAAAATTGCCACAAAATGCCAACACATACACAAACAAACCAAATGGGACCAAGCCTAATCAAGAAATTGAAAAAAATTTCACAAAATGTAAAGTTCCCAACCCTTTTTCAAAAGTACCCCAATTCAAGTAAATCCTAAAATTTTCTGCATAATCTAATGAAATAAAGAGAAAAGATTGTAAAAACATACGTTAGAAATGATTTGCACTTGAAATTTGTTGAGTTTTTGAGAGAAATGAAGTTTTGGGCTGCTTGAGGCTTAAGGGAGACAAAGTGAGGCAAAACAAGTAGATTTGAAAAACTGTCTACATCAACCCTTTAAAACTGAAAACATGCGTTTTTTGCAAATTAGCTTCTCGCGAAACAGTAGTGAGACAATCGCAAAAGTTTCTATTTGAAATTTGTGTTTTCATGTTTTTCCTTAACCCATTTTCGCGGGAAGAGCTTAGTCACAAGTTTCTCACGAAAATGCCTCTAAAGGAATTTTTGATGAAAAGCATGAAAAATTCAATTTGAACAAAAACTCAAAACATGAAAGCATAAAAACACTTTCAAAAACATATAAAATACTGAAAAATATTTTTGGATTTGATCGACTAGCAATTGAGCATACACATCACATTTGAACATGTACAATCACACAAATGAATTAGGCATTCAACGATCATAAGTTTAGTGTGTTGTGTGTGAGTATCAAATGTAGAATAGTCCTTAGTCCAGAGTGAAGCTTCAATGATCAATTCAATCAAGTTATACACAACTAGTACTAAGTCAAGTGGTTTATTTCAATTATAGAAATGAGCATATATGACCTCCCACAAGAAAATGATTACATATCTTTGAAGCTTTTCATTTGACTTTTTTACAATTCATAACATTTGATTATTTTTTGAACAATACATCTCATTTTGAAATTGGTGTCTGAAATTTTTTATATTTCAATATTGAGAATAAGCCTTTGGCTTTTTGGGCACCACATATTTTAATACAAGCCGCCTTTCCTTTTTCCTACTCAAATACTAGTATATGCAACGACTTTTGCAGCTCATTGTCTATTTTCGAAATTTGACATTTGTTGAGCTATATTGCAAAAACATAAAAAGTGTGGGAAGATATATAGGCACAAGTCTATGCATGTATCAAAACCATCAAGACTATTGACCAATCATTCATGACAAACTTGAAGATCGATTTACAATAGTCACACATAGTGTAAGGTTGAATTTATTCAATCATGTGTTGGTTTTATTCCGTAACAAATTTGCTTGTAATTTAGCAATTAGATACCCTGTATTTAGGTGAGAATCATGTAAAAGTAGTGTGTGAGAGAGTGTAAAGAAAACTCAAGATATGTGCAATTCAAATGAGTCTCACGACTGGCTCGTGACTAGTAAGTTACTAGAATGGCACACATGTGAAGCATGTCAGGGGAGCTGAAGGGTCATAACAATTGCAGCACTATAGGAAAAAACTTCCAGTCTGGCCAAGCAATTAGCTAGTGAATCAAACTCGCAACTTGTTCTAGTCGCGAGGTCAAGTTGCTAAAATGCCCTGTTTGGTTGAAGCTGATTTTTTGCATTCCTCGTACACTCTACTATAAATACCCTTATACCCATGAAATGTTGAGAGATTCCAGGGAGAATTTTGAGAGAGAAACCATAGAAAAAAACAAGATTGATTCATCCACAGTCTTCATCCTTTGATTCTCCAAATTCCTCTACTCTTATCATTTCCATTGACATGTCCTTGATAGGTACATTTAGCCAAATCCTTATCTCACCATACCTATATCAGTGAGGAGGTATTTTGGTACTTGGAAAGCAGTTTAGAAGTTACCAATTCTTTTTGGTTGATGCAATGGGTGATTGCGGAATCCAATAAGCTAAAGAAGACAAGGTTCGGCATAATCCTATTGGAGCAAGTAGCTTGGAGGGCTTAGGTTCACTAGATAGATTAAGCTTGGAGGGTCTTCTATTATTCATGTATCCCAACTTTATTCTCTAGTGGATTATTAATCGCTTGGAGGACGGCAGAGAGGTTTTTCATCGAGTACTTCGATTTCCTCTTCGATAACACATCGCTGTGTTATCTTTGTATATGCATCTCTCTTCCTTTACTCTTTACATTTTAATTACTACTATGATTGTATTTAATTTTTGTTTAAAGTGTGTTACCAATTTAGATATAGCTTATATTTCCCGCACATATATTGTTTGATTATAAGCCTATGTTGGTATTTTTATATTTGGGGATTTAAACGTTTATAGGTGTTTTACACACTATTTGAACTTTCAATTAGTATCAGAGCGGGTACACTTGTTTTGATTTCATTACTTAAGCGTGATCCTTGACCCCTTGTGTTATTTGCCATGGATAGTGCTTTGTATGCCTTTATGCATGTTTTGGTTGATGATGAATGTAACATGCCACGTGTTTGTGAAAATGCCTCTATGAGTGATAATCCTCATGATTGTGATGCTATGTTACATGAATCTTTGGGTGTTGTTGATATTCCTAACATCAAACTCTTGAAGAAAAATGCTATGAAGTTTCAAAAGAATTTGAGCAAGTTATTTTGTGAAAATGATGATTTGATTGCCAAACTCAATGAATCCAACAAATTGGTTGAGAAATATAAGAATCTTGCTGAAAATTCTCTTGAAAAGCTGAAAGAGTTTGAATGATTGAATATGGACTTAGATGCCAAACTTGTTTTGTCTAACAAACTTGTTGATGATTTAAAATATGAAAATGAATCTCTTAAGATGTATGCTAAGTGTTTGATTACTGAACCTATTGTTAAAAAGGATGAAAATATTTGTTGCAATCATGTTGTGGTACCCGATTTTGTACCTATTGTGTATTCTTGTACAAAACACATTAGAACCTCAAGGTAAATCAAGTGATAAAATGACAAGTATAATGTTACAAGTAAAATGCGATAGTAAACATGTTGTGAAACATATGAACAACTTGATTAAACACATGACAATCATATGGAAATGACCACAATGATCATATAGCAAAGCAAATGATCATCCGAACATCCAATCAATAAAGCACAATAGCATAAGGATAAATGCATGTCCAACACTCAACCAATGCAAAATATATGAAGTATATGCATCTAGGAACAAGATCCTAGTAGGGCACAAGAGTGAAGTACTCAAGACATTATAGCAATATCTAAAAGTACACAGAGAATGCTACACAAGCATTGAGATATTCACAAACATATTGAATACAAGATTGAATAAATAAAAGCAAAGTATAGATGATACTAAACATAACTCAAAGCACCATAAAGCAACGAGAAAACAAGCATAAAGTAAAACAAGGTTTTCTCATAAAACAATGTCTTCTCCCCTTGGTATATGCATCTCCCCTATAACTTTCTCCCCATACGAATGTGCATAAGGTAGAATTACTCCCCCTGAGAATGTGCACATGAGTCATATAGAAATGACGATACAAACCTGTAACTCTCCGGTATACTCCCTCCCTTTTTGTCACGAATAGACAAATAAGATAAGAGGAAGGAGGGAAAGAAAAGAAGATATGAGCAAGGGTGAAAGATGATGCATAAGGGGTGCAAGATGAAAAAAAATTGCTACAAAGCATAAAGAACAAGACATGCTAAGGATGATGGAACATGGTGTAAACCTACGCATAACAAAGACACAAGAACATGTTAAGTGCTAAAAGGTCTAAAAAGACTTAACTATCATGAGAGAAGTGCAAAACATGTCAAGTGTTAGAGTGTGTGCGGCAAATGTGCATCTAGTGTGCATGTGAGATGCATGACCAATGCATGAATAAGCACTCATGGGGCAAAGTGTATAAAACACATCACCAATGATCAAAACATGATAAACATGAATAATTATGGTGATCCCTAAAGTTTGGTACTTATTAGAGTCCAAAACAACAATAAAATGTCATTTGGGCATTTTATCAAACACTTAGAGTGTACACACTACACATGTATGTTAAACAATGTAAGAACCTATGAAAATCTTGCCTAAAAACATGTTATTTTTGCCACAAGAGGCCAATATCCAAAACAAATCATCATTTAAAAAAAAGCCCAATAAAAAAAAATTGACAAAAATTAAGCTTTCCAACTCCCATTTGAGAAAATCTCAACTATGAACATAAAACCCCAAAAAGCATAATCTAAGGATCAAAATAGATGAAAAGAGTTAAAGATTACCTTAGATATGTTTATGAAATGTAAAACACTTGAAATTAGTTGGGTTTTGATGTTAAAGCATTAAAATAGGGGTTTGGGAGAAGATGGGAGAAGTTTAAAAATAAATGTCCCACAAAATGCCCTTTAAAAAGCTGATTTGGGAATTTTTGCGAGAAGCTGACTTGCGAAAATACTTGCGAAATTTTTCACGGGTAAGCCTTACTCGCGAGCTACTCACGAAACAGTCACGAAACTCTTTGTACAAAGTTGAAAAACATGAGATTTGGACCATTTAAGTCCCAGTTGAGCTTACATATGAAATAGGTCACGAAAACACACAGAAAACATGTTTTTTCACACAAAAACAACTTGAAAAACTTTGAAAAATATAGGTAATACAAATCACTTCCAAAAGAAAACAAAAAGAACAAAAAAAACCTTTTTGGTTTGATCCACATATGGTTGAGAACACACATATCACATTTGAACATATACAACCACACAAATGAAATAGGCATTCATTGAACATTAAACTTGTGTGTTATGTGTATGGATCAAGTGTGGAATAGTCCCTAGACTAGAGTGAAGCTTCAATAATCAATTCAATCAAGTCATAGCCAACTGATACGAAATCAAGTAGTCTATCTCAATTATAAAAATGAGCATATATGACCTTCCACAAGAGAATGATTACAAAAATTAGAAGCTTTTCATTTGGCTTCTGCATAATTTGTGACATTTGATCCTTTTTGGATAATACATCTCTTTTTGAGATCGGTTCTTGAAATTTTTGATATTTTAACATTATGATTTAGCCTTTGGCTTTTTGAGTACCATACATTTCAATTTAAAAGGTCGCTTTCTCTTTTTCCTAGTCAAATACTAGTATGTACAATAGGCTTTTGCAGCTCATAATCTCTTTTTCATTTTGAGATTTACATTTGGTGAGCTCTATTTGCAAGAACATAAAAATAAAAGTGGAAAGATATATAGGCACAAGTCTATATAAATATCAAGACAAACAAGACTATTGATCAATTATTCATAACAAGCTTGAAGATCTATTTACACAATCACACCTAGATTTCAAGATTTCTCCCACAAAGAGATATATGCATACATAACAAACTAAGCTCGTAAATACACTACGCCATTAGTACAAACGTACTAGGCCAAACTCACATGTGAAAAGTGCTCAAACATATACGATCAAACTTTTTGAATTTTTCACTTTTTGAATTTTTCACTTTTTATGTGGTTTTGAATTTTTTACACACATAAAACAAAGACATAAAAGGAAGATCAAAACAAAAAAATACAATGCATATAAAGAGATGCATGATGCACAAATGCATGGCAATGAAGCATCAAATGCATGAAGGGTCTTACAAAGATCGAAAGAATTAGATCAAGGACCAAAAGAGCAAAAGTTCAACTATAGGAACCCTTCCTCATCCAAACAGAATGATTTTTTGGAATGAATGTCTCAAGAGAAGCGAGACGAGGGTTGGAAGAATTAGAACCGGAGATGCATATAGTTAAGAGTTAAGAGCATTAAACATTTTCTTTAACAACATGCTATTTTCACTCAAAACCAATTTATTCTTTTTAGCACAACTTCCAAAAAGTTCAAGTTTCTCTTTTCTTTTAATTCTTTTAAGAGCTTGAAACTTAGAGCAATGAGGTCTAAGATGACCAAAGACACCACAATAATGACAAACAATGTGTTTATGTCCACTAGGTCTTTTGGGAAGGGATCTACCAACATGAGTTTGTTCTCTCTTTCACTTATGACATTGAGGTCTTATATGATTAATCATACCACAATGGTGGCAAGTAGGAACAAACTTAAATCCACTCAATTCCCTAGGATTGGACCTAAATAGAGGCTTAGGCTTAAGAGCCTTTCTCTCGACTTTTTGATTTCTTTTATGTGGAGGAATGTACATCGATTTGTCTTTAGAGGTAGAACTCACAATAGACACAAAATCGGGTACCACAACATGATTGCATCAAATATTTTCATCATTTTTAACACTCGGTTCAGCAATCAAACACTTGGCATACATCGTAAGAGATTCATTTTCACATTTAAGATCATCAACAAGTTTATTAGACAAAACTAGTTTTGGCATCCATGTCCATATTTAAACATTCAAACTTTTTCAGCTTTTCAAGAGAATTTTTAGCAAGCTTCTTATACTTTTCAACCAATTTATTGGATTCATTAAGCTTAGCAATCAAATCATCCATTTCACAATGAAACTTGCTCAAATTCTTATGAAACTTCTTAGCTTCTTTCTTCAAGAGTTTGTCAACAACACCCATAGATTCAAGTAACATGTCATCATAATTATGAGGATTAACACTCATAGAGGAATTTTCACAAACACATGGCATGTTGCAATCAACAATATCCATAGAAGCATATAAAGCATTATCCATGGCAAAACACACAAGGGTCAAGGATCACACTTATGTAATGAAACCAATACAAGTGTACCCGCTCTGATACCAATTAAATGCTTGAAAATGTGTTAAAAACAAAAAAGTTGTTTGGACCCCCAATTAAAATTACAGCTAGATTGCTTTTACTCTAACTTATCTAAATGCAGAAATAAGAGTAAATGAAGTGCAATAAGCCGACACTACTCTAGTGCATAAACATGAACAACAAACATTAAAAGTAAAGAACAAGAGTAAGGGAAGAGAGAATGCAAATGCAAGATAACACGCCAATGTATTATCGAAGAGGAAATCAAAGAATCTCGGCGAAAAACCTCTCCACCGCCCTCCAAGCGGTAATCGATCCACTAGACAATCAGTTGGGATACATAAGTAAGCAAGAGACCCTCCATGCCTAATCTACCCTCTGTACCTAAGTCTTCCAAGCTCCTACTCCAACAAGGCTTCTCAAAACCGTGTCTTGTCTAGCTCTCCGGATCCCGCAACAAGCTCCATGTTGCATCTGTCATCCTTAGGTTCTTCCAATGCTTCCCAGCAACTCCAAAAACACTTACTACACTCTGAAAATGTATGGATTGTGTTTTGGTACAAATCTCCTCTCAATGTATGATAATGAGAGAGGGAAGAAGAAGAGGCTACAATGAATTCTCACTAAGGATGAGTAGCTCTCTCTCTAAAAGATGGGTGTGTGTTGTAGAAAACCTATCTAGCTTTTTTTTTTCCTTCTTCTGAATGGCTTCTTTGACAAGGAATATTAACCGCTTCTCCCCAGGACTTGGGCATCTTTTTGTTATGAAGCATGACACGAGCCATCTCTTGAACAACCCTATTCTTCTGTTCCACTATTCCATTCTATTTTGGCGTCTTGGGTAAAGAGAACTCTTGATGTGTGCCTTGATCATGGCAGAAAGTAGCCAGCTTTGTGTTTTCAAATTCCCTTCCATGATCACTTCAAATTCTAGCTATCACAATACCTTTCTTAACTTGTAATTTCTTGCACAAGTGTTTCATCTTTTTAGGAGCCTCAGCTTTATCTTTCAAAAGCACAATCCAAGTATATCTAGTGAAATTATCCACAACAACTAGAATATACTTCTTTCCACCTAAACTCTGAACTCTAGCAAGACCCATGAGATCAATGTGCAACAACACTAGAGGTCTTGAAGTTTGAGCTTCAATCACAAATGGATGTTTGGACTTCACTTGTTTACTTATTTAATATGGTCCACATATGCACTTTTCTATCTTTTTAAACTTGGGCAAACCAATAACTGCATTACACTTAAAAATCTTCTCTAATTGCTTATGACTTACATGTCCCAACCGTTGATGCAATAAGTCTACTTGATTGATCTTTGCACTGAAACACTTGTTGCTTATGCTTGCTGTTATACCATAACAGTTGTCAGCTGTTCTAACACCAATACACATGCAGTCACCTCCTCCATAAAGTATCTCACATTCATACTTGGTAAAGAGAACATTTAATCCATTGTCACAAATCTGATTGATGCTGAGTAAGTTATCCTTCAACCCATCAACATACCAGACATCTTCAAAACCGGCAACCCTGGAATGTCCACAGTTCCAATGCCTCTGATCATAGATTTGCTTCCATCTCCGAACGTGCCTGTTCCAATCTTTCCTTCAAAGAGTGTCTTGAATAAAGCTCTATTTCATATCATATGCCTGGAACAACCACTATTCAAATACCAAAGACAAGAATCACGTGCCTTTAAGGCGGTTAAAGCAGTATAACACAAATAATTATCATCACATGTAATTATACCAAAATATTCAAGGAAAAACTTAACAAAAGCAACAAAAGACACAAACCAAAAGTAAACGAGTTGGAACTTTAGCAATAAGAACTTCCAAGTATCCACGACAACAAGGGTCAAGGATCAACTTTTAGATCAAATAATCTAAATACTAGAGCTAACCTGCTCTGATACCACTTGTACGTTTTTAGACCCCTTAAAACACAAGTTGTTTAACCTAGTTATTTAACCAAGTGATTACTTAGGTAAATTATTCAAATCTAAGTTAACACAAGTAAATCATATCATGTAAACAATGTGGAAAATAAAGAACATAACGATATGATAACCCAGGAAAACCAAATCCAGTAAAAAACCTATGGAGGATTTAACCTAGCTATCCTCAAGATAAAACAGATCCACTATGAAAGAATTAAAGTTTTACAATAGCGACTTAGACCACTAACATCCTATTGGTTCCTTGAGTAGAAAACTTACTACCATGACCATGTGATAGCTCTGAGTCCAAGGACTACTTCTTTCCCTTATCCACAGCAACCATAAGTACTCCCACTTGTGTTTTCTTTAAGCTCTTTGAAACAGCAATTGAAGTGATCACTAAGCTCTCAACATTAATCTTGATCTTGATAACCTTAAGTGTGTATGATTGCAAACACCTCTAGATCTCACAAGAAATTCACAGACACAGCATATCAACAACAACTAAAATGTGGCTAGGGTTTTTCTTTTTATACTTGAAGCAAAATATAAAACCCTAAATGTCATATGGGCTTAGGTTGAGTTGGAAATGTCTGTAGAAAAAACAATCTACATAAGCTTCGAGCGATCAAGTCTAATTTTCAATCGATCGAGCCTTGCAGAAATTGAACAATAATTTCCTACAATTACTCAATTCCAACTTTACACATACACACACTTTGAGCAGCCTAAATCTAGACTAAATGTTTTGATCATGGTTTGCTAATATATACATATTAAAGGTCTAATACATTAGTTCCTAATTACTTAGAACCTAACATTCTCAAGAGTGGTAAGGACTCAACTTATTATTGAATTTCTGTCTCACATAGTTTGATCTCTTGGGTAAAATTTTCACTAATTTGTACCAGAAATGATCTACGTTCCCCTTGTCATGCTTCCCTGTGCTTTCGTAAGTGATACCACTCTACGGAAATCTTGGCTTTCTGTATGTCTTGATTTTTAGCCAGGTCCTTTGCTTTCTTTGTAAAATCTTGGATCCACTTTTCACCATCGCCTCCATATATTAAAAACTACTTCCCCTCTTGGATCTGGTTGAACAAGTAATTTCAAGACATAAATTTTACTTGAATGAACACTATAAAATTTGCTTCAAAATGCACAAATGAATATTTGTATCTGTTTTTATGTTTTTGTAACATGTGACATTTGAATGTTTATGAATTTAAATATGTGAAAATAACTTTACCTAGGTAGATGCTTTTGGTTCTTGAAAATTTTCAATCATAAACTATCCAAACCAGTCCTCTCCTTTGTGATTAACCTCCTGTTGGTAATCCTTGAAACAATTTTCGAACTTAGTATCCTCACGCACACGCCATCTCCATTTGTTGAACTCCTATAAAACCTTGAGAATGGTTGTCCCATCTCCACCATCAACTAATTTAGACCCTTTGCACAGCATAGCCCATCCACTCTGCGTGTTCTTGCGAGTCCTAGAGGAGAGAAATTTCTGTAAGCGATCATCTTTTCCTTTACAACCCATTTCCACACAAGACAACACTATGGAAATCTTGGCAACTTGTATGATATAATCTTTAGCGAGGGCATCTACTTCTTTTGTAAATTGTTTTCTCCACTCTTCATCATCGCCTCCATAGATGAAGATGGATATATACATTCTCTCTTGGATCTGATTGAACAAGAAATTTCAAGAAATGTTTCCCTTAAATAATATCTTTCACTACAATATAATGATAATAATGATAGTAGTAATATAATAAAGTTGAACAGTGTTTACAAGAGCTAACTTCTGTGTTTGTAGAACCATCATTGATGAGTGGCTTGAAAGTCATCTCCTTGAAGGCCCTAGTGATTTTAATTATTAAATTTTCCAAACTTTAGTTTTCCTAGGTTTTAATCATATTTTTTTATATATATTATTGGTGCTTTGGATGTGTTTTTGTTTTCTTTTTCTCGGTAGAACGACAACTTTAGCTACACTACAATTTTCATTACAAAATTAAACGACATCACTGCACATGTTGGATTTTCGTGCTTTTTGTTAATGAAAGTGGAGTTACAATGTCACTTGCTTTAGCTTCTGTAATGCTTCTGTAAAACAAATTAAAAATGAGGTGAATTCTAGTTATTAACAATTGGGAAGGCATTGAGAAAATGAGGTGAATTCTCCCATTGCACAACAACCATGTCAACATTCGTTACCAACAAGTTTTGTAGCTAAGCCGTACCAAAGAAAAAGAAGTAGGAAAGATACATTAATTAATGTTGTTCTCGATATTGGTTCCTTTCTTAAAGAGTATTGTTCCTCACTTTTAATTGTTAAGAACTTTGGAATAATTTTTTAGTTTGAGATTTTGAATGTTGGGAAAAAACCCATACATTTGGGTTCTTTCTATGTTGATATAGAACATTTTAGTTGTCAATAGTCAACAAGATATTTTTTTAGTTGGTTATCATGAAAGATATTTAGTCATCATTTTGTCAATTGGATTATCAATAGCCTTTTTATTACCTCATGTATTTTTTAAAATTGTTATTAAAATTAAAATGTAGAAGGATTAAGAAAAAAATAATAATTAAAAGTATGTTTTATTATTCTTCAATACAAATTCAAATCCAAATTTAGGTATCCAAACAATGGAATTTCAAATGATGAATTCCAAATCTTTCATTGTTTATAAAAAGACCTAAACAAGGAATTTTAAAATCAATAAATTTCAAATCAATGGATTTCAAATCTAAATCCATATCCAAATGTTGTCATCCAAACGCAACCTAAGATCATTTAGAATCCTCCAAGATGTCAAAGTGGCAACAAAGGTAATTAGCTTGAAGAATTTCTTCATGTCAATCATTGAAACTATCGAAGCCAAACTCAAATACAAATTACATATATCTTTTAAACCCCTCCAATTCCAAAACCTTCAAAATTGTAAGGTTGAATTTATTCAACCATCTAATTAGCTTTATTCCGTGCCAAATTTGCTTGTAATTCAGCATTTAGTAACCCTGTATTTAGGTGGGTTTGATGTAAGAGTAGTGAGTGAGATAGAGTGAAGATTGCTCAAGAGTGTGCAAGAAAACAGAGACTCGCGGCTGGGCCTCGTGGGTCACTCGTGGCTGCAAGCCGCCAGACGCAGCACACGTGCCAAGCATATTGAAAGGTGAACAGTCATGCAAGCTAGAGCACTACAGAACAAAACAGGACAACTGGCCATACAGTTATCTCGCGATTGGATCTCGCGACTTAGTCAAGCCGCGAGCCACCCCTGTTTTGTAAAACCTGACGTTTCACATTCCTCTCCTACTCCAATATAAATACCCCTTTTACCCACGATTGTAAGAGAGCTTCCAGAGAGAATTTTGAGAGAGAAACCCTAAAGAAAAACAAGATTGATTCACCCATAATCTATACATTAGAGTCTCTTCAAATTCCTCAACTCTCTTCCTCTCCATTGTCAAATCCTTGAGAGGCATTATACCAAACCTGATTCTCACCATTATCATTACTGTGAGAGAGCTGTTTGGATTTCTGGGAAGCAGTTAGGAAGGAACCAATCTTCATTGGTTGATGCTACGATCTAGTAGCGGAATCTGGGAAGCTAGAAAAGAAAAAGATTGGGCGCAACCTCATTGGAGCAAGAAGCTTGGAGGGCTTAGGTGCACTGGGTAGATTAGGCTTGGAGGGTCTATTGTTGTCCATGTATCCCAACTGTATTTTCTAGTGGATTGTTTACCGCTTGGAGGGCGGCGGAGAGGTTTTACGCCGAGGGTTTCGGTTTCCTCTTCGATAACACATCGGGTGTTGTCTTTGTGTTTGCATCTTCCTTCCTCTCTATCTTTGCCTTTTTATTATCTGCTGTGGATTGTGTTTTGTTTCGGCTTAGATAGTTTTTACCAATTCCATATTATAGCTTATGTTAAGTTTCCACACACTAGTTGTTTGACATATTTCTTGAATTGGTTAAGTTGTAATTTGGGGGTCTAAACGTTCAAAGGTGTTTATACACGTTTTTGAACTTTCAATTGGTATCAGAGAGGATACACTGCTATTGGTTTCATTACCATTGTGTGATCCTTGACTCCCTTTTGAGATGGATCGGTCTCAATCCTTAAATGCACCTCCATATTTTGATGGTAGTAATTATGCTTTTTGGAAGGTTCGCATGAGAGTTTTTCTGTGTTCTATTGATGAATCTGTTTAGGATGCTGTTGAGATTGGTTGGACCAGACCTGAGGCAGCCAAATCCACATGGGATAAGGCAGCACTTGCTGCATCTAATGCTAACAGTAAAGCACTCAATGCTATTTTCTGTGGTGTGTCTCCAGATGAATTTCATAGGATTTCTCACATTACCATTGCCAAAGAAGCATGGGAGATTTTGGAAACCACCTATGAAGGCACGAAGAAAGTGAAAGACACCAAGTTGCAAATGCTGACCACTCAGTTTGAGGAGCTCAAAATGAGTGAGGATAAGTCTTTTGACTCTTTCTATGGGAAGCTAAATGAGGTGGTTGTCAGCAAATTCAACTTGGGGGAGAAAACGGAGGATTCAAAAATTGTAAGGAAGATCCTTCGATCATTGCCGGAAAGTTTTCGTGCTAAAGTGACAGCGATTGAAGAGAGCAAGGACCTTGATGACATCAAAGTATAGGAGCTGGTTGGTTCTCTGCAGACTTATGAGATGTCGCTGCCCAATCAACGGAAGAGTAAATCTCTTGCTCTTAAGACCATTAATGAGAAAGTGGAAGATCAAGACTCATCGAGAGAAGATGTGGTTGACAAAGATGTTGCATACCTTGTCAAAAATTTCAGAAAGTTCTTGAAATTAAAAAATAATGGCAAATTTGATGATAAAAGAAAATTCCAAAGTTCTAGAAGGGAGAAAAGGAATTCAAAAGGAAAGATGGAAAAGAATCTCAACCTACACAAGGTGTCACTTGCTTTGAATGTAACGGGCATGGACATTTTAAGAAGGAATGTCCGAATTATTTGAAATCGAAAGGCAAAGTGTATGCCACGACATTGAGTGACTCGGATTCGTCTGACTCAGAATCTGAAGAAAGCTGTGATGGAGAGGGAAACTATTCGGCTTTTATGACTATTGCTCATGTTGAGTCTTCAGATGAGTTGAATCTGCTTGTACGAGACCTTGGAGAACATAGTGATGATGAATCACTGGGAATTGTTGAAGAATCAGATACTGAAGAAGATGAAAGCACAGCAAAATCTTCAAGAGAGAATTATAACTCACTCTTGGAGAAGTCGAGTGAATACACAAGGGTGGCCAAGGCTGCTATGAGAAAAATGAAGAAGGCAGAGGAGGACTACAAAAGTCTCCTAATCCGATATAGGGAAGCCAAATGTGAGATAGAAACACTGAATGGTGAGTTGTCCGAAGCTTACACAAAAGTGAGATTTCTTGAGAATGAGGTTGTGCAAGCAAATGCTAAAATAGAGAGGGTCACCACCAAGAAGCTAAATGATGTTATCTCATCTCAAAAGAGCTTTTCAGACAAATCCAGATTGGGATATACCGGAGGAAGTAGTTCATCTGGAAATGTCACTAAAGAAGTGAAGTTTGTAAAGGCCAAAGATCCAGTTGTAGCTGACCTTACTGATGAGAAGCTCAAGATGGAGGAGAAGAAGAATGTGGTAAACTAATGGATGTTGAATCCCCATAATCAATCTGTGGGCAGGTCTGAATCTCATGCCAAGTCACGCCCACGACTACAAAGAGGTCCTAGAGCAACTTATGTGTGTCATTATTGTGGACTTCAAGGGCATACTCGACCAAATTGCCAAAAGCTGAGAGTAAAGAATAGTGCAACTCCTCAAAGGTCAGGAGGACCTAGAAATGATAGAAGAAATTAGGCAGGTGATCGATCTAGAGATCAGAATGGTGATCCCGGAATGATGAACGTGATGAAGATGATTGGTGCATTCACCAACTGCTTGGAAAGCTTCTCACGAAGGTTTGAAAGCCCTAACTCCCGTACCCAATCCTATAAGGAAATCACCCCAAACGCAAGTGACGTGTGGGTGAAAAAGGGTACTCATGCATAAGCATTACAACATGTCCATGCATTAATACTTCCTATGTTTTGTGTCAATGTTTGTTTGTTTGCTTGCTGTTTTTGCTGTTGGTTGTTTGCTTGTCTACTTGTGCATATTTTTAATTTTGTTTTATCAACCTTTTTGTTTCTAGTGTCAAAAATCCAAAAATCACATAAAAATTAGAAAATCAAAAAGCTTGATTGACTTTGTTGAGCTTTTGTCCCAAAACCTGTTTTGCCTTGTACCTTTATGCTAATGGCTTTGTGCATTTTCGAGCATTGCTTGTTTTCATGCACTCATATCACTGTGGGAAAAATCTTGAAATCTATGTGATTTTTGTAAATAGATCTTCAAACTTGTCATGAATGATTAGTGAATGGTTATGTTGATTTTGAGACATGCATAGACTTGTGTCTATATATCTTCCCACTATTTATTTTTGTTTTTGTTAAAAAGAGCTCACCAAATGTAAATCTCCAAATGAAAAGAGATATTGAGTTGCAAAAGCCTGTCGCACATTCTAGTATTCGACTAGGAAAAGGGTAAGCGACTTTATATTAAAGAAAATGTTTATTCAAAAAGCCAAAGGCTTGTTCATTAAAGTGAAATGTCAAGTATCACTCTCACAATGAGAGGTGATTGCCTCAAAAGATCAAAAAGATCAAATGTTATGTTTAAAAGTGGAGTTAAATGTAAAGCTCCAAGTTATGTTATCAAGTTTTTGTGGGAGGTCATATATACATATTTCTATAATTGAGATGGGTCACATGATTTAGTGCTAATTGTGTATGTCTTGGTTGAATTGATCATTGAAACTTCACATTAAACTAAGGACTATCTCATTGTTGATATCCACACACAACACACAAGTTTATGTTCAATAAATGTCATATTCATTTGTGTGATTGTACTTGATGAAATGTGTTTTCACATGCTCAATCCTTGTTAATTCAAGCACAAAAAGATTTTTGAGTGTTTTAGGTGTTTTTGGAAAGTATTTTGTTTGAAAAATCTGAAAATTTCAAAAATCCCGTTTTGCCCTGTTTTGGCGGCTCAGTTGCGGGTATGTCAAGTCGCGAGCCTCAGTCGCGTCTTCGCGGGTCATTTTTGGCAACTTGTTCGTGAGTGGAAGGTCCAGTCGTGAGGGTTACTCAGAGATTTTCGCGGCTCAGCTCGCGACTCACTCGCGGGTAGACCTTCCAGTCGCAAAAAACACTTAGAAAAATTTTTCAAATTTTTGTCCTTATGTGTTTTGGCGGCTTGAACTGGCAACTTTGTGGCGACTCAATCAAGTCGCAAAAAACGCGTGTTTGACAGAAATAGGAGTAGTTTTTAAATCGTTTTCAATTTTCCCTCGAACATTTGTGACTGTTCATCTTCTCTCTAAACTATCTCCTTCCCAAACACTCCGTGAATCCATTTTCAAATCTCATTGGTGCTTCATTTTTTTATCCAAATCATCAAGAAAAGGTATGGGTTTTGCTTTCTCAATCTCATTTTCCCTATTTCATGGATATTTCTATTACCGTTTGGATTGATATTGTGTTTGAAACATTTCTCTCTTTGTGTGATGGGTATGGCTTGTTATGTTTGCTATTGTTCTCATCTGTTTTCATGTTGAGTGGTCACAATGTGCTTTTTTATTGTTCTGATATTTGTCTGTTGTTGAGTCTGAAAACCTTTTATTAAATGGGTTTTGTATTTATTTGACTTGCTCATTTCACTTGCTTGAGTGTTGATGTTGGTTTTCGATATTGGGCTACTGAGTTTTTATGATAACATAATGTGTGTCTCTCAACCATGTGCTCTAGTTTGGATGCTTTGTTACTTCATTTTGAAATATTTTCCCATGTTCATATCTCTTGTGGAGTGTTTTATGATATCTGTTCTTAATGTTCGAATGCTGTATTTGTTTGCATATCATGGTCATGGTAACCTGTCTCATTGACAGTTTTGTTAGTTGTTTTGTCTCTCTATGCCTTTATGCACTATTACCATTTTGCTGCACCTGTCATTTTGTACTCCTTTGTATTGTTGGAAGTTTGGTTGGGTCTGCACTATCTTCAGTTTGTATTTATGTATTGAAAATTTTTTTCTTCTATTAGCACTGAATCTTGTTGACATTTATCTTGTGTGGTACTGTTGTTAGTTCTTTGTTGTGTGCCTGTTCTCTTGTAAATATCTCGTCAATCTTCTAGGGGTAAAGACATTGTTGCTGATGATCCAGCAACTCCAGTTGCTAAAAGGACTCCACTATCATCACAGACATCTCAAGACCCCAATGAGGATAAGTTCAGAATTCCGCTTACCTCACACGTCTACTCAAACATTTTTGACAAGTCAACTACTATAGTGGAACGGGTGGTGGAGTTTAACACCTTAGGGACCACTTTTATCCCTCGAATATTTGAGAAACGAGATTGGGCAAACTTTTTTGGGAACTTTGATGATCCAATGGATGAGCTGGTTAAAGAATGCTTCTCCAATGCAACTGATCTTGGAGTTCAACTCATTTTCTGGGTCAGAGGAAAAGAGTTTGGCATTTCCCTAGACTCCATCGCAGATCTTCTCGGCATCACCAGAACTCAGAATGTGGATCTAACTCCTTACGATGAACGAACTTCAGAGGTTGAAGAAATTCTACAAATCCTAGGATCCGATCATGAAGTATCCAGTGCAGGAACATCCATCAACACAGCAAAGTTTGCACCAGAGCTGACCACACTGAAGTTGATCATGTTCACCAATCTCTACCCACTGTCCAATACTACATTCATCAATCTTGGGAGAGCTCTATTCCTTTGTGACCTTATTACAGGAGCCCCCATTGATATATGTGCTCACATCTACTACACCTTGAGGAAGACCACGGTTCGAATTGCAGCTCGAGGAATTATTCCATTTTGCAGTCTCATCATGAAGCTCATTCTTCGTGAAGGCATTGTTCCTCCTGCAGATGGAAAAATGTTGACCCGTCAGCGTCCTATTTCCATGTTCACTCTTCAAGCTAGCAGAAGTCACTCCTCTAAAACACCAAGGAGTGCTCACATCTCTCCGGTTACTCCATCTGCCCCTGAATCAGAAACACCTGCACATACCACATCTACTTCGCGTGCTGTTCCTGAAACTTCACAGGCTAGTATTCTGCAAGCACTGACTACTCCTCATACTGATAGAGTCGGCAGTGTACTTGAGCATATTCAGAAACGCATTGATGAGATTGTGGCACTTCTCTACTCCACAAACAACCATGTCCAAATGCGTCTTGAGACTATGGAGAATCAGCTAGATGCTATTCAACAAAAGTTGGACGAGAGCCTTTAGCTATTCGTGCCAAAAAGGGAGAGAGCATTCAGAAAGGGGGAGAAAGTTCAAAGGGAAGTGTGCATAGTGATAGGGGGAGTACACACATACTTTTGTCATACTTTTGTTTTAAGTCTTATCCTCTAAACTTATAGGTTTGGGTTTATGTTTGTTGGACTTTTAGTGTTTTTATGGGTTTGATACACTGTGTTTTTGGTGTATAGTTGTTTCTAACTCTTAACCTATATTCTTGGTTTAAACTTTAATATATTTTGATGATGTTATTCAGGATGTTTTGTGCCTGTACCCATGTGCTTTTGTAAGTTTTTAGGGTTAATGTTTTATGCATAGTTTGTAGGCTTTATGGTATGTACCTTGCTTAATGCAGCCTTTATGTTATGTTGAAATCAGTACTTTAATCTAAATGTCTTGCATTTTGATTTATGTACTATCACTCTTGTGCCCTTGTAGGATTGTTCCTAGATGCATATATCTTGTGTATTATGTATTGGTTGAGTGTTGAGCATACAAGTATCTTACCTTGTGCTTGTTAACTTGTATGTCCTTGTGTTCATTCTAAGTGTGAATGAGCATTGTAATCACTACCTTGTGGTGTTCACTTGGTTGATCAAGCTATGGTTTGTTTCTTAACTCCATCTTTGCTTGATCACATATTGCCTGTTTCATATGCATTTTATGATTTTCTGCTTACAATGATCATGATGTATTGTTGTGTTTCAGGAGTATTATATTCATATGATTGAAGTGCTTCACAGCTTCTAGAGTTAGGTATGAGTGAGTTTTGTTCAACTGTTCCCAACTCACATGTTAAGTCTAGAGTCTGTTTTTGTCACGGAATAGCCAAAGGGGGAGATTGTAAGGTTGAATTTATTCAACCATCTAATTGGCTTTATTCCGTGCCAAATTTGCTTGTAATTCAGCATTTAGTAACTCTGTATTTAGGTGGGTTTGATGTAAGGGTAGTGAGTGAGATAGAGTGAAGATTGCTCAAGAGTGTGCAAGAAAACAGAGACTCGCAGCTGGGCCTCGCGGGTGACTCGTGGCTGCAAGCCGCCAGACACAGCACACGTGCCAAGCATGCTGGAAGGTGAACAGTCATGCAAGCTGGAGCACTACAGGACAAAACAGGACAACTGGCCATACGGTTATCTCGCGACTGGATCTCGCGACTTAGTCAAGTCGCGAGCCACCCCTGTTTTGTAAAACCTGACGTTTCACATTCCTCTCCCACTCCAGTATAAATACCCCTTTTACCCACGATTGTAAGAGAGTTTCCAGAGAGAATTTTGAGAGAGAAACCCTAAAGAAAAACAAGATTGATTCACCCACAATCTATACATTAGAGTCTCTTCAAATTCCTCAACTCTCTTCCTCTCCATTGTCAAATCCTTGAGAGGCATTATACCAAACCTGATTCTCACCATTATTATTACTGTGAGAGAGCTGTTTGGATTTCTGGGAAGCAATTAGGAAGGAACCAATCTTCATTGGTTGATCCTACGGTCTAGTAGCGGAATCCGGGAAGCTAGAAAAGAAAAAGGTTCAGCGCAACCTCGTTGGAGCAAGAAGCTTGGAGGGCTTAGGTGCACTAGGTAGATTAGGCTTGGAGGGTCTATTGCTGTCTATGTATCCCAACTGTATTTTCTAGTGGATTGTTTACTGCTTGGAGGGTGGCAGAGAGGTTTTACGCCGAGGGCTTCGGTTTCCTCTTCAATAACACATCGCGTGTTGTCTTTGTGTTTACATCTTCCTTCCTCTCTATCTTTACCTTTTTATTATCTGCTGTAGATTGTGTTTTGTTTCGGCTTAGATAGTTTTTACCAATTCCATATTATAGTTTATGTTAAGTTTCCGTACACTAGTTGTTTGACATATTGCTTGAATTGGTTAAGTTATAATTTGGGGGTCTAAACGTTGGTGTTTATACACGTTTTTGAACTTTCAAAAATATTTGTCTCATTACCACTGACTATCAATTTATACCCTTTGCATAACATAGCCCATCCAAAATTCTCATTTTTGTACGAAATCAACTTTTCAATCTCTTGTCTCACTGTGCACGGTTTGTAGTATGAAATTAACTCTAATTCATACCAAAAATGCCCAGCAATCCCATTGTCATACTTCCCTTTACTTTTCATTGTCAAGTGATGCAACTCTATAGAATTCTTGGCTTTCTATATGACTGGATCTTTAGTTAAGGCCTCTGCTTTCTTAGTAAAATGGGTGATCCGGTGATCCACTCTTCATCTTCGCCTCCATAGATGAAAATGTGCTTACCCTCCTGGATCTAATTAAATAAGAAATTTCAACTAAAAAATATTGCAGACTTGAACAAAATAAAAGTTGCTTCAAACTGCATTGGCAAATTGCAACTTATCCATCTTTGGTCTAAACAAAATTTTAAGTTGCCTACCTGTAATTTGAAATTTGATATTTTATCCCGTTGAGGTTTGATCAAAATTTAAGATGTCTACTTGTGATTTGAAATCCCATGATGCAAGTATTCTATTGGATATTTTTTATCTTTTTTTTTTTTTTTTTTTTTTTTTTTTTTTTTTTTTTTTTTTTTCTTCTCTTTGAGAGCTAACCTCAGATGGATAAAGTGTCAAATTTCAAACCACAGGTAAGTAACTTAAATTTCGGTCAAACCACAAGAGGGCAAGTTATAATATGCCCTTCATAAATATGTGTAATGAATGTAATGCATGTCATTTGGATGTTTATGCATTTGGATATGTAAAAATAACTTTACCCAGGTAGAGAATTTTGGTTCTCGGAAGTGTTCAATCATAAAGTATCCAAACCAATCCTCTCCGTTGTGAAGTCGAACCTCCTTGTGGTAATCCTTGAAACAAATTTCAAACATAGTGCTTTCACGCACATGCCACCTCCATTTGTTGAACTCCTCTAAGACCTTCAAAATCGTTGTTCCATTTCCACCATCCACTAATTTAGAACCTTTGGACAGCACAACCAATCCACACTCAGTGTTCTTGTGAGTCCTGGAAGAGAGAAATTTCTGTAAGCGACCATCTTTTCCTTTACAGCCCATTTCCACACAAGACAAAACTATGGAAATCTTGGCATGTTGTATGACATAATCTTTAGTCAGGGCCTTTACTCTTTTTGTGAATTGTTTTCTCCACTCTTCATCAACGCCTCCATAGATGAAAATGTACTTTCCCTCTTGGATCTGATTGAACAAAAACTTTCAAGGAAATTTTAATAATTTTTTGAATGAATGCAATAAAATTATAGAAGTTACTTCAATGTGCTCCCACAACTACATGTATATGTGTAACGAGTAATTATTCAACATTTCGATGATACAACGGCATGGTACCCGAGTACTATTTCACTATATTTAAGAAGTACCTTATAATTTTCGTTATGCAATGTGTATATATAATATAACCTAACATCCCTCACCACCCTTGGAAGAATGCGAGTTTAGTTTGTCTGAAATTAACTTTACCCAAGTCAGTAATTTTGGAATATGGTTAATCATATGGAGACCAATACAGTCCTCTCTATTGAAAAGTTCTTCCTTTTGCGGAAGAATCATCTTGTAATCCTTGAAACTATTGACCAAGCCAATCTCAGGCACCAATTGCTTCCAATTGCTGAACTACTCCAACACTTGTAGAATTGTTGTCCCGTTTCCGCGGCTCACTAATTTAAATCCTTTGCATAGGAGAGCCCATCCACTCTCAGTCTTGTAGGAAAGTACCTTTTGGACTACCTTTGTCAAAGGATATGATTCAGTCCTCTTCTCAATCATAGTGGAGAGAAATCTCTGTAGGTAGTTCCAAAAGGTTTGGCTATCACTTTCCTTTTCCCAGCAAAATGACCCTACGGAAATCTTGGCATCCACTATGATTGGATCTTTACGTAGTACATATGCTTTGTCATTAAATCGTTTTTTCCACTTTTCATTCATGCCTCCATAGAAGAAAATGTGCTTCTCCTTTTTCATCTGATTGCACAAGAAATTTCAAGGAATTTTTTTTTTTTTTTATTAGAATGAACAAAATAAATAAATAAGGTGCATGCATGAATACATGTATATATATGTATGGTGTGTATGTGTCAATAACTCTAGGACACAATACTTTTTACCAAGGTCATTCCCAACTAATATGGCAAGTTATTAATAATAGATAATAAAATGATATAAAGTGATGGGCCAAATGAGAATTAATAAAAAAATTTCTACTCAATTGTTATAAAAAAATGCCATGCCTATGGCATTACTTGAAATTTGTACATGTAAGCATTTGGGAATGTTAAAATAACTTTACTGATTACATCATTGTTGTAAAATTGTCAAATATCAAATATCCAAACCAGTCGTCACCAATGGATAGTTCTTCTTTCATTGTAGTGAAAGGAAAGGCATTCATTCGTGATACAATAATCATGCAGAGTGCATCTAAATGTACCACAATCCCTTGTGAGTTCATCACCACAACAATAAGCTAATTTTTGAATTGCCACTTCTCCCTAACGTACTTGATGCCTAATTTGAATGAATAATTATGCAATATGTACCATGGTGGCATCTTAGACTGCAACATGTCGAACTTCTTTTGCATGTCATCAGTCCACTTTTCCTCAATCGGGATCCATACTATCTTATATTGATCCTCATTGCTTATTTCTTCGCAAATTGACTTTAGAATTGAAATATCCACACTTGACATGTTTAGGCCCGAAAACCACAACAAGACATTCTTTGTTTTCACCACTTCAATGCTAGTCTGTTTGTGCAATACAATTATGAAAACTTAGCTATGTTAGTACCAATTTTTATACTGTTGATTAATAAGTTATTCTTATTGTGTCTATTACTACTCTATTCTATTGAGCAAAGTTTAAATAGAATATTCGGAACATGTAACATGTGTAAGGGGTAAGAGTTAACACAACAAAGTGTCATTGGATACAGTTATGGGTCAAATTTGCAGGCCCAACTTAAATTTCAAAGGATCATGGTGAAAGAGTATTGCCCATAATGATGGTCAATTTTTTATTTTTTATTTTGGTAGTTTTCAGCCCAATATGATTTTGGGTTGGGCTAATACTTGGTTAACAATTACTTTGAAATTACCTTACTATACATTTATTTTAGTATTATTCGTTTGCAAAAAAAATATGGAATATATCCTGTTTAAATTTTTATACCAAAAACTTTATACGGTGGAAAATGAGGGAAAAAAATAAAACAAGTTTGCATGGGATAAATATATAGTATTTTGTATGGTTTTTCAAAATTAGAAAATGTTGGGCTTTCCCCATCTTTACGATGAGCTTGGTCTTCCAAAATCAATCCTGAGCTCGATCAAGGCTAGACTTGAACAAGCACCATTTCTCCCAATCATAACTCAACCCGGCTCAATCCTGTAGACATTTCTTGTTTGTTTCAAAAGACGAGTTGCATTACTCATTATGTATTTGCCTTTCCCTAACATGATTGTCTCATAGTTTCCCAATGTCCATACTCTATACACAGCCGCTCATAAACTATGGACATTTGGTGTCCACATTTTCTAACTGATATCCACACTTTTGAGTAGTGAAATAACAATTTTTCCCTCATATAATATCTTTGACTACAATATAATGATAATAATGAGAGTAGTAATATAATAAAGTCGAACAGTATTTACAAGAACTAACCTCTGTGTTTGTAGAACCATCATTGATGAGTGGCTTGAAAGTCATCTCCTTGAAGGCCACCATGATTTCCATAGGGTTTTCCATGACCTCCACGAGCTTCTGATAGCGTATTTGCTCCTCAATAGGTTCTATATGCGATTTCAGAAAGTTTAGTGTGACATTGATTTTCTTAGCAAAGGGAAATAGTTCAGGTGACTTGTCCCTGAAATTACGAAACCACGGTTATGACTTATGAATGAGCCAATGAACATTTGCTTTATGGCAAACCTAAATTATAACAGTGACATGGTGGAGAATTGAATTATATTTGATAAGTTAACAATTAATGTTCCAAAACCTTAATCTAAGGCTTTCATTTCACATGTGAGACTACTACCCTTTTTAAGTGGAGCCAAAAAACATGAGTGGCAATTTTTAAAAAGGGAGGTAATTAAGTTGGAGAAAAAGTTTGAACCTAAGACCTCATACTATGATAAATGTGTGATTGCCAAGAAGTAAAATTTTTTGAAAAATTGTGAATTTAATCATTTAATCTAACACTAATAAAATGAATTCAACATATATTATACATTTTCAGGGCTAGGACTTACTCATCGTTGATGAGACAACACAATTGAGTTGTGCAAACTACAACAGTTATGATAGCCCAGTAAACATGTATTGGTATACTGTCCTTGGCTGTTGACAATGACGATAAATCCTTCAAATCATTGTTCTTAAGCAGTTTCTCTAGCTTAAAGA
The DNA here is from genome assembly GCA_029955605.1 of Quercus engelmannii. Lineage (NCBI taxonomy): Eukaryota > Viridiplantae > Streptophyta > Magnoliopsida > Fagales > Fagaceae > Quercus > Quercus engelmannii. Next base: position 5,791,564 of record JARPSG010000002.1, read on the forward strand.
TGTACTCAACAATATCTAATGTTGCCTTGATCAAGTTGCTAAGTTCATCAATTGCATTCTTGTGTTTCAGAAGCCATAAACTCTCTAAGATGGTAGGCACCCCCTTCAAGATCCCCATTGATTTGGCGAGTAGGTCTGATTGATGAAGCTGATCAAGGAGCCAAAATTCACCATAGTCTAAAGCAAAAGCTGCAAGTGCCAACACTGCCTTTGCATTCCATGAATAAGTAGAGAGTCTGCTAAGTATTGATATTGTTATTTTGTGTGCGACTTCCTCATCCAGATCCCTACACGCCATCTCACGTTACATTTTCATGATCACCAAAAAATACTAATGTAACTACATAGCGATAGGATCAAATTCATCCTACACCTTGTTATAAGTTGGTAATTCAAATGGTTTTGAAATAGATGGTTTAGTGGTTCCCAAATATCGTGATATCAAAGATTTTTTAGATTAAATATTTATAATCAGCTTATTGAAATTAAGCCCTAATGTATCTTTTCTTATAGTGCGTGGGATGAGAGACTACATACTTTTGGAATAATTAGATACCTGTAGAGAGTTACACACAATCCAAAATGTTTTCGGGCCAAAAAATACTATTCTCTGTAATTATAATTACCTCAAAGGAGAGTTGCTTAAGTGTACACAATGGTGGGCTGAAGCAGGCTTCACGGGCTTTCTCCTTCGGCTGTGTTTGAGTAGTATCCTTTAGAAAATAATAGCTAACTAATTGTAAGTGAGAAAAATCAAACATATATAAAAAAAAAAAATCATTATTCCTACTTGAGTTTTTTTTTTTTTTTTTTTTTTTAAATCATGATTGTGCACATCAATAGTATCCACTCCTTTATACACTAAGTGTATATTGTGGACAACAATTTTTACTTTTTTCAAGAATATCGACATTTTTATCTTGTTTGTATGAGGTGTAGATACCGTTGGGTGTATAATAGTAATTTTCTAATTAAATAAATTACTTCATCTGCATCTGTTTGTACTTTTTATAATCTGTGTAAAAATTCAATGGGTTGTTGAATTTTTAAAGAAAGAATTGGGCTAGCAGGGGGAAAAAAAGTTAAAATGAAAAAGAAAAGTCTATTTCTTATGTGTGGTAGTAACATATATATAAATTACCAGAGTATTGTCAACATGGGTTGCACCGTTTAGAATGCTTTTGACGACGATGAAAAGAGACTCAACATCAAAGTTTTTGTCAGCATGAACATGGGTTGCACTAATTTGATCCATGATCTGATTGTTAGACATGGTTGACACGCTCAGCTCATCCTCGATGTCTTTCTGTGTGGAAACTTGAGGCACCTGGTTGCTTGCCATAATTTATTGTCTTTTAAAGGTTGAACCATACCCTGAACAATTTATAGGCATTAGAACTGGAATAAGGCACAACCAGCAAAGACTTGGAAGGGTATGCTACATTAGCTTCAGTTTAAAGTCACCACCTAAATCGGGTCAATTGAGTAACATTGATTGCCATGGATTGAACATTTGAGGCGGTAGACCATAAGGTCAGTCAACTTTTATTTTTTATTTTGGAGAGAAACTTTCATTTGTTTCTAAGAAATACCACATGTGCGTATTTTTTTTAATACCATAAAATTCAATAATTAGTACCACAGAATATTACTCATCCCAGAAAGTTAAGCAATTAGGATTAGGATTCAAAAAGTAGTATATTTAAATTCTTCAAAGTTTTGGACTTCTAGAAATTCCAACTTACAAGAATTAAAATTCCTCTACGTGAAAATTTATGTAGTTTAAATTTTTTTAAAAAAATTGGGATTAATTAATCCAATTATTGAACCTAGAATGATTTTAAAATGCTTTAAAGTTTGAAGGAGATCATTATCCGACGAGCTAAATTGCAATTAATTAGTCACCTGCCATATTAATCACTTCTGCTGTAAAATGGAGATCATTATCAAATTAGTTGCAAATTGCAATTGCTTAGTCAAACCTGTTATATGTGTTTGTAATTAACAAGAGATCCGCACGCTACCAATTTTTCTTTTTCTTTTAAGGCAAGTCCCACGCTGCCTCCTTGGCCTCGCATGGCAGTTTACAACTGCACATATTAAGGTCAATCATGATTCTAAAAAAATAATAATTAATTTTTCTTTAAAAAAAAGGGTTATTACTATAATTTTGAGAATTATATTAATGTTAATTAGAGTTTAGCATGAAGATAAAAGGTTTAATCAGAAGCTATATATATATATATATATATATGCAAGTGTTGTTAAATCCAATGAGTTAATTTTGTACCTAAGTTTGTTTTGGTTTAATCAGAGTAAAATAATATAGTATCGGTTGATACTGGTGTACCTTTTTAAAGTTGCTGCTATTTATATATTTTTACACACACATATAAAATATTAGCTTAAATACATTAACCCAATATATTAGATTAAATAACAGGTTTTGTAACAATTTTTTATTTTTATTTTTTAAAATTGAACCAGTCAAAACATTCTAAATATCCCTAGTACAGCAAATACAAGCCGGCACAATTGATATTTTACAGGCGTGTCATTAAGTTTTTAGAGGCTATATGTATTTTACAGGTTCTTTTGAGAGGGCACGTGGATCCGTAGAAATCAACCAAAGCCATTTCCCTGGTATATCCTCGTCTAATATAAGTTATATAACGCTTAAATTCAATTTTCCAATTTGTTTTCCTAATTAAAGTTAATTATATAGACTTACATTTAAAGAATAAAATGCTTATTTTATAACTGAATGAGATATTTATCAATGTTCAACAATGATATCTTTATCATTTAAAATTATCATTACTAGTCAATTTTTTTTTTTAATAAATGGTTTTTATTATATTATTTTTAGAATAAAAATATTTTGCATACAGTTTGTCTAAACTACAATAATAATAATATCCAAATTATTTTATAATATTTAATTAATCCCAATTGGTTCAGTAATTGGAAAAATTGAACTGCTACATGATTAATCGTCAACAAATAAAGGTGTTTGGCATAATATAAAACCTAACCAATAAGGGTGTTTGTGGTGTGGTGAGATGCGGTGTGGTTTTGGGGCATTATTTTTTTTATACAAACATTAATCACTTATAGCTATTGCTTTCTGTTTGTTATAATTATTATTATTACTAGTACGTAACCCGTGCAACTTGTGCTTATACACAAGAATGATAAATTATAATGGTATTATTGATATTAGTTTAGGGAGAAGGATTCAAGTTACATCTGGTGTAACTCTAAAGAGTTACACCTTTTTTAAACCATTGGATCTACTTAGATCCAATGGTCAAAAAAAGACCCTCATTAATGCTAATATTCTAATTGATCTCATTTATTATCCCTTATTTAATACATTCCATACCTATCTTTAAACCCAAAAAAAAAAAAAAAAAAAAAGTCTACGTCTCTCTCTCCTCCATAATCACGTTTTTCTTTGCTTTCTCTTTCTAATTTCTTCACGTTCAGATTCATCTTTTTCCAAACATACATATATATGTTAATCCAAGAAGAAGCTAAGTATATAAGACATTAGTTCAACCAGGACATTTGAAGATATTAGAAAGATTTTTCCTTGCAATTTTAATGATATTAATTACGTCAAATTTCTCATTACACTGCTGTTATGTATATAATTTTGATAATCATTTTTGGCCACTACATATATAGTACCAATTCACTATCACTGTCCATGAAATTCTAATAAATACAATACAAAATAAAATAATAAATTGGTTTAATAATATCTCCTAAATTGAATGAAAATAGATGCATGGGATTGTTTAGCTCAATTACAGTGTATTATGTTCAAGATTTTCATGTACAAGATATGTAAATAGAAACAGTATTAAAAAAAAGAAAAAAGTACACTCATTAGTTCAGGAAAACAAAACAAAACAAAACAAAAATCCTAAAAATTTAATTTGTATGAAAAGCTAACAAAGACAAAATCTAATTTTAATTCTAATCAAATTTTTTCTAAGCTATGGTTATATATATGTATAACCTAGGTTTATTTATATTAGACTCCTCGTATTTAACACTAGACTAACTCACTTAGCACAAAAATTTTTTTAAAAAAATTTTGATTAAATGGGACACGTGATGCAAAATTAAACTCTAATTGAAATCTAATTTTTACACTAAATTAACTCATATGACACAAAAATTTAAAATTTAGATTAGATGAGATACATGATGCAAAATTAGATTCCAATTAAAGTCTAATTTAAAATTAAATTGGATTTTCTCTCGATTTTACCTATTAATATATACATAGATTTCCGGAAGTTTGTTAAAATTTTTGGTTCCATATTAAAATTAAAGTGGATATATTTAGTATAAAAAATAAGTTTCAAATTTGTTTCTTTTATTCAAATAAATTCCTTCTAAGATTCTTAAAAAAAAAAAAAAAACCTTTCCAAAAAGAAATTTTAATATTTTGTTATATATATATATAAATATATATTCCCATTGCACCAAAACTATTTTAAAATGTGTATTCTTATTAAAAATATTTTAATTTTTCCTTCAAATTTAATTTCAAAAAAGATTTTTCCTTTTCTCTTCAATTTTTTTCAATTCAATTCTCTAATTTCTAAATTTATTCAATCTAGTCCTTTTTTTTAGTGTCCTTAGATAAGTTTGATTAAATGCCCCAAAAAAGACGTTCTAGCTTTTGGTTTACATTAAAAAAAAAAAAAATCCAAATTAATAATTAATTGAACTCTTTTTTTTTTTTTTTGCAATTTTTTTTAAAAAAAAACCTTGAATTTTTTTTGTGAAATTGAAACAACACAAAAATCCTAGTACAATTTCCCGAGATGCTCTTTCATGGAGGCCAAGCTAGAAAGCAATCCCTCATTCGTGTGGCGCAGCTTACTGGCAGCAAGAGAGATTATTCGGGCTGGGTCAAAGTGGAGAGTGAGGGACGGTAGCGCTTGATTTTATTGGAGAACAAATTCCTTCTATGTGGGTATATGAGCTTATTGATGAGTAGACTAAACAGTGGGATCGTGGAATATATTTTTCATTGTTTACTCATAGGACCTGTGTGGTGATACTTGCCATTCCTTTGAACAATACCTACTCTCGGGACCAGTGGGCATGGAAGGAGAATCGGTCACAAAGTTTCTGCGTAAAATTTCTTTGCTTGCGGCGGCTGGGGAACGTGTAACATTCTTCTACTAGAGGAGATTGGTCACTATGGAGGAAATTATGGGCCCTTAATGTGCCACCAAATTAAAGTGCGTAACTTTGTTTGGAGAGCTCGCTCCAATACCCTACCTACCGGAGATAATTTGAGCAAAAAGAAACTGTAACAAGTATTATTTTGAGAGAGTTCAGTTCCAACCGAAAAGAATAGTTGATGGTGCAATTGGCTTTCTAGAGGAGCCCCAAAGGCTCATGTTGGCCCAACAGAAATCCGGAATGTTTCATGGGGCTCTCCTTTTGTTTATGTTTGTTTTTCCTTCTGCATAGGCTTTGTGTTCCTAGGAACCTCTTTCTCTCATAGCTTCCTGGGGAGTTTTTGTATACGTTTTTCAGTTTGTTATCTATAAAATTTTCTATCTTTTACTTTGAAAAAAATGCCATTTTCATCCCAAAATTTTTTATTTGTTATTTTAGTCCCTAAATTTCAACATTGTTGTCAAATTGACAATTTCTTTCCCTTCTTGTCTACAAAATTGCTATTAAGTCTAGTAAAACCACAGTGTATCACATATGTGAATAGTATTAACTTTAGAAATGACAATGGACAAGAGGAACAACTTGATAGAAACATTAAAGTTTAAGGCCTAAAATGACAAAATAAGAAACGTAATAGTTGAAAAAAAAAAATTTCCCAAACTTTCAAGGTAAAATTTCAATTTTATCCTATTTTAATTTGAACTTTTTATCTTTTGACCTAATGTATCATACAAGAATCTCCTAATAAATACATGAAATCATAATAGAAGACTTGTTTTTTAATAATTCAATAATTATAATATGGAGATGGGAGTTTTGAATTATAGATGTCTTCGCTTGAAGCATCAAGACGTACTAATTGAATTACAAGTCTCTAGGCACAATAAGGAAGTTTTAGACACATGAAAATATCTATCTTCTATTTATTTATTTTTCTAGGGAGAACTTAGATACAATTTTTTAAGAGTTGTATTTCTATTTTTTGATAATTCGATAGTTGGGGAAGAGGAATTCAAATCTTGGAATGTATATGTCTCCATAGAAAACACCAAGTGATACCAACTAATTAAGATATAATGTTCTTGGCAAGAGTTATAATTTAAATTTTTGTCATTGAATGAAACCATATTTTGACTAATGCTGAAAAAATAATACCATTATCTTTTCCCAAGATAATTAAATTGACTATGTGTTTCATTGAACATTATAACCACTTTATTAAAAGCCTTTTTTTTTTTTTTTTTGAACATCCTCTCACAACTATAAAATTATAACAAAAGGAACAAGTCTTACCACATTTATTAAATAGAGCATTAATATCACTATGCATCCTTAACATGATGATTACTCTACAAATACAAAGTTTTTATGGGATGTGAGAGGAGGAGGGGGGGGGGGTGGAGACAAGGGCCAGGATTCAAATTTTCAGGAAAATTTTTTACGTATATATACACTTAGATTATGCTAAAATATATTTTCTATCTTAATTGTATATATAAAAAAAAAATGGAGCATTAATTGAATACTTGTTAATGTCAAAATACGTTTTGTTTTAAATGTGGGATACAATTTTGACTTCAAACAGAAGAGTGGGAATTTATTTTGAGGACATTAATGTTGTATTTCAAAACTCTACATGCATAATACATCTATATAATCCATTATGATTAAAGGACAAGGTTTGGCAAGAAACTTGATTATTACCAATGGCTATATATAAGCTTACAACTCTTACTAAAAAAGTTAGTATAATTACATATTTTGGAAATTTAGTTTGTAAATTGGATATTCTTAACATGCATATCAAATTTCATGTCCATCGGATTTTATTTACTTTTTTATTTATAAACTTATTTTTTTATACATAATTTTAGACTATAAAAGTTGAAACTTAAATATTTAATTAATGACATAGTTATTGACTTTTTATTTTTTGAAAATTTTGCAAACATAAAGGATATAAGAAAAAATTTCTATCTAATAGTTAATTTCTCAAAATTCATATTCAATATAAAGACATTGTATTTAGTACCATGTAGAAACTTTTACTAAAAAGTAATTAGAGTGAATGATATTTCATTTGATTCTTTTTTTTTTTTTTTTTTAAAGAATGATATTGCATTTGTAGAATGCAATATATATGGGTTTTTTTTTTACTGATAATAAAGAAAAATATATATGGGTTGTCTTTAATAAATTTATTTCAATTAAATCATTAAATTTTATGTTTGTTGTCAACAACAAAAAAAAGTTAAAATCAAGTAGTTCTCTTCAAATTATACATACTATGCCTAGGTGGTAAAAGTAATTGCCAAAACTTTGGTCGATATCAATGTAGATCTATTATTTCAGGAGAAATGCTAAGTTTACAATATTTTCACAGCACTTTTACAACAAATCCTAAGTGGTAGGTTGTTATTAGCAGGGCAAAAATGTAATTTTAGTGGTAGGTTCAAATTAGAACCAATAACAATTAAGTAACTATGATTTGTTATGAAAATATTGTGGACGTAGCACTTCTGATTATTTCAATGAACTATTTGGTTATTTAAGGGTCCGTTTTGAATCCGCTTATTTTGCTAAAATTGAAAAAAAAATGGTGCTGAAAATATTGTAAATAAAGGTAAAAGTTAGCTGAAATAGTACAGTAGAATCCATAAATAGTACCAAAAAGTACAGTGGAAGCATAAATAGTAGTAAAATTAAGCTGAATAGTAAAATAAGTACTTATTTTACTATTCAGTGTGAGAGACTGCGTCCTCGGCCCGTTTTTATAGGATGTTGAGCCAAACCCACATAAATTGGTGCAGTCATGTTATTGCCTTTCAAAATGAAGGTTCGACTAGTTATATTTTCCCTTTAAATTAAGAGTTTTACAATGAAGTCACCACTTATTTAATTATTGGGATAAATAAGAAAACCAAAAAATTGAAAAATTCCTCATTTTATTAATTTTCAATTGAATTTACATTATCATAGGAAAATTACATGGTTTTGGTCCTAGATACAATCTAAGATAAAATACATAGCTTTGTTTCCTAGTTACAATCTAAAAATCGAAAATTACATGGATAAGCATTTGATCTATCAATTCTTGATCTAAGTTCGAAAGCTATGTTACAAGATAGGAAGGTGTTAGGCACCCACCTTGCCTAGTGAAACCAATTTTCTAGACCATAGTAACCAACATTTATATCACATTATTCAATATGTTATCATTCAATTTGCATGTTGAATTTAATGTGTGTACATGTGATAAACCCTAATTCAATTTATTAAGAGTGATATTTGGATTGAAAAATAAACTCTAGTGAATATGTATGGATGGTGATATTCTAGATTCAAGAATTTAAAAGAATTATTAAACAAACATCTTTTTCATGTTTTTTAATGTGGATTTAAGATCGAAACTAGTATTATGTATGAATATGTGATGAACAACTAAGAACATATGAAAAACACATAAAAACATTCAAACATATTCAAGAGAATTTAAATAGTTACTATCATACTTTAATTTTAAATTCTCATTATGGCAACACAAAAAACAGGTTAGGGAAAGAAATTATACCTTTATGCAAGATCTATATGGTGGAAGAGAAGACTCTTGGTAGAGGTCCTAAGGGTGGAGGAAAAAAAGAGTTAGGAGATGAATAGTGAGTTTCACTCAATACTTTAAGTCTCAAGAAGACTAAGATATGAAAAAACTACTCAATTTCACTAGAACTCAAGAGAGGGGAAGAGAGGAGGTTTTTTGTGTGTTTTAGAATAAAGAAGATGGGAGTTTATATAGTAGTGGTGATGGAAATATAAATAGAAAACTATTTAATGAGGGTTAAAAAAGAATCATGAACCTAGACCTCATTTTATTCTTAAGGGAAATCTGGTGCATTAAATGGAAAGATTGGTAGGAGTGAGAAGCAAGCCAAAATTCAGTTTTCCCGTAGCTGCTATAACAGCTTGTAGAGCCAATTTCAAAAAATCATATCTGACTCAATTCTGATCAAAATTATCTCGTTCTTATGCTCAAATTGAAGACCCGAATGCCTAGTTTATGGGAAAATTAACTTCATTCATAAATTCAAAATATTCTGAGAGATATCGATGAAATAGTGAGCAAAATTCATTTGTTAGAAAATGATTTCAGCACAATTAACATTAATATGTCCCAAACTAGCTCCTAATTAATATTAAATGGCTCTAATCACTCCCATTTTAGCCTTAATTGGTTCCAAATTTACCATAATTAAAAAATAATTGCACAAATTACTCATTAAATAATTAATATTTAACTATCTAGTTAATTAAGTCTAGTTAATTAGGTATGTGCAACCTTACCATAAAATGTAGTCCTAACCAATCAAATTATGACACATTATCGTTCTCAAATTAATTATACTTATAACCAGTTGAAATCAATTATTTACAATTACATATAATCGGACTCAATTTGTGATAGTGCATCTCAGCCATTAGAGCTTGATTTGATGAAAACTTTCAATCTGATAGTCCGATTAGGGCTTATGACTAGTCGATTTGATCGTTATAACATCAAGATCATTTTGGTGAAATGAGATTAAGGATCTAATGACCAGAATCAAGATGTATATTTCCAAGGTAAAATTACCTTTTTATCCTCCATATGAGGTTAAATACAAGTTGCAAAATGGGGTGTCAACAATAAGCTGACTTTTTAATTTGTAACCAAACGCACATTAAGTGTATGTTTGCCAAATATACACTTAAGGTCTGTTTGGATACCGCTTATTTTGCTGAAAACTGAAAACACTGTAATAAAATAAGTTTTAAATGTGTGAATAGTGTCGTAGAACCTATTTTTAATGTAAATTTTGTTGAAAAAAGAGGTTTATGGGTCCTGTGAACAGTGCACGGGACCCACTGGAAAGCACTAAAACATGGTTCTCAATGACAAAAAATAAAATAAAAAAACGCTAAAACGCAAACACACTACGTTTCAGCTGTACCCAAATGGGTACTTAGTGTGCGTTTAGCTACAAATTAAAAAATTGGCTTATTTTACTCTTCATGGTTCCACTACACTTATTGGTACTATTCATGGGTCCCACTATACTATTTTAGCTAACTTTTACTTTTATCTATAGTATTTTCAACAACAAGTTTTTAGTTTCAGTAAAATAAGTGGATTCTAAACAAACCCTTAATTTGTCATTAAACTATGATAACTTTAAAAGATTATTTTATCGTATTAAAAAATTAACAATATTTTATTTTATTTTTGGCAAAACCAATATACACTTTTGATTTCGGTGAATTGTCATCAAAGTATATATTTTAATATTAAAATGATATTTTATTTAATATTATATTATTAAAAAATATTGTTTAATATTTGATGGAGTATATATATGGAAGGAAAGTTTAATGTTTAGAAGAAAAATTAATAGTAAAAGACTAAAATAATTGATGAGGGTATTTTTGGCAAAGAAGTTGAGGCCCATAAACAAATAAAGTCTATGAAGGTTGACGGTACCCACAGAACGTTCGACGTCTTAGAAGTCGATAGAGTCCTCAAATGACGGTAATGCAAACGGTGCAGCCATAAAGCTAATGGGCGCGTCTCCCCAACGAATCGACGAAGGCTCCCTAAGCTACGAAGAGTCCTAGACCGACGAAGAGGAAAGCTAATGGGTCCTATGTGGCTTTACTTAATCCACACGCATATTCATGTATAGAAACACCTTGTGTATCACCCACAAAGACCCTATAGCACGATTTTCCCTTCCCAAAAGGGAGAGTATCCCTAAGATCTCGGGAAGCATTAACTCCACCTTCTCCCCATATGAAAAACCCCCTATTCTCGGGATCTAAGGCTCCCCCCACCACTATTTAAGTGACACTTCTCCTTCTTTCTCAGGTACGTAGAAAATCTCTAACTCTCTCACTATAGAATTCTTAGAGATTTCTCATTCACTAACTTGACGCTCGGAGGGTTTTTGGCTAGTATCACTCCAATGCCTTCTGTTTGGTTCTTGTGTTCTTGTTCTGCAGGTAACCACTTGCATGATTTGAAGGCAAAAACTCACTGACTATTTTTGTGCATCATTAATAATAAAAATGAAACTTAAGGGATAAAAAGGACAACTCTTCAAACTTAAATCTAGAAGGTGTAGTTTGTAGTCCAGCAAAAAGATGTATATCGAAATTCAAGAGATTGCTCATATAAACAATCTACCAAGTTTCAATTATAATAGTTCACAAAAAATTGTTCCCTACCAGATGCAATAGACACCGATAAAACCATCGATTAACACGGTTTTGCCAAATCCTAGTCATGAACAATATTATGTGTTCATCTCCACATGCACGTAGCGGTGCCTCAGCTCAACCATAGCTTTATGGATTTAACATAATTATACAATATCATCAAAATCTTATGTACCAATATAACCATCCGTCGATACATATATGAAATTGCCTAAAAACGTACATCTAATCCTTCATTCGATATTTGTGAACTTGTAGCATTAAATTTTATGAACTTGTAGACAATCTATTTTACATTATTAAATTTGGACCACCAGAATCAAAGATCAAGTTGGAACGGATTTGGACTTACACTCGTGTGAGTCCTGGGGGCCATCGACCGTCGGATTGTAGAATAGATGGGTTGGTCCCTTGGGCTTTGGTTATTTCTTATTCTTTCTTATTAAAATACTTTATACTGGTAAAAAAGAAAAAAGTAGTTTACTTATTTATTTATTTCTCTATTTCTCTAACTTATACTACAAAGGGAAGTCTGGTAATCAATAATCAACACATAACTAGAAAAAGGTTGTTTCTTTCAGTGTGTTATACAATTGAGTTTTTATAGACCAAGGCAAAAAGTTGGTAAGGATTCTATGTCTCGATGTGGGAGGAACTGATACTACTACGTACATGAGATGTTCTATACTGCGATTTAAAGGCTCAGGCGCTCAGCCTGGAAGAACGATATAATTTTTTTTTTTTTTCGGTAAAACAAGCTTTAACATTACTTAGGAATTCACAAGTCTATTACAACGCAAATTAGCCTTATCAAAAGCTAATATTTCCTCCACCACAGACGGTGGGTTACAAAAAGTTACAAAACTATACAAAAATTGCGCTCCTAGTTTAGCCAAAGCATCAGCGCATTGGTTTGCTTCCCGGAAGGCATGGATCACGCGCTTGCTTGGGATATCCTTCAAGAGGCTCCTGCAATCAGATAGGAGAGGCTCCATTAAGAGATTTTCAGATTCATTGTTCATAAGAATAACTATGCTCAACGCATCAAGTTCAACAACAAGTTGCTGAATGCCCATCTCCTTAGCTAACAACAACCCGTCCCTTAGTGCCCAAAGCTCAGCCAAGGCACTATTAGTGAACCCAAGGCCTCTAGCAAACCCCTTCAGCCAAGTCCCCTCATGATCTCTAATTAAACCCCCTCCACCAGCTCTATCCGGACTCCTCATAGCTGAACCGTCTGTATTAAGTTTCATCCAACCCCTTGGTGGCTTCTCCCACCCCACGGGAACAATGGTTTTATGTTGCTTGATCTTAGAAGCAAGACCAATGGCAAAATATTCAGTACCGGCTTGGATACATTTTCTCCAAAAGTGAGAATCCACCACACCAGTCCTAAAAATGAAATTATTTCTATGAGTCCATAGGTGCCACAAACCCATAGGAAATAACACCCTCCAAGGAATTCCTTTCACAGCAGCATTCATGCCATCTTTACAATTGATTTCCAGCCAAGTTTTAAAGGGCAAATTAAAAGAATTCATGATGCAATGAGGCACTTGCAGCTGTGACCAGAATTGATGAGCAACTTCACAGCTCCTAAATAAGTGTTCAATAGATTCATTATGCTTGCAACACATTTTACACAATGGGTCAAGGCTTAAACCTCTTGAACCCAACACTTGTGCTGTAGGAAGACTATCATGAAGACATTGCCAAATAAGGAATTGAATCTTTGGCAAAGTTTCAGATTTCCAGACCCATTTAAATGACAAAGTACTCGGGTTCAGGGGATTTAAGCCCCTAGCAAGCAGATATGCAGCTTGGATAGAGAATAATCCATTATTAGAGTATGCCCACATGAGACTATCACACTCTTGGTTAACAAAAGAGAAAGGAGTAGCCTTAATGGTGTTTAACACACTTGCAGGAAGCTCAAAGGAAATGCTTGAAGGCCTCCACACAAGGTTATCATCAAAGCATTGCCTCACAGTCAACACTTCCTCCTCCCGGGTTAGTGGTCCTTCAATTAGCTCCCTTAGTCTCCCACAAGGCAGCCAGAAATCCCTCCACATGCTCACAGTCTCCCCCGTTCTAATGGTCCATCTTAAACCTTTAACATAAGTAGGCCCTCCCTTCTTACAAGCAGCCCAAACCCGAGAGCAAGGCAAATTCCTGCCAGCATCAGTAACTCTGCTAGGACAGAGGTATTTGGCTGCTAGCATCTTAGCCCAAGGTTTCTCCCCCTCTTGACCAACCCTCCAACAAAGCTTGGCTAATATGGCTTCATTTCTATGTTTCATAGAATAAAGCCCCAGACCTCCCAGTTCTTTAGGCAAAGTAACAGTGCTCCACTTCACCATATGCATCCTCCTCCTCTCCTCAGTTGACCCCCATATAAAATCCCTCATCATTTTATCCATGGCATCACACACTTTGACTGGAAGGCTGTGGCACTGCATGTAGTACTCGGCAATGGGAGCAGCAGCAGTCTTTGCAAGCACAAGTCTCCCAGCTTTAGATAGAACTCTAGTTTTCCAACCAGCTAGTTTACTTTGGATTTTATCCAAAATAAAATTGAAAGCAGTGCCAACTCTGCCTTTGTGGATGATGGGGAAGCCCAAATATTTACCTAGGTTATTGGTAGCAATGATCCCCATTTTCCTGCATAAAGTCCTCCGCCTCCTAGCAGGAACATTTGAAGAGAAGAAAATTCTAGATTTTCCAAGGTTAACCTTCTGCCCAGCCATGTTACAAAAGTTATTAAGAACTTCCATAATGGCATTACAATTCTTAGTGTTAGCCTTGGCAAAGAGCAGAATGTCATCAGCGAAAAGGACATGAGAGAAGCTAGGCCCATTTCTAGAAGCTTTAACCATATCCCACTTCTTCTCCTCACACTTCTTGGTAATTTGAGCTCCAAAAAACTCCATGCATAAGAGGAAAAGATAGGGAGAAATAGGGTCCCCTTGCCTTATTCCTCTTGAAGGGCAGAAAGATGGAAGTTTACTTCCATTGAACAGAATAGAAGTGGATGATGTAGTCACACAACTTAAGATGAGCTTGATTATGTTCTCAGGAAAACCAAAATGTATAAGAATCATCCTGATAAAGCTCCATTCTAATCGGTCATAAGCCTTCTCCAAGTCTATCTTAACCACCATATACCCATCTTTACCTCTTCTATTTCCAAGAGAATAGATAAGCTCTTGAGCAATGATTACATTGTCTGAGCCTCTCCTTCCTTCAAGAAAAGCAGCTTGCATGGGAGAAATAAGCTTGGGCAGAAGGGGTTTAATTCTATGAACGAGAATTTTTGAAACGATTTTATACACAGTGTTACAAAGGCTAATAGGTCTAAAGTGGCTCACTGTTTCAGGTCCCAATTGCTTAGGGATCAAGGCTATCAGAGTTTGGTTAAGATCATCAGGGACTTTATGGTTAGCAAAAAATTTTTTTACTTCATTCCTCACAGATTCCCCAACCACCAGCCAGAACCTCTGGTAAAAACCAGCATGCATTCCATCATTTCCAGGGGCCTTGTAAGGCTTCATGGACTTAAGAGCATCCCAAATTTCTTTAATAGAAGGCATCAGCCCTAGAGCATAAGCTTCTTCAGCCTCTAGCCTCATGCACCACTCTGTATCCCATCTTTGAAACCAAGGACAAGCAATTTGATCTGTCTGGTAAAGCTTAATAAAGGTTTTGGAAAAAACTTCTTGAACTTGCTCCACATTATGGACCCATACCCCTTCATCATTCAATATGCTAGTGATCCTGTTCTTACTTCTTCTAGCCAAGGTAGTCAAATGGAAGTATGCAGTATTTCTTTCCCCAAAAATAGTCCAATTGACCCTAGACTTCATAGCCCACAGCTCCTCTTCAAGCTGCAAAATCTCATTATATTCCTCTGATAATTGATCTTGGAGGTTAATGAGAAAGTTATTAGGGTTAAAGGCAAGAGCACGCTAGGCTCCCAGCAGTCTAGACATGATCTGCCTTTTCCTCACAAAAATATTTCTAAAGACTTCTTTGTTCCAAACTTGGACCTTGTGGGTGAACCTAGTGACAGCTCCAGGAAGGTTGAATTCCATACCATTCCAAGATTCCCTAACAATGCCTGGAAAATCATTATGGCTCAACCACATAGGTTGGAACCTAAATGGTCGGTTGGAAGCATTAGACAGATTAGGGCACAGATTAAGTAATAAGGGGCAATGATCTGAATTTACCCTGGCCAGATGAGTAACATTAGCTTCAGGGAAAGAAGCTTTCCAAATAGGGTTAGCCCAGACTCTATCCAGCCTACATTGGATGAGACCCCCCAGCTCTCTCTTATTTGTCCAGGTAAATTTAGGCCCTGAGAAACCTAAGTCCAACATTTGACACTCATTCATACAATCAAGAATAGCCCTCACTCTTCTTTGACAAATAGGATTACCCCCTGCCTTCTCTTCCTCAGATATAACCTCATTGAAATCACCCATAAGTGCCCAAGGAAGGTCATGCAATGTAGCAATTAATTTAAGGTTTTCCCATAACATACATCTTTCAGCAAACCTAGGACTAGCATAGATAGCACTAATGATCCAAGAAAGGGATTGAGACCTTACCCGTATAATTGCATGTATCTCCTGCTCCGTTGATGCTAGAACTTCCACATGCACCAAGTCAGTCCTCCACAGCATCCAAATGCCCCCAGCAAAACCAATGGAATCAGCAACCACAGAGCCATCAAAAGGCAGGGACTCAATCAACTCTATAGCCCGAGCACCACTCATTCTGGTCTCTGTGATAATCATCAGCAAAGGAGCATGCCACTCAACTAAATCCAACACTGTCTTTCTGAATTGGGGCTTCATAGCACCCTTACAATTCCAGATTAAGATGTTCATCATCTTCAAAGACACTTCAGAGGAGTCACACGGCACCAAGGCAGCAGCATCCTCAATGTCCCTCAACCTCCATGCACCCATCACCTCCTCCTTGCTCAGCAACCAATCTCGGAACAAGGTGACCGAATGATGAATTATCCCCCTCTCCCCTACTGAGGATTTGGTGAGGATGGTGCCTGAGATCTTTGCTTCTGTCAGCTGAAACATCTTCATCATGTGAACGCTCCCCTTCAACAAGCATTCCACAGGTTTGTCCTTTAGACTCTTCCTCACAACAATCAAATTTCTCATCCATTTGCTCTCCGCCTCTGTCAGCGATTTTTCCGAGTGTTGCACACTTGATCCTGTCGCTGGCGAGCTTGAGCTCACTGGTGGAGGGTTTTGGAATGCTGGTTGGTCCGTGACAAACCTCCACCATGGATTCGGTGTCAGGTCCCATGCTTTGTTCATCGCAGGAAGATAGCCTAACGATCTGCTCTCCTCCGTCAACGGAAACATGTTTTTCCAGGCCAGCATCAACTCCAAATCGAACCATCCCCACACCTCCGTTGGATCCTGCCTTATCCACCTGATCGTCTCTTCTCCGATCGGAATAATTTTTCCCTTGTAGAACAACGCCCAACTCTCTGCTCTCTCCATGATTTTTAATCTTCAGGGTGTTTGACTCCCTTCCCTTATCCGCTAACCCAGTTTTAGTCACCTAGCTGCAATAGGAGAGTTGCAAGGCCTTTGGGCCGGTCTATCATCACTCAATGGGCCTGCATTCGCCCCAAATACAAACAACTCCTTTTCCTTACTCAGGCCCATTTCGCTAGCTTGTGAGCCAACGGTCACTTTGGTCTTCTGCTTGGAGCTTACACGGCTACCATTCCTAGCAGAGCTTTTTCTGTCAAACGTCTTGTTGTGATGCGACGGGGAGCTCGTGAACTCTTCCCTATGCGGTTTGTCGCCCTGCAAAACCGGAGCTTTTCTTTTCCCAGCCGCCCTATCATTATCCTCAGCCCTATGCATTGTCTTATCATCAGTTTGGCTGCCACTGGCTCCACTCTGCTTGTCTCGAGTTTTGTTATGAAGTTTCCGTCTGGTAACGATCATCCACTCCCCATACTCATCCTGCTGTCTGGCAGCAGCTTCTTCAACCACCGGCGTTGCAGCTGCGCCACTCTGAACCTCCTGACTTCCACTGCCATGCTCCTCCTGGACACCCCTGTTCTGCCCCCGAACTAAGAATGGACACACTTCCCTTCCATGCCCAATTCGTCCACACTCAAAGCAGAGGGTGCCAATCCCTTCGTACATTATACTCTGCTTCAACCGCCCCAAAAAAATGGACTTAGGCAGGGGTTTGTCCAGGTTGACCTGGACACATAGGCGAGCAAAACGCCCTCTAACTCCATTGGCAGTGTTGGCATCAATTCGTAAAACAGGACCAATAGCTTTGCCAATCTTCATCAACGCATTATACTCATAGAACTCTATAGGTAATTCCGGTAGCCTAATCCATACTGCAACTGAAGAGAGAGTAGCTGTAGAAGCATGGAATTCAGGTTCCCATTGTCTAATGGCAAGGAAGTGTTGCCCTATAAACCAAGGGCCTTCCTTGAGAACGTTGTCCACATCATCCCTGTTCTCAAATTTAATCAGATAAAAATCAAATCCCAAATCAATGCAGTCCATTCCTCCTCTTGGATTCCACATGCTTCGAATCTTGGCAGCAAGGAAAGTGTAACCCACCTTTCGTCCAAAAGGTTTTATTATAAGTGCTTGATGCCAGGGTGCTCTCATAATGGATTTTTCATCCCTAGAGAAGCACACTCTGAGGCAGCCCTCTTCAGCTTGCTCTTCTTCATCATCGGACTGTAAATCTTCTTGCATGTCACACGCAAAACCAAAAGCCTTTTCAAAAGCTCCAGGAATTGATCCCACTAACTTATCTCTATAGCTACCTGCCTTATACTGTAAATTATCTTCCATACCATTTGTTGCCTGATGACTGTCTTTGAATTTCTTTGTGCTACGGGCCAGAGTATCAACTTCCTCATCAGAGCGCTTCAAGTTTTCTCTCTCCATTTTTCTTTTGACCTTTTCACTAAGATACAAAGAACGATATAATTATTTTTGAAATTGTAATGCCAAGAGAGTCCTAGTCGATGGTTGTCTTTGCCGTTGCTTGAAAGGTCCCAAGCAAAATAGTACAAAGGGATATTAAATCTGTAAAATTGCGAGCCAAGTGTTATGCATATTAAAGACTAGTAACATGAAATTAAACGATTACAATACACACATACTTTTTGCATCAGATCACCAGTGTGATCAAGATGCCCTTTATTGTAGCACATTACATAATTAAACTTTAGCACTGATAACAAACGTAGACACGCGCACAAACACAATTAATTTTAATAGAAATTGTACTGGTTGAGAAATAAAAGGGGTAATTATTGAGTACTCTCGAATTACCATAAATACGTACTTCTCTCTTATACATAATTATGAGTCTCACTAATTAAATTCATGGTGAAATTTACAATTCATATGAAAGGGATAAGTACGCATTTATGGTACCCTTGAAATATTTAATAATTTCCCAATAAAAGGTACGTAGTAATTTAGTGAAACAATAATTATCTTATGTATCAGTATTTCATTAGAAATGAGGTTTCCATGGGGGAAGGCCATGACGATTGTGATGCCAAGAGTGTCCTAGTCACACGGTTTCTGGTACCATGACGATTTTGACTGAGTACAACTGGAAGTGACATATGACTGTTCCCTCCTCGCAAGCTCCTTAGGATACACAGGCTCCATAGGCACCTGAGGATAAATATGATCGATATAGGATCCTTTGAGCTGTGCCTTGGTACCATGATGATTGTGGCAGCAATTTAAGTTGAAACCGCGTTGATTCTCATGGAAGCACTTAAACCTGATAGACATCTCCATGATCTCGGAGCAGTCAGGACATTTTCTACAATCTGGGATCAATCCATCAATTTTTGGGATGTCAAAGTCGCGGCAAGGAAAACCATCCTTACGAAGTTGTTCGTTATAGTATTTCTCGAGACATACTTCAAAAGAAAATGCACTTTCGTTCAAACACTTCTTCCATTCATCAAAGTTCTTCAAGACTGTCAGAAGTGTTGTACCATAACCACTGAACACCAATCTAGCCCCTTTGCACAGCACAACCCATCCTTTCTCATTCTTGTAAGAAAGCAACTTTTGGATTTCCATTGGGTCCAATTCGGTAACCATTTGAGACTTGTATAAGAAAAAGTTGTCAATGAGCTTCCAAAAACGCCCTAGAGTGCCACTGTCCTTTCCCACATTAAACAATGAAATTCTTGCATCATTATCGAAGCCTGTTGCTTCCTCACTAAATTCTTTGATCCATGTGGAATCCTTGCCTCCATAAAAGAAAATGTGCTTCCCCTCGTCGATCTGATTGAAAAAGAGCAAAAATTTTATTTAAATCAGAACAATAAAATTTGCTTCAACCTACTTGCATGAATACATCTGTCTTTGTAGTTATTGGCCTAGAGGCTTATGTTTAACTAGTTGACATCTTTGTATTTTTAATAGAGATATTAAAAATTTTAATTCCTAGCTTCTTCTCCATTGTAATTATCAAATTATCAAAAAAATATTTATAATTATTGATTCTTCCACTCTCGTTAATATACACATAACTTATTTTTTATATTTAAAATGTGGACATCAATATAACAAGAGTGAAATTGAATAAATAAATATATACGTGCGTGAGAGAGAGAGAGAGAGAGAGTTGTTGAATTTTTTTTGTTATAATAGAAAAATAGGAAGGGATAATTAGGGTGGCTTCTCTGCTTAAATGTTATCATAGTAGCATCCTTAGCCTTAAGTCTGGGTTTGCAAACAGGAGAACCGGTGAACCAAAATAGTTATCCTAACTCTACAAGGGCACTAGTTGGCATTATTGAATTGTTTACTTCTTGGTTTAGTTTACTAGCAAGCTTTATATTGTTACATCAACTTTTTGGAAGATCACATTATTCTTTATATTATCATTATAATTTTATTTATAATTCTGATTTTGATATTTTTGTACATGATCGTTAAAACCCAAAGAACCCATTATTTTACTAGAATAAGATATCTTTAACAGTAGAGTAAGTTTGGCCTTTTATAAATAAATTACAATTTAATTCAATTGTATCTTAACTAATTAACATATTTTTATATTTCTAATGGAGATATTTAAGGTTTAAATTCCTAGCTTCTTCCTTATTGTAACTATCAATTTTTTTTTTTTAAATTATAGATTTTCCCACTCTTGTTAATATACATATAACTCATTTTATGTTTTAAATGTGGATAACAATAAAAAATTATAAACATTGTGTGTATTAATTATATAAAAAGAGTGAAATTAAATATATATATATATATATATATATGTGTGTGTGTGTGAGAGAGAGAGAGAGAGAGAGAGTTGTGGACTTTTTTTTGTTATAGTAGAAAAATAAGTGGGGACAATTAAAGTGGCTTCTCTGCTTAAATATTACCATAGTAGTATAATTCCTCTTGTTGAATAAATATATACTTTACTAGATGTCATGTAGACACATACCTTTGGTGGAGCAGATCACCAAATTGCCGGATCTTTAACTTTGCTTGCTTTACGAACTCCTCACGATCTCCTTTGTGGAACACCTCCAAGTCGCAAGAAAGGCTACTAGAGTCTCTCCTAATTTCCACGCTCCAAATTCTAGGGAACAGTAGATGATGTCCCAGAGAGACGGCTTATTTTGAGAGAGCACTCAAAACTATACGTATGTTTTTCTCACTGTGTCTAACCACTATCTGACTGATGTAGGAGTATTTAAATACTAGTAGAGATTCACTTATTATTAGATATATGTGATCCCTAAAAGATCTCATCTTTTAAATTTAAATGACTCCAATACTAATATTGATAACTCATATCAATATCTGTTAAGTTCAAATTTAAACTCACTTATCAGATAACCCATGTGGACGATCCATGGGCCATGGTTTATGGGTTGGACCAAAACCAGCCCAATTTCTAACATCTCCCACTCGTCCACACTAGGTACTACAGTCAGAACTAGCTCCTCTCAATCTTTTGTCCAATCCTCTCTTTATACAGAAAAATGGAGTGTGCGACCTGACGAGAAGGTGTAGGGTAGGAGTACTATATTAAGTCACCATCTAAACTAACATAGTACATCACTCATTGTATCTCGTCTATGCCCCAGATTATTTGATCACACCCGATCAAGTTTCTTTAATCCCTCATGAGTTCAAAACTCAAAGCAACACTTGATCCTATACCATATAATATGCTCATGATTATGTTGAAAAACAAATTCCTCATAATCGCCCGGGCTATGAGCCATAAAGTAAATGGTGTGTTCTAAATAATCTTCCCCAGACACTCATGTCAATTGATTTACACTTGACCGCTTTCCTAGACATGCTCCGCGAGACCGTATATATCATGGCCCTGAGATGACATGCTAAAGTAGCGACATCAAACATTCACTTCATGACATAGTTCTAGGTCGAAAAAGGGCACAGAATGGACCATATAATGGTCGACTAGGGCTCACATAGTGACGGAGTAGGGATCTTTCCAATCACTCCCTTAATTGGTCGGCTATAGCACATACAATATAACGGTGGAGCTCCCACTCAACTGGGCTTGTCACACTCAAACACCGTACAAATCTTAGTCCAATTGCCACAAAAGCAACCAACCTGAGTTTCTTAGCACAGTTACACATCAAGTTCCTGTCCAAGATCTCACATTTGGCTTTATTCAGGCTTTATGAAGTTGTGGATACACTTCAATTGCGACTCCCATAAGTCTCATCTTAGCCTAGCTAAGGCGACATTCATTATATAATCTTGCACGCCTCCCTAAGCGTCAAGATGATCACTTACTTGATTTACAGAAAAAACAAAGTGATCACTATGTCTCATCCTGCTCGCTACTCAAGCGCTAGGGTGATCGTCTATGTGAGTAGACCGATCTAAGCCTGGTGACATATTCTCAAATAACGTGTGCTCAGTATGCAATATCAATTACATCACAAGATGAATCAAAATGAATAACATCATTATTGCATAAAGTATGAATAAACATAAATGTCCATAAGGTATCCAAAAAACATATCAAATCCTACAAATGTCCATAAGATATGTTGGAGGATCACCTCTCCTTGTGTAATAGCAAGACGAATGTAGTTATAACGAGTCTGTATGTGTTTGCTTTTGCTATGATACTTAGGATCTTTAGCATGAGACAAGGCTGCCATATTATCACAATACATCTTTACAGCTTCATCTGCAAGAGATGTCACCCTTAGGCTTTGGAAAAATCTCTTTAACCAAACAGCTTCTTGTGCTGCTGCTGAACAAGCAACATACTCAGACTCCATTGTGGATAAAGCAATGCAAGACTGTTTCTTACTACACCAAGAGATAGCTGCACCACTAAGTAAAAATGCATAACCTGTAGTGGACTTGCGCTCATCTCTATCACTAGCCCAGTCAGCATCAGAATATCCTCTCAGTCTCAAATCTCCACCCTGATAGCAAAGAATGAGATCTGATGTCCCACGAAGGTATCGAAAAATCCTCTTAACTGCTTGCCAATGAACAGGTCCTGGATTACTTTGATAACGACTAACCATACCAACTGCAAAACAGATGTCTGGTCGAGTACACAACATAGCATACATCAGACTTCCAACTGCACTTGCATAGGGAACTCTTGCCATTTCTCTCTTTTCCTTTTCTGATTTAGGGCAATCTTCAAGGCTTAATGTATGTCCCTTCTCAATTGGAGTGTCTATGGGTTTGGAATTATGTATACGGAATCGCTCTAAGATCATCTTTATGTAAGTTTCTTGAGACAAACCAAGAAGCTTCTTTGAGCGATCCCTGAAGATCTTAACTCCAAGCACATAATTAGCCTCTCCCATGTCCTTCATTTCAAAAATAGAGGACAACCACCTTTTGGTGGTGACAATCATCTCCATGTCATTTCCAGCCAACAAAATGTAGTCCACATACAAAGACAAGATAAGTAAACTCTTTCCTGATCGTTTGACATACACACAATGGTCTTCTTCCATCATTTCGAAACCAATCGAAATAATAGCCTTATGAAATTTGAAATACCATTGTCTAGACACTTGCTTTAGGCCATAAATGGAACGTTTAAGGCGGCACACTTTGCGCCCTTATTCCTTGACCTCAAAGCCAATAGGTTGATCCATATAGATCTCTTCGTCTAGTTCTCCATTGAGAAATGCAGTCTTTACATCCATTTGGAAGAGTTCCAAATCCAAATGTGCAACAATAGCCAGAATAAGGCGAATAGAGACAAATCTCACTACTGGGGAGAAAGTCTCTTCATAGTCTATCCCTTCTCTTTGGGTATAGCCTTTCGCCACGAGACGAGCCTTATATTTGTCAATCGATCCATCTGCCTTGCGCTTTATTTTTAAGACCCACTTGTTTCCAATGGTCTTGCGCCCAGGCGGAAGGTCAACCAACTCCCAAACTTGATTCTTTGCCATAGAATCCATCTCATCCCTCATGGCAACTATCCATTCATGTGAAGCAGGTGAAGCTAATGCTTCCTCATAGGAAGCAGGCTCATCAAGGTCCAGTGAATCACATATAAAAGATTCCCCCTCAATCTCAAAATGACGACGGGGAATAGTTCCACGTTCACTTCTACGTACCTTGGATCCTTGTGTGTCACTATCTAGTGGTTTGCTCCCACTAGGAGCAAAATCACTCCCACTATCTTTGGCGATTTCAGGATGAAGTTGTGATTCTCCACCCTCGCCCAAAGATGGTATGACACCTTCAAGTTCTTGCAGCTCATAAAGCTGAAGATCTTGTTTTGCTTCACTGATGCTTGGAAAATCATCTTCAATGAAGTTGACATCACGAGACTCTATCTCAGTCATTCCACCATCAGAATGTTCACCATACATTACATACCCCTTTGAGCTTTTTGAATATCTTATAAAGATTTTCTTACTTGCTCTAGGGCCCAATTTCCCATACTTATGGGAAGTACTGTGAACAAAACCTGCACAACCCCAAGGCCGCAAGTTCTCCAAATTGGGTTTTGCACCAGTCCATAACTCATATGGTGTTGTGGGAACTGACTTAGAAGGCACACGGTTAAGGATGTAGGCAGCAGTTATCAATGCATCCCCCCAAAACGAAATTGGAAGGTTGGCTTGCGCCATCATTGATCTAACCATCTCTAATAAAGTACGATTCCTTCTCTCTGCAACACCATTTTGTTGTGGAGTACCAGGAATCGTCAATTGCCTACGTATCCCTTTTTCCTCACACAGTTCCTGAAACTGTTTAGACAAATATTCATGACCCCTATCAGTTCGAAAAACCTTTAGGTTCCTTTCTTTCTGATTCTCAACCTCTGCTACAAAGCGCTTAAAGCAATCTAATGCTTCAAAGCGATGAGAAATCAAATAGACATAACTGAAACGTGAATAGTCATCTATAAATGTGAGAAAATAAGAGGCGTCATGGCGTGCCTTAACATTCATAGGTCCACATATGTCTGAATGGACTAATTCCAAAGGATGAGTTGCCCTTGGAGCCTTACCAAAAGGCTTCCTACAGGCCTTTCCAGCTAGACAAGGTTCACACATAGGTAGGCTTACATTAGTGATAGACCCCAATAGGCCTTCTCTAGCTAGTCTAGCCAATCTATCTTTTCCTATGTGTCCAAGTCTAGCATGCCACATTACAGAATCAGAAATATCATCATTATGAGCAATGAAAGAAAAAGAGGAATGATCTAAATCCAACATAAAGAAATTATTAGATAAATAACCATGTCCATACAAGGTTTTATTTAAATAAAAATCCAACTGAGGACCATCAAAACGGAAACTAAATCCAAGTTTAAGCATAGTAAGTACTGAAAATAGATTACATTGGACACCAGGTGCATGAAGCACATCATGAAGAAGTAACGTATGTCCCAGACGCAATTTGAGTTGGTAGGTTCCAACTCCTATGACTTCTTCTTGAGCTCCGTTACCCAAAATAACGTACTGTGTGCCTGTTGGTATCCTTTTGTAATCCACACACCCAACTCTATCTCTGGCTATATGTATGGTTGCTCCTGAATCTACAATCCACCCAGGAATAGTATGAGCAACAAAAACATGTGTACAAACATAAGTAATAGCAGAGTTGTTAAGAATGGATACCTTCTTCGGCTCAATGCACTCACGAGCGAAGTGACCCTTCTTACCACAGTTGTAGCACTTGATCTTTGCCTTGTCCTTCTTAGCACGCTTGCCCTTTTGGCGCTTTGCTATCTTGCCTTCTTTAGGCCCAAGGTTACCAGCTCCTTTGGCATTCCTCCCTTGTCCTTTGCGTTTAGGCCTGAATGCCTTCTGCTGCCCAGATTGGGCAACAAGGAGGGTGTTTTGGTGCGCCCCCATGCGCTCTGCCTCAAGCTCGAGATGACGAGAAATATCAGTAAAAGTCTTGATATTGTCACTATGTGTCAAAACAAGTTTCATTTGCCCCCAAGTAGGTTCAGGCAGTGAACGTATCACCGCTGTGACCTGTTGTTCATCAGAGAGATTATTACCAGCAGCCTTTAGGTCACGGATCAATGCTGACATTGTCCTTAGATGTTCAGCTATGCTATGTTTTGAATCCATAACATATTGCTCAAACTTCAAAGTAAGAGCCCGCAACCTAGTTGCTGAAGTCCCTTCAAAGGCAATCTTAAGCTGGTTCCACATCTCTTGGGCATTTGGGTAGTTCTCAAACTCCCCAATAAGATCATTGTGCATGCTACTCAGCATAGTGAAGCGTGCACAACGATCTTTCTTAACCCAAGACTCATAGGCCTCTAAGTCACGGCGATGTTGGGCAGTATTCCCATTTTCAGGTTGCATCATCACATTGGTTAGGGTTTCAAGGACCTCTTGTTCATTAAGCAGATATTGAATTTTTCTATGCCACATATCATAGTTGGTTCCATCTAGTTCCTCACCCTTAGTTAGATCAGCAACTACATTCTTAGTGGCCATGTTCACTACATTCATTACACAAGTTGACATTAGCACATACATTTTTAGATTTTATTTCCAAAAAAAAATCCAACTAGACCATGATATTCCTTTCTACATAGTAAGATCGAAAATTTCGCTAAGCTCATAATCATCTCTCACTATGTAAATTGGAATAGCACATCCAATTGATTTTTTTAAATAAAATTTTGTGAAGAATAAAACATCACACCATCCACATATTAAATCATAAATATAACATGTGTCCATTCATTTTTGTGCACAACACATTGTGCATGGGCTCCACTATAAGCCCTATTGGTAATTTCATACAACATGCTAAGACAAAATTTGAAAATTATAGGTAACCGTGAAACACATCCCCTTACATGGCTTCCAAAATTAAATTACATAGCCTTAAAATTACATTGCCAAAAACAATGGCCCAAAAATTTGCCAAAAAACATTGGCCCAAAAAAAAATTACATATTCAAGTATCCTACTACAAAGATTCTATTTGTAATTAAAAAATTGGGGATGTCACGTTACCAAATAATTTCAAAATTGTCTTATCCATACATAATAACAATAAATAAAAATATACATGTTGCATAAATTACCAATACAATCTTTAACTATAGAGATGAGCCAAAGAGTTTCATAAACCCTTTGGATACATATTCATCACATAATGCATTCATATAATATCAATTCAATCATATCACAATATGCTAAAAAGACATCATTAATTAATTCAAAGAATTAAAAAACATGCATAATTATACAGAAAATTAGAAAACTAATTTCACAATTTTCTCATGTTATCACAATTATATTTTAACATCACAGTTAAAAAAAATTGCCACTACAAGTACACATATGTCACATTAGAAAAAATGTGGTCTAAACAAAATTAAGAATATATATAGTTTTACTATAAATTAAAAAATATATATAAATTAAAAGCCCACTGTTTGTAAACAATATTACAAACCCACACAACCACTTGCATGTGGCTTATCACTTGCACAGTTTCCTTGTTGAAGGAAACAACAACAATATGTGATACACCAACGTGATATGCACATTATCTTTATCAAGGTGTAACTAATAAACTAGTGTGGGGCCCTTATATTTGTTTGTATATGAAACAAGGATAGTGTTCTAGTGTAACTAACACACTAACATCAACGTGGGGCTCCTTTGTTTCTTTTTTTTTTTTTTTTTTTTTTTTTTTGGTGAAAGCAACGTGGGACTTATACATTACACAATATTAGATAACCACTCAAACAATTAGTGGTTAGTGGAACCCACACGGTACACTATTATAAAACAATTTTCACTTTATTGTTCATCCTCTTCCACGTTAGACATCAAATTTTCAGATTTTATCAAATACAACCATAATCTTTAAAAGACCATAACTTTCTCATTTAAAGTCTAAATTAAGCATGTAAACTGTCGTTTTAAAGCTTATGGAATGTACTTTCAAATCATTAAAAAATATTTGACATTAAACAAGATTTAATGGGTCAAAATAAGCCTGTAAATTTCAGATTTCATGTAAACAATCAAAAATTACAGCTTTTTATTTCTTTCTCTACATGCCATAACATGCCTAAAACTTACAGATCTGAAAAAATAAAAAATTACAGATCTGAAAAATTTTAAAAAAATTATAGATCTGAAAAATTAAAAATTACTTAAACTTTTAATTTTAGCATGCATATGGGATGATATATTTCAGAGATCATGGCATCATTCAAGAGTGAAAACAAGCATAAAACGGCTCTGATACCAATGTTGAATAAATATATACTTTACTAGATGTCATGTAGACACATACCTTTGGTGGAGCAGATCACCAAATTGCCGGATCTTTAACTTTGCTTGCTTTACGAACTCCTCACGATCTCCTTTGTGGAACACCTCCAAGTCGCAGGAAAGGCTACTAGAGTCTCTCCTAATTTCCACGCTCCAAATTCTAGGGAACAGTAGATGATGTTCCAGAGAGACGGCTTATTTTGAAAGAGCACTCAAAACTATACGTATGTTTTTCTCACTGTGTCTAACCACTATCTGACTGATGTAGGAGTATTTAAATACTAGTAGAGATTCACTTATTATCAGATATATGTGATCCCTAAAAGATCTCATCTTTTAAATTTAAATGACTCCAATACTAATATTGATAACTCATATCAATATCTGTTAAGTTCAAATTTAAACTCACTTATCAGATAACCCATGTGGACGATCCATGGGCCATGGTTTATGGGTTGGACCAAAACCAGCCCAATTTCTAACACCTCTTAAGTTCAGGCTTGCAGGAGAACCAGTAAACCATGACTGTTATCCTAACTCTACAAGGGCACTAGTTGGCACTATTTGAATTGTTGACTTCTTAGTTTACTAGCAAGCTTTCTATTGTTACATCAACTTTTTGGAAGCTCACATTATTCTTCATATTATCATTATAATTCTGATTTTGCTTTTTTTTACACGATCATTAAAACCCAAAGAACCCATTATTTTACTAGAATAAGATATCTTTAACAGTAGAGTAAGTGTGGTCTTTTATAAACGAATTACAATTTAATTCAATTGTATATTTTCTGCAGATCCTTATATATATATATAGCCCAAGACTCTCATTACCCCCAGAATTGTTTGTATGTTTAGGCATTTAGATTGTGAAAAGAAATTTACCCAAGTTGATATGTCAGGACTGAATTCAAGCATTAAGGATCCAAACCAATCTTCACTTTTGCGCAGTTCTTCATCTTTCCAATGAGTGAAAGGGAAAGCCCTTGGTCCCCATATCTTAATCATGTGGGCTGCATTATGATGTTCCACGGTCCCTTGTGGGTTCAACACCACAAGGATAGGCTCATTCTTAAAGTGCCATTGCTCCTTAACGTACTTGATACCTGATATTGACGAAAAGTTTTGCACTATGAACCACGACATCTTGCACCGCAGCAACTCAAACTTCTTTTGCATGTCATTGGTCCACTGATCCACAATTGGTATCCAAACAAGCTCATACTTATCCTTGTTGTTGCTTGGTATGTTTTCATAAATGGGGTTGAGAATTGGTACATATTCTGAGATTTTGTCCACGTCCAAGTCCGTAAAGAACAACAACACATTCTTTGTTTTCATCGCTTCGAGGATCTGTATGAGCAATACAAATATAAAAATTAAGCTATGTTTGCACAAACTTGTAGCTTCTTAACTAAATAGACTATTCTTTCTTTGTCTATTTACTCTTCTATTGCATATAAATTAGAGTCACATTTGGTATAACAAACCAAATATAACTCTAAATAATATTACATCATTCAATATTTTTTTAATTAAAAGTAAATTTTGATAAATCTATCATTAGATCCTTTTTATATCTTACAAGCGTACAAAATTTCAAATATTTAACATTGAAAATTTTAAAATTTTTTGCATTTTAAAATTATTCATAAGATATGGGTGTTTGGATTGAAGAGTAAATAACATTAAATTGATACAAAATTTGATATTCGTGCTAATAACATAGATATCATATAATCCAACGGTGATATTTTCAAAATATAACTTAATCTTTGACCTTATATATACATTATGTGTATGTGTGCGTGTTGTTTGTTTAAAAAATGGGGATTAAATTAGACCTCTTGCAGGCTACTCTTTCAGATCTGTTTGGATATCTCTAATCAAGCTTGAGTAAGGTTGGGGCTAGACTTAAACCAGTACTATTGTCATGGCCCTAGACTAGATTGGCCCAACCTTAATTTTACGATATTCAATTATAGGAATTCATATTTTTCTTTATTTCAAGCCTACTACATATATCTATTTGTTTCTAAAAGTAAAAGATAGTATCTACTGTAGAACTAACCAATTTGTTGGGAAAAATTTTGACTCGTTGCCTGTTGTCGCTGGCAAAAATTAGCGCCTTCAAGACCTCGGCAATGTCAAGCGGCTCTTTTAAGAATCTTATGAGCTTCCAGTAAGCCTCTATTTTCTCTGCATTGTACAAAAATATTTGGTCAGGATTTTGCTAATGTTTAAGTCAATTGGAAATATAGCATGTGCAACATATCATGGTGTAGCACTAGTTGGGAAAATAAGGTTGCAACCGCACGTTTAATTTCTTGTTATAATTAGTAAAATCAGCCTGAGTGACTAACCTATTTCTTCATTGCAAAGTTGTATCTGCAATTTTAGTTTGCCATGGATGTCATTAATTTTCTTGGAAAACCGCGAAAGTTCATGTGTCTTGCTCCTTAAATTGTGAAACCACGATTATTTATATTAGATTTGTTAAATTCACAATTTCAAGCAGTTTTTAAGTTTTTTTCAGACAAGTGATAAATTTATTACTAGAGCAGCATGTCATGAACCCTCCTATTGTATCAAACCTTAATTATAATGATGATATGATAATTCTACGAAAATAATTTAGCATATACTTCACAATTCTAGGGTAAGGACTTACTCATCTTTAATGAGACAACACATCCAGGTCGTGCAAACTACAACAGTTATGATAGCCCAAAAAACATATATTGAGCTATTGTTCGTGGCTATTGAGAGTGCTGGTAGATCATTTGGATTATACTTAACAGATTGTTCCTCCAACGTAACAATGCAATCAATGACATTCAATGTGTCCTTGATCAGTTTCTTAAGTTCAACAACCGCACCCTCGTGTTTATGATCAATGCTTGGCTGCGTTAGGAGAGCTGGTATCCCTTTTAAGATCCCTAATGACTTGGTGAGTTGGTCTGATGAGTGAAACTGATCAAGGTGTCTGCAGAAGTCTCCATAGTCCAAAGCAAAAGCCGCAAGTGTCAATACTGCCTTCGCATGCCATGAATAATCTTTGAGTTTTTCAAGTATTGACTTCGTTGTATTGTAAGCAGTTTCTACTCCGGGATCCTTGCATGCCATCTGACATTACATATTTTCCATTATGAAAAATGCCTACGTAATTGTGTATGTAGCAACATGATCACATTCATATTAGCATTTATTTATTTACTCGGTACTTGAAATGGTACATATGCTTTTGTATATAAACTATTGTGCGTATTTAAAGTGAAATAGAATTGCTATTCTTTGGGTGAAAATGGACATTTGCCATTTTCACTAAAACTTTACAGTCAAATGCCCTTGTTCTGAAACTATTTAGCAAAATGTTCTTATTTTAAACTCGATCTTCTAAAAATCGAGTTTCAATGAAAAGCTCGAGTTTTAGAAAATCGAGTTATGTGTAATCAAACTAAAAAAAAAAATCATGGAGCTTGAGTTCCATGTAAAATTCCTTGCATTACTCGATTTTCTAAAAATCAAGTTTCAAAACAGGAGTATTTTGCTACATCATTTAGGCGAAAGGGACAAATACCCATTTTGGCCCTATTCTTTGTAATTGGAAAAATAATAAAGGTACTACCAATTTGTTGTTATAAAAGGCTTACAAAGTAACCTCGACATATGTGATAAGTGTCAAATCTATAGCTGATAAATGAAATTCTTAATTTCTTTTTTAATACCCTAACATTGCTCTTATAATGATATTATTTATACTATTAAATAATTTTAATGGTTAAGGCCAAAATTTTATACTATAATTATTTGTTGGCATTGAGTCAGTTGGAACGCTAAAAGCAATTACAACTGTGATTTGGTATCCAGGACATGTGTTACTTTGGAAGCCATCACATGTATGTCTTGGCAAAAAAAAAATGGCACGAGAAAGACACTTGTCCATTATATAGGAAAATTTGAGACAAAAAAAAAAGAGTAGGTTTGAATCAGTTGTCAAGGATAAAACAACTAGAAGACACTTGGCATTACATGGACGAGATTCTAGTTAGTTGAAACAAATAACACCCTAGAAACATATTGTTCATCTTATTGAAGTTCATGATAGGGTCGGTAACGATCTTGTCTTTGTTTTGTGCATTAAATACCTATTTAATGTATTTATATCGTCCAATCCTAATTGAACAACCTTTATTTATGTACTCATCATTTGCCCCATATTCCTTGGTCGTCACTATTTATTTTGACGACTATAGGAATATGAGAGGTCATCTTGCTTTCCGAGTTAGTTGAGACCCTTGAGATTTCGTTCTATTCGCATTTAATGGGACATGACGTTGCTGATCAAGTCGTGGCCACATGTTGCGCTTTCATTGGTTGGACATGGGTACACCTTTTACGTGCCCTTTCATTTTCCCAATTTTAGTTTTTAGGAGTGCCCTAAAAGGCCTTTTCACCCCTTTCTTCTTCCTTCTTCTCCCCAACTTCTTTTGTAATATCTCTTCCTTCAAGCTCAAGCTTTAGAACCTTTTACTTAGGTATGGTTTTTCTCTTACCCACTCTCATTTTCTATGCATTGATGGTTGATTACTCTGAGACTAGGCATCTTTACCTTACGTTCCTTCCTTTTTAGCTCATCTTGGAGCTTCTCTTGAGTCTTCAAGTGGCCATCGTCCAAGGGATAGGCTTTTTGCGTCTCGGGACAGTGCTCTTAGGCCAGTTTTAACTGGGTTATTTCCTTTGTTGCACTAGTCTTTGAATTGTTATCTTTTTTTGTGTGAGATGTCTCTAGAAGGGAGAGTGGGTCTGAGGTTAGGTCGAGTGAATTGGATACTAGGTTATAGTCTAGTGATCAACCTGTCACAATGGAGGTAGATACCGTTGCCTCTAAACCTTTGCCTTCTTCACAACCTATGATTCTTCAAGCTCTCAAGGAGTCTTGTACCTTGAAAGAGGAGCATGTTGGATTAGGGATAGGTTTCAATTTCCTGAGCATACTAGAATTCATCTTCTGTGTTCAAATGAGAAAGCTTGTGCTTTTGCTGTAACATCCCGTCAGTTTAAAAATAATAATAATAAAATAAAATAAAAAGTCAAGATCAGAATTTTGGATTCCCACGTGCCCCACCTAACCCCACTACCCACCACACAATCACTCCATCTTATCTCCTCTTTGGCCGGCTCACTCTCTGCCTTTCTTTTCTTTTCTTTTCTTTTTTTTTTCTCTCTCATACGCTCCTCTCTACTCTCATCTTCTCCACCAGTACTTCCACACCATAAACACCACCATTTCCACCATCATTTTCCGGCAAGATCACCGGAAAATTCTTGGGAACCCATAAACACCTTTACATCCTTTTTTTTAGGTAAAAATTTTTAATCATTTTGGTGGGTTTTACACTTTTGCTTGAGATTATTTTTATTTAAGATTTAATAATGATACCCATGTGATTTATGAGCATTGGAAGTAATATTTGTGTTTTTATGTATGGGTTTTGTATTTGTGGAATTATTTGATGAGTGGATATATAATTTGTGCTAATGATTACTGCTTAAGGTTTAAGTATGATGGAAAATATAGGAGTTTATGCCTTGTGAATCAAATTGTTGTAAACTCTGGAAGTGGGATATTATATTATTATTGATGAGGTTAAATACTAGACTTGCGTAATTAAGTGATTATTTGGCAATTCCTAATTGTGGCTAGATGCAATTTCAAACTCTATGCTTATTGTGATAGGTTTACTTGATATTGTTTAGGTTCTAGCTAATCTCCTTGGAGTTAGGAGAATTATGATTTTGCGGTTGTGAGATAAGTAGCTTTTTAATGGGATTTTTGAAAAAATAACTATGTTGCATAAATTTTGTTTTTGGGTCAAACACATTTTGGAAAATTATATATGAATATATGTTTTCTTAAAAGTATTTGGTTGTGACCCTATTATATATTATTATATATGAAAATGCATCATATTTGGTATTGCATTTGGGGAAATGCATGAATTGTTGATATGGAAAAATAAACATCTTTTATTTAATTTTTGATAAGAAAATCATGGATTTTATGGTATATTAGAAAATTTAAAGATACTTATCTTTTCTTGTTATGTGGAAAATTGATAGAAAATCTATTGACAAGAATGAAGTTGAAACCTTACAAACTTTGTAGAAGTGAGAATATTTAAGGTTTTTTTGAAACTACCTAGACATAAACTATGTGTTTCAAAGTAATGTAACATGTGAGCTTTATGTGGTTTTAACACTATGCCATGTGTGATTTCCTGGTGATCACCTGATTTGGTTTCCGTAGTCTTTGTGATTACGAAATCAAATCCAGGTCAATGCCCTTTCACTTTGGATGACGCATTCTTCCCTGCTGTCCATGGGGGGAAGAGGTTCCTTGATTGTGTGTGGTTGAGGTTGTTGCCCATGGGGCCAAGAGACCACATGCAAGAGAGGTCCTATTTGACGCGCTCTCTCTACTGCCCATGCGGGGAGAGAAAAACATTGAGGGTATGGGTGAGGTTGCTGTCCATGGGGCCAAGAGTCTGCATAACAGAGATGACAATATCATGCCAGTTGTGAATGGGTGAATCCCCTAACCGATCTATGTGGTAGTGTGGTATATTTGTGATAATTTATCTTATGTTAGATATTATAGATTTGGAAATTATATTATTGATGCTCACAGATTATAGTATATAGTTTCAAGGTATTTACTTTGAGAAACTTTGTGTTTCATTATTTAATCATTCTTGTCATATTATTATTTTTAGAGATGAAACTTGCATTTCCCCCACCCCCATTAAATATGCTACTTACTGGGCTCTGTCTCATCCCATTATTTTATAAACTTTTCAAAGTAGGCAACAATCTTTTGAGACAGCTTTTTGGTGGCTAATAGTAGTTAGACTAACTACTGATGGAGGCTGAACTTTTGAAATGGGGATATTATATTTTGTACATCTTAGAATGGCTTGACTCATTCTTTTGTATATTATAGTGGTTGTGACTTTATTCCCACTAATAGGACAAGCTGTTGATATGTAATTATTTATTCAGACCTCTATTTTTTTGTGGCCATTGGTCCTTGTAATTATTGCTTAGAGCTTTGACTTACTCTGAGAATATATTCAATAAAATTATTATGATAATTCTTGATGTTGGTACTTGATATGATTTTTGTGGATTGAATTGTCAAAAAGGAAGAAAAAAATCTACAGGTACCTTGAGACGTATTTCTCATGCTTTGGACCCTTTGGGGTTTGGGGCATGACATTTGCTCACGGGGAAGTTTGGTTCTATGAAGCTAACTTCTTGAGTGGCCTTAGGTTTCCTATCCATTCGTTTATCGTGGAGGTTCTTCATCATCTAAACATAGCTCCTAGACAACTCGTGCCTAACTTGTGGAGAACCGTCATTAATTAAATGGAGATTTGGTTGTTTGTCCATAAGGGAGATATGATTAGTATAGACGAATTCCTGTATATGTATTTTCTAAAGGAGCCAATGCAGTTTAGGTATTATGAGTTTGTGCCTTGGAATAGAAAGTCTAGAGTTGTGGTCGACTTTCCTTCTTCCTTTCGTAATTGTAAATCTAGATATTTCTTCATTTCCTGTAGTGGTTAGGAAAATCCTTTCGATGAGTTTTGGGGTGAATTTCCCATGTTGCTGCATTGGTGGGAGACTCCCATGTTTGGTGTGTTGTCTTTATCCTTCTTAGCATCTTTATCGTTTAACACTTATCCCAATCATCTATTGTTTGTACCTTTCTCTTATTTTGGAGTGATTTATACAACCTCTCCCTTTGTAGCTATTGGGAGTCTTTAATGGCTCTATTCTTGCCTCTAGAGATATATTGGTTGACAGAATCTACAATTAGACTTTTGTTATTTATTAATTTTGATATTTAATTTGTAATTTTCGAAATTTTAGGTTTAGGGTGTTTATTTCTTTGTTTTTATGTGCATTTAATGCTTTTTAGGTCAAATTTGGTTCCTAATATGGTTAGGTATTAATTAGGATTTATTTTAGAATATATATTTCTTTTAGTCGAGTTTAATGAAGTCCTTAAATAGGCCTCCAAGTTTGTAAACATTTTTCAGTAATATTGATATTAATAAAAATTTAGACTTTTATCTATTGTTTCTTTAGTGGATTCAAAAACTTTTTTTCCTTGTGGATTCAAGGAACCCTTGTGGATTCGAGATTATTTTTAGAAGAAAACGTGTTATGTTACTTGTATTCTAGAAGTAGTTATGTTCTGTTTATTGTCGCTTCCACATCCTGCATTAGTTGGTATCAGAGCCTTGTCCTTACCCTGGTCTGATGGCTACTAAATGTGATGGTAGCATTTTTAGTAATTGAAAGGTTAAAGCAGAAGTTCTTAGGAAGGAATTCCTTCAACTTCAACATGATGATATCCTGCAAGTATTACGTGAATTACAGCCAGTAGTCCCTCTCATCAGGAAATCCTCCTAGAGGAACACCAACAGACGCACTCCTAAATATAAGAAAACTTCATTCTTTGATGGAGAGATACGTAAGTTAGATTTTATTGATTGGCTTCTTGATTTGAAAGAGTAAGGCTTGCATTGAATAAATTGAATGGTGAAGCAGAGGAATGGTGGGAAGACATACAAATTGATAGAAAGCATCGAGGTAAGCATCCAATTCACTCTTGGCAAAGAATGAAAAAGGTGTTGGTTGATTTATGTTTTTGTCATGATTATTATGATATACTAGATTATACAAGTGTTAAATATAGATCTATGTATTCATATGATTCAAAAAAAGAAAAGTGTTTAAGGGTCAACAATATGAAGTTAATTTCTAAAGAAAATATTGAAGAAAATCAAGTCTTATTATCACAAGTTGAAAATGTTTGTGAAGATAAATTGCATGAAAATTATTTTGAAGCCAACGAGGAAAAGATAGATGTTCTTAATACAGTTAGTGAAAATTGCAATAAAGTAGATGATTGTGAGGTAGAAATTGTAGAGAACATTGTCCAAGATATTGATGAATCCAAATCACGTGATCATTGCAAGTTCAATGCTTATGTTATTTCTGTGGTAGGCGATACACCAAAGTTTATTGATTTTGTTGGGGCTGAAAGATTTGCATCAATTATCAACTCTCATTTGGTGAATATTGCCAATTGCATGAAGGCTAAAGAAGGAGATTCTCAAGTTAATTTGCTTCCTAATTATTTGATGAGTTACAGGTTTGTAAAGAAGACTAAGGGACTCAAGTATTCCAAGTATTTGTTTGCTTGCATGGAAGATTTCAAATCTCAATTATCAACTCGAGAACGAGTTTATTTTCAAGTGAAGGGGTCAGATGTAGGACATAATCTACAATTAGACATTGTTATTTATTAATTTTGGTATTTAATTTGTAATTTTTGGAATTTTAGATTTAGGGTTATTATTTCTTTGTTTTCAGGTGCTTTTAATATTTTGGCGAAAACACCATTTTGGTCTCTACATTTTGAGTTCACGGTCAATTTGGTCCTTACATTTTGGTAGCAGTCAATATGGTCCTTGTTATTTTCAACTTCCAATCAATTTGGTCTCTACAGTTAAGTCACTAACAGAAAATGCTTAGGTGGCAAATAGTTTGCATGATTGGCGCCCATGTGGCTAACATAATAATATATAATTAAATAATTAAACATCAAAAATCCACATAAGCATTTTAATGAAGAAAAAAAAAGGCCATGTCAGATAAACAAAATCTAAAAATAATAATAACAATTGAATGAAAAAAATTAAAGAAAAATATTTTTTTTTTTTTGGTTGTAAATCCTCGATTTCTTCTAATTTCTTTTGTATTCTTGCACTTTCTAAGGTACCAAACATAGTACCCAGCAACACAACAATAAAAAAAAAAGTTCCTCTACATCTTGAACAAATACCAAACACATAAAACGTAAAGAAATTGCAAAAAACTTGGACAAGAAATAATTCAATAAAATTGTCCAAGATAAGAAAAGACTCATCTCTGAAAACCCAAGCACTGAAAAGATTCAATACAAACTATATAGTATATTATTGAACATTCTAAAGTTGACCCAAATCCTAAATTATCATATTGAAACAATTGGAGAAAAGTCTCGATTTTTGTAACATTATTGGTCTCTCTCTGAATAACAAATGTCACAGAATCAAAGGCCAAAAGGCTTTTGCTAGAGATTCTCAATCCCTTGCACTTCGATTAGTCAATTCACACCAACAGACAACCCAAATGAAATTCAAATGGCTTTTTTCCTTCAAATTCTTTGCATCAACGAAATCCACTATAGAGGCTGATTTGCCCTTTGTCCTCAACTCAAGCATGTCGCACCACCGCAGTTTAGCATCGTTCAACTATTGGGCTTTCTTGCTGTCGTTTATGGCCACAGCAATCTGAAGTTGCCCTTTCTCTCTTTGACTTTAGGGTGAGGGTTTGTGCAAGTGATGTGGATTTTGTTTTGTTAGGTTGTATTTAAGAATTTGGGTGAATGGTAAGGGGTCGGGGTGAATTTGTGCAGCCTAATATTATTGTTTTTTCTAGATTGTTGTGTTTCTTTCTGGGTAAGCGTTTGGTAGCTAAGAAACTGGAAGAGTACAAAAGAAAATTAAAAAAAAAAAAAATCTGAGAAATTTTGTTTTGAATTCTTTTTTTTTTCTTTCAATTATTATTATTATTTTTAGATTTTGTCCATCTGACATGGCCTTTTTTTCTTCATTAAAATGCTTATGTGGATTTTTGCTGTTTAATTATTTAATTTTATATTATTATGTTTCCCACATGGGCGCCAATCATGCAAACCGTTTGCCACCTAAGCATTTTCCGTTAGTGAGTTAACGGTGGGGACCAAATTAACTGGAATTTGAAAATAACAAAGACCATATTGACTTCTACCAAAATGTAGGGACTAAATTGACCGTGATCTCAAAATGTAGAAACCAAAATGATTTTTTCGCCTAATATTTTTTAGGCAAAATTTGGTTTCTATTATGGTAGGTATTAATTATGATTTGTTTTAAAATATATTTCTTTGTTAGTCAAGTTTAATGAAGCCCTTAAATAGGCTTTTAATCGGTAAACGTTTTTCAGTATTGTTGACATTAATAAAAATTCAGACTTTTGTCTATTGTTTCTCTGGTAGATTCTAGAACCATCTCTCCTTGTGGATTCGAGGTTATTTTTACAAGCAGATGTGTTTTATTTCTTGTTTTCTAGAAATAAACATGTTCTACTTCTTGTTGCTTCTGCATCTCGTATTAGATCGGAAATGGTCTTGTCTCCGGCCATTTGTTTCCGTTACGGCTGTGCATTATATGCTTGTTTAATGTATTTTCGTCCATTCCTGATTGGACAACCTTTATTTATGTACTTAACAATAATTATACAATATCAATCTTATGTACCAATATAACCATCCGTCAATGCATATATGAATTTGCTTTCAAACGTAAATATAATGCTCCATCTGATATGACATCAAAGTATAAAAACAATAATTGTGGCACTAATTTTTATGAACTTGTAGACAATCTATTTTGCATTAATAAATCTGACAACCAGAACAAAAGACCAAGTTGGATCATCGACCGTAAAATAATTAAATCCCCGATGTAATCAAGATGCCCTTTATTGTACCGCATTACATGCTTAAACTTTAGCTCTGATAACAAACGTAGACACACTCACAAACAAAATTATTTAGTAGAAATAGTGCAACAAAAGTTATCATATGTATCAGCATTTATTTTGGCAATGAGACTCCCATGCTGCTGTGACAGTCATGCCGCATACGAGCGATTCAGGAGATGCTTTCTCCTTCAGCTGTACTTTGGTAGTATGACTATTATTGTGGCAGCAATTTGAGTTGAAACTACTTTGATTGTTGTGGCAGCATCTAAACCTGATAGACATCTCCATGATCTCGGAACAGTCAGGGCATTTTCTGCAATCTGGGATCAATAATCCATCAATTTTTGCGATGTCAAAGTCGCGGCAAGGCAAACCATCCTTACGAAGTTGTTCGTTATAGTATTTCTCGAGACATTCTTCAAAAGAAAATGCACTCTTGTTCAAACACTGCTTCCATTCATCAAAGTTCTTCAAGACTGTCAGAACTGTTGTACCATAACCACTGAACACCAATGTAGCCCCTTTGCACAGCACAACCCATCCTTTCTCATTCTTGTAAGAAAGCAACTTTTGGATTTCCTTTGTCACTGTGTCCACTTCGGTAACCATGTGAGACTTGTATGAGAAAAAGTTGTCAATGAGCTTCCAGAAACGCCGTTGGATGCCACTGTCCTTTCCCACATTGAACAATGAAATTCTTGCACCCTTTACATCATCATTAGCCAAGCCTGTTGCTTCCTTGCAAAATTCTTTGATCCATGTGGAATCCTTGCCTCCATAAAAGAAAATGTGCTTCTCCTCTTTGATCTGATTGACCAAGTTTTATTTAAACGGGAACAATAAAATTTGCTTCAAACTACTTGCATGAATATATCCATGTGTGTAATTGACCAACTTGTATTATTATCTTTGTATTTCTAATGGAAATATTCTAGGTCTAAATTCCTGGTTCATTCCCGATTATGACTATCAAATTATCAAAAAATATTTATGATTATAGATTCTCCCACTCTTGTTGATGTATATTGAACATACATATAAATGTGGACATGAATAAAATTATGGACATTGTGTATATAAATTATATACAAAAGTGAAATTGAATAAATAAATAAAGATATATGTGTGTGTGAGAGAGGGAGAGAGCGCATGAGAGAGAGAGAGAAAGAACTTTACCCAAGTTGATATGTCAGTACTGAATTCAATCATTAAGGATCCAAACCAATTTTCCCTTTTGCGCAGTTCTTCGTCTCTCCGATGAGTGAAAGGGAAGGCGTTTGGTCCCCATATCTTAATCATGTGGACTGCATTATAGTGTTCCACGGTCCCTTGTGAGTTCAACGCCACGATGATAGGCTCATTCTTGTAGTGCCACTGCTCCTTAACGTACTTGATAGCTGATATTGACGAAAAGTTTTGCACTACGAACCATGACATCTTAGACCGCAGCAACTCAAACTTCTTTTGCATTTCAATGGTCCACTGCTCCACAATTGGGATCCAAACAATCTTATACTCGTTGTTGCTT
Source organism: Quercus engelmannii (assembly GCA_029955605.1). Classification (NCBI taxonomy): domain Eukaryota; kingdom Viridiplantae; phylum Streptophyta; class Magnoliopsida; order Fagales; family Fagaceae; genus Quercus; species Quercus engelmannii. The sequence goes on from JARPSG010000002.1 coordinate 5,832,996, forward strand.
GTAACTTTTTCATAAATGGGGTTGAGAATCGAGACATATTCTGTGATGTTGTCCACGTCCAAGCCCGAAAAGAACAACAACACCTTCTTTGTTTTCACCGCTTCGAGGATCTGTTTGAGAAATACAATTATAAAAATTAAATTATGTTAGCACAAACTTGTAGCCTCTTAATTTTGTATATTATTCTTTCTTTGTCTATTTACTCTTTTATTGCATATAAATTAGATCAAATACATGAATAGAGATATTTAGTTGAACCAGCACAGACAGTCATGAAGAAAACGTAACGGACATGCTTGGAAAATAGAAGTATATATAGAACCATTGTACCATTGTAACATTTTTATGGCCCTAGACTAGATTCGCCCCCTTAAGGATATTCAATTATAGGAATTTATATATTAATTTCAAGCCAACTTGATAGTATCTATTAATTTGATGATCAAGATTTCTTTTTTATATAATAGTGTAAATGGTACCACACCATTTAAAATTTTAATTAATAAAATATCATTTCTTTTTTTTTTTTATGCAAAAATTAAATCTGAACCATGAAACGCTTATTTTTCACTTTATTTGAAAATGCTAAGGATCTTGGTCCCATTTTAGTATAGTATTACTGACTAGTATATATAATGATAATAGTAAAAATAAAACCACAAAAGTATCTGTGACAAGCAATTCGATCCCCAATTAATTTATACTGTAAAACTAACCAATTCGTTCGGAAAAACTTTCACTTGTTGCCTGCTGTCACTGGCAAAAAATAGAACCTTCAAGACCTCCACGATGTCAAGCGGCTCTTTTAAGAATCTTATGAGCTTCCAATAAGCCTCTATTTTCTCTGCATTGAACAAAAATCTTTGGTCAGGAGTTTGCACATGTTTAAGTCAATTGAAAATACAACATGTGCAACATATCATGGTAGCACTTGTTGGGAAAATAATGTTATATGGAGGTGGCAACCGTATTCTTAATTTCTTCTGAATAAAATCAGTCTGAGTGACTAACCTATTTCTTCGTTGCAAAGTTTTATCTGCAATTTTAGTTTGACATGGATGACGTTAATTTTCTCCGCAAATCGCGAAAGTTCCTGTGTCTTGCGCCTGAAATTGTGAAACCATGGTTATTTACATTAGATTTATTAAATTCAATGTTAAGCGATTAAATTCACCATTTTCAAGCAGTTTTTAAGTTTTTTCAGACAAGTGATAAATTTATTATTAGAGCAGCAGGTGGTGAACCCTCCTATTGTATCAAACCTTAATTATAAGGACTTACTCATCTTTAATGAGACAACACATCCGAGTCGTGCAAACTACAACAGTTATGATGGCCCAAAAAACGTATACTGAGATATTGTCCGTGGCTATTGAGAGTGCTGGTACATCCTTTGGATTATACTTAACAGATCGTTCCTCCAACGTAACAATGCAATCAATGACATTCAATGTGTCCTTGATGAGTTTGTTAACTTCAACAATCGCGCCCTCATGGTTATGATCAATGCTTGGCCGCGTTAGGAGAGCAGGTATCCCCTTCAAGATCCCCATTGACTTGGTGAGTTGGTCTGATGAGTGAAACTGATCTAGGTGTCTACAGAAGTCTCCATAGTCCAAAGTAAAAGCCGCAAGTGTCAACACTGCCTTCACATGCCATGAATAATCTTTGAGTTTTTCTAGTATTGACTTTGTTGTTTTGTAAGCAGTTTCCTCACTCGGATCCTTGCATACCATCTGACATTACATATAATCCATTATGAAAAACGCTTATGTAAATTGTGTACGTAGCTACATGATCACATTCATATCAGCATTTTACTATTGTGTGTAATTAAAGTAGAATAGAGTTGCTATTCTTTGTAATTGGAAAAATAATAAAAGTGCTACTAATTTTGTTATAAAAGGCTTAAAAGGTGACCTCGACATATGTGATTTTTGTCAAATCTATAGCATGAAAAATAAAATCTTAATTTCTTTTTTAATACCCTAACATTGCTCTTATAATGATATTATTAATATTATAAAATAATTTCAGTGGTTAATACCGAGAGTTTAGACTATAAACTTTTAGCATAGATTCGCTTGTAACGGCAAAACAAGCAAATGATTGCCATTCATACCTTTAAGTGTAGTCAAACTTACTAGCATAATCGTAATAGACTTTTAATAGTTTTTGGCTGGCAATTATCTTTTCTAAAAGTGTAGTCTTCGATTGAAAATGATTGCCATTCATACCTTTAAAAGGAGGTTTTGGCGCCATGAGGAAGAACATACAACCAAGCGCATCTTAGAGAGCAAAGAGAACTTCAAGAAAACATACCCTCTAGCTTAGAAGTATGAAAGTTCTTCTAGTAGGATTAGTTTAAGAGCAATCTTCTTACAGCAAATTTAGTGATCTTCAACCATTGTATCTAAGTAATTTTCAATTAGTTCTATTGTTTTATTAAATTTGTGCTCTTTGATTTAGTTGTAACAGTTTTCAATCCAAATTACTTTATGCATGTTATTACTTTCATGTTTATTGGAATCTTTCGATCGCTAAAAATTCCTCTTAATTGAGGCATGCATTTTACCAAACTCAGACAAAGTTAAATGCTTTCAAAAATTAATGCATCATATAATTTATTTTCGTCTAATGGATACCTCGTAGGAAAGTTCCTTGAGTGTACATAATGGTGGAATGAAGCTTGTTGCGATGGCTCTTTCACCCTTGATCTCCATGTGTGGCTGTTTAGTACCCTAGAGTATGACCAAAATAACCATCAGTGAGATAACTTAAACAATATATACGGAGTGTATAGTGTTTTGATGATAAAAAAAATAAAATAAAAAATAAAAAAATAAAGAAGAAGAAGAAGAAAAACAAAAAAACAAAAACAAATAAAACAATTATTGTTTACTTCATGAGTTTAACATTGTGCTTGGATTAAAGGGAGAAGAGGAAAATAGAGGGAAGGAGTTGAGGGGATGGGAGATAGGGTAGGAGGGGTTTAATTAACCTTATTTGGATATTTAAAAAAAAAAAAAAATTGAAAGAATGCAAGGTTTGAGAGACTTGGAAGCATAAGATATCCATCAAAATTAACCATTTCTAATTCCCTCAACTCGGGGGTATTTTATTGGAGGTGAAAGGTTCCACTAATTCTAAAAGTAAAAAGTAATAATTAAATAAAATTCAAATTTATTCTTATGATATCAACTTATATATATTTCTTTAAGTTGAACAAAAAAGCGGTATATTGTCAGTTATATAATGTATTAACATTTCCTATCACTCATATCATAATTTTTAAAATATCCAAACAACAAGAGGGATATTGTGCTTGTTAATTAATTTGCTTTTTTTTTTTTTTTACCATTTTTAAAGCCAAAATGGGGGCTTGAAAAGCAAGTATGGTTGAAGATTTTTAAAAACACAATGTGTTAAATTTTTATGCTCGTCTCTATTCAATTTCAAAAGGACATGGTCAAGAATGTTATTTATTGAAGGAAGAGGAGTTACCACAATAGGGTATCCCAACCTTCGGACTAGAAGTAGAAGATAACATTATTTTTTTATTTTTTATTTTTGATAGATAGAAGATAACATTTTATACAAGTATAAGAAGAAGAAGAGGAAAATTCTTATAAAAGAGTGAGTGCAGGGTAGTAACATATGCATATACCCGTAAAACATTGTCAGCAGCAATGGTAGCAGCGTTGAGAATGTTTGTGACGATGGCAAAAAGAGAGGCAACATCAAACTTTTGGTCAGTATGAGTTCGGAGGACACTAATTTCTTTCTTGATCTCACCGTCGGTCATTTCAAATGGATTCTTGTTGCTGGCCTGAGAGGCAACATCAAACTGTTGGTCAGCATTCTTCGTCTCATCGGCAGTCATTACAGACGACGAGTGCGGATCGACGGCCATTGCCATTTGGTATTACAAAACAAAGCTAGAGAGGTCAGAAGAGAAGGGATAAGTTGGTAATGGTGTGGTGCAATTTGCTGGGCGTATTGCCCTATTTATAGATTCCAGGACAGTAACGAGGGGACCATCCCACGTACCATATACTAAATGCAATATATCATGCATGCACATGGATTGGAACAAATAAAGCTAAGAGTAATAATCCGGTACTAAAAACGAGAGGAGAAATGTTACACGTTGTAAAATGTTTTCGGAAAAAAACATATAACATATTGGATCATGCTAATGAGTGCTCTTAAGGTAATAGTTAACAATTTATTTTATGAAATTTTTGACATCATTTTTATGGAAAATAAAAAAAAAACTATCAAAATATTAATTCCTTTTTTTTTTTCCCCATAAAAACTTTTTTTAAATGAATTGTTAATTATTACCCTAAGGAAATCCGTTAACATTTTCGTAACATATTTATGAGTTTAGACATAGAGGCACCAACTAACCCAAAAACTGTGGGCTCCAGTAAACTTAACTAATAAAATCTTTGATGGTTGAATAAGAGATTTGAAATTCAATCCTAGCCTATACCAAAAACTAATTGGTGTCTTAATTTAATGATAAATAACTATTATCAAGAGCGAAAACCATAAGTTGAAACTCTCCCAAAAAAAAAAAAAAAAACCAAAAGCTTACATGTATATATATGAGTTTAGACTCAATTATATAATAATAATCACTTACTCTTGTCATTATTATCCAGAGAAATATTGTACACCAAATATATATAAAATTTTAAAAACATTGTATGCCAGAAAAATGTTGTAAAACATTTTCCAAACTGTGTCCTACACAAACCTGCAACAGACCCACTTTACAAGCTACAAATAACAATAATTAAAGATTTAATTTTTTATTAATCAAACTAAATTTTTCTTATGAGAATTTTTTATTATAGATAATCACAATATGCTGCTAACTCCTTAACCTCCTAAAACTTCCAAATACTTTATGCATGAAAAGATGCTAATTAATATATAAGACTCTTGATTTTTTTAAGAGAATTAATTGAACTAACTTGTTCAATTATGATAATACAAAACATTTTTATTCTATTATCTTTTGTCATTGCTCACTTAGACTTTAAACCGCTTTAAGACACCTTAGTACCATAGTTTGCCAAAAGATATCAATATATTTCTTTTTGTTGTAAGTGGGATTCAAATCCATATTTTTTGGAACTCACAAGATGAAGCTCTTTTAGTTAAACATCTTTAATCACAGAAACTTTACCACTAAAGTTCTACCTCATACATCCTATTCGATAAAAATAAATTCTATTTGTTGAACTTGTTTTTTTGAAACCAATTATAAGTTGAACTTCAATTAGCTAGAACCCATGCTAAAACATAACTATTTATGACAAAAGTTATTTACTCTATCTCATTTTTTGTGGTCCACTTTATACTTCACCAATTACAACTTGTGATATATTATTTTTTACTTTTCTTATGGTGGATACCACCACATGACACCCCTAAAAAAAAATTTTTAGAAAATAGATTTAAAAAAAAAAAAAAATTATGTCGAAAATAACGAATTTTGAAAAATTTAAGGAGTAGCCACTTACTTTATATTTTTTGAAAGCTAGAGAAAATAAAATAAGAAATGAAAAAAAAAATTATAAAATAATTCCATGCATAAAATTTGTCTACATTCCACCAAGGACAAGTTCAAGGTTAGATTATGTCATGAGAGTGAAGGTGTGAAGCACCAGCATACTCAGTATGTCTACCGATCTTTATTAAGTAAGTGCTACTCAATATTTAATGGATTATTTGATGGACACGAAATTATTGACTGAATTTATTACATCAACTCAATCAAGTAGTAAATTTTATAGTATGGATGCCTAAAACTAAGCCATATGACAAGACAAGCAATTAACAAAATGACATGATAATAATGAAATTAAAAACAAGTATAAGTAATAGGGAATAATAATTATATTATGTAAAGGATGTCTAAACTCAACTTAGATTTTTTTTTTTTTTTTTTTTTTTTTTAAGGATAAGTCAAATTGATTTAATCTTCATTATTTGGATAGGAAAGATCAAAATTGTTTTATTTTGGGCCTTATTTTGAAAGACATGTTGAGATTGTGTTTAAAAAGAGTGGTTCGAACAATGACGTGGATAAAACTCTGTTAGCCTAAGCCTGATTCTTTAACAAAGCTATGTAAATGACAAATTAAAGCCCAATACTGTTGCTTTATTTTTAGAAGCAGACTAAGAAGGCCTAGAGAACAATCCACTAGTTTATCAAAAAATAAATAAATAAAAAAAGAGAACAATCCGCTAATTCATAGTGAAATCTCATTCATTCTCCACCTAAACTCCTCACTCATCAGCTATCTTTATTTTTAATCCAAGACAATTAGCCAATTATTTCTCTTTTCCAACATCAGGGTCTAGGTTCCTAATCTCTGTCAAAATCTCACGGCAAAGTTTAAATCTTTATGAATTAAACTACAACAGATTCAAACAGAGTTTAGTTTCAAGAACAAGAAAAGGAAACAAATGAACTCATCATAAAATCTAGAAATTTTTGGAGAGGAAAATATGGTTATGTATTTGTGTGCATTTTGCTAGCTGTTTGTTTGTTCTCCAGTCAAACTGATGGCACTGTAGAGAGGGAAAATTTCTGACCTATCACAAGCTGACACATCATATTGCCAAGTCCACAAATTACAGCCAATTACAAAGCGCTACGTATTGCTGCTAGATTTTGCTATCACTATACAAAAGCCAACGGAAATTTTCCAAGTGTCATGCAAAAACCAATCATGCATCAGCGCACGTGTAAGCGATAACACAAGCAGCCTCGCATGTGTAAGCGATGACACAAGCAATCCAACACGTGAAAGCAATTACATAAGCGGACCAATCAAGCTGTGACATGTGTCACCAATCAAACTCCGCCACGTGTCGCTCACCCACCCCTAAACTCCTACAAATAGAAGTCTTCCTAAGACATTTAAGAGGGGACCAAGATTCAGAAGTGAAAAAACTCTGCAAAGATCAAGTCTCAAAGCCTTCAAGAACTACAACCCCAAAATCGGAGAACATTTGAAACAGAATCATCCAACCGTTTGCCTAGATCCTAAAGTTTGCAGGAATCAAGCTCAAAGGATCGAAAACATCAACAAATCACAAATTAGTGAAGAACTACGGATTCAAGCCTCCAAAGCCCCAAAGAACTTCCACCACAAACCTTCAAATACAAAGAACATTTGAAGAGGAATCATCCAAATCATCTTCTTAGATCTCAATGTTCATTGGAATCAAGCTCAAAAGCCTCCAGAAACCTCAAGAAATCACAAATCAATGAAACTCAACGGATTCGAGCCTCTAAAGCCCCGAAGAACTTCCACCACAAACCTTCGAAGACGAAGAACACATAAAGAGCACGAAGAACACGAAGAACGTGAAGAATAAAGGATTTCCAACAAGCTCATAGCCAGAGATTCATTGTAATTCTGTTCCAAATATCTTCAATCCATTCTTTAGCCAAATTGAAGTACATTGGATATTCGAATCAAAATCACATTACTACAAATCCAATCAACAAGTCTTTTAAGGAGATCGAATCAGAGGATAACTCTTTTGTAATTTCAGAGAATTGTACCACACAATCATCAATACAAATTCGCATTTGTGAAACTATTTCACTTGTTTGATTTATTTCGAAACGAGAAATTTAGTCGTTCCACAGGCACCATGCAAACAGAGCATGCTGCTGCTTTGTTTGATTTGGCAGGTGAGGTACATTGTAGACACCACTACACACGGCACACTGCACGCCTCACCACACTAATTTATGTTTTTTTTTTTTTTTTTCTCTTTTATTTATTTATTTTTTTTAACCACTAAAATCAAAAGTTGGACACAGGCCAGCCCTACGCCTAGGCAACTTAGGCCACTACCTAGGGCCTCCTACTAGAGGAAGGCCCTCAAATTTTGAGGCAAAAATTGATATATATCTTTTTGGAGGTTTAGGGGAAAAAAATAGTTTTATATTTTTCCTCTACTTTTAAGAAGTCCCAAATAATTGAGGCTAGAGATAATATAACTTTAAATAGCTTTCAAAAAAAAAAAAACTTTAAATACATGGGTCTTACAAATATATGTGTCATCAATCGCAATAAATAATTTAGATAAGAAAATGATAGAAATATTATTAATTTTACTTGAAAACTTTACAAATTGATATAACAATTAATATGATATGTTGACGTCAATAACCTATGAAATGCATTTTTTAATTACTTTTTGTGATAAGTGATACATCTTTGTAAGTTTCATGTTGTAAAATTTATAATATCTTTAATATCATTAATTCAAATACTTGTTTATTATCTTCTTAAAGTGTCACTATTCACATTTATTTCTATATCGTTTTAAGTTTTTTTTACTAAAATTTGTTATAGCTTTAGCATTTATTCCACACAAATATATATATATATATATATATATATATATATATTACAAAATAAAAAAAATGGATTTTTTTATAATTAAAAAAATTATGATATTAAACACTAGTTGAATATTATTTAAGTGATAACAAAAATGTCTCATTTAAATATATCGCCTTAGGCCTCCAAATTTGTTCGGCCGCCCTTGGTTGGACAAAAGAGTGAGAAAATTTATTTTTGATTAAACTTTAGGTAATTACACAATTGGTTTAAAGAAAATTGTGAGATTTGGGCAAGAAATGAAAAGAGAATTTTTTGCACATTTTTTTGAAATTGAGAATTTGATAAAATAGCTGTGAAAAATAAGAGAATGATAAAAATAATATTAAGATAAATGGTAGAGACATTAGAGAGTTTATGTATGCAATCTTTAATTTATTTATTAATTAATGGTGGACACATGTGCAAAAGGGTATGCATCATAAGTAAGGAACGAAATAGGATGTCTAAACTTATAAAAGAATACAAATCATGTGTCCCACTTTTTGTATTTCATTTTATACATACTCCACCATTTTCCTTCAAAAAAATTTATACTCCACCAATCATAACTTATTAAGTATTTATTTGACTTTCCTTGTAAAACAACCAAATTAAGTTTAAAATAGAAAAAACATCAAAAACATAGATTACATTTCAAAATTCAGAATTTATTATTGGAAATTATCAAATTTAAAATCTAAAATTTTTAACAAAAAAAAAAAAAACTATCATTGATTATGTAAAATTTCTTTGATAAGGCTTCTTACAAAACATAATGCTTCCAAGTACAATCAATCGATTTGCAAAGAAATGATTAATTTAATTTAATTAATATAAAGATCTTTGCTCATCATTTGGAACATTAGAAAAAAAAAATGGTAATTAAGGGAAAAGACCACTCATCATGATATCTTAAAACCTGTTGCAGACAGATTGAATTGGAAGGTGTTTCAGAAGTTTGACGAGTTTGCTGTATTTAGCGCTTTGGAGGGATGATTAAGATGGCTTGAGTGATGTTAAAGTGATGTTTGAGAGGTGGAAAATGATTGCTAATAAGGTTTTAGTTGTGCTCCTTGTAGAGAGTGGTGTTATATATATTAATTAAAATAAAATAAAAAGCAACATAATTTACTTTAATTGATTAAAACATCATTTGATAGTGGGTTCCAGTTAGCTCAACTGGTAAAGTCTCTGATGGTTGTATAAGAGATCTGGGGTTCAATCCCCACCTACACCAAAAACTGAACTCTCTTTAAAAAAAAAATCATTTGATAAGTTGGCATAATGAGATAATATAGTCAATTCCATTGCATAATTAAAAACCGGGGTCTTAATAACCCAACCTTTTTTGGTATAATGTAATGACATTGTTAAACAACTCATATATTCTCTCTTTGCAATGGAGTCAAAAGTATTTATCCTGCCTCCATTCTTTTTCTTAATTTTTTTCCATATATTTTCCTAAGTTGTCTGCAATAAAACGTAATTTTTAGAAAAACATGCTCGCAAACAATCAAAAGGGGAAAACATAGTAACATAAAATTAATATGAACATATCCACTTAATTTCACAATTATGATTTTATTTTCCAAATCTGACAATATTATCACACTAGATACAACTATAGATTTGTAATATTTAATCTAAATCAATGAATCAATCCACTTCAAAAGAAGAAGATACTAATACAAATTTTTACATATATGAAAAGATTTCATAATTTTCAAAACCTAACATTAGAAGACAATACATCCATTTGATTGGGCCGAACTCAGACAACCAATTGCCATGGTTAAACTCTTAGATTTCCAAAAAAACATAAGGTTAAAATAAATAGATTAAAAAAGAAAGAAGAAGGAGAAGAAGCAGATTCATCAATTTTCCTTTTAATGAAAGACCAACTATCCTAAAAATAGCAGGAAAGATTTGTGCTCACATAAATTAACTTGATTATAGTTGGTAGAGTATTTGCTACCATCTTTATATCATTCCAATTTTATAGAATTCTCTTAAGGGACAAAATATTTTCTACCATCAACTATTTACTCATAATATCAATTCAAAGAAAAAGTGAATACTTGAGTAACACAGAATTAATAGGTGGTTTTGTTGTTTTTAGAAATTTAATGGCCCATTTGGATTGAGAAGGGAAAGGGGGGAGTGGGGGGAGTAGAATAAAGTTGACTAAAAATAGACTAATTTTAAGTCAAATCTACTCTACTTTATTTTATTCTTCCCTCTCTCTCTCTCATTCCAAACAGACCATAACTTATTTTAGGGACAATGGTGCTTTCAACCCAAACAATGGGCCTATTTGGATTGAGAGGTGAGTGGAAGAGAGTAAAATAAAGTTAGCTGAAAATAGACTAATTTTGGGTCAATTTCACTCTACTTTACTTTACTCCTTCTCTCAAGTTCTCAATTCAAACGAAGCATAAGTTTTCCAACAAAATAATAAACCTATGTCGTGGCTCACGCAGCCTGCAGGCCCTGCACCCAACTAACTTCCTCCCCACGCTGCTCGCTGGCAGCTTCCTTCCTTATCAGTATCACTTTCACTTTTCTTTTCTTTTATTAAAGAGTACAAGTACAGCTACTGGTCAAAAAGAGAAAAAAGAAAAAGAAAGAGTATAACTGTATAACTGAAAAATGACAAAAGAAAAAGAAAAAGCAAACTCAAAAAATTTTTTAGTGAAAAAAATAACCGCAATTTGGCAATGATAGTAGAGAATTTGTAATTTATAAGCCACTTCCAAAATCAATAGCAATGGTAATCTATCTAATATATGGTGGATATGAATTTAGAAGATACCCAGCCATATAGAAAAGAAAAAAAAAAAATATATATATATATATATATTTTTTTTTTTACATAAGCTAACTTCTACTTTGTCACTGTCACATTTAGGTAGTGTTTGGAACTAATATGAGAATGCATTTTCATAACTTTCTAGGCAAAAAATACATTTAAAAAAAAAAATTCAAGTTTTTGGTTAGATAGAAGTCGTTAAGAATAGAATGTGTTTTCCAAATCAATATTTCTAGAGAAAAAATCAAAAGTCACAAAAATGTGACTTCTCATTTTTCATTAGAGTAATTGGGATGCACTGACAAGTCACTCACATGAGAAGATATCTCATGAAAGGGATCGAGATATCTTTTTCATAATATATGGAACTTACATGGACAAAATGGACTTCTGTCATTTTCAGGCAAATTAATTAGCTTTATACTCTCTTTCCCAAACTAAATAGGAAAATGTCTCTCTTTTAAAACTCGATTTATGATAAATCGAGTTAGGAAAAAAAAATCTGAAGCCCTATAATGGCGTTTTAATGAGCCTATAGTGACATTTTTAAGACCTATAGTGACGTTTTTTTAACTCAACTTCAATAAAATCGAGTTATGGGCAATTTTTTTACCTATCGAGGTTGAGTTAAAAAACGTCACTATAGATCTAAAAAATGTCACTGTAGGATCCTTAAAACGCCACTATAGGTCCTAACTCGATTTATCATAAATCAAGTTTTAAAAGAGGGGTATTTCCCTATTTAGTTTGGGAAAGAGGGTATAAAACTAATTAATTTCCCCGAAAAGGGCAGAAACCCATTTTGTCCGAACTTACACATATATAATTCTACCCTTCTTATTTATTCACATTTTTAGAAAGCAAACTCTACATTTCTTCAAACCAAATGCAATTTCATTTTACATAATTATTTTTTAATAAAAATTTCAGCTTAATACTAAACGCAAGTTTTCAAGAAAATGCATTTTGTCATAATACATTTTGTAAGATGCATTCTATTAAACTGCATTACAGTATTGATCGTTCCAAACAAAAAAATTAAGCTAAAATGCAAAACTCACTCTTTATGTTCCACCAAAATTCATTTAACTTTTCTAATTTTTCTTTCGTTCACTTTGGTTCTCTAACTTTCAAGTTTATTCAATTATGGCTTTTTCATCAATTTTTATTATATGTTGTGGTTAATTTTCCAATTTTTTAAAAATTTTCTTCAAATTTTTTTAATTAAAAAATTCAATTAATGATTGAAAAGTATTTCCAGATTTTTTTTTTAATTTTAACAAAATTTGACGGAAATGTCTTAATTGATTAAATCTAAATCTTAGAAGATTGAAATGAATAAAAATAAAGTTAGAGGACTGAAATGATTTCTGAAGAAATTTAAAGAGTCAATTTTACATTATTGCCAAAAATAAACTACCATAAATTACTATAAATTACTGGGTACAAAACCGACACACTCAAAAGAAAAAGAATGTTTATGTTTCGTTCTGGCCGCTTCCATATAACTTACTACAATATTGAGACACTATAAATAACATAATATGTTATAAATTTATTTAGTTTGATAACACTGTAAAATGTGTAACTACTTTTTCATATATTATTTTGGTAAATTGAAATTACAAATTTTTATTAAAGAGAAATTTTTTTGTAATTTAAACAAATTGACTTTTTTTTTTTGGGGGGTGCAATATTCGATTCAACAGATTTTATGCGTTCTGTTCAAGGCTTCATTATGTTCTGTCATTTTGCTTTAACAATCCTATCCTAGTGGTCCATTGTACTGACAAACCTGTAAAACAACTCATTGTTTTATCTTTGATAGACTCACGGTATTAATTCATCTAAAAGGGAAGGAAATAAAGATACACTCAAAGAATTTATCCTGCCTCCGTTCTTTTTCTTTATTCTTTTCCTTTTATTCTCCTAAGTTGCAATGACAAACCTATAAAACAACTCATGACTCAAAAGTATTAATTCATCAAAAAGAAAGAAAAAAGATACACTCAAAGTATCCTGCCTCTATTATTTTTCTTATTCCTTCTCCTTTTATTCTCTTATGTTAAAACTTTGCTTTTAGTAAGATACACACATGCAAACAAGAAGGGGGAAAAATAGAGAGTCTATTTGAGGACTGATTGTTGGAATGCATGTGGAAGAGCTCGTTACGTATAGAATTTTTTTTTTTTTTTTTACTAAAAAAATAAAGAAATTAAAGAATTAATATAAATAATTGGATTCAAACTTATAAATTTGTATTTGTGAGTTAAATACTGTTCCTATCAAGGAAGTCAATACCACATTAAAAGTAGTTTAGATTTGGTTGGAGAAATGAAATTTTTTAGTACGGTGAGAGACCGCCTCAAATGGGGAGTTTACAAGTACCAATGCATTGTTTCATGATTACCACGATTATATAAATATATTTTTATTAAAATTTATGTATTAATATTTTTAATTAGAGCTCAAATGATCCTTAAAAAAATGTATATATAGGCATATATTTAACTTATATAAATTTTTTAGAATCAATTTATATAAATTAATATCGTTTATTTTTTTCCCTCTCAAACATTATTTCGTTTTTCTTCCCTTTCCATCACATCTCTCTGAAGTCACAAACACAAAGTCACATCTCTCTCAAGTCACAAACACAAAGTCACATCTCTCTCTCTCTCTCTCTCTCTAAAAGAAAATATTGATTACGTGAAAAAAGAGGTTATTGTTTCACTACGAAATACATGAGACAGTGAAGATGTAATTTTGTTTTTTTAATTAATTCATTGCAATTATTTTAGGTGTGTAATATATAAAGTATGAGAAAAGTTAACGGATGCATTAAAGGTGTTGATTTAGAAAATATTTAAAAAAATTATAGGAAAAAAAAAGTGATTAAACTCTTTTTTTTTTTTACAGTTTTTAATAATTCTCATGAAAATTATATCAAAACTTTCCTTAAATTGTTCATTAATAAATGTCCTGAAGACACCTGTTAATCTAACTCATATTATCATATTATATCTATCTATATATATATATATATATATATATATATATATATATAAATTAAGTGGAGATGGCAATTTTTGTCTCGCTTCGCTTGACCCGCCCCTCTCTATTTCGCACCATGTGGGTTTTCCCCGCCCCGCAAAGGTGGTGAGGCAGGGATGAGGGCAAGATTTTAGCCCCGCACCACGGGACAAAGCAAGGATGAGTTTAAACTTTTTAATCCCACCCCACTCTACCTGCCCCGCCCCGCCCATCCCTGCGTTAATAAGAGTTATAATTGTAAATTTTGCACACCCTAAAACCCTACTATTTAAACAAATATATCAATATTAGTTTATTTTATTCTACCCAACATGGCTCTTTGTCTCTCTTTTCTCTCTAACAAGGTTGAAAATAAGGTAACAATTTTGTTATGTATTAGGAGTTTGGATTATTTTGTTATTTGTTGTACTATAATATTTTTATTTTTGTTATGATATTGTCTCGTTAAATACTTGGATAATATTATTCAGTTTTTGCTAAAATCAGTTGGATTTCATGGGATAAATTTAGTTGCAATTTCAAGTATACTTTTATTAATGAAACATAAAAAATTTGTAAATAATTGTGGGTCAAATTAACAAAAGGACAAGTTTTATGGGATGGGACAAAGCCTCAAAGGGCGAGGATGGGCAAGAAAATTTTGCCCGTCATATGAGGTGGGGGCGGGAATAGAGCAAGACAAAATCATGCAGCGTTGAGGCGAAGACCTCATCCTTCAACCCCATCCTACCCCATTGTCATCCCTAATATTGTTAAGTTAACAAAATAAAGATCTACTAATAAAGAAAAAATGGGGAAAAAATACATTTTTAATTAAAATCTTTTTAGATAGTTTCAACCTATGACGTCCACTCCTAATAATAGATTTTTATCATCAGATCAAGGCATCAATCGGTTTTTAGTGTAAGCAGGAATTAAACCATAGACCTCTTATTCAACTATTAAAGACTTTACCAGTTGAACTAACTGGAACCCACTATTTATTATTATTAGATGACAGTTATTATAACTTTAACTAAATTTAAGTCTCATTATTTAATAACGATGTTGTGTGCTCTATTTTATATAGAGAACTAAGGTTCAAAAACTCTCCATCCCATATCAGTGTGACTATATATTAATAACTATAAAAATATGTTATAAACTTTATAAATATGTTATATTGTGTGCTCTTGATTTGAATTGATATGTTATAAACTTGATAAATAACTATAAACATATAGTCTTAAGTAGTACACTAAACTTTCTCAAAACCAAAAAAAAAAAAAGTAGTACACTGAACCACATTGTTACCAAAATATTCCGTGACTAACTAAAGCAGTACTTTGGCAATGGAACTGACAACTTTGGTTATCGCTCCTAAATACCAAATTTATGAATATTCATTATAACCAATAAAAACCGATTGTTTTCGATAGGCCAAGAATGTATTGACCCCTTGTGATAAATTAACCAATTAATTAGCTAAGTTAATTAATTAAGTTAATTAACATGCAATGTGCGTGGTAGCACAAACAAATCACCAACTAAGTTAAATGCAACGAAAAATAAAGTTGACACGATAATTTGTTTACGAATGGGGAAAACCTCCGAGGCAAAAATCCCACTAGGTAAATTTAAGGTTACCATTTCCGAGAAACCACTACTATCAAAACAAGCAGTTACAAGTAAAGGAATCTTAGTACCTTATACCAACCTACAGTTGAACCCTTACCTCAATACCCAATTGGACTTGTAATGTAGTGACAATCTCTCCTTTTCAATGCACGGCTTCCAGTACGTGACTAACCAATCAATGTACGGATCCAAGTACGTGACTAACACACCAACTTAAGAAGGATGTTGGCTACAAAATTCTTCAATTCATCCATACGACGAAGATCAAGAAGCTCATTGGTTACAAAACCTTACAGCGTATAAACGCAATAGCTTCTTTAAGAGAAAGATGAGATAGGGTATATGTCTCTGGTCACAATATGCTTGCAACAACAAGTGCAACAACCTTTTGACTGCCCTTAAAATAATCCTTATATATGTTTAGGGTTGAGAGAATAAAAAAGCATAAACATGTACACATGGATATGTGTGAAATCAAATCTAAAAAACTAATTTTCGTAAGACTCGATAGATAGGGTATCTATCGAGTAGCTATCGAGTATTGGGCTAAATTTTCCTTTTACATCTCGATAGATACAAGTTGTCGAGCTAGCTGTCGAGTTTTAAAATACAACACTTCTTCATTTGTTTCTTTGACAGATTTGCATAGCTTTAACTCTTGACTTGAACAACATGTTTCTTGAAGACTTAAACCATCCTAGATCTACCCAATTACAAGTAAAGTGCGTTTTCTCAAAGGATAAGCCAATTCTAAATGACATATGTTCTTAACATTATTCATATATGTCCTAACAATCTTCCCCTTTGGCAATCCATGACAAAACCACAACAAACAAATGAACATATGAGAGAAGTCATAAATCACTCAACTCATACTCACTTGTTGAATACAATAAATTCTATCTTAACACAAACTCTTGAAAAATTAGAGAGTTCATGGCATGAAAGACTTTGACAACCTGTATTTCTGAAACACTTTAAACAAAACTCATCACAGCATCTTAGTGTGAAACAGAAATAAAAGATTGCATACAATAAATAAGAAGCGTGTGCATAAAGAAAAAAAAAAAAAAAAAACAATATATGAAGAGATAGGTGAAAGAATGTAATAACAACCTCATCAATATATATATATATATATATATATATATATCAAAAAGAGTACAAAGTTTGCTATCACAATATAAGAACAATGTATCTAAAATAGAAAGAAAAGAAAAGAAAAGAAAAAACAAAATATAAGTTCTTACTACATCCCTCAAAAGATAAACACTCCCCCTAACAAAATAATCTCCTAAACTAACACTCCCCCTAAGTAGATGACTACTCTCATACCAAAAACTACTCCCCTTTTTTGCCACGAATGACAAAGGGTAAGTCACTAAAAAGCAGTCATCTCATCGTCACCAAAAGAGCTAGCATCCCTATCGTCATCCTCGTCCTCAAAAGCCTCTGAAGAAGGAGGGGGAGACTCTACAAAGCCACCAAGGCGAGCCTGTTGTCTAGCAATACGACCGACACAGGTGTTCACCTAATATAATTCAGTAGTGAGTGTATCAAGGTGAGCATCCATGCGTTGAAGCTGCACCATGATCACCTTGAGGGTCACACCACCTGTAAAAAAAAGAAGGGGCAGATGTGGATGGAGCGGAAGAAGTTGAAGGAGTCGTCGTCTCGGTCCGTGGCCGCTTCGGTCGAAGTTGGGCCTCGCTTCGTCTAACGGTCGCCGCGCTAATGGCACACATCATGGTGAAGTGAGAAGACTCGAGATAGGAGACAGACTTGTGGCGAAGAATCCACGTGATACCAGAAGGGAAAATAAGCTTATTACGAGTCGTCGTATCCTTATGGACATCTATAAAGGAGAGTATAAAGTGAGAGGGAAAGTCAGTAGTAAGTCCCTCAAGTAGGGATAGAAAAATTTGAGCACGAGACTCAATAATCGAATTATAGTGAGACAAGGGATGTAAAACAAATGTCATCACCATATTCAAGAACCTTGGACCTTTGGCAAAGCTCGAACAAGGGGTGTTTTGACATTCACCCCAAGATGAAGGTGTTTCACAGAAAAGAGACATGAGTTCATCTTTAGACACAGTCTGAAGATGAGGATAGCCAAGGTAGTCAACAAACCCTAATCTCGGAACGTGTAGTACCTCCGATATAAGATCCGAAGTGACTACAATGCGTATACCTCAAAAGCGAGTTATGAAATGAGGTATAGAGTAATAAAATTTGTGCATATTGGAGTAAAACTCCTATATAATCATGGAGGGACAAGTGACTGGGATGTCACAAAGAAACTTCCAACTCCTACTGTAAATGACAGTGGGAAGGTTAGTATTAGAAAAATCCAAAAGGATAACTTGGCGTTCCAAATGAATGCCGCGTCGTGAAAAGTTCTCTAAAAAGTCCTAACAGACTTTATCATCACAAAACCTAACAGAAGAAGAAGTAGGATCAGAAGAAGATGCTGCCCCAGAACGAAGAGGGTTCCAGAAGGAGCAGACTTGCGCTTAGGTGCCATGCTCAAACTAACCGAGAGAGAGAGAGAGAGAGAGAGAGAGAGAGAAGCAAAAGAGTACCAACAAGATCAATATCAAAAAGATAGAAAAGAGAGGTACGTATACATGAAAAATGCATGAACATTTGACATGCAACAATAATAACATCATGGGCTTAGCCCAATCAAATCCTAACAACACACATGATTTCAACATAGAGAACACACATCTATAATGCATGAAACATTGTTAAAATGCAAATGTGATGCAATGCATAAGCATATAAGATCATTTAAACAAAACCCAAACCAAAAATTTTGCAAAAACCTCATCAATTTTGAAAAACCCTCAGATTTTTCAAAAACCCAAAAACCTAGGTCTATATGAATGAATTGCATGAAGAAAAAGTGAAAACAAGATCATACCAGATAAAAGAAGATCATTCTAGGCCGAAAAACAACTGGGTTTGAGGTTTAGAGAGAGAGAAAAGTGTTTAGGGAGGTGAAGAGTTAGATTCTACCGAGAGAGAACAAAGAGAAATGAGAGAAAATCACACTGAAGCCTATATATAGAAATCACGAAACTCGACGGATCGAGAGCTGTAAAGCACTAATTCTCGAAAGATGAAGCCGTCGAGGTGCTATCAAGAGCTGTCCACGGCAAAGAGACCCTGATGGATCAAACTGCTATCAAGTATCTATCGAATAGACAAAATATTTCTCGGTGGATCGAGAATCTGTCGAGAAGCTATCGAGAGGAATTCTTAAAAGCTTCGATGGATCGAGATTGTGTTAACTACTGTCGAGAAAGAAGATCAAGAGGCTTGATAGATAGCTTAGCTGTTGAGAGATGTCGAGAAGCTGCTGAGAAGTGCAAAAATAGTTTTTCAAAGAAGAGAAAAACACAGAAAACATCTCTCAACACACAAAAAAAAAAAAAAAAAAAAAAAAAATCTCAAGCATTTAGATCCAAAACACACACACACACAAAAAACAAGTTTAACTAATTTTATATTTCAAAAACAAGTCAAGCCAGTTTAGTGAGCATACATTAACATATGTATTCCTTGTGATAATCAAATCACATTGTACTTGCACATGTATCAAAAGTAGCAAACAATATTGCGTTGTGTGTAAAAATATCGCAAGATTGCATAAGTGTCTTCATGTTATAACAATTTGGAATATGAGAAAATCAATTTAACTCACACACAATCATAATTGCTTGATAGGGACTATCATTTTTGAGGTACATCCTATAACTTACACATCTCTTAGAAGACACGCTTGCAATCATATATAAAGCATTTTGATTCTTTTTGCTTTTATTTTCTTTGCATATTTTTCTTTCAAGCATATCATGCATGGACATATAAGAGAGAGAAGAAAATACCCAATTATGTTAAGCTTTTGACATTGCACTTTTGCTATGCCGAAGCATATAGATGTCATTGACATTGCACTTTTGCTATGCTGAAGCATACAGATGTCATTTCATAATTAGTGGGTAATAGTAGTGAGATGGTTATTTATGTCTTTCTTTTAGGATTTTCTAGTCCTTCCCATTAAAAAAAATGATTCAAGTGATAAGTACAAAAAATTACTTAATCTTACTCATTGCAAACACGAGCCACAAAACTCACTTGCTTAGTTGTGAATAGAGATGTTCATCTAAACTACAAATGATACAAAGTTTAGAAAATTTTGTTTCAATGGTCATCCAAGATACACAAGTACCAATGTACACAAAACACACACTATTTTTGTATTTTTTTGATTTTTCAAAATTTTTTTTTTTGAAAAACAAAATAAAGCAAAATTGAAAACAAACAAACAAAAACATGTTAAACAAAGCAAAACATAAAAACTAGATGCAAATGCATGAGGAAGGAGGTGAAGAAAAGGAGATCAACCCATGGAGATAACACCAATGTTTTGGCAAAGGAATTCAAACCATCTGCTATCAAGAGATTTAGTGAACAAATCAGCCTTCTGATCATCAATGT
Source organism: Quercus engelmannii (assembly GCA_029955605.1). Lineage (NCBI taxonomy): Eukaryota > Viridiplantae > Streptophyta > Magnoliopsida > Fagales > Fagaceae > Quercus > Quercus engelmannii. Next base: position 5,853,411 of record JARPSG010000002.1, read on the forward strand.
AAATGAACTCAAGAGTGAGAGTACCATCTTCGACAAGCTCCCAAATGAAGTGATGTCGAATCTCTATGTGTTTAGTACGAGAATGTTGAACAGGATTCTTAGAGATGTTGATGGCACTGGTATTGTCACAATAGATTGTAAGATATTCTTGACAAATACCATAATCAAGGAGGAGTTTTTGCATCTATAGAAGTTAGGTGCAACAGCTGTCGGCAACGATGTATTCAACCTTTGTAGTGGATAAAGAGATGAAATTCTGTTTTTTGCTCATCCAGGAGACAAGATTATTACCCACATAAAAACAGCCCCCTGAAGTACTCTTTCTATCGTTAGCATTCCCTGCTCAGTCTGCATCAAAATACCCAACTAAGACATTATTTATGTCCTTGCTATACCACACACCAAAATCGGTAGTGGTTTTGACATACTTTATGATTTTTTTTCAAAGCAATCATATGAAACTCTTTGGGATTAGCCTGTTATCTAACACACACTCCCACACTGTAACTAATGTTAGGTCTACTAGCAATATGGTAAAGAAGACTACTTATTATGCTTCTAAATAGAGACGAATCAACATTTTTTCCCAACAAATCAACAATGAGTTTAACATTTGGGCTCATAGGGGTTCTAATAGAACTAGCAGATTCCAAACCAAACTTTTTCACGAGATTTTTAGCATATTTAAATTAAGATATGAATATATCTGACTCTTGCTGATGGATCTGCAACCCAAGGCATGCTCATCTTGAACTCAGCCTATATGAGTTTGGAGAAACTATGAGCAAGTTCATCCTTTATTGACTTGAAGATGATATCATTAACATAGACTTGAGCAACTATCAACTTACTGTCTTCCCTTTTTATGAAGAGAGTTTGATCAGCTTTTCCTCTTGTGAACCTATGTGATACCAAGTATTGTGTGAGCCGATCATACCAAGCTCTAGGGGCTTGCTTTAGACCATAGAATGCCTTCTTGAGGTACAACACATGGTCCAGAAAGTGGATCAATGAATCCTTTTGATGGAGCCACATAGACATCTTCTTTAAGGAACCCATTCAAGAAAGTAGTCTTTACATCCATTTAATAAAGTTCAAACTTCAAGTGACATGCCAGGGCTAGGAGAATCCTGATGGACTCCATATGGGCTACTGGAGCAAATGTCTCATTATAGTCTACTCCTTCCATTTGAGAGTATCCTTAAGCCACATGATGAGCCTTATTGCGAATCACATTACCCTCTTCATCAGTCTTATTGCAGAATCTCCACTTTGTGCCAATGATGTGCTCATCTTTCGGTCTAGGTACTACAGTTTAGACATCATTCTTTTGAAACTGAAGCAGTTCATCATGCATAGCCTCAACCCAGCTTTCATCCTGAAGAGCTTCTTCAACCTTGGTGGGTTCAACTTGCGTCAAATAACAAGAATATGACACAAAGTTAGCAACACATTTATTAACTGTACACTTCTTTAGAGTAAGTTCATTCATGTTTCCCACAATAACTTTAGAAGGATAATTCAACTTGATCTTGTAGGAAGGTCCTTTCTCTTCATGAGATTTAGAATCAAGTGAGGTAGATATCTCTGCTGAACCTTCTACAACACTTGGAGTGCTGAGAGTACCTTGGAGATGGGGGCTCTTGATCAAAAATTTCTTAAACATTCTTAGGCTCGGGAGGAAGAAATTCTTTGGGGATTTCCTCACTAATTTTCTCATAACCGGACTCTGAAACTTTATCAATAACAACATTCACCGTTTCCATCACCTTCTTGGTTCTCTTGTTGTATACCTAATAAGCCTTGCTTGTAGAGGAGTATTCCAAAAAAATTCTTTCATTGCTTCGGGAGTCAAATTTCCTCACATTCTCTTTATCCTTGAGAATGAAATAAGTATTTCCAAAGATTCTGAAATACTTAACATTTGGCTTCCTTTCCTTCCATAACTCATAGGGAGTTTTCTTGGTACTAGGTCTGAAATATACCCTGTTAACCGTATCACATACAGTGTTGACAGCTTCTCCCTACAAGTTTTTAGCCATATCCTTGTTATGCAACATGGCTTTAGCCGTCTCCTGAATAACCCTGTTCTTTCTTTCTACTACACCATTTTGCTGAGGAGTCATAGGAGCAGAGAATTCTTGAGATATACTTGATCTAGTGCAAAAGGAATTCATGTAAGATTTCTCAAATTCCTTACCATGAGCACTTCGAATTTGATCAATCTTTAATCTCTTCTTATTTTGCAATCTTGTGCACAAGGCTTCAATATGCTCCTGAGCATCTGACTTGGATCTTAGAAGAATGACCCAAGTGTACCTAGTGAAGTCATCTACCACAATCATGATGTATCTCTTCCCACCAAGAGACTCGGTTCAAGTTAGACCCATGAGATCTAGATGTAGTAGTTTCAATGGTCTAGATGTAGCGGATATCTACCCGGATGTTTAGCTTTTTTTTTGTTTCCCAAGCTGACACGATCCACACACAACATTGTCCACTCTACTGAGCTTTGGTATCCTTAAAACTGATTTATGCTTAGATACAATTGAAAGATGTTTGTAACTAGCATGTCCCATCCTTTGGTACCACAAATCTTCATTTGGCAAACGAATTCTATTACACACAATATCAGCATCAGGAACCAAACCATAACAATTGTTTAGAGTGCAAACACCACTTATGAGTTTCTTTCCAAACTCATTCAACACAAGACATTTTCCCTTTGAGAACAGTACCATAGAGTTTTGATCACATATCAGACTTATGCTCAACAAGTTCACTCTTAGACCTTTTACATATAGCACATTTGCCATGTCTGGCAGTCCAGGTAGAGAGATGGTTCCCTTTCCTTTAATTTGTGATTTGCTCCCATCACCGAAAGTGGCATTACTACCTTTTTTAGACTCGAAACCCTTAAAGAGAGAGCGGTCTCCAGTCATGTGTCTTGAGCAGCCACTGTCAAGGTACCACGAACATGTGTCCATAACCTTAAATGCAGACTTCATCATGAAGCACACCTCATGCTTAGATGACAAATCAGTAGGAATGGTGTTTTCTCTTATCTGCCATTTACAAAGAAAGCTTTTAACTTTCACTCTTCTCAGATGAACTCCTCTACACATTTTCATTCTGAGACAGTCTAGTTTCTTCTTCATCATGTTAAGATCTTTTCCAATAGTCATCATGATAGATTTCAAATAACTTTTAGACTTGCATTTTCTGAGACATTAAATCAAGTAGAGATTAGAAAAAAAAGATGTATTTAAAACAAAAGATCTTTTCATGCCAGTTGCAACCATGACAATATGAGTCAATGGATCACACAGCAAATATTAATCTTAATCAGAGTGTACCTGCTCTGATACCACTTGATAGGCCAAGAATGTATTAACCTTTTGTGATAAATTAACCAATTAATTAGCCAAGTGAATTAGTTAAGTTAATTAACATGCAATACACGTGGTAGCAAAAACAAATCACCAATTAAGTTAAATGCAGCAGAAAATAAAGATGACACGGTGATTTGTTTACAAATGGGGAAAACCTCCAAGGCAAAAACCCCACCGGGTGAAGTTAAGGTCACCACTCCCGAGAATCTACTATTATCAAAACAAACGGTTACAAGTAAAGGAATCTTAGTACCTTATACCAACCTACAATTAAACCTTACCCCAATACCCAATTGGACTTATAATGTAGTGACAATCTCTCCTTTTCAATGCACGACTCCCAGTACTTGACTAACCAATCAATGCACGGATCTAAGTATGTGACTAACACATTAACTTGAGAAGGATGTTGGCTGCAAAATTCTTCAGTTCATCCACACGATGAAGATCAAAAGTTCCTTGATTACAAAATCCTACGGCGTACAAAGATAATAGCTTCTTCAAGAAAAAGATGAACTAGGGCATATATCTCTGGTTACAATATGCTTGCAATAACAAGTGCAAACAAGTGCAACAACCTTTTGACGACCCTTAAAATAATCTTTATATATGTTTAAGATTGAGAGTAAAGAAAGTCTAAACACATACACATGGATATGCGTGAAATCAGGTCTAAAAAACTAATTTTCGTAAATATGCATGGCTTTAACTCTTGACTTGAACAACATATTTCTTAAAGACTTAAACCATCCTAGATCTACCCAATTACGAGTAAAGTACATTTTGTCAAAAGATAAGCCAATTCTAAATAACATATGTTTTTAACATGATTTACATATGTCCTAACAATTTTAACATTAACTGGGAAGATCTATGCTCCAATCAGTTTAACTTCTTTTTAGTTGAATGAAGATTTGCTACTCTTAGGGCCTCAGGGGGGACGCTACACTTTCTTTAGGGGTTCAAATCAACCCCTGACTTCCTAAATAAATAAATAAATAAATAAGTATATATATATATATATATATATATTGTTGGGAATAATGTACAAAGTAATAAAGAAAGAACAATGATAACACAAAAGATAAACAGAAATAGATAACTTGGAGGCACAAAATTGTTATCCTTAAACAATATTTGCCCTCACACTCTTGTTGCTAAAGCGTTATTGCAAATTTGTCTACAGAATACAACCAAGTTTTTGGACTTTACAGATAGCAATTCTAGAGAATAACCACAGGATTTCTTATGTTTCTCTCTAACTTACTATTTTTTAAGTGAACATAAGCCTCTGTTTATACTCATAGGGTTATATTTCATCAAAAGGCATGTATGGAGAGTTAAAATGTTTCATAAAATTGTTCACAAGGATTGAAAGCTCTTCAAATTTTCAAAATAGTCACTAGAAAATTTTGCGAAAAATTCAGTTTTACGAGTTTCGATTGGTCAAGAGTTCCCTTCTATTGATCGAGTGCTCTTTTCGATCGATCAAACAACAATTGAGCATAGATTGAAACAGGTAGAGAGTCTAGGATAGATTTCCTTACAGTACAACAAAATGTAACTATAGTGACAAATTTTAGTGAGGAAAATTTTTTCGTCACAAAAAAGTACCATATAGTGACAAAATTTATATTTTGTCACTATATATATAAAAAATAGTAACATTTAGTGAAAAAATTTAGATTTCGTCACTATAGAGGGTGCTAAATTCAAGGCGCCAAATGAAAGTGGAGGCGGGAAACCAAATTGATCTACAGTGACGAATTTTTTCGTCACTAAAAGTTTAAGTTTTTTGTGACGAACACTTTTGTCACTAAAAGGTGCTATTAGTGATCAAACGGTTTCGTCACTAAATGTGACATTTAGTGACGAAAATAAATTGTCGGTAAAAGGAAAACAGTGGCCATTTGTTTTATTATTTGTGACGAACCCGATTTCATCGCTAAAGGCATACAACAGTGAGGAAATAAAATCGTCACTAAAGATGGGTATATATATAACACTTCAACTCCTTTTTTTTCACATTAGACCCATCGCCTCACACTCTCTCAAGCTCTTATTAGACCCATTTAACCCATTAAACCCATCAAACCTTCATCGCGATGATTCAGCTACCGATTGTAATGCTTCAGACGCCGGCAATGATTTAGCTTCTGATTGCAATGCTTCAGATGCCGGTGATGCTTTAGCTTCCGATTACGATGCTTCAGACACTGGCGATGCTTTAGCGCAACGATTCAGACGCTGGCGATGCTTCAGTGCGACGATTGCGATGCTTTAGACGTTGGCGACGCTTCAACGCGACTATTCAGTCGCCAGCGACGCTTCAGTGCGACGATTCAGACACCGGCGACGCTTCAGCGTGACGATTCAGCTTCTAATTACAATGCTTTAGATGTCAACGATGCTTTAGCAAGACGATTCAGCTTCCAATTGCAACACTTCAGACGCCGGTGACACTTTAGCTTCCGATTGCGATGCTACAAATGCTAGCGATGTTTCAGCATGACGATTCAGACACCGGTGACACTTCAGCTTCTGATTGCGACGTTTCAGATGTTGGTGATGCTTCAGTGCGATGATTCAGACGCTAGCGATGCTTCAGCTTGCTATCGCGATGCTTCAGCTCCCAATCACCGGTGATGCTTCATCCATCGCTTCATCCATCACGATGCTTCCGGGTATTTTTTTTTTTTCCTTTTGAGTCAATTTTTTTGTTAATTTTTGTTTCTAAATGCTTGATGTTAATTTTTTTTTTTCCTTTTTGTTTTTGTTTTTTGTTTTTTTCTTGTTTGAGATTTGTTCTCTGTGGTAGGACGATTTGTCTAAGTTTGAATAGAGACCGTTCTCATTTTTTATAGATTGTTTTGGATGAGGGCTGTGCTGTTGTTGTTTGTGAACTGAAATGGTGATTGTTATAGCATTTTGGTGACTTTGATGATACCCTTTTTGGGTTAGCTGAAATTGTTGTGAAATGTTTTTGGGTCTCAGTTTTGGGTCTTCACTTTGATAAATTCTGAGATGTTTACTCTAAAACTTATTAGAGCTTTAGGTCTTCATATGGGTAATATTTGGTGTAATATTTGAGCTGTGTTTAGATTTTGAGAAATTTTCGTTTGGTTTAGGTGAAAATTTTGATTGAGAAATGGTAGATAGGTAGTTGTCATTGTGAATAAGAGGAGAAATTATATGGGTTCTGAGAAAAAAGTTGTTTGCTATGATGCTTGTGTTAGAATTCTGAGAAAATATTGTGGTTTAGTTAGTTATTTATTTTTTTGATTTCTCTTTGTTTTATGGTTTAGTTAGTTATTTTAGATTATTGTTTGTAATAACTTTGGATTTTTTCTGAAAGTTGTAAGCTTAGCTTGAGCAAAGTAAGTAAATTTTAGTTAAAAACTCATAAAACTCTATACTTGTGATGTTGGAAATTGGATTTGTGGTGGTATGTTGTGTTGGAGTAAGCGGATGGCTTGCATGGTGTTATAAGGTAGTTTAAATATATAAATTGGGAGTGTTTTTTAAATTCTTGCAAATGTGAATGAGTATTGTTAATTAGATGTGATGAATATTACTTTATTAGATTTCAATACTTGTAAACTCTATACTTGTGATGTTGGAAATTGGATTTGTGGTGGGTTGTTATGTTGGAGCAAGTGGGTGGCTTGCATGGTGTTATAAGATGGTTTAAATTCATATTGGGAGTGTTTTTAGTTTCTTGCAAATGTGAATTGATCTTATTGATTAGATGTGATGAATAGTACTTTAATTGATTTCAATACTTATAAACACTCTGTACTTGTGATGATGTTTAGGATTGGTTTTGTGGTGGGTTCCATGATTCTCTCTCAGGTTTTTTGTTCACTCTCTCTCTATTTCTATGTGTGTGTGTAATTGTTTTTGGGGCTAAGCTGAGTTATGGGTTTTGGCTGTTTTGACAGGATGTGCCTAGGGCTAAAGTTATATCGAGGTTGAGGACACTTGAATTTGTTGAGGAAGTCAACGAGGATGGTTCGATGGCACATGGCCAAACTGGAGTAGCTTCTGTTGAATCAATTCCTTTTCAAGTTTATGGTTGCTTTTTATAGGAATCATATTGATTAGAATTTTGATACCAAAGTGATTAATGTTGCCTTGTTTGTTTGTTTGTTTGTTTTGTTATATGGGTTTTTGTTTTGGTTGTAGATTTAATGATGGTGGTTGATGATTAAATGAATGGTTTTGATTTGATGTCCAAAAGACAAAGCCATGAAAACAAGATAGTTTCTATTCTAAACTAAGTAGCATTTTAGCTCAACCACTCAAAACTTTCGATCTATAATATTTAATCATCTCAAAACACATAAGATGATTAATATAACAACAATTGATCTTCTTCCCTCTACAACAAATAAAGTGTCACAAGTTTCAAACCAATACAAACATTTCCAACAGGAAATATATATACCAATAGTGTTAGTCTTCTTCTCTATCAAAATTTATGCTTTTATAACAAAAGACTCAAACTTTAATAGTAATATAACAATAGTTAGTCTTCTTCTCCATCAAAATTTAAGCTTTTGGTTTTGGTTTTGAATAAAACATCATGAAAAATAAGACCCAAAAATGAATTTTTTTTTTCTTTCTCAGTTGCCCAAAAAAAACAAGCTCTCAAACAAAGTACAAGAGGAAGTGAAAAAACACAAAGACTCACCAAACAAAACGATGCCCAGAAAGATCAGAGAAGTGCGTAGTCTAAACGCATTGTCCATCACGTAAAAAGCTCCAACCTTTAAATTTTTCTTGCTAAAATGCTACTTAGTTTAGGATAGCATCCATGATTAAATCAAAGATATTCAGAATCTTTCACGTGACAAAAAGGCTAAAAAACAAAAAGTAAGGTACAAAACAATCTTGTACAGAAACGAAAGAGGTAATAAAAACCCTAATCAAACCCCTAAGATATGATCAATTATAAGATAGAGAGAAAGAGAGATTGAAGAAAAATGGATGGACCTGAAGCACGTGAATTCTAGGCCACCGAGGATTGTTTTTAACAAACAAACAAAAGGAGAGGTTGTGAACTCATTTTGGCTCTCGTTGTGCTTTATATAATATCTCTTCCTTGTGGGTCGGTTTTTCGATGGATTGGTGGGCTGGGTTTGAATTTTATTATGAGTTTTTGGCTTTGGGTCAGATTTATGTGGTTACAATTGGTTTGTCCACCCTTTGTACATGGAGTGGAGGTCGGTCTTGAAACCCGCTTCTTACCCGAACCTTCAACCCCGTGGATACCTGACCCGCTTCTTAAGATCAATAGTTTGACTTATTCGTTGATTGCCTTTCTCTTTTCCAAATGTAACGTGAAATTGGAATTTGTACAAGGACCAAGAGGCACGAACTAAGCAAGATGAGGTCCAAAAGAATATTCTTAACTTTTTGAGGAGCAAGGGTTATGATGATGCTCTTACTTATGGGGGTGGTTCATCTTCAAGTTAAAACACTTTTTGATTAGTACTTTATTTGCTTTCTACAACTTATATATTAGGAGTTGTGATTTTAATTTATTGGTGTGGTTACTCTTAATACATTGTTAGAAATGTTTCTTATAACATAGTTAATGTTTTTACTTTACGATTTTAAGGAAATATTGTTTATATATATGTGCAGATTTCTTATTGGTGGCTTTTAGGGGATTTACTTTTGGCTTTAATTGAAGACATATGAGGACATCTTCTGTTAGTTCTAAAATAGGGTTTAGGTAGAGTTATTGTATATGTTGCAAACAATTATTGTATGGAAGGAGTTTGAATTGGTTACTTGTTTTATTTTTTTACTTGTGGAATGTATGAATTTTTTTTTTTAATAAATGTGTTGTTGAAATAAATGTGTTATTCAAATGTGAGATTTTAATAATATAATGACAGGTTACAGGTTAATATCAAAGTCATGAAAAAAATAAAAACAGAAAATAAGTTTTAGTGACGAAGTTTTCATCACAAATATAGCAACAAAAAATTGTTTTAGTGACAAAAATTTCATCACTAAATATAGCAAAATTTTGTAAGAAATGATTTTAGTGACGAAAATTTTCGTCACTATATGTGCTTGGATTTTCTTAAGAATAGTTTTAGTGATGAATTTTTTCGTCACTATATGTACCCGAACATAGTTTTAGTGACAAAATTATTCGTTACTAAATATGATTTAGTAAACTAAAGTGTTTTTAGTGATGAAATATTTTCGTCACTGAATAGTGTTTTTAGTGAGGAAAACATTTTGTGACGAAACGTTTTCGTCACTAAAAGTTTTTTTAAAAAAAAATCAAATCGGACTTTTAGTGACAAAATTTTTCGTCACCAAGACTTTTAGTGACGGGGCTACAGTGATGAAATGAGTTTCGTCACTAAAAGTCCAATTTCGTTACTAAAGGTCCTTAGTGACGAAAAACTGGACTTTTAGTGACGAATTTTTTTGTCATTGAAAATACATTTTGTTGTAATTACCATTTCGATTGATCAAGCAAAAGTTTTGACCGCTTGAAAATACTAAATTTCGAATTTTCACTTTATCGAATTTATGAAATTATACTTTCCAAACTCAAACATCATTAATACAGCCTATCCATGTGTGTGTGTATATATATATATATATATATATATATATATATAAAAGTGTCTATGAGTGTCTCTCTTCATTACAAGTTTATCTTATATATGTAAGTATGTGTCTGATACTAATTGTATGCATTAGTTTTATTTTTTGTTTTTGTTACAATGTTATTTCTATGAATTGTGATGTGTGTTTACAATATTAATATAATATAACTTTATATAATTTAATAATTAGAAAATAAAGAGGATTTCTTACATGTTTATGTATTATTATCATGTTAGAATATTGTTTAGTTATAAAGTTAGTGATTTTCAAGAAAAACAATAGTAAAGCTAGTGGTTGTTCAAGCATTTGATTTTTTTTTCTTTTTTAAGAATCAGCATTTGATTGATTAAGTAGACACTATATGCATTATTTTTGTATATATGAATGTAGTTGTGTGGGTCAATAATTAATACAGTGCCAATGAGTTGAGTTTTGTCATATATTTTTGTAAAAATAATGACAAATAGATATTAATAACTACAAGGAAATAAAATGTTATACAAACTTAATAAAATAAAGTGGTCATAACTATCCACATTGGTAATAGATAATTACAACTGATAATGAATTGTCATGTTACAATTTCAAAACTCCTAGAAGGAAATTGTAAAACTTCAGTCATTTTTTTTTTTTTTGGTTGATATCTCGATATATTCAAGTTCTTTTTTTTTTATTAAATTTTGTTTAATTTAAGTTTCTTAATGGCCCTCCTAAAATCGTAAAGCTCTAGTAAGGGGATTAAAAAACATTTCTGAGTAGAGAGAGCTACAATTGTGGGGGAGAGAGAAGTAGTACTTATAGAGATAGGAGAACTCTAGCTACAAGAGTTGAAAATTATCGGGAGGAGGGAGATGAAAATTCAGAGGAGAAGGAGCGGCTTGGCTTTGGTTTTTTGAGATTTTTTTTTTAATAATTTTTTAATTAAGTGTATTACACTAGATGAAGGAATATGGATTAAAGAGATTTTGATAAGTGATAGCTATTCTTCATTTTAAAAAATAGTTATTTATAAGAAATGATTGTTCACTGTAATAAAAATATAACCAAACAACCATATAGATATACCACATAAATAACTATTACACTATATTATCTATTATTATATACCAAATGTGCCCTTAACAATTTATTTATCCTTCTAAAAAAAAAAATTTATTTATTTATTTATTTTTGGCTAAAGGAAAAAATAAGGCTCTTACAATGACCTCACTACCCTTGACCTACTTGAACCCTACTCATGATTGGCGTTAAGATCATCGGCACAATTAATTAGGTGTGCCTATACTTGAACTCACAAGATGAAGAATTGGATATTTTCATACCACTAAAGCAGCTCCACAAGTGGTGACCTTATTTATTTATTTTTTTGGTAAATATACACAAATATTAAATATTAAGATCTTACAAATCGATTAGAAACAAAGTTAAAGTTATCAAAATCTATACAATAAATAAATAAATAAAACTTTAGAAGGGAACCTGATAAAAAATAAACTCAGACATTTGAGAACACACCCTCTCTTGGTAAATGCATCGGCATACTTGTTGGATTCTCTTAAGTTATGCTTGACTTAGAAGCTATCAAAACCTTGGCTGATATTCATGTAATTAGATACAATAATTTGGATTAGCAATTAAGAGAATGCTCACTTTTTAGAAGCATAACAAGTTCCTTTAGCCTCCAATTCCACCACAAGATGGGTAATTCCTAAGTCTCTAGCAAGTTCAAGGCCATCCCTGCAGGCCCATATTTCAGCTAGCATACAAGATGCATTACCAATTGACCTAGAAAAACCTTTAACCCATTTTCCATTATCATTACAAATAATTCCCATTCGGTTAATGATGGGAAAGCATGAATATGAAAAACTTTTGGACTAACCACTCTTTGGGCTCATATTAGGCCAAGCACAACACAAGTGGTCCAATCAAAAAGAAGGCCCAACAATGAAAGCAACCGACCCAAATAACATTGGGCCCATTATACTTATTTCTCTGTCTCTAGTGACCCAAGCCCACATGGAAAGCCCATTGGGAATTTAGAGATGTGTTGTGGAGGGCAAATGGAGACTTTTTTCATATTCCATCTTTGCCCTCAAGAAAAATGTTGTAACTCACCAATAATAACAATTGACACAATCCCTCCAATCGCAATTGTTAGTTGAATTTGAGATAAACCTTTCGTTTGTAGATGAATTGCATTTGTCTAGCTTCCAATACACTTATACACATCGCTAACCTTCATAAACCCATGTCCACTAGCTAGAGTTTATCTAGACAAGACAAATGGAAATATATATATATATATATATATATATATATATATATATATATTTTTTTTTTATTTGTAAGTTTCTGTTTTTTAATTGAAAATTTTGTTTCGACTGTTGTTTAACTCCTACTCAATCAATCAGGATGCCCCTATGTTGGACACCTTATTTATTGTGTGGGTTTGGATAGCAATTAATCCGGCGCCTGCATTTTCAAAGCGCGTTTTCTCCCTCTTCTTCTTCTTCTTCTTCTTCTTTCTTTCTTTCTTTCTTCCTTTTTTTTTTTTTTTTTTTTTTTTTTGCATTTGTTGACTGTGAGAGACAACATTTACTGTTATGAACAGTCTATACACTATTTATGCACTGTACATATACTGTTCACGCATTAAAAAATATTAAAATAGATCCCATGACACTATTCATACATTTAAAAATTATTTTGCTACAATATTTTCAGTTTCAGTTTTCAATTTCAGCAAAAATAAGCTCAATCCAAACAGATCCATTGTGTTGCATGTCTTTTCAATTGGCTATTCATTGATTATTCAGCATAGGCTGCCTGTGTAATGCGTATCATTCTTTGGTGGGAAAAAATAGGTTTTTGTTCTTATTTTACAAAATATCTATTTTATTTTAAAATTATTAAGTATTATGTCCTTGTTTTGAAGTTCAATTTTTTAAAAATCGAGTTATAAGTAAGTTCAATTACTTAAATTTTCAAAAAAAATTAAGTAGAATTCAACATTACTAGCGTTAAGTTACATTTAAAAATATACACAAAACTTGATTTTGAGTATATTAAGCTTCACACAAAACTCAATTTTATTTAAATCGAATTTAAAAAATAAAGACATTTTGTTAAATAATTTTAAAATAATAACATTATGTTTAATATTTTTAAAAATAAGTACAAATGTCCAATTTCCGCTTCTTTTGTCCATACTGTTTCTACTTTCACAGTTTCATGGCCATCATGTTCTGTCTACAGCATTTTGTCTCCTTGGCCGCATAGGTGTTGGTATTTTACTAGTACCTTAGTTATGCTGTGTAGCTTTTCGTGCCTTTATCATCAAAGTAAAATAGATTAGTGTGATATATTTCGCCGGAGGAGATAGATGGGTGCGGCTCCTGTCCCTTTATAATTTCTCCATTCTGTCGTGAAACACAAGTGGCAAGCAACAAATCTTAAGTGGGAAAAATCACATGTCAAATACTATATATATATATATATATATTTTTTTTTTCTAAATATTTTTGTCTTTCTTTCTTCTTTGCATCTTTCTCCAACGTCCCCTTCCTAATGGATCTCACCTACCTCAACCTGAGCATCTGATGCGCCCAGATTGGCAGATCAGAAGTTGATGGCGATGGGTTTGGATTAAAAACTATGGGTTTCACAGTTAAGATTGGCATATCAGAACAAAAAAACCATGGCTGTATGGATTGAGGCGGTGGGTTTCATGGCTATGGGCATTGAGGTGTATGTGAGATGGAGTTCCTCCCGCAAGCTTGGGGTGCGGAGCCAGGAACTTGACTTTGGTGGCCGAACAAAAAAAGTAAGATGTTTATTTATTTATTTTATTATAAAAAAGATGATTTTTTTTTTTTTTTCTCTCTATATACAATAATAAAAATAATAATGTTACCCTATCAAAAAAAAAAAATAATAATAATAATAATAATGTTACATCACTGCGCACTCTTGTCAAGTCCTGGCTCTGTCCTTGTTTGTAGACAAGTTGAAGTGTAAACCACACACGTGTAGGTCTTGGAAAAATTATAATCTCAAATCTGTAAAAAAAACTCTTGTCTTGGAGGGGATGAAAGTGAAAAGCAAGAATAAAACGTAAATCAGCAAACCGAACAAACTATCTCAAAGAAAGCGATAGAGAAAGAAAGAAGTGTCAAAGCCAGATGCAAATATATAGGAGGCTGGTGGTGTGATAGTTTGACTGTAAAGCCATGAAATTTATTGAGTACGAAAAATGTGATTTTTCCGTCAAACTCTAAAGTAGGTCGTAGGAGCATTTCAATGAGGTTAGAGCACAATTTTTTTTTTTCCCTTTTTTCTTTCCTCTTTTTTTTTTATAGATAATTGTTAATATAATCTTGTGGTTATCATTAGTGTTTGATTGTCCAATTATTTAGCGTGGTGATAAATTGTACATAATTGTAATCCTATTCTACCCGTACCCATCTTTTTATGACTCCGATTTTTTTCCAGGTTTCTTACTAAATCCCTTTGTATTTAATATTATTTTGGTTTGTTTTGTGTAATATATTTGGATGATTTAATTCTAGTTTCCTTTTTGTTGTGATAATTAGATTTCTTGTTTGTAATTTTCATAAAATTACCATTTTGGCCAGCTTGAGTTCTTGCTGTGATATATTAGTAAATATTTTTTTTTTTTTTTTTTTTTTTTTTTTGGAGTGGGTTTTGAGGAATCCAAGCTCCTCTGAAATTAACGACTGTGGCTTGGGAAGGATCCCTGAGGTCATGAGGAGATGTTTGAAAGGACAATGGACATGTTTGAGAATGCTGCATGTACTCAACAGTGTGATTAGTTCACATTGATCTGAATTCTAATCAAAACCATTTATGAGCATTGGTGGCAATCTTAATTTTATTTACTTTTTACAAAGACGATGAATACTAATTTTAGATTAGTTGTAAACAAAGCCACTATTACAAGTTTTGAGAAAAAAAAAATCGTAAAAGCTGAATGACCACAAAGATCAGCTGTTCGTAAAAGCAAAAAAAAAAATTATATATATATATATATATATATGTAAGGACTCGATTTGTAACGACCCCAAAATATATATATATATATATATATATATATGTAAGGACTCGATTTGTAACGATCCCAAAATAGTATTGAGTTCGTACGTTAAAAACCCAAACAATATAATTTGTAGAGCGTGGGCTTGAAAGACTAGGCCTTGGTCACCGGACAGTGGTTAGTCAAGGTTTCTATAGAAATTTACACGAAGGTGAACCTGGCGTGTCTAGCAAGACCTTCTTCCGATACGACCTGAGTGGCTCCGGTCCTTAGACCTCGTCCGAGGAGTTTCGTGTTCTGATTATTCTTCTTTTTTAGGGTTCCATGGTTTCGAGATGATTTGTCCCCCCCCCCCCCCCCTTTCCTGAATTGTTTATCTTTCCTTTTTATACCAGCCTTTTTCCTTCTTCCAACGTCCACGTGTAGGTTCAACTTTCCAGGGTTGATACTTGTCCCATCAGCCCATACCCAAAGTGGTTGGGGGTGTTTGTAAAAGCTAAAAAGTATTGCTCTGTCAGGCGCAGAGTATTTAATTGCAGTAATGACAGCCTTTCCTTTGTCCTTTGTCGCCATATTGTCCAGAGGTCCTTTCTCCATCAATGTGGAGGTGTTCCGTTTTTCCCTAAACTGTTCTTATACCGTGCTTGCCCTTTCTTTCAGGAGCGCTTTAGGATGCCGAGGACAGAATCATCCTTGACTATATCTCTAGGCTATTAGGACTTTCATTGTATGTCCTCGGCAATGTCTCTCCTCGGCTCGGGCCTTGGGCCCTAATGTAAAGTGGGCCGGGGTCATAAATTCTCTGACCCCACATTAGCCCCTCAAAATCCTGTTGTCAGACCTTTTGGTCGGAGAGGAGGGTTTTGGTGATGCCAGGCCTACATCACGGTTTGCCTAGCTTTGTCCTTCATTAATGTCGGTGTCTCTTCGTTTGCCTAGGAAATGCGTCGGGTTATGAGACATTCCTTTAGATTTACTCACGCCGCGCTCTTGTCGTTTTAGTGTACGAGGCGCGTCTTTAATAAGTTCCCTTTACGAGGCCACTCAAATCCACCGGTTGTAGACGACGTTGGGAGTCGAGTGGAAATTATCTTGTTTGTAGCTCTTCCTGGAAATCTGTGTAGATTAAATGCCACCAAACTTGCCTTCCATATAAGAAGCAAGGTAGGAGGTTACTTTCTTTACATACAGACCCTTCAGTCTTTTCAAATTCCTAAATCTCCAGCTGTGCTCAAAGTTTTCATTACCAGTGCAATTTAGCCTTAGAGAGTGATATGTTTGAGGCAAAAGTGGGGGTGAAGGGACCACACCCTCTCCAGAAGCATTGGGTCTCTCCGAGACTCAAGATGGCGCGGTCAGGACAAGGGAGGCGGAGACTCAAGACTGCTATCCCCTTTCATAGGGAGGGGGAGAAGCCTCCTCTTCCTTCAGCTAAAATCCGAAGCAGGTGCTGGTCGCGTCAGATTTTTGGTGCGACAGCAATGGGGTTGCTCATCGTCGGTACCATCCGCTCTCTCTTGAGCGCTGCTAATATGACACTCGCGTGTTAGGAGTCAAAGCTGATGCGGGGATTGGGCATCCTCGCTTCCTCCTCTCCTCCTTCTTTGGTGCCTCCTTTTGCCTCCGCTTCTTCTTCTCTTCCATCACTAGGAGCATCATAGTGCTTCTGCTTCTTCTTTTGCTTCTTCTCTCCTTCCATCAATAGGGCCATCATGACATGCTTAGTCGCCACAAGAGTAGAATTTTGAAGGATTTATCGTTCCCTTGTATCTTTTTCCTTTTTTACTTTTTCTTTTTGCCTTTGTAGTTAGCTTCGGGTATAGGCTTGCTTAAACCCCTCATTGTACGCTGTACTATTTATTTGTATTAATAAAAGATGACTTTATCTTATTCTAAGTATTCTTTCTTTTCTACAATAGTTATACTGTGAATGGATGTGCTATATATATATATATATATTTTTTTAACGATACATAGGGCCGAATCCCCTGTTAATATAAAGCTATTATTTTGAACTTACTGAGACTTAAAGGCACAATAATGCCGACCTGAAAAAGGTTATACATATAAGACTAACCGAGATAACAGTTGAACGTTCTGTATTGCATATAAGGCAATCATCCGAGGATGGGTAACCCAAAATGAACTATCTGAGATGGTCGCTGTGTACTAGGGTGTTTTACCACGTTCCTAACAACATTCATGGCCTTAACCATTTTTGGCATCCAATCCGAGGACCGAGGTATGACTGTACCAGGCCTAAATACTTGTTTACATTAGTTTTCTTAGAGCTGGGGATCCGAGAACAGGACGAGATTTCCATTCTGTCTAAGACTTAATCCATTTTCTAATGACTAATCTACCCATAGGTTTGAGTCCGAGGACCATGCAATATCTTGGTTCTGTCTAAAACTTAGATTCTCTTTAGGTGCGGTTTCTCCATAGGTTTGAGTCCGAGGACCATGCAATACCTTGATTCTGTCCAAAACTTAGATTCTCTCTAAATAGTTGGTTTCCCTATAAGTTTGAGTCCGAGGACCATGCAATACCTTGGTTCTGTCCAAAATTTAGATTATCTTTAAGTAGTTGGTTTCCCCATAGATTTGAGTCCGAGGACCATGCAATACCTTGGTTCTGTCCAAACTTAGAATTTTTCTTTAAGTAGTTGGTTTCCTCATAGGTTTGAGTCCGAGGACCATGTAATATCTTGGTTCTGTCCAAAACATAGATTTTCTTTAAATAGTTGGTTTCCCTATAAGTTTGAGTCCGAGGACCATGCAATACCTTGCTTCTGTCCAAAACTTAGATTCTCTTTAAGTAGTTGGTTTCCCCATAGGTTTAAGTCCGAGGGCCATGCAATACCTTGGTTCTGTTCAAAACTTAGAATTTTTCTTTAAGTAGTTGGTTTCCTCATAGGTTTGAGTCCGAGTACCATGCAATACCTTGATTCTGTCCAAAACTTAGATTCTCTTTAAGTAGTTGGTTTCCCCATAGGTTTGAGTCTGAGGACCATGCAATACCTTGGTTCTGTCCAAAACTTAGATTCTCTTTAAGTAGTTGGTTTCCCCAGAGGATTGAGTCCGAGGACCATGCAATACCTTAGTTCTGTCCAAAACTTAGATTCTCTTTATGTAGTTGGTTTCCCCATAAGTTTGAGTCCGAGGACCATGCAAAACCTTGGTTCTATCCAAAACTTAAATTCTCTTTAAGTAGTTGGTTTCCCCAGATTTGAGTTCGAGGACCATGCAATACCTTGGTTCTGTCCAAAACTTAGATTCTCTTTAAGTAGTTGGTTTCCCCATAGGTTTGAGTCTGAGAACCATACAATACCTTGGTTTTGTCTAAAATTTAGATTCTCTTTAAGTAGTTGGTTTCCTCATAGATTTGAGTCCGAGGACCATGCAATACCTTAGTTTTGTCCGAAACTTAGATTCTCTGTAAGTAGTTGGTTTCCCCATAAGTTTGAGTCCGAGGACCATGCAATACCTTAGTTTTGTCCAAAACTTAGATTCTCTTTAAGTAGTTGGTTTCTCCATAGGTTTGAGTCTGAGGACCATGTAATACCTTAGTTCTGTCCAAAACTTAGAATTTTTCTTTAAGTAGTTGGTATCCCCATAGGTTTGAGTCCGAGAACCATGTAATACCTTGGTTCTATCCAAAACTTAGATTCTCTTTAAGTAGTTGGTTTCCCCAAAGGTTTGGGTCTAAGGACCATGCAATACCTTGGTTCTGTCCAAAACTTAGATTCACTTTAAGTAGTTGGTTTCCCCATAGGTTTGAGTTCGAGGACGATGCAATACCTTGGTTCTGTCCAAAACTTAGATTCTCTTTAAGTAGTTGGTTTCCCTAGAGGTTTGAGTCCGAGGACCATGCAATACCTTGGTTCTGTCCAAAACTTAGATTCTCTTTAAGTAGTTGGTTTCCCCATAGGTTTGAGACTGAGTACCATGCAATACCTTGGTTCTATCCAAAACTTAGAATTTTTCTTTAAGTAGTTGGTTTCCCTATAGCTTTGAATCTGAGGACCATGCAATACCTTGGTTTTGTCCAAAACTTAGATTCTCTTTAAGTAGTTGGTTTCCCCAGAGGTTTGAATCTGAGGACCATGCAATACCTTGGTTCTGTCCAAAACATAGATTCACTTTAAGTAGTTGGTTTCCCTATAGGTTTAAGTCCGAGGACCATGCAATACCTTGGTTCTGTCCAAAATTTAGATTCTCTTTAAGTAGTTGGTTTCCCCATAGGTTTGAGTCTTAGTATGATGCAATACCTTGGTTCTATCTAAAACTTAGAATTTTTCTTTAAGTAGTTGGTTTCCCAATAGGTTTGAGTCCGAGGACCATGCAATACCTTGGTTCTGTCCAAAACTTAAATTCTCTTTAAGTAGTTGGTTTCCGCATAGGTTTGAGTCCGAGGACCATGCAATACCTTGGTTCTGTCCAAAACTTAGAATTTTTCTTTAAGTAGTTGGTTTCCTCATAGGTTTGAGTCCGAGGACCATGCAATACCTTGGTTCTGAGGACCATGCAATACCTTGGTTCTGTCCAAAACATAGATTCTCTTTAAGTAGTTGGTTTCCCTATAGGTTTAAGTCCGAGGACCATGCAATACCTTGGTTCTGTCCAAAATTTAGATTCTCTTTAAGTAGTTGGTTTCCCCATAGGTTTGAGTCTTAGTATGATGCAATACCTTGGTTCTATCTAAAACTTAGAATTTTTCTTTAAGTAGTTGGTTTCCCAATAGGTTTGAGTCCGAGGACCATGCAATACCTTGGTTCTGTCCAAAACTTAAATTCTCTTTAAGTAGTTGGTTTCCGCATAGGTTTGAGTCCGAGGACCATGCAATACCTTAGTTCTGTCCAAAACTTAGAATTTTTCTTTAAGTAGTTGGTTTCCTCATAGGTTTGAGTCCGAGGACCATGCAATACCTTGGTTCTGTCCAAAACTTAGATTCTCTTGAAGTAGTTGGTTTCCCCATAGGATTGAGTCCGAGGACCATGCAATACCTTGGTTCTGTCCAAAACTTAGATTCTCTTTATGTAGTCGGTTTCCCCATAGGTTTGAGTCCGAGGACCATGCAAAACCTTGGTTCTATCCAAAACTTAAATTCTCTTTAAGTAGTTGGTTTCCCCATAGGTTTGAATTCGAGGACCATGCAATACCTTGGTTCTGTCCAAAACTTAGATTCTCTTTAAGTAGTTGGTTTCCCTATAGGTTTGAGTCTGAGTACCATGCAATACCTTGGTTCTATCCAAAACTTAGAATTTTTCTTTAAGTAGTTGGTTTCCCCATAGGTTTGTATCCGAGGACCATGCAATACCTTGGTTTTGTCCAAAACTTAGATTCTCTTTATGTAGTTGGTTTCCCCATAGGTTTGAGTCTGAGGACCATGCAATACCTTGGTTCTGTCTAAAACTTAGATTCTCTTTAAGTAGTTGGTTACCCCATAGATTTGAGTCCGAGGACGATGCAATACCTTAGTTTTGTCCGAAACTTAGATTCTCTTTAAGTAGTTGGTTTCCCTATAAGTTTGAGTCCGAGGACCATGCAATACCTTGGTTTTGTCCAAAACTTAGATTCTCTTTAAGTTGTTGGTTTCTCCATAGGCTTGAGTCTGAGGACCATGCAATACCTTAGTTCTGTCCAAAACTTAGTATTTCTCTTTAAGTAGTTGGTTTCCCCATAGGTTTGAGTCCGAGGACCATGTAATACCTTGGTTCTATCCAAAACTTAGATTCTCTTTAAGTAGTTGGTTTCCCCAAAGGTTTGAGTCCGAGGAACATGCAATACCTTAGTTCTGTCCAAAACTTAGATTCTCTTTATGTAGTTGGTTTCCCCATAAGTTTGAGTCCGAGGACCATGCAAAACCTTGGTTCTATCCAAAACTTAAATTCTCTTTAAGTAGTTGGTTTCCCCAGATTTGAGTTCGAGGACCATGCAATACCTTGGTTTTGTCCAAAACTTAGATTCTCTTTAAGTAGTTGGTTTCCCCATAGGTTTAAGTCTGAGAACCATACAATACCTTGGTTTTGTCTAAAACTTAGATTCTCTTTAAGTAGTTGGTTTCCTCATAGATTTGAGTCCGAGGACCATGCAATACCTTAGTTTTGTTCGAAACTTAGATTCTCTTTAAGTAGTCGGTTTTCCCATAAGTTTGAGTCAAAGGACCATGCAATACCTTAGTTTTGTCCAAATCCTAGATTCTCTTTAAGTAGTTGGTTTCTCCATAGGTTTGAGTCTGAGGACCGTGTAATACCTTAGTTCTGTCCAAAACTTAGATTTTTTCTTTAAGTTGTAGGTTTCCCCATAGGTTTGAGTCCGAGGACCATGTAATACCTTGGTTCTATCCAAAACTTATATTCTCTTTAAGTAGTTGGTTTCCCCAAAGGTTTGGGTCTGAGGACCATGCAATACCTTGGTTCTGTCCAAAACTTAGATTCTCTTTAAGTAGTTGGTTTCCCTATAGGTTTGAGTTCGAGGAACATGCAATACCTTGGTTCTGTCCAAAACTTAGATTCTTTTTAAGTAGTTGGTTTCCCCATAGGTTTGAGTCTGAGTACTATGCAATACCTTGGTTCTATCCAAAACATAGATTCTCTTTAAGTAGTTGGTTTCCCTATAGGTTTAAGTCCGAGGACCACGCAATACCTTGGTTCTGTCCAAAATTTAGATTCTCTTTAAGTAGTTGGTTTCCCCATAGGTTTGAGTCTTAGTACGATGCAATACCTTGGTTCTATCTAAAACTTAGAATTTTTCTTTAAGTAGTTGGTTTCCCCATAGGTTTGAGTCCGAGGACCATGCAATACCTTGGTTCTGTCCAAACTTAGAATTTTTCTTTAAGTAGTTGGTTTCCTCATAGGTTTGAGTCCGAGGACCATGTAATATCTTGGTTCTGTCCAAAACATAGATTTTCTTTAAATAGTTGGTTTCCCTATAAGTTTGAGTCCGAGGACCATGCAATACCTTGCTTCTGTCCAAAACTTAGATTCTCTTTAAGTAGTTGGTTTCCCCATAGGTTTAAGTCCGAGGGCCATGCAATACCTTGGTTCTGTTCAAAACTTAGAATTTTTCTTTAAGTAGTTGGTTTCCTCATAGGTTTGAGTCCGAGTACCATGCAATACCTTGATTCTGTCCAAAACTTAGATTCTCTTTAAGTAGTTGGTTTCCCCATAGGTTTGAGTCTGAGGACCATGCAATACCTTGGTTCTGTCCAAAACTTAGATTCTCTTTAAGTAGTTGGTTTCCCCAGAGGATTGAGTCCGAGGACCATGCAATACCTTAGTTCTGTCCAAAACTTAGATTCTCTTTATGTAGTTGGTTTCCCCATAAGTTTGAGTCCGAGGACCATGCAAAACCTTGGTTCTATCCAAAACTTAAATTCTCTTTAAGTAGTTGGTTTCCCCAGATTTGAGTTCGAGGACCATGCAATACCTTGGTTCTGTCCAAAACTTAGATTCTCTTTATGTAGTTGGTTTCCCCATAGGTTTGAGTCTGAGAACCATACAATACCTTGGTTTTGTCTAAAATTTAGATTCTCTTTAAGTAGTTGGTTTCCTCATAGATTTGAGTCCGAGGACCATGCAATACCTTAGTTTTGTCCGAAACTTAGATTCTCTGTAAGTAGTTGGTTTCCCCATAAGTTTGAGTCCGAGGACCATGCAATACCTTAGTTTTGTCCAAAACTTAGATTCTCTTTAAGTAGTTGGTTTCTCCATAGGTTTGAGTCTGAGGACCATGTAATACCTTAGTTCTGTCCAAAACTTAGAATTTTTCTTTAAGTAGTTGGTATCCCCATAGGTTTGAGTCCGAGAACCATGTAATACCTTGGTTCTATCCAAAACTTAGATTCTCTTTAAGTAGTTGGTTTCCCCAAAGGTTTGGGTCTAAGGACCATGCAATACCTTGGTTCTGTCCAAAACTTAGATTCACTTTAAGTAGTTGGTTTCCCCATAGGTTTGAGTTCGAGGACGATGCAATACCTTGGTTCTGTCCAAAACTTAGATTCTCTTTAAGTAGTTGGTTTCCCTAGAGGTTTGAGTCCGAGGACCATGCAATACCTTGGTTCTGTCCAAAACTTAGATTCTCTTTAAGTAGTTGGTTTCCCCATAGGTTTGAGACTGAGTACCATGCAATACCTTGGTTCTATCCAAAACTTAGAATTTTTCTTTAAGTAGTTGGTTTCCCTATAGCTTTGAATCTGAGGACCATGCAATACCTTGGTTTTGTCCAAAACTTAGATTCTCTTTAAGTAGTTGGTTTCCCCATAGGTTTGAATCTGAGGACCATGCAATACCTTGGTTCTGTCCAAAACATAGATTCTCTTTAAGTAGTTGGTTTCCCTATAGGTTTAAGTCCGAGGACCATGCAATACCTTGGTTCTGTCCAAAATTTAGATTCTCTTTAAGTAGTTGGTTTCCCCATAGGTTTGAGTCTTAGTATGATGCAATACCTTGGTTCTATCTAAAACTTAGAATTTTTCTTTAAGTAGTTGGTTTCCCAATAGGTTTGAGTCCGAGGACCATGCAATACCTTGGTTCTGTCCAAAACTTAAATTCTCTTTAAGTAGTTGGTTTCCGCATAGGTTTGAGTCCGAGGACCATGCAATACCTTGGTTCTGTCCAAAACTTAGATTCTCTTGAAGTAGTTGGTTTCCCCATAGGATTGAGTCCGAGGACCATGCAATACCTTGGTTCTGTCCAAAACTTAGATTCTCTTTATGTAGTCGGTTTCCCCATAGGTTTGAGTCCGAGGACCATGCAAAACCTTGGTTCTATCCAAAACTTAAATTCTCTTTAAGTAGTTGGTTTCCCCATAGGTTTGAATTCGAGGACCATGCAATACCTTGGTTCTGTCCAAAACTTAGATTCTCTTTAAGTAGTTGGTTTCCCCATAGGTTTGAGTCTGAGTACCATGCAATACCTTGGTTCTATCCAAAACTTAGAATTTTTCTTTAAGTAGTTGGTTTTCCCATAGGTTTGTGTCCGAGGACCATGCAATACCTTGGTTTTGTCCAAAACTTAGATTCTCTTTATGTAGTTGGTTTCCCCATAGGTTTGAGTCTGAGGACCATGCAATACCTTGGTTCTGTCTAAAACTTAGATTCTCTTTAAGTAGTTGGTTACCCCATAGATTTGAGTCCGAGGACGATGCAATACCTTAGTTTTGTCCGAAACTTAGATTCTCTTTAAGTAGTTGGTTTCCCTATAAGTTTGAGTCCGAGGACCATGCAATACCTTGGTTTTGTCCAAAACTTAGATTCTCTTTAAGTTGTTGGTTTCTCCATAGGCTTGAGTCTGAGGACCATGCAATACCTTAGTTCTGTCCAAAACTTAGTATTTCTCTTTAAGTAGTTGGTTTCCCCATAGGTTTGAGTCCGAGGACCATGTAATACCTTGGTTCTATCCAAAACTTAGATTCTCTTTAAGTAGTTGGTTTCCCCAAAGGTTTGAGTCCGAGGAACATGCAATACCTTAGTTCTGTCCAAAACTTAGATTCTCTTTATGTAGTTGGTTTCCCCATAAGTTTGAGTCGGAGGACCATGCAAAACCTTGGTTCTATCCAAAACTTAAATTCTCTTTAAGTAGTTGGTTTCCCCAGATTTGAGTTCGAGGACCATGCAATACCTTGGTTTTGTCCAAAACTTAGATTCTCTTTAAGTAGTTGGTTTCCCCATAGGTTTAAGTCTGAGAACCATACAATACCTTGGTTTTGTCTAAAACTTAGATTCTCTTTAAGTAGTTGGTTTCCTCATAGATTTGAGTCCGAGGACCATGCAATACCTTAGTTTTGTCCGAAACTTAGATTCTCTTTAAGTAGTCGGTTTTCCCATAAGTTTGAGTCAAAGGACCATGCAATACCTTAGTTTTGTCCAAATCCTAGATTCTCTTTAAGTAGTTGGTTTCTCCATAGGTTTGAGTCTGAGGACCGTGTAATACCTTAGTTCTGTCCAAAACTTAGATTTTTTCTTTAAGTTGTAGGTTTCCCCATAGGTTTGAGTCCGAGGACCATGTAATACCTTGGTTCTATCCAAAACTTATATTCTCTTTAAGTAGTTGGTTTCCCCAAAGGTTTGGGTCTGAGGACCATGCAATACCTTGGTTCTGTCCAAAACTTAGATTCTCTTTAAGTAGTTGGTTTCCCTATAGGTTTGAGTTCGAGGACCATGCAATACCTTGGTTCTGTCCAAAACTTAGATTCTTTTTAAGTAGTTGGTTTCCCCATAGGTTTGAGTCTGAGTACTATGCAATACCTTGGTTCTATCCAAAACATAGATTCTCTTTAAGTAGTTGGTTTCCCTATAGGTTTAAGTCCGAGGACCACGCAATACCTTGGTTCTGTCCAAAATTTAGATTCTCTTTAAGTAGTTGGTTTCCCCATAGGTTTGAGTCTTAGTACGATGCAATACCTTGGTTCTATCTAAAACTTAGAATTTTTCTTTAAGTAGTTGGTTTCCCCATAGGTTTGAGTCCGAGGACCATGCAATACCTTGGTTCTGTCCAAACTTAGAATTTTTCTTTAAGTAGTTGGTTTCCTCATAGGTTTGAGTCCGAGGACCATGTAATATCTTGGTTCTGTCCAAAACATAGATTTTCTTTAAATAGTTGGTTTCCCTATAAGTTTTAGTCCGAGGACCATGCAATACCTTGCTTCTGTCCAAAACTTAGATTCTCTTTAAGTAGTTGGTTTCCCCATAGGTTTAAGTCCGAGGGCCATGCAATACCTTGGTTCTGTTCAAAACTTAGAATTTTTCTTTAAGTAGTTGGTTTCCTCATAGGTTTGAGTCCGAGTACCATGCAATACCTTGATTCTGTCCAAAACTTAGATTCTCTTTAAGTAGTTGGTTTCCCCATAGGTTTGAGTCTGAGGACCATGCAATACCTTGGTTCTGTCCAAAACTTAGATTCTCTTTAAGTAGTTGGTTTCCCCAGAGGATTGAGTCCGAGGACCATGCAATACCTTAGTTCTGTCCAAAACTTAGATTCTCTTTATGTAGTTGGTTTCCCCATAAGTTTGAGTCCGAGGACCATGCAAAACCTTGGTTCTATCCAAAACTTAAATTCTCTTTAAGTAGTTGGTTTCCCCAGATTTGAGTTCGAGGACCATGCAATACCTTGGTTCTGTCCAAAACTTAGATTCTCTTTATGTAGTTGGTTTCCCCATAGGTTTGAGTCTGAGAACCATACAATACCTTGGTTTTGTCTAAAATTTAGATTCTCTTTAAGTAGTTGGTTTCCTCATAGATTTGAGTCCGAGGACCATGCAATACCTTAGTTTTGTCCGAAACTTAGATTCTCTGTAAGTAGTTGGTTTCCCCATAAGTTTGAGTCCGAGGACCATGCAATACCTTGGTTTTGTCCAAAACTTAGATTCTCTTTAAGTTGTTGGTTTCTCCATAGGCTTGAGTCTGAGGACCATGCAATACCTTAGTTCTGTCCAAAACTTAGTATTTCTCTTTAAGTAGTTGGTTTCCCCATAGGTTTGAGTCCGAGGACCATGTAATACCTTGGTTCTATCCAAAACTTAGATTCTCTTTAAGTAGTTGGTTTCCCCAAAGGTTTGAGTCCGAGGAACATGCAATACCTTAGTTCTGTCCAAAACTTAGATTCTCTTGAAGTAGTTGGTTTCCCCATAGGATTGAGTCCGAGGACCATGCAATACCTTGGTTCTGTCCAAAACTTAGATTCTCTTTATGTAGTCGGTTTCCCCATAGGTTTGAGTCCGAGGACCATGCAAAACCTTGGTTCTATCCAAAACTTAAATTCTCTTTAAGTCGTTGGTTTCCCCATAGGTTTGAATTCGAGGACCATGCAATACCTTGGTTCTGTCCAAAACTTAGATTCTCTTTAAGTAGTTGGTTTCCCCATAGGTTTGAGTCTGAGTACCATGCAATACCTTGGTTCTATCCAAAACTTAGAATTTTTCTTTAAGTAGTTGGTTTTCCCATAGGTTTGTGTCCGAGGACCATGCAATACCTTGGTTTTGTCCAAAACTTAGATTCTCTTTATGTAGTTGGTTTCCCCATAGGTTTGAGTCTGAGGACCATGCAATACCTTGGTTCTGTCTAAAACTTAGATTCTCTTTAAGTAGTTGGTTACCCCATAGATTTGAGTCCGAGGACGATGCAATACCTTAGTTTTGTCCGAAACTTAGATTCTCTTTAAGTAGTTCGTTTCCCTATAAGTTTGAGTCCGAGGACCATGCAATACCTTGGTTTTGTCCAAAACTTAGATTCTCTTTAAGTTGTTGGTTTCTCCATAGGCTTGAGTCTGAGGACCATGCAATACCTTAGTTCTGTCCAAAACTTAGTATTTCTCTTTAAGTAGTTGGTTTCCCCATAGGTTTGAGTCCGAGGACCATGTAATACCTTGGTTCTATCCAAAACTTAGATTCTCTTTAAGTAGTTGGTTTCCCCAAAGGTTTGAGTCCGAGGAACATGCAATACCTTAGTTCTGTCCAAAACTTAGATTCTCTTTATGTAGTTGGTTTCCCCATAAGTTTGAGTCCGAGGACCATGCAAAACCTTGGTTCTATCCAAAACTTAAATTCTCTTTAAGTAGTTGGTTTCCCCAGATTTGAGTTCGAGGACCATGCAATACCTTGGTTTTGTCCAAAACTTAGATTCTCTTTAAGTAGTTGGTTTCCCCATTGGTTTAAGTCTGAGAACCATACAATACCTTGGTTTTGTCTAAAACTTAGATTCTCTTTAAGTAGTTGGTTTCCTCATAGATTTGAGTCCGAGGACCATGCAATACCTTAGTTTTGTCCGAAACTTAGATTCTCTTTAAGTAGTCGGTTTTCCCATAAGTTTGAGTCAAAGGACCATGCAATACCTTAGTTTTGTCCAAATCCTAGATTCTCTTTAAGTAGTTGGTTTCTCCATAGGTTTGAGTCTGAGGACCGTGTAATACCTTAGTTCTGTCCAAAACTTAGATTTTTTCTTTAAGTTGTAGGTTTCCCCATAGGTTTGAGTCCGAGGACCATGTAATACCTTGGTTCTATCCAAAACTTATATTCTCTTTAAGTAGTTGGTTTCCCCAAAGGTTTGGGTCTGAGGACCATGCAATACCTTGGTTCTGTCCAAAACTTAGATTCTCTTTAAGTAGTTGGTTTCCCTATAGGTTTGAGTTCGAGGACCATGCAATACCTTGGTTCTGTCCAAAACTTAGATTCTTTTTAAGTAGTTGGTTTCCCCATAGGTTTGAGTCTGAGTACTATGCAATACCTTGGTTCTATCCAAAACATAGATTCTCTTTAAGTAGTTGGTTTCCCTATAGGTTTAAGTCCGAGGACCACGCAATACCTTGGTTCTGTCCAAAATTTAGATTCTCTTTAAGTAGTTGGTTTCCCCATAGGTTTGAGTCTTAGTACGATGCAATACCTTGGTTCTATCTAAAACTTAGAATTTTTCTTTAAGTAGTTGGTTTCCCCATAGGTTTGAGTCCGAGGACCATGCAATACCTTGGTTCTGTCCAAACTTAGAATTTTTCTTTAAGTAGTTGGTTTCCTCATAGGTTTGAGTCCGAGGACCATGTAATATCTTGGTTCTGTCCAAAACATAGATTTTCTTTAAATAGTTGGTTTCCCTATAAGTTTGAGTCCGAGGACCATGCAATACCTTGCTTCTGTCCAAAACTTAGATTCTCTTTAAGTAGTTGGTTTCCCCATAGGTTTAAGTCCGAGGGCCATGCAATACCTTGGTTCTGTTCAAAACTTAGAATTTTTCTTTAAGTAGTTGGTTTCCTCATAGGTTTGAGTCCGAGTACCATGCAATACCTTGATTCTGTCCAAAACTTAGATTCTCTTTAAGTAGTTGGTTTCCCCATAGGTTTGAGTCTGAGGACCATGCAATACCTTGGTTCTGTCCAAAACTTAGATTCTCTTTAAGTAGTTGGTTTCCCCAGAGGATTGAGTCCGAGGACCATGCAATACCTTAGTTCTGTCCAAAACTTAGATTCTCTTTATGTAGTTGGTTTCCCCATAAGTTTGAGTCCGAGGACCATGCAAAACCTTGGTTCTATCCAAAACTTAAATTCTCTTTAAGTAGTTGGTTTCCCCAGATTTGAGTTCGAGGACCATGCAATACCTTGGTTCTGTCCAAAACTTAGATTCTCTTTATGTAGTTGGTTTCCCCATAGGTTTGAGTCTGAGAACCATACAATACCTTGGTTTTGTCTAAAATTTAGATTCTCTTTAAGTAGTTGGTTTCCTCATAGATTTGAGTCCGAGGAACATGCAATACCTTAGTTTTGTCCGAAACTTAGATTCTCTGTAAGTAGTTGGTTTCCCCATAAGTTTGAGTCCGAGGACCATGCAATACCTTGGTTTTGTCCAAAACTTAGATTCTCTTTAAGTTGTTGGTTTCTCCATAGGCTTGAGTCTGAGGACCATGCAATACCTTAGTTCTGTCCAAAACTTAGTATTTCTCTTTAAGTAGTTGGTTTCCCCATAGGTTTGAGTCCGAGGACCATGTAATACCTTGGTTCTATCCAAAACTTAGATTCTCTTTAAGTAGTTGGTTTCCCCAAAGGTTTGAGTCCGAGGAACATGCAATACCTTAGTTCTGTCCAAAACTTAGATTCTCTTGAAGTAGTTGGTTTCCCCATAGGATTGAGTCCGAGGACCATGCAATACCTTGGTTCTGTCCAAAACTTAGATTCTCTTTATGTAGTCGGTTTCCCCATAGGTTTGAGTCCGAGGACCATGCAAAACCTTGGTTCTATCCAAAACTTAAATTCTCTTTAAGTCGTTGGTTTCCCCATAGGTTTGAATTCGAGGACCATGCAATACCTTGGTTCTGTCCAAAACTTAGATTCTCTTTAAGTAGTTGGTTTCCCCATAGGTTTGAGTCTGAGTACCATGCAATACCTTGGTTCTATCCAAAACTTAGAATTTTTCTTTAAGTAGTTGGTTTTCCCATAGGTTTGTGTCCGAGGACCATGCAATACCTTGGTTTTGTCCAAAACTTAGATTCTCTTTATGTAGTTGGTTTCCCCATAGGTTTGAGTCTGAGGACCATGCAATACCTTGGTTCTGTCTAAAACTTAGATTCTCTTTAAGTAGTTGGTTACCCCATAGATTTGAGTCCGAGGACGATGCAATACCTTAGTTTTGTCCGAAACTTAGATTCTCTTTAAGTAGTTCGTTTCCCTATAAGTTTGAGTCCGAGGACCATGCAATACCTTGGTTTTGTCCAAAACTTAGATTCTCTTTAAGTTGTTGGTTTCTCCATAGGCTTGAGTCTGAGGACCATGCAATACCTTAGTTCTGTCCAAAACTTAGTATTTCTCTTTAAGTAGTTGGTTTCCCCATAGGTTTGAGTCCGAGGACCATGTAATACCTTGGTTCTATCCAAAACTTAGATTCTCTTTAAGTAGTTGGTTTCCCCAAAGGTTTGAGTCCGAGGAACATGCAATACCTTAGTTCTGTCCAAAACTTAGATTCTCTTTATGTAGTTGGTTTCCCCATAAGTTTGAGTCCGAGGACCATGCAAAACCTTGGTTCTATCCAAAACTTAAATTCTCTTTAAGTAGTTGGTTTCCCCAGATTTGAGTTCGAGGACCATGCAATACCTTGGTTTTGTCCAAAACTTAGATTCTCTTTAAGTAGTTGGTTTCCCCATAGGTTTAAGTCTGAGAACCATACAATACCTTGGTTTTGTCTAAAACTTAGATTCTCTTTAAGTAGTTGGTTTCCTCATAGATTTGAGTCCGAGGACCATGCAATACCTTAGTTTTGTCCGAAACTTAGATTCTCTTTAAGTAGTCGGTTTTCCCATAAGTTTGAGTCAAAGGACCATGCAATACCTTAGTTTTGGCCAAATCCTAGATTCTCTTTAAGTAGTTGGTTTCTCCATAGGTTTGAGTCTGAGGACCGTGTAATACCTTAGTTCTGTCCAAAACTTAGATTTTTTCTTTAAGTTGTAGGTTTCCCCATAGGTTTGAGTCCGAGGACCATGTAATACCTTGGTTCTATCCAAAACTTATATTCTCTTTAAGTAGTTGGTTTCCCCAAAGGTTTGGGTCTGAGGACCATGCAATACCTTGGTTCTGTCCAAAACTTAGATTCTCTTTAAGTAGTTGGTTTCCCTATAGGTTTGAGTTCGAGGACCATGCAATACCTTGGTTCTGTCCAAAACTTAGATTCTTTTTAGGTAGTTGGTTTCCCCATAGGTTTGAGTCTGAGTACTATGCAATACCTTGGTTCTATCCAAAACATAGATTCTCTTTAAGTAGTTGGTTTCCCTATAGGTTTAAGTCCGAGGACCACGCAATACCTTGGTTCTGTCCAAAATTTAGATTCTCTTTAAGTAGTTGGTTTCCCCATAGGTTTGAGTCTTAGTACGATGCAATACCTTGGTTCTATCTAAAACTTAGAATTTTTCTTTAAGTAGTTGGTTTCCCCATAGGTTTGAGTCCGAGGACCATGCAATACCTTGGTTCTGTCCAAACTTAGAATTTTTCTTTAAGTAGTTGGTTTCCTCATAGGTTTGAGTCCGAGGACCATGTAATATCTTGGTTCTGTCCAAAACATAGATTTTCTTTAAATAGTTGGTTTCCCTATAAGTTTGAGTCCGAGGACCATGCAATACCTTGCTTCTGTCCAAAACTTAGATTCTCTTTAAGTAGTTGGTTTCCCCATAGGTTTAAGTCCGAGGGCCATGCAATACCTTGGTTCTGTTCAAAACTTAGAATTTTTCTTTAAGTAGTTGGTTTCCTCATAGGTTTGAGTCCGAGTACCATGCAATACCTTGATTCTGTCCAAAACTTAGATTCTCTTTAAGTAGTTGGTTTCCCCATAGGTTTGAGTCTGAGGACCATGCAATACCTTGGTTCTGTCCAAAACTTAGATTCTCTTTAAGTAGTTGGTTTCCCCAGAGGATTGAGTCCGAGGACCATGCAATACCTTAGTTCTGTCCAAAACTTAGATTCTCTTTATGTAGTTGGTTTCCCCATAAGTTTGAGTCCGAGGACCATGCAAAACCTTGGTTCTATCCAAAACTTAAATTCTCTTTAAGTAGTTGGTTTCCCCAGATTTGAGTTCGAGGACCATGCAATACCTTGGTTCTGTCCAAAACTTAGATTCTCTTTATGTAGTTGGTTTCCCCATAGGTTTGAGTCTGAGAACCATACAATACCTTGGTTTTGTCTAAAATTTAGATTCTCTTTAAGTAGTTGGTTTCCTCATAGATTTGAGTCCGAGGACCATGCAATACCTTAGTTTTGTCCGAAACTTAGATTCTCTGTAAGTAGTTGGTTTCCCCATAAGTTTGAGTCCGAGGACCATGCAATACCTTGGTTTTGTCCAAAACTTAGATTCTCTTTAAGTTGTTGGTTTCTCCATAGGCTTGAGTCTGAGGACCATGCAATACCTTAGTTCTGTCCAAAACTTAGTATTTCTCTTTAAGTAGTTGGTTTCCCCATAGGTTTGAGTCCGAGGACCATGTAATACCTTGGTTCTATCCAAAACTTAGATTCTCTTTAAGTAGTTGGTTTCCCCAAAGGTTTGAGTCCGAGGAACATGCAATACCTTAGTTCTGTCCAAAACTTAGATTCTCTTGAAGTAGTTGGTTTCCCCATAGGATTGAGTCCGAGGACCATGCAATACCTTGGTTCTGTCCAAAACATAGATTCTCTTTATGTAGTCGGTTTCCCCATAGGTTTGAGTCCGAGGACCATGCAAAACCTTGGTTCTATCCAAAACTTAAATTCTCTTTAAGTCGTTGGTTTCCCCATAGGTTTGAATTCGAGGACCATGCAATACCTTGGTTCTGTCCAAAACTTAGATTCTCTTTAAGTAGTTGGTTTCCCCATAGGTTTGAGTCTGAGTACCATGCAATACCTTGGTTCTATCCAAAACTTAGAATTTTTCTTTAAGTAGTTGGTTTTCCCATAGGTTTGTGTCCGAGGACCATGCAATACCTTGGTTTTGTCCAAAACTTAGATTCTCTTTATGTAGTTGGTTTCCCCATAGGTTTGAGTCTGAGGACCATGCAATACCTTGGTTCTGTCTAAAACTTAGATTCTCTTTAAGTAGTTGGTTACCCCATAGATTTGAGTCCGAGGACGATGCAATACCTTAGTTTTGTCCGAAACTTAGATTCTCTTTAAGTAGTTCGTTTCCCTATAAGTTTGAGTCCGAGGACCATGCAATACCTTGGTTTTGTCCAAAACTTAGATTCTCTTTAAGTTGTTGGTTTCTCCATAGGCTTGAGTCTGAGGACCATGCAATACCTTAGTTCTGTCCAAAACTTAGTATTTCTCTTTAAGTAGTTGGTTTCCCCATAGGTTTGAGTCCGAGGACCATGTAATACCTTGGTTCTATCCAAAACTTAGATTCTCTTTAAGTAGTTGGTTTCCCCAAAGGTTTGAGTCCGAGGAACATGCAATACCTTAGTTCTGTCCAAAACTTAGATTCTCTTTATGTAGTTGGTTTCCCCATAAGTTTGAGTCCGAGGACCATGCAAAACCTTGGTTCTATCCAAAACTTAAATTCTCTTTAAGTAGTTGGTTTCCCCAGATTTGAGTTCGAGGACCATGCAATACCTTGGTTTTGTCCAAAACTTAGATTCTCTTTAAGTAGTTGGTTTCCCCATAGGTTTGAGTCTGAGAACCATACAATACCTTGGTTTTGTCTAAAATTTAGATTCTCTTTAAGTAGTTGGTTTCCTCATAGATTTGAGTCCGAGGACCATGCAATACCTTAGTTTTGTCCGAAACTTAGATTCTCTGTAAGTAGTTGGTTTCCCCATAAGTTTGAGTCCGAGGACCATGCAATACCTTAGTTTTGTCCAAAACTTAGATTCTCTTTAAGTAGTTGGTTTCTCCATAGGTTTGAGTCTGAGGACCATGTAATACCTTAGTTCTGTCCAAAACTTAGAATTTTTCTTTAAGTAGTTGGTATCCCCATAGGTTTGAGTCCGAGAACCATGTAATACCTTGGTTCTATCCAAAACTTAGATTCTCTTTAAGTAGTTGGTTTCCCCAAAGGTTTGGGTCTAAGGACCATGCAATACCTTGGTTCTGTCCAAAACTTAGATTCACTTTAAGTAGTTGGTTTCCCCATAGGTTTGAGTTCGAGGACGATGCAATACCTTGGTTCTGTCCAAAACTTAGATTCTCTTTAAGTAGTTGGTTTTCCTAGAGGTTTGAGTCCGAGGACCATGCAATACCTTGGTTCTGTCCAAAACTTAGATTCTCTTTAAGTAGTTGGTTTCCCCATAGGTTTGAGACTGAGTACCATGCAATACCTTGGTTCTATCCAAAACTTAGAATTTTTCTTTAAGTAGTTGGTTTCCCTATAGCTTTGAATCTGAGGACCATGCAATACCTTGGTTTTGTCCAAAACTTAGATTCTCTTTAAGTAGTTGGTTTCCCCATAGGTTTGAATCTGAGGACCATGCAATACCTTGGTTCTGTCCTAAACATAGATTCTCTTTAAGTAGTTGGTTTCCCTATAGGTTTAAGTCCGAGGACCATGCAATACCTTGGTTCTGTCCAAAATTTAGATTCTCTTTAAGTAGTTGGTTTCCCCATAGGTTTGAGTCTTAGTATGATGCAATACCTTGGTTCTATCTAAAACTTAGAATTTTTCTTTAAGTAGTTGGTTTCCCAATAGGTTTGAGTCCGAGGACCATGCAATACCTTGGTTCTGTCCAAAACTTAAATTCTCTTTAAGTAGTTGGTTTCCGCATAGGTTTGAGTCCGAGGACCATGCAATACCTTGGTTCTGTCCAAAACTTAGAATTTTTCTTTAAGTAGTTGGTTTCCTCATAGGTTTGAGTCCGAGGACCATGCAATACCTTGGTTCTGTCCAAAACTTAGATTCTCTTGAAGTAGTTGGTTTCCCCATAGGACTGAGTCCGAGGACCATGCAATACCTTGGTTCTGTCCAAAACTTAGATTCTCTTTATTTAGTCGGTTTCCCCATAGGTTTGAGTCCGAGGACCATGCAAAACCTTGGTTCTATCCAAAACTTAAATTCCCTTTAAGTAGTTGGTTTCCCCATAGGTTTGAATTCGAGGACCATGCAATACCTTGGTTCTGTCCAAAACTTAGATTCTCTTTAAGTAGTTGGTTTCCCCATAGGTTTGAGTCTGAGTACCATGCAATACCTTGGTTCTATCCAAAACTTAGAATTTTTCTTTAAGTAGTTGGTTTCCCCATAGGTTTGTGTCCGAGGACCATGCAATACCTTGGTTTTGTCCAAAACTTAGATTCTCTTTATGTAGTTGGTTTCCCCATAGGTTTGAGTCTGAGGACCATGCAATACCTTGGTTCTGTCTAAAACTTAGATTCTCTTTAAGTAGTTGGTTACCCCATAGATTTGAGTCCGAGGACGATGCAATACCTTAGTTTTGTCCGAAACTTAGATTCTCTTTAAGTAGTTGGTTTCCCTATAAGTTTGAGTCCGAGGACCATGCAATACCTTGGTTTTGTCCAAAACTTAGATTCTCTTTAAGTTGTTGGTTTCTCCATAGGCTTGAGTCTGAGGACCATGCAATACCTTAGTTCTGTCCAAAACTTAGTATTTCTCTATAAGTAGTTGGTTTCCCCATAGGTTTGAGTCCGAGGACCATGTAATACCTTGGTTCTATCCAAAACTTAGATTCTCTTTAAGTAGTTGGTTTCCCCAAAGGTTTGAGTCCGAGGAACATGCAATACCTTAGTTCTGTCCAAAACTTAGATTCTCTTTATGTAGTTGGTTTCCCCATAAGTTTGAGTCCGAGGACCATGCAAAACCTTGGTTCTATCCAAAACTTAAATTCTCTTTAAGTAGTTGGTTTCCCCAGATTTGAGTTCGAGGACCATGCAATACCTTGGTTTTGTCCAAAACTTAGATTCTCTTTAAGTAGTTGGTTTCCCCAAAGGTTTAAGTCTGAGAACCATACAATACCTTGGTTTTGTCTAAAACTTAGATTCTCTTTAAGTAGTTGGTTTCCTCATAGATTTGAGTCCGAGGACCATGCAATACCTTAGTTTTGTCCGAAACTTAGATTCTCTTTAAGTAGTCGGTTTTCCCATAAGTTTGAGTCCAAGGACCATGCAATACCTTAGTTTTGTCCAAAACCTAGATTCTCTTTTAGTAGTTGGTTTCTCCATAGGTTTGAGTCTGAGGACCGTGTAATACCTTAGTTCTGTCCAAAACTTAGATTTTTTCTTTAAGTAGTAGGTTTCCCCATTGGTTTGAGTCCGAGGACCATGTAATACCTTGGTTCTATCCAAAACTTATATTCTCTTTAAGTAGTTGGTTTCCCCATAGGTTTAAGTCTGAGAACCATACAATACCTTGGTTTTGTCTAAAACTTAGATTCTCTTTAAGTAGTTGGTTTCCTCATAGATTTGATTCCGAGGACCATGCAATACCTTAGTTTTGTCCGAAACTTAGATTCTCTTTAAGTAGTCGGTTTTCCCATAAGTTTGAGTCCAAGGACCATGCAATACCTTAGTTTTGTCCAAATCCTAGATTCTCTTTAAGTAGTTGGTTTCTCCATAGGTTTGAGTCTGAGGACCGTGTAATACCTTAGTTCTGTCCAAAACTTAGATTTTTTCTTTAAGTAGTAGGTTTCCCCATAGGTTTGAGTCCGAGGACCATGTAATACCTTGGTTCTATCCAAAACTTATATTCTCTTTAAGTAGTTGGTTTCCCCAAAGGTTTGGGTCTGAGGACCATGCAATACCTTGGTTCTGTCCAAAACTTAGATTCTCTTTAAGTAGTTGGTTTCCCTATAGGTTTGAGTTCGAGGACCATGCAATACCTTGGTTCTGTCCAAAACTTAGATTCTTTTTAAGTAGTTGGTTTCCCCATAGGTTTGAGTCTGAGTACTATGCAATACCTTGGTTCTATCCAAAACATAGATTCTCTTTAAGTAGTTGGTTTCCCTATAGGTTTAAGTCCGAGGACCACGCAATACCTTGGTTCTGTCCAAAATTTAGATTCTCTTTAAGTAGTTGGTTTCCCCATAGGTTTGAGTCTTAGTACGATGCAATACCTTGGTTCTATCTAAAACTTAGAATTTTTCTTTAAGTAGTTGGCTTCTCCATAGGTTTGAGTCCGAGGACCATGCAATACCTTGGTTCTGTCCAAACTTAGAATTTTTCTTTAAGTAGTTGGTTTCCTCATAGGTTTGAGTCCGAGGA
Organism: Quercus engelmannii; assembly: GCA_029955605.1. NCBI lineage: Eukaryota > Viridiplantae > Streptophyta > Magnoliopsida > Fagales > Fagaceae > Quercus > Quercus engelmannii. The sequence continues at coordinate 5,890,633 of JARPSG010000002.1, forward strand.
CCATGTAATATCTTGGTTCTGTCCAAAACATAGATTTTCTTTAAATAGTTGGTTTCCCTATAAGTTTGAGTCCGAGGACCATGCAATACCTTGCTTCTGTCCAAAACTTAGATTCTCTTTAAGTAGTTGGTTTCCCCATAGGTTTAAGTCCGAGGGCCATGCAATACCTTGGTTCTGTTCAAAACTTAGAATTTTTCTTTAAGTAGTTGGTTTCCTCATAGGTTTGAGTCCGAGTACCATGCAATACCTTGATTCTGTCCAAAACTTAGATTCTCTTTAAGTAGTTGGTTTCCCCATAGGTTTGAGTCTGAGGACCATGCAATACCTTGGTTCTGTCCAAAACTTAGATTCTCTTTAAGTAGTTGGTTTCCCCAGAGGATTGAGTCCGAGGACCATGCAATACCTTAATTCTGTCCAAAACTTAGATTCTCTTTATGTAGTTGGTTTCCCCATAAGTTTGAGTCCGAGGACCATGCAAAACCTTGGTTCTATCCAAAACTTAAATTCTCTTTAAGTAGTTGGTTTCCCCAGATTTGAGTTCGAGGACCATGCAATACCTTGGTTCTGTCCAAAACTTAGATTCTCTTTAAGTAGTTGGTTTCCCCATAGGTTTGAGTCTGAGAACCATACAATACCTTGGTTTTGTCTAAAACTTAGATTCTCTTTAAGTAGTTGGTTTCCTCATAGATTTGAGTCCGAGGACCATGCAATACCTTAGTTTTGTCCGAAACTTAGATTCTCTGTAAGTAGTTGGTTTCCCCATAAGTTTGAGTCCGAGGACCATGCAATACCTTAGTTTTGTCCAAAACTTAGATTCTCTTTAAGTAGTTGGTTTCTCCATAGGTTTGAGTCTGAGGACCATGTAATACCTTAGTTCTGTCCAAAACTTAGAATTTTTCTTTAAGTAGTTGGTATCCCCATAGGTTTGAGTCCGAGAACCATGTAATACCTTGGTTCTATCCAAAACTTAGATTCTCTTTAAGTAGTTGGTTTCCCCAAAGGTTTGGGTCTAAGGACCATGCAATACCTTGGTTCTGTCCAAAACTTAGATTCACTTTAAGTAGTTGGTTTCCCCATAGGTTTGAGTTCGAGGACGATGCAATACCTTGGTTCTGTCCAAAACTTAGATTCTCTTTAAGTAGTTGGTTTCCCTAGAGGTTTGAGTCCGAGGACCATGCAATACCTTGGTTCTATCCAAAACTTAGATTCTCTTTAAGTAGTTGGTTTCCCCATAGGTTTGAGACTGAGTACCATGCAATACCTTGGTTCTATTCAAAACTTAGAATTTTTCTTTAAGTAGTTGGTTTCCCTATAGCTTTGAATCTGAGGACCATGCAATACCTTGGTTTTGTCCAAAACTTAGATTCTCTTTAAGTAGTTGGTTTCCCCATAGGTTTGAATCTGAGGACCATGCAATACCTTGGTTCTGTCCAAAACATAGATTCTCTTTAAGTAGTTGGTTTCCCTATAGGTTTAAGTCCGAGGACCATGCAATACCTTGGTTCTGTCCAAAATTTAGATTCTCTTTAAGTAGTTGGTTTCCCCATAGGTTTGAGTCTTAGTATGATGCAATACCTTGGTTCTATCTAAAACTTAGAATTTTTCTTTAAGTAGTTGGTTTCCCCATAGGTTTGAGTCGGAGGACCATGCAATACCTTGGTTCTGTCCAAAACTTAAATTCTCTTTAAGTAGTTGGTTTCCGCATAGGTTTGAGTCCGAGGACCATGCAATACCTTGGTTCAGTCCAAAACTTAGAATTTTTCTTTAAGTAGTTGGTTTCCTCATAGGTTTGAGTCCGAGGACCATGCAATACCTTGGTTCTGTCCAAAACATAGATTCTCTTGAAGTAGTTGGTTTCCCCATAGGATTGAGTCCGAGGACCATGCAATACCTTGGTTCTGTCCAAAACTTAGATTCTCTTTATGTAGTTGGTTTCCCCATAGGTTTGAGTCCGAGGACCATGCAAAATCTTGGTTCTATCCAAAACTTAAATTCTCTTTAAGTAGTTGGTTTCCCCATAGGTTTGAATTCGAGGACCATGCAATACCTTGGTTCTGTCCAAAACTTAGATTCTCTTTAAGTAGTTGGTTTCCCCATAGGTTTGAGTCTGAGTACCATGCAATACCTTAGTTCTATCCAAAACTTAGAATTTTTCTTTAAGTAGTTGGTTTCCCCATAGGTTTGTGTCCGAGGACCATGCAATACCTTGGTTTTGTCCAAAACTTAGATTCTCTTTATGTAGTTGGTTTCCCCATAGGTTTGATTCTGAGGACCATGCAATACCTTGGTTCTGTCTAAAACTTAGATTCTCTTTAAGTAGTTGGTTACCCCATAGATTTGAGTCCGAGGACGATGCAATACCTTAGTTTTGTCCGAAACTTAGATTCTCTTTAAGTAGTTGGTTTCCCTATAAGTTTGAGTCCGAGGACCATGCAATACCTTGGTTTTGTCCAAAACTTAGATTCTCTTTAAGTTGTTGGTTTCTCCATAGGCTTGAGTCTGAGGACCATGCAATACCTTAGTTCTGTCCAAAACTTAGTATTTCTCTTTAAGTAGTTGGTTTCCCCATAGGTTTGAGTCCGAGGACCATGTAATACCTTGGTTCTATCCAAAACTTAGATTCTCTTTAAGTAGTCGGTTTTCCCATAAGTTTGAGTCCAAGGACCATGCAATACCTTAGTTTTGTCCAAAACCTAGATTCTCTTTAAGTAGTTGGTTTCTCCATAGGTTTGAGTCTGAGGACCGTGTAATACCTTAGTTCTGTCCAAAACTTAGATTTTTTCTTTAAGTAGTAGGTTTCCCCATAGGTTTGAGTCCGAGGACCATGTAATACCTTGGTTCTATCCAAAACTTATATTCTCTTTAAGTAGTTGGTTTCCCCATAGGTATAAGTCTGAGAACCATACAATACCTTGGTTTTGTCTAAAACTTAGATTCTCTTTAAGTAGTTGGTTTCCTCATAGATTTGAGTCCGAGGACCATGCAATACCTTAGTTTTGTCCGAAACTTAGATTCTCTTTAAGTAGTCGGTTTTCCCATAAGTTTGAGTCCAAGGACCATGCAATACCTTAGTTTTGTCCAAATCCAAGATTCTCTTTAAGTAGTTGGTTTCTCCATGGGTTTGAGTCTGAGGACCGTGTAATACCTTAGTTCTGTCCAAAACTTAGATTTTTTCTTTAAGTAGTAGGTTTCCCCATAGGTTTGAGTCCGAGGACCATGTAATACCTTGGTTCTATCCAAAACTTATATTCTCTTTAAGTAGTTGGTTTCCCCAAAGGTTTGGGTCTGAGGACCATGCAATACCTTGGTTCTGTCCAAAACTTAGATTCTCTTTAAGTAGTTGGTTTCCCTATAGGTTTGAGTTCGAGGACCATGCAATACCTTGGTTCTGTCCAAAACTTAGATTCTTTTTAAGTAGTTGGTTTCCCCATAGGTTTGAGTCTGAGTACTATGCAATACCTTGGTTCTATCCAAAACATAGATTCTCTTTAAGTAGTTGGTTTCCCTATAGGTTTAAGTCCGAGGACCACGCAATACCTTGGTTCTGTCCAAAATTTAGATTCTCTTTAAGTAGTTGGTTTCCCCATAGGTTTGAGTCTTAGTACGATGCAATACCTTGGTTCTATCTAAAACTTAGAATTTTTCTTTAAGTAGTTGGTTTCCCCATAGGTTTGAGTCCGAGGACCATGCAATACCTTGGTTCTGTCCAAAACTTAAATTCTCTTTAAGTAGTTGGTTTCCCCATAGGTTTGAGTCCGAGGACCATGCAATACCTTGGTTCTGTCCAAAACTTAGAATTTTTCTTTAAGTAGTTGGTTTCCTCAAAGGTTTGAGTCCGAGGACCATGCAATACCTTGGTTCTGTCCAAAACTTAGATTCTCTTTAAGTAGTTAGTTTCCCCATAGGTTTGAGTCTGAGGACCATGCAATACCTTGGTTCTGTCCAAAACTTAGATTCTCTTTAAGTAGTTGGTTTCCCCATAGGATTGAGTCCGAGGACCATGCAATACCTTGGTTCTGTCCAAAACTTAGATTCTCTTTATGTAGCTGGTTTCCCCATAGGTTTGAGTCCGAGGACCATGCAAAACCTTGGTTCTATCCAAAACTTAAATTCTCTTTAAGTAGTTGGTTTCCCCATAGGTTTGAGTTCGAGGTCCATGCAATACCTTATTTCTGTCCAAAACTTAGATTCTCTTTAAGTAGTTGGTTTCCCCATAGGTTTGAGTCTGAGTGCCATGCAATACCTTGGTTCTATCCAAAACTTAGAATTTTTCTTTAAGTAGTTGGTTTCCCCATAGGTTTGTGTCCGAGGACCATGCAATACCTTGGTTTTGTCCAAAACTTAGATTCTCTTTATGTAGTTGGTTTCCCCATAGGTTTGAGTCTGAGGACCATGCAATACCTTGGTTCTGTCTAAAACTTAGATTCTCTTTAAGTAGTTGGTTACCCCATAGATTTGAGTCCGAGGACTATGCAATACCTTAGTTTTGTCCGAAACTTAGATTCTCTTTAAGTAGTTGGTTTCCCTATAAGTTTGAGTCCGAGGACCATGCAATACCTTGGTTTTGTCCAAAACTTAGATTCTCTTTAAGTAGTTGGTTTCTCCATAGGCTTGAGTCTGAGGACCATGCAATACCTTAGTTCTGTCCAAAACTTAGAATTTTTCTTTAAGTAGTTGGTTTCCCCATAGGTTTGAGTCCGAGGACCATGTAATACCTTGGTTCTATCCAAAACTTAGATTCTCTTTAAGTAGTTGGTTTCCCCAAAGGTTTGAGTCCGAGGAACATGCAATACCTTAGTTCTGTCCAAAACTTAGATTCTCTTTATGTAGTTGGTTTCCCCATAAGTTTGAGTCCGAGGACCATGCAAAACCTTGGTTCTATCCAAAACTTAAATTCTCTTTAAGTAGTTGGTTTCCCCAGATTTGAGTTCGAGGACCATGCAATACCTTGGTTCTGTCCAAAACTTAGATTCTCTTTAAGTAGTTGGTTTCCCCATAGGTTTAAGTCTGAGAACCGTACAATACCTTGGTTCTGTCCAAAACTTAGAATTTTTCTTTAAGTAGTTGGTTTCCTCTTAGGTTTGAGTCCGAGGACCATGCAATATCTTGGTTCTGTCCAAAACTTAGATTTTCTTTAAATAGTTGGTTTCCCTATAAGTTTGAGTCCGAGGACCATGCAATACCTTGGTTCTATCCAAAACTTAGATTCTCTTTAAGTAGTTGGTTTCCCCATAGGTTTGAGTCCGAGGACCATGCAATACCTTAGTTCTGTCCAAAACATAGAATTTTTCTTTAAGTAGTAGGTTTCCCCATAGGTTTGAGTCCGAGGACCATGTAATACCTTGGTTCTATCCAAAACTTAGATTCTCTTTAAGTAGTTGGTTTCCCCAAAGGTTTGGGTCTGAGGACCATGCAATACCTTGGTTCTATCCAAAACTTAGATTCTCTTTAAGTAGTTGGTTTCCCTATAGGTTTGAGTCCGAGGACCATTCAATACCTTGGTTCTGTCCAAAACTTAGATTCTCTTTAAGTAGTTGGTTTCCCCATAGGTTTGAGTCTGAGTACCATGCAATACCTTGGTTCTATCCAAAACTTAGATTCTCTTTAAGTAGTTGGTTTCCCTATAGGTTTGAGTTCGAGGACCATGCAATACCTTGGTTCTGTCCAAAACTTAGATTCTTTTTAAGTAGTTGGTTTCCCCATAGGTTTGAGTCTGAGTACTATGCAATACCTTGGTTCTATCCAAAACATAGATTCTCTTTAAGTAGTTGGTTTCCCTATAGGTTTAAGTCCGAGGACCACGCAATACCTTGGTTCTGTCCAAAATTTAGATTCTCTTTAAGTAGTTGGTTTCCCCATAGGTTTGAGTCTTAGTACGATGCAATACCTTGGTTCTATCTAAAACTTAGAATTTTTCTTTAAGTAGTTGGTTTCCCCATAGGTTTGAGTCCGAGGACCATGCAATACCTTGGTTCTGTCCAAAACTTAAATTCTCTTTAAGTAGTTGGTTTCCCCATAGGTTTGAGTCCGAGGACCATGCAATACCTTGGTTCTGTCCAAAACTTAGAATTTTTCTTTAAGTAGTTGGTTTCCTCAAAGGTTTGAGTCCGAGGACCATGCAATACCTTGGTTCTGTCCAAAACTTAGATTCTCTTTAAGTAGTTAGTTTCCCCATAGGTTTGAGTCTGAGGACCATGCAATACCTTGGTTCTGTCCAAAACTTAGATTCTCTTTAAGTAGTTGGTTTCCCCATAGGATTGAGTCCGAGGACCATGCAATACCTTGGTTCTGTCCAAAACTTAGATTCTCTTTATGTAGCTGGTTTCCCCATAGGTTTGAGTCCGAGGACCATGCAAAACCTTGGTTCTATCCAAAACTTAAATTCTCTTTAAGTAGTTGGTTTCCCCATAGGTTTGAGTTCGAGGTCCATGCAATACCTTATTTCTGTCCAAAACTTAGATTCTCTTTAAGTAGTTGGTTTCCCCATAGGTTTGAGTCTGAGTGCCATGCAATACCTTGGTTCTATCCAAAACTTAGAATTTTTCTTTAAGTAGTTGGTTTCCCCATAGGTTTGTGTCCGAGGACCATGCAATACCTTGGTTTTGTCCAAAACTTAGATTCTCTTTATGTAGTTGGTTTCCCCATAGGTTTGAGTCTGAGGACCATGCAATACCTTGGTTCTGTCTAAAACTTAGATTCTCTTTAAGTAGTTGGTTACCCCATAGATTTGAGTCCGAGGACTATGCAATACCTTAGTTTTGTCCGAAACTTAGATTCTCTTTAAGTAGTTGGTTTCCCTATAAGTTTGAGTCCGAGGACCATGCAATACCTTGGTTTTGTCCAAAACTTAGATTCTCTTTAAGTAGTTGGTTTCTCCATAGGCTTGAGTCTGAGGACCATGCAATACCTTAGTTCTGTCCAAAACTTAGAATTTTTCTTTAAGTAGTTGGTTTCCCCATAGGTTTGAGTCCGAGGACCATGTAATACCTTGGTTCTATCCAAAACTTAGATTCTCTTTAAGTAGTTGGTTTCCCCAAAGGTTTGAGTCCGAGGAACATGCAATACCTTAGTTCTGTCCAAAACTTAGATTCTCTTTATGTAGTTGGTTTCCCCATAAGTTTGAGTCCGAGGACCATGCAAAACCTTGGTTCTATCCAAAACTTAAATTCTCTTTAAGTAGTTGGTTTCCCCAGATTTGAGTTCGAGGACCATGCAATACCTTGGTTCTGTCCAAAACTTAGATTCTCTTTAAGTAGTTGGTTTCCCCATAGGTTTAAGTCTGAGAACCGTACAATACCTTGGTTCTGTCCAAAACTTAGAATTTTTCTTTAAGTAGTTGGTTTCCTCTTAGGTTTGAGTCCGAGGACCATGCAATATCTTGGTTCTGTCCAAAACTTAGATTTTCTTTAAATAGTTGGTTTCCCTATAAGTTTGAGTCCGAGGACCATGCAATACCTTGGTTCTATCCAAAACTTAGATTCTCTTTAAGTAGTTGGTTTCCCCATAGGTTTGAGTCCGAGGACCATGCAATACCTTAGTTCTGTCCAAAACATAGAATTTTTCTTTAAGTAGTAGGTTTCCCCATAGGTTTGAGTCCGAGGACCATGTAATACCTTGGTTCTATCCAAAACTTAGATTCTCTTTAAGTAGTTGGTTTCCCCAAAGGTTTGGGTCTGAGGACCATGCAATACCTTGGTTCTATCCAAAACTTAGATTCTCTTTAAGTAGTTGGTTTCCCTATAGGTTTGAGTCCGAGGACCATTCAATACCTTGGTTCTGTCCAAAACTTAGATTCTCTTTAAGTAGTTGGTTTCCCCATAGGTTTGAGTCTGAGTACCATGCAATACCTTGGTTCTATCCAAAACTTAGAATTTTTCTTTAAGTAGTTGGTTTCCCTATAGGTTTGAATCTGAGGACCATGCAATACCTTGGTTTTTTCCAAAACTTAGATTCTCTTTAAGTAGTTGGTTTCCCCATAGGTTTGAGTTTGAGGACCATGCAATACCTTGGTTCTGTCCAAAACATAGATTCTCTTTAAGTAGTTGGTTTCCCTATAGGTTTGAGTCTGAGGACCATGCAATACCATGGTTCTGTCCAAAACTTAGAATTTTTCTTTAAGTAGTTGGTTTCCTCATAGGTTTGAGTCCGAGGACCATGCAATATCTTGGTTCTGTCCAAAACTTAGATTTTCTTTAAATAGTTGGTTTCCCTATAAGTTTGAGTCCGAGGACCATGCAATACCTTGGTTCTATCCAAAACTTAGATTCTCTTTAAGTAGTTGGTTTCCCTATAGGTTTGAGTCTGAGGACCATGCAATACCATGGTTCTGTCCAAAACTTAGAATTTTTCTTTAAGTAGTTGGTTTCCTCATAGGTTTGAGTCCGAGGACCATGCAATATCTTGGTTCTGTCCAAAACTTAGATTTTCTTTAAATAGTTGGTTTCCCTATAAGTTTGAGTCCGAGGACCATGCAATACCTTGGTTCTATCCAAAACTTAGATTCTCTTTAAGTAGTTGGTTTCCCCATAGGTTTGAGTCTGAGGACCATGCAATACCTTAGTTCTATCCAAAACTTAGATTCTCTTTAAGTAGTTGGTTTCCCCATAGGTTTGAGTCTGAGTACCATGCAATACCTTAGTTCTATCCAAAACTTAGAATTTTTCTTTAAGTAGTTGGTTTCCTCTTAGGTTTGAGTCCGAGGACCATGCAATATCTTGGTTCTGTCCAAAACTTAGATTTTCTTTAAATAGTTGGTTTCCCTATAAGTTTGAGTCCGAGGACCATGCAATACCTTGGTTCTATCCAAAACTTAGATTCTCTTTAAGTAGTTGGTTTCCCCATAGGTTTGAGTCCGAGGACCATGCAATACCTTAGTTCTGACCAAAACATAGAATTTTTCTTTAAGTAGTAGGTTTCCCCATAGGTTTGAGTCCGAGGACCATGTAATACCTTGGTTCTATCCAAAACTTAGATTCTCTTTAAGTAATTGGTTTCCCCAAAGGTTTGGGTCTGAGGACCGTGCAATACCTTGGTTCTGTCCAAAATTTAGATTCTCTTTAAGTAGTTGGTTTCCCCATAGGTTTGAGTCTTAGTACGATGCAATACCTTGGTTCTATCTAAAACTTAGAATTTTTCTTTAAGTAGTTGGTTTCCCCATAGGTTTGAGTCCGAGGACCATGCAATACCTTGGTTCTGTCCAAAACTTAAATTCTCTTTAAGTAGTTGGTTTCCCCATAGGTTTGAGTCCGAGGGCCATGCAATACCTTGGTTCTGTCCAAAACTTTGAATTTTTCTTTAAGTAGTTGGTTTCCTCAAAGGTTTGAATCCGAGGACCATGCAATACCTTGGTTCTGTCCAAAACTTAGATTCTCTTTAAGTAGTTAGTTTCCCCATAGGTTTGAGTCTGAGGACCATGCAATACCTTGGTTCTGTCCAAAACTTAGATTCTCTTTAAGTAGTTGGTTTCCCCATAGGATTGAGTCCGAGGACCATGCAATACCTTGGTTCTGTCCAAAACTTAGATTTTCTTCATGTAGTTGGTTTCCCCATAGGTTTGAGTCCGAGGACCATGCAAAACCTTGGTTCTATCCAGAACTTAAATTCTCTTTAAGTAGTTGGTTTCTCCATAGGTTTGAGTTCTAGGACCATGCAATACCATGGTTCTGTCCAAAACTTAGATTCTCTTTAAGTAGTTGGTTTCCCCATAGGTTTGAGTCTGAGTACCATGCAATACCTTGGTTCTATCCAAAACTTAGAATTTTTCTTTAAGTAGTTGGTTTCCCCATAGGTTTGTGTCCGAGAACTATGCGATACCTTAGTTTTGTCCGAAACTTAGATTCTCTTTAGGTAGTTGGTTTCCCTATAAGTTTGAGTCCGAGGACCATGCAATACCTTGGTTTTGTCCAAAACTTAGATTCTCTTTAAGTAGTTGGTTTCTCCATAGGTTTGTGTTCTAGGACCATGCAAAACCATGGTTCTGTCCAAAACTTAGATTCTCTTTAAGTAGTTGGTTTCCCCACAGGTTTGAGTCCGAGGACCATGCAAAACCTTGGTTCTATCCAAAACTAAAATTCTCTTTCAGTAGTTGGTTTCTCCATAGGTTTGAGTTCTAGGACCATGCAATACCATGGTTCTGTCCAAAACTTAGATTCTCTTTAAGTAGTTGGTTTCCCCATAGGTTTGAGTCTGAGGACCACGCAATACCTTGGTTCTGTCTAAAACTTAGATTCTTTTTAAGTAGTTGGTTACCCCATAGATTTGAGTCCGAGGACTATGCAATACCTTAGTTTTGTCCGAAACTTAGATTCTCTTTAGGTAGTTGGTTTCCCTATAAGTTTGAGTCCGAGGACCATGCAATACCTTGGTTCTGTCCAAAACATAGATTCTCTTTAAGTAGTTGGTTTCTCCATAGGTTTGAGTCCGAGGACCATGCAATACCTTAGTTCTGCCCAAAACTTAGAATTTTTCTTTAAGTAGTTGGTTTCCCCATAGGTTTAAGTCCGAGGACCATGTAATACCTTGGTTCTATCGAAAACCTAGATTCTCTTTAAGTAGTTGGTTTCCCCAAAGGTTTGAGTCCGAGGAACATGCAATACCTTGGTTCTGTCCAAAACTTAGATTCTCTTTAAGTAGTTGGTTTCCCTCTAGGTTTGAGTCCGAGGACCATGCAATACCTTGGTTCTGTCCAAAACTTAGATTCTCTTTAAGTAGTTGGTTTCCCTATAGATTTGAGTCTGAGGACCATGCAATACCTTGGTTCTGTCCAAAACTTAGAATTTTTCTTTAAGTAGTTGGTTTCCTCATAGGTTTGAGTCCGAGGACCATGCAATATCTTGGTTCTGTCCAAAACTTAGATTTTCTTTAAATAGTTGGTTTCCCTATAAGTTTGAGTCCGAGGACCATGCAATACCTTGGTTCTATCCAAAACTTAGATTCTCTTTAAGTAGTTGGTTTCCCCATAGGTTTGAGTCCGAGGACCATGCAATACCTTAGTTCTGTTCAAAACTTAGAATTTTTCTTTAAGTAGTTGGTTTCCTCATAGGTTTGAGTCCGAGTACCACGCAACACCTTGATTCTGTCCAAAACTTAGATTCTCTTTAAGTAGTTGGTTTCCCCATAGGTTTGAGTCTGAGGACCATGCAATACCTTGGTTCTGTCCAAAACTTAGATTCTCTTTAAGTAGTTGGTTTCCCAGAGGATTGAGTTCGAGGACCATGCAATACTTTAGTTCTGTCCAAAACTTAGATTCTCTTTATGTAGTTGGTTTCCCCATAAGTGTGAGTCCGAGGACCATGCAAAACCTTGGTTCTATCCAAAACTTAAATTCTCTTTAAGTTGTTGGTTTCCCCAGATTTGAGTTCGAGGACCATGCAATACCTTGGTTCTGTCCAAAACTTAGATTCTCTTTGAGTAGTTTGTTTCCCCATAGGTTTGAGTCTGAGAATCATACAATACCTTGGTTTTGTTTAAAACTTAGATTCTCTTTAAGTAGTTGGTTTCCTCATAGATTTGAGTCCGAGGACCATGCAATACCTTAGTTTTGTCCGAAACTTAGATTCTCTTGAAGTAGTTGGTTTCCCCATAAGTTTGAGTCCGAGGACCATGCAATACCTTGGTTTTGTCCAAAACTTAGATTTTCTTCAAGTAGTTGGTTTCTCCATTGGTTTGAGTCTGAGGACCATGTAATACCTTAGTTCTGTCTAAAACTTAGAATTTTTCTTTAAGTAGTTGGTTTCCCCATAGGTTTGAGTCCGAGGACCATGTAATATCTTGGTTCTATCCAAAACTTAGATTCTCTTTAAGTAGTTGGTTTCCCCAAAGGTTTGGGTCTGAGGACCATGCAATACCTTGGTTCTGTCCAAAACTTAGATTCTCTTTAAGTAGTTGGTTTCCCCACAGGTTTGAGTTCGAGGACGATGCAATACCTTGGTTCTGTCCAAAACTTAGATTCTCTTTAAGTAGTTGGTTTCCCTATAGGTTTGAGTCCGAGGACCATGCAATACCTTGGTTCTGTCCAAAACTTAGATTCTCTTAAAGTAGTTGGTTTCCCCATAGGTTTGAGTCTGAGTACCATGCAATACCTTGGTTCTATCCAAAACATAGAATTTTTCTTTAAGTAGTTGGTTTCCCTATAGGTTTGAATCTGAGGACCATGCAATACCTTGGTTTTGTCCAAAACTTAGATTCTCTTTAAGTAGTTGGTTTCCCCATAGGTTTGAGTCTGAGGACCATGCAATACCTTGGTTCTGTCCAAAACTTAGATTCTCTTTAAGTAGTTGGTTTCCCTATAGGTTTGAGTCCGAGGACCATGCAATACCTTGGTTCTGTCCAAAATTTAGATTCTCTTTAAGTTGTTGGTTTCCCCATAGGTTTGAGTCTTAGTACGATGCAATACCTTGGTTCTATCCAAAACTTAGATTCTCTTTAAGTAGTTGGTTTCCCTATAGGTTTGAGTCCGAGGACCATGCAATACCTTGGTTCTGTCCAAAACTTAAATTCTCTTTAAGTAGTTGGTTTCCCCATAGGGTTGAGTCCGAGGACCATGCAATACCTTGGTTCTGTCCAAAAATTAGAATTTTTCTTTAAGTAGTTGGTTTCCTCATACGTTTGAGTCCGAGGACCATGCAATACCTTGGTTCTGTCCAAAACTTAGATTCTCTTTAAGTAGTTGGTTTCCCCATAGGTTTGAGTCGGAGGACCATGCAATACCTTGGTTCTGTCCAAAACATAGATTCTCTTTAAGTAGTTGGTTTCCCCATAGGATTGAGTCCGAGGACCATGCAATATCTTGGTTCTGTCCAAAACTTAGATTCTCTTTATGTAGTTGGTTTCCCAATAGGTTTGAGTCCGAGGACCATGCAAAACCTTGGTTCTATCCAAAACTTAAATTCTCTTTAAGTAGTTGGTTTCCCCATAGGTTTGAGTTCGAGGACCATGCAATACCTTGGTTCTGTCCAAAACTTAGATTCTCTTTAAGTAGTTGGTTTCCCCATAGGTTTGAGTCTGAGGACCATGCAATACCTTGGTTCTATACAAAACTTAGAATTTTTCTTTAAGTAGTTGGTTTCCCCATAGGTTTGTGTCCGAGGACCATGCAATACCTTGGTTCTGTCCAAAACTTAGATTCTCTTTAAGTAGTTGGTTTCCCCATAGGTTTGAGTTCGAGGACGATGCAATACCTTGGTTCTGTCCAAAACTTAGATTCTCTTTAAGTAGTTGGTTTCCCTCTAGGTTTGAGTCCGAGGACCATGCAATACCTTGGTTCTGTCCAAAACTTAGATTCTCTTTAAGTAGTTGGTTTCCCTATAGATTTGAGTCTGAGGACCATGCAATACCTTGGTTCTGTCCAAAACTTAGAATTTTTCTTTAAGTAGTTGGTTTCCTCATAGGTTTGAGTCCGAGGACCATGCAATATCTTGGTTCTGTCCAAAACTTAGATTTTCTTTAAATAGTTGGTTTCCCCATAAGTTTGAGTCCGAGGACCATGCAATACCTTGGTTCTATCCAAAACTTAGATTCTCTTTAAGTAGTTGGTTTCCCCATAGGTTTGAGTCCGAGGACCATGCAATACCTTAGTTCTGTTCAAAACTTAGAATTTTTCTTTAAGTAGTTGGTTTCCTCATAGGTTTGAGTCCGAGTACCACGCAATACCTTGATTCTGTCCAAAACTTAGATTCTCTTTAAGTAGTTGGTTTCCCCATAGGTTTGAGTCTGAGGACCATGCAATACCTTGGTTCTGTCCAAAACTTAGATTCTCTTTAAGTAGTTGGTTTCCCAGAGGATTGAGTTCGAGGACCATGCAATACTTTAGTTCTGTCCAAAACTTAGATTCTCTTTATGTAGTTGGTTTCCCCATAAGTTTGAGTCCGAGGACCATGCAAAACCTTGGTTCTATCCAAAACTTAAATTCTCTTTAAGTTGTTGGTTTCCCCAGATTTGAGTTCGAGGACCATGCAATACCTTGGTTCTGTCCAAAACTTAGATTCTCTTTGAGTAGTTTGTTTCCCCATAGGTTTGAGTCTGAGAATCATACAATACCTTGGTTTTGTTTAAAATTTAGATTCTCTTTAAGTAGTTGGTTTCCTCATAGATTTGAGTCCGAGGACCATGCAATACCTTAGTTTTGTCCGAAACTTAGATTCTCTTGAAGTAGTTGGTTTCCCCATAAGTTTGAGTCCGAGGACCATGCAATACCTTGGTTTTGTCCAAAACTTAGATTTTCTTTAAGTAGTTGGTTTCTCCATTGGTTTGAGTCTGAGGACCATGTAATACCTTAGTTCTGTCTAAAACTTAGAATTTTTCTTTAAGTAGTTGGTTTCCCCATAGGTTTGAGTCCGAGGACCATGTAATATCTTGGTTCTATCCAAAACTTAGATTCTCTTTAAGTAGTTGGTTTCCCCAAAGGTTTGGGTCTGAGCACCATGCAATACCTTGGTTCTGTCCAAAACTTAGATTCTCTTTAAGTAGTTGGTTTCCCCATAGGTTTGAGGTCGAGGACGATGCAATACCTTGGTTCTGTCCAAAACTTAGATTCTCTTTAAGTAGTTGGTTTCCCTATAGGTTTGAGTCCGAGGACCATGCAATACCTTGGTTCTGTCCAAAACTTAGATTCTCTTAAAGTAGTTGGTTTCCCCATAGGTTTGAGTCTGAGTACCATGCAATACCTTGGTTCTATCCAAAACATAGAATTTTTCTTTAAGTAGTTGGTTTCCCTATAGGTTTGAATCTGAAGACCATGCAATACCTTGGTTTTGTCCAAAACTTAGATTCTCTTTAAGTAGTTGGTTTCCCCATAGGTTTGAGTCTGAGGACCATGCAATACCTTGGTTCTGTCCAAAACTTAGATTCTCTTTAAGTAGTTGGTTTCCCTATAGGTTTGAGTCCGAGGACCATGCAATACCTTGGTTCTGTCCAAAATTTAGATTCTCTTTAAGTTGTTGGTTTCCCCATAGGTTTGAGTCTTAGTACGATGCAATACCTTGGTTCTGTCCAAAACTTAGATTCTCTTTAAGTAGTTGGTTTCCCTATAGGTTTGAGTCCGAGGACCATGCAATACCTTGGTTCTGTCCAAAACTTAAATTCTCTTTAAGTAGTTGGTTTCCCTATAGGGTTGAGTCCGAGGACCATGCAATACCTTGGTTCTGTCCAAAAATTAGAATTTTTCTTTAAGTAGTTGGTTTCCTCATACGTTTGAGTCCGAGGACCATGCAATACCTTGGTTCTGTCCAAAACTTAGATTCTCTTTAAGTAGTTGGTTTCCCCATAGGTTTGAGTCGGAGGACCATGCAATACCTTGGTTCTGTCCAAAACTTAGATTCTCTTTACGTAGTTGGTTTCCCCATAGGATTGAGTCCGAGGACCATGCAATATCTTGGTTCTGTCCAAAACTTAGATTCTCTTTATGTAGTTGGTTTCCCCATAGGTTTGAGTCCGAGGACCATGCAAAACCTTGGTTCTATCCAAAACTTAAATTCTCTTTAAGTAGTTGGTTTCCCCATAGGTTTGAGTTCGAGGACCATGCAATACCTTGGTTCTGTCCAAAACTTAGATTCTCTTTAAGTAGTTGGTTTCCCCATAGGTTTGAGTCTGAGGACCATGCAATACCTTGGTTCTATCCAAAACTTAGAATTTTTCTTTAAGTAGTTGGTTTCCCCATAGGTTTGTGTCCGAGGACCATGCAATACCTTGGTTCTGTCCAAAACTTAGATTCTCTTTAAGTAGTTGGTTTCCCCATAGGTTTGAGTTCGAGGACGATGCAATACCTTGGTTCTGTCCAAAACTTAGATTCTCTTTAAGTAGTTGGTTTCCCTCTAGGTTTGAGTCCGAGGACCATGCAATACCTTGGTTCTGTCCAAAACTTAGATTCTCTTTAAGTAGTTGGTTTCCCTATAGATTTGAGTCTGAGGACCATGCAATACCTTGGTTTTGTCCAAAACTTAAATTCTCTTTAAGTAGTTGGTTTCCCCATAGGGTTGAGTCCGAGGACCATGCAATACCTTGGTTCTGTCCAAAAATTAGAATTTTTCTTTAAGTAGTTGGTTTCCTCATACGTTTGAGTCCGAGGACCATGCAATACCTTGGTTCTGTCCAAAACTTAGATTCTCTTTAAGTAGTTGGTTTCCCCATAGGTTTGAGTCGGAGGACCATGCAATACCTTGGTTCTATCCAAAACTTAGATTCTCTTTAAGTAGTTGGTTTCCCCATAGGATTGAGTCCGAGGACCGTGCAATATCTTGGTTCTGTCCAAAACTTAGATTCTCTTTATGTAGTTGGTTTCCTCATAGGTTTGAGTCCGAGGACCATGCAAAACCTTGGTTCTATCCAAAACTTAAATTCTCTTTAAGTAGTTGGTTTCCCCATAGGTTTGAGTTCGAGGACCATGCAATACCTTGGTTCTGTCCAAAACTTAGATTCTCTTTAAGTAGTTGGTTTCCCCATAGGTTTGAGTCTGAGGACCATGCAATACCTTGGTTCTATCCAAAACTTAGAATTTTTCTTTAAGTAGTTGGTTTCCCCATCGGTTTGTGTCCGAGGACCATGCAATACCTTGTTTTTGTCCAAAACTTAGATTCTCTTTAAGTAGTTGGTTTCCCCATAGGTTTGAGTCTGAGGACCATGCAATACCTTGGTTCTGTCTAAAACTTAGATTCTCTTTAAGTAGTTGGTTTCCCCATAGATTTGAGTCCGAGGACTATGCAATTCCTTAGTTTTGTCCGAAACTTAGATTCTCTTTAAGTAGTTGGTTTCCCTATAAGTTTGAGTCCGAGGACCATGCAATACCTTGGTTTTGTCCAAAACTTAAATTCTCTTTAAGTAGTTGGTTTCTCCATAGGTTTGAGTCTGAGAACCATGCAATACCTTGGTTCTGTCCAAAACTTAGAATTTTTCTTTAAGTAGTTGGTTTCCCCATAGGTTTGAGTCCGAGGACCATGTAATACCTTGGTTCTGTCCAAAACTTAGATTCTCTTTATGTAGTTGGTTTCCCAATAGGTTTGAGTCCGAGGACCATGCAAAACCTTGGTTCTATCCAAAACTTAGATTCTCTTTAAGTAGTTGGTTTCCCCATAGGTTTGAGTCCGAGGACCATGTAATACCTTGGTTCTATCCAAAACTTAGATTCTCTTTGAGTAGTTGGTTTCCCCAAAGGTTTGAGTCCGAGGAACATGCAATACCTTGGTTCTGTCCAAAACTTAGATTCTCTTTAAGTAGTTGGTTTCCCCATAGGTTTGAGTTCGAGGACGATGCAATACCTTGGTTCTGTCCAAAACTTAGATTATCTTTAAGTAGTTGGTTTCCCTATAGGTTTGAGTCCGAGGACCATGCAATACCTTGGTTCTGTCCAAAACTTAGATTCTCTTTAAGTAGTTGGTTTCCCCATAGGTTTAAGTCTGAGGACCATGTAATACCTTGGTTCTATCCAAAACTTAGAATTTTTCTTTAAGTAGTTGGTTTCTCCATAGGTTTGAGTCCGAGGACCATGCAATACCTTGGCTTTGTCCAAAACTTAGATTCTCTTTAAGTATTTGGTTTCCCTATAGGTTTGAGTCTGAGGACCATGCAATACCTTGGGTCTGTCCAAAACTCAGATTCTCTTTAAGTAGTTGGTTTCCCCAGAAGTTTAGGTCCGAGGACCATGCAATACTTTGATTTTGTCCAAAACTTAGATTCTCTTTAAGTAGTTGGTTTCCCCATAGGTTTGAGTCCGAGGATTATGCAATACCTTGGTTCTGTCCAAAATTTAGAATTTTTCTTTAAGTTTGGGGGGATTTGCCCCTCGGCCAAGGTGTGGGATGTTGATTTGATGTTGGAAGCCTCTAGAACCATCCGCACTACTGAAGTTTCGAGGCGTAGTCCCTAATAGAACTTTATGTTAGGGCACAACAACGGGCTGCTGGAAGTGATGGAGGGATTTTCTCGATCAATCGCCTGTACCAACGCACAAGCC
This sequence comes from Quercus engelmannii, assembly GCA_029955605.1. Classification (NCBI taxonomy): domain Eukaryota; kingdom Viridiplantae; phylum Streptophyta; class Magnoliopsida; order Fagales; family Fagaceae; genus Quercus; species Quercus engelmannii. The sequence goes on from JARPSG010000002.1 coordinate 5,908,577, forward strand.
TTTTCCCACAGACGGCGTCAATTGTAAGGACTCGATTTGTAACGACCTCAAAATGGTATTGGGTTCATACGTTAAAGGCCCAAACAATATAATTTGTAGAGCGTGAGCTTGAAAGCCTAGGCTTTGGTCACCGGACAGTGGTTAGTCAAGGTTTCTATAGAAATTTACACGAGGGTGAACCTGGCGTGTCTAGCAAGACCTTCTTCCGATACGACCTGAGTGGCTCCGGTCATTAGACCTCGTCCGAGGATTTTCGTGTTCTGATTATTCTTCTTTTTTAGGGTTCCATGGTCTGGGAGACGATTTGCCCCCCCTTCCTGAATTGCTTCTCTTTCCTTTTTATACTAGCTTTTTTCCTTCTTCCAACGTCCACGTGTAGGTTCAGCGTTCTAAGGCTGATACTTGTCCCATCAGCCCATACCCAAAGTGGTTGAGGGTGGTTGTAAAAGCTGAAAAGCATTGCTCTGTCAGGCGCAGAGTATTTAATTGCAGTAATGACAGTTTTTCCTTTGTCCTTTGTCGCTATATTGTCCAGGGGTCCTTTCTCCATCAATGTGGAGGTGTTCGGTTTTTCCCTAAACTGTTCCTATATCGTACTTGCCCTTTCGTTCAGGAGCGCTTTGGGATGCCAAGGACAGAATCATCCTCAGCTATATCTCTAGGCTATTTGGACGTTCATTGTATGTCCTCGGCAATGCCTCTCTTCGGCTCGGGCCTTGGGCCCTAATGTAAAGTGGGCCGGGATCATAAATTCTCTGACCCCACAATATATATTTTATAAATATTTTTCTTGTGTATATTTAATTTGCTTGTTCTTATGTATTTATATTTAAATGCATCTCAAGGCTCATTTTACTGTGCTTTATTCGGCCACCGTTGTGGGAAAGGTATCAACATGTACTGTTCTTTTTACCGTGCTTTACCATACTACTGTTCTTTTTCTGTTTTCATATTTTTCTATAGAATTTTTGAAACAAAAGTGTTGAATTAAAACCATTCATATATTTACAGTATACTCTCTCTCTCTCTCTCTCTCTCTCTCTCTCTCTCTCTCTATATATATATATATATATATATATAGTTATATACATGACAGTACATACTGTATTTAACTAAATCTGTTCGTTATTTTTGTACATTTATATCTACATCAACGGAAAAGGTTCCCATTCCGGTCTGTCTTTTTCTTATCTCACAAATTGCGGCCCTTTCCTAAAAAAAAAAAAAAAAAAAAAAAAAAAGGCTTTAAAGACCAATTTTTTCTTCACAAATGAATGGAAGCCTTATGGCCCCACCTCTTGTCATGTCCTCATGCGATAAGTTTCCCCAATGAAAAACCCATATTTTTATACACAAATATATATATATATATATTTAGAGGAAAATTGTCCAATTAGACCATTTGTGCTAAATCATGAAGCACAAAAATATTCATTGAAGACCCAAATCTTAATGTGTAAGCATCAGTATTGGAGAATGCTAATGTCAAATCTAAGGACAATTTGGCATTTTAAGCCTCAAAATGCTTTGCATCAGAGAATGGTTAACCCAATTATTACAAATATATTTGCAATTCTGCTATAGTACAATTCTAAAGTTAGAATTGTACAGTAGCAGTATTCTAAAAATATATATATATATATTTTATTCACCTTTTTCCCCCGAAATTTCTCTCTCCTCTATCTCATTATTTCAATTATCTTCTCTCTCTTCCATCTTTGTTTCTTCATCTGCTCTCTCCTCTCTTCAGACCTAAACACCATTCTCCTCTCAACATCAACATCACACATCACAGTAGCTCATTTTTTTTGGTGGGTTACAATCCGGCCAATTCTGTGGTTGTTTTTTTTTTTTTTTTTTTTTTTGGCTGTGACCGGTGCTTAAAAAGGTTATGGGTCGTGGTTGGGTCCGGTGTTTGGGTCGTGGTTGGGTTGTGGTTGAAGTGGGTTGTTGGTCGTCGGAGATCACCAGTGTTTGGGTCTGGCGAGGCCATGGTGAGATTGGCATGGGTCACGATGATGGGTTTGGTAGAGATCGGTGTGGGTCACGGCGTGGGTCACCGCATGGTTGGCTAGTTCTTTTGGGTTCTACTCTATTCTTGGTCGTGGTTGGGTTTTGCCTTTCCGTCTCCGAAATTTCTCACCCGATTCACCCGATCCCATCTCAACCGATTCACCCTCACTCATTCACCCTCACCCATTCAACCTCACCCATCTCCATCGCTTAAGCTTCACACGGCCTCTCTCTCATCTCTCATTGTGGATCGACGAGCTAGGTTTGCATCGATGGGTTGGGATTGGTTGATGGTGGGTTTGAAATGGTGGATCTATTGATCGTTGGGTGGATCGGTTGGGTTGATCATCAGTAGCTCTGATGGTGGCTTCGGTGATGATTTTTTTTTTGAATGGGTTTGCTCTGGTGGGTTTCAAATTGGCGGCGTGGGTTTGCTGATCGGTGGCTTGGGTTTGCTGATCGGTGGCTTAGGTCGTGGGTGTGGCGGCCGTCGTTGACTCCAACTGGTTTGATGGTTTGTGTTTATGTGTGTGTGGCTCTGTTGATGGTTTGATGGTTTGTGTATGTGTGTGTGTGTGGTGATGGGTTTGGATAGGTTGATCGGTATATCATGGGTCTCTGTGTGTGGCTTTGTGTGTTGAACCGGTGCTAGAGGTTGAGGGAGAGAGAGGAAAAAAAAATACTATTGGAAAGCCCAGGAAAATCGAATCATGCCAAAGTATGAAAAAAAGTGACGGTTGGAAAGAAATAATAAAGAAAGATTAAAAAAAAAATATTTTAATAAAAATAGAGTTTTGGGATGCTGAAGGTATTATAAAATGGTATGGTATAAGTAATAAAGTGACTTTTTAAGATAGTAAAATAGAATAGAGTAGCATTTCTTGATGCTGATGCTCTAAGAAATTCCATTTGGGCCACATGTATTTCTTAAATATAGCATTTGGACAAAAAAAGGTTCAACTCTTAAGCCAGACTTTTTTGGAAAACCAAATTGTCGAGTGGTCTAAAAGCTAGTCACTGTCATATGGGAGGCTTGAAAGAGACTTCGGATTGAGCACTTACAGTCACATTAGAGACTATTTGGTACTGTTGTTTAAATAACAACTTTTAGTGTTTAAACAACAATACTTTTAATACATATATTTATAACATTCAAACACATATTTCTACAACAATAAAAACTAAACAACAATACTTAAATCCATCCCATCTTACAAAGCATTCATGTTACTTCTTTTCTAGACACATCCCATTATTTTCCTCATTTGGAAAGGAAGACCACAGAGCTTTGGTAAATGACCAAACTCAAAGAAGCCATTCCGAGACGGCATGACTCACAAAATTTGCATTTGTTATCTCAAATCTTTTAACTCATGGTCCAAGCGCGTGAGATTTCACACAAAAGATTTAGAAATTGATCGTTTGGAAGGCTATGGGCACAAGAGACAAGAGTCCACAAAATTGACTATGCACATGAATTCGCTTGACATGTCACAAGTGATTATGTGGGCTTTCGAAAAAGCTTGTGCACAATTAGGTCTTCATTAGCTAAGACACCATTATTTTCAATTAGCTGGCTTTTAGGAACAATGGCTCTTCCTCCTCTCATTGTAAAATTGACATTTAATTCATTATTTGTTAAGAGTCTTGAGACTCAATTGGCACATTTTGGTGTTTTTAAGAGCCTTATTTGTCAAGAACATGGCATTCGGTCCATTTTAGTCCATTTCAATTCATTTGGTCTACTTCATATCACTTCGATGATGTTCTGGGAGAAGAGATTTGGGTAGAAAGAGGAGTTGTTTCATTAACAATTATGTAACCATATCTGCTTTCTCTTTAGTCTATTTAATACGCATAGAGGATGAAACATATGAGAGGAGTACTAGAAACAAATTCAAACCAAACATTATATTATTTTCAAAATATTTCACTTTATATAATGATTAAATGTGAAATGCATTATGTTTTCTTGTAGAAAAAAAAAAAAAATATATATATATATATATATATATATATATATATATAAAATGTCTTACTAAACAAGTTCTTGTAACTTTGTGGCAGTTTGGCAGTCTTTCGTCATTTATATTTAAGGCTCCAAGTTCAAAACTCCAAAATCAAATAATAGATTTTAAGGTAATTAATCAATTGTATTGCCCAATTGTGATGAAAACCATGCTCTTATTGATCAATGAAATACTTGTAGTTTGATGTATTAAATTATTAATGTGACATATTTCGTCATACAAGTTAACAAATTTAGAGTCTTGGACACGTTAATAAATTATTAATGTTTGTATTTCCTCATACTTATGAGAAAGGTGATTAGTTTGAAGAATTTCTTCATGTCAATCATTGAAACTATCGAAGCCAAACTCAAATACAAATTACATATATTTTTTAAATTCCTCCAATTCCAAAACCTTCAAAATATTTCTCATTGCCACTGACCATCAATTTATACCCTTTGCACAACACAGCCCATCCAAAATTCTCATTCTTGTACGAAATCAACTTTTCAATCTCTTGTCTCACTGTGCACAGTTTGTAGTTTGAAAATAACTCTAATTCGTACCAAAAATGCCCAGCAATCCCATTGTCATACTTCCCTTTACTTTTCGTTGTCAAGTGATGCAAGTCTATGGAAATCTTGGCTTTTTGTATGACTGGATCTTTAGTCAAGGCCTCTGCTTTCTTAGTAAAATGGTTGATCCGCTCTTTATCTTCGCCTCCATAGATGAAAATGTGCTTACCCTCTTGGATCTGATTAAATAAGAAATTTCAAGGAAATGATTTTACAGAACAAAATGAAAGTTGCTTTAAATTGTATGAGCAAATTATAACTTACACACATGTGGTTTGATCAAAATTTTAAGTTGCCTACTTGTAATTTGAAATCCCATGATGCAAGTGTTCTGTTTGATTTTTTTAAAATCTTATTTAATCTTGTGTGTATATATATATATATATATATATATATATATATTTTAATGTTTTTGGAAGAGAGAGATATAAAAGTGAAACAAAATTGTAAATTTAGCCATGTCTTTAACAAAAGTGGGTTACAGAACTCTAGCTGAGCTAACTTTAGGCGGGTAAAGTGTTAAATTTCAAATAATATGTAGGCAACTTAAATTTCAGTCAAATTATAGGTAGGTAAGTTGTAATATGCTATTCATGAACATGTGTATATGTATGTAATGTGTGAAATTTGGATGTTTATGCATTTGAATATGTGAAAATAACTTTACCTAGGTAGAGAATTTTGGTTCTCGAAAGTGTTCAATCATAAAGTATCCAAACCAATCTTATCCTTTGTGAAGAACCTCCTTATGGTAATCGTTGAAACAAATTTCAAACATAGTGTTTTCACGCGCACGCCACCTCTAATTGTTTAACTCCTCTATGACCTTCAAAATCGTTGTCCCATTTCCACCATCCACTAATTTAGACCCTTTGGACAGCACAACCCATCCACTCTCAGTGTTCTTGTGAGTCCTGGAAGAGAGAAATTTCTGTAAGCGATCATCTTTTCCTTTACAACCCATTTCCACACAAGACATCACTATGGAAATCTTGGCATCTTGTATGACACGATCTTTAGCCAGAGCCTCTACTCTTTTTGCAAATTGGTTTCTCCACTTTTCATCAAAGCCTCCATAGATGAAAATGTACTTTCCCTCTTGGATCTAATTTAGCAAAATATTTCAAGGAATTCTTAATTATTTTTTGAATGAATGCAATAAAATTTAGAAGTTGCTTCAATGTTAGTTCACCCACAAATATGTGTGTGTATTGAGTTATTATTCAATACTTTGAGAATACAACGACATGGTATCTAAGTACCATTTCGCTATATTTAAGAAGTACCTAATAATTTTCGTTGTGCAATGTGTATATATAATATAACCTAACATCCCTCACCACCCCTGGAACATTGTGAGTTTATTTCTGAAAATAACTTTACCCAAGTAAGTAGTTTTGGAATATGGTTAATCATATGGAGACCAATACAGTCCTCTCCATTGAAAAGTTCTTCCTTTTGCGGATGAATCTTCTTGTAATCCTTGAAACTATTGACCAAGCCAATCTCAGGCACCAACTGCTTCCAATTGTCGAAATCCTCCCACACTTGTAGAATTGTTGTCCCGTTTCCATGGTTCACTAATTTAAATCCTTTGCATAGGAGAGCCCATCCACTCTGAGTCTTGTAGGAAAGAACCTTTTGGACTGCCTGTGTCAAAGGATCTGATTCAGTCCTCTTGTCAATCACAATGGAGAGAAATCTCTGTAGGTTGTTCCAAAAAGGTTGGCTATCACTTTCATTTTCCCAGCAAAATGACTCTACGGAAATCTTAGCATCCACTATCATTGGATCTTTGCGCAGCACATATGCTTTATCATTAAATCGTTTTTTCCACTTTTCATTCATGCCTCCATACAAGAAAATGTGCTTCTCCTCTTTCATCTGATTGCATACGAAATTTCAATATATATTTTTATATGAATGATGAAAAAAAGAACATCAATGCACATGCAAGAATACGTGTAGATATGTGTAGAAGTGCATATATCAAAAACTCTATGGACAAGACACTTTTTACAAGATATTTCACAATTGCTAAGATGACAAAGTTATTAATAGTAAATAATAAAGCAATATAAAGTGATGGGCTAAATAAGAATCATTAAAAAATTATCAATTCAATTATTGTGAGAAATAGAAAATAACTTTTACTGATTGTGTCATTGTCATAAAATTGTCAAATATTAAGTATCCAAACCAATCGTCTCCAATGGATAGTTGTGCTTCTTTCTCTGTAGTGAAAGGGAAGACGTTCATTCGTGATACAATAATCATACGGAGTGCATTTGGATGTACCACAATCCCTTGTGTGTTCATCACCACAACAATAGGCTTATCTTTGAATTGCCACCTCTCCTTAATGTACTTGATGCCTAATTTGAATGAATAATTATGCACTATATACCATGTTGGATGTCAAATTTCTTTAGCATATCATCTGTCCACTTTTCCTTAATCGGGATCCATACAATCTCATATTGATCCCCTTTGCTTATTTCTTCGTAAATTGAGTTTAGAATCGAAATATCCACACTGGAGATGTCTAGGCCCGAAAACCACAACAAGACATTCTTTGTTTTCATCACTTCAATGCCAATCTGTTTGTGCAACACAATTATGAAAACTTAGCTATGTTAGGACCAATTTTCATATTGTTGATTAATAAATTATTCTTATTGTGTTTATTACTACTCTATTCTATTAAGCATAATTTAAATAGAATATTCGTAACATGTAATATGTGTAAGGGGTAAGAGTTAACACAACAAAGTGTCATTAGAGACTTTTGGTTGTGAAGAAGGCGCCATGCCTGTTTTGCTAAGAGAGCATCATTAAATAAAGCTAAATCCTTAAACCCCATACCTTCTTCTTTTTTTGGTTGGCAAAGACTCTCCCACTTTACCCAATGGATTTTTCTACGCTCACCTCTGTCCCCACCAAAATTTCTTGACAAGGCTTTCAATCTTAGAGCATAGACCTATTGGGATTTTAAAACAACTAATGGTATAGGTGGGTATTGCTTGAACCACGGCTTTAATTAATACCTCCCTTCCTGCTTGTGAAAGTAGCTTCTCTTCCTATCCTTGTAACTTCCTCTACACCTTTTCCTTGATGAAGTTGAAACTGGCCTTCTTCCTCCTACCCACAAATGAGGGCAACCCCAAGTACTTCTCATATTGCTTGATTTCAGGGACTCCCAGAGCTTGCTTTATGTGGGTTCTCATATCTTCTGAGGTGAGCTTGCTAAAAAATATGGTAGTTTTGTTCTTATTTATCTGCTGGCCAGAACATCTACCATATTTCTCCAGGATTTCAAGTACTTTTTGGCACTCCTGCACTGTTCCCCTGCAAAATAGGAGACTGTCATTTGCAAAAAGAAGATGGGTTAGTTTCGGGCTATTTCTGCAAAGATGATAGCCTTGGATCTCTCCAGAGAGTAAAGCTTGGTTTATGAGACCATGAAGACCCTCTGTACATGGTAAGAACAAAAAGGGTGAGAGTGGATCTCCTTGACGAATACCCCTTGTAGGATGGATCATACCTTTCGGCTCCCCATTCACCAACATGTTATAGTGGTGACGAATACCTATAACATACCTTTCGGCTCCATGATGGAACCTGTGATCACTGCCATGCAGCTTCAGAAACAGCTCTTCACGCACTCTGGGAGTGTCCAAAATTGTCGGTGGTGTGGGAGCAAGACAACCAGTGGAGTTTCAGGGGAAATACAAGCTTCCCAACCTTCCAGGAGTTAGTTCAACATGTTATAGTTGAAGGCAAGGATTTGGAGAGTTTTGCCATGCTAGTTTGGGCGATATGGTACCGCAGGAACCAAGTGAGGGTCGGCCAGAAAGAATTTACTTACAACCAAATCGGTCCGTTGGTCATCCAGATGTTACACGACTTTGTGCAAGTGCTTCCAGAAAGACAACGTTAGCCAACAAAAGCAGAGGATCAGCAAGTCCGTTGGCAACCTCCTCCAATGATGAAGTTTAAAGTGAATTTTGATGGGGCTGTATTTAAAGAAGAAAAACGAGCAGGGTTGGGTGTATTGATACAAAACCACATAGGGCAGGTCATCGCATCTTTGTCTGAAAATGTAGCGCTCCCACTGTCCATTGTGGATGTTGAAGCTCTGGCAGCAGTCCGAGCGGTGTCCTTTGCAGCAGAGTTAGGCGTGTCTTCTATCATCATTGAGGGAGATTCTGAAGAAATTATCAAAGCCATGAGGAGCGAGGAGGAATCACTGTCAACATATGGTCATCTGATTGCTGCAGTAAGACAGATTATGGATGGTTTCAGCAGCTTGAGTTTCACGCACACTCGTAGGCAGGGTAATAATTTGGCACATAACCTTACTAGACATGCTAGACGTGTTAGCAGTTATCTTGTATGGATGGAAGATGTTCCACCACAGCTACAAAATGTACTTCAAGCCGATTTTGGCTAGTCTGATTTTATAAAAGTTTATGATCTTGTTTCTCAAAAAAAAAAAAAGTGTCATTAGAGATAGTGATGGGCCAAATTTGCAGGCCCAACTTAAATTTCAAAGGATCATGGTGAAAGCGTGTTGCCTATAATGTTTGGTCAATTTTTTATTTTTTATTTTGGTAGTTTTCCGCCCAATATGATTTTGGGTTGGGCTAATACTTGGTTAACAATTACTTTGAAATTACCTTGCTATACAATTATTTTAGTATTATTCGTTTGCAAAAAAATATGAAATATATACTGTTTAAATTTTTATTCCAAAAACTTTATACGGTGGAAAATTAGGGAAAAAAATAAAACAAGTTTGCATGGGATAAATATATATTTTGTATTGTTTTTCAAAATTTGAAAATGTTGGGCCTTCACCATCTTTAAGGTGAGCGTGGGCTTCCAAAATCAAGCCTGAGCTCGATCAAGGCTAGACTTGAACAAGTAGCATTTCTCCCAATCATAACTCAACCCAGCCCAATCCCATAGACATTTATTGATTGTCTCATAAAGTATTGACATTTGGGAGGTGTTTGGTACATGTACTTAAAAATTGAAAACATGTGTTTGAAAACATGTGTAGAAATACGTATAGGTGAAAAAGTGTGAAAATAAGTGTAATGTTGTTTAAAAACTGAAAATATATGTTTGAGTGGGTGTACCAAATGGAACTTTGGTGTCCACATTTTCCAACTGATATCCACACTTTTGAGTGGTTAAATAACAATTTTTCCCTTATATAGTATCTTTGACTACAATATAATGATCATAATAATATAACATGGTCGAACATTATTTACAAGAGCTAACCTCTGTGCTTGTAGAACCATCATTGATGAGTGGCTTGAAAGTCATCTTCTTGAAGGCCACCATGATTTCCATAGGATTTTCCATGACCTCCATGAGCTTCTGATAACGTATTTGCTCCTCAATAGGTTCTATATGCGATTTTAGAAAGTTTAGAATGACATTGATTTTCTCAGCGAAAGGAAATAGTTCAGGTGACTTGTCCCTGAAATTATGAAACCACGGTTATGAATGAGCCAAAGAACATTTGCTTTATGTCAAACCTAAATTATAACTATGACATGGTGGAGAATTGAATTATATTTGACAAATTACCAATTAATGTTCCAAAATCTTAATCTAGGACTTTCATTTCACAAGTGAGACTACTACCCTTTTTAAGTGGAGCCAAAAAACAAGTGGAAATTTTTAAAAAGGGAGGTAAGGTAGAGAAAAAGTTTGAACCTAGGACCTCATACTATGATAAATGTTTGATTGCCCAAAAATTTAAATTTTTGAAAAATTGTGAATTTAATCACTTAATCTAACACTAATAAAATGACTTCAACATATATTATACATTTTCAGGGCCAGGACTTACTCATCGTTAATAAGACAACACAATTGAGTTGTGCAAACTACAACAGTTATGATAACCCAGTAAACATGTATTGGTATATTGTCCTTGGCTGTTGACAATGACAATATATCCTTCAAATCATTGTTCTTAAGTAGTTTCTCTAGCTTAAAGATGTACTCAACAACATCTAATGTTGCCTTGATCAAGTTGTTAAGTTCATCAATTGCATTCTTGTGTTTCAGAAGCCATGAACTCCCTATGATGGTAGGCACCCCCTTCAAGATCCCCATTGATTTGGCGAGTAGGTCTGATTGATGAAGCTGATCAAGGAGCCAAAATTCACCATAGTCTAAAGCAAATGCTGCAAGTGTCAACACTGCCTTTGCATTCCATGAATAAGTAGAGAGTCTTCTAAGTATTGATATTGTTATTTTGTGTGCGACTTCCTCATCCAGCTCCCTACACGCCATCTGACGTTTACATTTTCATGATCACCAAAAAATACTAATGTAACTACATAGCGAAAGGATCAAATTCATCCTACACCTTGTTATAAGTTGGTAATTCAAATGGTTTTGAAATAGCTGGTTTATAAGTGGTTCCCAAATATCGTGATATCGAAGATTTTTTAGGTTAAATATTTATAATCAGCTTATTGAAATTAAGCCCTAATGTATCTTTTCTTATAGTGTGTGTGGGATGAGAGACTACATACTTGTGGAATAATTGGATACTTGTAGAGTGTTACAAACACAAATCTAAGATGTTTTCGGGGCCAAAAAAAAATACTATTTTCTGTTATTATAATTACCTCAAAGGAGAGTTGCTTAAGTGTACACAATGGTGGGTTGAAGCAGGCTTCAAGGGCTTTCTCCTTTTGCTATGCCTGGGTAGTATCCTATAGAAAATAATAACTAATTAATTGTAAGTAAGAAAAATCAAACATGTATAAAAAGAGATTCAAAAAAAAAAAAAAAATCATTATTTCCTACTTGAGTTAAATTTAAAAATTAAAAATTAAAAAAAAAATCATGATTGTGCACATCAATAGTATCCACTCTTTTACACACCAAGTGTAAATTGTGGACATTAATGTTTACATTTTTCAAGAATATCGACATTTTTATCTGGGGTGTATGAGGGGTAGATACTGTTGGGTGTGGAATAGTAATTTTCTAATTGAATAAATTATTGTTGTTAGAGATATATTAGCCCATTAGTATAGGCCCAAGCCCAATTCTACTTTGTGTGCAAGTCAAGTCTCCTACTTGTATTAGAAGTCTATTAGTCTAGGGTTCAGTCTATTATATATACACATGTTATGATTCATTGTAACACAGGATTTGTACTACACTCTAACATATTATTAATGTAGCCCTTTAGGGTTTCCTCCGTGGATGTAGGCCGTTAGGCTGAACCACGTAACTCTCGTGTGTTATTGTGTTTTATACTTTATGCTTTCGCTTTCGCATCTATACTAGCATATTCAACATGGTCAACATGGTGTATCAATGGTAATATTTAACATGGTATCAAAACAACCTTCCTGTGGCCATGGTTTTCTGTCTTTGCGGTATTTTTAAGAGCAATCTTTGTCTTCCTTGGTGTTTTTTTTCGTTGTGTTCATCTTCTTTGGCTTCCTACTACTGCCGTTAAAACTCTCCGGTATATTCAAGCCACTGTTAGAAGTCGCATCAACACTGCAAGACCATTGCCTTCCTCAAACTACCGTCATAGAGCCAAACTTCATTTAAGGGATATTCTCAACCTTATCAAATCTCAAGATTTCATCAAACTTCCATCTTGAGTTTGAGAGGGGGTGTTAGAGATATATTAGCCCATTAGTATAGGCCCAAGCCTAATTCTACTTTGTGTGCAAGTCAAGTCTCCTACTTGTACTAGAAGTCTATTAGTCTAGGGTTCAGTCTACTATATATACACATGTTATGATTCATTGTAATACAGGATTTGTACTATACTCTAATATATTATTAATGTAGCCCTTTAGGGTTTCCTCCGTGGATGTAAGCCGTTAGGCTAAACCATGTAACCCTCGTGTGTTATTGTGTTTTATACTTTATGCTTTCGCTTCCGCATCTATACTAGCATATTCAACATGGTGTATCAATGCTAATATTTAACAATTGTATCTGCATCTGTTTGTACTTTTTATAATAATCTTTTAAAAATTCAATGCTCATGATCTCTATTTCAGTTCAAGAGGATAAAGTCGAGCATCGAGGTTTATTGTCAAAGAAAGAACTGGGCTACCAGGGAAAAAAAAGTTAAAATGAAAAAGAAAAGTCTATTTCTTATGTGTGGTAGTAACATATATATAAATTACCAGAGTATTGTCAACATGGGTTGCACAGTTGAGAATGCTTTTGACGACGATGAAAAAAGACTCAACATCAAAGTTTTTGTCATCATGAACATGGGTTGCACTAATTTGATCCATGATCTGATTGTTAGACATGGTTGACACGCTCAGCTCATCCTCGATGTCTTTCTGTGTGGAAACTTGAGGCACCTGGTTGCTTGCCATAATTTATTGGCTTTTAAAGGTTGAACAATAGCCTGAACAATTTATAGGCATCAGAACTGGAATAAGGCAGAATCAGCAAAGACTTGGAAGGGAAGGGTATGCTTCATTAGCTTCAGTTTACAGTCACCACCTAAATCGGGTCAATTGAACATTAATTGCCGTGGATTGAAGATTTGAGGCGGTAGACCATTAGGTCAGTCAACTTTTATTTTTATTTTGGAGAGAAACTTTCATTTGTTTTTAAGAAATACCACATGTGCGTATTGTATTTTAATACCACAAGATTCAATAATTAATACCACAGATCCCAGAAAGTTAAGTAATTAGGCTTTGGATTCAAAAAGTAGTATATTTTAACTCTTCAAAGTTTTGGACTTTTAGAAATTCCAACCTACAAGAATTAAAATTCCTCTACGTGAAAATTTATGTAGTTTAAATATATCTAGAATTTGAACTTATTGTAGTTTAGACAAACTGTATGCAAAATATTTTTATTCTAAAAATAATATAATAAAAACCATTTATTAAAAAAAAGTTTGACTAGTAATGATAATTTTTAAATGATAAAGATATCATTGAACATTGATAAATATCTCATTCAGGTATAAAATAAGCATTTTATTCTCTAAATGTAAGTCTATATAATTAACTTTAAGAAAACAAATTGGGAAATTGAATTTAAGCGTTATATAACTTATATTAGACGAGGATATACAAGGGCAATGCCTTTGGTTGATTTCTACGGATCCACGTGCCCTCTCAAAAGAACCTATTTGTGAGATCAAAATACATCCCTTGCAAATACTAGGTAAAATAAACACTTAATGACACGCCTGTAAAATATCAAAATTACCGGCTTGTATTTGCTATACTAGGGATATTTAGAATGTTTTGACTGGTACAATGAAAAAATTAAAAAAAAAATTAAATTTTTTTTACAAAACCTGTTATTTAATCTAATATATTAGGTTAATGTATTTAAGCTAATATTTTATATGTGTGTGTAAAAATATATAAATAGCAGCAACTTTAAAAAGGTACACTAGTATCAACCGATACCACATTGTTTTACTCTGGTTAAACCAAAACGAACTTAGGTATTGGATTTAACAACACTTGCATATATATATATATATATATATATATATAGCTTCTGATTAAACTTTTTATCTTAATGGTAAACTCCAATTAACGTTAATATAATTCTCAAAATTCTAGTAATAACCCTATTTTTTTAAAGAAAAATTAATTATTAATTTTTTAGAATCATAATTGACCTTAATATGTGCGGTTGTACACTGCCATGCGAGGCCAGGGAGGTAGCGTGGGACTTGCCTTAAAAGAAAAAGAAAAATTGGTAGCGTGCGGATCTCTTGTTAATTGCAAACACATATAACAGGTTTGACTAAGCAATTGCAATTTGCAACTAATTTGATAATGATCTCCATTTTACAGCAGAAGTGAGTAATATGACAGGTGACTAACTTAATTGCAATTTAGCTCCTCGGATAATGATCTCCTTCAAACTTTAAAGCATTTTAAAATCATTCCAGGTTCAATAATTGGATTAATTAATCCCAATTTTTTTAAAAAAGAGATAATAATATCCAACTTATTTTTATAATATTTAATTAATCCCAATTGGTTCAATAATTGGAAAAATTGAACTGCTACATGATTAACCGTCAACAAATAAAGGTATTTGGCATAATATAAAACCTAACCAATAGGGGTGTTCGCGGTGTGGTGAGATGCGGTGTGGTTTTGGGCCATTATTATTTTTTATACGAACATTAATCAGTTTTTTCTGTTGCTTTTTGTTTGTTATAATAATTATTATTACTAGTACATAACCCGTGCAACCCGTACTTATGCATAAGAATGATAAATTATAATGACATTATTGATATTAGTTTAGGCTATTAAATATATAAGACATTAATTCAACCAGGACATTTGAAGGTATTAAAATGATTTTTCTTTGCAATGTTAATGATATTGGTTATGCCAGGTTTCTCATTACACTATTTTTATGTATATAATTTTGAAAATTATTTTTAGATACTACATATATAGTATCAATTCACTATCACAGTCCATGAAATTCTACTAAATACAACACAAAATAAAAGAATAAATTGATTCAATAGTATCTCCAAAATTGAATTGGGATAGATATATGGGATCGTTTAGCTCAATTACAGTTTATTACATTTAAGATTTTCATATACAAAATATGTAAATAGAAATAGTATTAAAAAATATATATATACTCATTAGTTCAAAAAAAATAAAAAATAAAAATAGCAAAAATCCAAAAAAATTAATTTGTATGGAAAGTTAACAAAGACAAAATCTAATTTTAATCTAATCAAATTTTTTCTAAGCTTTGGTTATATATGAGAGATCAATAAGTGTATAAAACACCTTGAACGATTAGACCCCCAATTTACAAATTACAAATTCAAGCTTAATATCAAACAATTAATGTGTGGAATATGAACATAAGCTTAATACAGAATTGATAAACAATCTAAACCAAATAAAATCACATCCACAACAGAAATTAAATGGCAAAGATTAAGGGAAGAGAGATGCAAACACAAGGACAACACACGATGTGTTATCGAAGATGAAACCGAAGCCCTTAGCGTAAAACCTCTCTGCCGCCCTCCAAGCGGTAAATAATCCACTAAAGAATGTAGTTGGGATATATGAACAGTAGAAGACTCTCTAAGCCTAATCTACCCAATGTACCTAAGTCCTCTAAGTTCCTACTCCAACGAGGTTCCGCCAAACCTATTTCTTCTTTAGCTTACCGGATTCCGCTACTTGACCATAGCATCTACCAATATGAAATTGGTCCCCTCTTAACTGCTTCCCAAAGCACCAAACAGCATTCTCACAAATATGTGTATGGTGAGAAAAAGTTTTGGTAATGTACCTCTCAAGGATTTAACAATGGAAAGGAAGAGAGTAGAGGAATTTGAAGAGTCTCTATGTGAAAATTGTGGATGAATCAATCTTGTTTTTCTCTAGGGTTTCTCTCTCAAAATTCTCTCTGGAAGCTCTCTGCATTTCATGGGTATAAGGGTCTATATATAGTAGGGTGAGAAAGGAATGTGAAGAGTCAGTTTTTCCCAAACAGGGTGGTCTGGCGACTTGGCCTTGCGACTGGGCTGAGTCGCGAGTTCAAGCTGCGAGCTAACGACCTGGCCAGCCTGGGACTTTTGTCTTGTAGTGCAACAGCTAGCATGACTCTTCAGCTCCCCTGCATGCTTCACACGTGTGCCAACTTTAGCAGCTTATTAGTTGCGAGTCACCCGCGAGTCCAGCCGCAAGTCTCTGCATCCTTGCACAATCTTGAACATTTCTTCACACTCTCTCACTCACTACTCTTACATGGTTCCCACCAAAATACAGGGTTACTAATTACTAAAATACAAGCAAATTTGGTACGGAATAAAACCAACAAGATGGTTGATAAAATTCAACCTTACAATATATATGTATATAACCTAGGTTTATTTATATTAGACTACTCGTATTTAACACTGGATTAACTTACTTTGCACAAAAATTAAAAAAATTTAAATTAGATGGGACACGTGATACAAAATTAAATTCTAATTGAGATCTAATTTTTATACTAAATTAACTCATATGGCACAAAAATTTAAAACTTAGATTAGATGAGACACATGGCGCAAAATTAGACTCTAATTGAAATCCAATTTGAAATCTAATTAGATTTTCTCTTGATTTTACTTATTAATATATACATAAATTTCCGAAAGTTTGTTAAAATTTTTGGTTCCATATTAAAATTAAAGCGGATATATTTATTAGAAAAAATAAGTTTCAAGTTTGTTTCTTTCATTCAAATAAATTCCTTCTAAGATTCTCAAAAAAAAACTTTCCAAAAAGAAATTTTAATATTTTATATATATATATATATATATATATATTCCCATTGCACCAAAACTAATTTTAAATATGTATTCTTATTAAAATATTTTTATTTTTCCTTCAAATTTAATTTCAAAAAAGATTTTTCCTTTTGTCTTTCAATTTTTTTTCAATTCTATTCTCTAATTTTTAAATTTATTAAATCTAGTCCTTTTTTTTAGTGTCCTTAGATAAGTTTGGTTAAATGCCCCAAAAAAGACGTTATTTTGGTTACATTAAAAAAAATCCAAATTAATAATTAATTGAACTCTTTTTTTTTTTTTTTTTTGCAATTTTATTTTTTTAAAAAACCTTGAAATTTTTTGTGAACTACACAAAAATCCTAGTACAATTTCCCGAGATGCTTTTTCATGGAGGCCAAGCTAGGAAGCAATCCCTCATCCGTGTGGCGCAGCTTACTGGCAGCAAGAGAGGTTATTCGAGTTGGGTCAAAGTGGAGAGTGAGGGACGGTAGGGCTATTTCATGCTGCTAAAGCCCCAAACTGGTTGTCCCATGTCCTTGATTTTATTAGAGGGCAGATTCCTTCTGTGCGGGTAAATGAGCTTCTTGATAAGTCGACTAAACAATGGGATCATGGAAAAAAAATTTCACCGTTTACTCATAGGACTTGTTTGGAGATACTTTCCATTCCTTTGAACAATACCTACTCTTGGGACTAGTGGGTATGGAAGGAGAATCAGTCACAAAGTTTCTCCATGAAATCTGCATACCAGGTTGCACTTTGCTTGCAGTAGCCGGGGGACGTGTAACATTCTTTATCTAGAGGAGATGAGGAAATTATGGGTCCTTATGGCCTGTTTGGATGGAGGGAGGAGGAGGGAGAGTGAAGGAGAGTAGAGTAGAGTTAGCTAAAAATAAACTAATTTTGTGCTAAATTTACTCTACCCTACTCTACTCCCCTTCAATCCAAATGGACCATTAATGTGCCACCTAATTAAAGTGCATAACTTTGTTTGAAGAGATTGCTCCAATATCATACTTACCAGAGATAATTTGAGCAAAAAGAAACGTAACAAGTATTATTTTGAGAGAGTTTAGTTCCATCAGAAAAGAATAGTTGAGAGTGCAATTGACTTTCTAGGGAGTTTTTGTATACGTTTTTTAGTTTGTTAGCTATAAAATTTTCTATCTTTTACTCTAAAAAAGAAAGAAAAAAAAAAAAAAAAAAAGAAGCCATTCTCATCCCAATAGTTTTTGTTTTGTATTTTAGTCCCTAAACTTCAACATTGTTGTCAAATTGACCATTTCTTTCCATTATTGTCTACAAAATTGCTGTTAAGTCTAGTAAAACCATGGCGTATCACATATGTGAATAGTATTAACTTTAGAAATGACAATGGACAAGAGGAACAACTTGGTAGAAATGTTAAAGTTTAAGGCCTAAAATGACAAAATAAGAAACGTAATAGCTGAAAATAAAAATTTTCCCAAACTTTCAAGGTAAAATTTCAATTTTATCCTATTTTAATTTGAACTTTTCATCTTTTGACCTAATGTACTATACAAGAATCTCCTAATAAATAGGTGAAATCATAATAGAAGACTTGTTTTTTAATAATTCAATAATTATGATAAGGAGATGAGAGTTTTGAATTATAGATGTCTTCGTTTGAAGCATCAAGACGTACTAATTGAATTACAAGTCTCTAGGCACAATAAGGAAGTTTTAGACACACGAAAATATCTTATCTTCTATTTATTTTTTTGCTAGGGAGAACTTAGGTACAGTTTTTTAAGAGTTTGTATTTTTATTTTTTGATAATTCAATAGTTGGGGAAGAGGAATTCAAATCTTGGAATGTAAATGTCTCCATAGAAAATACCAAGGGATCCCAACCAATTGAGATATAATGTTCTTGGCAAGAGTTGTACTTTAAATTTTTGTAATTAAATGAAACCATATTTTGACTAATGCTGAAAAAATAATACTATTATCTTTTCCCAAGATAATTAAATTTACCATGTGTTTCATTGATCATTGTAACCACTTTATTAAAAGCCTTGTAAGATACTTCTTGGTGTATCTAATAAAAATGTTCACGATTTAAATTCATCCTCTCACAACTATAAAATTATAAAAAAGGGAACGAGTCTTACCACATTATTATATAGAGCATTAATATCACTGTGTATCCTTAACGTGATGGTCAATCTACAAGTACAAAATTCTTGTGGGGTGTGAAAGGAGGGGAGAGGGGACAAGGGCAAGGGTTCAAAATTTCTGGAGAGAGTTTTACACATATATACACTTAGATTATGTTAGAATATATTTTCTATCTTGTATAAAAAAAAAAATTAAATAGAGCATTAATTGAATAATTGTTAATGTCAAAATATGTTTTAAATGTGGGATACTATTTTGACTTCAAACAGAAGAGTAGGAATTTATTTTGAGGACATTAATTTTGTATTTCAAAACTCTACTTGCATAATGCATCTATATAATCCATTATGATTAAAGGACAAGTTTTGGCAAGAAACTTGATTATTGCCAATGGCTACAAACCTACAACTCACTAAAAAAAATTAGCATAGTTACATATTTTGAAAATTTAGTTTGTAGATTGGATATTCTTAACATGCATATCAAATTTCTTGTCCATCAGATTTTATTTACTATTTCATTTATAAACTTCTTTTTTTTTATGCATAATTTTATACTATAAAAATTTAAATTTAAATATTTAATAGATGACATAGCTATTGATTTTTGATCTTTTGAAAATTTTACAAATATAAAGGATATAAGAAAAAATTTCTATCTAATAGTGAATTTGTCAAAATTCATATTCAATATAAAGACATTGTATTTGGTACTATATATAGTACCAAATACAATGTCTTTATATTGAATATGAATTTTGACAAATTCACCATTAGAGTAGAAACTTTTACTAAAAATTTGACAAATTTTAACATATATGTAGAAACTTTTACTAAAAATTAATTAGAGTGAATGATATTGCATTTGATTCTTTAAAAAAGAAAAAGAAAAAGAATGATATTGCATTTGTAGAATGAATTTTTATACTGATAATAAAGAAAAATAGAAGGGTTGTCTTTTATAAATTTATTTTAATTAAATCATTAAATTTTATGTTTGTTGTCGACAGCAAAAAAAAGTTAAAATCAAGTAGTTCTCTTCACATTATACATACTATGAGTAGGTGGTAAAAGTAATTGCCAAAACTCTGGTCGATATCAATGTAGATATGTTATTTCAGGAGAAATGCTAAGTTTGCGATATTTTTACAATACTTTCACAATAAATCTTAAGTGATAGGTTGTTACGGGTTGTTATTGGCAAGACAAAAATGTAATTTTAGTGGTAAATTCAAATTAGAATCAATAACAACTAAGTAAATATGATTTATTGTAAAAATATTATGGACATAGCACTTCTCATTATTTCGGTAAATCATTTGGTTATTTAATCTATCATTAAACTATGATAACTTTGAAAGATTATTTTATCGTATTAAAAAATTAACAAAATTTTATTTTATTTTTGGCAAAACCAATTTACACTTTTGATTTCGGTGAATTGTCATCAAAATATATTTTTTAATATTAAAATGATATTTTATTTAATTTCATAGTATTAAAAAAATATTGTTTAATATTTGACGGAGTATATATATGGAAGGAAAGATTAACGTTTAGAAAAAAAAATTAATAATAAATGACTAAAATAATAAAAATGAAGCTTAAGGGATAAAAAAGACAACTCCTCAAACTAAAATCTAAGAGGTGTAGTTTGTAGTCCAGCAAAAAGAAAATGTATATCGACGGCTCAGAGCAACTAGACTTTGTGCCTGACGGCTCACTGTTGTTGATGTTTAAACTCTTTATCTTATAAATAAGACCCCGTTTCCATCAAAAAAAAAAAAAAAAAAATGTATATCGAAATTCAAGAGTTTGCTCATATAAACAATCTACCAAGTTTCAATTATAATAGTTCACAAATAATTGTTCCCTACCAGATACAATAGACAGCGACAAAACCATCGATTAACATGGTTTTGCCAAATCCTAGTCATGAACAATATCATGTGGTCATCTCCACATGCACGTAGTGGTGCCTCAGCTCAACCATAGCTTTATGGATTTAACATAATTATACAATATCATCAAAATCTTATGTACCAATTAATATAACCATCCGTCAATACATATATGAATTTGCCTACAAACGTACATCTAATCCTTCATCTGATATTTGTGAACTTGTAGACAATCTATTTTACATTATTAAATTTGGACCACCAGAATCAAAGATCAAGTTGGAACGGATTTGGACTTACACTCATGTGAGTCCTGGGGGCCATCGACCGTCGGATTGTAGAATAGATGGGTTGGTCCCTTGGGCTTTGGTTATTTCTTATTCTTTCTTATTAAAATACTTTATCCTGGTAAAAAAGAAAAAAGTAGTTTATTTATTTATTTATTTCTCTAACCTATACTACAAAGGGAAGTCTGGTGAACAATAATCAACACATAACTAGAAAAAGGTTGTTTCTTTCAGTGTGTTATACAATTGAGTTTTTATAGACCAAGGCGAAAAGTTGGTAAGTATTCTATGTGGCAATAACCTATTCTATGTGTCTCGATGTGGGAGGAACTGCTACTACTACGTACATGAGATGTTCTATACTGCGATTCAAAGGCTCAGGCGCTCAGCCTGGAAGAACGATATAATTATTTTTGAAATTGTGATGCCAAGAGAGTCCTAGTCGATGGTTGTCTTTGCCATTGCTTGAAAGGTCCCAAGCAAAATAGTACAAAGCGATATTAAATCTGTAAAATTGCGAGCCAAGTGTTATGCATAATAAAGACTAGTAACATGACATTAAACGATTACAATACACACATACTTTTTGCATCAGATCGCCAGTGCATGTGATCAAGATGCCCTTTATTGTAGCACATTACATAATTAAACTTTAGCACTGATAACAAACGTAGACACACGCACAAACACAATTAATTTTAATAGAAATTGTACTGGTAGAGAAATAAAAGGGGTAATTATTGAGTACTCTCGAATTACCATAAATGTGTACTCCTCTCTCTTACATAATTGTGAGTCTCATTAATTAAATTCATGGTGAGATTCACAATTCATATGAAAAGGATAAGTACGCATTTATGATACCCTCGAAATATTTAATAATTTCCCAATAAAAGGTACGTAGTAATTTAGTGCAACAATAATTATCTTATGTATCAGTATTTCATTAGAAATGAGGTTTCCATGGGGGCAGGCCATGACGATTGTGATGCCAAGAGTGTCCTAGTCACACGGTTTCTGGTACCATGACGATTTTGACTGAGTACAACTGGAAGTGACATGTGACTGTTCCCTCGCAAGCTCCTTAGGATACACAGGCTCCATAGGCACCTGAGGATAAATATGATCGATATAGGATCCTTTGAGCTGTGCCTTGGTACCATGATGATTGTGGCAGAATTTTAAGTTGAAACCATGTTGATTGTGGTCGCAGCATTTAAACCTGAAAGATGTCTCCATGATCTTGGAACAGTCAGGACATTTTCTATAATCTGGGATCAATCCATCACTTCTTGGGATGTCAATGACGCGGCAAGGAAAACCGTCTTTAAAAAGTTGTTCGTTATAGTGTTCCTCGAGACATGTTTCAAAATCAGATACACTATCCTTCAAACACTGCCTCCATTCATCAAAGTTCTTCAAGACTGTCAGAACTGTTGTACCATAACCACTGAACACCAATCTAGCCCCTTCGCACAGCACAACCCATCCTTTCTCATTCTTGTAAGAAAGAAACTTTTGGATTTCCTTTGTCATTGGATCCAATTCGGTAACCATTTGAGACTTGTATAAGAAAAAGTTGTCAATGAGCTTCCAAAAACGCCCTAGACTGCCACTGTCCTTTCCCACATTAAACAATGAAATTCTTGCACCCTTTACCTCATCATTAGCGAAGCCTGTTGCTTCCTTACTAAATTCTTTGACCCATGTGGAATCCTTGCCTCCATAAAAGAAAATGTGCTTCCCCTCGTCGATCTGATTGAAAAAGAGCAAAAATTATATTTAAATCAGAACAATAAAATTTGCTTCAACCTACTTGCATAAATACATCTGACTTTGTAGTTATTGGCCTAGAGGCTTATGTTTAACTAGTTGACATCTTTGTATTTTTAATAGAGATATTAAAAATTTAAATTCCTAGCTTCTTCTCCATTCTAATTATCAAATTATCAAAAAAAAATTTATAATTATTGATTCTTCCACTCTCGTTAATATACACATAACTTATTTTTAGTTTAAAATGTGGTCATCAATATAACAAGAGTGAAATTGAATAAATAAATATATACGTGTGAGAGAGAGAGAGAGAGAGAGAGTTGTTGAATTTTTTTTGTTATAATAGAAAAATAGGAAGGGATAATTAGAGTGGCTTCTCTGCTTAAATGTTATCATAGTAGCATCCTTAGCCTTAAGTCTGGATTTGCAAACAGGAGAACCAGTGAACCAAAATAGTTATCCTAACTCTACAAGGGCGCTAGTTGGCATTATTGAATTGTTTACTTCTTAGTTTAGTTTACTAGCAAGCTTTATATTGTTACATCAACTTTTTGGAAGATCACATTATTCTTTATATTATCATTATAATTCTATTTATAATTCTGATTTTGATATTTTTGTGCATGATCGTTAAAACCCAAAGAACCCATTATTTTACTAGAATAAGATACCTTTAACAGTAGAGTAAGTTTGGTCTTTTATAAACAAATTACAATTTAATTCAATTGTATCTTAACTAATTAACATATTTTTATATTTCTAATGGAGATATTTAAGGTTTAAATTCCTAGCTTCTTCCTCATTGTAACTATCAAATTTTTTTTTATTTTTTTAAATTATAGATTTTCCCACTCTTGTTAATATACATATAACTCATTTTATGTTTTAAATGTGGATAACAATAAAAAATTATAAACATTGTGTGTATTAATTATATAAAAAGAGTGAAATTAAATATATATATATATATATATGTGTGTGTGTGTGAGAGAGAGAGAGAGAGAGAGTTGTGGACTTTTTTTTGTTATAATAGAAAAATAAGTGGGGACAATTAAAATGGCTTCTCTGCTTAAATATTTCCATAGTAGTATAATTCCTCTTAAGTTCAGGCCTGCAGGAGAACCAGAGAACCATGACTGTTATCCTAACTCTACAAGGGCACTAGTTGGCACTATTTGAATTGTTGACTTCTTAGTTTACTAGCAAGCTTTATATTGTTACATCAACTTCTTGGAAGCTCACATTATTCTTTATATTATCATTATAATTCTGATTCTGATTTTTTTTACACGATCATTAAAACCCAAAGAACCCATTATTTTACTAGAATAAGATATCTTTAACAGTAGAGTAAGTTTGGTCTTTTATAAACGAATTACAATTTAATTCAATTGTATATTTTCTGCAGATCCTTATATATATATATATATAACCCAAGACTCTCATTACCCCTGAATTGTTTGTATGTTTAGGCATTTAGATTGTGAAAAGAAATTTACCCAAGTTGATATGTCAGGACTGAATTCAAGCATTAAGGATCCAAACCAATCTTCACTTTTGCGCAGTTCTTCATCTTTCCAATGAGTGAAAGGGAAAGCCCTTGGTCCCCATATCTTAATCATGTGGGCTGCATTATGGTGTTCCACGGTCCCTTGTGGGTTCAACACCACAATGATAGGCTCATTCTTAAAGTGCCACTGCTCCTTAACGTACTTGATACCTGATATTGACGAAAAGTTTTGCACTATGAACCACGACATCTTGGACCGCAGCAACTCAAACTTCTTTTGCATGTCCTTGGTCCACTGATCCACAATTGGTATCCAAACAAGCTCATACTTATCCTTGTTGTTGCTTGGTATGTTTTTATAAATGGGGTTGAGAATTGGTACATATTCTGAGATTTTGTCCACGTCCAAGTCCGTAAAGAACAACAACACATTCTTTGTTTTCACCGCTTCGAGGTTCTGTATGAGCAATACAAATATAAAAATTAAGCTATGTTTGCACAAACTTGTAGCTTCTTAACTAAATAGACTATCCTTTCTTTGTCTATTTACTCTTCTATTGCATATAAATTAGAGTCACATTTGGTATAACAAACCAAATGTAACTCTAAATAATATTACATCATTCAATATTTTTTTAATTAAAAGTAAATTTTGATAAATCTACAATTAGATCCTTTTTATATCTTACAAGCGTACAAAATTTCAAATATTTAACATTGAAAATTTTAAAATTTTTTGCATTTTAAAATTATTCATAAGATATGGATGTTTGGATTGAAGAGTAAATAGCATTAAATTGATACAAAATTTGATATTCGTGCTAATAACATAGATATCATATAATCCAACGGTGATATTTTCAAAATATATCTTAATCTTTGACCTTATATATACATTATGTGTATGTGTGCGTCTTGTTTGTTTAAAAAATGGGAATTAAATTAGACCTCTTGCAGGCTACTCTTTTCAGATCTGTTTGGATATCTCTAATCAAGCTTGAGTAAGGTTGGGGCTAGACTTAAACCAGTACTATTGTCATGGCCCTAGACTAGATTGGCCCAACATTAATTTTACGATATTCAATTATAGGAATTCATATTTTTCTTTATTTCAAGCCAACTACATATATCTATTTGTTTCTAAAAGTAAAAGATAGTATCTACTGTAGAACTAACCAATTTGTTGGGAAAAATTTTGACTCGTTGCCTGTTGTCGCTGGCAAAAATTAGCGCCTTCAAGACCTCGGCAATGTCAAGCGGCTCTTTTAAGATTCTTATGAGCTTCCAGTAAGCCTCTATTTTCTCTGCATTGTACAAAAATATTTGGTCAGGATTTTGCTAATGTTTAAGTCAATTGGAAATATAGCATGTGCAACATATCATGGTGTAGCACTAGTTGGGAAAATAAGGTTGCGACCGCACGTTTAATTTCTTGTTATAATTAGTAAAATCAGCCTGAGTGACTAACCTATTTCTTCATTGCAAAGTTGTATCTGCAATTTTAGTTTGCCATGGATGTCATTAATTTTCTTGGAAAACCGCGAAAGTTCATGTGTCTTGCTCCTGAAATTGTGAAACCACAATTATTTATATTAGATTTGTTAAATTCACAATTTTCAAGTAGTTTTTAAGTTTTTTTCAGACAAGTGATAAATTTATTACTAGAGCAGCATGTAGTGAACCCTCCTATTGTATCAAACCTTAATTATAATGATGATATGATAATTCTACTAAAATAATTTAGCATATACTTCACAATTCTAGGGTAAGGACTTACTCATCTTTAATGAGACAACACATCCGGGTCGTGCAAACTACAACAGTTATGATAGCCCAAAAAACATATATTGAGCTATTGTTCGTGGCTATTGAGAGTGCTGGTAGATCATTTGGATTATACTTAACAGATTGTTCCTCCAACGTAACAATGCAATCAATGACATTCAATGTGTCCTTGATCAGTTTCTTAAGTTCAACAATCGCACCCTCGTGTTTATGATCAATGCTTGGCTGCGTTAGGAGAGCTGGTATCCCTTTTAAGATCCCTAATGACTTGGTGAGTTGGTCTGATGAGTGAAACTGATCAAGGTGTCTGCAGAAGTCTCCATAGTCCAAAGCATAAGCCGCAAGTGTCAATACTGCCTTCGCATGCCATGAATAATCTTTGAGTTTTTCAAGTATTGACTTTGTTGTTTTGTAAGCAGTTTCTACTCCGGGATCCTTGCATGCCATCTGACATTACATAATTTCCATTATGAAAAATGCCTACGTAATTGTGTATGTAGCAACATGATCACATTCATATTAGCATTTATTTATTTACTCGGTACTTGAAATGGTACATATGCTTTTGTATATATACTATTGTGCGTATTTAAAGTGAAATAGAATTGCTATTCTTTGGGTGAAAATGGACATTTGCCATTTTCACTAAAACTTTACAGCCAAATGCCCTTATTCCGAAACTATTTAGCAAAATGTCCCTATTTTAAACTCAATCTTCTAAAAATCGAGTTTCAATGAAAAGCTCGAGTTTTAGAAAATCGAGTTATGTGTAATCAAACTAAAAAAAAAAAAAAAAAAAAAAAAAAAAAAAAAAAAAACATAGACCTTGAGTTTCATGTAAAATTCCTTACATTACTCGATTTTCTAAAAATCAAGTTTCAAAACAGGAGCATTTTACTACATCATTTGGGTGAAAGGGACAAATACCCATTTTGGCCCTATTCTTTGTAATTGGAAAAATAATAAAGGTACTACCAATTTGTTGTTATAAAAGGCTTACAAAGTAACCTCGACATATGTGATAAGTGTCAAATCTATAGCTGATAAATGAAATTCTTAATTTCTTTTTTAATACCCTAACATTGCTCTTATAATGATATTATTTATAATATTAAATAATTTTAATGGTTAAGGCCAAAATTTTATACTATAATTATTTATTGGCATTGAGTCAGTTGGAACGCTAAAAGCAATTACAACTATGATTTGGTATCCAGGACATGTGTTACTTTGGAAGCCATCACATGTATGTATTGGCAAAAAAAAAAATGGCACGAGAAAGACACTTGTCCATTATATAGGAAAATTTGAGACAAAAAAAAAAAAAAAAAAGTTAGGTTTGAATCAGTTGTCAAGGATAAAACAACTAGAAGACACTTGGCATTACATGGAAGAGATTCTAGTTAGTTGAAACAAATAACACCCTCCCCCCCGGGGGGGGGGGGGGGGGGGGGGGGTGGGGGGTGGGGTCCTTGCTTTAAGGGTAGTTTTGGATTGGAAAAAACTACCATTCATGCCTTTAGAAAAGGTTTTGGCACCATGAGGAAGAACATACAATCAAGCGCATCTTAGAGAACAAGGAGAACTTAAAGGAAACATGCCTTCAAGCTCAAGATGTACGGTAGTTCTTCTATTAGGATTAGTTTAAGAGATCTTCTTAATTACAGCTAATTTAGTTATATTCAACAATTGTATTTGAAGTAATTTTCAATTAGTTCCAAGTATTCTTTTATCAAGATTGTGCTCTTTGATTTAGTTGTAGCAAATTTCAATCCAACTTACTTTATGTATGCTATTACTTTCATGTTTATTGGAATCTTTAGATCACTAAAAAGTCCTCTTAATTGGGGCATTTTACCAAACTCATGCAAAGTTAGATGCTTTTGAAAATAAACGCATCATATAATTTATTTTTGTCTAATGGATACCTCGTAGGAAAGTTCCTTGAGTGTACATAATGGTGGAATGAAGCTTGTTGCGATGGCTCTTTCACCCTTGATCTCCATGTGTGGCTGTTTAGTACCCTAGAGTATGACCAAAATAACCATCAGTGAGATAACTTAAACAATATATACGGAGTGTATAGTGTTTTGATGATAAAAAAAAATAAAAATAAATAAATAAATAAAGAAGAAGAGGAAGAAAAACAAAAAAACAAAAAACAAAAATAAATAAAACAATTATTGTTTACTTCATGAGTTTAACATTGTGCTT
Source organism: Quercus engelmannii (assembly GCA_029955605.1). Taxonomy (NCBI): domain Eukaryota; kingdom Viridiplantae; phylum Streptophyta; class Magnoliopsida; order Fagales; family Fagaceae; genus Quercus; species Quercus engelmannii. Next base: position 5,937,115 of record JARPSG010000002.1, read on the forward strand.
GGATTAAAGGGAGAAGAGGAAAATAAAGGGAAGGAGTTGAGGGGATGGGAGATAGGGTAGGAGGGGTTTAATTAACCTTATTTGGATATTTTTAAAAAAAATTGAAAGAATGCAAGGTTTGAGAGACTTGGAAGCATAAGATATCCATCAAAATTAACCATTTCTAATTCCCTCAACTCGGGGGTATTCTATTGGAGGTGAAAGGTTCCACTAATTCTAAAAGTAAAAAGTAATAATTAAATAAAATTCAAATTTATTCTTATGATATCAACTTATATATATTTCTTTAAGTTGAAAAAAAAAGCGGTATATTGTCAGTTATATAATGTATTAACATTTCCTATCACTCATATCATAACTTTTAAAATATCCAAACAACAAGAGGGATATTGTGCTTGTTAATTAATTTGCATTTTTTTTTACCATTTTTAAAGCCAAAATGGGGGCTTGAAAAGCAAGTATGGTTGAAGATTTTTAAAAACACAATGTGTTAAATTTTTATGCTCGTCTCTATTCAATTTCAAAAGGACATGGTCAAGAATGTTATTTATTGAAGGAAGAGGAGTTACCACAATAGGGTATCCCAACCTTCGGACTAGAAGTAGAAGATAACATTATTTTTTTATTTTTTATTTTTGATAGATAGAAGATAACATTTTATACAAGTATAAGAAGAAGAAGAGGAAAATTCTTATAAAAGAGTGAGTGCAGGGTAGTAACATATGCATATACCCGTAAAACATTGTCAGCAGCAATGGTAGCAGCGTTGAGAATGTTTGTGACGATGGCAAAAAGAGAGGCAACATCAAACTTTTGGTCAGTATGAGTTCGGAGGACACTAATTTCTTTCATGATCTCTCCGTCGGTCATTTCAAATGGATTCTTGTTGCTGGCCTGAGAGGCAACATCAAACTGTTGGTCAGCATTCTTCGTCTCATCGGCGGTCATTACAGACGACGAGTGCGGATCGACGGCCATTGCCATTTGGTATAACAAAACAAAGCCAGAGAGGTCAGAAGAGAAGGGATAAGTTGGTAATGGAGTGGTGCAATTTGCTGGGCGTTTTGCCCTATTTATAGATTCCAGTACAATAACGAGGGGACCATCCCACGTACCATATACTAAATGCAATCATGCATGCACATGGATTGGAACAAATAAAGCTAAGAGTAATAATCCGGTACTAAAAACGAGAGGAGAAATGTTACACGTTGTAAAATGTTTTCGGAAAAAACATATAACATATTGGATCATGCTAATGAGTGCTCTTAAGGCAATGGTTAACAATTTTTTTTATGAAATTTTTGACACCATTTTTATGGAAAATAAAAAAAAACTATCAAAACATTAATTCCTTTTTTTTTTCCCCATAAAAACTTTTTTTAAATGAATTGTTAATTATTACCCTAAGGGAATCCGTTAGCATTTTCGTAACATATTTATGAGTTTAGACATAGAGGCACCAACTAACCCAAAAACTGTGGGCTCCAGTTAACTTAACTAATAAAATCTCTGATGGTTGAATAAGAGATTTGAAGTTCAATCCTATACCAAAAACTAATTGGTATCTTAATCTAATGATAAAGAGTTATTATCAGGAGCGAAAATCATAAGTTGAAACTCTCCCAAAAAAAAAAAAAAAAACCAAAAGCTTACATGTATATATATGAGTTTAGACTCAATTTAGACATGGCAAAACGGGCGGGTCGGGGCAGGTCGGGTTCGGGTCAATCGAGTCACGGGTCAAACAGGTCACGGGTCAAAAACGGGTCATTTTAAGCGGGTTGAAAATGGGTTCGGGTCAATCGGGTTGCGGGTCGAGTCAGGTTGGGTCGGGTTGACCCGTATTTTTCACATGAAATTTTTTATTTTTTACTTTTTTATTTTTTAATTTTTTTTATAAAGAAAACAATATGTATTTGCCATTTGGATAGTTATACAACATATTACTTGATAAAAAATGCATTATTTTGAATTCACTACTTATATCATGAATAAACTCAGTTAAACTTATTAATACTTATTCAATAATTTTAAAATTATACAAATCCTAACATTGCTATCTAAAACAAAACAACATAAAGATAAGTAAAACAAATATACAAGTTTTATTTTTACACAATATCAACATTCCAACAAAAAAAAATTACAAATGACTTATTGGATAACTTATTTGATAAAGAATAAAAACATATAAGAAAGTTACAATTTTAAAAATTAATTTTATAATCTATTATCAATTGTGGTTGACACTCTATTTCAATTTGATATATACATTAAAGTTTGATTGCTTACTTATTTATATCTAGTCTCTTTTATGAAGATCATATCATTGTTAAGCAACACACACTCTAGGAAATATCATAATTTATTTTGAAAAGCTGTTTATTTTGAACATAAATTGTTAAAAAATAGATCTAAGCATTCATAATTTATGCTAATTTGATACTTTGGCTTTACTATTTTCACACTTGTGAATGTGTCTCACACATATCTACAATTTTAAATCTATTTTTAACTTTACTGTAACTAGATTATCTAGGCATGTACTTTGCTATTTGATATCTAAAAATCTTTACTCATTACAAAATGCTCAACCATTTATTTTTCAATTAATTTGCATGTAGTTATGTAAATGTATCAATTGTTTGTTTAAAGCTCACAATAAACAATTAAACCAATATTGTCTTAATTTCACTATTTTTTTTACCAAAAAAAAAAGTTTAAAAAAAATGGTTCGGGTTCAGGTTGACCCGCAAAAAACATGGGTCGGGTCACGGGTCAACCCGTTTTTGCTTCGGGTCAAAAAAGGAGTTCGGGTCGGGTCGGGTCAGGTCAGAAAATTCTAACCCGTTTTGCCATGTCTAACTCAATTATATTATAATAATCACTTACTCTTGTCATTATTATCCAGAGAAATATTGTACACCAAATATATATAAAATTTTTAAAACATTGTATGCCAGAAAAATGTTGTAAAACATTTTCCAAACTGTGTCCTACACAAACCTGCAACAAACCCACTTTACAAGCTACAAATAACAATAATTAAAGATTTAATTTTTTATTAATCAAACTAAATTTTTCTTATAAGAATTTTTTATTATAGATAATCACAATATGCTGCTAACTCCTTAACCTCCTAAAACTTCCAAATACCTTATGCATGAAAAGATACTAATTAATATATAAGACTCTTGATTTTTTTAAGAGAATTAATTGAACTAACTTGTTCAATTATGATAATACAAAACATTTTTATTCTATTATCTTTTGTCATTGCTCACTTAGACTTTAAACCGCTTTAAGACACCTTAGTACCATAGTTTGCCAAAAGATATCAATATATTTCTTTTTGTTGTAAGTGGGATTCCAATCCATATTTTTTGGAACTCACAAGATGAAGCTCTTTTAGTTAAACATCTTTAATCACAGAAACTTTACGACTAAAGTTCTACCTCATACATCCTATTCGATAAAAATAAATTCTATTTGTTGAACTTGTTTTTTTGAAACCAATTATAAGTTGAACTTCAATTAGCTAGAACCCATGCTAAAACATAACTATTTATGACAAAAGTTATTTACTCTATCTCATTTTTTGTGGTCCACTTTATACTTCACCAATTACAACTTGTGATATATTATTTTTTACTTTTCTTATGGTGGATACCGCCACATGACACCCCTAAAAAAAAGTTTTTAGAAAATAGATTTTTTTTTTTAAATTATGTCGAAAATAACGAATTTTGAAAAATTTAAGGAGTCGCCACTTACTTTATATTTTTTGAAAGCTAGAGAAAATAAAATAAGAAATGAAAAAAAAATTATAAAATAATTCCATGCATAAAATTTGTCTACATTCCACTAAGGACAAGTTCAAGGTTAGATTATGTCATGAGAATGAAGGTGTGAAGCACCAGCATACTCAGTATGTCTACCGATCTTTATTAAGTAAGTGCTACTCAATATTTAATGGATTATTTGATGGACACGAAATTATTGACTGAATTTATTACATCGACTCAATCAAGTAGTAAATTTTATAGTATGGATGCCTAAAACTAAGCCATATGACAAGACAAGCAATTAACAAAATGACATGATAATAATGAAATTAAAAACAAGTATAAGTAATAGGGAATAATAATTATATTATGTAAAGGATGTCTAAACTCAACTTAGATTTTTTTTTTTTTTTTTTTTAAAGGATAAGTCAACTTGATTTAATCTTCATTATTTGGATAGGAAAGATCAAAATTGTTTTATTTTGGGCCTTATTTTGAAAGACATGTTGAGATTGTGTTTAAAAAGAGTGGTTCGAACAATGACGTGGATAAAACTCTGTTAGCCTAAGCCTGATTCTTTAACAAAGCTATGTAAATGACGAATTAAAGCCCAATACTGTTGCTTTATTTTAAGAAGCAGACTAAGAAGGCCTAGAGAACAATCCACTAGTTTATCAAAAAATAAATATAAAAAAAAAAAAAAAAGAGAAAGAGAACAATCCGCTAATTCATAGTGAAATCTCATTCATTCTCCACCTAAACTCCTCACTCATCAGCTATCTTTATTTTTAATCCAAGACAATTAGCCAATTATTTCTCTTTTCCAACATCAGGGTCTAAGTTCCTAATCTCTGTCAAAATCTCACGGCAAAGTTTAAATCTTTATGAATTAAACTACAACAGATTCAAACAGAGTTTAGTTTCAAGAACAAGAAAAGGAAACAAATGAACTCATCATAAAATCTAGAAATTTTTGGAGAGGAAAATATGGTTATGTATTTGTGTGCATTTTGCTAGCTGTTTGTTTGTTCTCCAGTCAAACCGATGGCACTGTAGAGAGGGAAAATTCCCGATCTATCACAAGCTGACACATCATATTACCAAGTCCACAAATTACAGCCAATTACAAAGCGCCACGTATTGCTGCTAGATTTTGCTATCACTATTCAAAAGCCAACGGAAATTTGCCAAGTGTCATGCAAAAACCAATCACGCATCAGCGCACGTGTAAGCGATGACACAAGCAATCCAACACGTGAAAGTAATGACATAAGCGGACCAATCAAGCTGTGACATGTGTCACCAATCAAACTCCACCACGTGTCGCTCACCTACCCCCAAACTCCTATAAATAGAAGTCTTCCTAAGACATTTAAGAGGGGACCAAGATTCAGAAGTGAAAAAGCTCTGCAAAGATCAAGTCTCAAAGCCTTCAAGAACTTCAACCCCAAAATCGGAGAACATTCGAAGCAGAATCACCCAACCGTTTGCCTAGATCCTAAAGTTTGTGGGAATCAAGCTCAAAGGTTCGAAAACATCAACAAATCACAAATTAGTAAAGAACTACGGATTCAAGCCTCCAAAGCCCCGAAGAACTTCCACCACAGACCTTCAAATACAAAGAACATTTGAAGAGGAATCATCCAAATCATCTTCTTAGATCTCAAAGTTCACTGGAATCAAGCTCAAAAGCCTCCAGAAACCTCAAGAAATCACAAATTAGTGAAACTCAACGGATTCAAGCCTCTAAAGCCCCGAAGAACTTCCACCACAAACCTTCGAAGATGAAGAACACACAAAGAGCACGAAGAACACGAAGAACGTGAAGAATAAAGGATTTCCAACAAGCTCATAGCCAGAGATTAATTGTAATTCTGTTCCAAAGATCTTCAATCCATTCTTCAGCCAAATTGAAGTACATTGGGTGTTCGAATCAAAATCACATTACTATAAATCTAATCAACAAGTCTTTTAAGGAGATCGAATCAGAGGATAATTCTTTTGTAATTTCAGAGAATTGTACCACACAATCACCAATACAAATTCGCATTTGTGAAACTATTTTACTTGTTTGATTTATTTCGAAACGAGAAATTTAGTCGTTCCACAGGCACCATGCAAACAGAGCATGCTGCTGCTTTGTTTGATTTGGCAGGTGAGGTACATTGTAGACACCACTACACACGGCACACTGCACGCCTTACCACACTAATATATATTTTTGTTTTTTTTTTTTTTCTCTTTTAATTTTTTTTTTTTTAACCACTAAAATCCAAAGTTGGACACAGGCCAGCCCTACGCCTAGGCAACTTAGGCCACTACCTAGGGCCTCCTACTAGAGGAAGGCCCTCAAATTTTGAGGCAAAAATTGATATATATCTTTTTGGAGGTTTAGGGAAAAAAATAGTTTTATATTTTTCCTCTACTTTTAAGAAGTCCCAAATAATTGAGGCTAGAGATAATATAACTTTAAATAGCTTTCAAAAAAACAAAAAAAAAAAAAAAAAAAAACTTTAAATACATGGGTCTTCCAAATATATGTGACATTAATCGCAATAAATAATTTAGATAAGAAAATGATAGAAATATTATTAATTTTACTTGAAAACTTTACAAATTGATATGACAATCAATATGATATGTTGACGTCAATAACCTATGAAATGCATTTTTTAATTACTTTTTGTGATAGGTGATACATCTTTATAAGTTTCATGTTGTAAAATTTATAATGTCCTTAATATCATTAATTCAAATACTTGTTTATTATCTTCTTAAAGTGTCACTATTCACATTTATTTCTATATCGTTTTAAGTTTTTTTTACTAAAATTTGTTATAGCTTTAGCATTTATTCCACACACAAAAAAAAAAAATATATATATATATATATATATTTTACAAAATAAAAAAATGGATTTTTTTATAATAAAAAAAATTATGATATTAAACACTAGTTGAATATTATTTAAGTGATAACAAAAATGTCTCATTTAAATATATCGCCTTAGGCCTCCAAATTTGTTGGGCCGCCCTTGGTTGGACAAAAGAGTGAGAAAATTTATTTTTGATTAAACTTTAGGTAATAACACAATTGGTTTAAAGAAAATTGTGAGATTTGGGCAAGAAATGAAAAGAGAATTTTTGCACATTTTTTTGAAATTGAGAATTTGATAAAATAGCTGTGAAAAATAAGAGAATGATAAAAATAATATTAAGATGAAAGTTATTGAGATAAATGGTAGAGACATTAGAGAGTTTATGTATGCAATCTTTAATTTATTTATTAATTAATGGTGGACGCATGTGCAAAAGGGTATGCATCATAAGTAAGGAACGAAATAGGATGTCTAAACTTATAAAAGAATACAAATCATGTGTCCCACTTTTTGTATTTCATTTTATACATACTCCACCATTTTCCTTCAAAAAAATTTATACTCCACGAATCATAACTTATTATGTATTTATTTGACTTTCCTTGTAAAACAACCAAATTAAGTTTAAAATAGAAAAAACATCAAACACATAGATTACATTTCAAAATTCAGAATTTATTATTGGAAATTATCAAATTTAAAATCTAAAAATATTAACCAAAAAAAAAAAAAAAAAAAAACTTTCATTGATTATGTAAAATTTCTTTGATAAGGCTTCTTACAAAACATAATGCTTCCAAGTACAATCAATCGATTTGCAAAGAAATGATTAATTTAATTTAATTAATATAAAGATCTTTGCTCATCATTTGGAACATTAGAAAAAAAAAAAAAAAAAAAAAAAAAAGAGAAGGTAATTAAGGGAAAAGACCACTCATCATGATATCTTAAAACCTGTTGCAGACAGATAGAATTGGAAGGTGTTTCAGAAGTTTGACGAGTTTGCTGTATTTAGCGCTTTGGAGGGATGATTAAGATGGCTTGAGTGATGTTAAAGTGATGTTTGAGAGGTGGAAAATGATTGCTAATAAGGTTTTAGTTGTGCTCCTTGTAGAGAGTGGTGTTATATATATTAAAATAAAATAAAAAGCAACATAATTTACTTTAATTGATTAAAACATCATTTGATAGTGGGTTCCAGTTAGCTCAACTGATAAAGTCTCTGATGGTTGTATAAGAGATCTGGAGTTCAATCCCCACCTACACCAAAAACTAATTGATGTCTTGGTCTGATGATAAAGAACTATGATCAGGAGATGACGTCATAGGTTGAAACTCTTTTTAAAAAAAAAAATTAAAAAAAAAAATCATTTGATAAGTTGGCATAATGAGATAATATAGTCAATTCCATTGCATAATTAAAAACCGGGGTCTTAATAACCCAACCTTTTTTGGTATAATGTAATGACATTGCTAAACAACTCATATATTCTCTCTTTGTAATGGAGTCAAAAGTATTTATCCTGCCTCCATTCTTTTTCTTAATTTTTTCCATATATTTTCCTAAGTTGTCTGCAACAAAACGTAATTTTTAGAAAAACATGCTCGCAAACAATCAAAAGGGGAAAACATAGTAACATAAAATTAATATGAACATATCCACTTAATTTCACAATTATGATTTTATTTTCCAAATCTGACAATATTATCACACTAGATACAACTATAGATTTGTAATATTTAATCTAAATCAATGAATCAATCCACTTCAAAAGAAGAAGATACTAATACAAATTTTTACATATATGAAAAGATTTCATAATTTTCAAAACCTAACATTAGAAGACAATACATTCATTTGATTGGGCCGAACTCAGACAACCAATTGCCATGGTTAAACTCTTAGATTTCCAAAAAAACATAAGGTTAAAATAAATAGATTAAAAAAGAAAGAAGAAGGAGAAGAAGCTAAGATTCATCAATTTTCCTTTTAATGAAAGACCAACTATCCTAAAAATAGCAGGAAAGATTTGTGCTCACATAAATCAACTTAATTATAGTTGGTAGAGTATTTGCTACCATCTTTATATCATTCCAATTTTATAGAATCCTCTGAAGGGACAAAGTATTTTCTACCATCAACTATTTACTCATAATATCAATTCAAAGAAAAAGCGAATACTTGAGTAACACAGGATTAACAAGTGGTTTTGTTGTTTTTAGAAATTTAATGACCTATTTAGATTGAGGAGGGAAAGGGGGGAGTGGAGAAGAGTAGAATAAAGTTGGCTAAAAATAGATTAATTTTAGGTCAAATCTACTCTACTCTATTCTACTCCCCCCACTCTCTCTCATTCCAAACAGACTATAACTTGTTTTAAGGACAGTGGTGCCTTTTACCCAAACAATGAGCTTATTTGGATTAAGGGGTGAGTGGAAGAGAATAGAGTAGAGTTGGCTAAAAATAAACTAATTTTAAGTCAATTCTACTCTACTTTACTTTGCTTTACTCCTTCTCTCTCGTCCTCAATCCAAACGAATCATAAGTTTTTCAGCAAAATAATAAATCTATGTGTGCGTTTGGGTCCGGTTGATGCGTTTGCGTTTGCATTTTTCTGTTCTTTTTTTTTTTTCATGCATTTTGGGACAAATTTTATTGTTACAGCTACTGTTCATGCACTATTCATGAACAATAGCCGCAAAATTTGACTTATCAAACAATTTTCAGCCAATCAGTGTACACCATGCACTGTTCATGGACCCACAAATTTCACTTTTCAGCAACTTTTTCATTAAAAATAGATCTCACAGTACTATTCACACATTTAAAAATTATTTTGTTACAGTATTTTTCAGTTTTCAATTTTAGTTTTCAACTTTCAACTGTATCCAAACGGACCCTATGTCGTGGCTCACGCAACCTGCACCCAACTAACTTGCTCCCCACGCTGCTCGCTGGCAGGTTCCTTCCTTATCAGTATCACTTTCACTTTTCTTTTCTTTTCTTTTTTTAAAGAGTACAAGTACAGCTACTGGTCAAAAAGAGAAAAAAAGAAAAAGATAGAGTATAACTGTATTATACAGTCTGTATAACTGAAAAATGACAAAAGAAAAAGAAAAAGCAATCTCAAAATTTTTTTTAGTGAAAAAAATAACCGCAATTTGGCAATGATAGTAGAGAATTTGTATTTTATAAGCCACTTCCAAAATCAATAGCAATGGTAATCTATCTAATATATGGTGGATATGAATTTAAAAGATACCCAGCCATATAGAAAAGAAAAAAAAATATATATATATATATATATATATATTTTTTTTTTTTTGTTTTACATAAGCTAACTTCTACTTTGTCACTGTCACATTCAGGTAGTGTTTGGAACTAATATTAGAATGCATTTTCATAACTTTCTAGGCAAAAAATCCATTTTTTTAATTTAAAAAAAAAAAATTCAAGTTTTTGGTTAGACAAAAGTCGTTAAGACTAGAATGTGTTTTCCAAATCTACATTTCTAGAGCAAAAATCAAAAGTCACAAAAATGTGACTTCTCATTTTTCACTAGAGTGATTGGGATGCACTGACTAGTCATCACTCACATGAGAAGATATCTCATGAGAAGGATCTAGATATCTTTTTTATAATATATGGGACCCATATATATATGGAACTAACACATATATAATTCTACGCTTCTTATTTATTCACATTTTTACAAAGCGAATTCTACATTTCTTCAAACCAAATACAATTTCATTTAACATAATTATTTTTTAATAAAAATTTCAGCTTAATACTAAACGCAAGTTTTCAAGAAAATGCATTTTGTCATAATAGATTTTGTAAAATGCATTCTATTAGAATGCATTACGGTACTGATCGTTTCAAACAAAAAAAGTAAGCTAAAATGCAAAACTCACTTTCTATGTTCCGTCAAAATTCATTTAACTTTTCTAATTTTTCTTTTATTCACTTCAGTTCTCTAACTTTCAAGTTTATTTAATTAAGGCTTTTCCATCAATTTTTATTGTATGTTATGGTTAGTTTTCCAATTTTTTAAATTTTTCTTCAAATTTTTTTAATTAAAAAATTCAATTAATGATTGAAAAGTATTTTCCAGATTTTTTTTTTATTTTAACAAAATTTGACGGAAATGTCTTAATTGATTAAATCTGAATCTTAGAGGATTGAAATAAACAAAAATAAAATTAGAAGGCTGAAATGATTTCTGAAGAAAGAGTCAATTTTACATTATTGCCAAAAATAAACTACCATAAATTACTGTAAATTACTGGATACAAAACCGACACACTCAAAAGAAAAAGAAGGTTTATGTTTCGTTCTGGCCGGCCGCTTCCATATAACTTACTACAATATTGAGACACTGTAAATAACATAATATGTTATAAATTTATTTAGTTTGATAACACTGTAAAATGTGTAACTACTTTTTCATATATTATTTTGGTAAATTGAAATTACAACTTTTTATTAAAGAGAAAATTGTTTTGTAATTTAAACAAATTGACTTTTTTTTTTTTTTTTTTTGGGTGCAATATTCGATTCAACAGATTTTATGCTTTCTGTTCAAGGCTTCACTATGTTCTGTCATTTTGCTTTAACAAACCTGTAAAACAACTCATTGTTTTATCTTTGATAGACTCATGGTATTAATTCATCTAAAAGGGAAGGAAAAAAAGATACACTCAAAGTATTTATCCTGCCTCTGTTCTTTTTCTTTATTCTTTTCCTTTTATTCTCCTAAGTTGCAATGACAAACCTATAAAACAACTCATGACTCAAAGTATTGCCTCTGTTCTTTTTCTTTATTCTTTTCCTTTTATTCTCCTAAGTTGCAATGACAAACCTATAAAACAACTCATGACTCAAAGTATTAATTCATCAAAAAGAAAGAAAAAAGATACACTCAAAGTATCCTGCCTCTATTATTTTTCTTATTCTTTCTCCTTTTATTCGCTTATGTTAAAACTTTGCTTTTAGTAAGATACACACATGCAAACAAGAAGGGGGAAAAATAGAGAGTATATTTGAGGACTGATTGTTGGAATGTATGTGGAAGAGCTCGTTACGCATTGAATTTTTTTTTTTTTTTTTTTTAACTTAAAATATAAAGAAATTAAAGAATTAATATAAAATAATTGGGTTCAAACTTATAAATTTGTATTTGTGAGTTAAGTACTGTTCCTATCAAGGAAGTCAATATCATATTGAAAGTAGTTTTGATTTGGTTGGAGGAATGAAATTTTTTAATATGGTGAGAGACCGCCTCTAATTGGGAGTTTATTACAAGTACCAATGCATTGTTTCATGATTACCATGATTATATAAATATATTGTTATTAAAATTTATGAATTAATATTCTTAATTAGAGCTCAAATGATTCTTAAAAAAAATGTATATATAGACATATTTAACTTATATAAATTTTTTAGAATCAATTTATATAAATTAATATCGTTTATTTTTTCCCTCTCAAACATTATTTCGTTTTCTTCCCTTTCCATCACATCTCTCTCAAGTCACAAACACAAAGTCACATCTCTCTCTATCTCTCTCTCTCTCTCTCTAAAAGAAAATATTGATTACTTGAAAAAAGAGGTTATTGTTTCACTACGAAATACATGAGACAGTGAAGTTGTAATTTTGTTATTTTAATTAATTCATTGCAATTATTTTAGGTGTGTAATATATAAAGTATGAGAAAAGTTAACGAATGCATTAAAAGTATCAATTTAGAAAATATTTAAAAAAAAAATTTATAGTAAAAAAAAAAAAGCAATTAAACTTTTTTTTATGCAATTTTAAATAATTCTCATGAAAATTGTATCAAAACTTTCCTAGAAGTGTTCATTAATAAATGCCCTAAAGACACCTGTTAATATGACTCATATTATATATATGTGTGTGTGTGTGTGTGTGTGTGTGTGTGTGTGTGTGTGTGTGTATTAAGTAGAGATGGCAATTTTGTCTCGCTTTGCTTGACCCGCCCCTCCCTATTTTGCCCCATGCGGGTTCTCCCCGCCCCGCAAAGGTGGTGGGGTAGAGATGAGAGCGAGATTTTAGCCCCGCACCATAGGGCAAAGCAGGGATGAGTTTAGACTTTTTAATCTCATCCCGCTTTGCCTGCCCTGCCCTACATTAATAAGAGTTATAATTGTAAATTTTGCACACCTTAAAACCCTACTATTTAAACAAATATATCAATATTAGTTTATTTTATTCTATCCAACATGGCTCTTTGCCTCTCTTTTCTCTCTAACAAGGTTGAAAATAAGGTAACAATTTTGTTATGTATTAGGAGTTTGGATTATTTTGTAATGTGTTGTACTATGAGATTTTATTTTTGTTATGATATTGTCTTGTTAAATACTTGGATAATATTATTCAGTTTTTGCTAAAATTAGTTTGATTTCATGGGATAAATTTAGTTGCAATTTCAAGTATATTTTTATTAATAAAACATAAAAAATTTGTAAATAATTGTGGGTCAAATTAACAAAACGACGAGTTTTACAGGATGAGGCGGGGCCTCAAAGGGAGGGGATGGGCAAGAAAATTTTACCCGTCATATGAAGTGGGGGCAGGAATAGAGCAAGACAAAACCATGCAGCGCGGAGGCGAAGACCTCATCCTTCAACCCCATCCTGCCCATTGCCATCCCTACTATTATTAAGTTAACAAAATAAAGATCTACTAATAAAGACAAAATGGGGGAAAAAAAAAGCCTTTTTATTTTTTTTTTATTTTTTTTTTTTGAGATAGTTTAAACTTATGGCGTCCCCTCCTAATAATAGATTTTTATCATTAGACTAAGGCACCAATCGGCTTTCGGTGTAAGTAGGGATTGAACCACAGATCTCTTATTCAACCATCAGAAATTTTACCAGTTGAGCTAACTGGAACCCATTATTTATTATTATTAGATGACAGTGTTTATAACTTTAACTAAAATTAAGTCTCATTATTTAATAATGATGTTATGTGCTCTATTTTATACAGAGAACTAAGGTTCAAAAACTCTCCATCCCATATCGATGTGACTATATATTAATAACTATAAAAATTGTTATAAACTTGATAAATATGATATATTGTGTGCTCTTGTTTTGAATTAATATATTATAAACTTGATAAATAACTATAAACATATGGTCTTAAGTAGTACACTGAACCTCTTTTACTCTTTCTTTCTTTCTTTTTTTTTTTTTTCTTTCTTTTTTTTAATAAAAAGTAGTACACTGAACCACATTGTTACCAAAATATTCTATGACTAACTAAAGCAGTACTTTGGCAGTGGAACTAACAATTTTGGTTATCGCTCCTAAATACCAAATTTATGAATATTCATTATAACCAAAAAACCGATTGTTTTTTATAGGCCAAGAATGTATTGACCTCTTATGATAAATTAACCAATTAATTAACCAAGTGAATTAATTAAGTTAATTAACATGCAATACGCGTGGTAGCACAAACAAATCACCAACTCAGTTAAATGCAGCGAAAAATAAATTTGACACAGTGATTTGTTTACGAATGGGAAAAACCTCCAAAGCAAAAACTTCACCGGGTGAATTTAAGGTTACCACTCCCGAGGATCCATTATTATCAAAACAAGCGGTTACAAGTAAAGGAATCTCAGTACCTTATACCAACCTACAGTTGAACTCTTACCCCAATATCCAATTGGACTTGTAATGTAGTGACAATCTCTCATTTTCAATGCACGGCTCGCAGTACGTGACTAACCAATCGATGCACGGATCCAAACACGTGACTAACACACCAACTTGAGAAGGATGTTGGCTGCAAAATTCTTCAGTTCATCCACACGATGAAAATCAAGAAGCTCCTTGGTTACAAAACCCTACAGTACCTTATACAATCGATGCACGTAAAGGAATCTCAGTACCTTATACCAACCTACAGTTGAACTCTTACCCCAATATCCAATTGGACTTGTAATGTAGTGACAATCTCTCATTTTCAATGCACGGCTCGCAGTACGTGACTAACCAATCGATGCACGGATCCAAACACGTGACTAACACACCAACTTGAGAAGGATGTTGGCTGCAAAATTCTTCAGTTCATCCACACGATGAAAATCAAGAAGCTCCTTGGTTACAAAACCCTACAGCGTACAAACATAGCAGCTTCTTCAAGAAAAAGATGAACTAGGGCATATGTCTCCGATCACAATATGCTTGCAACAACAAGTGCAACAACCTTTTGACGGCCCTTAAAATAATCCTTATATATGTTTAGGGTTGAGAGAAAAGAAAGCTGAAACACATACACATGGATATGTGTGAAATCAAATCTGAAAAACTGATTTTCATAAATCTCGATAAATAGGGTATATGCCGAGCAGCTGTCGAGTATCGGGCTAAATTTGCCTTTTAAACCTCGATAGATACAAGTTGTCGAGCTAATTGTAGAGTTTTAAAATACAACACTTCTTCACTTATTTCTTGGACAGATTTGCATGGCTTTAACTCTTGACTTGAACAACATGTTTCTTGAAGATTTAAAACATCCTAGATCTACCCAATTACAAGTAAAGTGTGATTTCTCAAAGGATAAGCCAATTCTAAATGACATATGTTCTTAACATGATTCATATATGTCCGAACAATCTCCCCTTTTGGCAATCCGTGACAAAACCACAACAAACAAATAAACATATGAGAGAAGTCATAAATCACTCAACTCATACTCACTTGTTGAATATAATAAATTCTATCCTAACACAAACTCTTGAAAAACTTTGTAAGAAGAGAGTTCATGGCATGAAAGACTTTGACAACCTGTATTTCTAAAACACTTTAAACAAAACTCATCACAGCATCTTAGTGTTAAACAAAAATAAAAGATTGTATACAATAAATAAGAAGCATGTGCATAAAGAGAGAAAAGAAACAACACATGAAGAGATAGGTGAAAGAATGTAATAACAACCTCATCAATATATATATATATATATATATCAAAAAGAGTACAAGGTTTGCTATCACAATATAAGAACAATGTATCTAAAATAGAAAGAAAAGAAAAATATAAGTCCTCACTATATCACTCAAAAGATAAACACTCCCCCTAACAAAATAATCTCCTATACTAACACTCCCCCTAAGTACATGACTACTCTCATACCAAAAACTATTCCCCATTTTTGTCACGAATGACAAAGGATAAGTCACTAAAAAGCAATCATCTCATCGTCACCGAAAGAGCTAGCATCCTCATCAGCAATAGCATTAGCATTACTACTGGAGTCACCATTGTCATCCTCCAAAGCCTCTGGAGAAGGAGAGGGAGACTCTACGAAGCCACCAAGGTAAGCCTGTTGTCTAGCAATACGATTGACATGGGTGTTCACCTAATACAACTCAATAGTGAGTGTATCAAGGCGAACATCCATGCGCTGAAGCTACACCATGACGGCCTCGAAGGTCACACCACCCGCAAAAAAAGAAAGGGCGGATGTGGATGGAGTGGAAGAAGCCGGAGGAGTCGCCGTCTCGGTCCGTGGCTGCTTCGGTCAAAGTTGGGCCTCGCTCCGTCTAACAGTAGTCGCGTTAATGGCACACATCACGGTGAAGTAAGGAGACTCGGGATAGGAGACAAACTTGTGGCGAAGAATCCGCGTGATAGCAGAAGGGAAAATAAGTTTATCACGGGTCGTCGTATCTTTATAGACATCTATAAGGGAAAGTATGAAGTGAGAAAGAAAGTCAATAGTGAGTCCTTCAAGTAGGGATAACAAAATTGAGCACGAGGCTCAGTAATCGAATTATAATAAGACAAGGGATGTAAAACAAATGTTATCACCATATTCAGGAACCTCGGGCCTTTGGCAAAGCTCGAGCAAGGGGTGTTTTGATGTTCACCCCAAGATGAAGGTATCTCACAGAAAAGAGACATGAGTTCGTCTTTGGACACAATTCGAAGATGAGGACAACCAGGGTAGTCAGTAAACTCTACCCTCGAAACGTGTAGTACCTCAGATATAAGATCTGAAGTAACTACAATAAACGTACCTCAAACGTGAGTGATGAAATGAGGTACAGAGTAATCAAATCCATGCATATTAGAGTAAAACTTCTGTATAATCATGGATGGACAAGTGACCGGGATGTCACAAAAAGACTCCCAACTCCTACTGTAAATGATAGTGGGAAGGTCAGTATCGGAAAAATCCGAAAGGATGACTTGGCATTCCGAATGAATTCTACATCGTGAAAAGTTCTCCGAAAAGTTCTAATGGGCTTTATCATAACGGAACCTGACAGAAGAAGGAGTAGGATCAGAAGAAGATGCTGCCCCGGAACGAAGAGGGCTTTGGGACGGAGCAGACTTGCGATTAGGTGCCGTGCGTAAACTAACCGTGAGAGAGAGAGAGAGAGAGAGAGAGAATTAGAAGAGTACCAACAAGATCAATATAAAAAAGATAGAAAAGAGAGGTACATATACATGAAAAATATATGAACATGTGACATGCAACAATAATAACATCATGGGCTCAGCCCAATCGAATCCTACTAGCACACATAATTTCAACATAGAAAACACACATCTATAATGCATGAAATATTGTTAAAATGCAAATGTGATGCAATGCATAAGAATATAAAATCATTTAAACAAAACCCAACCCAAAAATTTTGCAAAAACCTCATCAATTTTGAAAAACCCCAAAATTTTTCAAAAACCCAAAAACCTAGGTTTATATGAATGAATTGCATGAAGAAAAAGTGAAAACAAGATCATACCAGATAAAGGAAGATCATTCTTGGCCGAAAAACAACTAGGTTTGAGGTTTAGAGAAAGAGAAAAGTGTTTGGCGAGGTGAAGAGTCAGATTCTATCGAGAGAGATCGGAGAGAAATGAGAGAAAATTGCGCTGAAGCCTACATATAAAAATCACAAAGCTCAATGGATCGAGACCTATCGAGCACCAATTCTTAACAGATGAAGCTGTCGAGGTGCTATCGAGAGCTCTCCACAACAAAGAGACCCTAATGGATCAAACTGCTATCAAGCATCTATCGAATAGATAGAATGCTTCTCGATGGATCGAGAATCTGTTGAAAAGCTATCGAGAAAAATTCTCAAAAGCTTCGATGGATCGAGATTGTGTTAACTACTATCGAGAAAGAAGATCAAGAGGCTTGAGAGATAACTTAGCTATCAAGAGGTATCGAGAAGCTGTCGAGAAGTGTAAAACTAGTTTTTCAATCAAAGAAGAGAAAAACACAGAAAACATCTCTCAACTCAAAAAAATGTCAAGCATTTAGATCCAAAACACACACACACAAAACAAATCTAAACAATTTTATATTTCAAAAACAAGTTAAGACAGTTTAGTGAGCATACATTAGTACATGTATTCCTCATGATAACCAAATCACATTGTACCTACACATGTATCAAAAGTAGCAAAGAATATTGCGTGTTGTGTGTGAAAAACGTCGTAAGATTGCATAAGTGTCTTCATGTTATGACGATTTGGAATATGAGAAAATCAATTTAACTTACACACAATCATAACTGCTTGATGGAGACTATCATCTTCGAGATACATCCTATAACTCTCACATTTCCTAGAAGACATGCTTGCAATCATATATAAAGCATTTTGATTCTTTTTGCTTTTATTTTCTTTGCATATTTTTCTTTCAAGCATACCATGCATGGGCATATAAGAGAGAGAAGAAAATACCTAATTATGTTAAGCTCTTGACATTGCACTTTTTCTATGCCGGAGCATATAGATGTCATTGACATTGCACTTTTACTATGCCGAAGCATACAGATGTCATTTCATGATTAGCGGGCAATAGTGGTGAGATGGTTATTTATGTCTTTCTCTTAATATTTTCTAGTCTTTCTTGTCAAAAAAAGTGATTCGTGTGATAAGTACAAAAGATTACTTAATCTTACTCATCACAAACATGAGCCACAAAGGTCATTTGCTTAGTTGTGCATAGAGATGTTCATCTAAGCTACAAATGATACAAAATTTAGAAAACTTTATTTCAATGGCCATCCAAGGTACACAAGTACCAATGTACACAAAACACACATTGTTTTTGTATTTTTCTGATTTTTCATTTTTCATTTTTTTTATGAAAAACAAAATAAAGCAAAACTGAAAACAAACAAACAAAAACATGTTAAACAAAGCAAAGCAGAAAAACTAGATGCAAATGCATAAGGAAGGAGGTGGAGAAGAGAAGATTAATCCATGAAGATAACACCAATATTTTGGCGAAGGAATTCAAACTGTTTGCTATCAAGAGGTTTAGTGAACAAATTAGCCTTCTGATCATCAGTGTAAATGAACTCACGAGTGAGAGTACCATCTTTGACAAGCTCCTGAATGAAGTGGTGTTGAATCACTATGTGTTTAGTATAAGAATGTTGAACAGGATTCTTAGAGATGTTGATGGCACTGGTATTGTCACAATAGATGGTAATATGTTCTTGACGAATACCATAATCAAGGATGAGTTTTTGCATCCATAGAAGTTTGGTGCAATAGCTATCGGCAACGATGTATTCAGCCTCTGCAGTGGATAAAGAGATGAAATTTTGCTTTTTGCTCATCCAGGAGACAAGATTATTACCCACATAAAAACAATCCCTTGAAGTACTCTTTTTATCATCAACATTCCTAGCCTAGTTTGCGTTAGAATACCCAATTAAGACATCATTTGTGTCCTTGCTATACCACACACCAAAATCGGTAGTGGTTTTGATATACTTTATGATTTTTTTCAAAGTAATCATATGAGACTCTTTGGGATTAGCCTAATATCTAGCACACACTTTCACACTGTAACTAATGTCAGGTCTACTAGTAGTAAGGTAAAGAATACTACCTATAGTGTTTCTAAATAGAGACGAATCAACATGTTTTCCCAACAAATCAACAGTGAATTTAACATTTGGGCTCATAGGGGTTCTAATAGAACTAGTAGATTCCAAACCAAACTTTTTCACAAGATTTTTAGCATATTTAGATTGAGATATGAATATACCTGACTCTTGCTAGTGGATCTGCAACCCAAGGAAGTGGTTCAACTCTCCAATCATGCTCATCTCGAACTCGGCCTGCATGAGTTTGGAGAAACTATGAGCAAGTTCATCCTTTATCGACCCGAAGATGATACCATCAACATAGACTTGAGCAACTATCAACTCGTCATCTTCCCTTTTGATGAAGAGAGTTTGATCAGCTTTTCTTCTTGTGAACCCATGTGATACCAAATATTGTGTGAGCTGATCATACCAAGCTCTAGGGACTTGCTTTAAACCATAGAGTGCATTCTTAAGGTACAACACATGGTCCGGAAAGTGGATCAATGAATCCTTTTGGTTGAGCCATATAGACATCTTCTTTAAGGAACCCATTCAAGAAAGCAATCTTTACATCCATTTGATAAAACTTGAACTTCAAGTGACATGTGACATGCCAGGGCTAGGAGAATCTTGATGGACTCCATACAGGCTACTGAAGCAAATGTCTTATCATAGTCTACTCCTTCTATTTGAGAGTATCCTTAAGCCACAAGACGAGCCTTGTTGTGGATCACATTACCCTCCTCATCAGTCTTATTGTAGAATATCCACTTTGTGCCAATGATGTGCACGTCTTTTGGTCTAGGTACTAGAGTTTAGACATCATTCCTTTGAAACTGAAGCAGTTCATCATACATAGCCTCAACCCAACTTTCATCCTGAAAAGCTTCTTCAACCTTAATGGGTTCAACTTGCGTCAAATAACAAGAATATAACACAAAGTTAGCAACACATTTATCAACTGTACACTTCCTTAGAGTAAGTTCATTCATGTTTCCTACAATAACTTTAGGAGGATGATTCAACTTGATCTTGGAGGAAGGTCCTTTCTCTTCATAAGATTCATTATCAGGTGAGGTAGGTATGCCTGCTAAACCTTCTACAACACTTAGAGTGCCGGGAGTACGTGGAGATGCAGCCTCTTGATCAACAATTTCTTAAACATCCTTAGGCTCGGGAGTAAGAATTTCTTTAGGGATTTCCTCACTAATTTTCTCAGAACCAGACTCTGAAGCTTCATCAATAACAACATTTACCATTTCCATCACCTTCTTGGTTCTCTTGTTGTATACTCGATAAGCCTTACTTATAGAGGAGTATTACAAAAAAATTCCTTCATTGCTTTAAGAGTCAAATTTTCCTATATTCTCTCTATCCTTGAGAATGAAATAAGTACTTCCAAAGATTCTGAAATACTTAACATTTGGCTTCATTTCCTTCCATAACTCATAGGAAGTTTCTTGGTACCGGGTCTGAAATACACCCTGTTAACCATATGACATACAGTGTTGACAGCTTCTCCCCACAAGTTTCTAGCCACATCCTTGTTGTGCAACATGGCTCTAGCTATCTCCTGAATAACCATGTTCTTTCTTTCTACTCTACCATTTTTCTGAGGAGAAATAGGAGCAGAGAATTTTTGAGATATACTTAATCTAGTGCAAAAGGACTCCATGTAAGAGTTCTCAAATTCCTTACCGTGAGCACTTCGAATTTAATCAATCTTTAAGCTCTTCTCATTTTGCAATCTTGTGCACAAGGCTTTAATGTGCTCATGAGCATCTGACTTGGATCTTAGAAGAATGACTTAAGTGTACCTAATGAGGTTATCTACCACAACCATGATGTATCTCTTCCCATCAAGAGACTCGGTTCTAGTTGGACCCATGAGATCCAGATGTAGTAGCTCCAATGGTCTAGATGTAACGGATGTCTAAGTGCCTGAATGTTTAGCTTTTGTCTATTTCCCAAGCTGACATGATCCACACACAACATTGTCCACTCTATTGAGCTTTGGTATCCCTAAAACTGATTTATGCTTAGATACAATTGAAAGATGTTTGTAACTAGCATGTCCCATCCTTTGGTGCCACAAATCTTCATTTGGCAAACGAATGTTATTGCACACAATATCAGCATCAAGAACCAAACCATAACAATTGTCTAGAGTGCGAACACCACTTATGAGTTTCTTTCTAGACTCATTCAATACAAGGCATTTCCCCTTTGAGAACAGTACCATAGAGTCTTGATCGCATAGTAGACTTATGCTCAACAGGTTCACTCTCAGACCTTCTACATATAACACATTTGCAACGTTTGGCAGTCCAGGTAGAGAGATGGTTCCCTTTCCTTTAATCTGTGATTTGCTCCCATCACTGAAAGTGACATTACTACCTTTCTTAGACTCGAAAACCTTAAAGAGAGAGCAGTCTCCAATCAGGTGTCTTGAGCAGCCACTGTCAAGGTACCATAAACATGTGTCCATAACCTTAAATGCAGACTTCATCATGAAGCACACCTTATGCTTAGATGACAAATCAGTAGGAATGGTGTTTTCTTTCATCTGCCATTTATGAACAAAGCTTTTAACTTTCACTCATCTTAGACGAACTCCTCTGCACATTTTCATTCTGAGACAGTCTAGTTTCTTCTTCATCATGTTAAGATCTTTTCCAATAGTTTATAGATTTCAAATAACTTTTAGACTTGCATTTTCTGAGACACTCAATCAAGTAAAGATTAGAAAAACAAGATGTATTTGAAACAAAAGATCTTTTCATGCCGGTTGCAGCCATGACAATAGGGGTCAATGGATCACACAGCAAAAATTAACTTTAATTAGAGTATGCCTGCTCTGATACCACTTGATAGGCCAAGAATATATTGACCTCTTGTGATAAATTAACCAATTAATTAGCCAAATGAATTAATTAAGTTAATTAACATGCAACACGGATGGTAGCACAAATAAATCACCAACTAAGTTAAATGTAGTGGAAAATAAAGATGACATGGTAATTTGTTTACGAGTGGGGAAAACCTTCAAGGAAAAAACCTCACCGAGTAAATTTAAGGTCACCACTCCCGAGAATCCACTACTATAAAAAAAAGTTGTTACAAGTAAAGGAATCCCAATACCTTATATAAACCTATAGTTGAACACTTATCACAATACTTAATTGGACTTGTAATGTAGTGACAATCTCTCATTTTCAATGCATGGCTCGCAGTACGTGGCTAACCAATCAAAGCATGGATCCAAGTACCTGACTAACACACCAACTTGAGAAGGATGTTGGTGCAAAATTCTTCAGTTCATCCATACGATGAAGATCAAGAAACTCCTTGGTTACAAAACCCTACGATGTACAAACGCAGTAGCTTTTTTAAGAGAAAGATGAATTAGGGCATATATCTTCGATCACAATATGCTTGCAATAACAGGTGCAACAACCTTTTGACGGCCCTTAAAATAATCATTGTATATGTTTAGGGTTGAGAGAAAAGAAAGCCTAAGCACATACACATGGATATGCGTGAAATCAGGTCTAAAAAACTAATTTTCATAAATCTCGATAGATAGGGTATCTGTTGAGTAGCTGTCAAGCATCGAGCTAAATTTGCCTTTTAAATCTCGATAGATACAAGCTGTCAAGCTTTAAAATACAACACTTCTTGATTTGTTTCTGTAAGGTTGAATTTATTCAACCATCTAATTGGCTTTATTCCGTGCCAAATTTGCTTGTAATTCAGCATTTAGTAACCCTGTATTTAGGTGGGTTTGATGTAAGGGTAGTGAGTGAGATAGAGTGAAGTTTGCTCAAGAGTGTGCAAGAAAACAGAGTCTCGCGGCTGGGTCTCGCGGGTGACTCGCGGCTTCAAGCCGCCAGAAGCAACCTCACGTGCCAAGCATGCTGGAAGGTGAACAGTCTGCTAGCTGGAGCACTACAGGACAAAACAGGACAACTGGCCATACGGTTATCTCGCGACTGGATCTCGCGACTCAGTCAAGCCGCGAGGTCAAGCCGCGAGCCACCCCTGTTTTGTAGAATTCTGACGTTTCACATTCCTCTCCACTCCAGTATAAATACCCCTATTACCCACGATTGAAAGAGAGCTTCCAGAAAGAATTTTGAGAGAGAAACCCTAAAGAAAAACCAGATTGTTTCACCCACAATCTCTACCTTAGAATCTCTTCAAATTCCTCATCTCTCTTCCTCTCCATTGTTAAATCCTTGAGAGGCATTATACCAAACCTGGTTCTCACCATCATCATCACTGTGAGACAGTTGTTTGGATTTCTGGGAAGCAGTTAGGAAGGAGCCAATCTTCATTGGTTGATGCTACGGTCTAGTAGCGGAATCCGGGAAGCTAGAAAAGAAAAAGGTTCGGCGCAACCTCGTTGGAGCAAGAAGCTTGGAGGGCTTAGGTGCACTGGGTAGATTAGGCTTGGAGGGTCTATTGCTGTCCTTGTATCCCAACTATATTTTCTAGTGGATTGATTACCGCTTGGAGGGCGGCGGAGAGGTTTTTCGCCGAGGACTTCGGTTTCCTCTTCGATAACACATCGCGTGTTGTCTTTGTGTTTGCATCTTCCTTCCTCTATCTCTGCCTTTAAATTATCTGCTGTGGATTTTATTTTGTTATGGCTTAGATAGTATTTAATCAATTTCGTATGTTAGCATATGTTAAGTTTCCGCACACTTGTTGTTTGACATATTGCTTGAATTGATTAAGTTTTAATTTGGGGGTCTAAACGTTCAAAGGTGTTTTTACACGTTTTTGAACTTTCAATTGGTATCAGAGCGGGTACACTGATATTGGTTTCATTACCATTGTGTGATCCTTGACTCCCTTTTGAGATGGATAGGTCTCAATCCCTAAATGCACCTCCATATTTTGATGGTAGTAATTATGCATTTTGGAAGGTTCGAATGAGAGCTTTTCTGTGTTCTATTGATGAATCCGTGTGGGATGCTGTTGAGATTGGTTGGACCAAACCAGAGGCAGCAAAATCCACATGGGATAAGGCAGCACTTGCTGCATCTAATGCTAACAGTAAAGCACTCAATGCTATTTTCTGTGGTGTGTCTCCAGATGAATTTCACAGGATTTCTCATATTACCGTGGCCAAAGAAGCATGGGAGATTTTGGAAACTACCTATGAAGGCACGAAGAAAGTGAAAGACACCAAGTTACAAATGCTGACCACTCGGTTTGAGGAGCTCAAAATGAGTGAGGATGAGTCTTTTGACTCTTTCTATGGGAAGTTAAATGAAGTGGTTGTCAGCAAGTTCAACTTGGGGGAGAAAACGGAGGACTCGAAGATTGTAAGGAAGATCCTTCGATCATTGCCGGAAAGCTTTCGAGCTAAAGTGACAGCAATTGAAGAGAGCAAGGACCTCGATGACATCAAAGTGCAAGAGCTGGTTGGTTCTCTGCAGACTTATGAGATGTCACTGCCCAATCAACGGAAGAGTAAATCTCTTGCTCTAAAGACCATTAATGAGAAGGTGGAAGATCAAGACACATCGGGAGAAGATGTGATTGACAAAGATGTTGCATACCTTGTCAAAAATTTCAAAAAGTTTTTGAAATTCAAAAATAATGGCAAATTTGATGATAGAAGAAAATTCCAAAGTTCTGGAAGGGAGAAAAGGGAATTCAAAAGGAAAGATGGAAAAGAATCCCAACCTACACAAGGTGTCACTTGTTTCGAATGTAACGGGCATGGACACTTCAAGAAGGAATGTCCGAATTATTTGAAATCGAAAGGTAAAGTGTATGCCACGACCTTGAGTGACTCGGATTCGTCTGACTCAGAGTCTGAAGAGAGCTGTGATGGAGAGGGGAACTATTCGGCTTTCATGACTATTGCTCATGTTGAGTCTTCAGATGAGCTGAACCTACTTGTGCGTGACCTTGGAGAACATAGTGAAGATGAATCACTAGGACTTATTGAAGAATCGGATGCTGAAGAAGATGGAAGCACAGCGAATCTTCAGGAGAAGTATAACTCACTCTTGGAGAAGTCCGGGGAATACACAAGGGTGGCTAAGGCTGCTGTGAGAAAAATGAAGAAGGCTGAGGAGGACTACAAAAGTCTCCTAATCCGATATAAGGAGGCCAAGTGTGAGATAGAAACTCTGAATGGAGAGCTGTCCGAAACTTACACAAAAGTAAGATTTCTTGAGAGTGAGGTTGTGCAAGCAAATGCTAGAGTCGAGAGGGTTACCACCAAGAAGCTAGATGATGTAATCTCATCTCAAAAGGGCTTCTCAGACAAATCTGGAGTAGGATATACCGGAGGAGGTAGTTCGTCTGGAAATGTTAGTAAAGGAGTGAAGTTTGTAAAGGCTGAAGCTCCAGTTGTAGCTAACCTTACTGGTGAGAAGCTCGAGGTGGAGGAGAAGAAGAATTTGGTGAACCAACGGATGTTAAATCCTCGCAATCAGTTTGCAGACAGATCTGAATCTCGTGCGAAGTCACGTCCTCGACCACAAAGAGGTCCTAGAGGAACCTATGTGTGCCACTATTGCGGACTTCAAGGGCATACTCGACCGAATTGTCAAAAGTTGAGAGCAAGGAATAGTGCAACTCCTCAAAGGTCAGGAGGACCTAGAAATGATAGGAGAATTTGGGCTGGAGATCAATCTAGAGATCAGAATGGTGATCCCGGAATGATGAACGTGATGAAGATGATTGGTGCATTCACCAACTGCTTGGAAAGCTTCTCACGAAGGTTTGATAGCCCTAACTCCCGTACCCAATCCTATAAGGAAATCACCCCAAACGCAAGTGACGTGAGGGTGAATAAGGGTACTCATGCATAAGCATTATAACATGTCCATGCATTAATACTTCCTATGCTTTGTGACTATGTTTGTTTGTGTTGCTTGCTATTTTTGCTGTTTTGATTGTTTGCTTGTCTTCTTGTGAATTTATTTAAGTTTGTCGTCTCAATCTTTTTGTTTATTGTGTCAAAAATCCAAAAACCACATAAAAATTAGAAAATCAAAAAGCTTGATTGACTTTGTTGAGATTTTGTCTCAAAACTTGTTTTGCCTTGTACCTTTGTGCTAATGGCTTTATGCATTTTCGAACATTACTTGTTTTCATGCACGTATATCTCTGTGGGAAAAATCTTGAAATCTTTGTGATTGTTGTAAATAGATCTTCAAACTTGTCATGAATGATTAGTGAATGGTTTTGTTGATCTTGAGACTTGCATAGACTTGTGTCTATATATCTTCCCACTCTTTATTTTTGTTTTGTTAAAAAGAGCTCACCAAATGTAAATCTCCAAATGAAAAGAGATATTGAGCTGCAAAAGCCTGTCGCACATTCTAGTATTTGACTAGGAAAAAGGGTAAGCGACCTTATATTGAAATGAATGTTTATTCAAAAAGCCAAAGGCTTATTCATTAAAGTGAAATATCATTTATCACTCTCACAATGAGAGGTGATTGTCTCAAAAAGATCAATTGTGTTGATTGAAAGTGGAGTCAAATGTAAAGCTCCAAATCATGTTATCAAGTTTATGTGGGAGGTCATATATACATATTTCTATAATTGAGATGGGTCACATGATCTAGTGCTAATTGTGTATGCCTTGGTTGAATTGATCATTGAAGCTTCACATTAGACGACGGACTATCTCATGGTTGATATCCACACACAACACACAAGTTTATGTTCAATAAATGCCATATTCATTTGTGTGATTGTACTTGATGAAATGTGTTTTCACATGCTCAATCTTTGTTAATTCAAGCACAAAAAGATTTTTGAGTGTTTTAGGTGTTTTTGGAAAGTATTTTGTTTGAAAAATCTGAAAATTTCAAAAAACCAGTTTTGCCCTGTTTTGGTGGCTCAGTTGCGGGTATGCCAAGTCGCGAGCCTCAGTCGCACCGTCGCTGGTCATTTTTGGCGACTTGTTCGCGGGTGGAAGGTCCAGTCGCGAGGTTCACTCAGAGATTTTCGCGGCTCAGCTCGCGACTCACTCACGGGTAGACCTTCCAGTCGCGAAAAACACTTAGAAAAATTTTCAGAATTTTGTTCTTGAGTGCTTTGGCGGCTTGAGCTGGCGACTGTGTGGCGACTTAATCCAGTCGCGAAATTCGCGTGTTTGGCAGAAATAAGAGCATTTTTAAAACTTGTTTTCAGTTTTTCCCTCGAATATTTGTGACTGTTCATCTTCTCCCTCCCAAACACTCCGTGCTCCTATTTCCAATCTCCATTGTTGCATACTTGTAGCTCAAAATCTTCAAGTCACAGGTATGGGTTTTCATTTCTGCACTCTTTTCTACTTGATTGTGTGCTTTTCCCCTTGATCTTTCGCATATTCTTGCGTCTTAGAAATGGGTTTGTGTTTCGGATTTTGCTCCTTGTTCATGCTCAGATTGCGTATGCTACTGCTAGTATATGATTTGTTCCTAGTTGTTTCACTATTTCTCTTCATTCTGTGCTTAGCTATGTGATTCGTTGATTGTCACTGATCTTTGAGCTGTTGAGTTGTTTCATTTTTTTTGGGTTGTGAGTTTATTGTGCTAAATATGCCTGCTCTTTTGTGTTGATCTGTTGGGAGCATATGTGTGCTGCACAATGCTGTTTCTGTGTCATATCACTTTCCAGTTTTTGTCTCATTGACTTATAACTGCCTCTAAGTTAGTCTCTATATCTGATGCTTTTATGTGTATTTCCTATCTTAGGCTTACTTTTCCATGTGATTGCTCTAAGTAACTTGAGTTTAAATGCTTCAAGTTCATTTGTGTGGATGATATCTCTTTGATAATTACATGGGACTGACTTGTTTTACACATATATTGCTCTGTACTGTTGTGGCCTCTTCTGCTTGATCACAGATGGCTCCCTCACCTCCCAAGAAGAAAACTTCTGCTAAGAAGGCTGACAAAAGGTTGAAGATGGACTCTAAGTTATTTAGATCAGTTCATCATTTTGAAAGATACAGAGATAACTTCTTGAGTGCAGGAATTATTCAAGAAAGATTTGTTGATTTGGAGGATTTAAGACAAACATTTATCCCAGGTTGTTTTGAGGGTAGAGGATGGGAAAAACTTCTGAGTGATTTCCCTGTAGTTTGTGAACCCCTGATTAGGGAATTCTACTCCAATGCTGTGATAAAAGAGAATGAGTTAAGCTGCTGGGTTAGAGGGAAAGAATTCATTTTAGATGCTCATGTTATAGATGATGCACTAGGTCTTGAAGGATTAGATGATGAGGAGTTTATCAACTACAAGGATAGGAGTGTATCCATTGAAACAGTTCAACAAAGGTTAGGTGGGAAGAGAGAAGGAAAATGTTTGAATACCACTGCCTTTCCAGTGGACATGAGGTGTCTAACAATCATCATGATGTTTAACCTCTATCCAATTAAGAAGTTGACTACCATCAATTGTGCTAGAGCAGTCTTTCTGATGGATCTCAAAGAAAAGAACTTCATTGACATAAGTTCCCACATATATGACACCATTGTGGATGAGACAAGAACAACCTCCAGGCCAAAACTGATCTTTCCTAGTTTGCTTATGAGGATTTTTAGAAGGAAGGGTGTTCCTATCCCACAAGACATCAGTCCCATGTCCACACCTTCTGCTATTAACAAACTTACCTGCAAAAGGATAAGTGTTCGACTTCCAGAAGAAGAAGATGAAGGTGATGAAGGTGAAGGTGTTCCAATGGAGACTGAAGCAGAGGCAGCAGGGCATGCATCAACCTCAACACCAAAGAGGAGTGGCAAAAGACCCAGAGCATCAACTTCTTCAGATACACCTCCAGATGCTTTCCAAATCATTCTGGAGAGACTTGATGGGATCAGAGAAGTCCAGACTGAGCACTCTGAGAGGATGAAAGCTATGCAGGATCAGATTGATGTTTTGTCTGCAACACTTGACAGCTTCACCACTCAGCCTGAACACTGACCCTTTGGCCATTCCTGTCAAAAAGGGGGAGATGTTTTCTGTTGATAATGACATTGATGATCGATTGAGAAGCAGATATGGCAGCTCTTAAGGGGGAGCAGCCCTTAAGGGGGAGTAAAGTGTTGAGGGGGAGTCATGTCAAACTCTAAAACTTTGTTTATACATTTATGTTTTTAAGTACTTTTATGGGTTTTATGGGTTTGATACACTATGTATTTGGTGTATTGTTTCTAACTCTTAACTTATATTCTTGGTTTAAAGTTTAATATATTTTGATGATGTTATTCAGGATGTGTGTTTGTACCCATGTGCTTATGTAAGCTTTTAGGGTTTTTGTGTTTTGCATAGTTTGTAGGCTTTATGGTTTGTACCTTGCTTAGTGCAGCCTTTATGCTATGTTGAAATCAGTACTTTAATCTAAATGTTATGCATTTTGGTTTATGTACTGTCACTCTTGTGCCCTTGTAGGATTGTTCCTAGATGCATATGCCTTGTGTGATATGCATTGGTTGAGTGTTGAGCATACAAGTGTCTTGCCTTGTGCATGTCAACTTGTATGTCCTTGTGTTCATTCCAAGTGTGAATGAGCACTGTGATCACTACATTGTGGTGTTCACTTGGTTGATCAAGCCATGGTTTGTTTCTTAACTCCATCTTTGCTTGATCACATATTGCCTGTTTCATATGCATTTTATAATTTTCTGCTTACAATGATCATGGTGTATTGTTGTGTTTCAGGAGTATTATGTTCATATGACTCAAGTGCTTCACAGCTTCTGGAGTTAGGTGTGAGTGAGTTTTGTTCAACTGTTCCCAACTCACATGTTAAGTCTAGAGTCTGTTTTAGGGTTTTGTCACGGAATAGCCAAAGGGGGAGATTGTAAGGTTGAATTTATTCAACCATCTAATTGGCTTTATTCCGTGCCAAATTTGCTTGTAATTCAGCATTTAGTAACCCTGTATTTAGGTGGGTTTGATGTAAGGGTAGTGAGTGAGATAGAGTGAAGTTTGCTCAAGAGTGTGCAAGAAAACAGAGTCTCGCGGCTGGGTCTCGCGGGTGACTCGCGGCTTCAAGCCGCCAGAAGCAACCTCACGTGCCAAGCATGCTGGAAGGTGAACAGTCTGCTAGCTGGAGCACTACAGGACAAAACAGGACAACTGGCCATACGGTTATCTCGCGACTGGATCTCGCGACTCAGTCAAGCCGCGAGGTCAAGCCGCGAGCCACCCCTGTTTTGTAGAATTCTGACGTTTCACATTCCTCTCCACTCCAGTATAAATACCCCTATTACTCACGATTGAAAGAGAGCTTCCAGAGAGAATTTTGAGAGAGAAACCCTAAAGAAAAACCAGATTGTTTCACCCATAATCTCTACCTTAGAATCTCTTCAAATTCCTCATCTCTCTTCCTCTCCATTGTTAAATCCTTGAGAGGCATTATACCAAACCTGGTTCTCACCATCATCATCACTGTGAGACAGTTGTTTGGATTTCTGGGAAGCAGTTAGGAAGGAGCCAATCTTCATTGGTTGATGCTACGGTCTAGTAGCGGAATCCGGGAAGCTAGAAAAGAAAAAGGTTCGGCGCAACCTCGTTGGAGCAAGAAGCTTGGAGGGCTTAGGTGCACTGGGTAGATTAGGCTTGGAGGGTCTATTGCTGTCCTTGTATCCCAACTATATTTTCTAGTGGATTGATTACCGCTTGGAGGGCGGCGGAGAGGTTTTTCGCCGAGGACTTCGGTTTCCTCTTCGATAACACATCGCGTGTTGTCTTTGTGTTTGCATCTTCCTTCCTCTATCTCTGCCTTTAAATTATCTGCTGTGGATTTTATTTTGTTATGGCTTAGATAGTATTTAATCAATTTCGTATGTTAGCATATGTTAAGTTTCCGCACATTTGTTGTTTGACATATTGCTTGAATTGATTAAGTTTTAATTTGGGGGTCTAAACGTTCAAAGGTGTTTTTACACGTTTTTGAACTTTCAGTTTCTTAGACAGATTTGCATGGTTTTAACTCTTGACTTGAACAACATGTTTCTTGAAGACTTAAACCATCCTAGATCTACCCAATTACAAGTAAAGTACGTTTTGTCAAAGGATAAACCAATTTTAAATGACATATGTTCTTAACATGATTCACATATGTCCTAACAGTTTTAACATTAACTGGGAAGATCTATGCTTCAATTAGTTTAACTTCTTTTTAGTTGAATGAAGATTTGCTACTCTCAGGGCCTCAGGGGGGACGCTACACTCTCTTTAGGGGTTCAAATCAACCCCTAACTTCCCAAATAAATAAATATATATATATATATATATATATATATATATATATTGTTGGGAATAATGCACAAAGTAATAAAGAAAGAACAAGGATAACACAGAAGACAAATAGAAATAGATAACTTGGAGGTGCAAAATTGTTATCCTTAAACAATATTTGCCTTCACACTTTTGTTGTTAAAGCGTTATTGTAAATTTGTCCACAGGATACAACCAATTTGTTAGATTCTACAGATAACAATTCTGGAGAATAACCACAAGATTTCTTATGTTTCTCTCTAACTTATTATTTTTTAAGTGAACATAAGCCTCTATTTATACTCATAGGGTTATATTTCATCAAAAGGCACGTATGAAGAGTTAAAATGTTTCACAAAATTGTTCACAAGGATTGAAACCTCTTCAAATTTTCAGAACAGTCACCAGAATATTCTGCGAAAAATTAAGTTTTACGAGTTTCGATAGGTCAAGAGTTCCTTTTGATCAATCGAGTGCTCTTTTCGATCGATCAAACAGTAATTAAGCATCGATCGAAACAAGCAGAGACTCTAGGATAGATTTCCTTACCGTTTCGATCGATCGAGCAAAAGTTTTGACCAATTGAATATACTAAATTTCAAATTTTCACTTAGAAAATTCCAGAACTTGAATTTTCACTTTATCGAATTTATGAAACAATACTTTTCAAACTCAAACATCATTATTACAACCTATCCACATATATATATATATATATATATATATAAGTGGTTGTGAGTGTCTCTCTTTATTATAAGTTTATATTATATGTGTAAGTATGTGTTTGATACTAATTGTATGTGTTAGTTTTATTTTTAGTTTTGTTACAATGTTATTTCTATGAATTGTGATGTGTTTGTACAATATATATATATTTGAAACCGTGTGTGTACAATATTAATATAATATAACTTTATATAATTTAATAATTAGAAAATAAAGAGGATTTCTTACATGTGTATGTATTATTATCATGTTAGAATATTGTTTAGTTATAAAGTTAGTGATTTTCAAGAAAAACAATAGTAAAGCTAGTGGTTGTTCAAGCATTTGATATATATATATATATATATATATATATATATTTTTAAGAATCAACATTTTATTGATTAAGTAGACACGGTATGCATTATTTATGTATAGATGAATGTAGTTATGTGGGTTAATAATTAATACAGTGCCAGTGAGTTTAGTTTTGTTGTTTATTTTTATAAAAATAATGACAAATAGATAATAATAACTACAAGGAAATAAAATGTTATACTAACTTAACAAAATAAAATGGTCATAACTATCCACATTGGTAATAGATAATTACAACTGATAATGAATTGTCATGTAAAAATTTCAAAACTCCTAGAAGGAAATTGTAAAAATTCAATGATTTTTTTTTTGGTTGATATCTCGATATATTCAAGTTCTCTTTTTATTAAATTTTGTTTAATTTAAGTTTCTTAATGGCCCTCCTAAAGTCGCAAAGCTCTAGTAAAGGGATTAAAAAACATTTTTGAGTAGAGAGAGCGCAATTGTGGGGGAGAGAGAAGTAGTACTTATAGAGATAGGAGAACTCTAGCTACAAGAATTGAAACTTATCGGGAGAAGGGAGATGAAAATTTAGAGGAGAAGAAGCGGCTTTGCTTTGATTTTTTGAGATTTTAAATTTTTTTTTAATTAAGTGTATTACACTAGATGAAGGAATAGGGATTAAAGAGATTTTGATAAGTGATAGCTATTCTTCATTTTAAACAATAGTTATTTATAAGAAATGATTGTTCGTTGTAATAAAAATATAACCAAACAACCTTATAGATAAACCACATGAATAACTATTACACTATATTGTCTATTATTATATACCAAATGTGCCCTTAACAATTTATTTATTTATTTTTGGCTAAAGGAAAAAATAAGGCTCTTACAATGAGCTCATTGCCCTTGACCTACTTGAACCCTACCCATGATTGGCGTAAGACCATCTGCACAATTAATTAGGTGTGCCTATACTTGAACTCAAAAGATGAAGAATTGGATATCTTCATACCACTAAAGCAGCTCCACAAGTGGTGACCTTATTTATTTATTTATTTTGGTAAATATAAACATATATTAAATATTAAGATCTTACAAACCAATCAGAAACAAATTTAAAGTTATCAAAATCTATACAATAAATAAATAAATAAAATGTTAGAAGGGGAACTTGATAAAAAATAAACTCAGACATTTGAGAACACCCTTTCTTGGTAAATGCATCGGCACACTTGTTGGATTCTCTTAAGTTATGCTTGACTTAGAAGCTATCAAAACCTTGGCTGATATTCATGTAATTAGATACAATAATTTGGATTAGCAGTTAAGAGAATGCTCACTTTTTAGAAGCATAACAAGTTCCTTTAGCCTCCAATTCCACCACAAGATGGATAATTCCTAAGTCTCTAGCAAGTTCAAGGCCATCCCTTAAGGCCCATATTTCAGCTAGCATACAAGATGCATTACCAATTGACCTAGAAAAACCTTTAACCCAATTTCCATTATCATTACAAATAATTCCCATTCAGTTAATGATGGGAAAGCATGAATATGAAAAACTTTTGGACTAACCACTGTTTGGGCTCATTTTTGGGCAAGCACAACACAAGTGACCCAATCAAAAAGAGGGCCCAGTAATGCAAGCTACCGACCAAGATAACATTGGGCCCATTATGCTTATTTCTCGCCTCTAGTGACCCAAGCCCACATGGAAAGCCCATTGGAAATTTAGAGTTGTGCTGTGGAGTTCAAATATAGACTTTTCCAGATTGGCAAGCAACAAATCCTAAGGTGGGAAAAATCACATGTCAAATACAATATATATATATATATATATATATATATATATATATTTTTCCCTCAATATTTTTGTCTTTCTTTCTTCTTTGCATCTTTCTCCAACGTCCCCTTCCTAATGGATCTCACCTACCTCAACCTGAGCATCTGATGCGCCCAGATTGGCAGATCAGAAGTTGATGGCGATGGGTTTGGATTAAAAACTGTGGGTTTCACAGTTAAGATTGGCATATCAGAACAAAAAAACCATGGCTGTATGGATTGAGGCGGTGGATTTTATGGCTATGAGCATTGAGGCTTGTTCCAGCGGAGGGTGTATGTGAGATGGAGTTCCTCCCGCGAGCTTGGGGTTCGGAGCCAGGAACTTGACTTTGGTGGCCGAACAAAAAAAGTAAGATGTTTATTTATTTATTTTATTATGAAAAAGATGATTTTTTTTTTCTCTCTATATACAATAATAAAAATAATTATGTTACATCACCGCGCACTCTTATCAAGTCCTGGCTTTGTCCTTGTTTGTAGACAAGTTGAAGTGTAAACCACACACGTGTAGGTCTTGGAAAAATTATAATCTCAAATCTGTAAAAAAAAAATCTTGTCTTGGAGGGGATGAAAGTGAAAAGCAAGAATAAAACGTAAATCAGCAAATCGAACAAACTATCTCAAAGAAAGAGAGAGAGAAAGAAAGAAGTGTCAAAGCCAGATGCAAATAAATAGGAGGCTGGTGGTGTGATAGTTTGACTGTAAAGCCATGAAATTTATTGAGTACGAAAAATGTGATTTTTCCGTCAAACTCTAAAGTAGGTCGTAGGGGCATTTCAATGAGGTTAGAGCACTTTTTTTTTTTTTTTTCTCTTTTTTCTTTCCTCATTTTTTTTTTTTTAAAGATAATTGTTAATATAATATTGTGGTTATGATTAATGTTTGATTGTCCAATTATTTAGCGTGGCGATAAATTGTACATAATTGTAATCCTATTCTACCTGCACCCATATTTTCAAAACTCCGATTTTTTCCAGGTTTCTTACTAAATCCCTTTGTATTTAATATTATTTTGGTTTGTTTTGTGTAATATATTTAGATAATTTAATTCTGGTTTTCTTTTTCCTGTGATAATTAGATTTCTTGTCTCTTCAAAAAAAAAAAAGATAATTAGATTTCTTGTTTGTAATTTTTGTAAAATTACCATTTTGGCCAGCTTGAGTTCTTGCTGTGATATAGTTGTATTTTTTTTTTTTTTTTTTTGGGAGTGGGTTTTGAGCAATTCAAGCTCCTCTGAAATTAACGACTGTGGCTTGGGAAAGAATTCTGAGGTCCTGAGGAGATGTTTGAAAGGGCAATTGACATGTTTGAGAAGGCTGCATATACTCAACAGTGTGATTAGTTCACATTTGAAGAAATAGAAGACCTCATGGATGGAGTTGGCTCCATTGATCTAATCAAAACCATTTATGAGCATTGGTGGCAATCTTAATTTTATTTACTTTTTACAAAGACGATAAATACTAATTTTAGATTAGTTGTAAACAAAGCCACTATTACAAGTTTTGAGAAAAAAAATCGTAAAAGCTGAATTACCACTAAGATCAGCTGTTTGTAAAAGCAAAATATATATATATATATATATATATATTTTTTTTAAAAATATTTTGCTTGTGTATATTTAATTTGCTTGTTCTTATATATTTATATTTAAATGCATCTCAAGGCTCATTTTATTGTGCTTTATTCAGCCACCGTTGTGGGAAAGATATCAACATGTACTGTTCTTTTTACTGTGCTTTACCATACTACTGTTCTTTTTCTGTTTTCATATTTTTGTGTCGAATTTTTGAAACAAAAGTGTTGAATTAAAACCATTCATATATTTACAGTATACACACACTCTCTCTCTCTCTCTCTCTCTCTATATATATATATAGTTATATACATGACGGTACATACTGTATTTAACTAAATATGTTCGTTATTTTTGTACATTTATATCTACATCAACGGAAAAGGTTCCCATCCCGGTCTGTCTTTTTCTTATCTCACAAATTGCGGCCCTTTCTTAATATATATATATATATAAAATCGCTTTTAAAGACCAATGTTTTCTTCACAAATGAATGGAAGCCTTATGGACCCCATCCTTGCCATGTCCTCATGATAAGTTTCCCTAATGAAAACCCATATTTTTATACACCAAAAAAAAAAAAAAAAAAAAAAAAAAAAGTATTTGGACGAAAATTGTCTAATTAGACCATTTGTGCTAAATCATGAAGCGCAAAAATATTCATTGAAGACCCAAATCTTAATGTGTAAGGAATTCCATTTGGGCCGCGTGTATTTCTTAAATATAGCATTTCGACAAAAAAGGTTCAACTCTTAAGCCAGACTTCTTTGGAAGACCAGATTGTTGAGTGGTCTAAAAGCTAGTCACTGACACATGGGAGGCTTGTGTTAGCTTCTAAGATTTTAATAACTAAATGTATTAGAACTTTATTTTGTTTATGTTGGTAAACCATGATCAAAACATTTAGTCTAAATTTAGATTTGTTCAAAGTTTGTTTTAATGTAAGTTTGGAATCGAGTAATTGTAGGAAATTTATTGTTCAATTTTGCAAGGCTCGATCGATCGAAGAATAGACTCGATCGAGCGAGAACCGTGGATCAAAAATTTTCTGCAAAATTTTCAAACATAGCCCAAGCCCATATGTAGGACTAAGTGTTTCACTCCTAATATAAAAGGAAAAATCATAGCCACGTTTTAGAAGTCTTTGTGGTGTTGTGTGTTTAATTTTTTGTGAGATTTGAGAGGTGTTTACCTTAGAACACACACATAGTTCTACCAAGATCAAGAGTCTCAATGTCACAAGTAGGAGAACTTGTGGTTGCTACAGATTAAGGAAAGAAATAGTTCGTGGACTCGGAGCTGTCACGTGGTTGTGGTTAGGGGTGTGCAAAAAACCGACGAATCGAAAAAACCGCTTCAAACCGACCGAACCGTTGCAAAAATCTCGACTCAGTTCGGTTTTGGTTTTATTACATAAAAAATTGAAAATTTCGGTTCGATTTTCGGTTACAGATTTGAATGCATCGAACCGACTGAACCAAATTGAAATATATTATTATATAATTATATTATATTTTATATTAAATATACATAGTATAAAGTTTGTAACGTGGGCGTGGGCTTGGCCTTGCCTAAATTACTCAAGCCCACTGCCCCTTTTTTTTGGAAAGAAGCCCACTGCCCATTGGATAATCTAGATTAACTAACTAAAATTAAACTAATTAACTTAAATTAATGAAGTTAAACAGAAATTAATTGAAAATAAAGGAAATAAAAACCCTACCCTTACCCTACCTACCCCACTTTCACTTACGTGCCCTTTAAGTTATCTCCTTCATCTCCCTCACGCCTCTATCTCCCTCATCTGCCTCACACCTCTGCTGCCGCCTCCATTTCCCTCATTTGCCTCACGCCTCCATCTCCCTCACGCCTCACGCCTTTGCTGCCACCTCCACATGCCGGCCTTCACACGCCAGCCTCCCCACATGGCTTGGTCTTTTCATTCTCGCGGTGACCTTCTCTAGTCTCTTTTTAATTTCTTGATAACCCTCTCTTTTTTGTATTTTGGGTTTTGTTTAATATTGAATCAATGTTATTCTTTGTGAATCTGATGTTGAGTTGTTATCTTCTTATTGAAAAAATGTAATGTTGAGTTGTTATCTGTTTTGGAAAAATAGATAGTCGCATGTGCTTAACCGAAAACCGATTGAAATCGACGGAAACTAAATACAACCGAAACCGATTGATTTCCAATTATTTCGGTCGGTTTCGGTTGAGAATTTCACAAACCGAAAATTTCAGTTTCGGTTGGCCAAAACCAAAAAAACCAACTGAACCGAACCGATTACACCCCTAGTTGTGGCAGTAAATTTTCTACATGAGGTAACATTAGGATGTTAGTGGTCTAAGCCCTATTATACAAACTTCAATTCTTGCATAGTGAATATGTTTTTATCTTGAGAATAACTAGGTTAAATTCTTCTCAGGTTTTTTATCGGATTGGTTTTCTTGGGTCATCAGATCTTTGTGTTCTTTACTTTTTGCATTATATTTGTTTTGATCACAATAGTTTAACCTAGACTTGAATAACAAACTTGTTAATCCACTTGGCTTAATATTAGGTTAAACGTATTGTGTATTAAGGGGTCTAAAACCTAACAGCTTGAAAGAAACTTCAGATTGAGCACTCATATAGTCACATTTGAGGCTATTTGGTATTGTTGTTTAAATAACAACTTTCAGTGTTTAAACAATAATATTTTTGATACATATTTTTATAATATTCAAACACGTATTTCTGCAACAATAAAAACTAAACAACAATACTTAAATCCATCCCATCTTACAAAGCATTCACGTTACTTCTTTTCTAGACACATCCCATTATTTTCCTCATTTGGAAAGGAAGACCACAGAGCTTTGGTAAACGACTTAAACTCTGTAAGGTTGAATTTATTCAACTATGTGTTGGCTTTATTCTATGTCAAATTTGCTTGTAATTCAGCAATTAGATATGCTACTATAAATACACTACTATAAATACGCTTATACCCACGAAATGTAGAGAGCTTCTAAATAGAATATTGAGAGATAAACCCTAGAGAACAACAAGATTGATTCATCCATAATCTTATACCTTTGATTCTTAAATTCCTCTACTCACCCTCTCCATTGACATACCCTTGAGAGGAGCTTTAGCCAAATCCTTATCTCACCATACCCATATTAGTGAGGAGGTTATTTGGTGCTTGGAAAGCAATTCAGAGAGGACCAATTCATTTGGCTGATGCAATGAGCTTATTGCGGGATTAGAAAGCTAAACGAGACTCGGTTAGACTTAACCTTGTTGGAGCAAGAAACTTAGAGAGTTTAGGTGCATCGGGTAGATTGAGGGTCTATTGCTATTTATGTATCCCAACTGATTTTCTAGTGGATTATTTTACCGCTTGGAGGGTGGCGGAGAGGTTTTTTGCCGAGTTTTTTGGTTTGCTCTTCAATAACACGTGCTGGTGTTATTTTTGTGTTTGCATCTCTCTAATCCTTACTCTTGCCTTTAATTACTGTTTTGTTGTGTTTTAATTATGGCTTAGAGTAGTTTGTTTGTTTGGGTATAGCTTGTACTTATCATTTTGCACATATATTGTTTGAGTATAAGTTTTTGTTGGTACTTTTGAAATTGAGGGTTTAAACATTCATTAGTGTTTTATACACCAAATGAACTTTCAATTGGTATCAGAGCGGATACACTTGTTGCGGTTGAAATACCTAAGTGTGATCCTTGACCCCTTGTGTTTAGTGTCATGGTTAGTACTTTGTATGCTTCTATGTATGTCCTGGTTGATGATGAATGTAGCATGCCACATGTTTGTGAAAATGCTACTATGAGTGTTTATTCTTATAATTGTGATGACATGTTACTTGAATCATTGAGTGTTGTTGATATTCCAAATATCAAACTCTTGAAGAAAAAAGCTAAGCAGTTTCATAAGAATGTGAGCAAGTTCATTTATTAAAATGATGATTTGATTGCTAAGCTCAATGAATCTAACAAATTGGTTGAGAAATATAAGAAATTTGCTGAAAATTCTCTTGAAAAGCTGAAAAAGTTTGAATGTTAGAATATGGACTTGAATGTTAAACTTGTTTTGTCTAACAAACTTGTTGATAAGTTAAAATATGAAAATGAATATCTTAAGATGCATGCCAAGTGTTCGATTGCCGAATCTATTGTTACAAAGGATGAAAATATTTGTTGTAATTATGTTGTGATACCCGATTTTGTGCCTATTATGTGTTCTACCTTAAAGGAAAAATCGGTGTACATTCCTCTGTATAAAAGAAATCAAAAGGTGGAGAGAAATGCCTTTAAGTCAAAGCCTCTGTTTAGGTCTCAACCTAAGGTTTTGGATGGATCTAAATTTGTTCCAACATGTCACTAATGTGGTGTGATTGGTCATATAAAACCTTAATGTCATAAGTTGAAAAGAGAGCAAAACCATGTTACTAGATCCATTTCCAAAAGCCTAGTAGACCTAAACACATTGTTTGTCACAATTGTGGTGCTTTTGGTCATCTAAGACTTCATCGCTCTAAGTTTCATGCTCTTAAAAGAATCAAAAGAAAAGAGAAACTTGAACTTCTTGGAAGTTGTGCTAAAAAGGGTAAACTTGATTTGAGTTAAAATAGCATTTTATTAAAGAAAGTGTTTAATGCTTTTAACTCATTGTCTATGTGTATCTTCGATTCTCATTCTTCCAACCCTCGTCTTTCTTCTCATGAGACACTTATTCCAAACAATTGTTCCGTTTGGATGAGGAAGGGTTCCTATGGTTGAGCTTTTACTCTATTGATTCTTGATCTAATTCTTTCAATCTTTGTAGGACCCTGCATGCATTATATGTCATATCTTCATGAATTTGTGCATCTTGGATTTTCTTTATATGCATTGTTTATCTTTTTGATCAATATTTACTTTTTTTTTTTTGTCAAAAATCCAAAAACACATAAAAAGTAGAAAATCCAAAAGGTTTGATCGGCATTATTGTATTTTGTCACACGTATGTTTTGCCTTATACCTCCGTACAAATAGCTTTGCACATTTATGAGCTTAGCTTGTTCTTTATGCACTTAGATCATTGTGGGAAATATCTTGACATCTATGTGATTATTGTATATAGATCTTCAAACTTGTCATGAATGATTAGCCAATAGTTTTGTTGATCTTAAGACATGCATAGATTTGTGCCTATATATCTTTCCACTCTTTTATGTTTTTGCTTTATAACTCAACCAATATCAAATCTCGAAAAGAGATAATGAGCTGTAAAA
The DNA here is from genome assembly GCA_029955605.1 of Quercus engelmannii. Classification (NCBI taxonomy): domain Eukaryota; kingdom Viridiplantae; phylum Streptophyta; class Magnoliopsida; order Fagales; family Fagaceae; genus Quercus; species Quercus engelmannii. Next base: position 5,978,624 of record JARPSG010000002.1, read on the forward strand.
GCCATAGCACATACTAATATTTGACTAGGAAAAATGGAAACAACTTGTTTTGAAATGTATGATGTCCAAAAAGCCTAAGACTTACTCTCAAATTGAAATATCAAAAATTTCAGGCATTGATCTCAAAAAGAGATGTATTGTTCTAAAATAATCAAATGTTGTAAATTGTAAAAAGCCAAAAGAAATGCTTCAAAGTTATGTAATCAAGTTTTATGAGAGGTCATATATGCAAATTTCTATAATTGAGATTGGTCACTCTACTTAGTGCTAATTGCGTATATCTTAGTTGAATTGATCATTGAAGTTTCATATTAGACTAAGGATTATCTCACATTTGGTACCCACACACATAACACATATCTATGTTCAATGAATGCTTTATTCATTTGTGTGATTGTACTTGATTAAATGTGTTGTACATACTCAATCATATGTTGATCAAACAAAATTTTTTTTTTGAGTATTTTAGTTGTTTTTGGAAAGTATTTTTGTTTTGAAAAATTTCAGAAAATCCAAAAATTTTCAATTTTTTTTTTTCCGGTAACTCACTCGTAAGTCATGCCAGTTGCGACGCCCCAATCGCGAGCTTACTCAGAAGGTTTTGTGACTCCCTGGTGAGTAAGACCTCCAGTCACGAAAAGCACTTAGAAAAATTTTCAAAAATTTTGGGTTTTCATCATTTTTGCGACTCATTTTCGTGACTACTTCGTGAGTAGAAGTCCAGTCGCGAGCTTACTCAGAAGGTTTCATGACTCATTGGCGAGTGGATGTCCCAGTCACAAAAAAGATTTAGACAAAATTTTCAAAATTTTGTACAAGGGTTTTTGGCAACTCGTTTTGGCGACTTGCTTGTGGGTCGTATGAGTCGCGAAAAACTCTCGTTTTACACAAATAGTGTTAAATCGCAGACAGTTTTCAAAAAACTTTTCAATTTTCTCTCGCATCACGTGCATAACCCTTTTTCTTCTCTGTCTCTCCCTCTCCTAAAACTGACATTTTCACTCACAAAAAGTTTGGAGGGCTTGGGTGCATCAGGTAAATTAGGCTTGGAAGGTCTATTATTATTCATGTATCCCAACTGATTTTCTAGTGGATCATTTTACCGCTTGGAGGACGGCGGAGAGGTTTTTCGTCGAGTTCTTCGGTTTCCTCTTCGATAACGCGTGCCAGTGTTATCTTTGTATTTGTATCTCTCTAACCCCTTACTCTTGCCTTTAATTACTGCTGTGTTGTGTTTTAATTATGGCTTAGAATAATTTGTTCGTTTGGATATAGCTTTTACTTATCATTTCGCACATATATTGTTTGAGTATAAGCTTGTATTGTTATTTTTGAAATTAGGGGTCTAAACATTTACTAATGTTTTATACACCAAGTGAACTTTCAAACTCAGAGAAGCCATTCCGAGATGGCGTGACTCACAAAATTTGCATTTGTCATCTCAAATCTTTTAACTCATGGTCCAAGCGCGTGAGATTTCACAGGAAAGATTTAGAAATTGATCGTTTCGATGGCTATATGCACAAGAGACAAGAGTCCACAAAATTGACTATGCACATGAATTTGCTTGACATGCCACAAGTGATTATGTGGGCTTTCAAAAAAGCTTGTGCACAATTAGGTCTTCATTGGCCAAGACACCATTATTTTCAATTAGCTGGTTTTTAGGAACAATGGCTCTTCCTTCTCTCATGGTAAAATTGACATTTAATTCATTATTTGTTAAGAGTTTTGAGACTCAATTGGCACATTTTGGTGTTTTTAAGAGCCTTATTTGTCAAGAGCATGGGTAGTCCATTTTAGTCCATTTCAATTCATTTGGTCAAATTCATCCCAGTTTGATAATGTTTTGGGAGAAGAGATTTGGGTAGAAAGAGGAGTTGTTTCATTAACAATTATGTAACCATGTCTGCTTTCTCTTTAGTCTATTTAATACGTATAGAGGATGAAATTGAAGCGTATGAGAGGAGCACTAGAAACAAATTCAAACCAAACATTATATTATTTTCAAAATATTTCACTTTATATAATGATTGAATGTGAAATGCATTATGTTTCCTTGAAGAAAAAAAATTAATATAAAATATCTTACTAAATAAGTTCTTGTAACTTTGTGGCAGTTAGGCGGTCTTTCGTCATTTATATTTTAGGCTCCAAGTTCAAAACACCAAAAGCAAATGGTAGATTTTAAGGTAATTAATCAATTTTGTTGCCCAATTGTGATGAAAACCATGCTCTTATTAATCAATGAAATACTTGAAGTTTGATGTATTAAATTATTAATGTGACATATTTCGTCATACAAGTTAACAAATTTGGAGTCTTGGACACGTTAATAAATTGTTAATGTTTGTATTTCCTCGTACTTATGAGAAAGGTGATTAGCTTGAAGAGTTTCTTCATGTCAATCATTGAAACTATCGAAGCCAAACTCAAATACAAATTACATATATTTTTTAAATTCCTCCAATTCCAAAACCTTCAAAATATTGTCTCATTACCACTGACCATCAATTTATACCCTTTGCACAACACAGCCCATCCAAAATTCTCATTCTTGTATGAAATCAACTTTTCAATCTCTTGTCTCACTGTGCATGGTTTGTAGTTTGAAAATAACTCTAATTCGTACCAAAAATGCCCAGCAATCCCATTGTCATACTTCCCTTTACTTTTCGTTGTCAAGTGATGCAACTCTATGGAAATCTTGGTTTTCTGTATGACTGGATCTTTAGTCAAGGCCTCTGCTTTCTTAGTAAAATGGTTGATCCACTCTTTATCTTCGCCTCCATAGATGAAAATGTACTTACCCTCCTGGATCTGATTAAATAAGAAATTTCTTGAGGATCTGATTAAATAAGAAATTTCAAGGAAATGATTTTATAGACTGAACAAAATGAAAGTTGCTTCAAACTATATGGGCAAATTACAACTTATCAACCTGTGGTTTGATGAAAATTTTATGTTGCTTACTTGTAATTTAAAATCCCATGATGCAAGTGTTCTGTTGAATTTTTTTTTTAATTCTATTTAATCTTGTATTATATATATATATATATTTTAATGTTTTTAGAACAGAGAGACATAAAAGTGAATCAAAATTGTAAATTTAGCCATGTCTTTAACAAAAGTGGGTTACGAAACTCTAACTGAGCTAACTTTAGTTAGGTAAAGTGTTAAATTTCAAACAATATGTAGGTAACTTAAATTTCAATCAAATCACAGGTAGATAAGTTGTAATATGTCCTTCATGAATATGTGCATATGCATGTAATGTGTGAAATTTGGATGTTTATGCATTTGAATATGTGAAAATAACTTTACCCAGGTAGAGAATTTTGGTTCTCGAAAGTGTTCAATCATAAAGTATCCAAACCAATCTTCTCCATTGTGAAGAACCTCCTTATGGTAATCCTTGAAACAAATTTCAAACATAGTGTTTTCACGCACACGCCACCTCCAATTGTTGAACTCCTCTATGACCTACAAAATCGTTGTCCCATTTCCACCATTCACTAATTTAGACCCTTTGGGCAGCACAACCCATCCACTCTCAGTGTTCTTGTGAGTCCTGGAGAGAGAAATTTCTGTAAGCGATCATCTTTTCCTTTATAACCCATTTCCACACAAGACATCACTATGGAAATCTTGGCATCCTGTATGACATGATCTTTAGCCAGAGCCTCTACTCTTTTTGCAAATTGGTTTCTCCACTCTTCATCAAAGCCTCCATAGATGAAAATGTACTTTCCCTCTTGGATCAGATTTAGCAAAATATTTCAAGGAATTCTTAATTATTTTTTGAATGAATGCAATAAAATTTAGAAGTTGCTTCGATGTTAGTTCACCCACAAGTATGTGCTTGTGTGTATCGAGTTATTATTCAATACTTCGAGAATAAAACGACATGGAACCCGAGTACCATTTCGCTATATTTAAGTACCTAATCATTTTCGTTGTGCAATGTGTATATATAATATAACCTAACATCCCTCACCACCCCTGGAACATTGCGAGTTTATGTCTGAAAATAACTTTACCCAAGTAAGTAGTTTTGGAATATGGTTAATCATATGGAGACCAATACAGTCCTCTCCATTGAAAAGTTCTTCCTTTTGCGGAAGAATCTTCTTGTAATCCTTGAAACTATTGACCAAGCCAATCTCAGGCACCAACTGCTTCCAATTGTCAAAATCCTCCCAACACTTGTAGAATTGTTGTCCCGTTTCCATGGTTCACTAATTTAAATCCTTTGCGTAGGAGAGCCCATCCACTCTCGGTCTTGTAGGAAAGAACCTTTTGGACTGCCTGTGTCAAAGGATCTGATTCAGTCCTCTTGTCAATCATAGTGGAGAGAAATCTCTGTAGGTTGTTCCAAAAAGGTTGGCTATCACTTTCATTTTCCCAGCAAAATGACTCTACGGAAATCTTAGCATCCACTATCATTGGATCTTTGCGAAGCACATATGCTTTATCATTAAATTGTTTTTTTCCACTTTTCATTCATGACTCCATACAAGAAAATGTGCTTCTCCTCTTTCATCTGATTGCATAAGAAATTTCAATATATATTTTTATATGAATGATGAAAAAAGAACATCAATGCACATGCATGAATATGTGTAGATATGTGTAGAAGTGCATATATCATAAACTCTATTTTTACAAGATATTAATAGTAGATAATAAAGTAATATAAAGTGATGGACTAAATAAGAATCATTAAAAATTTATCAATTCAATTATTGTGAGAAATAGAAAATAACTTTACCGATTGTGTCATTGTCGTAAAATTGTCAAATATTAAGTATCCAAACCAATCGTCTCCAACGGATAGTTGTGTTTCTTTCTCCATAGTGAAAGGAAAGGTGTTCATTCGTGATACAGTAATCAAGTGGAGTACATTTGGATGTACCACAATCCCTTGTGTGTTCATCACCACAACATACTTGATGCCTAATTTGAATGAATAATTATGCACTATATACTATGTTGGCATCTTAGACCGCAACATGACAAACTTCTTTAGCATATCATCTGTCCACTTTTCCTCAATCAGGATCCATGCAATCTTATATTGATCCTCTTTGTTTATTTCTTCATAAATTGAGTTTAGAATCGAAATATCCACACTGGAGATGTCTAGGCCCGAAAACCACAACAAGACATTCTTTGTTTTCATCACTTCAATGCCAATCTGTTTGTGCAACACAATTATGAAAACTTAGCTATGTTAGGACCAATTTTCATACTGTTGATTAATAAATTATTCTTATTGTGTCTATTACTTCTCTATTCTATTAAGCATAATTTAAATAGAATATTCGTAACATGCAATATGTGTAAGGGGTAAGAGTTAACACAACAAAGTGTCATTAGAGACAGTTATGGGCCAAATTTGAAGGCCCAACTTAAATTTCAAAGGATCATGGTGAAAGAGTGTTGCCCATAATGTTGGGTCAAATTTTTATTTTTTATTTTGGTAGTTTTCCGCCCAATATGATTTTGGGTTGGGCTAATACTTGGTTAACAATTACTTTGAAATTACCTTGCTATACATTTATTTTAGTATTATTCGTTTGCAAAAAAAATATGAAATATATACTGTTTAAATTTTATTCCAAAAACTTTATACGGTGGAAAATGAGGGAAAAAAATAAAACAAGTTTGCATGGGATAAATATATATTTTGTATGGTTTTTCAAAATTTGAAAATGTTGGGCCTTCACCATCTTTAAGGTGAGCTTGGGCTTCCAAAATCAAGCCTGAGCTCGATCAAGGCTAGACTTGAACAAGTACCGTTTCTCCCAATCATAACTCAAGCCGGCCCAATCCCATAGACATTAATTGATTGTCTCATAAAGTATGGACATTTGGTGTCCACATTTTCCAACTGATATCCACACTATTGAGTGGTGAAATAACCATTTTTCCCTTGTATCTTTGACTACAATATATTGATCATAATAATATGAAAGTTCAAAAACGTGTAAAAACACCTTTGAACGTTTAGACCCCCAAATTAAAACTTAATCAATTCAAGCAATATGTCAAACAACAAGTGTGCGGAAACTTAACATATGCTAACATACGAAATTGATTAAATACTATCTAAGCCATAACAAATTAAAAACCACAGCAGATAATTTAAAGGCAGAGATAGAGGAAGGAAGATGCAAACACAAAGACAACACGCAATGTGTTATCGAAGAGGAAACCGAAGTCCTCGGCGAAAAACCTCTCCGCCGCCCTCCAAGCGGTAATCAATCCACCAGAAAATATAGTTGGGATACAAGGACAGCAATAGACCCTCCAAGCCTAATCTACCCAGTGCACCTAAGCCCTCCAAGCTTCTTGCTCCAACGAGGTTGCGCCGAACCTTTTTCTTTTCTAGCTTCCCGGATTCCGCTACTAGACCGTAGCATCAACCAATGAAGATTGGCTCCTTCCTAACTGCTTCCCAGAAACCCAAACAACTGTCTCACAGTGATGATGATGGTGAGAACCAGGTTTGGTATAATGCCTCTCAAGGATTTAACAATGGAGAGGAAGAGAGATGAGGAATTTGAAGAGATTCTAAGGTAGAGATTGTGGGTGAAACAATCTGGTTTTTCTTTAGGGTTTCTCTCTCAAAATTCTCTCTGGAAGCTCTCTTTCAATCGTGGGTAATAGGGGTATTTATACTGGAGTGGAGAGGAATGTGAAACGTCAGAATTCTACAAAACAGGGGTGGCTCGCGGCTTGACCTCGCGGCTTGACTGAGTCGCGAGATCCAGTCGCGAGATAACCGTATGGCCAGTTGTCCTGTTTTGTCCTGTAGTGCTCCAGCTAGCAGACTGTTCACCTTCCAGCATGCTTGGCACGTGAGGTTGCTTCTGGCGGCTTGAAGCCGCGAGTCACCCGCGAGACCCAGCCGCGAGACTCTGTTTTCTTGCACACTCTTGAGCAAACTTCACTCTATCTCACTCACTACCCTTACATCAAACCCACCTAAATACAGGGTTACTAAATACTGAATTACAAGCAAATTTGGCACGGAATAAAGCCAATTAGATGGTTGAATAAATTCAACCTTACAATCTCCCCCTTTGGCTATTCCGTGACAAAACCCTAAAACAGACTCTAGACTTAACATGTGAGTTGGGAACAGTTGAACAAAACTCACTCACACCTAACTCTAGAAGCTGTGAAGCACTTGAGTCATATGAACATAATACTCCTGAAACACAACAATACACCATGATCATTGTAAGCAGAAAATTATAAAATGCATATGAAACAGGCAATATGTGATCAAGCAAAGATGGAGTTAAGAAACAAATCATGGCTTGATCAACCAAGTGAACACCACAATGTAGTGATCACAGTGCTCATTCACACTTGGAATGAACACAAGGACATACAAGTTGACATGCACAAGGCAAGACACTTGTATGCTCAACACTCAACCAATGCATATCACACAAGGCATATGCATCTAGGAACAATCCTACAAGGGCACAAGAGTGACAGTACATAAACCAAAATGCATAACATTTAGATTAAAGTACTGATTTCAACATAGCATAAAGGCTGCACTAAGCAAGGTACAAACCATATAGCCTACAAACTATGCAAAACACATAAACCCTAAAAGCTTACATAAGCACATGGGTACAAACACAAACATCCTGATTAACATCATCAAAATATATTAAACTTTGAACCAAAAGTATAAGTTAAGAGTTAGAAACAATACACCAAAAACATAGTGTATCAAACCCATAAAAATACTTAAAAACATAAATGTATAAACAAAGTTTTAGAGTTTGACATGACTCCCCCTCAACACTTTACTCCCCCTTAAGGACTGCTCCCCCTTAAGGGCTGCCATATCTGCTTCTCAATCGATCATCAATTTCATTATCAACAGAAACATCTCCCCCTTTTTGACAGGAATGGCCAAAGGGTCAGTGTTCAGGCTGAGTGGTGAAGCTGTCAAGTTTTGCAGACAGAATATCAATCTGATCCTGCATAGCCTTCATTCTCTCAGAGTGCTCAGTCTGGACTTCGCTGATCCCATCAAGTCTTTCCAGAATGATTTGGAAAGCATCTGGAGGTGTATCTGAAGAAGTTGATGCTCTGGGTCTTTTGCCACTCCTCCTTGGTGTTGAGGTTGATGCATGCCCTGCTGCCCCTGCTTCAGTCTCCATTGGAACACCTTCACCTTCATCACCTTCATCTTCTTCTTCTGGAAGTCGAACACTTATCCTTTTGCAGGTAAGTTTGTTAATAGCAGAAGGTGTGGACATGGGACTGATGTCTTGTGGGATAGGAACACCCTTCCTTCTAAAAATCCTCATAAGCAAACTAGGAAATATCAGTTTTGGCCTGGAGGTTGTTCTTGTCTCATCCACAATGGTGTCATATATGTGGGAACTTATGTCAATGAAGTTCTTTTATTTGAGATCCATCAGAAAGACTGCTCTAGCACAATTGATGGTAGTCAACTTCTTAATTGGATAGAGGTTAAACATCATGATGATTGTTAGACACCTCATGTCCACTGGAAAGGCAGTGGTATTCAAACATTTTCCTTCTCTCTTCCCACCTAACCTTTTTTGAACTGTTTCAATGGATACACTCCTATCCTTGTAGTTGATAAACTCCTCATCATCTAATCCTTCAAGTCCTAGTGCATCATCTATAACATGAGCATCTAAAATGAATTCTTTTCCTCTAACCCAGCAGCTTAACTCATTCTCTTTTATCACAGCATTGGAGTAGAATTCCCTAATCAGGGGTTCACAAACTACAGGGAAATCACTCAGAAGTTTTTCCCATCCTCTACCCTCAAAACAACCTGGGATAAATGTTTGCCTTAAATCCTCCAAATCAACAAATCTTTCTTGAATAATTCCTGCACTCAAGAAGTTATCTCTGTATCTTTCAAAATGATGAACTGATCTAAATAACTTAGAGTCCATCTTCAACCTTTTGTCAGCCTTCTTAGCAGAAGTTTTCTTCTTGGGAGGTGAGGGAGCCATCTGTGATCAAGCAGAAGAGGCCACAACAGTACAGAGCAATATATGTGTAAAACAAGTCAGTCCCATGTAATTATCAAAGAGATATCATCCATACAAATGAACTTGAAGCATTTAAACACAAGTTACTTAGATCAATCACATGGAAAAGTAAGCCTAAGATAGGAAATACACATAAAAGCATCAGATATAGAGACTAACTTAGAGGCAGTTATAAGTCAATGAGACAAAAACTGGAAAGTGATATGACACAGAAACAGCATTGTGCAGCACACATATGCTCCCAACAGATCAACACAAAAGAGCAGGCATATTTAGCACAATAAACTCACAACCCAAAAAAAATGAAACATCTCAACAGCTCAAAGATCAGTGACAATCAACGAATCACATAGCTAAGCACAAAATGAAGAGAAATAGTGAAACAACTAGGAACAAATCATATACTAGCAGTAGCATACGCAATCTGAGCATGAACAAGGAGCAAAATCCGAAACACACACCCATTTCTAAGACGCAAGAATATGCGAAAGATCAAGGGGAAAAGCACAAAATCAAGTAGAAAAGAGTGCAGAACTGAAAACCCATACCTGTGACTTGAAGATTTTGAGCTACAAGTATGCAACAATGGAGATTGGAAATGGGAGCACGGAGTGTTTGGGAGGGAGAAGATGAACAGTCACAAATATTCGAGGGAAAAACTGAAAAACAAGTTTTAAAACTGCTCTTATTTCTGCCAAACACGCGAATTTCGCGACTGGATTAAGTCGCCACACAGTCGCCAGCTCAAGCCGCCAAAGCACTCAAGAACAAAATTCTGAAAATTTTTTCTAAGTGTTTTTCGCGACTGGAAGGTCTACCCGCGAGTGAGTCGCGAGCTGAGCCGCGAAAATCTCTGAGTGAACCTCGCGACTGGACCTTCCACCCGCGAACAAGTCGCCAAAAATGACCAGCGACGGTGCGACTGAGGCTCGCGACTTGACACACCCGCGACTGAGCCGCCAAAACAGGGCAAAGCTGCTTTTTGAAATTTTCAGATTTTTCAAACAAAATACTTTCCAAAAACACCTAAAACACTCAAAAATCTTTTTGTGCTTGAATTAACAAAGATTGAGCATGTGAAAATACATTTCATCAAGTACAATCACACAAATGAATATGGCATTTATTGAACATAAACTTGTGTGTTGTGTGTGGATATCAATCATGAGATAGTCCGTCGTCTAATGTGAAGCTTCAATGATCAATTCAACCAAGGCATACACAATTAGCACTAGATCATGTGACCCATCTCAATTATAGAAATATGTATATATGACCTCCCACATAAACTTGATAACATGATTTGGAGCTTTACATTTGACTCCACTTTCAATCAACACAATTGATCTTTTTGATCTTTTTGAGACAGTCACCTCTCATTGTAAGAGTGATAAATGATATTTCACTTTAATGAATAAGCCTTTGGCTTTTTGAATAAACATTCATTTCAATATAAGGTCGCTTACCCTTTTTCCTAGTCAAATACTAGAATGTGCGACAGGCTTTTGCAGCTCAATATCTCTTTTCATTTGGAGATTTACATTTGGTGAGCTCTTTTTAACAAAAAAAATAAAGAGTGGGAAGATATATAGACACAAGTCTATACAAGTCTCAAGATCAACAAAACCATTCACTAATCATTCATGACAAGTTTGAAGATCTATTTACAACAATCACAAAGATTTCAAGTTTTTTTTTCCCACAGAGATATACGTGCATGAAAACAAGTAATGTTCGAAAATGCACAAAGCCATTAGCACAAAGGTACATGGCAAAACAAGTTTTGAGACAAAATCTCAACAAAGTCAATCAAGCTTTTTGATTTTCTAATTTTTATGTGGTTTTTGGATTTTTGACATAATAAACAAAAAGATTGATACGACAAACTTAAATAAATTCACAAGAAGACAAGCAAACAATCAAAACAGCAAAAATAGCAAACAACACAAACAAACATAGTCACAAAGCATAGGAAGTATTAATGCATGGACATGTTATAATGCTTATGCATGAGTACCCTTATTCACCCTCACGTCACTTGCGTTTGGGGTGATTTCCTTATAGGATTGGGTATGGGAGTTAGGGCTATCAAACCTTCGTGAGAAGCTTTCCAAGCAGTTGGTGAATGCACCAATCATCTTCATCACGTTCATCATTCCGGGATCACCATTCTGATCTCTAGATTGATCTCCAGCCCAAATTCTCCTATCATTTCTAGGTCCTCCTGACCTTTGAGGAGTTGCACTATTCCTTGCTCTCAACTTTTGACAATTCGGTCGAGTATGCCCTTGAAGTCCGCAATAGTGGCACACATAGGTTCCTCTAGGACCTCTTTGTGGTCGAGGACGTGACTTCACACGAGATTCAGATCTGTCTGCAAACTGATTGCGAGGATTTAACATCCGTTGGTTCACCAAATTCTTCTTTTCTTCCACCTCAAACTTCTCACCAGTAAGGTTAGCTACAACTGGAGCTTCAGCCTTTACAAACTTTACTCCTTTACTAATATTTCCAGTCGAACTACCTCCTCCGGTATATCCTACTCCGGATTTGTCTGAGAAGCCCTTTTGAGATGAGATTACATCATCTAGCTTCTTGGTGGTAACCCTCTCGACTCTAGCATTTGCTTGCACAACCTCACTCTCAAGAAATCTTACTTTTGTGTAAGCTTCGGACAGCTCTCCATTCAGAGTTTCTATCTCACACTTGGCCTCCTTATATCGGATTAGGAGACTTTTGTAGTCCTCCTCAGCCTTCTTCATTTTTCTCACAGCAGCCTTAGCCACCCTTGTGTATTCCCCGGACTTCTCCAAGAGTGAGTTATACTTCTCCTGAAGATTCGCTGTGCTTCCATCTTCTTCAGCATCCGATTCTTCAATAAGTCCTAGTGATTCATCATCACTATGTTCTCCAAGGTCTCGCACAAGCATATTCAGCTCATCTGAAGACTCAACATGAGCTATAGTCATAAAAGCCGAATAGTTCCCCTCTCCATCACAGCTCTCTTCAGACTCTGAGTCAGACGAATCCGAGTCACTCAAGGTTGTGGCATACACTTTACCTTTCGATTTCAAATAATTCGGACATTCCTTCTTGAAGTGTCCATGCCCGTTACATTCGAAACAAGTGACACCTTGTGTAGGTTGGGATTCTTTTCCATCCTTCCTTTTGAATTCCCTTTTCTCCCTTCCAGAACTTTGGAATTTTCTTCTATCATCAAATTTACCATTATTTTTGAATTTCAAAAACTTTTTGAAATTTTTGACAAGGTATGCAACATCTTTGTCAATCACATCTTCTCTCGATGAGTCTTGATCTTCCACCTTCTCATTAATGGTCTTTAGAGCAAGAGATTTACTCTTCCGTTGATTTGGCAGTGACATCTCATAAGTCTGCAGAGAACCAACCAGCTCTTGCACTTTGATGTCATCGAGGTCCTTGCTCTCTTCAATTGCTGTCACTTTAGCTCGAAAGCTTTCCGGCAATGATCGAAGGATCTTCCTTACAATCTTCGAGTCCTCTGTTTTCTCCCCCAAGTTGAACTTGCTGACAACCACTTCATTTAACTTCCCATAGAAAGAGTCAAAAGACTCATCCTCACTCATTTTGAGTTCCTCAAACCGAGTGGTCAGCATTTGTAACTTGGTGTCTTTCACTTTCTTCGTGCCTTCATAGGTAGTTTCCAAAATCTCCCATGCTTCTTTGGCCACGGTAATATGAGAAATCCTGTGAAATTCATCTGGAGACACACCACAGAAAATAGCATTGAGTGCTTTACTGTTAGCATTAGATGCAGCAAGTGCTGCCTTATCCCATGTGGATTTTGCTGCCTCTGGTTTGGTCCAACCAATCTCAACAGCATCCCACACGGATTCATCAATAGAACACAGAAAAGCTCTCATTCGAACCTTCCAAAATGCATAATTACTACCATCAAAATATGGAGGTGCATTTAGGGATTGAGACCTATCCATCTCAAAAGGGAGTCAAGGATCACACAATGGTAATGAAACCAATATCAGTGTACCCGCTCTGATACCAATTGAAAGTTCAAAAACGTGTAAAAACACCTTTGAACGTTTAGACCCCCAAATTAAAACTTAATCAATTCAAGCAATATGTCAAACAACAAGTGTGCGGAAACTTAACATATGCTAACATACGAAATTGATTAAATACTATCTAAGCCATAACAAATTAAAAACCACAGCAGATAATTTAAAGGCAGAGATAGAGGAAGGAAGATGCAAACACAAAGACAACACGCAATGTGTTATCGAAGAGGAAACCGAAGTCCTCGGCGAAAAACCTCTCCGCCGCCCTCCAAGCGGTAATCAATCCACTAGAAAATATAGTTGGGATACAAGGACAGCAATAGACCCTCCAAGCCTAATCTACCCAATGCACCTAAGCCCTCCAAGCTTCTTGCTCCAACGAGGTTGCGCCGAACCTTTTTCTTTTCTAGCTTCCCGGATTCCGCTACTAGACCGTAGCATCAACCAATGAAGATTGGCTCCTTCCTAACTGCTTCCCAGAAACCCAAACAACTGTCTCACAGTGATGATGATGGTGAGAACCAGGTTTGGTATAATGCCTCTCAAGGATTTAACAATGGAGAGGAAGAGAGATAAGGAATTTGAAGAGATTCTAAGGTAGAGATTGTGGGTGAAACAATCTGGTTTTTCTTTAGGGTTTCTCTCTCAAAATTCTCTCTGGAAGCTCTCTTTCAATCGTGGGTAATAGGGGTATTTATACTGGAGTGGAGAGGAATGTGAAACGTCAGAATTCTACAAAACAGGGGTGGCTCGCGGCTTGACCTCGCGGCTTGACTGAGTCGCGAGATCCAGTCGCGAGATAACCGTATGGCCAGTTGTCCTGTAGTGCTCCAGCTAGCAGACTGTTCACCTTCCAGCATGCTTGGCACGTGAGGTTGCTTCTGGCGGCTTGAAGCCGCGAGTCACCCGCGAGACCCAGCCGCGAGACTCTGTTTTCTTGCACACTCTTGAGCAAACTTCACTCTATCTCACTCACTACCCTTACATCAAACCCACCTAAATACAGGGTTACTAAATACTGAATTACAAGCAAATTTGGCACGGAATAAAGCCAATTAGATAGTTGAATAAATTCAACCTTACATAATATAATATGGTTGAACATTATTTACAAGAGCTAACCTCTGTATTTGTAGAACCATCATTGACGAGTGGCTTGAAAGTCATCTCCTTGAAGGCCACCATGATTTCCATAGGGTTTTCCATGACCTCCATGAGATTCTGATAAAGTTTTTGCTCCCCAATAGGTTCTATATGCGATTTTAGAAAGTTTAGTGTGACATTGATTTTCTCGGCGAAGGGAAATAATTCAGGTGACTTGTCCTTGAAATTATGAAACCACAGTTATAAATGAGCCAATGAACATTTGCTTTATGTCAAACCTAAATTATAATTGCGATATGGTGGAGAATAGAATTATATCTGATAAATTACCAATTAATGTTACAAAAGTTTAATCTAAGACTTTCATTTCACAAGTTTGAACCTAGGACCTCATACTATGATAAATGCGTGATTGCCCAAAAGTTTAAATTGTGAATTTAATCATTTTATCTAACACTAATAAAATGAATTCAACATATATTATACATTTTCAGGGCTAGGACTTACTCATCGATAATGAGACAACACAATTGAGTTGTGCAAACTACAACAGTTATGATAGCCCAGTAAACATGTATTGGTATACTGTCCTTGGCTATTGACAATGACGAATGACGATATATCCTTAAAATCATTGTTGTTAAGTAGTTTCTCTAGCTTAAAGATGTACTCAACAACATCTAATGTTGCCTTGATCAAGTTGTTAAGTTCATCAATTGCATCCTTGTGTTTCAGAAGCCATGAACTCTCTAAGATGGTAGGCACCCCCTTCAAGATCCCCACTGATTTGGCGAGTAGGTCTGATTGATGAAGCTGGTCAAGGAGCCAAAATTCACCATAGTCTAAAGCAAAAGCTGCAAGTGTCAACACTGCCTTTGCATTCCATGAATAAGTAGAGAGTCTGCTAAGTATTGATATTGTTATTTTGTGAGCGACTTCCTCATCCAGATCCCTACATGCTATCTGACGTTTACATTTTCATGATCACCAAAAAATACTAATGTAACTACATAGCGAAAGGATCAATGGTTCCCAAATATCGTGATATCGAAGATTTTTTAGTTTAAATAATCAGCTTATTGAAATCAACCCTGAGGTATTTCTTCCTATAGTGTGTGTGGGATGAGAGACAACATACTTTTGAAATAATTAGATACTTGTAGAGAGTTACAAACACACAATCCAATATGTTTTTGGGGCAAAAAAATACTATTCTCTGTAATTATAAGTACCTCGAAGGAGAGTTGCTTAAGGGTACACAATGGTGGGCTGAAGCGGGCTTCACGGGCTGTCTCCTGCTGTGCCTGGGTAGTATCCTATAGAAAATAATTACTAATTAATTGCAAGGGAGAAAAATCAAACATATATAAAAAGAGATTAAAAAAAAAAATCATTATTTCCTACTTGAATTAATTTTTTTTTTTTTAAAAAAAGCATGATTGTGCACATGAATAGTACCCCCTCTTTTATACACAAAGTGTAAATTGTGGACGTCAATGTTTACATTTTTCAAGAATATCGACATTTTTATCTGGTGTGTTTGAGGGGTAGAAACTGTTGGGTGTGTAGTAGTTATTTTCTAATTAAATAAATTATTTCATCTGCATCTGTTTGTACATTTTATAATCTGTGTAAAAATTCTATACTCATGATCTCTATTCCATTTCGAGAGGATATATAAAGTCGAGAATCGAAGTTTATTGTTAAAGAAAGAATTGGGCTAGCAGAGCCAAAAAAGAATTAAAATGAAATTTCTTATGTGTGGTAGTAACATATATATATATATATATTACCAGAGTATTGTCAACATGGATTGCACTGTTGAGAATGCTTTTGACGACGATGAAAAGAGACTCAGCATCAAAGTTTTTGTCAGCATGAACATGGGTTGCACTAATTTGATCCATGATCTGATTGTTAGACATGGTAGACACGCTCAGCTCATCCTCAATGGCTTTCTGTGTGGAAACTTGAGGCACCTGGTTGCTTGCCATAATTTAGTGGCTTTTAAAGGTTGAAAAATAGCTTGAACAATTTATACGCATCAGAACTGGAATAAGGCACAAACCAGCAAAGGCTTGGAAAGTTATGCTTCATTAGCTTCAGTTTACATTCACCACCTAAATCGGGTCAAATGAGTAACATTGATTGCAAATTTGAAGCTGTAGACCATTAGGTCAGTCAACTTTTATTTTATTTTTTATTTTGGAGAGAAACTTTCATTTGTTTTTAAGAAATACCACATGTGCTTATTGTATTTTAATACCACAAGATTCAATAATTAATACCGCAGAATATGGCTCATCCCAGAAAGTTAAGTAATTAGGATTCAAAAATAAAGTAGTATATTTTAATTCCTCAAAGTTTTGGACTCTTAGAAATTCCAACTTACAAGAATTAAAATTCCTCTACGTGAAAATTTATGTAGTTTGAATATATCTATAATTTGAACTTATTGTATTTTAGGCAAACTGTGTGGAAAATATGTACTTTTTATTCTAAAAATAATATATTGAAAAACATTTATTAAAAAAAAAGAAGTTTGACTAGTAATTTTAATTTATAAAAATTAAATATTGATAAATATCTCATTCAGGTACAAAATAAGCATTTTATTTTCTAAATGTAAGTCTATATAATTAACTTTAAGAAAAACAAATTGGAAAATTGAATTTAAGCGTTATAATACTCATATTAGACGAGGATATATCAGGGAAATGCATTTGGTTGATTTCAACGGATCCACATGCCCTCTCAAAAGAACCTATTTGTGAGACCAAAATACAACCCTTGCAAATACTAGGTAAAATAAACACATAATGACACACCCGTAAATATCAATTGTACCGGGTTGTATTTGTCATTTTGTTGTAAGAGAGATATTTAGGGTGTTTTCAATAAAAAAGTTTTAATTTTTTTTAAATATAAAAAATAAGTTTTAGAAAATGCGTTATTTAAACAAATATATTGGGTTAAAGTATTTAAACTAATATTTAGACTTAAAAAATATGTGAATTTTAAATTTTATGTTGATAAATATTAAAAATTACTTACATAAATAAGTAGAAACATATACATGTGTGTAAAATTATATAAACAGCGGTAATCCGTACGTCAGTGTCAACTAATGCCAAATTATTTCACTCCTCTGGACTTACGTACGAAATTAACTCATTGGATTTAATGACACCAGCATAGAGCTTGTGATTACACCTTTATCTTCATGGTAAACTCCAATTAACATTAATATAATTCTCAAAATATTACTGATAATAACACTTCTTTTAAGAATAGTTAATTATTATTTTTTTAGAATTTTAATTGACCTCAATATGAGCAGTGCAGTTGTGCACTGCCATGCGAGGCCCGGGAGGTAGCGTGGGACTTGCCTCAAAAGAAAGCATAACTGGTAGCGTGCGGATCTCTTGTTACTTACAAACACAAATAACAGGTTTGACTAGGCAATTGCAATTTGCAACTAATTTGATAATGATCTCCATTTTATAGCAAAAGTGATTAATATGAAAGGTGACTGTCTAATTGCAATTTAGCTCGTTGAATAATATTATATTAATATAGATAGTATATTTTTATGTGGTTTTGTTGTAAGTTACTTTTCTTTTTAGGTGGCATTGAGGAATCTTACTACTCAAGTGAATGAGGGGGCATTGCAAATATCTCAAGATCAAATGTTTATGGAGGTGTTTGGACCTGAGCGTCATGGACGAGTTCGTTGCTATGGGGCTGGAGTCACTCCTACCAAGTTATGGGGTTCCTCCTCATCTAGAATGTATGATCTTGAGAAGGGACTCCAAGAATCTGAACAGAAATGCTTAGAATCTGAACAGAATCGCTTAGAATCTGAACAAAAATGAATAGAGGCTAATGCAGAGTTGAAAGAAGAAGTAAAGCACCTCAAAAGCATGCTCGAACAAGAAGCTATTCAAATGACAGAACAAAGAAGACATTTTGAGGAACAACAAGCTAGTCAAATGGTAGCACAAAGAGCACATTATGACAATATGATGATGCAAATGTTGAGTTGTATCACCTCGCAATTAGCCCAATCTAGTAGTGATCACTAAGGTATGAAGATCATCTCAAGCTAGTCACTGTTTTAGTTTGCTTTTGCAATCCTTATCTGATTTATATAACATCTAACTGATTGCTGGAACAAAATGTGTACTGGATTGCTATTGTTAACAGCAAGTCAAATAATAATATGCATGACTTAATCTGATTTATATTCATGCTTTGGTTGGCACATTTTCATGATTTAGCTTGCTATTGGTCGGATTTGCTATGGCTTTATTCCCCCTAACAGATAATAGGCAACTACCAAAAATTCAAAATAAAAAGTGTGACAAAAAGAGGAATGACTAACCTGTGATAACCTTTGTGTGGGGTTGTGAACCTAAAAGTTTCCTGCTTTTTTGGTACTTAAACACAAGTCAATTTTCATTGTAAATTAAACATTTTCTTCTTTCTCCATGTTACTATAATAGTATTTTATCTCATAATTGAATATTTTGTGAATATTCTCTAAGCTCTATCTGTTTGGGCAGCAACGTGACATGCTCCATTCCTGAGTTTACTTGTGTTTCATCTGCAAAGGTTGTATTCCAATTTCTCTCTTAATGTGTTTTTTCCCTAACTTCTTTATTAGTGTGTTTCATAGAAAAATAACTGCACATGCTACATGTTGTTCTCCCTTTTGAAAGCTTCCGTGAAATATTGTTCCAACTGAATTTGTTTCCTCATTGTACTATGTGATATTAATAAGAAAGTGGAACCAATATGTTGTCACCTAATAGACAATGATTAAATTTCATAACCTAAACTTGCATTTTACAGATTTTTGATTTATAGAAATAACTCGAGGAAAACTTTGAGCTCTTGCTATTTGAAAGAATATAGCTTTCGTCTCCACTTTTTAAATTTTATGCACTTGATCTATAATAATTTTCTTGGTAGTGTGAGAATATAGTTAATGGGTTAGTCTAAAAGCTACTATGGATCAGTTCATTATTGCTTTTATCATTACAAATTTTAGTTGCTCTGTTGAGTTGTATCACCTCACAATCAGCCCAATCTAGCAGTGATCACTAAGGTATGAAGATCATCTCAAGCTAGTCATTGTTTTAGTACTATTGGATAAATTTGGAATGACTTGTTGAGCTGTTGGTACTAGTTTGCTATGTGATATTCTGTTCCTTTAGTCTGATTGTGAAATTTTCATTTTTGTATTTTTCAGGTGGCTTTGCTATTAATTTGGGTTGCTGATATAAGGAAACATGTGAAGAATTTAGAATTTGGGAAGGGACACGTATATAAAGTTGTGCATGTAACCGATTTTTATTTCCTTTCATCAACTTTGGCCTTATATAGGATGTATTAGGATTTGTTCTATTCACCTACTACCATGTCAGATTGTGCAAAGAACCTTGTTTTTACAATTTAAAACTCTTGCCCTTGTTGACTGTTGAATTAGATCATATAAATATTGATCAGGTTAATTTGACTTTTGGTATCATATAAATTCATACAATTATGAATTTTTGTGTATGTGTATATATATATATATATGTTTGTGCATGATTGTGGTTTTTTTTTTTTTTAAATAAAATAAAATCTTGTTTTGAGGGTCAAGAGACCCCTTAAATAACCTTATTTATCAAGGGTTGTAGATATAATTTTTTTAAACCTTGGTAAAAGGTTATTTAAGGGTCTCTTGACCCTCAAAATAAGATTAGAGCACTTATTTTAAGGGTTATGAAGGCCGTTAAAATTTCTTTTTCGACGGTATATATTTCGAAGGTTCTCAAGGGTCAATTGGACTCTTAAAATAAATTTTTTCAAGAGTTTTTAATACTTTTTCTAAGGGTTTTGACCCTTGAAAAAAGTCAAATTTGTTGTAGTGAATGATCAATCTCCTTCAGACTTTAACCTTTTAAAAGCATTCTAGGGTCAATAGTTGGATTAATTAATCCCAATTTATATATAAAAAAAGAGATAATTAAACAATAATTGGATTGATTTTAAGTTACCCCTGTGAGTTACGTCTTCACGGTAGTTATCCCTATTATTTTCATGCTCTAACGGGGCCATCATTAGCCTCCAAACATGGATAAGTCAAGACTCTGCTATCAACTAATGTGGGATGTAGAAGCATCAAGAAACAGAACACATCTACTTTTAGAAAACAAGAAACAAAACACGTTTGCTTCTGAAAATAACCTCAAATCCACAAGATTTCCTTAATCCACAAGGGTATTTGAATATACAAGGAGAAATGGTCTAGAATCCAACAAAAAATAAAAAGACAAAAGTCTGAATTTTTATTGATTGAATAATTGCTTTTAAAAAAAACATTTATAGACTCAGAGACCTATTTAAGGACTCCACAAAACTTTAACATTTTAAAAGCATTCTAGGGTCAATAGCTGGATTAATTG
This sequence comes from Quercus engelmannii, assembly GCA_029955605.1. Taxonomy (NCBI): domain Eukaryota; kingdom Viridiplantae; phylum Streptophyta; class Magnoliopsida; order Fagales; family Fagaceae; genus Quercus; species Quercus engelmannii. The sequence continues at coordinate 5,999,303 of JARPSG010000002.1, forward strand.
ATCCTAATTTTTATAAAAAAAGAGATAATTAAACAATAATTAGATTAATTTAAGTTGCTTGTGAGTTACATCTTTGCGGCAAGGAAGTCAATTCCGTACCGTACTAGCCGATATATACCGTACTCGCCAGTAAACCGGTACAAAATACCCCCTTGTTTTGTACCGGAAAAAGTACCGGCCGTATCGGTCGCGTACCGGCAAATATCGGTCATTTTAGGCAAAAAATAAAAAACGGCCGGTACAAAAAGCTTCTTTAAAAAAAAAAAAAAAACACAAAACAAAACATAAAAGTACCAAATGGCTCACGTTGCCTTCAGGCTCAGCACCACTTTGTTGGTCGTCATTAACATTTAGCTGGTTTCCCCTTCGTCTTCCTCATTCAGCTTCGTTTGTTCACTTTCCTTCTTTTTTTTCTTTTTCTTTTCTATTCTTCTTATCTGATGTTTAGACTATAGCTGCACCGTCCCCTTGGTCCTTTTGTTTTGTGTGGTTCTTGTAGTCTTATTTTGTGCGTGTATTGACACCACGCATGTAGACATTGATATTTGAGTTGATGAGTATCAGGCACTGGTAGCAAATCAAAGGACCTACTAGCTAGAATTTTAAGTTGTATTTTATTGGTTTATGTGTTGTCTACGGGCTCAAGCCTACTAGCTAGAATTTTAAATTGTATTTTATTGGTTTATGTCTTGTCCATGGTTGATCAGTCTAGTACAGCCCATGGACCCTATTATACTTATATTACTTTTTCTTTAATAAAATGATTCTACCTTTTTGATGTCAAAAAAAAAGTTTGAAATTTCAATGATATTTTTTATTTCAAATTTTCAACTATTGTCGCTCACTAGTTTTATATTTTTATTAATTAATAGGCTAATATGTGAGCTAGAGATAAACAATAAGTGAAATATTATATGTTTATAAATTTAAATTTAAGTGCTCATAATAAATTATTATTATGTGAACTTTAACTACTAAACATATAAATATAAATATATACTCCTGAATAGAGATTTTGTGTGTGTGTGTGTGTGTGTATATATATATATTAAATATATGAAATAGCGGTATATCCGAAACGGTATACCGGTATTGACCGGTATCCGAAATATATCGTATTGGTGGCCAAACCGGTACAGCCTCCAGTACGGTATTAACTTTCTTGCTTCGCGGTAGTTTTCTCTATTGTTTTCATGCAATAATGGCACCATCATTAGCCTCCAAACCAAGATAAGTTAAGACTATGATATTAACTGATACGGGATGTAGAAGCGTCAAGAAACAGAACATATCTACTTTTAGAAAACAAGAAACAAAACACGTTTGTTTTTGAAAATAACCTCAAATCCATATGATTTCCTTGAATCCACAAGGGTCTTTGAATCCACAAAAAGAAATGGTCAGGAATCCACTAAAAAATAAAAAGACAAAAATCTGAATTTTTATCGATTGAATAATTGCTTTAAAAAAAAAACGTTTATAGACTTATGGACCTATTTAAGGACTCCATAAAGCTTTAACATTTTAAAAGCATTCCAAGGTCAATAACTGGATTTATTAATCCCAATTTTTATAAAAAAGAGATAATTAAACAATAATTGGATTAATTTAAGTTGCTTGTGAGTTATGTCTTCGCAGTAGTTTGCCTATTGTTTTCATGCAATAACGGCGCCATCATTAACCTCCAAACTAGGATAAATAAAGACTCTGATATCAATTGATGTGGGATGTGGAAGCATCCAGAAATAGAACACATCTACTTTTAGAAAACAAGAAACAAAACACATTTGCTTCTGGAAATAATCTCAAATTCACAAGATTTCCTTGAATCTAGAAGGGTCTTTGAATCCACAAGGATAAATGGTCTAGAATCCACCAAAAAATAAAAAGATGAAAGTTTGAATTTTGATTGACTAAATAATTGCTTTAAAAAAAATAAACGTTTACAGACTTAATGACCTATTTAAGGACTCCATAAAACTTTAACATTTTAAAAGCAATCTAGGGTCAACAATCGGATTAATTAATCCCAATTTTTATAAAAATAGATAATTAAACAATAATTGGAATAATTTAAGTAGCTTGTTAGTTACGTCTTCACGACAGTTATCCCTATTGTTTTCATGCTCTAATAGTGCCATCATTAGCCTCCAAACCAGTATAAGTCAAGACTCTGATATCAATTGATACGGGATGTAGAAGCATCAAGAAACAATACACATCTATTTTTAGAAAACAAGAAACAAAACACGTTTACTTCTAAAAATAACCTCAAATCCACAAGGGTCTTTAAATCTACAAGGAGAAATGGTTTAGAGTTTACCAAAAAAAATAAAAAGACAATAAGTATGAATTTTTATTAATCGAATAATTGCTTTTAAAAAAAAAAGTTTATAGGCTTAGGGACTTATTTAAGGACTACATAAAACTTGGCAGATAGAAAATAAAATAAAACCTACTTAATCCCTAACCATAACAAGAACCAGATTTGGCCTAAAAAACATTAAAAACACCTAAAAAACAAGGAAATATTAACCTTAGATCTAAAATATGAAAATTACAAACTAAGTACCAAAATTAATAAAATTACAATAATTAGATAGTAAACTGTATCTTAAAGCAAATAAAGGTGTTTGGCATAGGATAGATCCTAACCACATTGGAATAATAACATATAATCAATTATTATTTTTATCTTTTATACAAACAATAATCAGTTTTAGTTGTTGCTTTCTATTTGTTATAATTATTATTAATTATTTTTGGAAGTTTGTTAAGGGCCCATTTAGATTGAAGGAGAAGAGAGGGGGAGTGGAGGGGAGTAAAGAAGGGTTAATTGGCTAAAAATAGACTAATTTTGAGCAAATTCTATTCTATTTGATTCTACTCTATTCCTCCTCCTTCTCCCTTAACCCAAATAGACCTTAATTTTTGATTCCATATTAAAATAGAAGCAGATATATTTTTGTAAGGGCAGATTTTGGGACCCAGGCCCAGCAAGTAAGTGGTTCTGGCCCAAAAGACCCTAGACAATGAATTTGTAGAGAGTGGGTTACAAAACTAGAGCTAGACAAAGTGAACGTTAATTAGTTGTATGCCATGCAACAGTCTGAACGTGAGAATGTTTCATTTATGTTCACAAGATACTGGTTCGAGGAGACGTATGAGTGCATCTCTTGCTCTTGATTACAGAATTCTTTAGTCTCTCTCTCTCTCTCTTTTTCTGTAAATTTTCCGATCCCTTCTTCATAGGGATTTCCTTCTCTTATATAGCCTTCTTAAATTGATAAGGGCCTTACACTTGTTAACCACCTGGACCTTCACTTGAGTGCCTGTCCCATCGGACATCCACCTTATCTTTCTGTGAGTTGCACTAGCCAATGTAACACTGTTCGCCTGTCTTCTCCACATTAATGCGGTTGAAAAAGTAGCTTCTTTGCATTTAATGCGGCAGTTGTGGCTTCTCCTTAGACGTCTTACATTTTCCTCGTTCCTGCTGTGTGAAGCTTATCCTAATACCCACGTTTGCCTGGGATGATTCTTCACTGTGGAGGGGGCGCACATTGGGCCCATATTTGTGTGTCTGAGGAGACATTCCTCCTCAGACGTCTTTTAAAATAAACTGGGCTCAACAGGATTGGGTCAGAAGTCTTTTGGTCCCCCTTTTCCCTTTTGGTCATGGTTGGGCTCCGTGCGGGGCCCAAGGCCCATTGTTGACTTTGAGAATTTTACCCCTCCAATTTTAGATTAAAAAATAAGTTTCAAATTTTTTTCTTTCATTCAAAAAAATTAATTCCTTCTAAGATTCTCAAAAATAAAAATAAAAAATAAAAAATTCTTTCTGAAAAGAAATTTTAATATTTGGTTATATATATATATACCCATTGCACAAAACTAATTTCAAATATGTATTCTTATTAAAATATGTTTATTTTTCTTTCAAAATTAATTTCAAAAAATATTTTTCATTTTCTCTTTCAATTTTTTTCAATTCAATTCTCTCATTTTTAAATTTATTCAATTTAGTCTTTTTTTTTTTTTTTTTTGGGGGACTATCCATTATATAAGAGCTAGGGAGCAATTAATTTGTCATTCGTATGGCGCAGCTTACTGGCAGCAAGAGAGATCATTCGGTAGGGCTATTGCATGCTATTAAAGACCGAAACTAGTTGTCCCATGTCCTTGATTTTATTGGCGAACATATTCCTTCCATGTAGGTAAATGAGCTTATTGATGAGTCGACTAAACAGTGGGATCGTGGAAATTATTTTTTCAGTTTTTACTCATAGGACCTGTGTGTAGATCCTTGCCATTCCATTGAACAATACCGACTCTCAGGAATATACCAAAAAAGCTACCTATGGTGGCGTTTTTTTAGTGGCATTTACAAAAAATGCCACTATAGATACCCTATAATGGTGTTTTTTTAAAAACGCTGCTATAGGCATATCTATAGCCATATTTAGGGGACTCTATAGTGGCGTTTTAAAACACTAGGCCTATAGTAGCATTTCTGATAGGCCAAAAATGTATTGACCTTTTGTGATAAATTAATTGATTAATTAGCCAAGTTTATTAATTAATCAAATTAACATGCAAAATGCATGGTAGCACAAACAAATCACCAATAAATTAAAGTGCAGTGGAAAATAAATTTGACACAGGTGATTTGTTTTTGAATGGTGAAAACCAACACGGCAAAAACCCCACCGGGTGATTTTAAGGTCACCACTTCCGAAAATCTACTATTATCACAGCAAGCAGTTACAAGTAAAGGAATCTCAGTACCTTATACTAACCTACAGTTAAACCCTTACCCCAATACCCAATTGGACTTGTTCTGTAATAACAGTCTCTCATGTTCAATGCACGGCTTCAAGTACATGACTAACCAATTATGCGGATCCGAGTACGCGACTTCAATCACCAACTAGAGAAGGATGTTGGTTGCAAAGTTTTTCAGTTCATCACATGATGAAGATTGAGAAGCTCCTTGGTCACAAAACCCTACGGTGTACAAACACAGCCGATTCTTCACAAGAAAGATAAACGAGGGAAAATTTTATCTCCGGTTACAATTTGCATGAACAACATTTGCTTAACATTTGTGCAACTTGTGTTACCTTTGACGGCCCTTAAAATAATCCTTATATATGTTTATGTTTGTGAGAAAAGAAAGCTCAAACATATATTCGTGGATTGGATGAAAAATAGACTCGAAAATCTGAGTTTCATAAACCTCAACAGATACCTTATCTGTCGAACTTGAAACCTTGTTCTTTGAAGTATTAAACACATTCTAGATCTATCCAAATACGAGTAAAGTGCGTTTTTTCAAAAGATTAGCCAATTACATAAAATAATGACATATATTCCTAACATCGAATCACATATGTCCTAATAGTTTCCAAGGGCCTATAGTGGCGTTTTAAAAATGCCAATATATGTCATTTTAAAAAAAATTTAACTGCATATTCTAGGAATATGCAACTATTTTAAAAAAAATCTGTTGGGTTTTTTTTTTTTTAAAGGAGCTATAGTGGCGTTCATAAAATGCCACTAAAGATCCCTTTTTAATATGTTTTTATTTTTATAACAGAATATTCTAAGACTATGCCACTATTTAAAAAAAATTCAGTTGAGTTTTTTTATTTTTTATTATTATTTTTTCAATTTAAAGGAGCTATAGTGGCCTTTTATAAACACCACTATAGGTCCTTTTTTAAACCTTTTAAAATGAGCTATAGTGGCGTTTGTACAAACGCCACTATAGTCCCTTGAATGACAATGGCCTATAGTGGCGTTTGTCAAAGCATGGCATATTACATATGTGAATAGTATTAATTTTAGAAATGACAATGAACAAGAGGAAAAACTTGATAGAAATGTTAAAGTTAAGGTCTAAAATGACAAAATAAGAAATGTAATAGCTGAAAATAAGAATTTTCCCAAAATTTCAAGGTAAAATTTAATTTTATCCTATTTTAATTTGAACTTTTCATCTTTTGACCTGATGTATTGTATAAGAATCTCCTAATAAATATGTGAAATCACAATATAAGACTTGTTTTTTAATAACTCAATAATTATAACAAGGAGATGCGTGTTTTGAACTATACATATTTTTGCTTGAAGCATCAAGACGTACTAGTTGAATTACAAGCCTCTAGGCATAATGAGGAACTTTTAGATACAAGAAAATATCTATCTTCTATTTATTTATTTTCCTAGTGAGAACTTAGGTACAGTTTTTTTAGAGTTGTATTTTTATTTTTTGATTATTCGATAGTTGGGAAAGAGGAATTTGTTAGTTTTTAGACCCCTTAAAACAATATGTTTAATCTAGTTTACCAAGTCAAATTGATTGACAAGATTTGTTATTCAAGATTAGGTTAAACACATATGTAAAACAATTATAAAGCGGAAAAGTAAAGAACACAAAGAACTGATCACCTAGGAAAACTAAACCGGTAAAAAACTTGGAGAGGATTTGACTTAGTTATCCTCAAGGTAAAGAACAGATCCACTAAGAAAGAATTGAAGTTTTACAAAAGGAATTAGACCACTAACATCCTAATGCTACCAAATGTAGAAACTTACTGACACGATCATGTACAAGCTCCGAATCCACGGACTACTTCTTTCTTTGAATCTGCTGCAACCACAAGTTCTTCTACTTGTAACTTTGAGACTCCACTCAAAAGTTTTGTCGTTCTTTGAAGGTTCCTTATGCAGCAATTGAATCACCACCAAATCTTCATTGAGAATCTTGATCTTGGTAGAGCTTTCCGTGTGTTCTAAGCTAAACATCTATCATATCTCATAAAAGATTAAACACACAACTATCCAAGGACAACTAAAACGTAGCTAGGATTTTTCTTTTTATACTAGAAGTTAAACACTTAACCCTACACGTTATATGGGCTTGGGCTACATTTGAAATTTTTGCAAAATTTTCTAATTTGCAATTTTCGATCGATCAAGTCTAACTTTCGATCGAGCCTTATAGATTTGAATAGTAAATTCTTGCAATTACTCGATTTCAAACTTACACTTAAATATACTTTGAGCAAGCCTAAACCTAGACTCATTTTTTTGATCAGGTTTGCCAACACATACATAACGAAGTTCTAACACATTTAGTTCCTAAACTCTTAGAACCTAACAGAATTCAAATCTTGGAATGTATATGTCTCCATAGAAAACACTAAGAGGTACGAACTAGTTCAGATATAATGCTCTTGGCAAGAGTTGTACTTTATATTTTTGTAAATGAATTAAACCTTATTTTGACTAATGCTGAAAAAATAATACTATTATCTTTTCCCAAGATAATTAAATTGATCATGTGTTTCATTGACCGTTGCAACCACTTTATTAAAAGCTTGTAAGATACTTCTAAGTGTTTCTAATAAAAATGTTCGTGATTCAAATTCATCCCTTCCCAACTATAAAATTATAAAAAAGGAAATAAGTCTTGCCATATTTACTAAATAGGGCATTAATATCATTGCGCACCCTTAGCATGTTGGTCATCCCACAAGTATAAAGTTTTTGTGGGGTGTGGGAGAGGGGGGAGGGTAGAGAAAAGGCCGAGATTCATGTTTTTAGGAGAGAACTTTACACAGATATACATTTAGATTATGGTATAATAGGTTCTCAATCTTTAAAAAAATAAAAAAATAAAAAAATAAAATGGAGCATTTATTAATTGAAAAATTGTTAATGTCAAAATACGTTTTAAATGTTGTAAAGTTGAATTTATTCAACTATGTGTTGGCTTTATTTCGGACCAAATTTACTTGTAATTCAGCATTTAGAAATCCTATATTTAGGTGGGAAATAATGTAAGGGAAGTGTGTGAAAGAGTGTGAAGATTTGATCAAGAGTGTGCAACAAAAAGGTGACTCGCGACTGACTCGTGAGTGGTGACTTGCCAAAATGAAGCACAATTATGAAGCATGTAGAAAGATGAGGAGTCAGGCTAGTTGGAGCACTACATGACAAAAAGTACAGTCTGGCCAAGTTTGGTAAATGACGACTAGAACTCACGACTTATCCCAGTTGCAAGTGACTTGCTGAAATTTGTCTTTTCACATTCCAACTCACACCTTACTATAAATACCTATATACCCATGAAATGTAGAGAGTTTCTAGAGAGAATTTTGAGAGAAAAAACCCTAGAGAAAAACAAGATTAATTTATCCACAATCTTACTCACTTGATTCTTCAAATTCCTCTACTTTCACCCTCTCCATTGACATATCCTAGAGAGGTTTATAATCCAAACCTTACCACACTTAATCTGAGTTATGTGAAGGCATTGATGCTTGGGAAGCAGTACAAGGAAGACCAATTTACATTGGTTGGAGCAATGGGCTAATTGTGGGATCCAGTAAGCTAAAGAAGACACGGTTCGGCGTAACCTTGTTGGAGCAAGAAGCTTGAAGGGCTTAGGTGCATCAGGTAGATTAGGCTTGGAGCGTCTATTGCTATTCATGTATCCCAATTAATTTTTTAGTGGATCATTTTCCGTTTGGAGGGCGGCGGAGAGGTTTTTCGCTGAGTTCTTTGATTTCTTCTTCGATAACATATGCCGGTGTTATCTTGTGTCTGCTTCTCTCTAACCCTTACTCTTTGCATTTAATTACTGCTGGTTGTGATTAAATTATGGCTTAGAGTAGTTTGTTAATTTGGGTTTTAGCTTATATTTATCATTCTACACAATAATTATTTGAATATAAGCTTGTGTTGGATAATTTGATAAAAATTGGGGTCTAAACAAGTACAAGTACATATACTTGGTGCATTTTCAAATGTGGGATACTATTTTAAATTCAAACATAAGAGGTAGGAATTTATTTTGAGGATATTAATGTTGTATATCATAACTCTACTTGCATGATGCATCTAAATAATCCATTATGTAGTTGAAGGAAAAGGATTGGCAAGAAACTTGGATATTACTGGTGGCTACAAGCCTACAACTCTAACTTAAAAAAATTAGCATAGTTACATATTTTGAAAGTCTAGTTTTTAGATTGTATGTTTTTAACATTTATATCAAATTTCTTGTTAATAAGATATTATTTATTGTAGTTGCACGATTTTCCTGGCCCAAATTCTATTGATCAGGCCTTGGCCTAAGGTGCAACTCACAATAAATATTTGTAGAGGATGGGTCAAAGAACTTAGTCTCGGTGAGCCTATTCGGTCTGATACATGGACAGTATTGTTGCAGAAAATAAAAACACAAGAAGGAATCTCTAACGTATGATTATATTTCTTCAGTTCCAAATACAGTTCTTTCCTCCCCTTTCTTTGAGGGACTCCACTACATTATATAACTCTCCTCTTCTCATCTTAACCTTACACTTGTTGATCATCTAAGCATCTACTTGAGCACCTGTCCCATCAGACGCCCTTATCACTCCCTTTGTGAGTTGCAGAGGCCAAGGTAGTACTGTTCAGGGGTCTTTTCCTCATTAATGCGGCCAAGAGGGTGGTTGGGGCACAATTAATGTGGTGGTGGCAGTTTTCCATGAGATATTTTGGATTTTATTCATTTTATATGTTGGGAGGATGAACTGAAATGGTTGGGGAGAGTTTCTCGTGTGGGTTTCGTAGCGTCCGAGGAGGAGTTACTCCTCGGACAGGTTTCCTTGGCGCCATGGGGACTAATGCTTTATCTGTGATTTCGCTTTGGACAGGACGCTCCTCGGAAGGGCCTGAATTTGGACTAGCCCATTATTTTTGGGCCGGGCCCCACATTTATTATTTGATTTATAAACTTATTCTTTATGCATAATTTTAGACTATAAAAATTGAAATTTAAATATTTAATTGATAACATAGTTTATTGATCTTAATTTGATTTTTTGAAAATTTTGCAAACATGAAAGATATAAGAAAAAAAAAATCTATCTAATGGTAAATTTGTCAAAATTCATATATAATATAAAGACATTGTATTTGGTACTATGTAGAAACTTTTACTAAAAAGTAATTATAGTGAATGATATTGCGTTTGAATTTTAATTTTTTTTAAATGAATGATATTGCATTTGTAGAATGCATTTTTTTTTTTTTTACTGATAATAAAGAAAAATAGATGGGTTGTCTTTAATAAGTTTATTTTAATTAAATCATTAAATTTTATGTTTGTTGTCAACAGCAAAAAAAAAAAAAAGAAAAAAAAAAGAGTTAAAATCAAGTAGTTCCCTTCACATTACACATACCATGACTAGGTGGTAAAAGTAATTACCAAAGTTCTGGTTGATTTCAATGTTGACCTACCATTTCAGGAGACATGCTAAGTTCATAATATTTTTACAATAATTACATAACAAATTTTAAGTAGTAGGTTATTAAGGGTTGTTATTGACGAGACAAAAAAGTAATTTTAATGGTAAGTTCAAATTAAAACCAATAACAACTAAACAACTATGATTTCTTTCTCCAAAAAAAAAAAAAAAAAAAAAAAAATACTATGATTTGTTGAATATGTTGTGGACTAAGCATGTCTCATTATTTCAGTGAATCATTGGGCTATTTAATCTGTCCGTCATTGAACTATGATAACTTTCAAAAGATTATTTTATTGTATTAAAAAATTAACCAAATTTTATTTTATTTTTGGCAGAACCAATTTATACGTTTGATTTTGGTGAATCATCAACAGAAATATATATTTTTTAATATTAAAATGATATTTTATTTTAATTTTATAGTATTAAAAAATATAATTTAATATTTGATGGAGTATATACAGGGAAGGAAATATTAATGCTTACAAAAAAAAAATAAAAAATAAAAATAAAAATGAAACTTAAGGGATAAAAAGACAACTCTTCAAACTTAAATCTAAAAGGTATAGTTTGTAGTCCCGCCCAACAAAAAAAAAGAAAAAAAAAAAAGAAAAACGTACATCGAAATTTAAGAGATTGCTCATATAAACAATCTACCAAGTACCAGACGCACTATAATGGAAGCTCGGAATTGGAGATCTGCTCCATATGCTTGGACAAGTATTCTTCATGGATGAGATGTTCTTCTTAGGGGTTGTCGATGGGGCATTGGAGATGGCAAGTCAGTTAGTATCTGGCAGGACTTTTGGTTACCAAGAAAGTATAATCCAAAGGTACTCTCCCCTATTCTAGACTCTATGGCTGATGCAAAAGTAGAGATTCTCATTGATGAAGCAACACGGCAATGGAACAATCAGTTAACTGATGGCGGGTTCACCCCTGCAGAGGCCGAGATCATTAAATATATCCCCTTATCTCGTATGCTGGGCGCTGATAGTCTATTCTGGCCGTTTACACAGAGGGGTGAGTATTCTTGCGAGTCCGGGTATCGTTTTTTGAAGGAGGAAAATGAGATTGGGCTTGTTGATAATCAAGCCGAGGATGAGAAAGCTCTGTGGAAAGGTAATTGGTCGCTTCATCTCCCTAACAAGGTTAAGAATTTTATGTGGCGAGCTTGTCGTGAACTCCTGCCTTCGAAGGCAAACTTAGTGCGTAGAACTATCATTGATTGCCCGGTGGGTGATCGGAGCCGAGCTGAACCCGAGACTGCTTTGCATGTTTTATGGTTGTGCCCTGAGTTAGTCGTGGTATGGGAAAGTGATGAGCAATGGGCTTGGTGTAGATCAGTTACTTTCCTGAGTTTCAAGGAGCTGCTGTCGTGGATGATTAGAAACGATAAGTCTCTGGAGCTGTTTTCATTCATGGCGTGGGCGGTATGGCATCAGAGGAATCAGGTCCGTTTGCATCAGCCCAGTTGCAGTACCCACCTCATTGCCGCAGAAACCAAGGTGAAACTTGATGAATTTCTCTGTTCAGCCAGCTCCTAGGAGCTTTCCACCTCGGCCTCAAGGACGCTGGAGACCTCCTCCATCAGACTTGGATAAAGTCAATTTTGATGTAGCCATCTTCAATAATGATAGCAAATCTGGAATTGGAGTGGTAGTGCGTGATTCCCAGTGGTCGGTTTAGCTTCCATGTCTCGGCAGGTACCAAGATTGCTCAGTCCCTTGGAGATAGAGGCGAAAGCAGCAGCTGTTGCTCTTCAGTTTGCTACTGATTTGGGGTTTGCTAAAGTGATTTAGGAGGGCAATTCATAGATTCTCATGTCTACCTCAGTGGCGGCTCCAGTAATTTTGTTTAGGGGGTCATTAAAAAACTTAAAGAAAAAACTTTTTAATAAAAAGAAAACTTGAATATATCGAGTTATTGATTAAAAAAAAAAAGTTTTACAATTTGCTTTTACAAGTTTTCAAATTTTGAATTGTTATATGATAGTTCATTATGAGTATTTATTGCCATTGTGGGTAACTATGACCATTTTATTTTGTTAAGTTATTTTTACGCAGTTGTTATTATCTACTTGTCTTTGTTTTTATAAAAATATTTTAAACTAAATGAATAAACTCAACTTATTGGTTTTGTATTAATTATTGACGCACACAATTACACCCATTTATAAATAAATAATACACTATGTATTTAACCAATCAAATACTTGAACAATCACTAACTTTACAATTGTTTTTCTTGAATTTTTCTGACTTTATAACAAAAAATTATTATAACATAATAACAATACACAAACATGCAACAAACCCTCTTTATTTTCTAATTACTAATTTATATAAAGTTATATTATATTTAGGAACATGTTAACAGATATCATTAGGGCAATTTTTATATTTATACTGCACACACAAACTTCCACACACATTATTATTTACACAAATAACATTATAATAAAAAGTAATGCATAAAATCAATATTAGATACACTTACACACATATAATATAGAGAATAATGCTAGAGATACATATTATTTTACAAAAAAATTTATAAACTACTGATGTAATAAGTGATTATTGGTAAATGAAAAAGTGATATTAATGGTAGGCCTAGATGAAAACTAATAAGAGGTTTGCCACATTAATATTTTGTAAAAATATTGTATGGGTCCTGGAAATTTACAATCCGGCCCAAACTCTATCTGGGCCTAGGGCCCGTGCCGAGGAGGTCTTGTGCCGAGGACGAAGGATCGTTGGCCGGGGTGTCAAGGGGAACGGCTGAGGACTATCCTGTCCTCGGCACTCCAAGACTTCAATGGGAAGATCAACGTCTAGGTGAAGGCTATTCCCAAACAGTCCCCTGAAAAGGATGTAAGTAGAATGGGGCCCATAGGGAAGCAAGGTGCAAAATTGGATCAAGGAAAATGCGTCTCCTCCGCATTAAATGCACCTGCCAACGTCCAGATCCGGTTAATGAGAAAAGACGTTTGGACGGTGTAACTTCGATCTTCGCAACTAGTAGAAAGTAAGAGGGGACGGTTGATGGGATGGATACAACAGTAAGCACCTGCTTGACCAACAAGTGGAGGGCTAGGATTAATCAAGAAGGACTATATAATGAAAAGGTAGGTGCACCAAACAGGGGGCTGGGAAAAATGGCCAAAAACCAGAGCCTCCTAGCCCGCCTCTTGGAGAAAGACTCCTAGGGCGAAAATAACTTAGCTATGTGTGAACATCACTAAAAGATTCACCGCTTGGTGACTAAAGCCTAGCCTTTCAAACCCACGCTCGATAAATGATATTGTTTGGGCCTTTTTACGTGCAAACCCAACACTGTTGTGGTCCGATACGAATCGTGTCCTTACAATTGGAGCCGTTTGTGGGGAAGGCTTGTGTGTTGGCATAGGCGGTAGGTCGAGAGAGTTCCTTTGTCATTTCTAACAACTGGTCATAGAGTTTTAGTGTAAAATTCCGCTAGGGGCTATGCTTCTTGACTAGGGGCTACGCTTGGTAGCGCTAATCGCATAGATGATTCTAGGGGCTTGGCCGAGGACCTAACTCCCCTAAAGCCAAGGTCCCACGCAAAAGGAAAACTGAGTTTTGGACAAAACCATGGTATTGTATGGTCCTCGGACTCAAACTTATGGGGAAATCAACTACTTGGATGAGAAAACTGAGTTTTGGACAGAACCAAGGTATTGTATGGTTCTCGGACTCAAGCCTATGGGGAAACCAACTACTTGGATGAGAAAACTGAGTTTTGGACAGAACCAGGATATTGTATGGTCCTCGGACTCAAACCTATGGGGAAACCAACTACTTGAATGAGAAAACTGGGTTTTGGATAGAACCAAGGTATTGTATGGTCCTTGGACTCAAGCCTATGGGGAAACCAACTACTTGGATGAGAAAACTGAGTTTTGGACAGAACCAGGATATTGTATGGTCCTCGGACTCAAACCTATGGAGAAATCAACTACTTGGATGAGAAAACTGAGTTTTGGACAGAACCAAGGTATTGTATGGTTCTCGGACTCAAGCCTATGGGGAAACCAACTACTTGGATGAGAAAACTGAGTTTTGGATAGAACCAAGGTATTGTATGGTCCTCGGACTCAAACCTATGGGGAAACCAACTACTTGGATGGGAAAACTGAGTTTTGGACAGAACCAAGGTATTGTATGGTCCTCGGACTCAAACCTATGGGGAAACCAACTACTTGGATGAGAAAACTGAGTTTTGGACAGAATTAAGGTATTGTATGGTCCTCGGACTCAAACCTATGGGGACTCAAACCTATGGGGAAACCAACTACTTGGATGAGAAAACTGAGTTTTGGACAGAATTAAGGTATTGTATGGTCCTCGGACTCAAACCTATGGGGACTCAAACCTATGGGGAAACCAACTACTTGGATGAGAAAACTGAGTTTTGGGCAGAACCAAGGTATTGTATGGTCCTCGGACTCAAACCTATGGGGAAACCAACTACTTGGATGAGAAAACTGAGTTTTGGACAGAACTAGGATATTGTATGGTCCTCGGACTCAAACCTATGGGGAAACCAACTACTTGGATAAGAAAACTGGGTTTTGGACAGAACCAGGGTATTGTATGGTCCTCGGACTCAAATCTATGGGGAAACCAACTACTTGAATGAGAAAACTGGGTTTTGGACAGAACCAGGGTATTGTATGGTCCTCAGACTAAAACCTGTGGGGAAACCAACCACTTTCGTGAAACCTAGGCACTAAGCAGGACGTGGCAATTACATGTGATATCTAAAATGATGCCTATATCTTAGTTGAATGGGGGTTAGAAATGAGTCTAAAGGCTCTGCGGGTGCAAGTAAGCTAGAGTTTTGAAACATGATGTTAAATGTATTGCATGCATAAATATTCGTACATGTTAAAATGAATCAGTGTAGGATTTATAAACAATATTACGTATTAACGAGGACAGCTAACAAGTAACCAGGAGGAAAAAGGAAAAACAAGATTTCATATATACATGTTCAAACGCTTTCAAATTATTAACAAATTAGAAAGTTTTCGAAATAAAAAGAAACAAGTTAATCGTTAAACTAAAAACGAATACAAAAGCCTAGCCAGGATTTCTACTTTTTTAGTTTTGCGTCAGTCATGTCCTGGGAGGAAGAAACGGGATCAGCTTCAACGCCCGGGAGGATAGTCCCTTCTGGGGAAGGCTAAGCAGGGTCAGCATTGGTACTCTGGGGGACCACAGTAAGGGGAATTGCCTGTGATGGCTGGGCAAGTGTGGCTAGCTCCTCAGCACTAGACACCTGAATGCCAACCACGGGTTCAGTGACCTCTTTAGGTGCCTCAGGATCCATATGCTGAGATATCTCCATCACATCCTGAAGTTCTCCCTCTTTGAGTGTTTTGCCAGAAGAACCGTTGACCTGTAAGTCTTCCGACGGGGTGACCCCTTCCTCGGGTTGGTCATCCGTAGTCACGGAGTTGGTGGAAGTGGCCTCGCGGATGGCAGCAGGGTAGAATATGTTCTTCGCCTTCCACAAATCAGATGAAGCGTCCACCCCAGCTCACTTCAATGCCTCTTCCCAAACTTGGGAGCAATAAAACCTGCACACTCCAGGAATCTGGGTTTTAAGGATGGCTTGGGTTTCGGTCACCCCTACGTTATAACCATCATCTTCGGTCGTTTCCTTGGCAGTCTCTACCTCATTTTTGGCAAACTTGGCTTCTTTCTTGGCCCTTAGGGCTTCATCACGGGCATATTCTGCCACCCCTTTGTCATGCTTGGCCGCGGCCAACTGCTTATTTAAACCCTCGATCAGTTCTTTGGCTATTCGCAACTGATCCTCGGCTTCAAGTACTCGCTTTGTTTGGTCCTCGGCCTGTTTTTGGGCGCTAGCTAGGCCCGCCGAGATGTTATTCCTCTCACGGATAGTTATTGTTAAGTCAGCCTTGACTTTGGCAAGCTCATCCTCAGAGCCTTCGAGAGTCTTTGAGGCCGTTATGCGCTTCTTGCGTTCGTTCTCAGCCGCCTTACTCCTATTATTCACCTCTTCCTCCATCCTATAGGTTGCCTGGAGAGCCTGGCAAGGGAGATGAGCGTGTATTTAGTAACAAACTAGTGGCGAGAGATAATAAAATGTTAGGTTTCAAGAAATCTTACCATGCCCAAGTATCTCTTAGTACTGAGGAAGACCTCCTGCATCCTCATTCTCCTCAATTCATCCATGTCATTAGGGAGTAACATGGTTCTCCCTAATGCGTCTGCCACGTAGCTACCCTCGCCATCTCCAAGGTCCCTCATGGATGCCGTTTCCAATAGTGGACCCCCGTGAAGCATTGGGGCAGGAAGCCAGGCACTCGGTAAGGACTGGGCCTCAATCCCCTTTCCCTTACCTTGAGAAGTTTGGACTTCAGTTTCTTTGCCCTTACCCTGGTGTCCAATCTTCAGTTGTTTAGTGCGCGGAGCCTCATCCTTCTCCTTAGAAGGTTGAGATTTTCCCTCGTCCGTGGCTTCCTTGCCCTTGGGGCTCCTATTTCTCTTTGAATCAGCACCTTCAGGTCGAGGGGGCCGAGCTAGTTGGGAGGAAGTAGGAAGTTCGGGGCGGGTGGATTGTGGCTGTGACTTGGTGGAAGATGACCTGGTCTGGACAGTAGGGGGCCGAGGAGGTGGAGAAGGAGCATCAGGTTGTGGCGTCCCCTGCGTATCCTTCCCAGGTTGGCCCTCAAAGAGTTGGAGGAGGGGGGGTCAAGGGCTTTCTCTTGAGTCCCATCTCGGCTTGAAAAGAGGGGCCTACTGATGACAATTCCGACTCGGACAAGGCTGGGTCACCTAGGTCACCAGAAGGATCCTCGGATTGGAGGGCTAGGTCAAATACCCCAAAACCTTCCTCGGGCCGATCTGGCTCGCCTTCGTCCTTTGCTACTTGATGAGACGAGGAGGGACCCACCTGTGGGATGTTTTCGGGGACAGCTAGCTCCTTGGAGATTAAAAATCCCGTCTCAACCACGGTAATTTTTGGAAGCCAAGGATGGCGGGCGCTGATCACGTGCCTTGCGTCCGTAAATGACTTCTGAACAGGAGGGTACCCTAATATCTTGTGAGCAGCTCGGACTTGACCATCTCTGTCATTTACAAAAAATGCTGCTTGCAAAACGGTCTCCAAGTCCGCTCGGTTGACTAAATGAAAATGCCGTGTGTAGGCGTGTAGATCTACAAAAAGACAAACATGTATGTATGGTTAGTTACCGAGCAAACATTAGATTAGAATGGAGTAAAGGGTCATCCCCCTTCCATTCCCAGTACCCCACCTGGTTCTCCTTCTACTATGGGGCACGGATCGCCATCGTGCCATTCCCCGGAGATGATAAGGAAATCCTTATTCAATCCCTTGTTGGAGTCAGGGAGGCACTGGATTAACCGAACCCTTTCGTCCCTCGACTTCATGTAGTAGGTTTTCCCTTTCAATTTTTGGAGGTTATAGCACCAGTTCACGTCATGGTGGGTCAGTCTTAAAGCGTCCACGCAACCCAGAATCCTAAAAACGTTGCCGGCGCATTGGGTAGGGGCTAAACGAAAGTGTCTGAGGTAACCCCTCGTCACTGGCCCCATAGGGATTCTCATACCTCCTTCTACGAAGGCGAGGACGGGAATTACTACCGCACCCGTTTCCCTCTTATAGTGCCATTCCCCCATCTTACAGTGCTTCAGACTTACGTTGGGGGGAATCCTATAATCAACGATGAACTTATTCATCGCCTCTTCAGTATCGACTAATTTCCTCAGTCTCAATTTAGTCATCTTTGTGATTTACTAAAAAAACCCGACCCGCGACGGGAAAGGAAAGGGAGCCAAAGAGAATTAAACCCAGAAAAGAAAAAGCACGAGTAAATGGAGGAAGGAAACTTACATAAGAGAAGAATTACGCTTCGGACAGGCTTTATGTGCTTGAGATAGACTTGAATTTGGGCGGAAGTTCAGATGAATCCAGAATACACGCACTAAAACTCTTAAGTGCAGAATTGAAGAGAGGGATCCATCCCCAAAAAAAATCTTTTATACTTTCTAGGATAACTGCACACCTTTTCCCGCCCATAAAGACCAGGAGATCACCACCGTTTGATTTCCATCGTATTGTAGAACGTGTGAAGCACAAAGCCGCCCGTATTTAATGAGGCCACGTCTCGCCTTCCAAGGGCTCTAGGAACGTGCCTCGGGCAGATAAAAAGCCTCGGGAACCGATAGGTGACAAGGATTGACAGGCATTGGTAGATATCTGATGTCATCAAAATCCTCCTATCCGTCCGAAGAGGCGAATAGCAGGATTTTGAGGGGCTATTATGGGTCTTGGAAATTTACAATCCGGCCCAAACTCTATTTGGGCCCAGGGCCCGTGCCAAGGAGGTCTTGTGCCGAGGACGAAGGATCGATGGCTGGGGTGTCAAGGAGAATGGCTAAGGACTATCCTGTCCTCGGCACTCCAAGACTTCAATGGGAAGATCAACGTCTGGGTGAAGGCTATTCCCAAACAGCCCCCTGAAAATGATGTGAGTAGAATGGGGCCCACAGGGAAGCAGGGTGCAAAATTGGATCAAGGAAAATGCGTCTCCTCCGCATTAAATGCACCTGCCAACGTCCAGATCCGGTTAATGAGAAAAGACGTTTGGACGGTGTAACTTCAATCTTCGCAACTAGTAGAAAGTAAGAGGGGACGGTTGATGGGATGGATACAGCAGTAAGCACCTGCCTGACCAACAAGTGGAGGGTTAGGATTAACCAAGAAAGACTATATAATGAAAAGGTAGGTGTGCCAAACAGGGTGTTGGGAAAAATGGCCAAAAACCGGAGCCTCCCAGCCTGCCTCCTGGAGAAAGACTCCTAGGGTGAAAATAACTTAGCTATGTGTGAATGAAAGTTCAAAAACGTGTAAAAACACCTTTGAACGTTTAGACCCCCAAATTACAACTTAATCAATTCAAGCAATATGTCAAACAACTAGTGTACGGAAACTTAACATATGCTATCATACGAAATTGATTAAATACTATCTAAGCCATAACAGATTAAAATCCACAGCAGATAAATAAAAAGGCAAAGATAGAGAGGAAGGAAGATGCAAACACAAAGACAACACGCGATGTGTTATCGAAGAGGAAACCGAAGCCCTCTAGGAAAAACCTCTCCGCCGCCCTCCAAGCGGTAATCAATCCACTAGAAAATAAAGTTGGGATACAAGGACAGCAATAGACCCTCCAAGCCTAATCTACCCAGTGCACCTAAGCCCTCCAAGCTTCTTGCTCCAACGAGGTTGCGCCGAACCTTTGTCTTTTCTAGCTTCCCAGATTCCGCTACTAGACCGTAGCATCCGCCATCCTTGGCATCTTCCAATGCTTCCCAAAGCTCAAAAAACACTCAACACTCTAAATGGGTGTGGGTAGTGTTTGGATAGAAATCTCCTCTCAATAGGTATGACAATGAGAGAGGGAATGAGAAGAGACTACAAGCTCTCTCTAATTGGGTGGGTGTTTTGAAGAAACCTCTCTTAGGGTTTTTCTCTCTGAATAGCCACCCATATCTTGTGGGAATGAGGGGTATTTATACTGGTGTGAGAATGGAATACGAAGAGTCAGTTTTTCCAAAAACAGGGCTGGCTGGCGACTTGACCTCGCGACTTGACTGAGTCGCGAGTTCAAGTCGCGAGCTAACTTAATGGCCAGTCTGGATTTTTGTCGTGTAGTGCTCCAGGTGGCGTGACTGTTCAGCTCCCCTGCATGCTCTGCACGTGAGCAACTTTTGGCGGCTTGCAAGCCGCGAGCCACCCGCGAGTCCTAGCCGCGAGTCTCTGCTTCACTGCACTGTCTTGAGCATTTCTTCACACTCTCTCACACACTACCCTTACATGATTCCCATCTAAATACAAGGTTTCTAAGTGCTATATTACAAGCAAATTTGTCATGGAATAAAGCCAACACATGGTTGATTAAATTCAACCTTACAATCTCCCCCTTTGGCTATTCCATGACAAAACACCCTAAAACAGACTCTAGACTTAAACGTGAGTTTGGGAACAATGGCAAAACTCACTCACACCTAAATCTAGAAGCTGTGAAGCTCTTGAATCATATGAACATGAATCTCCTGAAACACAACAATACACCATGATCATTGTTAAGCAGAAAATCGTGAAATGCATATGAAACAGGCAATATGTGATCAAGCAAAGATGGAGTTAAGAAACAAACCATGGCTTGATCAACTAAGTGAACACCACAAGGTAGTGATCACAGTGCTCATTCACACTTGGAATGAACACAAGGACATACAAGTTAACAAGCACAAGGCAAGATACTTGTATGCTCAACACTCAACCAATGCATAATACACTAAGTATATGCATCTAGGAACAATCCTACAAGGGCACAAGAGTGACAGTACATAAACCAAAATGCATAACATTTAGATTAAAGCACTGATTTCAACATAGCATAAAGGCTGCAATAGGCAAGGTACAAACCATAAAGCCTACAAACTATGCATAAAACATAAACCCTAAAAGCTTACAAAAGCACATTGGTACAAACACATTATATTGAATAAAAACTTAAACAATATAAACTAAAAGTGCATAAAGTTTCTCCCCTTCAAAGTGATGAGAAGCTGTGATGCACTTGGAACATATATACTTGTAACCTGAAACACTTGCACAAAACACATTAGACCCTCAAGGTAAAGCAAGTAATAAATGACAAGTATAATATAACAAGTATAGAAATGACTACAATGATCACATAGCAAAGCAAATGATCATCTGAACATGCATTCAATGAAGCATAATAACATAAGGATATATGCATGTCCAAAGCACAAATATGATGCAATGAGAACACCAAAGCATAACACAAAGCACCATAAAGCCAACAAGAAAACAAACAGAACAAGGTTTTCTAGTAAACACAATGTCTTCTCCCCCTTGGTATATGCATCTCCCCTATGGAATATCTCTCCCCCTACAAATGTGCATGAGAAATAGAATTTCTCCCCCTAAGGATGTGCACAAAAGTCATATAGAAAAGACAAAATACTCCAAAACATTCTCTAGAGTATACTCTCCCCCTTTTTGTCAGGAATAGACAAAGGGTCAAGAAGAAACGAGGGCAAGAGATGAAGGTATGAACAATGCTAATGATGCATGAGGGATGCAAGATGAATGAGAAAATGAAGCTCAAACCCATGACAAAGTAAAATACTACAAAGCATAAGACAGACATGACATGCTAGGATGAAGAAGCAAGGTATAGACCAATGCATGACAAGTGTAGCAAAGGTGTGTGCAAGAGGTGGCTAAGTGCAATGCATGACCAATGCATGAAAAATGCACATGTGGGGCAAGGTGTGTTAAATACACAACCAATGAACCAAACATGTTCCTAATGAGGAAACATGAGAAACCCCAAAGTTTGATACTCATCGGAGTCCAAACAGGCGAGAAAATGTCTAAGAAGTATTTTATCAAACACCTAGCATGCACACTATGAACAAAAATGTGAAACAATGCATGAACATCATGAAATCCACCCTTAATACATGTTCTTTCTGCCACAAGGGGCCAACATCCAATTCATATCAATAAAAGAAACCAATCCCATGAAGAAAATAGACAAAAAATAAGTTTTCCCAACCCCTATGATGAAAATCCCAACCAAGAGCACAAAACTTTCCAAAACATAATCTAAGGATCAAAATCAATGAAAAGAGTTTATAATTACCTTAGAGATTTTAATGGATTGAAAAACCATTCAAATTGGTTGGGTTTTGATGTAAAAATATTGAAAGAGGGGTTTTAGAGAGGATGGGAGAGGTTTAAAACAAGTTTCCCACAAAAAGCCCTTTAAAAAGCTGTTTCTGGGCGTTTCGTGACTGGGCGAGTCGCGAGCAAGCCGCGAGCCGCGAGTTTCAGCCGCGAGCCGCGAGTTTCAGTCGCGAGTGAGCCGCGAGCAAGCCGCGAGTGAGCCGCCAAAAGCCTCTGGATGAACTCGCGACTGGGGTTTCGCGACTGGCGAGTCGCCAGCTGAGCCGCGAAAAATTCTGACACCTGTTTTTCAAATCAGAACATGTTTAAACATTGAAAAACAAAGTAGGCACTAAACATAAACACAAAAAGTGATAAAAATCACTTCCAAAAACATATAAAATGATCAAAAATCTTTTTGGATTAATCCATATAAGATTGAGCACACACACATCACATTTAGACAAGTACAATCTAACAAATGAATAAGACATTCATTGAACATTAGGCAAGTGTGTTGTGTGTGTTTATCAAATGTGGAATAGTCCTTAGTTTAGAGTGAAGCTTCAATGATCAATTCAATCAAGTCATACACAACTAGTACTAAGTCAAGAGGTCTATCTCAATTATAGAAATGAACATATATGACCTCCCACAAGAAAATGATTACATAAGATTGAAGCTTTTCATTTGGCTTCTTTACAATTCATAACATTTGATCATTTTGAATCAAAATATCTCATTTTGAGATTGATGCCTGAAATTTGTGATATCTCAATTTGATGAACAAGCCTTTGGCTTTTTAGGCATCATACATTTTCATATAAGTCGCTTTCCCTTTTTCCTAGTCGAATACTAGTATATGCGACGGCTTTTGCAGCTCATTATCTCTTTTCATTTTGAGATTTACATTTATTGAGCTCTTTAAGCAATAAAAATAAAAGAGTGGGAAGAGATATAAGCACAAGTCTACGCATGTATCAAAACCAACATGACTATTGACTAATCATTCATGACAAGCTTGAAGATCGATTTACAACAATCACGCAAAGATGTCAAGATTTTTCCCACAAAGATATAAGTGCAAAAATAACAAGCTAAACTCGTAAATGCACAAAGCCATTTGTACAAAGGTACAAGGCCAAACTCACATGTGATATGTGCTCAAACATATACGATCAAACTTTTTGAATTTTTCATTTTTTTTATGTGGTTTTGGATTTTTTACTCACACAAAACAGAAACATAAAAGTAAGATCAAAAACGAAACAATGCATACAAATAAATGCAAGATGCAGAAAATGCATGAAGTTATGACATTTAATGCATGAAGGGTCCTACAAAGATCGAAAGAATTAGATCAAGGACCAAAAGAGCAAAAGCTCAACCATATGAACCCTTCCTCATCCAAACAGAATGATTGTTTGGAATGAGTGTCTCATGGGAAGTGAGACGAAGGTTGGAAGAATGAGAACCGGAGATGCACATAGTCAAGGAGTTAAGAGCATTAAATATTTTCTTTAACAACATGCTATTTTCACTCAAAACCGGTTTATTCTTTTTAGCACAACTTCCAAAAAGCTCAAGTTTTTCTTTTCTTTTAATTCTTTTAAAAGCATGAAACTTAGAGTATTGAGGTCTTAGATGACCAAAGGCACCACAATGGTGACAAACAATGTGTTTAGATCCACTAGGCTTTTTGGGAAGGGATCTAGCAACATGGTTTTGTTCCCTCTTTAACTTATGACATTGAGGTCTTATATGACCAATCACACCGCAGTGGTGGCAAGTTGGAACAAACTTAGATCCATTCAAAACCTTAGGTTGAGACCTAAACGAAGGCTTTGACTTAACAGCCTTTCTCTCCACCTTTTGATTTCTTTTATGTGGAGGAATGTACACCGATTTGTCCTTTAAGGTAGAACACACACTAGGCACAAAATCGGGTACCACAACATGATTGCAACAAATATTATCATCCATTTTATTAATGGGTTCAGCAATCAAACACTTGGCATGCATCTTAAGAGATTCATTCTCACATTTAAGATCATCAACAAGTTTGTTAGACAAAACAAGTTTAGCATCCAAGTCCATATTCAAACATTCAAACTCTTTCAGCTTTTCAAGAGAAATTTCAGCAAGTTTTTTAAATTTCTCAACCAATTTGTTGGATTCATGGAGCTTAGCAATCAAATCATCCTTTTCACAAAATAACTTGCTCAAATTCTTTTGAAACTTCTTAGCATTTTTCTTGAAGAGTTTGTCAACAACACCCATAGATTCAACTAACATGTCATCACACTTATGAGGATTAACACTCATAGAGGCATTTTCACAAACATGTGGCATGTTATTTTCATCACCAACCAAATCATGCAAAGAGTCATACAAAGCACAATCCATGGCAAATAAATACAAGGGGTCAAGGATCACACTTAGGTATTTAAACCACAACAAGTGTACCCGCTCTGATACCAATTGAAAGTTCAAAAACGTGTAAAAACACCTTTGAACGTTTAGACCCCCAAATTACAACTTAATCAATTCAAGCAATATGTCAAACAACTAGTGTGCGGAAACTTAACATATGCTATCATACGAAATTGATTAAATACTATCTAAGCCATAACAGATTAAAATCCACAGCAGATAAATAAAAAGGCAAAGATAGAGAGGAAGGAAGATGCAAACACAAAGACAACACGCGATGTGTTATCGAAGAGGAAACCGAAGCCCTCGGCGAAAAACCTCTCCGCCGCCCTCCAAGCGGTAATCAATCCACTAGAAAATAAAGTTGGGATACAAGGACAGCAATAGACCCTCCAAGCCTAATCTACCCAGTGCACCTAAGCCCTCCAAGCTTCTTGCTCCAACGAGGTTGCGCCGAACCTTTGTCTTTTCTAGCTTCCCGGATTCCGCTACTAGACCGTAGCATCCGCCATCCTTGGCATCTTCCAATGCTTCCCAAAGCTCCAAAAACACTCAACACTCTAAATGGGTGTGGGTAGTGTTTGGATAGAAATCTCCTCTCAATAGGTATGACAATGAGAGAGGGAATGAGAAGAGACTACAAGCTCTCTCTAATTGGGTGGGTGTTTTGAAGAAACCTCTCTTAGGGTTTTTCTCTCTGAATAGCCACCCATATCTTGTGGGAATGAGGGGTATTTATACTGGTGTGAGAATGGAATACGAAGAGTCAGTTTTTCCAAAAACAAGGCTGGCTGGCGACTTGACCTCGCGACTTGACTGAGTCGCGAGTTCAAGTCGCGAGCTAACTTAATGGCCAGTCTGGATTTTTGTCGTGTAGTGCTCCAGGTGGCGTGACTGTTCAGCTCCCCTGCATGCTCTGCACGTGAGCAACTTTTGGCGGCTTGCAAGCCGCGAGCCACCCGCGAGTCCTAGCCGCGAGTCTCTGCTTCACTGCACTGTCTTGAGCATTTCTTCACACTCTCTCACACACTACCCTTACATGATTCCCACCTAAATACAAGGTTTCTAAGTGCTATATTACAAGCAAATTTTTCATGGAATAAAGCCAACACATGGTTGATTAAATTCAACCTTACAGTGAACATCACTAAAAGATTCACAGCCTGGTGACTAAGGCCTAGCCTTTCAAACCCACGCTCTACAAATGATATTGTTTGGGCCTTTTTACGTGCGAACCCAACACTGTTGTGGTCCGATACGAATCGTGTCCTTACATATTGTAAAATAGTTTGTGGTTGTAAAATTACTCTAATATAAATTTATGATAAATAGTGCCACTTGCAATCCACATACACTTATTCTTACTCTTAAAGTTAGAAATATTTGTAATAAGGGTGTATAAAATTTAAGTTAGGGGGGGCAAAAATAATATTTTTAAGAATAAATTAAAGCAGTAAACTAACCAGAAAAAAATTATATATATATATATAAAATTTGAAGTCAGGGGGTTCAAATGAACCCCCTGAACAAGGTGTAGTGTTGCCCCTGGTCTGCCTTGTCTAATGATAGTGTGTTTTTGTCAACGTATGGTCTTCTTTTTGATGATGTTGGTTTTTGTGCTAGGTTTTCTATGAATTACGTTACTCTAATGTTAAGAGAGAATGTAATAAGGCTGCTCATTGCTTGGCTAGACATGTTTTAAGCATTTTCGATTTTGTTGCATGGATGGAAAATATTCTACTACATTTTCTTTTTGTTGTTATGGCTGATGTAAGGACGCGATTTTGTAACGAACCGTAACAGTGTTGGGTTCGCACGTAAAAAAGCCCAAACAATATGATTTGTAGAGCGTGGGTGTAAAGAACTAGGTTAACTGTGGTTTCTCTTAGAAAGATTCTCTCTTAAGTGAGTTAAAGGTCTAAAGTTGGTACAACGATCGTTTTCTTTTGTGATCAATACAATTCTTTTTCTCTGCTCTTGCTCTATTCTTTTTTTGTTTATGTCTTTCTCCTTTTTTTGTTTCTGTTCCGTTCCCTCTTCTTCATGCTCTTCTTTTAGTTTATATACCTCCTTTTGCATTCCATCCTTACCGCACACGTGTAGGTTGGGTTTGGAGGATTTCTTTCTGTCCCATCTAGCACCTCCTGGAACTTCCTATGGGCAGCTGTAAGGCTGCTTCCTTACTGTTCAGGTATCACCTCCACATTAATGCGGCCAGAGTGTTGGTTGAGAAGTCATTAATGCGGAGGCAGCTGTAGTTATAGATATTTGTTTGCCTTATCTCCTTCATCCTTTACGGTGACCTAATTCTGAGGTCTGTTTATAATAAGACCACGTCCTGACCGTCCTCGAACGCATACTGTCGAGGAGTAGAGTGTCCTCGAACGGATATGTATCCTTGGATGGGCCACGGGCCCAACAATCCTGAGTCAATTCTGAACTTTACGGGCCTATTGATCGAATGGTCCCCACAATAGTCCCTCAAAATCCTACTTTTCGACTCCTCGGGAGAAAAGGTGGATTTTGATGTCATAATCCTGTACCTGCGTACGTTTTGGGGCATGCCCCTGATGCTTCAACATCCCGATTTTGGCAGCATTAAATTTTGACAACTCCACTGTCTCCCACTTCGACGGTGAGATCTAAATCCAACGGCAGAGGGCTTCTCTTGTTTTGTGAGCGGGAATTTCACCGCTCACAACCCTCACATGACTATAAAGGCGCTCTCTAATTAAATTCGTATTTTACTTTCGACGGTTACATGGTTCCAGAGCTCATACATTGAACCTGCCTTCTTCCAGTCTTCGTCATTCTCCTGGCGACTTCAAATAATCATACGTTGTCCGAGGCCCTTCCTTTAAACCTGTAAGTCCTCTTGAAGTTTTAACCACTTTCGTTTCAAGCCCAAAATTCTTTTCTACTAAGTTTTTTAGGAAAATGGGGAAATAGAAGAATCCATTTCGATGTCTCGTTGAATCCGAGGAGGGTATTAGAAACTTTCGCTCTAAGTACAAGATCCCCCCAACGGTAGGGATGAAGCACGCAGCCCAAGGGGAGTGGGTTGATGCCAGGCAAACTGGGGAAGTAGTCATCCCCATGATCGCCTTTATTGAGGGCGGGATGACCATCCCCATGGGGAGTATTACTAGGAGTTACCTCAACTTCTTTAGGCTATCCCCTACCCAGTGCGCTCCCAATATGTTTAGGGTCTTGGGAAGCATAGACGCTCTGAATAAGAGAATGGATCTAAAGCTAACCCATCATGACGTAAACTGGGTGTACAACCTTCGTCGCTTAGCTGACCAGGGCTATTATCTCAAGTCGAGATATCCTGAAGTAAGGCTAATCCAGTGCCTCCCCACTTCAAATAAGAACCTAAAGGAGGATTTCCTTATTTTTTCTGGGGAATGGCATGATGGTTTACCTTGTCCGACAGTAGAGGGAACATCAGGTGGGTGCGAAGTTATAGATCTACACTATCTAGCTCGTGAACGCATTTTGCTTACTTTCATTATTTTTGTATCCTACAACTTTAACTTTAGAATCAACGGTTTTGCAGATAGGCGCTACACGAAGCCCAATCTCAGATTAGTCAATAAGGCGAGCCTAGACAGGTTATTGAAAGCTGAAATATACATGAACGAGGCTGATGGTCAGCTCCGTGCAGCACATTTAATTCTCGGCTATACCCCCCTTTCCTTTGCCTTTCAGGCGCCAAAGTGCATGATTAGAGCACGTGATCCTCAGCTTCACTGTATCGGTGTTGCCTACGAAGGGTTTATCGTTTCAGAGGGTATTCTGCTTCTGCAACACACACCTCGCATAAAGCCTCTTTTCGTGGCCAGCGTCTCAGCGGGACCTTCTTCACCCTCACCTTCCCTCAAGAAAAAGGGAACAAAAAGGGGAAGGAAAAAGGGAAAAGACGAGGAAACCGTTGTAACAGTATCTAAATCCTTGGACGATTTCGGGATTTTTGATCGGCCTACAAGCCCCGAGGAAGACCCTGACGAGATAGGGATACAAAGGAAACTCCAGAAAAGCTTGATGGAGTTGATGGAAGGTCAGTCGGGAAAGTCTGCATCTGCCAAAACAATACCATCCCAGGCTTCATCTCTTCCAGCCAAATCTCCTCCTCCAGCTCCTCGCCACCCTCCTCGATCATCTCCATAACCAGCGTTTCCCAGCGCTGCCGAGCAGAAAACACGCAGGGAACAGAAGAGCCAGGAGGGGGTAGATACAAGCAAGCCTCATCCCACTCGAGAGGAGGATAACCAACGAGCTGCAAAGTAGCAGAAAACTAAGCACCCAGCTATGCGGGGCCAAAAGAAATCTGATTCCCCACATCCTGAGCCACAAGTGTGGCTGCCAGCACCTATGCACAGTGGGGAGCCCCTGCGAGACGATGCCTCTATAAGGGACTTTAACGGCGGCATTGGGTGTCACGTAGCCTCGGCCATAGAGGAAGCTTTATTGCTCCCAAAAGATATGGCCGAGATAAAGAATATGAGGAAGAATGAACTCATCTTCGACAACAAACGATACTTGGGCATGGTGAGAAGCTGTCTTTTACACTGTTTCATTCTATGACCGTTACTCATTAATACGCAATTTTCATTGACTATAATGTTAACCCCCCCCCCCTTTTTACAGATCATCCAAAATACTTTCAAGCTAGATGAGATGCTCAATGCTTGCTCCAATCAGCTAGATGGTGAAAGGAAAAGAAGGGTAATGGCTGTACAGACTTTGTCCAAATCTGAATAGGATCTGGCTGACGCAAGGAAAAAACTACAGGTCGAAGTGGAAGCTCGCAAGAGTGCTGAATCGACATCAGAAGGCTACCAGAATCAGGCCGAGGAACAAGTAAGGCTTCTGCGCGAGACGAATGCCGAGCTGAAGAAGACTCAGGAGCAAACTCTTGTTCTTAAGAAGCACCTAGAGGAAACTCAGAAGCTAAGGGAGCAAGCTGAAAAGCTCAATGAGCAAGTCGAAAAAGCGAAAATCAACCCCGAACAGGCAATGAATGAAGCCGAGCAGAGAGGCTACGAAATTGGAATAGCTAAAACTGAGAAGGCTTTGAGAGCCGAGGTTCCAGAGGTGTGCTGCATCTATTGCGCGAGAACTTGGAGCGAGGCTCTTAACTGTGCTGGGGTTGAAGCTTCATCTGAGCTACGAAGGCCAGAGAATGTATATTACCCCGAGGCGATATGCCCCTTCGCTCCTCAAACCTATCAGGCTGGCGCTCCTTCTCGAGTTATTAACCTTAACGAGGAGGTTCTGCCTCGTAATTCTCCTCCTTTCGGCCAATCGTGACCGATTAAAGAGGATTTAGCCCCTCCAGGAGCTCCCCTAGACAAGATCACCACCACTTTGGAGACAGAGACGGCCTCCCAGGGTTTTCAACAGGAATTGAATTCCACGGTCTTACCAACTGGGAGCACTACCAAAGCCAAAGATGGAATCGCAACCTCAGGGGCAGACCAACCCGCCGGCCAGTCCCCGCAGATCCAGTTGAAATTAAAAAAGTAGAGCTTGTCTTGTAACTTTAAATAGATACCTAATAGAGGACTTTTTTTCTCATTTTCTTATCGTTCTGGCGGCTCTATGTTATC
Organism: Quercus engelmannii; assembly: GCA_029955605.1. NCBI lineage: Eukaryota > Viridiplantae > Streptophyta > Magnoliopsida > Fagales > Fagaceae > Quercus > Quercus engelmannii. Next base: position 6,029,445 of record JARPSG010000002.1, read on the forward strand.
TTTGCAGTTATTCACTTTATCGTTGTAATTTTGCATGGGTTCATTTTAACCACCTTCTTTATTGTGCACCAATCTTGCGTCCAAAGCTCTCTGTCCGACTCCTCAATGAATGTTATAGGGCATTATTTCCGTCAAGTTTATGAGTAGAAGATTTACCACAACTCTATTACCATTCAACAATTCAATGCACAACATAGAAGGCTAATTTCCACAGAGTCTGCGGTCCGAGGACCTGGCATAACTTAGCCTCTGTTCCACGATTTAATATAAATGGTAAGATTTTAATTTCCACTAAGTTTGCGATCCGAGGACCTGGCATAACTTAGTTTCTGTTTTAACAATTTAATATAAATCATAGGATGTTAATTTCCACTAAATTTGCGATCCGAGGACCTGGCATAACTTAGTTTCTGTTTAACAATTCAATATAAATCATAGGATGTTAATTTCCACTAAGTTTGCGATCCGAGGACCTGGCATAACTTAGTTTTTGTTTAACAATTCAATATAAATCATTAGATGTTAATTTCCACTAAGTTTGCAATCCGAGGACCTGATATAACTTAATTTCCACTAAGTTTGCGATCCGTTGACCTAGCATAACTTAGTTTCTGTTTAACAATTCAATATAAATCATAGAATATTAATTTCCACTAAGTTTGCGATCCGAGGACCTGGCATAACTTAGTTTCTGTTTAACAATTCAATATAAATCATAGGATGTTAATTTCCACTAAGTTTACGATCCGAGGACCTGGCATAACTTAGTTTCTGTTTAGCAATTCAATATAAATCATAGGATGTTAATTTCCACTAAGTTTATGATCCGAGGACCTGGCATAACTTAGTTTCTGTTTAACAATTCAATATAAATCATAGGATGTTAATTTCCACTAAGTTTGCGATCCGTGGACCTGGCATAACTTAGTTTCTGTTTAACAATTCAATATAAATCATAGGATGTTAATTTCCACTAAGTTTGCGATCCGTGGACCTGGCATAACTTAGTTTCTGTTTAACAATTCAATATAAATCATAGGATGTTAATTTCCACTAAGTTTGCGATCCGAGGACCTGGCATAACTTAGTTTCTGTTTAACAATTCAATATAAATCATAGGATGTTAATTTCCACTAAGTTTGCAATCCGAGGACCTGGCATAACTTAGTTTCTGTTTAACAATTCAATATAAATTATAGGATGCAGGAGTACAGGATGTATGATTGACGTAAGTTTAAAAGAAAATATTTGAATTGAAACACTTCTATTAATAATAATACCTCTTGAGATTATTTACATTCCAAGGATGGAGTACAGGTTTTTCATCTAGGTCCTCTAGATAGTAGGCTCCTATTCCTGCTATAGAGGTGATCCGATATGGCCCTTCCCAATTAGGTCCCAATTTTCCCCAATTTGGATTCTTAGTGGCCCCCAAGACTTTCCTTAGCACCAGATCTCCTATGGCTAACGGCCTCATCCTCACATTGCTATCGTATCCCTACTTCAGTTTATGCTGATAGTAAGCTAATTGAATCATCGCGCTCTCCCTTCGTTCTTCAATCAGGTCTAAACCTTTTTTCAACATCGCATCATTATTACTCGAAGAGAATGTAATGGTCCTTAACGTTGGGAATCCAGTTTCCAGGGGAATGACGGCCTCAGCCCCATAGGTCATAGAGAAGGGAGTTTCTCCCGTCGAATGTCGGGGTGTTGTCCGCTACGTCCAAAGCACATGTGGCAAATCTTCCACCCATTTTCCTTTCGCATCATCCAGTCTCTTCTTAAGCCCATTGACTATTACCTTGTTAACAGCTTCAGCCTGCCCATTGCCTTGTGGATAAACTGGAGTGGAATATCTTTTTCTTATTCCCAGCTCCGAACAATATTCCCTAAAGGCATTGCTATCGAATTGGAGTCCGTTATCCGAGACAAGAGTTCGGGGAATTCCAAATCGTGTAACAATGTTCCTCCAGACAAACTTCTTCACATCTACGTCCCTGATGTTAGCCAAAGGCTCAGCTTCGACCCATTTAGTGAAGTAGTCTGTGCCAACCAGCAAGTACTTCTTGTTTCCTATGGCTTTAGGAAAAGGGCCGACAATGTCTAGCCCTCATTGCGCAAAAGGCCATGGGCTTGAGAGAGGGTTAAGAACTCCTCCCGGTTGATGGATATTTGGGGCATATCTTTGACACTGATCGCATTTCTTAACATACTCCTGCGCTTCTCTCCGCATATTTGGCCACCAATATCCTTGTGTGAGGGCTCGGCAAGATAGAGACTTTCCTCCTGTGTGGCTTCCACAAATGCCCTCATGCAATTCTTCCAGGATTGACTCTGCTGTCTCAGGAGGCACACAGAGCAAGTATGGCCCAGAGAAGGACCGTTTGTATAACTTTTTATCCTCGGATAACCAATACCGAGGAGCTCTCCTACGTACTTTCTCAGCTTCTAGCCTATCTTCGGGCAATAAGTCACTTTCGAGAAATTTTATTATGGGATCCATCCAGCTTGTCGACGAACTAACTTGATGGATTTGGCAAACCTCCTTTTCTGGTGAAGTGGGAGTACACAAGTCTTCGACGATAATCACCCGAGGGAAATTTCATACCGAAGAGGTGGCAAGGGTCGCCAAGGAATCAGCGTGGGTATTTTCACCACGTGGAATATGTAATACGTCGAAAGACTCGAACCCCATTCGCATACGCCTAACCCGGTCCAGATACCCTTGCATCCTTGGGTCTCTGGCCTCCAGCTCTCCGGTCACCTGGCCGACTACCAACCTCGAGTCTGAGAATAGTTTCACTGCCTTTCCACCCATTTTATGGACCATGCTCATTCCCACTATTAAGGCTTCGTATTCTGATTCATTGTTAGTAGCCGAGAACCCTAGTCTTATTGACTTCTCGATGATGACCTCTTCGGGGGATATCAGCACCAATCCCAATCCAGCTCCCCGTTGGTTTGCAGCCCCATCCACATACACTTTCCATATAGACTCCCCTTGTGCGGATATCTGGCCAATCGATTTTTCATCCATGTGATCTTGATTCCTACTAATTTCCTCAGGGCACTCAGCGAATTCAACTACCAGATCGGCGAGGACTTGACCTTTTACAGAGGTGCGGGGCATGTATTTGATGTCAAAATCACCCAGAATCGTGCCCCACTTGGCAATTCTACTGGTGTAGTCGGCACTTCTGAGTATGGACTTAAGAGGTAGTTGGGTCAGAATAACCACAGTGTGAGCTTGAAAATAGTGCGGAAGTTTACGTGTTGCATGGACCACCGCCAGTATGGCCTTTTCTAATGACAGATATTTCACCTCGGCTTCATGGAGGGATTTACTTACATAATAAATTGGCCTCTGGATGCCATTGTCTTCTCGTATCAAGAAGAAACTAATTGCGTGGGGAGCTATCGCCAAATAGGCATACAACACCTCATCCACTTCAGGGCTAGACATGATAAGTGGCCTGGACAAGTAATCTTTCAACTGCTGGAACGCTTCAGCACACTCCACTGTCCATTCGAATCCTTGCCACTTATGTAACAGGCGGAAAAAAGGACGACACCTCTCAGCCGACCTGGAGATGAACTGGTTCAACGCAGCAGTCATCCCAATCAGTTTCTGCACTTCTTTTGGATTCCGAGGTGCTTGCAAATCGTTAATGGCCCTAATCTGGTCTGGATTCACCTCAATTCCTCTATGGGTCACCATGTACCCCAAGAACTTCCTGGAACCTACACCAAAGGAGCACTTCGAAGCATTCAAGCGCAACTTATGTTCTCTCAGTATCCTGAAGATACTAGTGAGGTCCTCCACATGTTCGGACACTACTTTACTTTTTACGACCATATCATCGATATAAACTTCAATATTTCTGCCCAATTGTGGCTCAAACATTTTTGTCATCATGCATTGGTAGGTAGATCCCGCGTTTTTCAAACCGAAAGGCATCACCTTGTAATGGTAGTTCCCAATCGGGGTCACGAAAGCAGTCTTTTCTTGATCGTCGGTAGCCAACGATATTTGGTGATACCCTTGAAAGGCATCCAAGAAACTCATCCTAGGGTGACCCACAGTCGCATCCACCAACTGGTCAATCTTCGGCATAGGAAATGGATCCTTGGGGCAGGCCTTATTAAGATTCGTGAAGTCCACGCACACCCGCCATTTTTCGGTCTTCTTTTTTACTACCACCGTATTGGCCAACCATTGAGGGTAAAAAACTTCCTTGATAGCCCCAGCCTGTTTAAGCTTGGTAACTTCGCTTCTAACTGCCTCGGCATGCTCCTTCAATGGTCGCCGAGGAGGTTGCCTCCTGGGGACAGCGGCAGGGTTCACGTTGAGTCGGTGACAAATGAAATTCGGGTCCACCCTTGGGGCCTCATACGGGTCCCATGCAAAAATCTCCACATTGGCTCGGAGGAACTTCAGCAAATTTGCTTTCTCTTGCGAAGGCAACTTGGCCCTAACCTGGAAGAATTTTTCTGGATCATCAGCGATAACTGCTTTTTCCAGATCTTCACACTCTACCCCATTGCTTGGCACTTCTAAGCCTGATACTAGGGGCTTTAATTGCTATAACTCATTATCGGCGGTAGCCGAGGTTTCTGCTTCTGGTCGATGCTGTATAGCCGCTACTTGGCATTGCCGAGCAGCCGCTTGACTCCCTACGATCTCCAGCACTTGGTCTCCGGATGGGTACTTCACCTTCTGATGTAGGGTGGACGAAACCGCTTTAAGGGTGTGAAGCCAAGGTCTGCCTACAATAGCCGTGTACGGAGAAAAAACATCTATAACAATAAAATCCACCTTCACCACATCCGTGCCTGACTGCACGGGCAGCCTGATTAGCCCCATAGGAGTGACCAAACTTCCCTCAAAACTCACTAGAGGGGAATTATAAGTCGTTAAATCCTCTGGTTTCAAACCTAGCCCCTTGTACAAATTTGGATACATCACATCCATAGCGCTTCCCTGATCAACCATCACTCTTTGGACATCGTACCCGCTAATCCTCAATGTTACCACCAAGGCATCCTCATTGGGCTGTATGGTCCCAACCAGGTCCTCATCTGAAAAACCCAAAATCAAGGGGACATGCCTCTTGGCTCTCTTCAATGCCTGAAAAGGATCCTCGGTCGGGGATCAGGACACCGACAATACTCTCGAGGGGCAAGATCCAGTCCTTCCCGGGGCCGCAAAGATGACGTTAATCGTACCCAGGGGGAGCCTTGATGAAGCATCTCCACGCACCTCGGAACCTGCTTGGCTTGCCCTTCCGCTGGAGCGATGCAAGTGTTGCTTTAATTTCCCTTCACGGACCAACTGCTCCAAGTGGTCCCATAAATTCCTGCAGTTGTCTGTCGTGTGCCCATGGTCCTGATGGTAATGGCAATACAAATTCGGGTTGCATTTTCTAGGCTCTCTCGCCATCTTGTTCGGTCATTTGAAGAATGGCTCGTTCTTTATCTTCTCCAAAACCTACTGAACAGGCTCCCGAAAGACTGCATTAACAACCTGGGCATCCGCCGTGCCCGACTGCCCAGCAAAGTCCCTCCTTGGTCTGCTGTTATTATAACGATCCGACCTGAAATCCCTCCTCTCCTGAGGGATCATCTTGGCCTTTCCTTTCCCCTGAAGTTGATCTTCCTCTACCCTTTTATACTTCTCTATTCTGTCCATCAGCTAGCGCACACTGGTGACAGGTTTACCCGTCAAGGATTTCCTCAAGTCGTGATCAGCTGGGAGACCGGCTTTGAAAGTGGTTATAGCCACAGGATCATTCTTCCCCTCTATCTCGTTAAAGATTTCCCAGTACCTATCCGAATAGCTCTTGAGATTCTCGCCTCTCGCATAGACAAAGTCAACAAAGATCCCAAAGGTAGAGGAGTCCGGCTGCATGTAATAAAGCGAGCACCAAAAGCCTGAGTCAGTGTTTTGAAAGATCCAACAGAATTGGCCCTTAAGCCATTGAACCACCTTATCGCCGTTGGACCCAAACTCGATGGAAAAATCTTGCACATCAAAGCATCATTCCTGGAGTGAATAGCCATCTTCTGGCTGTAATAGCTCACATGTTCCACCGGATCCGAATGGCCATCATACAGAGAGAACGTAGGTTGATGGAACCACCGAGGATGGGTAGCATCGTCTATTTTTCTTGTAAAGGGTGACTTGGAAATTTGACTCAAGGCTTTATTCATGGCATCGTTTCCCAAGCCCCTGCTAGTTGGACTTCTGCGCCTACGCCTATGGCGATGTTCCTCTTCATAGGAGAAAGTCTCGCTTTGCGGAGTTCTCGACCTCCGCCTGTAGCTAGCTCCATCCGACTCCCCGGATGATGGTTTAGAGCAAGGTGGGGAACGTTCCCGCCGTGCATGGCGCAACTCTCTCTTCAAGTCTGTAATCTCACGTTGCAGATTCCCACCATGCTTCGCGTGGGAGACGTGACTCTTCCCGCGTGAATGGCTCCTGGTGGTATGAGTTGTATGTACACTCCCCTCCCGTAGTTCCCTCCATTCGGGACTCCTTCGAGGATCACCATGCTGAGAGCCCCTTGACTCTGCCTGATGAAGGTTGACATCATCCTGATGCGGTCCCACCACGGGATGAGGTGGTTCCACTCCTTCCATCGGAAACGTTTTACCAGAAATTGTACAAGCTAACACAAGCTCTTCCCACAGACAACGCTAATTGTAAGGACGCGATTTTGTAACGAACCATAACAGTATTGGGTTCGCACGTAAAAAGGCCCAAACAATATGATTTGTAGAGCATGGGTGTAAAGAACTAGGTTAACTGTGGTTTCTCTTAGAAAGATTCTCTCCCAAGTGAATTAAAGGTCTAAAGTTGGTACAATGATCATTTTCTTTTGTGATCAATACAATTCTTTTTCTCTGCTCTTGCTCTATTCTTTTTTTGTTTGTCTTTCTCCTTTTTTTGTTTCTGTTCCGATCCCCCTTCTTCATGCTCTTCTTTTAGTTTATATACCTCCTTTTGCATTTCATCCTTACCGCACACGTGTAGGGTGGGTTCGGAGGATTTCTTTCTGTCCCATGTAGCACCTCCTGGAACTTCCTATGGGCAACTGTAAGGCTGCTTCCTTACTGTTCAGGTATCACCTCCACATTAATGTGGTCAGAGTGTTGGTTGAGAAGTCATTAATGCGGAGGCAGTTGTAGTTATAGATATTTGTTTACCTTATCTCCTTCATCCTTGGTCGGTTACTCTATCCTTTACGGTGACTTAATTCTGAGGTCTGTTTATAATAAGACCACGTCCTGACCGTCCTCGGACGCATACTGCCGAGGAGTAGAGTGTCCTTGGACGGATATGTATCCTCGGATGGGCCACGGGCCCAACAATCCTGAGTCAATTCTGAACTTTACGGGCCTATTGATCGAACAGTCCCCACAGCTGACATTCCCGGTTTTTCTTAATTAATATATTGATATCTTCTTTTTCAAAAAAGAAAAAAGAAAAAAAAAAAGTCACCAGACGCAATAAACACCAATAAAACCATCGATTGACATGGTTTCGCCAAATCCTAGTCATGAACAGGATCATGTGGTCATCTCCATATGCATGTAGCGGTGCGCGTCTCAGCTCAACCATAGCTTTATGCATTTAACATAATTATACAATATCATCAAAATCTTATGTACCAATATAACCATCCGTCAATACATATATGAATTTTCCTACAATCTTACATCAAAGTTTAAATACAATAATTGTAGCAGTTGGACTTGGACAGTGAGTTGTGCCGTTTTACTTGAAAACCAATTGATTATGAGAAAAACATACTCAAATCTTTAATGAAATTCGAATCATAGTTCGAGGGTCCATTTTTAAAGTGGTTGTAGGGAATTAAATTGTGGTCTCCTAACCCTCACAATGACACTTCCATTACTCGAACTCATGATCTCTACTCTAATACCATTTGTCGAACCATGAGTTATGCCATTCTATCTCAAAACCAATTGGTTATTCGGAAGATACACTTAAATATTTTATGACATTTGACATCACACTCCAAAGGTCTGATTTAAGAGTGGTTGTAGGGACTAGGGAGTTAAATTGTGTCCCCCAATGTAACATTAATTTTTATGAACTTGTAGACAACCTATTTTACATAACTAAATGAGACCACCAAAATATAAGATCAAGTTGGAATGGAATTTGGACTTACACCCAAGTAAGTCCTGGGGGCCATCGACTGTCAGATTGTAGAATAGATGGGTTGATCTGCTGGGCTTTGGTTATTTCTTATTCTTTCTTATTAAAATATTATGTTATTCTCATTCCCTTCACACATACTATATAAACCTTCATTTTGCACAAAATTATAAGGAGAATTTCAGAGAGAAAATTCAAGCCAATTTGAAAATTGTGAGAAGTTTTTAGTACATTGGGAAGCAATTGAAAAGGAGCTAATCTTTGGCGGATGCAATCTGAAAGTTCAAAAACGTGTAAAAGCACCTTTGAACGTTTAGACCCCCAAATTAAAACTTAATCAATTCAAGCAATATGTCAAACAACAAGTGTGCGGAAACTTAACATATGCTAACATACGAAATTGATTAAATACTATCTAAGCCATAACAAAATAAAATCCACAGCAGATAAATAAAAAGGCAAAGATAGAGAGGAAGGAAGATGCAAACACAAAGACAACACGCGATGTGTTATCGAAGAGGAAACCGAAGCCCTCGGCGAAAAACCTCTCCGCCGCCCTCCAAGCGGTAATCAATCCACTAGAAAATAAAGTTGGGATACAAGGACAGCAATAGACCCTCCAAGCCTAATCTACCCAGTGCACCTAAGCCCTCCAAGCTTCTTGCTCCAACGAGGTTGCGCCGAACCTTTTTCTTTTCTAGCTTCCCGGATTCCGCTACTACACCGTAGCATCAACCAATGAAGATTGGCTCCTTCCTAACTGCTTCCCAGAAATCCAAACGACTGTCTCACAATGAAGATGATGGTGAGAACCAGGTCTGGTATAATGCCTCTCAAGGATTCAACAATGGAGAGGAAGAGAGATGAGGAATTTGAAGAGATTCTAAGGTAGAGATTGTGGGTGAAACAATCTGGTTTTTCTTTAGGGTTTCTCTCTCAAAATTCTCTCTAGAAGCTCTCTTTCAATCGTGGGTAATAGGGGTATTTATACTTGAGTGGAGAGGAATGCGAAACGTCAGAATTCTACAAAACAGGGGTGGCTCGCGGCTTGACCTCGCGGCTTGACTGAGTCGCGAGATCCAGTCGCGAGATAACCGTATGCCAGTTGTCCTGTTTTGTCCTGTAGTGCTCCAGCTAGCAGACTGTTCACCTTCCAGCATGCTTGGCACGTGAGGTTGCTTCTGGCGGCTTGAAGCCGCGAGTCACCCGCGAGACCCAGCCGCGAGACTCTGTTTTCTTGCACACTCTTGAGCAAACTTCACTCTATCTCACTCACTACCCTTACATCAAACCCACCTAAATACAGGGTTACTAAATGCTGAATTACAAGCAAATTTGGCACGGAATAAAGCCAATTAAATGGTTGAATAAATTCAACCTTACAATCTCCCCCTTTGGCTATTCCGTGACAAAACCCTAAAACAGACTCTAGACTTAACATGTGAGTTGGGAACAGTTGAACAAAACTCACTCACACCTAACTCTAGAAGCTGTGAAGCACTTGAATCATATGAACATAATACTCCTGAAACACAACAATACACCATGATCATTGTAAGCAGAAAATTACAAAATGCATATGAAACAGGCAATATGTGATCAAGCAAAGATGGAGTTAAGAAACAAACCATGGCTTGATCAACCAAGTGAACACCACAAGATAGTGATCACAGTGCTCATCCACACTTGGAATGAACACAAGGACATACAAGTTGACATGCACAAGGCAAGACACTTGTATGCTCAACACTCAACCAATGCATATCACACAAGGCATATGCATCTAGGAACAATCCTACAAGGGCACAAGAGTGACAGTACATAAACCAAAATGCATAACATTTAGATTAAAGTACTGATTTCAACATAGCATAAAGGCTGCACTTAAGCAAGGTACAAACCATAAAGCCTACAAACTATGCAAAACACATAAACCCTAAAAGCTTACATAAGCACATGGGTACAAACACACACACAACCTGAATAACAGTTTACAAAACAACGTAAAGTGAAAACTTAAGCTGAAGAAGAATGTAAAGACACTCCCCCTTAGGTAAAGACTCCCCCTCTGATCATGCCTAGCTCTCCCCCTTTTTGTCAGGGAATAGACTAGTCATCCTCTTCAAGCTTTCGCTGAATCTGATCCAATTGTGTCTGAAGGGAAGTAAACTTCATGTCCCACCGAGTGCTTTGATGGTGGAGAGAGGCTGTGAGCCCAGACAGCTTTGTATTCAACTCATGAACAGAGGAGGCAATACGTTCAAGTTTCCCATCTAGGGAGAGAGAGCTAAACTGAGAGTCACTGTGAGATGCAGAAGTTTCTGGTTTGGCCCTCTTCCGACTATGTCCAATGCTCGCATTGAATGTGCGCATGTTGATTGGACTTGGCTTGGGCATAGGGGATTCATCAGTCAGTGGATAAACTCCTTTGAGCTTCAAGATCCGGGAAATTAGACTGCAAAAAGGAACGCATATCCGAGTCTCATGACGAAGAACCGTTTTGCGCAGAACATGAAAGATATGAGCACAGATGTCTATTTCCACATCAGAGATGAGATCATGAAGAAACAAAGCCCGGCCAAGGTTCATATATCCAGTGCTGGACAAAGGGTACAAATTGTGAAACATTACAATTGTAAGCACCCGAAGCTTTGGGGAGAGAGAGGAAACACTGATGGACTTGCCAGTTGGCGAGAACTCCAAATCTGGACCAAGACTCTCTTTAAGTAGCTCCTCATCAGGGCAGAGGTCATCATAGACTGGCGAATGTCGGAAAATGGGTCTGTTGATGTGGAGAATTTCTGCCAGATATGCAGGAGAGACAGAAAAGCTCTTCTTCCGAACCCAGCACTGAAGTTCATCTCCCTCCACAATTGCGTTGGCATAAAACTCCTTTACCAACTCTTCATATGCGTCATCCGGATCAGATAGAAGGTAATTCCAATCCTTGTGAGCGAACCATTTTGGAATGTCAGTGTCATGAAGGGATGACTGATCCAAAGCTCGCTCTAGTAGTGGCGTGGCATGAAGAAAGAAATTCTCATATGACTGATAGGCGGCATATGATCTGAACTTGTCGGGATCGAATCTCCTCGATGAAGAGCGAGTCCCTCTTGGTTGAGGGGAGAAATCATCAACGTCTATGACCGGTTCCTTCCCTTTGGAACTTCCTCCCTTTACAGCAGCTTTCTTAAATGGTGACATGACCAGTCTGCAATATGAGTAAGGCAAGAGACAGAACACAATCCAACAAGCTGTATTAGCAGAGGGTCAGTGAAAATATAGGGACTATGAAGAAGCCCTAACATTTGGATGATAATGGTCAGAGAAAATCAATGAGGGACACAGAAGACCCAAATTGAACTGCACAGAATCAGCAAAAAAAATAAACCCACATTCAGCAACACATCAACAGGAAACCACAGTGAAACACGACATCCACATCAGAGCAGACACAAAAGAGCAAACCCTAGCTAAGCACATGAAGAAGGACACAAAAACCATCCACAATAAACTAGCTCAAAAACAGAAACACAAGATTCCATAAGCTAAACATGGACAAGAGACATATTTGAGCGAGAAACCCATCACAAAATCACTAACAAATGTGAAAAATCCAGAGGGGAAAACCATAACAACAAGTACAATGGAGTTCAAGACAGAAATATCATACCTGTTAGGCGACGATTTGGCTCAGAAAGAAGGTAAACAAGGGAGATCGAAAATGGAGACACAGTGTGATGGGTAAGAACAAATGAAGAAGACAATGAATAGTCACAAAAAGATCGAGGGAAAAACAAAAAGTTTAAAAATGCCCTTATTTCTTCAAAACACGCGTTTTTCGCGACTGGAGAAAGTCGCCACACAGTCGCCAGCTCAAGCCGCCAAAGCACTCAAGAGCAAAATTTTGAAAAATTTTTCCAAGTGTTTTTCGCGACTGGAAGGTCTACCCGCGAGTGAGTCGCGAGCTGAGCCGCGAAAATCTCTGAGTGAACCTCGCGACTGGACCTTCCACCCGCGAACAAGTCGCCAAAAATGACCAGCGAAGGTGCGACTGAGTCTCGCGACTTGACACACCCGCGACAGAGCCGCCAAAACAGGGCAAAACAGGCTTTTTGAAATTTTCAGATTTTTCAAACAAAATACTTTCCAAAAACACCTAAAACACTCAAAAATCTTTTTGTGCTTGAATTAACAAAGATTGAGCATGTGAAAACACATTTCAACAAGTACAATCACACAAATGAATATGGCATTTATTTGAACATAAACTTGTGTGTTGTGTGTGGATATCAACAATGAGATAGTCCTTCGTCGAATGTGAAGCTTCAATGATCAATTCAACCAAGGCATACACAATTAGCACTAGATCATGTGACCCATCTCAATTATAGAAATATGTATATATGACCTCCCACATAAACTAGATAACATGATTTGGAGCTTTACATTTGACTCCACTTACAATCAACATAATTGATCTTTTTGATCTTTTTGAGACAGTCACCTCTCATTGTGAGAGTGATAAATGATATTTCACTTTAATGAATAAGCCTTTGGCTTTTTGAATAAACATTCATTTCAATATAAGGTCGCTTACCCTTTTTCCTAGTCAAATACTAGAATGTGCGACAGGCTTTTGCAGCTCAATATCTCTTTTCATTTGGAGATTTACAGTTGGTGAGCTCTTTTTAACAAAACAAAAATAAAGAGTGGGAAGATATATAGACACAAGTCTATGCAAGTCTCAAGATCAACAAAACCATTCACTAATCATTCATGACAAGTTTGAAGATCTATTTACAACAATCACAAAGATTTCAAGATTTCTCCCACAGAGATATACGTGCATAAAAACAAGTAATGTTCGAAAATGCACAAAGCCATTAGCACAAAGGTACAAGGCAAAACAAGTTTTGAGACAAAATCTCAACAAAGTCAATCAAGCTTTTTGATTTTCTAATTTTTATGTGGTTTTTGGAGTTTTGACATAAAAGCAGAAAGAAAAAAAATGATTGAACAAACAGAGAAGGAACCAACAGAAATAACAGAAGAACAAACAAACAATAAACATATTGCACAAAGGGGTAACAAGGAAGTGTGTGTCACATTACAAGCAAATATATCAAATTATCAATATGTGAAGCACACAACACACAAGAGAATCAAGGAATTGTACCGACACCAATGGTCTTACGGAGTGATTCAAACCGTGGACCATCGAGAGGCTTGGTGAAGATATCTGCCTTTTGATTGTCGGTGTGTATGAACTCAAGACACACAACTCTTTCCTCTACCAAATCCCGAATGAAATGGTAGCGTATCTCTATGTGTTTGGACTTAGAATGCTGAACAGGATTCTTGGAAAGATTGATGGCACTGGTGTTGTCACAGAAGACACACATCGTTTCTTGAGGAATTCCATAGTCATGAAGTAATTTCTTCATCCAAAGAAGCTGAGTGCAGCAACTTCCAGCAGCAATATATTCTGCTTCTGCAGTAGATAGAGACACTGAATTCTGCTTCTTGCTCATCCATGAGACAAGATTGTTACCAAGATAAAAACAGCCGCCTGAAGTGCTTTTCCGATCGTCTACACTGCCAGCCCAGTCAGCATCTGAATACCCAGCAAGACAATCATTTGAGTCTTTTGAATACCACAGACCATAGTTTGCAGTACCATTCACATATCGAATGATTCGCTTAGCAGCAGTCAGATGAGATTCCTTCGGATTAGCTTGGTACCTGGCACAAACGCCCACACTGAAAGCAATGTCCGGTCTACTGGCTGTAAGGTAGAGCAAACTTCCTATGATGCTCCTATACAATGTAGGACTTACTTCAACTCCCGACGAATCCACATTCAGTTTAGTGGAAGAGCTCATGGGGGTGGAGGCATGTTTTTTGGAGTCTAGACCAAACTTCTTGACAATATTTCTGGCATACTTTTCTTGAGATACAAAAATACCCTCTTTCTGTTGTTTGACTTGAAGACCCAAGAAAAATGTGAGTTCCCCCACCATACTCATCTCAAACTCCTTCTTCATCTCTTCAGAAAATTCAGTAGCACGATCTTCGATGGTTGCCCCAAACACTATGTCATCAACATAGACTTGTGCCACAAGGAGATAACCTTCATTATTTTTGACAAACAGAGTTCGATCTGCATACCCTCTCTTGAAACCTCTGTCTAGAAGATAATGTGTAAGACGATCGTACCAGGCTCTGGGCGCTTGTTTTAAGCCATAAAGGGCTTTCTTCAATCTTAGTACATGATCTGGAAAATGAGGATCTTCAAATCCTTTAGGTTGCTCAACAAATACTTCTTCATTTAGATATCCATTCAGAAACGCGCACTTTACATCCATTTGATAAAGTTTGAATTTCAAGGTGCACGCAATGGACATGAGGATGCGAATGGATTCGAGTCTTGCCACCGGAGCAAAGGATTCATCAAAATCCACTCCTTCAACTTGAGTGTATCCTTGGGCCACTAACCGAGATTTGTTTCGAATTATTTCCCCATCTTCATCCGTTTTGTTTTTAAAAATCCATTTTGTGCCTATAACATGAGTGTTCTTAGGCCGTGGAGCAAGTTCCCACACATCATTCCTCACAAACTGATTCAGCTCTTCATGCATTGACTCAACCCAATTCTCATCTTGAAGAGCCTCTTCAACCCTTTTTGGCTCAAACTGTGCAAGATAACAGTGATATGTCACATGATTGGCTAGCAGAACGTTTCCTTTCCTGAGGCGAAGACCGTCATCAAGAGATCCTATGATATTACTTTCCGGATGATTCTTGATAACTCTTGAAGATGGCCTTTTTGAAGTGGAAACTTCATCACTACGAGAGATAGGAGGATGGACTTCCGGAGGAGTAAGAGGGCTTGATGTTCTAGACATCGATCTCGTTTCCATTCTTGGGTTGATGGGAGTCGATTCTCCTTCTGGTATAGGTTCTTCACCTTCTATATCCAAAGCTTCTACCTCAACATCGGCCTCTTTGGTGCTAGGCCCTTCTATATCATCAACCATTTCCACCTTAGGTAAGGCATCATCAATCTTGACATTTATGGACTCCATCACAGTTTTTGTTCTCTTGTTAAACACTCTATACGCTCGACTTGTAGTGGAGTAGCCAAGAAAAATACCCTCATCACTTCTCGCATCAAACTTCCCAAGATTCTCTCGATCATTTAGGATATAGCATTTACTTCCAAACACCCGGAAATACTTCACTTTTGGCTTCTTCCCATTCCATATCTCATAGGCAGTCTTCTTTGTACCAACTCGAAAGAAAATCCTATTGCCAATGTGACACGAGGTATTGACAGCTTCTCCCCAAAAACTTTGAGATATTTGCTTGTTAAGCAACATGACTCTTGCCATTTCCTGAATCACACGATTTTTTCTCTCTACCACTCCGTTTTGTTGTGGAGTTTTGGGAGCTGAAAATTCTCTTTTAATTCCATTCTTCTCACAGAAGGACTCGAATCTTGCATTTTCAAATTCCCTCCCATGATCACTTCTAACTTTGGCTATCGGAACCCCTTTTTCGTTTTGTAGTTTCTTGCACAAAATCTCCAACCTCTCACAAGCCTCTGATTTTTCTCTAAGGAAATCAACCCAAGTGTATCTTGAGTAGTCGTCCACAATAACCATAATGTATCTCTTCCCTCCTAGGCTTTCTGTTCTGGTAGGCCCCATTAGATCAACATGAAGTAACTCCAAGCACCGAGAGGTGGCGATCACACTCACCTTGTGATGACTTGCCTTAGTTTGTTTCCCCATTTGACACGCACCGCAAACGGTCTTCTTCACTTTTCCAAACTTAGGAAGTCCCTCGACTGCTTCAAGTTTTGAAACTTTCGCTACTTGTTTGAAGTTGGCATGCCCAAATCTATGATGCCACAACTCCAACGTATCCACACGAGCACTTCTACATGATATGGGTGCCGTGGGAACAATTCCATAACAGTTATCAGTAGTCCGATTTCCTTCCAAAACTTGAATCCCCTCTTCATTGATGATCAAACATCCCTTCTTAGAGAATTGTACCAGAAAATCATCATCACAAATTTGAGTGATGCTCAGCAAATTCGCCTTCAGCCCTTTTATGTACAGCACATCTTTCAACAGCGGCAAACCAGGTATCTCAATGGTTCCTTTGCCTAGGACTTGAGCATGACTTCCATCACCAAAGGTCACAAAGTCACCGACCTTTTCTTTGAGTGTTTTAAACAGAGACTTATCCCCTGTCATATGGCGAGAACACCCACTGTCAAGATACCACAAACATGCATTAAACACCTTCAATGAGGTATGCACAAATAGGTTCACATGTGATAGACATTCTTGACCTTCAAACACAAATTCATCATCAGTTTTCATGCCTTTTTCAGATTGATTTTTCATTTTCAGATTCTCAATCATCTCACCCAACATTCTATTCTTTCTTTTATATTTCTTAATCAATGATTTAGATTCAGATATGCTACTATGTAAGACATGATTCTGACTTTCAAGAAATTCGAGCATGTGAACAAATACTCTAGCATGTTTCTTAGTTTTTAACAATTCTACAAGATCATCAGTAAGACACCTTTCAGACATATGCATAGAGTCATTTTCACAAACACTTAAGCTACAATTCAGCATGGTATCAACTAACACAGTCAACCACAACACAGGGGTCTAGGATCACACTAAGGTAATGAAACCACAACAAGTGTACCCGCTCTGATACCAATTGAAAGTTCAAAAACGTGTAAAAGCACCTTTGAACGTTTAGACCCCCAAATTAAAACTTAATCAATTCAAGCAATATGTCAAACAACAAGTGTGCGGAAACTTAACATATGCTAACATACGAAATTGATTAAATACTATCTAAGCCATAACAAAATAAAATCCACAGCAGATAAATAAAAAGGCAAAGATAGAGAGGAAGGAAGATGCAAACACAAAGACAACACGCGATGTGTTATCGAAGAGGAAACCGAAGCCCTCGGCGAAAAACCTCTCCGCCGCCCTCCAAGCGGTAATCAATCCACTAGAAAATAAAGTTGGGATACAAGGACAGCAATAGACCCTCCAAGCCTAATCTACCCAGTGCACCTAAGCCCTCCAAGCTTCTTGCTCCAACGAGGTTGCGCCGAACCTTTTTCTTTTCTAGCTTCCCGGATTCCGCTACTACACCGTAGCATCAACCAATGAAGATTGGCTCCTTCCTAACTGCTTCCCAGAAATCCAAACGACTGTCTCACAATGAAGATGATGGTGAGAACCAGGTCTGGTATAATGCCTCTCAAGGATTCAACAATGGAGAGGAAGAGAGATGAGGAATTTGAAGAGATTCTAAGGTAGAGATTGTGGGTGAAACAATCTGGTTTTTCTTTAGGGTTTCTCTCTCAAAATTCTCTCTAGAAGCTCTCTTTCAATCGTGGGTAATAGGGGTATTTATACTTGAGTGGAGAGGAATGCGAAACGTCAGAATTCTACAAAACAGGGGTGGCTCGCGGCTTGACCTCGCGGCTTGACTGAGTCGCGAGATCCAGTCGCGAGATAACCGTATGCCAGTTGTCCTGTTTTGTCCTGTAGTGCTCTAGCTAGCAGACTGTTCACCTTCCAGCATGCTTGGCACGTGAGGTTGCTTCTGGCGGCTTGAAGCCGCGAGTCACCCGCGAGACCCAGCCGCGAGACTCTGTTTTCTTGCACACTCTTGAGCAAACTTCACTCTATCTCACTCACTACCCTTACATCAAACCCACCTAAATACAGGGTTACTAAATGCTGAATTACAAGCAAATTTGGCACGGAATAAAGCCAATTAAATGGTTGAATAAATTCAACCTTACACAATCAAGTGCATTGCAGGATCTGGAAAGTTAATGAAGACAAGATCTCCAGAAGTCTGTTAGTAGTTAGAGCTTGGAGGGCTCAAGTGCATTGAATAAACTAGGCTTGGAGGGTTTTTTGCTATTCCGGTACTCTAACTTATTCATTAGTAGATCGATTTCGGCTTGGAGGACTACGATGTCACACCCCAAACCCAAAAGAGTCCAAAGCATGACAAAACAAATCTCAAAGGTACTTGTAGATTTTTCCTTTTTGAAAATTCATTTCAAATAAATCATATCAAATACCAGCATCAACAATTATCATAATAATTCCATTAAATGTACTCCCAAAGTAAGTCAAATCTCTATGCAATAATTACAATGACCATTGGCAACTAAAGAATGGAGGTCTGAATAAATATAATCACATATCATCAACTTGTCCCATTAGTGGGAATAAAGTCATAATCACTACAATATACAAAAGAATGAGTCAAGCCTACTCTAAGTTGTACATAATCTAATATCTCCATCACAAAAGTCAGCCTCCATCAGCAATTAGTCTAACTACTGCTAGCCACCAAAAAGCTGTCTCAAAATGATCATTGTTTATACTGAAAAAGTTTGTAAAACAAAGGAATGAGACAGAGTCCAATATTTAGCAAAATTAATGGGGGTAAGGGAAATGTAAGTTTCATGATGATAAACAGTTTGCAAATCATGTTTTGGTTTGGGAAATTCTAACTAAATACTGCATGATCATTTTCAATAATAATATATACGACAAGAATGATTAAGTGATGAAACATAAAATTTCTTAAAATAATATCATGAAACTATATACTATAATCTGTGAACACCATCAATATAGTTTCAAAACCATAAAATCTAACATAAGATAATTTATCAGAAAATATATCACACTACCACATAGATTGGTCAAGGGATCCAATCATTTACAACTGGCATGATATTGTCCTTTAGTATGCAGTCTCTTGGCCCCATGGGCAACAACCTCACCCATACCCTCAAGATTTTGTCTCTCCTCCCATGGGTAACAAGGAGAATGCGTTAAATAGGACCTCTTTTGCATGTGGTCTTTTGGCTCCATGGGTAGCAGCCTCACCCACACACAATCAAGGAACCTTTTCTTCCCATGGGCAGCAGTGAAGAATACGTCATCCAAAGTGAAAGGGCACTGACCAAGATCTGATTTTGTTATTACAAAGACTACAGAAACCAAATTGGGTGATTACCGGGAAATCACACATGACATATAGTTAAAACAACATAAGCTCACAGGTATACATGTACTTTTCAAATACATAGTTTATATCCAGGTAATTTCAGAAAAAGCTTAAACAACCAAAGGAGATTAGTTGGAACCTAAACAATATCATGTAAACCTATCACAATAAGTACAAAACTTGAAATTGTATTTAGCTACAAATTAGGGATTGTCAAGTAAACACGTAATTAGGCAAACCTAGTATTTAACCTCACCAATAATGTATTCAATTTCCAAAGCTTCTCAACAAATTAATTCACAAGGCATAGACTCCAATTTATAAAATTAACCCATTCAATATCACCTCCAACATTATGACTAGCTTCCATAATATTTACACAACATCATCAAGAAACCCATGAAAGCAAAATCACAATATTCTCCAAGACAAGAAATTTAGAACTTCAACTAACTCTAAATAAACCCAATAGCAATGGAAAAATTAGATTTACCAAGTATCACATACTATAACTCAAAACCCCTAAATTTTCCATCATAAATAAACCTTAGATAGCCACCATTAGCACAAACCATGAACCCATTTATCAAATGATTCCACCAATACAAAACCCATAAATATAAACAAATAAATATCACTTCCAAAGCTCATAAATTATATGGGTATCCATTTTAAAGCTTAGATTAAAATAACCTTAAGCAAAAATATATAAACCCACCAAAAGATTAGAAATCTTTACCTCAGGTAAAAGATGAGAAGGTGCTTAGAGGTTCTTAAGGATTTTCTAGTGATCTTGCTGGAAAAATGATGGTGGATATGGGTGTAGAGTGGTACCGGTGGGAGAGGATGAGAGACTGAAGAGAGTGTTTGAGGGAAAAGTGAAAAAGAAGAAAAGAAAAGAGAGCAAGGAGTGAGCCGGCCAAAGTGAGAAAAGAGATTGTGATAAAATGAGTGGTGGGGAATGATGGGTAGGTGTGAGCATGTGGGACCCAAAAAAAAATTCTGATCTTAATATATATATATATATATATATATATATATGTATATATATATATATATTTTATATACTTAGGGCGTTACATGTGAAGAGGTTTTTCATTGAATTTTTCGGTTTCTTCGTAAATAACACATCAGTGAGTTATCTTGTATTTGCATTTCTCTTCCCTTTCTCTTTAAGCTTTATTTTTGTTGTTGCATGCTTGTGATTATAGCTTAGAGAATAGTTTCGGTTATTGCATATAATTTACTCTTATTTCGCACTTAGATAAGTTAGAATAAAAGCATTCCAGCTGTGTTTTATGTTTTGGGCGTTTAAACAAGAATTAGTGTTTATACACTATAGTGCTCATTCATATGTGTTTGTCATTGCTTGAAAGGTGCCAAGCAATATAGTACAAAGCAATATAGTACAAAGCAAAATGAAATCTGTGAAATTGCGAGTTAAGTGTTATGCATAATAAAGACTAGTAACGTGAACATTATTGTAGCACATTATATAATTACAATACACACTGATATTATTGATCACTAGTGTGATCAAGATGCCCTTTATTGTAGCACATTACATAATTAAACTTTAGCACTGATAACAAACGTAGACACGCACACAGACACAATTATCTAGAAGCAGTAGTACCAGTAAAGTACCAAAGAATTTTTTCAAACAATTATCTACAAACACTTTCAAGGATTTTTTTCAAGGACCCCTGGGCGGCAACCGGCCCCACTCGACACCCCCCCCCCCCCCCCCCCCCCCCCCCTACTTTGCCCCTGCATATGACATCATAGGCTCCATAAGCTTCACAGGCTCCATAGGTCCTTTGAGCTGTGCCTTGGTACCAAGATGATTGTGGCAGACTTTTAATTTGAAACCATGTTGATTGTGGTCGCAGCATTTAAACCTGAAAGTGGTCTCCATGATCTTGGAACAGTCAGGACATTTTATATAATCTGGGATCAGTCCATCACTTTTTGGGATGTCAAAGACGCGGCAAGGAAAACCGTCTTTAAAAAGTTGTTCGTTATAGTGTTCCTCGAGACATACTTCAAAATCGGATATCCTGTCTTTCAAACACGGCCTCCATTCTTCAAAATTCTTCAAGACAGTCAGAACTGTTGTACCATAACCACTGAACACCAATCTAGCCTCTTTGCACAGCACAACCCATCCTTTCTCATTCTTGTAAGAAAGCAGCTTTTGGATTTCCTTTGTCATTGGGTCCAATTCGGTAACCATTTGAGACTTGTATAAGAAAAAGTTGTCAATGAGCTTCCAGAAACGCTCTTGGATGCCACTGTCCTTTCCCACATTGAACAATGAAATTCTTGCACCCTTTAATACCTCGTCATTAGCGAAGCCTGTTGCTTCCTTACTAAATTCTTTGATCCACGTGGAATCCTTGCCTCCATAAAAGAAAATGTGGTTCCCCTCTTTGATCTGATTGAACAAGAGCAAAAGTTCTATTTAAAACTTAAAAATAAAATTTGTTTCAACCTACTTGCATGAATACATATATGTCTATGTAGTCATTGGACAAGAGGCTTGTAGCTTAACTGAATAATATATTTTTGTATTTCTAATGGAGATATTTAAGGTTTAAATTTCTAACTTCTTCTTTATTGTAGCTATCAAATTATTTAAAAAAATATTCATTATTATTGATTCTCCCACTCTTGTTAATATACATATATAACAAATTATAAACATTGTTGTATTAATTATATAACAAGAGTAAAATTGAATATATATATGTTTGAGAAAGAGAGACCGGGCACAATTAGAGTGGCTTCTCTGCTTAAATGTTACCATATTAGTATCTTTCTACTTAAGTTCAGGCCTGCAGGAGAACCACAGGATAACCTGTGAAGCATAACTGTCATTCTAACTCCACAAGGGCATTAGTTGGCACTATTGAATTGTTGACTTCTTAGTTTACTAGCAAGCTTTATATTGTTACATCAACTTTTTGAAAGCTCACATTATTCTTTATATAATTATTATAATTTTATTTATAATTCTGATTTTGATATTTTTTTACATGATCGTTAAAACCCAAAGAACCCATTATTTTACTAGAATAAGATATCTTTAACAGTAGAGTAAGTTTGAATGTTTAGGCATTTAGATTGTGAAAAGAAATTTACCCAAGTTGGTATGTCAGGACTGAATTCAAGCATTAAGGATCCAAACCAATCTTCACTTTTGCGCAGTTCTTCATCTTTCCAATAAGTGAAAGGGAAAGCCCTTGGTCCCCATATCTTAATCATGGGGGCTGCATTAAGGTGTTCCACGGTCCCTTGTGGGTTCAGCACCACAATGATAGGCTCATTCTTAAAGTGCCACTGCTCCCTAACGTACTTAATACCTGATATAGAAGAAAAGTTTTGCACTACGAACCACGACATCTGAGACCGCAGCAACTCAAATTTCTTTTGCATGTCATTGGTCCACTGATCCACAATTGGTATCCAAACAACCTCATACTTATCCTTGTACTTGCTTGGTATGTTTTCATAAATGGGGGTGCGAATTGATACATATTCTGAGATTTTGTCAGCGTCCAAGTCCGTAAAGAACAGCAACACATTTTTTGTTTTCACCGCTTCGAGGATCTGTATTAGCAATACAAATATAAAAATTAAAAGTAAATTTTGATAAAACTACCATTAGATTCTTCTTAATTACACCTTACATGCATACAAAATTTCAAATATTTAACTTTGAACATTTTAAAATTTTTTGCTCTTTAAAATTATTCATGAAATATGAGTGTTTGGACTGAAGAATAAATAACATTTGATTGATACAAAATTTGGTATTTATGTTAATAACATAGATATTATATAATCCAGCCGTAGTATTTTCAAAATTGAAATTCAATAAAAAGGTATAAAATGATTTAATATTACTTAGAGTTTCATATCTAAAAAAATGTATTGCTTAAAATTACACAAAATATGACTTAATCTTTGACCCAAATATATACATTATGTGTGTGTAGGGGTGTGTTTGTTATTTAAAAAATTATTTTCAAAATTAAA
Organism: Quercus engelmannii; assembly: GCA_029955605.1. Lineage (NCBI taxonomy): Eukaryota > Viridiplantae > Streptophyta > Magnoliopsida > Fagales > Fagaceae > Quercus > Quercus engelmannii. The sequence goes on from JARPSG010000002.1 coordinate 6,052,762, forward strand.
ATTCAATAAAAAAGTATAAAATGATTTAATATTACTTAGAATTTCGTATCTAAAAAAAATATTGCTTAAAATTACACAATATGACTTAATCTACGGCAGAACTAACCAATTCGTTGGGAAAAACTTTGACTAGTTGCCGGTTGTCGCTGGCAAAAATTAGCGCCTTCAAGACCTCGGCAATGTCAAGCGGCTCTTTTAAGAATCTTATGAGCTTCCAATATGCCTCTATTTTCTCTGCGTTGAACAAAAATCTTTGGTCAGGATTGGAAATATAGTATGTGCAACATATCATGGTAGCACTTGCTGGGAAAATAATGTAATGATGGAGGTTGCGCAACGGCACGCTTAATTTCTTGTTGGTAAGATCAGCCTGAGTGACTAACCTATTTCTTCATCGCAAAGTTGTATCTGCAATTTTAGTTTGCCATGGATGTCATTAATTTTCTCAGAAAACCGTGAAAGTTCATGTGTCTTGCTCCTGAAATTGTGAAACCATGGTTATTTGCATTAGATTTGTTAAATTCAAAGTTAAGTGATTAAATTCACAATTTTCAAATAATTCAAATTCTTTCACACGAGTGATAAATTTATTATTAGAGCAGCAGGTGGTGAACCCTATTGTATCAAACCTTAATTATAATTTTTTTTTTTAGAATACTAAGTATTTTAACAAACACATTTTTTTTTTTTTTGAGAAAGTTTTAACCTATGGCGTCCGCTCTTGATGATAGTTCTTTATCATCAGACCAAGACACCAATCAGTTTTTTGTGTAGGCGGGGATTGAACCCCAGATCTCTTATACAACAATCAGAGATTTTACCAGTTAAACTAAGTGGAACCCACATTTTAATATACACATATGGTAACATGATAATTATACTAAACTAAATTTAGCATATACTTCACATTTCTAGGGTAAGGACTTACTCATCTTTAATGAGACAACACATCCGGGTCGTGCAAACTACAACAGTTATGATAGCCCAAAAGACATATATCGAGCTATTGTTCGTGGCTATTGAGAGTGCTGGTAGATCATTTGGATTATACTTAACAGATCGTTCCTCGAACGTAACAATGCAATCAATGACATTCAATGTGTCCTTGATCAGTTTGTTAAGTTCAACAATCGCACCCTCGTGTTTATGATCAATGCTTGGCTGCGTTAGGAGAACAGGTATCCCTTTTAAGATCCCTAATGACTTGGTGAGTTGGTCTGATGAGTGAAACTGATCAAGGTGTCTGCAGAAGTCTCCATAGTCCAAAGCAAAAGCCGCAAGTGCCAATACTGCCTTCGCATGCCATGAATAATCTTTGAGTTTTTCTAGTATTGACTTCGTTGTTTTGTAAGCAGTTTCTACACCCGGATCCTTGCATGCCATCTGACATTACATATTTTCCATTATGAAAAATGCCTACGTAATTGTGTATGTAGCAACATGATCACATTGATATTAGCATTTATTTATTTACTCGGTACTTGAAATGCTACATATGCTTTTGTATATAAACTATTGTGCGTATTTAAAATGAAATAGAATTGCTATTCTTTGTAATTGGAAAAATAATAGAGGTACTACCAATTTGCTGTATAAAAGGCTTACAAAGTAACCTCGACATATATATGTGATAAGTGTCAAATCTTTAGCTGATAAATAAAATTCTTAATTTTTTTTTAATACCCTAACATTGCTCTTATAATGATATTATTTATACTATTAAATAATTTTAATGGTTAAGGCCAAAATTTTATACTATAATTATTTATTGGCATTGAGTCAGTTGGAACGCTAAAAGTAATTACAACTATGATTTGGTAGCCAGGGCATGTGTTACTTTGGTAGCCATCACATGTATATCTTGGCCAAAAAAAAAAAAAAAAAGGCACGAGAAAGACACTTGTCCATTATATAGGAAAATTTGAGACAAAAAAAGTAGGTTTGAATCATTTGTCTAGGATAAAACAACTAGAAGACACTCGGCATTACATGGAAGAGGTTCTAGTTAGTTGAAACAAATACCACACCCACACACACCCCACACCCCACACCCCCACCCCCCCCCCCCCCCCCCCCCCCCCCCCCCGCGCGAGAACAAACATTCCGCCCTTGCTTTTAAGGGTAGTTTTGGATTGGAGATAATTACCATTCACACCTTTAGAAAAGGCTTTGGCACCATGTGGAAGAACGCACAATCATGCGCATCTTAGAGAGCGAGGAGAACTTAAAGGAAACATTCCTTCTAGCTCAAGATGTATGGTAGTTCTTCTATAAGGATTAGTTTAAGAGAAATCTTTTTAATTACGGCTAATTTAGTGATCTTCAACAATTGTATTTGAGTAATTTTCAATTAGTTCCAAGTATAATCTTTTATCAAGATTGTGCTCTTTGATTCAGTGTTGTAGCAGATTTCAATCCAAATTACTTTATGTATGCTATTACTTTCATGTTTATTGGAATCTTTTGACTAAAGAGTCCTCTTAATTGGGGCATTTTACCAAACTCATGCAAATTTAGATGCTTTCAAAAATAAATGCATCATATAACTTATTTTTGTCTAATGTATACCTCGTAGGAAAGTTCCTTGAGTGTACATAATGGTGGGATGAAGCTTGTTGCAATGGCCCTTTCACCCTTGATCTCCAAGTGTGGCTGTTTAGTACCCTAGTGTATGACCAAAATAACCGTCAGTGAGATAACTTGAACAATATATACGGAGTGGATAGTGTTTAGATATAAAAAACAATTATTGTTTACTTCTTGAGTTTAACATTGTGCTTGGATTAAAGGGAGAAAGAGGGAAATTGAGGGAAGGGGTTGAGGCGATGGGGGATAGGATAGGAGGGGTTTAATTAACCTTATTCGGATATTTTCTATTAAAAAAAAAAAAAATTGAAAGAATGCAAGGTTTGAGAGACCTGGAGGGGGTAAGATACCCATCAAAATTAATTATTTTTAATTCCCTCAACTTGGGTATTTTATTGGGGGTGAGAAGTTCCCCTAATTCTAAAAGTAAAAAGTAAAATATAAATGAAATTCAAATTTATTCTTATGATATCAACTTATATATATTTCTTTAAGTTGAACAAAAAAGCGGTATATTGTCAGTTATATAATATCTTAACATTTCCTCGCATTTATATCATAATTTATAAAATATTCAAACTATAGGAGGAATACTGTGCTTGTTAATTAATTTGCATTTTTTTTTTTTTTTTTACCATTCTTAAAGCCAAAATGGGGGCCTGAAAAACACATATGGTTGAAGATTTTTGAAAACACAATGTGTTAAATTTTTATGCTCGTCTCTATTCAACTTCAAAAGGACAAGGTCAAGAAGGTTATTTATTGAAGGAACAGGAGATACCACAATAGGATATCCCAACCTTTGGACTAGAAGTAGAAAGTAACAATTTTTTTTTTTTTTGGATAAATAGAAGATAGCTTTTTATACAAATATAAGAAGAAGAAGAGGAAAATTCTTATAAAAGAGTGTGTGCAGGGTAGTAACATATACATATACCCGAAAAACATTGTCAGCAGCAATGGTCGCAGGGTTGAGAATGTTTGTGACGATGGCAAAAAGAGAGGCAACGTCAAACTTTTGGTCAGTATGAGTTCGGGGAACACTAATTTCTTTCTTGATCTCGTCGTCGGTCATTTCAAACGGCTTCTTGTTGCTGGCCAGAGAGGCAACATCAAACTGTTGGTCAGCATGAGTTCGGGGAACACTAATATCTTTCTTCGTTTCGTCGGCGGTCATTACAGACGACGAGTGCGGATCGACGGCCATTTCCATTTGGTATGTTTCCATTTGGTATTACAAAACAAAGCTAGAGAGGTCAGAAGGGAAGGGATAAGTTGGGTTGTTTGTGGTAATGGTGTGGTGCAATTTGCTTGGCGTATTGCCCTATTTATAGACACCATAAATCAAGAAGAAGATTCAACTTCAAAATCTCTTTGAAGTTGAATCTTCTTCTTTACTTTTTTTTTTTTTTTTTTTTTTTAAAAAAAAAAAAAATCTTTTTGTCTTTTAATTTGTTTTTGTACAGTATTCGACTCAACAGATTTTATTGTTTATGTTCAAGGGTTCACTATGTCCGTCATTTTCCTTCAACAATACTATTCTAGGGGTCCATTGTACGGACAAACCTATAAACAAACACATTGTTTTATCTTTGACACTCTCATAGTTATGATTCATAAAAAAGGGAAGGAAAAAAAGATACACTCAAAGTATTTATCTTGCCTCTATTCATTTCCTTTTATTCTCCTAAATTGTAATGACAAACCTTTAAAACGACTCATTGTTCTATCTTTGACAGACAAAAAAGTATTAATTCATGATAAAAAATAAAAAATAAAAAGAAAAGATGCACTCAAAGTATTTATCCTGCCTCTATTCATTTTTTATTATTCTTTTTCCTTTTAGTATTAGTGAATTCTCTATTTTGCTTTTCTTTTCTTTGCTTTTTTTTTTTTTTTTTTTTTGGGGGGGTGGGGGAATGGGGTGTTTGGGGTTAGACAAAAGGTTTTGCCTATAATAATGAAAATTTTGCCTTCTACAATAATTTTGAACTAGTATTTTATGAAATAGTTAATCATAAAGGGTGATTTAACAATCAGGTTATTAACATAAGTGTATGGTAAGATCAATATAAAAAGACAACCAAACATTGAAGGTCTAACATGAAAATTTTAAAACTTAAGGCTGTGTTTGGTTCGTGTAAAAGCATTTTCGGAAAATATTCCATTTTCTGGAAAATTTTTTGGAAAGGAAAATGTTTTCATGTGTTTGGTTGCATTTAAAAAAAATTTCCGAAAAAAATTTTCTAGTGTTTGGAAAAGAAGAAGGAAAAGACAAACCCAGAAAAACACAGAAAAAACCTAGAAAAAAAAAATCATCAATGATCAACGCTCGACTTGCTAGTTCGATGAGGGGCGAGATCGCGATCAACACTCGACTGGGTTCGACGGCGCGGTGCTTCGCGAGATCGCGATCGATGCTGATCTTGCGAAGCGTCGATCGCGATCGGGGCGAAGAGGAGATCACGATTGAAGGCGTGATATCGCGATCTCGGATCGTGATTGACTACGCGGTTGTCGGACTGGAGCTCACGAGATCAACTGGTGCGTGCGATTAGCTCGGACTGGAGCTCGAGGTTCACTGGCAATCATCGAATTGGACTGGAGCTTGGCGGCCTCTTCTTCCTCTCGCGCGCTCGCTCTCTCTCTCTCTCTCTTCGGAATTCATTTGAAGTGAAAATAGGAACAGAAATTCATTTCCATAGTCAAAACCTTTTTTTTTTTTTTCAGTTCTGGACCAACCAAACACCTGCATTTTCGGAAAAGCATTTCCGGAAGTGATTTTCACCCAAAACAAACACACCCTAAATGACTACAATGAAAACACCCCTAAATTTTAAGAGTAAAAAATGTACTTTAATTTTTTTTTTTTCATTATTATTATAGAAAATTTAAGTGAAAAATGTTCATGAAATATCACGCTTCTCACTCATCATCCGACAAATTTTGCTTGTCACGTGACTCACGTCCTTTGAAAATGGGACCCTTAACAAGCCATTCCTCTTTCTTTATGGTTGCTTTCAACACAGCTTGACCATTTTGATATTTGATTCTCCCTGTATATATATAGTGTTTCGCCATTATTAACCGATTATGAAATTTCTTTGCAGTCCACATCCAGTAAATTAAAGGTCCCATTTGAAACATGTTATAAAATCTATGTATATACTTTAAGATGTGGCAACTTGGTAGTTCGGGTAATCTGGACAAGTTGGCGACGAAAGTTAGCTTTTAGTAAGATACGCATGCAAACAAGAAGGGGAAATGGAGTCTATTTGATTGGATATGTACATGGAAGAGTACATTCGGCATAGATTTTTCTTCTTTTTTTTTTAAAGACAAATAGGTAAAAGAATTTATATAAAATGATCGAGTCCAAATTTATAATTAAATTTTTGAGTTAAGTACTCTCCCTACCAAGGAAGTTGATATTGTATTGAAAGTCATTTTGTTTTGTCAAAGAAATGAAAATTTTCAATACTATGGACTAGCTCAAATGGGATGTCGGAAATTCTTCTATTTAAAAAAAAAAAAAAAATTCAACCTTTAAAATAATCACAAATATATAAAGTAAATTGCAAAAATGTGAAAAAAAAAAATGACTGAAAAATTCCATAGGAAAGAAACATAAAAAGACTTTGAAGATGAATTTTTATTACATAAATATTGTAAAATAGAGAGAAGAGGCAACCCAACTCAAAAAAAGAAAAAAAAAAAAAAAAAAGGTGTCAACAAAAAATTTTCAAAAGTCTTGAAACTCACATTAATCATAAATTTTGACGCAGCCATGTACATAAATTCTTAAATCCCATTGCCTTTTTTTTTTTTTTTTTTTTTTGACATAGTCTACCACTTTCTTCTCATAGATTATGTTCCTAATATTAAGTTTATGGTGGTTAATGTTAAAAATTATATTGTTTTCTGCTTGTAATTTTTATAGAAATGATTGTGGGAAGTTTTGAGAATAGCTCGTACATGATAACTGAGAAGTAGTTTTATTTATTTTTTAAAAAACACTGAAAATGTAAGTGAGTAAGAAATATGAGTTAGTGGGATTTTAAAATGAAACACAGTTTTAAATAATTATTGTAGTAAGTGAATAATATATATATAGATAGATAGATAGATAGATAGATAAAGAATAAAAATATCGTAATTTTAGGAGTATTATTTTTAATCTATAAAAGAAATTTATTTTTTTTTACAAAGAAGTAAACATGCATATGTTTTAATTTTTTATATAATTTTTTTAATAATATAATTTATAATTGGATAAAGCAATTTAAAAACCACCAAGAAAGTAGTCATGTTTTGTAGGCAATGTTTAAAGATGTATTTTTCCTAGGTTGTCCTGTAGTTTTGTCTCTATTTTTGTTTTTCAATTTTTTTTTTAGCACATTTTTGCGATTTACTTATTTGTGTATCCACCTTGTATGTAACTATATGATTACTTTACAACTTAAAAATTAGTAATTTTAGTGTGCTTTTGCGATGAGTTGAATTTTTCAACTTATCTCTAGTTTTGGCTTCTTTTTGGTACTATTTATAAGTCTCATTGCACTTTTAGATATTATTCACAGGTTTCACTGTATTATTTGGTTTATTTTTAAACATATTTTCTACACTTTCAACAAAAAATTTTAGTTTTAGCTAAATAAGTTGTTTCAAGTTGACACCTAGGGTTAGTTTGGGATTCGTTTATTTTGCTGAAACTGAAATTTTTTTACTAAAAGTACTATAGATAAAAGTAAAAGTTAGCTGAAATAATATAATGGTACCCATGAATAGTACTAAAAAGTGTAGTGGGACCTATAAATAGTAACAAAAATAATCTGAAAAGTAAAATAAGCTGGTTTTTTAATTTGGAGTCAAAAGCACACTGAAGCTCCGTTTGGTAAAGATTATTTTTGCCTAATTATTTTACTATTTAGTTTATTTTTACTACTATTCCTGAGTCCCACTGTACTTTTTAGTACTATTCATGGGTTCTACTATACTATTTTAGTTAACTTTTACTTTTATCTACAGTACTTCCAACAAAATATTTTCAGTTTTAACAAAATAAGTGGATCTCAAATGGACCCTTTGAAGAAGAAAAAAAACAAAAGAATCTCTAATCACGCATTTATATAATTAGTGTTTAATGAGCCTTTATATATATATATAGACATATATTTAACTTATGCTTTTGTTATCAACTTATATAAATTAATGCAATTAGTTAGAATCTAAATTGTTTCTCTTTTTTATGCAAGATATGCCTTAGCTATTTTAAGCACAAGTCCATTGACCACCCAGCGAATTCCTAAGAATTAAAAAATGAAAAAAATAAGGAAAGAGTGAATAAGTTAAAGAAGGGAAAAAAAAAAACATTTAAGAAGAAAGAGAATTCATGGTTGACAGTAAACAAAAAACATTAAGGACAAAGTTTGGCTACAAACTTGATTGTAATCTAAGACTATAACTTCCTTTAAAAAAAAATTAACTTTGTAAAATATTTTGAAAATCTAACTATTGGATTATATATTCATATTCTTTACGCTTTTAAGACACATGTCAAATGTTTTGCCAATTAAATGTTATTTATTATATGATCTATAAACTTATTTCTTATGCATAATTTTAGACTACAAAAATTAAAATTTAAAGAATTGATTGATGACATAACCATAAATCTTTGATCTTCTGAAATTTTGCAAGTATAGAGAATATAAGAAGTTAATGCAATTCAATGGTAGATTTGCAAAAATTCACATCCAATAAAAATATATTGAGTCAAAGATATGAAATGTCCAAACATATACTATATACTATAAACCATAGGCTGCAACAAAATCAACTAGGGCAGTACCAAGTGTGCATTTTGTATCCACATAAACAATTTTATTTTGGGATGCAGATACATCTAGTTAAAAAGGAATTTTGCATACACACATCTAGTTTTTAGATTGTATATTCTTAAGATGTATATCAAATTCCTTGTTAATTGGATGTTATTTACTATTTGATCCATATTTAGACTATAAAAGATTGAAATTTAAACATGTAAATGATGACATAATTATTGATTTTTGATCTTTTGAAAATTTCGCAAATATGAAGGATATAGGGGAAAAAAAATGCCATCTAATGGTTAATTTTATCAAAATTTACATCCAATAAAAGGAAATTGTATTTGATTCTCTGTAGAAACTTTTACTAAAAAATAATTATAGTGAATGATATTGCGTTTGACTAAAAAAGAAAAAAGAAAAAAGAAAAAAAGAATGATATTGCATTTGTAGAACGCATTTTTTATTTTTATTTTTACTGATAATATATAAAATTAGATGGGTTGTCTTTAATAAATTTATTTTAATTAAATCATTAAATTTTATGTTTGTTGTCAACAGAAAAAAAAAAAAAAAAGGGTTAAAATCAAGTAGTTCTCTTGATATTATACATACTATGGCTAGGTGTTACTAGTAATTGTCGAAACTCTGGTCAATATCAATGTGGACCTATTGTTTCGGTGAATCATTTGTTTGTTTAATCTGTCATTAAACCATGATAACTTTAAAAAGATTATTTTATCTTACTAAAAAACTAATACAATTTTATTTTATTTTTAGCAAAACCAATTACACTTTTGATTTCAGTGAATCGTCATCAAAATATCTTTTTAAAATATTAAAATGATATTTTATTTAATAGCGAATTCCTAAGAATTAAAAAATGAAAAAAAATAAGGAAAGAGTGAATAAGTTAAAGAAGGAAAAAAAAAAAAAAACATTTAAGATGAAAGAGAATTCATGGTTGATAGTAAACAAAAAACATTAAGGACAAAGTTTGGCTACAAACTTGGTTGTAATCTAAGATAATAACTTCCTTTAAAAAAAAATTAACTTTGTAAAATATTTTGAAAATCTAACTATTGGATTACATATTCATATTCTTTACGCTTTTAAGACACACGTCAAATGTTTTTCCAATTAGATGTTATTTATTATATGATCTATAAACTTATTTCTTATGCATAATTTTAGACTACAAAAATTAAAATTTAAAGAATTAATTGATGACATAACCATAAATCTTTGATATTCTGAAATTTTGCAAGTATAGAGAATATAAGAAGTTAATGCAATTCAATGGTAGATTTGCAAAAATTCACATCCAATGAAAATATATTGAGTCAAAGATATGAAATGTCTAAACATATACTATATACTATAAACCATAGGCTGCAACAAAATCAATTAGGGCAGTAACAAGTGTGCATTTTGTATCCACATAAACAATTTTATTTTGGGATGCAGATACATCTAGTTAAAAAGGAATTGTGCATACACACATCTAGTTTTTAGATTGTATATTCTTAAGATGTATATCAAATTCCTTGTTAATTGGATGTTATTTACTATTTGATCCATATTTAGACTATAAAAGATTGAAATTTAAACATGTAAATGATGACATAATTATTGATTTTTGATCTTTTGAAAATTTCGCAAATATGAAGGATATAGGGGAAAAAAAATGCCATCTAATGGTTAATTTTATCAAAATTTACATCCAATAAAAGGAAATTGTATTTGATTTTATGTAGAAACTTTTACTAAAAAATAATATAGTGAATGATATTGCGTTTGACTAAAAAAGAAAAAAGAAAAAAGAAAAAAAGAATGATATTGCATTTGTAGAACGCATTTTTTATTTTTATTTTTACTGAAAATATATAAAATTAGATGGGTTGTCTTTAATAAATTTATTTTAATTGAATCATTAAATTTTATGTTTGTTGTCAACAGAAAAAAAAAGGGTTAAAATCAAGTAGTTCTCTTGATATTATACATACTATGGCTAGGTGTTACTACTAATTATCGAAACTCTGGTCAATATCAATGTGGACCTATTATTTCGGTGAATCATTTGTTTGTTTAATCTGTCATTAAACCATGATAACTTTAAAAAGATTATTTTATCTTACTAAAAAACTAATACAATTTTATTTTATTTTTAGCAAAACCAATTGCACTTTTGATTTCAGTGAAACGTCATCAAAATATCTTTTTAAAATATTAAAATGATATTTTATTTAATGTTATAGTATTAAAAAATATTGTTTAATATTTGACTATGCATATGGAAGGAAAGATTGACGTTGAAAAAGAAATCAATAATAAAGGACTAAAAAAAAAAAACTTAAGGGATAAAAAGACAACTCATCAAACTTAAATCTAAAATGTGTAACTTGTAGTTCAGCAAAAAAAAAAAAAAAAAAAAATATATATATATATATATATATATATATATCCAAATTCAAGAGATTGCTCATATAAACTGTAGGGATACGATTCTTTTGCGGCCCAATAAAGTTGTTGGGCTCGCGCATGAAAGATCCCTCACAATATGATTTGTAGAGAGTGGGCTTGAAAAGCTTGGCTTTGGTCACGGGGCGATGTTCCGGTCTGGATTTTAGAAGGATTCCTGTGAAAAAATAGACTGGGCCTGAACGTTAAAGCCCTACAACGTCGCACCTTCTGAGAATGGGCTCCTCGGACTTGGTCCGAGGAGAGTTGAGGTCTTATCCCGGTTACCCAACGGTGAGTTTTCTCTGTTATGTGCATGGGTTGTTCCGGCGTTCTCATTCATGGAGTCTCTCTCTCTTTTTCGTGGGATCCCCCCCCTTTCCAGGTTCACTTACTTCTTCTTTTATACTCGCCTGTGTTCGCTGTCCCTCGTCCACGTGTAGGGTCAACCTTTACGAGACTGACCTTTGTCCCATCAATCCAATCCCGGAATTGTGGGAGAGGGTTGATAAAGCTGAAGGGTACGGCTCTGTCAGGGATAGAGCATTAAATGGCCATGAGAGCAGCTTTCCCGGATATTCTTAGATTCTCTTTTAAGTTTGGCCTTATACCAGTTTTACCCCTCTTCTTCTTCTGGTGAGATTTCGGATTTGCCGAGGACTGAATTGTCCTCGGCTGGATCCCAAGATTGTTTTGTGCTCTGTATTGTAGAGTCTGGGCTTTGGCTCTCCTCGGCTCGGGCCTTTGGACTCTCTAAGGGCAAATGGGCCTGGTCCATGAATTATTGGACCCCACAACAGCCCCTCAAAACCCTTCTATTCCGACTTCCGGGTTGGAAATGAAGGTTTTGGCAAACCCGGGCCCTTAATATGGCTTATTTTAGTTCAACCCCGCATTTATGTGAGCGGTTTTCCACCTGTCCAGGAAGTTAGCCGGTTTTTAAGGGATTCCGTTTAATCTGCTCGTGATCTACTCCTGTCGCTTGGCTGTCCCAGACGCGCCCTTAATGAATCCCCTTTACGAGGCTCATTTATATCCGGCGGCTCATTTGATAAGGTGGAGAAATGGAACGGACGCCTCTTTTTTCTTCAGATTCCTTTGGAAACTTGAATGCATTTAATACCCTCCGTTTTGCCCTTCCTATAAGAAGGCAAGCAGGAGGCCATCACTTTCGTGCAGACTCCTTTCCTTCCTTCTGAGATCTGAAACCCGTAGCCTTCTTTAGCGTCTGCTTAGCCCGTTTGTTATACACCACATCAGTATACGCCTACCATAACGAATGATGAAGGAACCATGCCCCTCCTCAAGACACCATGTTCTGATAAAGCTTGAAATGACTCGATCAGGGCAAGGGTGGCGCAGACTTAAGATCTATCCCGCCTCTGTTTCAGCCAAAATCCGAAGCAGGGGCTCGTCACGTCGAACTCTTGGCGTGACTGAGTCGAGAACACCCAATATCAGCACCACCCGGCTCCTCACGAGCGTACCTAACATGGCACCAGTGTGTTAGGAGTCAGGGCTGAGGCAGGGGCTAAGTGCTTCTGCTTCTCCCTCTCTTTGCTCACTGGTGCCCTCCTCCGCCTTCCTCTTATAGTCTTCCCAGCACCAGTTCCGTTCTGGTGCTTTCTCTTCTCCCTCTTTTGCTCCTTTTCTTTCTTTTCATCTCTTCTCTCTTTTTCTCCTCCTTCTTTACTCATGTCCTCCATCTTCCTCATTCATCTCCTCCATCTTCTTCATTGATTTCTTCCTTACTATTTCCTTCTTCTTTATTCATTTTTTTTTTTGAAGTGAGTTCTTCTCTTAGTATGAGCAACAATGAGGCAGAGATTGGAGAGACTTTGAAGACGAGTTTAAAAGGCGCCTGACCGTTTGCTTATCTGTACTGTGGATGTTAGCGCTGCTTCGGCAACCCCTCTTTGGTATAGGCTTGTTGAAGCCTCTTTTTGTACATTGTAATAATTTTTCATATTAATAAAAGTTGTTTCTATTTCATTTTGCACGTTTTGTCTCTTTTTTATAAATTTGCAAGCGCCGCTCGGCACAATAATATAGCATCTAGATCAATGTCAATTAAGACCAAAATACTTGATAAAAAGATGTCGCCATAACTCTAATAGAAGTGCTTGGCCCAGTGAGGCCGACTAGTGAAAAGTAATAATTACCCATGCTAGCCGAGGAGAGAACTGAAGGCTTGACGCCATGTGAGAAATAACCATTTGAAGATTTATCACCCACTAGATGAACAGCCCTCTTAGGCCAATGAATACTGGGGCGTTCTAGCACCTTCCTTACACCTTCGTTGGGCCTAACCCTTTAGGGTGTTTAAGCCGTGGATGAAGTGACCAGACCTTTTTACCAAGTAGCCCATCTTGCGAAATTCGAACCTTTTCTTATCAGAGTAGTTGGTTTCCCCATAGGCTCGAGTCCGAGGACCATACAAGGCCTTGAGTCTGTCCGAAACTTCTGATATTTCTTTATTGCACTTAGTCTCCCCATAGGCTTGAGTCCGAGGACCATACAAGGCCTTGAGTCTGTCCGAAACTTCTGATATTTCTTTATTGCACTTAGTCTCTCCATAGGCTTGAGTCCGAGGACCATACAAGGCCTTGGATCTGTCCAAAACTTATAAGATATCTTATTTGTACTTGGTTTCCCCATTGGCTTGAGTCCGAGGACCATACAAGGCCTTGGTTCTGTCCAAAACTTATAAGATATCTTATTTGTACTTGGTTTCTCCATTGGCTTGAGTCCGAGGACCATGCAAGGCCTTGGTTCTGTCCAAAACTTCTCCATTTTCTCCGGTATTTCACAAGGTGCCGAACAGGAGGTTGTCCTCGGCAGCGATTACTCCTCGGTGTAGGTCGCAGTCCCTGGGCCCCCATGTAGTACGGGCTTGGGCCGTGAATTTACTAGGCCCACAAATTAGGAGATATTTCCGTAGTCTTTGGTCACGCGGTACTTTTTGGCGTCCCAGTGTTCGGGGTGCACCTTCATGAGGCTCCTTTAATCTTGTGGTTGCAGATGGCGTTGGAAATCGAGCCAGAGACGTTTTGTCTGTAGCGTTCCTTGGGACGCTACGTGAATTGAATAGCCATCACCTCATCTTTTCAAATAAATAGGAGAGCAGATTGCTTTTCCTACGCACAACTCCTTCAGCTTCCTCCTTCAGCTTCCTCCCTTAGTAAGTCATGTTTGAGGCGAGGGTTGGGGAAGAAGAACTTTCTCCGCCGCAGAGGCGCTATGTTCTCCTGAGACTCAAAAGGGTGGTGTACGGGCAAAGAAGACATAAATTCAAGAGAATATTCCCTTTTGACAGAAGGGAGAAGATGTTTCTCCCTCTTTTAGTCAAAATCCGAAGCAGGTTCTGGTCATGCCAGATTTTTGGTATGTCCGAAGAAGGAATTTCCGCCATCAGCGCCGTCTGCCTTGTAGCAGGCAAATTTTTGCGGGGGCTTCCCAACTTCCGGCTCCCTGCACCTTTTCTGTAGATGGTGTTAGCCTGAGGTCAGGTTCTTTGGCTGCCTGAGTTATGGGCATGTGAAAGCATAGAGGAAGAAACAAGGTCTTGAAGCAGTAGCCAACCTCTCCTCTGTGCTACCTCCTCGGCTTTATCTTATTCTCTTGTACTTCTCTTTTGCTTACGCAATTAACTCTAATGTGAGCTTATTTCAGCTTTTTATTATACACTGTACTGTTCTTTTGTCTTAATAAAAGATGTGTTTATTTCTTCATACATACCTTTTTTTGCAACAACTACTTTGCGAAAGGGTGTGCTCCATGTGTGCGTTTCTTCAATGATACTTAGAGCAGGAAATCTTGAAACATAATCCAATTAATTCTAGTGTACCAACACTACCAAGCATTACGACGATAATTCATAGTAAGGTAAACTTAGGAAACTGACAGAGGTAACAATTAAATATTCTGTGATGAGTACGAGAATACCGTCCGAGGAGTTGACCGAGCAGTAGAGAGTTCAGGTTGTTTCCCAGGCGACATATTGCCCTATATCGCATCGATTCCTTTGGTGCTGCAGGTCCGAAAGCAGACTTGAGAATCCCCGCGATTTGGGAACTGACCCAATGGTTAGTGGAGAGTTTTCCTCAGATAAATTCCAAATCCCATGTAATGTAGTTTTTCCTTACAAGTAGTTCGTTTCCCCATAGGCTTGAGTCCGGGGACCATACAAGACCTTGGTTCTGTCCAAAACTTATGAGATTTGTTTTTTTGTACTTGGTTTCCCCACAGGCTTGAGCCCGTGGACCATGCAAGGCCTTGGTTCTGCCCAAAACTTATGATTTTTCTCTTGTACTTGGTTTCCCCATAGGCTTGAGTCCGAGGACCATACAAGACCTTGGTTCTGTCCAAAACTTATGAGATTTATTTTTTGTACTTGGTTTCCCCACAGGCTTGAGTCCGTGGACCATGCAAGGCCTTGGTTCTGTCCAAAACTTATGATTTTTCTCTTGTACTTGGTTTCCCCATAGGCTTGAGTCCGAGGATCATACAAGACCTTGGTTCTGTCCAAAACTTATGAGATTTGTTTTTTGTACTTGGTTTCCCCACAGGCTTGAGTCCGTGGACCATGCAAGGCCTTGGTTCTGCCCAAAACTTATGATTTTTCTCTTCTGTACTTGGTTTCCCTATAGGCTTGAGTCCGAGGACCATACAAGACCTTGGTTCTGTCCAAAACTTTTGAGATTTATTTTTTGTACTTGGTTTCCCCACAGGCTTGAGTCCGTGGACCATGCAAGACCTTGGTTCTGTCCAAAACTTATGATTTTTCTCTTCTACTTGGTTTCCCCATAGGCTTGAGTCCGAGGACCATACAAGACCTTGGTTCTGTCCAAAACTTTTGAGATTTATTTTTTGTACTTGGTTTCCCCACAGGCTTGAGTCCGTGGACCATGCAAGGCCTTGGTTTTGTCCAAAACTTATGATTTTTCCCTTGTACTTGGTTTCCCCATAGGCTTGAGTCCGAGGACCATACAAGACCTTGGTTCTGTCCAAAACTTATGAGATTTTTTTTTTGTACTTAGTTTCCCCACAGGCTTGAGTCCGTGGACCATGCAAGGCCTTGGTTCTGCCCAAAACTTATGATTTTTCTCTTCTGTACTTGGTTTCCCCATAGGCTTGAGTCCGAGGACCATACAAGACCTTGGTTCTGTCCAAAACTTTTGAGATTTATTTTTTGTACTTGGTTTCCCCACAAGCTTGAGTCCGTGGACCATGCAAGGCCTTGGTTCTGTCCAAAACTTATGATTTTCCTCTTGTACTTGGTTTCCCCATAGGCTTGAGTCCGAGGACCATACAAGACCTTGGTTCTGTCCAAAACTTTTGAGATTTATTTTTTGTACTTGGTTTCCCCACAGGCTTGAGTCCGTGGACCATGCAAGGCCTTGGTTCTGTCCAAAACTTATGATTTTTCCCTTGTACTTGGTTTCCCCATAGGCTTGAGTCCGAGGACCATACAAGACCTTGGTTCTGTCCAAAACTTTTGAGATTTATTTTTTGTACTTGGTTTCCCTACAGGCTTGAGTCCGTGGACCATGCAAGACATTGGTTCTGTCCAAAACTTATGATTTTTCTCTTGTACTTGGTTTCCCCATAGGCTTGAGTCCGAGGACCATACAAGACCTTGGTTCTGTCCAAAACTTTTGAGATTTATTTTTTGTACTTGGTTTCCCCACAGGCTTGAGTCCGTGGACCATGCAAGACCTTGGTTCTGTCCAAAACTTATGATTTTTCCCTTGTACTTGGTTTCCCCATAGGCTTGAGTCCGAGGACCATACAAGACCTTGGTTCTGTCCAAAACTTTTGAGATTTATTTTTTGTACTTGGTTTCCCCACAGGCTTGAGTCCGTGGACCATGCAAGACCTTGGTTCTGTCCAAAACTTTTGAGATTTATTTTTTGTACTTGGTTTCCCCACAGGCTTGAGTCCGTGGATCATGCAAGACCTTGGTTCTGTCCAAAACTTTTGAGATTTGCCTTTTTTTTTTTTTTTTTTTTGAACGTAAGCCCCTAGATCAGGGCGGGGAGAGCTGGCTTGAGGCCAAGAGCCCCTAGGGTCGCCCGCGCCATTGGCACTGTAAGGCGTAGCCCCTAGCAGAAGTTCATGTCAGAACAATAGCTGCACGCCGCTGGAGACGGAGGAAGCTCCGTGAATCTTTGCTTACTAGAGAGTTGACTCCACCGCCACCTGTGCCAACGCGCATGCTTTCCCACAGACGGTGCCAATTGTAGGGACACGATTCTTTTGCGGCCCAATAAAGTTGTTGGGCTCGCGCATGAAAGATCCCTCACAATATGATTTGTAGAGAGTGGGCTTGAAAAGCTTGGCTTTGGTCACGGGGCGATGTTCCGGTCTGGATTTTAGAAGGATTCCTGTGAAAAAATGGACTGGGCCTGAACGTTAAAGCCCTACAACTTCGCACCTTCTGAGAATGGGCTCCTCGGACTTGGTCCGAGGAGAGTTGAGGTCTTATCCCGGTTACCCAACGGTGAGTTTTCTCTGTTATGTGCATGGGTTGTTCCGGCGTTCTCATTCATGGAGTCTCTCTCTCTTTTTCGTGGGATCCCCCCCCTTTCCAGGTTCACTTACTTCTTCTTTTATACTCACCTGTGTTCGCTGTCCCTCGTCCACGTGTAGGGTCAACCTTTACGAGACTGACCTTTGTCCCATCAATCCAATCCCGGAATTGTGGGAGAGGGTTGATAAAGCTGAAGGGTACGGCTCTGTCAGGGATAGAGCATTAAATGGCCATGAGAGCAGCTTTCCCGGATATTCTTAGATTCTCTTTTAAGTTTGGCCTTATACCAGTTTTACCCCTCTTCTTCTTCTGGTGAGATTTCGGATTTGCCGAGGACTGAATTGTCCTCGGCTGGATCCCAAGATTGTTTTGTGCTCTGTATTGTAGAGTCTGGGCTTTGGCTCTCCTCTGCTCGGGCCTTTGGACTCTCTAAGGGCAAATGGGTCTGGTCCATGAATTATTGGACCCCACATAAACAATCTACCAAGTACCAATTTTAATAGTTCACAAAAAATTGTTCCCTAAAAACGCAGCCATAGTCTATGAGCCGCGTTTCAATAGCTGCGTTTTCAAACGCAGCCTATCTTGCGAGACAATAGCCCCCTGTGGGGACCTATGGTCGCGTTTTTATAAATGCGGCTACAGGTACCCATATAGCTACGTTTTTTACCTCCTATAGGCTGAGACTTATAGTTGCATTTTGTAAAAAATGTAGCTATAGACCCACTTTGGGCTGCGTTTAAAATGCGGCTATAGGTACAATTTTGGTTGCGTTTTAAAAATGCGGCTAAAGCCTCCTATAGTTGCATTTTTGAAATGCAGCTATAGGTTTTTTTATATAAAAAAAAAAATTCTAGGTTTTTTTTTCCCCCAAAAAATTCAAAATTCAAACCAAAAAAAATTCAAAATTAAACATAATCCCAAAAAATTCAAAATCAAACACAAACTCAAAAAATTCAAAATCAAACACAAACTCAGAAAATTCAAAATCAAATACAACATACTCAAAATACAAACACACCAAGAAAATTCAAATTAACAAACAAACCCAAAAAAATTCAAAATCAAACACAAACCCAAAAAATTAAAAATCAAACACAACATACTCATGATACAAACACACCCAAAAAATTAAAAAATCAAGCACAACATATTGACAATACAAACACAACGTGCTCCAAAATATAAGAACAGAAACCCATGAATCTCCTCTCATTCAACAAAACCAACCCAAATCTAACACTAAATGCACTCAAGGAACACAAAATCACAAGCTCAGAAACACAAAAGAACAAGCTCAAGAAAACAAACCCATTTAAACATAAGCACAATATCAGCAACACAATAGCACAAGTTCAAGCACAGATCCAAAAAATGCAAAATAAAAACTCTAATCCAAATCAAGACATAGACATTAAATTTTTAGAATATCCACTTGATTCAAAAATTTTAGCATTTCCTCTATTTTCTTACTGACTAAACATAAAATAACACCAAAAAAAAAAAACCTAGATTTATAAACAAATCAGTGTGCTTGAGATGAAGAAAAAAAAAAGAAAGAAAGAAAGAAGAAAAGAAAAGAAGAAGAAGTAGCAGCAAAGAAACAAAGGAAAAAAAAAGTTGTGCTAGAGTGGAAAAAAAAAAAAAAAAAAAAGAACCTGGCGTGACTTGCAAAAGAGAGGAGCAAAAACAAAAGAAAAAAAGAAGAAACAGCTCCAAAGAAACAAAGAAAAAAATAAAATAAAGAAGTAGACTTACATTGGAGTTGTGCTGAAGAAAGAAGAAAGAAAAAAGAAAGAAAGAGAAAAGATGAAAGTGGGGATGTAAATGGGAAAGGGGGGGTACATGGGAAAAGAAAGAAATTTTTTTTTTTTTTTTTTTTTTTTTTTTTTTTTGTGTGTTACATATAGCTGCGTTTTTTTTTATTAAAAAAACGTAGCTATAGGTCCCCCTTAAAAATTGTTCAACTGGACCTATAGCTGCGTTTCTTAAAAACGTAGCTACAGGTCCCAAAAAAAAAAAATCTGCTGGACCTATAGCGCTATAGGTTAGCTATAGCCGCGTTTCTTAAAAACGTAGCTACAGGTCCCCCTTAAAAAATTGTTTGGCTGGACCTATAGCTACGTTTTTTTTTAAAAACGCGGCTGCATTTTAAAATGCAGCTACAGGTCCCCCTTAAAAAATTGTTCAGCTGGACCTATAGCTGTGTTTTAAAATGCAGCTATTGGTTGGCTATGGCCGTATTTGTTAAAAACGCAGCTATAGGTCCACCTTTTAAAAAAATTATTTGGCTAGACCTATAGCCGCATTTTAAAAATGCAGCCATAGGTTAGCTATAGCCGCGTTTCTTTGAAATGCGGCCTTTTTTGTAAATGCGGCTAAAAAAAACGTAGCTTTAGCCCGCTTTTTTGTAGTGCAGATGCAATAGACACCGATAAAACCATCGATTAACATGGTTTTGCCAAATCCTAGTCATGAACAGTACCATGTGGTCATCTCCACATGCATGGTGCCTCTGCTCAACCATAGCTTTATGCGTTTAACATAATTAATGATGCACTACATCGTTAGTAGATGTGATCGTCTAGATGGAATGAAATTTAATCTTAATCTGCAAAAAAACAGTGAGATGCTTCTCCCTCTAGTAACACTGGTGTGGTGCCAACCAATAAACCAGCAATGGTAAAGTTAGAAACTTAAGAGAGAATGATAACATGATAATAATATTATGGGTCATGCTAACGAGTACTTTTAGAGCATTGGTTAACGATCCATTTTAAGAAATTTTTGACACAACTTTTATGGGAAATGAAAAAAGCTGTCAAAATATTAATTATTTTTTCCCCATAAAAACTTTATTTAAATAGATTGTTAACCAATGCTCTAAGAGCATTCGTTAGCATTTCTCTAATATTATAGCTAAATATGTATATACCTTTCTCTTATTTTGGAGTGGTTTATATAACTTATCCCTTTGTAGCCATTGGGAGTCTTTGTTGGCTTTATTCCTACCCCTTGAAACATTTTGTTCATCTTATTGAAGTTCATGATAGGGTCGGTAACGGTCTTGTCTTTGTTTTGTGCATTAAATACCTGTTTAATGTATTTATATCGTCCAATCTTGATTGAAAAACCTTTATTTATGTACTCATCATTTGCCCCATATTCCTTGGTCGTCACTATTTATTTTGACGACTATAGGAATATGAGAGGTCATCTTGCTTTTTGAGTTAGTTGCGACCCTTGAGATTTCGTTCTATTCGCATTTAATGGGACATGATGTTGCTGTCAAGTCGTGGCCACATGTCGGGCTTTCATTGGTTGGACATGGGTACACCTTTTACGTGCCCTTTCATTTTCCCAGTTTTAGTTTTTAGGAGTGCCCTAAAAAACCTTTTCACCCCTTTCTTCTTCCTTCTCCCCAACTTCTTTTGCAATATCTCTTCCTTCAAGCTCAAGCTTTAGAACCTTTTACTTAGGTATGGTTTTTCTCTTACCCACTCTCATATTTTATGCATTGATGGTTGATTACTCTAAGACTAGGCATCTTTACCTTACGTTCCTTCCTTTTTAGCTCATCTTGGAGCTTCTCCTAAGTCTTCAAGTGGCCATCGTCCAAGGGATAGGCTTTTTCCATCTCGGGATAGTGCTCTTAGGCCGGTTTTAATTGGGTTATTTCCTTTGTTGCACCAGTCTTTGAATTGTTATCATTTTTTGTGTGAGATGTCTCTAGAAGGGAGAGTGGGTTCTGAGGTTAGGTCGAGTGAATTGGATACTAGGTTATAGTATAGTGATCAACCTGTCGCAATGGAGGTAGATAATGTTGCCTCTAAACATTTGCCTTCTTCACAACCTATGATTCTTCAAGCTCTCAAGGAGTCTTGTACCTTGAAAGAAGAGCATGTCGGATTAGGGATAGGTTTCAATTTCCTGAGCATACTAAAATTCGTCTTTTGTGTTCAAATAAGAAAGCTTGTACTTTTGCTGTAACATCCAGTCAGTTTAAAAAAAATAAATAAATAATAAAAAAAAGAGTCAAGATCAGATTTTTGGATTCCCAGGTGCCCCAACTAACCCCACTACCCACCACACAATCACTCCATCTTATGTCCTCTTTGGCCGGCTCACTCTCTGCCTTTCTTTCTTTTCATTTTTTTTTTCTCATATGCTCCTCTCTACTCTCATCCTCTCCACCAGTACTTCCACACCACAAACACCACCATTTCCACCATCATTTTCCGGCAAGATCACCGGAAAATTCTTGGGAACCCATAAACACCTTCACATCCTTTTTTTGAGGTAAAATTTTTTAATCTTTTTGGTGGGTTTTACACTTTTGCTTGAGGTTATTTTTATCTAAACTTTAATAATGATACCTGTAAGGACACGATTCGTGGCGGACCGTAACGGTGTCGGGTTCGCACGTAAAAAGGCCCTAACAATATCATTTGTAAAGCGTGGGTTTGAAAGGCTAGGCCTTGATCGACAAGCGGTGGTTTTTTTCGTGGTATTCGTGCGTGTCTAAGTTATCTTCACCCAGCCCACCTCCAAGAGAAAGACTCCGTGGGTGAAGATAACTTAGACACGCACGAATACCACGAAAAAAACCACCGCTTGTCGATCAAGGCCTAGCCTTTCAAACCCACGCTCTACAAATGATATTGTTAGGGCCTTTTTACGTGCGAACCCGACACCGTTACGGTCCGCCACGAATCGTGTCCTTACAATACCCATGTGATTTATGAGCATTGGAAGTAATATTTATGTGTTTTTATGTACGAGTTTTGTATTGATGGAATTGTTTGATGAGTGGGTATATAATTTGTGCTAATGATGATTGCTTAAGGTTTATGTATGGTGGAAAATTTAGGAGTTTATGCCTTGTGAATCAAATTGTTGAGAAACTTTGGAAGTGGGATATTATATTATTATTGATGAGGTTAAATACTAGACTTGCCTAATTAAGTGATTATTTGGCAATTCCTAAATTGTGGCTAGATGCAATTTCGAGCTCTACGCTTATTATGATAGGTTTACTTGATATTGTTTAGGTTCTAGCTAATCTACTTGGAGTTTGGAGAATTATGATTTTGCGGTTGTGAGATAAGTAACTTTTTAATGGGATTTTTGAAAAAATAACTATGTTGCATAAATTTTGTTTTTGGGTCAAACACACTTTGGAAAATTATATATGGATTTATGTTTTCTTAAAAGTATTGTGTTGTGACCCTATTATATATTATTATATATGAAAATGCATCATATTTGGTATTACGTTTGGGGAAATGCATGAATTGTTGATATGAAAAAATGAACATCTTTTATTTAATTTTTGATAAGAAAATCATGGATTTTATGGTATATTAGAAAATTTAAAGATGCTTATCTTTTCTTGTTATGTGGAAAATTGATAGAAAATCTATTGACAGGAATGAAGTTGAAACCTTACAAACTTTGTAGAAGTGAGAATATTTAAGGTTTTTCTGAAACTACCTAGCCATAAACTATGTGTTTCAAAGTAATGTAACATGTGAGCTTTATGTGGTTTTAATACTATGCTATGTGTGATTTCCCGGTGATCATCTGATTTGGTTTCCATAGTCTTTGTGACAACAGAATCAAATCCAGGTCAATGCCCTTTCACTTTGGATGACGGTTCTTCTCTGCTGCCTATAGGGGGAAGAGGTTCCTTAATTGTGTGTGGGTGAGGCTGTTGGCCATGGGACCAAGAGACCACATGCAAGAGAGGTCCTATTTGACGCGCTCTCTCTACTGCCCATGAGGGGAGAGAAATACATTGAGGGTATGAGTGAGGTTGCTGTCCATGGGGCCAAGAGTCTCTATACCAAAAAGGACAATATCATGCCAGTTGTGAATGGGTAGATCCTCTAACCGGTCTATATGGTAGTGTGGTATATTTGTGGTAATTTATCTTATGTTAGATATTATAGATTTGGAAATTATATTGTTGATGCTCACAGATTATAGTATATAGTTTCAAGGTATTTACTTTGAGAAACTTTATGTTTCATTATTTAATCATTCTTGTCATATTATTATTTTTAGAGATGAAACTTGCATTTCCCCCCACCCCCATTAAATATGCTACTTACTGGGCTCTGTCTCATCCCATTGTTTTATAAACTTTTCAAAGTAGGCAACAATCTTTTGAGACAGTTTTTTGGTGGCTAATAGTAGTTAGACTAATTACTGATAGAGGCTGAACTTTTGAAATGGAGATATTATATTTTGTACATCTTAGAATGGCTTGACTCATTCTTTTGTATATCATAGTGGTTGCAACTATATTCCCACTGATAGGACAAGTTGTTGATATGTAATTATTTATTCAGACCTCTATTCTTTTGTGGCCATTGGTCCTTGTAATAATTGCTTAGAGCTCTGACTTACTTTGAGAGTATATTCAATGGAATTATTATGATAATTCTTGATGTTGGTACTTGATATGATTTTTGTGAATTGAATTGTTAAAAAAGAAGAAAAAAATCTACAGGTACCTTGAGACATATTTCTCATGCTTTGGACCCTTTAGTGTTTGGGGCATGACATTTGCTCACGATGAAGTTTGGTTCTATGAAGCTAACTTCTTGAGTGGCCTTAGGTTTCCTATCCATTCGTTTATTGTGGAGGTTCTTAATCGTCTAAACATAGCTCCTAGACAGCTCATGCCTAACTTGTGGAGAATCGTCATTAATTAAATGGAGATTTGGTTGTTTGTCCATAAGGGAGATATGATTAGTATAGACGAATTTCTGTATATGTATTTTCTAAAGGAGCCAATGCAGTTTAGGTATTATGAGTTTGTGCCTTGGAATAGAAAGTCTAGAGTTGTGGTCGACTTTCCTTCTTCCTTTCGTAATTGTAAATCCAAATATTTCTTCATTTCCGGTAGTGGTTAGGACAATCCTTTCGATGAGTTTTCGGTTGAATTTCCCATGTTGCTGCATTGGTGGGAGACTCCCATACTTGGTGTGTAGTCTTTATCCTTCTTAGCATCTTTATCGTTTAACACTTATCTCGATCATCTATTGTTTGTACCTTTCTCTTATTTTGGAGTTATTTATATAACCTCTCCCTTTGTAGCTGTTGGGAGTCTTTAAGGGCTCTATTCCTGCCTCTAGAGATATATTGGTTGACAGAATCTACAATTAGACTTCTGTTATTTATTAATTTTGATATTTAATTTGTAATTTTTGGAATTTTAGGTTTAGGGTGTTTATTTCTTTGTTTTTATGTGCATTTAATGCTTTTTAAGTCAAATTTGGTTCCTAATATGGTTAGGTATTAATTAGGATTTATTTTAGAATATATATTTTTTTAATTGAGTTTAATGAAGTCCTTAAATAGGCCTCCAAGTTTGTAAACATTTGTCAGTAATATTGATATTAATAAAAATTTAGACTTTTATCTATTGTTTCTCTAGTGGATTCCAAAACTTTTTTCCCTTGTGGATTTGAGATTATTTTTAGAAGAAAACGTGTTATGTTACTTGTATTCTAGAAGTAGTTATTTTCTGTTTCTTGTTGCTTCCGCATCCCGCATTAGTTGGTATCAGAGCCTTGTCCTTACCTTGGTCTGATGGCTACTAAATGTGATGGTAGCATTTTTAGTAACCGAAAGGTTAAAGCAGAAGTTCTTAGGAAGGAATTCCTTCAACTTCAACATGATGATATCCTGCAAGTATTACGTGAATTACAGCCAGTTCCTCCTGTCAGGAAATCCTCCTAGAGGAACACCAATAGACGCACTCCTAAATATAAGAAAACTTCATTCTTTGATGGAGAGATACATAATTTAGATTTTATTGATTGGCTTCTTGATTTGGAAGAGTAAGGCTTGCATTGAATAAATTGAATGGTGAAGCAGAGAAATGGTGGGAAGACATACAAATTGATAGAAAGAATTGAGGTAAGCATCCAATTCGCTCTTGGCAAAGAATGAAAAAGGTGTTGGTTGATTTATGTTTTTGTCATGATTATTATGATATACTAGATTATACAAGTGTTAAATATAGATCTATATATTCATATGATTCAAAAAAAGAAAATTGTTTAAGGTTCAACAATATGAAGTTAATTTCTAAAGAAAATATTGAAGAAAATCAAGTCTTATTATCACAAGTTGAAAATGTTTGTGAAGATAAATTGCATGAAAATTATTTTGAAGCCAATGAGGAAAAGATAGATGTTCTTAATACAGTTAGTGAAAATTGCAATAAAGTAGATGATTGTGAGGTAAAAATTGTAGAGAACATTGTCCAAGATATTGATGAATCCAAATCACATGACCATTGCAAGTTCGATGCTTATGTTATTTTTGTGGTAGGTGATACACCAAAGTTTATTGATTTTGTTGGGGTTGAAAGATTTGCATCAATTATCAACCCTCATTTGGTGAATATTATCAATTGCATGAAGGCTAAAGACTGAGATTCTCAAGTTAATTTGCTTCCTAAATAATTGATGAGTTACAAGTTTGGAAAGAAGACTAAGGGACTCAAGTATTCCAAGTATTTGTTTGCTTGCATGGAAGATTTCAAATCTCAATTATCAACTCGAGAACGAGTTTATTTTCAAGTGAAGGGTTCAAATGTAGGACATAATCTACAATTAGACATTATTATTTATTAATTTTGGTATTTAATTTGTAATTTTGGAATTTTAGGTTTAGGGTTATTATTTCTTTGTTTTCAGGTGCTTTTAATATATTGGTGAAAACACCATTTTGGTCCCTACATTTTGAGTTCACGGTCAATTTGGTCCTTACATTTTGGTAGCAGTCAATATGGTTCTTGTTATTTTCAACTTCCAATCAATTTGGTCCCTATAGTTAACTCACTAACAGAAAATGCTTAGGTGACAAATAGTTTACATGATTGGCGCCCATGTGGCTAACATAATAATATATAATTAAATAATTAAACATAAAAAATCCACATAAACATTTTAATGAAGAAAAAAATGGCCATGTTAGATAAACAAAATCTAAAAAATAATAATAATAATTGAATGAAAAAAAATTAAAGAAAAAGATTTTTTTTTTTTTTTTTTTGGTTGTAAATCCTCGATTTCTTCTAATTTCTTTTGTATTCTTGCACTTTCTTAGGTACCAAACATAGTACCTAGCAACACAACAATATTAAAAAAAAAAAAAAAATGGTTCCTCTATATCTTGAACAAATACCAAACACATAAAACGTAAAGAAATTGCAAAAAAATTGGACAAGAAATAATTCAATAAAATTGTCCAAGCTAAGAAAAAACTCATCTCTCAAAACCCAAGCACTAAAAAGATTCAATACAAACTATATAATATATTATTGAACATTCTAAAGCTGACCCAAATCCTAAATTATCATATTGAAACAATTGGAGAAAAGTCTCAATTTTTGTGATGTTATTGGTCTCTCTCCGAATAACAAAAGTCACAAAATCAAAGGCCAAAAGGCTTTTGCTAGAGATTCTCAATGCCTTGCACTTCAATTAGTCAATTCACACCAACAGACAACCCAAATGAAATTCAAATGGCTTTTTTCCTTCAAATTCTTTGCATCAACGAAATCCACTATAGAGGCTAATTTGCCTTTGTCCTCAGCCCAAGCATGTCGCACCGCTACAGTTTAGCATCGTTCAACTATTGGGCTTTCTTGCTGTCGTTTATGGCCACAGCAATCTGAAGTTGCCCTTTCTTTCTTTGACTTTAGGGCGAGGGTTTGTGCAAGTGATGTGGATTTTGTTTTGTTAGGTTGTTTTTAAGAATTTGGGTGAATGGTAAGGGGTCGGGGCAAATTTGTGCAGCCTAATATTATTGTTTTTTTCCAGATTGTTGTGTTTCTGGGTAAGCGTTTGGTAGCTAAGAAACTGGAAGAGTATAAAAGAAAATTAAAAATAAAATAAAAAACTGAGAAATTTTGTTTTGAATTATTTTTTTTTTCAATTATTATTATTATTATTTTTAGATTTTCTTTATCTGACATGGCCTTTTTTTTCTTCATTAAAATGCTTATGTGGATTTTTGCTGTTTAATTATTTAATTTTATATTATTATGTTAGCCACATGAGCGCCAATTATGCAAACCGTTTGCCACTTAAGCGTTTTTCATTAGTGAGTTAACGATGGGGACCAAATTGACTGAAATTTGAAAATAAAAAGGACTATATTGACTGCTACCAAAATGTAGGGACCAAATTGACCGTGACCTCAAAATGTAGGGGCCAAAATGGTTTTTTCGCCTATTATTTTTTAGGCCAAATTTGATTTCTATTATGGTTAGGTATTAATTATGATTTGTTTTAAAATATATTTCTTTGTTAGTCAAGTTTAATGGAGCCCTTAAATAGGCTTTTAACCTGTAAACATTTTTCAGTATTGTTGATATTAATAAAAATTCAAATTTTTGTCTATTGTTTCTCTGGTAGATTCTAGAACAATCTCTCCTTATGGATTCGAGGTTATTTTTACAAGTAAATGTATTTTATTTCTTGTTTTTTAGAAATAAACATGTTCTACTTCTTGTTACTTCTGCATCCCGTATTAGATCGGAAACGGTCTTGTCTCCATTTGTTTCCGTTACGGCAGTGCATTATATGCTTGTTTAATGTATTTTATATCGTCCATTCCTGATTAGACAACCTTTATTTATGTACTTATCAATAATTATACAATATCAATCTTATGTACCAATATAACCATCCGTCAATGCATATATGAATTTGCTTACAAACGTAAATATAATGCTCCATCTGATATGACATCAAAGTTTAAAAACGATAATTCTGGCACTAATTTTTATGAACTTGTAGACAATCTATTTTGCATTAATAAATCTGACAACCAGAACAAAAGACCAAGTTGGACCATCGACCATAAAATAATTAAATCCCCGAGGTAATCAAGATGCCCTTTATTGTACCGCATTACATGCTTAAACTTTAGCTCTGATAACAAACGTAGACACACTCACAAACAAAATTATTTAGTAGAAATAGCGCAACAAAAGTTATCATATGTATCAGCATTTATTTTGGCAATGAGACTCACATGCTGCTGTGACAGTCATGCCGCATACAAGCGATACAGGAGATACTTTCTCCTTCAGCTGTACTTTGGTAGTATGACTATTATTGTGGCAGCAATTTGAGTTGAAACTACTTTGATTATTGTGGCAGCATCTAAACCTGATAGACATCTCCATGATCTCGGAACAGTCAGGGCATTTTCTACAATCTGGGATCAATAATCCATCAATTTTTGGGACTTCAAAGTCGCGGCAAGGCAAACCATCCTTACGAAGTTGTTCGTTATAGTATTTCTCGAGACATACTTCAAAAGAAAATGCACTCTCGTTCAAACACTGCTTCCATTCATCAAAGTTCTTCAAGACTGTCAGAACTGTTGTACCATAACCACTGAACACCAATCTAGCCCCTTTGCACAGCACAACCCATCCTTTCTCATTCTTGTAAGAAAGCAACTTTTGGATTTCCTTTGTCACTGTGTCCACTTCGGTAACCATGTGAGACTTGTATAAGAAAAAGTTGTCAATGAGCTTCCAGAAACGCCGTTGGATGCCACTGTCCTTTCCCACATTGAACAATGAAATTCTTGCACCCTTTACATCATCATTAGCCAAGCCTGTTGCTTCCTTGCAAAATTCTTTGATCCATGTGGAATCCTTGCCTCCATAAAAGAAAATGTGCTTCTCCTCTTTGATCTGATTGACCAAGTTTTATTTAAACGGGAATAATAAAATTTGCTTCAAACTACTTGCATGAATATATCCATGCGTGTGTAATTGACCAACTTGTATTATTATCTTTGTATTTCTAATGGAAATATTCTAGGTCTAAATTCCTGGTTCATTCCCAATTATGACTATCAAATTATCAAAAAATATTTATGATTATAGATTCTCCCACTCTTGTTGATGTATATTGAACATACATATAAATGTGGACATGAATAAAATTATGGACATTGTGTATATAAATTATATGCAAAAGTGAAATTGAATAAATAAATAAAGATATATGTGTGTGTGAGAGAGGGAGAGAGCGCGTGAGAGAGAGAGAGAGCGAAAGAACTTTACCCAAGTTGATATGTCAGTACTGAATTCAATCATTAAGGATCCAAACCAATCTTCCCTTTTGCGCAGTTCTTCGTCTCTCCGATGAGTGAAAGGGAAGGCGTTTGGTCCCCATATCTTAATCATGTGGACTGCATTATAGTGTTCCACGGTCCCTTGTGAGTTCAACGCCACGATGATAGGCTCATTCTTGTAGTGCCACTGCTCCTTAACGTACTTGATAGCTGGTATTGACGAAAAGTTTTGCACTACGAACCATGACATCTTAGACCGCAGCAACTCAAACTTCTTTTGCATTTCAATGGTCCACTGCTCCACAATTGGGATCCAAACAATCTTATACTCGTTGTTGCTTGTAACTTTTTCATAAATGGGGTTGAGAATCGAGACATATTCTGTGATGTTGTCCACGTCCAAGCCCGAAAAGAACAACAACACCTTCTTTGTTTTCACCGCTTCGAGGATCTGTTTGAGAAATACAATTATAAAAATTAAACTATGTTAGCACAAAATCGTAGCCTCTTAATTTTGTATATTATTCTTTCTTTGTCTATTTACTCTTTTATTACATATAAATTAGATCAAATACATGAATAGAGATATTTAGTTGAACCAGCACAGACAGTCATGAAGAAAACGTAACGGACATGCTTAGAAAATAGAAGTATATATAGAACCATTGTACCATTGTAACATTTTTATGGCCCTAGACTAGATTCGCCCCCTTAAGGATATTCAATTATAGGAATTTATATATTAATTTCAAGCCAACTTGATAGTATCTATTAATTTGATGATCAAGATTTCTTTTTTATATAATAATGTTAATGGTACCACACCATTTAAAATTTTAATTAATAAAATATCATTTTTTTTTTCCATTTCCTTTTTTTTTTTTTTTTTTTTTTTTGCAAAAATTAAATCTGAACCATGAAACGCTTATTTTTCATTTTATTTGAAAATGCTAAGGATCTTGGTCCCATTTTAGTATAGTATTACTGACTAGTATATATAATGATAATAGTAAAAATAAAACCACAAAAGTATCTGTGACAAGCAATTCGATCCCCAATAAATTTATACTGTAAAACTAACCAATTCGTTCGGAAAAACTTTCACTTGTTGCCTGCTGTCGCTGGCAAAAAATAGAACCTTCAAGACCTCGACGATGTCAAGCGGCTCTTTTAAGAATCTTATGAGCTTCCAATAAGCCTCTATTTTCTCTGCATTGAACAAAAATCTTTGGTCAGGAGTTTGCACATGTTTAAGTCAATTGAAAATACAACATGTGCAACATATCATGGTAGCACTTGTTGGGAAAATAATGTTATATGGAGGTGGCAACCGTATTCTTAATTTCTTCTGAGTAAAATCAGCCTGAGTGACTAACCTATTTCTTCGTTGCAAAGTTGTATCTGCAATTTTAGTTTGACATGGATGACGTTAATTTTCTCCGCAAATCGCGAAAGTTCCTGTGTCTTGCGCCTGAAATTGTGAAACGATGGTTATTTACATTAGATTTATTAAATTCACCATTTTCAAGCAGTTTTTAAGTTTTTTCAGACAAGTGACAAATTTATTATTAGAGCAGCAGGTGGCGAACCCTCCTATTGTATCAAACCTTAATTATAAGGACTTACTCATCTTTAATGAGACAACACATCCGAGTCGTGCAAACTACAACAGTTATGATAGCCCAAAAAACGTATACTGAGATATTGTCCGTGGCTATTGAGAGTGCTGGTACATCCTTTGGATTATACTTAACAGATCGTTCCTCCAACGTAACAATGCAATCAATGACATTCAATGTGTCCTTGATCAGTTTGTTAACTTCAACAATCGCGCCCTCATGGTTATGATCAATGCTTGGCCGCGTTAGGAGAGCAGGTATCCCCTTCAAGATCCCCATTGACTTGGTGAGTTGGTCTGATGAGTGAAACTGATCTAGGTGTCTACAGAAGTCTCCATAGTCCAAAGTAAAAGCCGCAAGTGTCAACACTGCCTTCACATGCCACGAATAATCTTTGAGTTTTTCTAGTATTGACTTTGTTGTTTTGTAAGCAGTTTCCTCACTCGGATCCTTGCATACCATCTGACATTACATATATTCCATTATGAAAAATGCTTATGTAAATTGTGTACGTAGCTACATGATCACATTCATATCAGCACTTTACTATTGTGTGTAATTAAAGTAGAATAGAGTTGCTATTCTTTGTAATTGGAAAAATAATAAAAGTGCTACTAATTTTGTTATAAAAGGCTTAAAAAGTGACATCGACATATGTGATTTTTGTCAAATCTATAGCATGAAAAATAAAATCTTAATTTCTTTTTTAATACCCTAACATTGCTCTTATAATGATATTATTAATATTATAAAATAATTTCAGTGGTTAAAACCGAGAGTTTAGACTGTAAACTTTTAGCATAGATTCGCTTGTAACCGTAAAACAAGCAAATGATTGCCATTCATACCTTTAAGGGTAGTCAAACTTACTAGTATAATCGTAATAGACTTTTTATAGTGTTTGGCTGGCAATTATCTTTTCTAAAAGTGTAGTCTTCGATTGAAAATGATTGCCATTCATATCTTTAAAAAGAGGTTTTGGCGCCATGAGGAAGAACATACAACCAAGCGCATCTTAGAGAGCAAAGAGAACTTCAAGAAAACATGCCCTCTAGCTTAGAAGTATGAAAGTTTTTCTAGTAGGATTAGTTTAAGAGCAATCTTCTTACAGCAAATTTAGTGATCTTCAACCATTGTATTTAAGTAATTTTCAATTAGTTCCAAGTATTGTTTTATTAAATTTGTGCTCTTTGATTTAGTTGTAACAGTTTTCAATCCAAATTACTTTATGCATGTTATTACTTTCATGTTTATTGGAATCTTTCGATCGCTAAAAATTCCTCTTAATTGAGGCATGCATTTTACCAAACTCACACAAAGTTAGATGCTTTCAAAAATAAATGCATCATATAATTTATTTTTTTCTAACAGATACCTCATAGGAAAGTTCCTTGAGTGTACATAATGGTGGAATGAAGCTTGTTGCGATGACTCTTTCACCCTTGATCTCCATGTGTTGCTGTTTAGTACCCTAGAGTATGACCAAAATAATCATCAGTGAGATAACATAAACAATATATGCGGAGAGAATAGTTTTTTTATTTAAAAAATCATTGTTTAATTCTTGAGTTTAACAATATGTTTGGATGAAAGGGAGAAGAGGGAAATAGAGAGAACAGGTTGAAAGGATGCATGGGGTAGGACGGGTTTGATTAACCTTATTTGGATGGTTTTTTTAGGATGAAAGAATGTAAGGTTTGAGGCATTTGGAAGGGTGAGATACCCGTCAAAACCAATCATTTCTAATTCTCTCAACTTGAGGATATTCTATTGGAGGCGGAGGGTTCCACTAATTCTAAAAAGTAAAAAGTTTAAATAAATATAATTCAAATTTGTTCTTATGATATCAACAACTTATATATATTTTCTTTAAGTTGAACAAAAAAAGTTGTATATCGTCAGTCATATAATGCCTTAACATTTTCTCCCATTTATATTATAATTTTTAAACTACTCAAACAACAGGGAGTGATATTGTGCTTGTTGTTTAATTTGCATTTTTTTTTTTTTTTTTTACGAATTTTAAAGCCGAAATGGGAGCTTGAAAAACACATATGGTCGAAGATTTTTAAAAACACAATGTGTTTAATTTTTATACTCATCTCTATTCGATTTCAAAAGGACAAAGTCAAGAAGGTTATTTATTAAAGGAAGAGTTACCACAATAGACAATAGTGTACCCCAACCTACGGACAAGAACTAGAAGATAACATTTTTACAAATAAAATAATAAAAATAAATTAAAGAAGAAGAATAAGTAGTAGTAAAGAAAATTCTTATTAAAGAGTGTGTTCAGGGTAATAACGTATACATATACCCGAAAAACATTGTCAGCAGCAATGGTAGCAGGTTTGAGAATGTTTGTGACGATAGCAAAAAGAGAGGCAACATCGAACTTTTCGGCAGTATGAATTCCGGGAACACTAATTTCTTTCTTGATCTCATCGTCGGTCATTTGAAACGGCTTCTTGTTGCAGGCCATGGCTACACTGGGTATTACAAAACAAAGCTAGAAATTAAGGCCAGAAGAGAAGGGATAAGTTGGGTTGATTGTGGTAATGGTGTGGTACAATTAGATTGGCTTATTGCCCTATTTATAGGATTCTAGCTTTGGAGGGGCTAAAGCATGAACTGATAAACCCTAAATTGTTTTATGTTAAAAGGTGATTATGTGTATTTCTTTTACTATTTAATATACTAACTTTAACTTTTGCTTTCTTGGCACCAAGATACATGTGGGAGTATTATATGTGAATGATGTTGGATGACCCGGGTGGATAAAGCATTGGAGTGACAGCCATTACTCTGAAGGGTGATCTTGGGAGTATAGAGAAAGAGTTGGAATGTTTGGAGAAGTAATGTCTCCAAGGCTTTGATCTCTCTGACGGTCATATTTAACTAGTTTTTCAAAATTAAGCTAATTTTAGAATGAATTTTCATAACTTTCTAGGCGTAAAGTGCATTAAAAATAAAATAAAAATTCTGGTTTTTGTTTGGACAGAAATCCTATTCACTAGAATGCGTTTCCCAAGTCTACATTTCTGGAGCAACAAAAATGTGACTTCTCAATTTTCACTTAAGTAATTGGATGCAATGACTGGCCACTCATACGAGAATGTATCTTATGAAGAGACATTTCTTTCACAATATATAGAACCCATATATATGAAACTCACACGTATATAATTCTACACTTCTTTTTTTATCAACAACTCTACACTTCTTCAAACTAAAAGCAATTCTTTTTTCTTTTTCTTTTTTTTTTTTTTTTTTTTTTGAGAAATAACTAAAAGAAATTCCATTTAACATAATTATTTTTTAATAAATGTTTTCAGCTTAATACTAAACTCAAGTTTTCAAGAAAATGCCTTCAGTCATAATAGAATGCATTCCAATAGTCATCGCTCCAAACTAGAAACTAAATTACAGGATACAAACCGGACACACTCTAAAGAAGGAATCTTTAAGTTTCATTCTTGCTGCTTTTTTATACTAACTTACTACAACATTGAGACAACTGTAAATAACATAATATGTTTTAAATTTATTTAGTTTGATAACACTGTAAAATGTACGACTCTATGACTACTTTTTCATATATTATTTTGGTAAATTGAAATTAGAACCTTTTTATTAAAGTGAAAATAATCTTCTGTTTTAAGCAAATTGACTATTAAAAAAATCTCTTTGAAGTTCAATCTTCTTCTTTACTTTTTTTCCCCTCTTTCTTCTTCTTGTTTTATTGAGTTTTTCTCTTTTGCTTTTGTACAATATTCGATTTAACAGATTTTTTTTTTTATGTTCAAGGGTTCATTATGTCTGTCATTTTCCTTCATAAATCCTATTCTAGGGGTCCATTGTGCTGACAAACCTATTAAAAAACTCATTATTATATCTTTGATAGAATCACAGTAATAATTCGTTAAAAAGGGAAGGAAAAAAAGATACACTCAAAGTATTTATCCTGCCTCTATTCTCTTCCTTTTAATCTCCTTAGTTGTAATGACAAAACTTTAAAATAACTCATTACTCTATCTTTGATAGACTCAAAAATATTAATTCATCAAAAAGAAAAGATAGACTCAATGTATTTATGTTGCCTCTATTATTTTTCTTAGAGGTGTCCACGGATGGTCGGCTCGGGTTAGGAGTAAACCCGTGACTCGACCGCCATTTGCATTTGGATTTACGGGAGGGGTCGGTCGGATTGGAGGTTGACCAACACACTCAAATTCAAATCTACTACCAAACTCAAAGAGTCCCACAGTAAACCGCAAAGACCAAATTGTCCCATCAGCATTGCCACACCCACAACACAATGATCCAAACCCACTTCCACCAACATACTAAAAAAAATACCCATGGCCAACTATTATACCAACACCACCAATAAATTACAGAAAAAGTGAAAACAAAATGAGAGGGGAGAGCAAGAGATAATGGGGTAGTACGTGTCTAATAATGGCAAAGTGAGAATTTTTTAGGCCAATCATGTAAAGAAGCGTGAAAGATATATATATATATATATATATATATATATATATAAACAAAAATCAAAGGAAATTAATTATAGTTGGTCGGTTTGGTTGCAACGGATTTCCTTAATGTACAACCGACATCTGAACCAATTGTTATCGGGTTTAAACGATTATACTCGCAATCGACCGAAATTACATTTGAAGCCGACCAAATCTTATTGGTTCAGTTTGAACCGGTCCGTTTTAGTTGGGATCGGGCTAGCTTGGACACCCCTACATTTTCTTATTCCTTTTCCTTTTATTCTCCCAAGCTATTGGCAACAAGACTTAATACCCGTTTGGATAGGATTTCTTTGAGTCTGGTTTGCCTTTTTTTTTTTTTTTTTTTTTTTTTTTTTTTTGAGAAGTGCATTTTTGTGGGTTCTGAATATTATTCACGGGACTCATAAACCTCTTTTTTCAGCAAAATTTTCATTAAAAAAGGATCCTACGGCATTATTCATACATTTAAAAATTATTTTGTTACAATATTTTTAATTATCAGTTTTTAGCAAAATAATCAGTATCCAAATACACCCTTAAGATATGTTTAGTAACGTTTTATTTTTTTCTCAATTTTTTATTTTCAATGACAATTTTCGGTTTTTATTAACCAAAAACTTGTTTGGTAAGTTGAAACCATCGGGAAATTGAAAATATTTTTCCTTTCCAATTTATAAAGAAAAATGAAAACAACCCTTTGGCTGTTTTCATTTAGCATTTTTTTAGGCTTATAAAAACACGGACAAAATGGTGTACTTTTGCCACTTTAACGAGCCAGAACTATGGTTCGAACTAATGCAACAACATATTTTGTTTTTTTATCCGTTCTCTCTTCCTAATTTCAGATTACTATTTTTCTGTTAGCAAATCGGCACTATGTTTCACAATTTTTGGCAAGCCCCCTTCTTCTTCATCTTCGTTTCATCTCCTACACCTTCATTTCGCCTTCTACTACTCTAGTTCAATTTGTTTTCTTTGCATTGTTTCATGTTCTTCTTTGGTTTTGTGAGCCCACTTGACTAAGCATACTGGAAATGACAAAAACAATAGTTGAAAAGCTCTAGACTATGTTGCTTATTGGGCCCCCTCTAACAACATGATGCATCAAATCTTTATTTATTTATTTATTTATCTTTAATTTGTGCTTGTTTTCCCCCATTATCTAAATTACATATTATTGTTTTATGTTCTAAAAGAAAAAGTGAATGTTCTTATTATTATAATTATTGGGTAAATATTTGGACTTAAGATTTATATATTAGTTGAAATATAAAATTATAATTTAAAGGTTTCTAATAAATTATAGGGCCTTTGACCAATAATATATTAGTGGTAACTTCGAAATGGTATACTGAAATAATATGGTATTGAAATATTTCATTCTAAAAGACAAACAGAAATGGGCATTGAAACAATATGTATAATTTTGGTAATGAGAGCATGTTGCACAATTCATAACTTCACTTGGATGGCAACAAGAAATGATCATTTGTTTACTCAACTCAATGTTGATGACCTTATTGCTGATGGTGAAGGTAGGAATAACTCAGGTGAGCCATCACACACTATTAACTTAATTGATCAAGCTACTAAAACTATGGAAACTTAAAGGGATTAGATTGCATAATTAATGTTGAATAATAATAAGCAACATTGATACGTTTGAAGTTCGTGAACCATTGGCATCCAGCAAAGGTGGTGGTGGGGCAGTGGGAATGTGATGGTTTTATTTTTAGGTAATTGAAATAATAAAAGGCATAAATTTAGTATTTAATTAAATAGATGAATATGCGACATGTTTTTATTTGTGTAGTATAGAGTGGAACAGAAAAAATGAGACGGAAGATTTAGACTCCTATTCAGTGTAAATTAGGATTCCTCCAAATGCGAAAAAAAGAGCATCGTTATATAACTAATAGTTGTCATTTACTCAAAAACAAAAACTGAAGAAGAAAAAAAAAAAAAAAAAAACTCCTCACAGCATCATCGTTGCTTAGGTCCCCACCCCGATTCATTGTGTGAGCCTCATGTTGTCCACTCAGCTCTAGTCAGCGATAGGAAACCCACAACAAAGGTGTCTGGCAACTCTAGCCTCTGCTCAGCTCTAGTGGTATCTCTTTTTCTTTTTCCTCTATCCCCATTCATTTTTGTTTTAGCCTTGGAAGTTCTATCAAGGCAGGAAAGCTTCTCTCAACAAAATCAAAGGTTTCAAACTGAACAAAGACCTAACCCCATCACTCATCTCTTGTATGCATAAAATTTATTCATCTTTGCTCAAGCAAATGAGGAGAATTTGGATGGAATAAAATCCTACTTGGATACTTTCTCTAAATGGTCCGGTCAATAAGTGAACTTATTGAAATCTACGATAATCTTCAGCAAGAACACCCTTCAGGGTACTAGATCAAGGTTGCTCAATTTTATAGGCATAAATGTTTCAAACAAGAAATATAAATATTTGGGCACCCCTATTGCCTCTATTAGGGGGGAAAAAAATAAATAAAAAATAAAAAAAGCAGCTTTTGAGAAAATCATAACCAAAGTTAAACAAAGGCTTCATGTAGACCTTGTCCCCAAGCGGGCATAACTACTCTCGTTGCCTCTGTGGCTGCTTCAATGCCACTATACCAAGCCTTTTCTCTTATTCTCCCAAATCAGGTATGCTCTAAATTGGATAATTTAAATATAAATTTTTGTGGGAAGCAAAGAATGGAAACAGTCTTGGCTATTGCCTTAAAAGCTAGGACTCTATTTGTACCCAAAGGCACAAGGAGATTTAGGTCTTAAAAAACTGAAGATATGGCCAAACCTCTTGTAGCTGACCTGACTTGGGAGGTAGCTAGCAATTACCAAAAAAAAAAAAGACTGTGGGTTGAAGTTTTCAAAAAGAAATACGTTCGCAATAGAAACTTTATGTCTATGCATTCCTCCATGGTCATCGCAAAGTATTTTTGCTTATAGTGATATCATTAAAAAGAAGCTATAATGCCACAGAATTGGGAATGGTTGGAATACATGGATCCTTGAAGATCCGTGGATTCCCACTGAACCAAATTTTATTCCAAGTTGAAACATGGGGCAACTTGTGAAGTTCATCTAGTGGCTAACCTGATTAACCAAGATACCAGACAGTAGGATAGGGGCAAGCTAACTGAATTATTTGAACCTAAGACAATCAATAGAATCATAAATATTTATTTGGATTCAATAATCTTCCCAAGATCATCAGGTCATTTGGTGTTTATCCCCCATCAAGTGAGTTTGCTGTTAGCTTGGGAAATTATCTCCTCCAGAACGATTCTTAATAATAAATTTCCTCTCCTATCTCTTTTTCCTTCCCTTGTAACAATTCTCCTGAAACTTTAGAGCACCTATGTCTCTAATGGGATTGGGTGAAGCAACTATGGCGGTTAGCCACATGGCCTTTAAATTTTAGCAACATGGTGAACCTCTCTATCCAAGAATGGGTCAAGCTCAATCTTAAACCTAAAGCGGTTTGTGTGATCATATTTGGATGGAAAAAAACAAAGCTAGAGTGATGACATTAAAAGTTCTCCAACTGATTTATCTAGGCATATTTTCAAATTATATATGGAGCATAAGGAGAAAGGTTGGAAGCCCCCTCCAAAGAATTGGGTCAAGCTCAACTTCGATGCAGCAATTAGAGTGGATAAAACCATAATTGCACTAATAGCTAGAACTGAGAAAAGGAAATTATTATTAGTCCGAACTGAGCAATTCAAGCCTAGTAATCCTCTGTTGGAAGAAGCAAAGGCGGCCTTATTTTGTAGTTAAAAAATATGTTAAGGAAGGATTCAATAATATTGTTATTGAAGGAGACGCTTGGAATTTTATTGATTGGCTGAGAAGCCCTTATGCGATCCTCCACTGAAGTATTAAAGCCATTTCCAAAGACATTTTACATCTTTGTAAATCTTTTGTAAATTGTTCTCTCTTTTGAGTAGAAAGATGATAATGCTCCTGCTGGGATGGCCATGGGTAGGGTATACCCATACCCAACTCAATTAATTTATCCATGAATACCCAATTACCTTATCCAATTAGTATCTATATCCAATTGTTACCCAGTTTGTTTACCCATGAATACTCATACCCTATCCAAACCCGATTTTTATAAAATCACCAAATATGTTCAAAAACCAATAAAAAGACCAAAATATCCTCAAAATCTCTAAAATGAGCAAAATACCCATGAAATCTCAAAAATGACCAAAATACCCCTGATATCTCTAAAATCACCAGTTATGCTCAAAAACCACTAAAATGATCAAAATATTTCTAAATTTCTAAAATGAGCAAAATACCCCCAAAATCACCAAATATGCTCAAAACCACTTAAAATTACCAAAATATCCCCTAAAGCTAAAAAATGACCAAAATACCCCCAAAACCTAAAAAATGACTTAATACCCACGAAACCTAGAAAATGTTCAAAATACCCCCGAAACCCAAAAATTACCAAAATATCTCCTAAACCTAAAAAATGATTGAAATACACCCGAAACATAAAATTTGACTGAAATACCTCTCGAAACATAAAATTACCAAAATACCCCCCTAAACCTAAAAAAACGACAAAAATACCTCCAAAACCTAAAAAATGACTAATATACCCCTAAAACTTAAAAATTACTAAAATACCCCCGAAACCTAAAAAAATGACCGAAATAACCCCTAAACCTAGAAAATGACAGAAATATCCCTAAAACCTAAAAACTTACTGAAACACCCCCAAAACTTAAAAATTACCAAAATACTCTTGAAACTTAAAAATTGACCGAAATGCCCCGTAAACCTGAAAAATGACTAAAATACGCCCCAAAACCTATAAAATGACCAAAATGAGCCTAAAACTTATATGATGGTAAAAATACACCCTAAACTTAAAAAATGTCTGAAATACCCTCAAACCAATAAAATGACCAAAATACACTCTAAACTTGTAAAATGACCAAATACGCCCAAAACTTCTAAAATGACCAAAAATTTTCCCCAAACCTCTAAAATTACCAAAAATACCCCGAAACCTATGAATCGACCAAAATAGCCCTAAACCTCTTAAACAACCTAATACCCCTAGAAAATATCTAAAATGACCAAAACACCCTTCAAACCTTTAAAGTAACCAAAATACCCTTAAACTTGTAAGATGACCAAAATACATTTGTAACCTCTTAAATTACCAAAATAGAGGGTTGGGGTATTTTGGATGTTTCGAGGGTATTTTTGTCAAGATTAAAGGTTCTAAGAATATTTCAATTATTTTGTAGGTTTTGAGGGAATTTTGGTAATTTTTTAGGTTTCGGGATTATTTTGATCATTTTTTAGATTCTAAGGGTATTTTAGTCATTTTTAGATTACGAGGGGGCATCTTTGTCATTTTTTAGGTTTTAGGGGTATTTCAGTAGTATTTATATTTTGGGGCTATTTCAGTAATTTTATAGGTTTCAGAGGTATTTTGATAATTTTAAGGTTTCAAGGGTAATTTTCTAATGTTTCGAGGGTAATTTTAAGTCCTGCTCATCTTTGTATGATTAGACTGGCTCATCTCTAGAATTTTTATTATTATTAAAATCGGCAAGTGGGTTACAACTAGTTTGCACTGACTATTTTTTATCCCCTGAAAGAAGCAGTGACTTCTTTTTTGGTTAGGTTTAATACATATTGAAAATTTATTTCCTTTAAATACTAAAGTAAGTTCATTACCTTCACCAAAAAAAAAAAAAAGTTATTATATTTTATTTATATTCCAAATTTGATCATATTGATTGGCTTATATTATTATACTAGTCGCTAACTCATGCTATTCACGGAAACCTACTTATTTGTGAGGTAGATTAAAATAATTTTATAAAAAATTAAAAAGCTATATCATTGCATGATTTGCTCTTTTGTGACTTCAACTTGTGTTACAATTTGATGAAGAAGCCATTGCTTGAACTTAGAATGACTTACAAAAAATTTGTCAATTTCAAATACAACAAAAAAGTAACTCAAAAATTCAAATATTAAAACTTCTGAAAGACCAAAATATATTAAAGAATCAGATGATTCATGCTTAGAAATTATTGAAACAAAACAAAATATATATGACTAAATAATAGAGAAATAAAAGAGAAAAATGAGTTATATTCAAAAGAAAATTTTCAATTATTGCAACTTTTTTTTTTAATATCTTGTAAGATTCATGTAAGAACATTACTTTTTAAAAAATACATGAAAAACCATAAAATAATTTAAAAAAAAAAAAACAAAATAGAGGAGAAGAATAGCTCATACCTCTACTTGGCTTTAAAAAACAAACAATATATATATATATATATATATATATATATATATTGGGGTTTGCTTTGTTTTTATAGTGTTCATGATTAACCTTGCAAATTTTGAGATAAATTATCAATGTTTGAGTTTGAGTTAAAGTTTGACTTGTTAGAAAGATAGAATTTCACTCCTTATTAAATTTGGATTAAAAAAAATTGTTTTAAAAAAATCATAATGATGAGTTTAGTTTTAATTGGACTTGTTACAGAAATAGAGTTTCACTCTTTGTTAAGTTTGGACTAAATAAAAATAATTTTATTTAAATAAAATGATAATTTTATTTAAATATTTTTTTAAAAAAAATGATGAGTTTGAGTTTTAGTTGGAATTGTTAGAGAGATAGAGTTTCAATCCTTGTTAAGTTTGGAAGAAACAAAAATAATTTTATTTAAATATTAATGGTAATGATGAGTTTGAGTTTAATTTAGACTTGTTAGAAAGATAAAGTTTCACTCCTTGTTAAGTTTGGACTAAAAAAAAATAATTTTATTTAAATATATGATAATTTTATTTAAATATTTTGTTAACGTGGAAAATTGTAGAAGTTTCAGAAGTTTCGGTACAAAAATAATTTTATTTAAATATTTTAAAAAAAATGATAATGATGAGTTTGAGTTTGAGTTTTAGTTCGACTTGTTAGAGAGACATAGTTTCAATCCTCAATTAAGTTTGGATTAAACAAAAAAAAAATTGTTTTAAAAAAAATGATAATGATGAGTTTGTGGGAGCTTCAGAGGTTTTGGTTTTATATTTTATTTAAATATTGTGCTGACATGGAAATTTGTGGGAGCTTCAAAAGTTTCGGTTTTATATTTTATTTTAATATTAATGATAATGATGAGTTTGAGTTTAATTTAGACTTGTTAGAAATTCACTCCTTATTAAGTTTGGACTAAACAAAAATAATTTTATTCAAATATTGTGCTGACATGGAAAATTGTGGGAGTTTCATAGGTTTCGGTTTTACATATATATATATATATATATATATATAGATTATATGATACTAGCATATGGAATTATTATAGAGAGCTATTTAATTCTACAATTTTCTTAAGACTACATATATATAACTAGATTATAAAATTTAATTTAGAATTTATAGTTAATGTAATTTACAGAAAAATCATCCACAGATTCATATTCACATACGAAGAGAAAAAGATTTTAAGATTTAGAGGTTATCGCTCATTCTAGATTTCAAATGTTGAAATTTTAGATGTTGAAACTCTAGAAAGACCCAAAGTTGTGAATAAAAATAATAATAATAGATCTTGTTTCCTTAAAATGTGATCTTGGATTACGACAACTAATATCCACATTAATCAACTTGATGAACATTTCAAACTTGAGCCATATCAAAATAGAAGTAAGGATTAAAAATAATCCGATTCTAAAAATCAATTATTAATAATTTAGTAGCATAAAAGAAGGTAAGGTAGAACTTTGTTGAGTTAAAGTTAATTTATGAAATAAAAGATTGTTGACCTTTTTTAGTCATGATTTTTTTTCAACTTAATAATTTTATTATATATAGTTTGGCTCCCTTAGAAAAAAAAAATTCCTTACCCTGCCATTGCAAATATAAGAACTAAAATGCAAATAAAAGAGTAGTCATGTTAACAAGTACTCTTAGGACAATGATTAACAATCTATTTTAAAAAAATTTTGATATCATTTTTATGAGAAATGAAAAAAAAAAAAAAACTGTCAAAATATTAATTGCTTCTTTTTTCCTTTTTCGATAAAATCTTTTTTAAAATAAATTATTAATTATTATCTTAAGAGTATCCATTAGCAAATTTTTTTTTAAAGAACTGGTTTATGTTAAAAGGTGATTGTGTGTAATTTTTTTACTATTTAATAGAGAATATATTACGCTAACATTAAATTTTGCATTCATGACACCAAGATACACGTGGGAGTATTATATTATATGTGAGTGAATATATATGAGAATGGTGGTCGATGTCCCTAGAGGATAAAGCATTGGAGTGACAGCTACGCCTTTGAAAGGTGATCTTGGGAGTAGAGAAAAAGAGTTGGAATATTTGGAGAAGCCTGTCTCAAAATGCCCATACACAATTGTAGTGGATGGCTTTCATCGCTCTGACCGTCTAACACCCAAAAGAGTGA
Source organism: Quercus engelmannii (assembly GCA_029955605.1). Lineage (NCBI taxonomy): Eukaryota > Viridiplantae > Streptophyta > Magnoliopsida > Fagales > Fagaceae > Quercus > Quercus engelmannii. The sequence continues at coordinate 6,096,911 of JARPSG010000002.1, forward strand.
CTTTTTCACAATTAAACAAACTTCTCAATACACTCAAAGGGTCTGATGAAACAGAAGCTTACTTGTTAGAAATAAAGCAACCCACGGACTAGTTTAGCAAAAAATAAAGCAACCCACATAGTAGTAAATGACCCAACTGGTAGTCTGCCCTATTTAGGCTTTAAAAAAATGCGAGATGTTTGGGAGGAGGGGACAATTGATCAAATTCAGCTGAATTTGAACAATTTAGCTTACTTTGTAATATATTCGAAGGGGGAGACATTTGGGGCAAGGGAGCCCTGGCCCCGGGCCCCAACGTGATTGAGCGTATATTTTAATATGGATATATGTATTAGGTCTCTCTATTTCACAAGCAGGACAGATTATAGCATATAGTATATATAAGTTTGGTATCCTATAGTTTTTTAGTAGCTTATTTGTTACATGCGAGATAAAAGATATAATTTTTTGGTAACTTTTGGTAACGCTGTTCTAATAACGTTGTTTGTATATTTTGAAAATACGTGTGAGTAAAAAATGTGTAAAAATACATATAATATTGTTTAAAAACTGAAAATTATTGTTTAAAATGTCATACCAAACGGCTCCTATTTACTAAATATGTGACAATAATATAAAAATTGACTTAGTTCAAAACATCTAGTTTTCTTAAATTTTTTTTTTTTTTTTTTTTTAAGTTGAGAAATACAAAAATCTTTTTTGCGAATTGGACATGTAATATATGAAACTTTTTGCTATAACTGAAGGAAATGAAACAGAGGAAATGACAGCATTTTAGAAGAACAAGGCAAAAGATGCAAATGACCTCGTTTGCTTAAGTGAGAAGAGAAAAAAACTTGCGAGAAATGACACCGTCTCATTTAAGTGATAGACACGTTCAACACGTGCGGGAATTGGAGTCTGTTAACTAGAAAATAGAAATCTATAGGTTTCACAAAGTCATTGGCAGTTCTTGTGTACTATTACACATTATAGTATTTAGTTTTCCCACCCTTTTTCTCCGTTCTTTGTAACTACTCTTTTTTTCTTTTTTGATGAAGTAACTGCTCTTTTTTGTAGTATAAATAGTAGAGCCTGTAATTATTTCATTCACCCTCTCTCATTCTTTCTTTGGGTAATAAGAAATTTTAGTTTATTTATAGAACTTTTTGTTCAATTCTTCTTCTTCTTCTTCTTCTTTTTTTTTTCCTTGTATATCATTGTTGCTTTTGAAATATTGAGAAGCTTTTGTTGTGACTATTGCAGTATTGCTATTTTTTTCTCTGATGGTTGTCCAGATATTTTTCTTTTGTGAAATAATCTTAAACAGATTTTCATCGTTCAATGTTTAGTTAATTTTTTTTTTTTCCTAGTAATTCAATTGTTGTAACAATCGAGAGGAGGATTCAAATCTGGATTTTCTAATAAAGGAAACCAAGTTATATTACTTACACGACTTTTATCGTTTTAATTTATTTTTAAAAGCACTCAATTTTTTTTTTTTTTTTTTTTTTGAGGAACTTTAATAGCACTCAATTAAAGTACTAAAATTATATGGATAAATATCAGCAAAGGTCTTTCTACAGTGTCTCCAATGTTTTTAAGGTAAGATTCCCACAGTGGATGTAAGAGCCCAAATCTCCGTAATACAAAACCTGGCCTTAAAGACCCACAAAAAAATATATATGGCTGCATGTATTGGGCCCCATAAAATGGGCCACCCAAAGAATTAAATGGGCCACTAAAATATAAGGCCCAAGTTCTGTCTCAAGCACAAAATGGTGAACCGAAGGAAACTATAGCCGACTGAGTAAAATAAAAGGGAAAGAAATGGAGCAAAAAGAAGGATGGAGTGACCAACTCTGGACCTGTTGGATGCTAACTAAGAAAATCAATCCAGAAAATTCAAAAAGCCATTCTTACAATTTCTAATCCGACTATCTTATGACTGGTCATGGGAAAAGATCCAACACCAACATCTATACTTTTTCCACTCTACAACATATTGGGAAATCAGAAAGGAACATCATTTGCATAGGTTTTGACCAAAGCTCGGAAAAGCTATGGTCAAAACTCCAAAAGGACTTGAAACTAGCCATTTCTCTCATATTCTCTAATAGCTACGTTAGTAGCATACGATTTGTTTGTTTTGGCAGATAATATTTTCTACATTTTCTAGTGCTTGATACTATGATATATTAGAAACTTGATCACCAACTTGAGAAGGATGTTAGCTGCAAAGTTCTTCTATTCACCACACGATGAAGATCATGAAGTTACTTGGTCACAAAACTCTACGGTGTACAAAACACATCAGCTTCTTGAAGAGAATGAAGAATTAGGGCAAACTAGGTTTCCAATTACACTCTTCTTCACACTTGTGAAATTGTGCTCTTGTGTAGTTGTGCGTAACCTTTTACGGTCTTTAAAATAATCCTTATATATGTTTAGGGTTGTGAGAAAAGAAAGCTCAAACATACATTCATGGATTGGATGAAAATCCGAACTGAAAATCTGAACTTCATAAACCTCGACAGATATCTTATATGTCGAGCAGTTGTCAAGCCTCAACCTGAAACAACTCTCTTTAAATCTTGATAGATGCTAGCTGTCGAGTTTTAATGAACAATACTTTCTGACTTGGTTCCTGGACAGACTTGTATGGTTTTAACACTTGAACTTGAAACCTTATTTCTTGAAGCATTAAACACATCCTAGATCTACCCAATTACAAGTAAAGTGCATTTTGTCAAAGGATTAGCCAATTACATAAAATGTTAACATATGTTCCTAACATTAAATCACATATGTCCTAACAACATTAGAGAGCTAAAACCCCTAAATCTTCACCATAACAATCCTCCCCAGGTTTTTTACCGGTTTGGTTTTCCTGGGTGATCATATCATTGTCTTATTTATTTTCCGCTGCTTTACATGATATGATTGTTTGATTGTGATAACCTAGATTTGGAATTTGGACTAAGTAACAACTTGGTTAATTACCTAGGTTAAGTCAATTGTGTTTTAAGGGGTCTAAAAACTAACAAGTGGTATCAGAGCGGATAGCTCTTTTGTTTTAGATCTTTTGATCTAAGAGCTGATCCTTGACCCCTGTTGTCATGGATAATTTGAAATGTCTTTCTGATCATGTTTCTGCTCATGCTTCTGTTGATTTTATTGATGCCTATGAAACTCTTTGTAAAGAATTATTGAAATCTATGAAAACTGCTAAGAAATTCAAGGAAGAGTTAAAATTGGCTAATCTTGAAAAAGAGGAATTGATTGTTAGATTAGATGAATCTAATAAAAAGAATGAATTTTTGAGAAATAAAATTTCCTCTCAAGATAAGAAGATGAAAAGCTTGGAACAAGAATTAGTTGAATCTAAAGCTAAAATTGAAAATTTGACTTGTACCAAGTCTGCTGTTGATAACAGAAGTGTTTCTGTTTCTCTTAAGCTTAAAACTGAGAAAGTTTATATCCCTCCTTTCAAGAGGAATAATAAAGAAAAGGCTTATTTTGCTAGGTTAGACAAAGGTAAAAGTTCTAATGTTGACGCTGAAGTTTCTAAGCCTAAGTCTAAACCTACTGTTAGAGTGCATAATAAATCTATTTTTGTGCCTACCTGTCACCTTTGTGGTGTAGTTGGTCATATTAGACCAAATTATTCTTTGTTGAGGCAAAAACCAAAATCTGAGACTAGACTTGTTGTTAGGAATACTGATGTTTCTAAATTTGTTCTTGTTTGTCACTTTTGTGGTGTCTTCGGTCACATTCGTCCTAATTGTCATAAATTGAAATTTAAGCATTCTGTGTTTCAATCTAGGATATGTGATGATATTTCTCCTGCCATAAGTCCATATAAATTGTTTCATATTATTTTGAAAATTTTAAGCTTGTTGGCTTGTGAAAGGAATTTGCAGGATTTTAGTCTTTCTCAGAAGATTGGTGTAATCCCTCAAATACACTCTGCTTCTCATGGATTTTCACCTACAAAGCCGAAGACTCGTGTTATATGGGTGAGAAAAGATTCTCCAAGGTGAGTGTTGCTTACTTGTCCCTGATTTAATTTTTTCAATTAATTATGGACATGTTTTGTTTCTGTTTTTGGTCGTGTTTTTTTTGGTTGTTTTTTATTAAAAAAAAATCCAAAAACATTGAAAAAAAATTTCAAAAAGACAAAAATATTTTATTTTGTGTCGAGTTTTTTTTTTTTCTTGAGGATTACATGAGTTATGATATCTCTCTCTTGATTTAGAACATGCTTGACATTATGGAGAAACTTGAATAGTATGTGTTAAATAAGTGCTAAGCTATTTCTGATTTTGTGTAAATATGTACTAGTTTGTACATGTACTCATAAGTTAATTAAGAAATTGATATTTCTTGTTTGTGTACCCTCTATAGCTTAGTTAAGCACTGTCATGCATTGCATTTGCATTGTTCATTTAGCATAATGTGTGTTTTTTGTTTTTTGTCATAAATTTTTTAAAAACCAAAAATATTTTTGTGTTTTGTATTTCACATCTTGGATTTATAATCAAGGATTGGCCATATTATCTTTACATAACAAGTTTATGTACCTTGTTTAGCCTTGATGAGCTTATTTATTGCATGTTACTAGTTGAAACTTTGTAGTGCATATTGTGTGGGAAAAATGTTTATGGTTTTGATCACTTTGTCTTGATCTAAAAGTCACATGTCTTTGACTATCGGACTTGAACCTTTTGAGAAAGGCATAAATAACCATCTTACCACTGTTTACTAGCCAATCATGAACACCTTAGTGCATATCATAAGATTTTGTGCTCAAAGAAAGTGTAGCACATGCACAAAAAGAACATAAGGTGTAGTCTCGGTTTAATTGCTCAATACTTAAAATTGGTGTGTACTATTAGGCTTGATGCCAAATCACATCATTAAAATTGGTGTATATATTATGAGGCATAAAATCAAGAAACTTACATGATTGCAAGCTTGTTTTCTAGAAAATGTGGAAGTTATATGATGTAACTATTTTGGTAATAGTCTCTTTCAAATTCTATGTGATGAATTTTGTAGACTTTGTGTTTGATTTCTATTCACGTATCACCTCACATGTATCTTAAGCTTTTGCTAGTTGCACACACTACACAAGTTACTCTTTGTTAAACTTGGTACATTATATTGTGTGTGATCTTGTTGTGGCCATCCAAGATTAAAAGTTCCTTGATTTTAATGCAAAATGTGTTTAATGTTTGCGCTTTGAGAACAAATTGATTGAAAATCTTGATTTTAGAAAATCTGGGTTGAATTCAAGTGTTTTTGAAAAACTTTTTGTCTCATACTTATGCATTTCATTCATGAAATATTGTGTTTTGAGGAGTTTCTGCATTAAATTGCTTTGTTTTTCAAAAATTTGATTTTTCCATGCATCATTTATGTTTAGGATTCACACGAATTGCATTGATTTTTTTTGTATCCATCTTGCAGTTTTGCAGTCATCTCTCTCATTGTTTTCACACATAACATGCATACACTTCGCTACATTGGGTACTCAACTTGATTTAAAAATTGATTAATTAATTTTTTAGCTATGTACTTTCTAGTATATGTCTTTTTTATGTGTGAACTGTAGAAAATATGTTTCTTAAGAGATATGATGGATAATCAATGTGCAAATATTTTCTCTACTCATACAACTGTTGATGGGTTACATAGTGCCATGTTTGCATTTTATTGAAAGAGAAAATATTTTTTCTTCATGTGTATCCTCAACTTAGTTTTTTTTTTTTTTAAAAAAAACTTGGTTTGTGTCATTTTATTTATCCCCAACCCCTTTATTTTTCTCCAAAATTGTTTTTCCCAAAACTTGTTTTGTTTTTCCTATTTTTATAGGAGGAGAAATTTTTTTTTTTAACCTTTGTGGTTCTTAGGGGGAGTTGTTGTTCTTCTTAGGGGGAGTTATTGCTCTTCATAGGGGGAGTTGTCTCTATTTTCTTTTACTCTGTTGCGTATATTTTCTGTCTATCTTCTGATTAGGTAGTCTTTGTCAATACATGACAAAAAGGGGGAGACATAGATGACCTGTTTGTTTTGTTTAGGGGGAGAATATAAAAACTTTTTGATATATCTAACTTAGGGGGAGAGTTAGAATTTACTTTTGTTTTTTATATTCTGTTTCATATTATTGTTTATATTTCTTTCTTTCCACACATGCGATGATGTGTTTGTTGAGTGTTTCAGGAAAGACAGGTGCATTCTGATCAAGACCTTCTATCTCTTCTTGCAACTTCTAGGTTAGGAGTCTTAGATTGGGATTTGTGGTGTAATTGGGCATTTTATTGTATTGGGTTGTTCTTGTGTTTGAGTATTTCACTTTGTATGAAAGTTTTATCACGAATTGCCAAAGGAGGAGTTTGTTAGGTTCTAAATATTTAGAACAATTGGCAAATCGTGAACACAAACTTGTCTAGATATAAATTTTAAAGTCTATAGGTTTTATTAGACAATACTCAAGGTGATTCAAGTCAAGATTCAAGAACATACAAGCTGCAGGAAGAAGATTTCATAATTTGTCTAGTTCGATCGATCGAAAGACAGGCTTGACCGATCGAAAATCGCTGCAGAATTTTAATTAAGCCTAAACAGCAGTTCAACCCCATTTAGGATTAGGGTTTCTAATCTACTTCTCCCAGTATATAAAGGAAACCCTAAGCACATTTTTATGTGGCTTTTCAGAGAGAAAAGAGTGTGCCTCTTTTGTATTTAGGGTTTTGTTCCTAAAAAGCTCTCTTATGTCTTCTACCGGTGCTATTCCTTGAAGAATCTCAAGATCCAGAATTGTAGAAGTTGCTGCCTTCTCTTGTCATCAAAGCTGTTGATGATCTAAACCTTCAAGGGTGGTCTTGGAGTCACAAACAGGAGAGTTTGTGTTGCTAAACCTTTGAGTGGGATCTCAAAGTCACAAACGGGGGTGTTTGTTTTTTGCAAAATCCAAAGAAAGAAGGAGTCTGTGGATTTGGAGCTTGCACGTGGTCGTGTTAGTAAGTTCTACTGGTTGGTAATAATAAGAAGTCGAGCGTGGGGGCTTGTAAGTCTTATTGTATGAACTTCGATTCTTTCTAGTGGATTTGCTTTTTACCTTGAGGATAGCTAGGTTAAATCCTTCCCAGGTTTTTTACCGGTTTGGTTTTCCTGGGTGATCATATCATTGTCTTATTTATTTTCTACTGCTTTGCATGATATGATTGTTTGATTGTGATAACCTAGATTTGGAATTTGGACTAAGTAACAACTTGGCTAATTACCTAGGTTAATTCAATTATGTTTTAAGGGGTCTAAAAACTAACAGAAAGTTAAGAAAGTTAGAGAGATTTAAAAAAAAAAAGTTAAAATTTTTGAAAAAGTTGAAGAGCTATGAGAGGGATTGCTCGGTTTGGTTACAAATTTTTTATTTACTTAAAGAAATATGAATTTGGGTTAGGCTCAAGATTGATTAACAACTTCCCAAAGAAAAACTTGCAAGATTTTTAAATTAATATTATTCATATGTTATTTTCATTGAAGTATATTGTTTTAATTGTCAAGAGTTTCAGAGTTAATGGCATTATCTACATTTCATTATAAAGAGAACTAAAATTCAAGTCTCCCTTTCCTACTGCTATATATATCAGATTATCAATTCTTTTATACAAAATTTTAAAATGAAAGAATTTAAAATTTAAACATTTGATAAATGAAATAGCCATCATTCTTTGATTATCTTGAAATTTTGTAAGGATGTTACGTATAAAAAGGAAAATATAATCTAACAATGGGATTTTTAATATTTTAATTCAATAAAAATTTATTAGGTGATATAACATTACTTTAGATACAGTGTAACTCAAGAAAAAGGAAAAAAATAAAAATAAAAATAAACAAGAATATGGATAATTTCTATGAACCTTTACAAAACTTGACTTAATCCTATGGATAATTTCTGAGTGTTTTAGGACCGCGACATTTATCACAATATTTCTTACAACTATCTTATGTTGTAAATTGTAACTAACTACTTATTTTGTTCATATAGATGTATCACTTATTTATCTCTTACTCATTGTCTATCATATTAAAATTGTGATAAAAGTATGGTACAAAAGGTCATGATCGTAGACTTTTTCATAATGACTTGCCCCTACTTTGGTAGAGTTAAAAGCTCCAAAGATATCTGTTACAAGATCTAACCTTAACAAGTGACGTGAAGCCCATCTCGTTAAAGACCACGGTGATTTTTCTAGGATTATTCATGATTTTCACGAGCTTCCGGTAATCTTCCAATTTCGCTACATTAAACAAGAATCATTGGTCAGAATTTCAGAGCATTTTTTAAGCCATTATATGCAACAACATATCCAAGCTAGAATACTTCCTTTTAAGCTAAACTATTATTTCCTTGGTACGTTTTATAACCAAATTCAATGAGTCGACAGTGGCTGTGATTTTCAAACTGAAGGACGATAGTGATAGTTCCTTTGGTTTGCCCCTGAAAATGCGAAACAACAGTTAGGCCTAGCGCTCGGTTTATGTTAGTGGAGTCTACTGAAATGATGAATTAAACATATATAGTAAATTTTAGGGGCAAGGCTTACTCATCGTAAATGAGGCAACATATCTGAGTTGTGCAAGCTACCACAGTTATGATAGCATAGTAAACATCTAATGGGATATAGTACATGGCTTCTGACAATTCTTGCAAATCCTCTTCAGCATACCTATCAGATAGGCCTTCCAACACTAAGATGCAATCAATAGCCTCCACTGTGGACTTGATCAGTTGGTCAAGTTTAATAATCACTAGCTTGTGTTTCTGAAGCCATGATTCCGTGACAATGGTTGGCACCCCCATCAACATCACCACCCATTTGGCACTTTTGTCTGAAGCGTGAAGATGAGCAAGGAGCCAAAAATCTCCATAGTCAAGAGCAAAAGCCGCAAGTGTCAACACTGCCTTTGCATCCCATGAATATTTTGTTAGTTTTTCAAGTATTTTCTTCCCTGTATTACTTTCCTCACCAGGAGGCTTGCATGCCATCTGACAATATGTATATGTCATAATTGTTATTATGAAGAATGCTAATATAAATATATATATATATATATATATATTCAAAACTGTTACACAAATTTATACAAAATTTGAAATTGTCACTTCAAGTTACGGGGTATAATTTTAGTTATTGTTTCGCATGTGTAATTCATCTTAGTCCTTAATCATGCCACCCATAAAATAAAAAAGTAATGCTATAGGCACAAACTATTTTACAATATTTTTACAAAATGTTGATGTAGCCAACCTCTTATTAGTTTTTAACTAGGTTAACCATTAATATCACTTTTTTATTTACCAATAATTACTTACCACATCAGCAGTTTGTAAAATTTTTTATAAAATAGTTTGTATCTTTAGCATTATTCAAAATAAAACAAAAACAAAAAAAAAAAAAAACAAAAAACAAAAAAACAAAAAAACAAAAAGATTACCTTAAATAGTTCTGGCTCTTGTGTAAGAATAAACATCATGGGCATTTTTAGTATTCCAATTTATTACTTATCATTTATAATATGTAATGTAATTTTTTTTTCCTTATTTTAAATTTGGTTATTTTATATGAAGGGGAAGAGATTTGATAAACTAAAATTAATGGAATATAAAGTGTAACTCTAAGAGTGAAATGTAGAATTATAATGTAATGCTACTAATGTAGTAATGCTACATCTAGTTTTATAATGTAATGCTTACAAAATGGTGTGGTAATAAATGTAATTGTTGGATTTCAATAACATAAAAACAAGTACTAATTGTTTCTTGCTTGAGTTCAAATTAAAAATATCATCATCTGCTCGACTCAATGCCATTTGATAAGGCCATAGAGACAAGCTTGACAGAGAATGTTATTGCTAATTTGATAAAGGAAGAGTTACCACTATAAATATATCTCAATCTTCGCTTCCAAAGGAAAAAAGTTTAATAGAAAACGATGATAAAATGGTTTTCTAATAAAAGAACATATACCATAACAACATGCTGAACAACATCACTGGCACGGTTGAGAATCTTTTTGACGACAGTGAAAACAGGTTGAACATCAAACTTTATGTCTGCATGAGCATGGGTTTCAAAAATTTGAGTCATGATCAGTTCCTTGGGCATGTTTAACACGCTTAGATCACTACTCTTGGCCATGGTATAAAAAAGGGAGAAGGGTTTTTAGAAACTCGAATAGCCGAATAGGTTTAGGGCGGAAGAGATAATGTTGGTGTGTGGTGTTGTGCAATAATCTCTCCTATTTATAGCCATCAGAACTGGATCAAGGTAACGAGCAAAGACTTGGATAGGGAACAAAAGTAGGTTCCATCTAGGTGAGGTCCCTCTAGCTAGGTAGTACTCATGCATCATTTGCACATGCGTGTTAATGGATCAGATTGTCAACTTCGTATGATTTTAAAATATGACTTTCCTTGTTTCTCTGATTCAACGGCTGATAACACCGAGAATGAATCTGCACAAAAACCATAGCATTCAAGAATTAGTACAATAACCACAAAATAAAAGGGTTAGTCAAATACTTAAGAAGTATAATATTAGTCGTGAGCTACACATTAAATTATCTTCTAAGTACACTTTTCTACACAGTAAATAATTCTCCGTAAAACCCATAGGATTCAAGAATAGCTAACCCCAAGCATTGCATTGGTTTTTACGTTGATTTGGGAATGAATTTCTGTATGGGTTTATATACTATCCGTTCGGTCCTTCCTGATAGCTAAAGGTTGTGTATACTCCTTCTCATGTAATCTATATATATATATATATATAAAACCTAAACTTTTAAAGCTCCCACAATTTTTCACGTCAGCACAACTGTGAGAGACCGCGCCCCCGGCCCGTTTTTGTTGGAATGTTGGGCCAAACCCACGTGAATGGGTGGAGTCGTGTTATTACCTCTCAAAATGGAGGTTCGACTAGTTATATTTTTCCCTTTAGATTAAGGGTTTTACAATGGAGTCGCCACTTATTTAATTATTGGAAAAATAAGAAAACCATGAATGAAAATTCCTCATTTTATTAATTTGAAATTGAATTTACATTGATCATAGGAAAATTACATGGCTTTGGTCCTAGATACAATCTAAGATAAAGTACATGGCTTTGTTTCCTAGTTACAATCTAAAAATCAAAAATTACATGGATAAGTATTTGATCTACTAACCCTTGATCTAAGCTCGGAGGCTATGTTACAAGGTGGGAAGGTGTTAGGCACCCACCTTGCCCGGTGAAACCGGTCTTCTAGACTATGGTGACCAACATTCATATCACATCATCCAATATGTCAATCAATTTGTATGTTGAATTTAATGTGTGTGCATGTGATAAACCCTAATTCAATTTATTAAGCATGACATTTGAATTGAAAAATAAACTCTAGTGAATGTGTGTGGATAGTGATAACCTAGATTCAAGGATTTGAAAGAATTACTAAACAAACATGTTTTTCATATTTTTGATGTGGATTTAAGATTAATTCTAGTGATATGCATGAACATGTGATAAACAACTAAGAACATGTGAAGAACACATAAAAACAATTAAGAACATTCAAACATATTCAAGAGAATTATCATGCTTTAATCTTAAATTCTCATCATGACAATATAAGCAAACAGTTAGGGAAGGGGATTATACCTTCATGCAAGATCCATGTAATGGAGGAGGAGATTCTTGATGGAGGTCCTAAGGGTGGAGGAAAAGAAGAACTAGGAGAGGGAGAGTAAGTCTCACTCAATACCTTGAGTCTCAGGAAGACCAAGATATGACAAGACTACTCAACTTCACTAGAACTCAAGAGAAGAGAAGAGAGGGGGATTTTTTGTGTGCTTTGGAATGAAGGAGAGGAGGGTTTATATAGTAGTGGTGGAGGAAATATGAATGGAAGGCCATTTAATGAGAGTTGACAAGGAATCATGAACCTAGACCTCATTTTAGCCTTTAGGGAAATCTGGTGCATTAAATGGAAAGATTGGTGGGAGTGAGGAGCAAGCCAAAATTCGGTTTTCCCGTAGCTGCTGTCACAGCCTATAGAGCCAACTTTGAAAAATCATATCTGTCTCAATTCTGATCGGAATTGTCTCATTCTTGTGCTCAAATTGAAGCCCCGGATGTCTAGTTTCTGGGAAAAATAACCTCATTCACAGATTCAAAATATTCTGAGAGATATCAATGAAATGGTAAGCAGAGGTCATTTGTTAGAAAATGGTTTCAGCACAATTAACATTAATAGGTCCCTAAATTAACTCCCAATTAACATTAAATGGCTCCAATCACTCCCATTTCAGACTTAATTGGCTCTAAATTTACTCTAATTAAAAGATAATTGCACAAATTACTCATTGAATAATTAATGTTTAACTATCTAGTTAATTAGATGTATGCAACTCTACCATAAAATGTAGTCCTAACCAATCAAATTATGACACATCATCGATCTCAAATTGATTATATTTATAACCAATTGAAATCAATTGTTCATAATCACATATAGTCAGACTCAATTTGTAATAGTGCATCTCAGCCATTAAAACTTGATTTGATGATAACTTTCAATCTAATGGTCCGATTAGGGCTCATGACCAGTCGATTTGATCGTTACAACATCAAGATCATTTTGGTGAAATGAGATTAAGGATCTAATGACCAGAATGAAGATGCATATTTCCAATGTGAAATTACCTTTTTACCCTCCATGTGAGGTTAAATACGGGTTGCAAAATAAGGTGTCAACAACAACATTAAAAAAAAAAAATCATAAGCCAAAAAAAAAAAAACTTTTCTAAAACCCAAAAAAATACTTAAACGCAAATTCAAAGGAACCCTAAGCCTTTAACACGCTCTACCTTCCCACGCTCTGCCGTTCCTCCACACGCAAATTTGCAGCTCAATGGCTCAACCGCTCCACCTTCTCTGGCGCCACCCTTCTCCGACGCCACCCTTCTCCTGTTCTATATTTGTCGGCCCCACCGTTTGATTATCTCTTCAGCCCTCAAGTATACTCATCCAAAACCTTCTTCTCTCTCCTCAGAAACCCTCTTTCTCTCCAAAAATCAAAACCTTCTCCTTCCCCCAAAATCAAAATCCAAAACTTAGGATGAGAAAGAAGGAAAAGCCGATCAGATACGTTGGGAAACGATTGACCCATCGTCTTTACCTCTCAGAGCTCACCTTACTCTCCATCTAACAAACCAAGGAGAGGAACCTGGTACAACGATGAAGAAGCCAAAATTCTTGACGACTTGCAAGGCTAACCAGCGGTCGCACTTTAAATCCAAGGTTTTCTTTCTTCAATTATATTGGATTGGGAAATTCTAGCTCTTTATATTATAGATTTATGTTGCTGTTGGCTAATTGTTTTATTAAATGCTTGCCCCTTTTTTCACCATTGTTTTCTGAAGATGTTTAATTGAATGGTACAGTGATTTTTCCTCACAACCCAAGTAGAAAAGAATTATATATAGTATGGATTTGGTGTCATCGAATAGTTGTTTTAATTTCCTAATCATTAAGATCATAGGCATAGAAATAGAAATTCACACTGATTTTTTAAAGTAGACAATTAAAAAAATATCACTAATTTAATAGAAATTTTGTTTTTCCATTGTATGTTTTGATTTAGACAACTTTAGTCCATTTTCCAAATTACACCATGTTTGCTTTGGTAATATAAAAACAAAGCTAAGTCTTAATTTTGGAACCTAAGAACCTATTGTTGATGACAAAAATAAATTAAAGAATTTGATGCTTGTGTTTGTGCTTTCCCTTATAAGGTTCTCAAGAGTTCATTTGTCTAATTTACTTTGCTCAAATACAATGTGTATTTTGTAAGTTTCATTCAAGCCATAAATGGAAAATGGTTGTAAAATTTGCAAAATTTGTATTGAATTTCTTTGTATCACCAAACTTAAAATTCATTTAAATATCTATAATATGCTTGTTGTTTTCATAATGATGGAGGTTTTGGTTAAAGCTTGCTAAAGAGTTCTGAATTGTCTATATAAAATACTTTTGTAAAGTATGTTACCCTCTAATTATATATAGAACATTACACGAAGTTGATATGAAGGCCAAATAGATTTTGGCTAATTAGTAATGGTGTTATTTCCTGCATTTTCAAGTTGAAGCTTATCATGTAAAATTATTCATGGCTGTCCCTTCTTTGGCTCATACCATTATATTTTCATTAAGAAGAGAGCTAAGCTTTAATTTTTCCTAAGGTTGTTATGATTTTCATTTTCTTTTTGCTCTTGGAGAATATATTTCTGTACCTCTCTTTCTTTGTAATTATTACTATCGCATTCATCTGATTGAAAAAACATAGTTTAGCTTAAGATTGTCTAATATTCATTCTTTTGATATTTGGCTGTAAAGCATTCTTGGCCAACTTCTTTTATATTCAATTGTCTTTGCAAACAGCACAATATGTGTTTGTGTACTTTTATAATTCCTGGACTGCACAAGATTTAGCTATTGTTAATGAACAATTCTTGGACTACACAAGATGCAGCTATTGTTAATGATACACCATATATTGAATATTTGCTTTATACAATTACTGTAGTCAGTGAGATCATATTAACTGCAATTTCATTCTCTAATTCATTATAAACTGTGTATGTGAATGTGTAGTCATAACTTGGAAATTTTTATTGATTGTTTGACCATTGGTTGTGAGATTGATATTGAACTTGGACTTGGTTTTATCCATATGGTATATAATTTTAGAAGATAATTTCAGTAGGTTTAGAATTTTTTTTGTATTGCATAAGGAATAGGGCCTAGGAAATCTACAGTTATAGCATGAATCCTAATCTTCTTGGTGAGTGATTCTACTCTTTGTTTAACCACTTAATACTTTTGTTACTGTCCTTTGATTCATTGCTTATGGGAATTTACTTTTTGACCTTAGTAGTTTAGTTCATCATAGTTTGCCAGAAATCCATTGATTATGTATGACCTACTATCTATTCCTTTAAAAGAAAAGGTTTGCGAAAGGGGTTTCTTTTGGCCTCTATTTGATGCTTTCTCAATGGGTATCATGTAATATCTGCTGGTCTTACTACCTATGTACATTGCTATTTTGTGCTGAAATCCTAAGTACTGGTGTTGTTTGTGCGTTGTTGTTGTTATTGTACATGCTTATATGCATTATGCTTCTGGTGTACTTAGTGTTAGCTGTATTGTGATACTTGGTAGCTATTAGCACTGTACTAACTACCTTATATAATCAAGGTTTCATTTAATTTTGTTGTTTTTAATTTAAAGGTGAAAATATGTTGAAGAAGTTAATGGTGGTCATTGCAATGGAATAGTATGTTGCTTTCTCTCTAAACTAATAAACATGTTCGTTACATTGTTCCTATATTATTCTATTCTTAGTTGGTTATCTTTTTGGCATGTTATACAATCTGTTAGATTTGGGAGAGTTGCAGACTATGGCCTAAACTTCAGGAGGTTCATTCTTTATTTCTCAAGGGAGTAATTGAATTCATGTTTGAGTAAAGCAAATGACACAGAAATTTTTACTGCAATGCGTGGAGAATTTGGCAACCAAAAATCAACAATGGACTGAAATTACAGAGCATCCACTATGGTCCATGGAGCATCTCACTGTGGGCACAAGAATACTTGATTCAGTACACTAGATTAAGAAACATTGCAAATTAATTTAAGCTTTTTTTTTTTTTTTTGGTTTAGTTTCAGTGAAAGCCAATAAAATACAGAGTAATTGGGTGTGATGTAGATGTAGGGAAATCATATTGACGGTAAAGTTGTGTTATTTTAGGTCACATTCTGTTATAGATGACCTGACTAATTAGGCATGTGCTCAATGTATTATAGAGCATGTGATAGATTAGGAGTTAGTTAATCAATTTCAATTGCAGCTTAGTTTCAATTGCAGCTTGGTTTAGTTTCAATTGCGCTCAATGTAACACACACACACTTAGCGTTATGTCAAAGCCTTTAAAATCCTATTAGCCATCCTCAATGTAGGGTGAGTTGTTTGGTTTAGCTTTTTGATATTGAGCTTTTTGACATTGTGCTTTTTGACAAAGTGGGGGTTTTAAAAAGTGCGGTGTGAAACTGGGTTTATTGTAAAAGCTGAATGTTTGGTAAAAACTGTTAAAAAGTACTTTTTGAAAAAACTAAGTGTTTAACTAGCACTTATAAAAATAGCAGTTTGAGAGGTTAATTATCAAAAAGGATAATGTATATATAAAGAGAATTCTTTGTTTTAATTACCTCTTTTAATGCAAGTTATGGACACAATATTTTCACAAAAATTTCACAAAAAAGTCTATATGACAAATTGTTAATAGTAGAAAAAAAAAAAATGTCACTAGTAGGTCTAGATGAGAACTAATAACAACTTACTATGTAAACTTTATTATGAAATTGTTATAAAAATATTTTGTCAATAGTACTATTTTTTTTCTAAAGAAAAATAGTACTAATTTAAAAAGTTTAGAGATATAATAAAATATCACAATATTTTCACAATACTAATTTAAAATTAATCTTTGTAAAATAAAATTTTATTAACACTTATCTTTTAAATGAGCTGTTCTAGGATTATATATGTACCCACAATTGTGAAATAATCTGTGTTCATACTTCCTATATTTTCTTCCACGTTGTTTTACCCAAACCCAAAAACTCCTTTTTTTTTTCTCATCTACTTGTTAACTTCTTCATCATCTTCTTATTATCCTTTTCTTTTACTTTCCTCCACACAAAGCCTCCTACACACACACACAAGTCTCTCTCTCTCTCTCTCTCTCTCTCTCTCTCTCTCTCTCCTCCATATTTTCCATTTATCAAAAACTCTACCGATTTCAAAAGGTTTTTTTGAGATTAGATATGTAAGACATAAATAAATAAATAAAAAATAATAAAAAAGAAAAGAAGGAAAACAAGCAGCATAGAAAGAGAAGAAGAAGACGAGATGCTGCAGTACTGCAACTTAGAGGAGCAGAAAAAACTATTGGCAATTTAGGAAAAAGAGAAACCCACCAATGGTAATATTTTTGTATTGAGAAAACACGTTTGTATGTTTTGCAACTACAACTCAAAGCTGCCGTGCCAAAACGTAAAAATCCTTTAAGCTGGAAAATGTACTTTGTATAAAGCACTTTTGAAAAAATTTACTAAACACGTGTTTTGAAATTTGGGCAAAAAAACGTGCATTTTGGCCATTTAAAGTCGAATCAAACGGGCACACGGTTCAAATAGAGTAGTTGGGGGTGCTCTGCTGTTATTCAAGGGTAAGATTAATAATCTTTTTAGGTTTTGGCTTTTATGTAGCTTTTAAAATATCTTTTTTTTTCATGAATTCTATACTCGATCTCAGAATTTTGATACTGAGGCTTTATTGACCTTATTATTTTGCTATATTATCTATAAAGTAGATCAACTAACTTGTGTCTTTTCTTCATTTTTTTAGAAGTTTGGTCTTCACAAGCACGATCCAGGAAGGTGATGCAGATATGTTTCTATCAAGCGTGGTCACGTTTTGGAGCAAATGGGAGATTCATTTTATGATTTCAATTAGCATGTTTCTTCAAAGCATCCTTATCTTCACGGGCAATTGGAGAAAGTACTCAGCCAACGGCAAGCTCCAAAGTTTGGTGTGGCTTGCTTACTCGCTCGCAGTTTGGTGGGCAACGCTCTCCCTCGGTATACTTTCCTCTCGAGCAGGATGTCTTAAGGATAATTCCATAGACCCAAGGTTTGCCATATCCGCATTCTATGCTCCATTCTTTCTACTGCACTTAGGTGGACCAGACACCATTACTGCCTTCTCCTTGGAAGACAACGAGTTATGGAAGAGGCACTCTCTTACACTAGTTGGCCAGGTGGGTGTGGCTGTTTATGTCATATACAGAGGCTGGACAAAAACTGCTCTGAATAAGCTGGCTATTCCAATGTTTCTTCCTGGGATAATCCAGATATGTGAGAGACTTTGGGCTCTGAGATCTGCAAGCAGTGAAAATTTTAAAGCATCGATGCTCCGACAGCTCCGTCCTCCTGATCGAGGCCCCAATTATGCCAGATACATGGAAGAATTCGACTCAAAGAAAGAAGAGGGGTTCGATGTTACATCACGAGTAATATCGGGAGCTCCTATTGTAGTCGACCTTTCCTTTATAGCCCCAGAAAATGTCCTCATCGCAGATGCAGCCACTCTAAAATATGCCTATATTTTCTTCGACACTTTCAAGCAGCTATTTGCAAATCTCATCCTCAGCTTCCAAGATATAGCCAACAGCAAATCCTTCTTCCTCGATGGATCTTATGTCGAGGCTTTCAAAGTGATTGAGGTGGAGCTTGGGTTCATGTACGATGTATTTTATACAAAAGCTTTCGAGTTTTATTCTCTAAAGGTTGGCATCCTCCGTTTTATGATTAGTTTCTCTTTTCCCTTAGTTGCACTTCTGGTTTTCGTGTTCCAAATCAACAAGGAGGCTTACTCAGGAGGCGACAAAGCTGTCACTTACGCAGTGCTGGGTGGAGCCTTTGGGCTGGAGTTATATGCATTGTTAATACAACTTAACTCAGACTGGGCAATGCTTAGGCTAAGTGAGCACAGGAATGCTGCTGTGGACCTCTTGTATAAAGCCATTTCGAGGATCCCATTGGTTAGAGGCAAGAGGTGGTCCAATACCATGGCACAATACAAACTAATAGAATTTTGTCTTAAAGATAAGCATCGGTACCGAGATTCAGTGGAAGTTTCTGTGAGGTTGAAAGAATTGATATTTGAGCAGCTTCTAGAGAAATCAAAGAGTGCCTCAGATCTCAAGGCTTGTAAGAAATTGTGCGCTTTTAGTGGTGACCAGGTTCTTAGAAATGCAAAATGTATTAATGAGATCAGCAAAGAGAATCAAAGTATACTCGAAGAGAGCGTTGAGGTAGAATTTGACCAAAGCGTTCTTCTCTGGCATATTGCAACAAACCTTTGTTTTAATTTTGTCAGAAAGACGACCCAAGACACAGCCCAAACCACGGCCCAAAACACAACCCCAAACTCGGCCCAAACTTGGGCCCAACACATGACCCAAATCACAACCCTTAACATGGCCCAAAGCACTACCCAAGACACAAACCAAACCATGGTCCAAATCCTGGCCCAAATCATAAACAAAATCACAACCCAAACCACGGCCCAAACGCCAGCCCAAACCATGGCTGAAACCATGGTCCAAACCCCAGCCCAAACCCCAGCCCAAACCACGGCCTTAACCATAGACCCAAACGCGACCCAAAACATGAACCAAAACTCTATTGAGGATCAAAATTGTGAAGCAAGCAAGTTGCTTTCAAATTATATGTTGTATCTTCTAGTCAAGCGTCCTGCCATGCTGCCCAATGGAATTGAGCAAATCAGGTTTCAAGACACGTGCGCCGAGACCACTGAATTTCTTGAAGAAAGAAAAATATTTGATGAAATCCAAGCTTGCACAAAGTTACTTGAAGTGTGCACTAATATTCCTCCATCTGAAGCGAAAGGAGACAGAAGCAAGTCAGTGCTATTTGAGGGATGTAGACTTGCTAAATCTTTGCAATGCTTAGAGACTAAAACAATGTGGAAATTAATAAGTGATGTATGGGTGGAAATGTTATGTTATGCCGCAAGTCAATGTCGGTCGAACCATCATGCTCAGCAGCTTACTCAAGGTGGAGAGTTACTCACTCATGTCTGGCTTCTTATGGCGCATCTTGGTATAACTGAGCAATTTCAAATTTCCAAGGGCCATGCAAGGGCTATGTTGGTTGTGAATTGAAAAGGCCTTTTATTGTAAGTGAAGTGTTTTTAATTCCAAAATAATAGAAATGAGCATTTGCATTTGGTTTTTCAATAGCCAAAATTGGGAGTTTCTGTGGCCAAATCATCCTTAATCTCCGTGATTCAACTCTTTATCGTTGTTCAACTTTTTTACAAATTGATCTTCAATTTTGAATAGCACTGTAGCATTTGAATAGCATTCTAGTAGTTCTAACTTGTCTCAGTCAGTATTGGGACTAAACAAACACAATTAAACTACCAAAAGATCTGATTCCAGTCCAAACAACCGCTCTAGCAAACTCCAGGGGTCTAGTGAGAGCAATGACTTTTGACTGATGTCAATCTCTAATTCAGTGCAAATGCTCAGTAGAATATCCGATTCTGAAAACACCGAAACCAGGACTCAAAAATCAACATGTTGAATGCAGGTGGTGAGGCCCTCAGAGAGCCCACAAATGCTGCGGCCAAGTTTGCATTTGTTGACACATTTAGTTACTCTCATTTTTCATTTATTGTGATTCGATCAAGAAAAATTCTCTTCATTGATGCCTGGTTGAATGGACAATTCAATTCTAGTTGGTTCAAGTTAAGTTAAATAAGTATACGCACTCCTAAAAGTTTTTTTTTTTTTTTTTTTTTTTTTTTTGGTAGAAAGGAAATTTCATTAACAAAACAAACTAAGGAGGGAACAGAGGTTCAGATATGACCCTGTTATAGTACAAACCATTTCCGTCCGAGCTTAACAGCTCCAAGAGATCCACAGGCGGATGTTGATACAACAAAAAGGGTCTTTCTTGATCAGTCCCTATTCTAGCCAAACAATCAGCGCACGAATTGACTTCACGATAACAATGCCCGATCCGGACTTGGGCTATCTGGGAAATCAACTGCCTGCACTCATCAAGAAGAGGGAAAGCAGAGAGATTAGCATCAGATGAAGATGTCAGGAGCTGAACAAGAGCCATGGCATCTAATTGGATATCTACTGCACTCAGACGCATGCTATTGTAAAGCATAAGTCCATCTCTAAGACCCCACAACTCTGCTGTGAAGCAGTTTAGGCACCCGAGCCTCCTAGAGAAGCCCCCAACCCATTCCCCTCGGTCATTCCTAATGAGTCCCGCTCATCCAGCTCTGCCTGAGCTTGCTGAAGCAGATCCATCAATGTTTAGGCGAAACCATCCAACTTGAGGCTTATCCCACCTCACACGCACAACCTTTCTGCTACCATAAGCTTAGGGGTCAGACTGCAGTATTGAAATTCTAAGGCTTGAAACAGAGCATCCTTCTGAGCATGCTGATTCTTAAAAACCACACCATTCCTATGTTTCCACAAAAGCCGACTATCAAAAGGGAGTACAATACTCCAGGGGGGTTGGTTGCTCACTCTACTCTCATTATACTCGCAATTTTTATGAAGCCAAGAAACCAGATTTCCCTCATAGAAATTTCTGAATTCATTTATTCCCAACCACCGCCAGGTGCATCTCGCTACCTCACAACAATCCCTCGGTCTATGAAGAATGGATTCGGGTTCCCTTTGGCATAAAGGGCAAACATCAGAATCACTAATACAAGACATTCTCCTACTCCAATACTATTATGTAAGCACTGCCAAATGAAGGTCTTAATTCTAGGCAAGGTTTCTAATTTCCAAACCCAACACCCAGAAAAAGCTCCTCCATCAGCAACCCTACCTGTGCCTAAAGAGTAAGCATGCTTCAAATCAAAATCCCCCCTCTTAGCTCCTGTCCACGTCAGTCTATCACTTCCCTGAGCAGTTCTTATAGAATAAGGAATGGAATTAATATACATAAGGACCTGATCTGGAAGCTGAATAGATAGCTTAGACCAATCCCATCCTTGCGGACCAAAAACAACTTTAACCCGAAGAGATTCATCTTCAACAGTGAGTGGGCCTTGGATAAGAGTGTTTAATTTATCATGCCATAAGCTCAAATTGCTATTTCTCCCGGAATCCACCTAATCCCCTTATTAAAAACTTCACTTCCCATACTATGAGTGAAAAAATGCTACTCTGCCTAACCAGATTAACGATCGAGGCTCTTTTGTATATATAACATTTGATAGAGCTACAGATGAATTAGGTATAGAAGAATCAAATAACAAGATAAATAATGACAATATCTCTTGCGATTTAGCGGTAGTTATTTCCATCTTATTTAAACTTTTTTGTGCCTCAGTTGAGTCAAGTAAGGGAGAAGCATGGGCTGGGTTTTGGTTTAGTTAAGTAGAGTTGGAGGATGACCCTAGATTTGGGTTTTGTAGGCCCATATGATGGAACGGGGTGAAATGCTTTGTGGCAAGGCCCAAAGTTTGGGGCCACGGACTGTACTAAGATAAAGGGAGTGATAAGAAGTGGATTGAGACTTGAGGTCTGAGACACTCGTGGGGGACTAAGGTTGCGTTTTGTATCATGTAAAATATTTTCTTGAGTGTAAAATATTTTCCTAAAAATATTTTTGGGAAATGAAAATATTTTCAAGTATTTGGCTG
The DNA here is from genome assembly GCA_029955605.1 of Quercus engelmannii. Classification (NCBI taxonomy): domain Eukaryota; kingdom Viridiplantae; phylum Streptophyta; class Magnoliopsida; order Fagales; family Fagaceae; genus Quercus; species Quercus engelmannii. The sequence goes on from JARPSG010000002.1 coordinate 6,119,269, forward strand.
TATTATGAAAATTGTTTTGGAAAATGTTTTCAGGTGTTTGGTTGCACTCTGAAAATGCTATTTTTCTACTAATTTTTCACATTTTTTTCAACTTCTAAACAAATTTTATAATAGAAAATTTCAATAAATGAACTTAAGGAAACAAAAATCAAAACAAAATCATTTGTTAAACTTAAAAATTCAGTCAAACGGAGGGAGGGAGGAAGAGAGAGTGATCGCAAATTGAGAGAAAGGGAGAGGTAGATCAAGAAAGAGAGAGATTGGTCATGGGCGGGTCATGGGTGACGAGACCGGTCAAGCAGCGGCAGGCTTCAGGCGGTGCTGAGATTGAGATGATGAGAGTTTGATCTAGAGGGCGACGGTGGCGTGATCTAGGGTGTGATCTCGGCAGTGCTGGGGTGCGATCTTGGCGGTGTAATCTGGGGTTGGGACGGTGGTTCAATGGCTTGTGTGTGCTTTTAGCTCATTCTCTCTGCCCTCTCCTCTTGCTCTTTCTCTCTTCAGGTGTCTGAGTCCCGAAAATCATTTGAAGGTAAATGAGATGTGTAAATGATTTTCTAAGTCAAATGGCTTATTTTATGATCAAAGTTTAAGATTTTCCGTCTGACTTTATTTTACACGTGCACCCAAACACGCTATTGGGTGTAAAATATTTTCCGAATTTCATTTACACCAAAAACAAACACAGCCTTAGTTGAAAATGAAAAATAGATTATTGGAAAACAAAGTCACGAGATATATAGACACAACCTGATGGAACATGTAAATATGTGCAGCCCTTTTTTACTAACTTTTAACCCATAAAATTTAAAATTCAGCAAAAAAAAAAAAAAAAAAAAAAAGTTATAACCGAGAAAGACAAATTAAAGGGAATGGGGTTAAGGTTTGTATATAAGTTGGTGGTGAAAATAATGTGAAATTTTAAACTAAAATGAATCAATATTGTATTGAGAAGGCCTTTGAAATTTCTGATGATCTTAATTGTAGCATAAAATATGTTGGAATATAGCAAAAGAAAATTGCTCGGACAAAATTTACTCAAATAGCATTTTAATGAAAAATAATAATAAAAGTTTTCGTGTATGTAAATGTGCGTGCATTAAAATGTGTAGTAATCAATAAACACTACTCTTTATTTTGTCACCAGTAATTATAGGCCCAACTTTTGACATTTAGACTCACTCAAATAATTGGTTACTCCACCCCTACTATTTATATATTTTTAAGTTTTAATTAACGGTCCGTTTGGTTAGATGAGTAGAAAAGTGAGATGATAGATAAATAAAGGAGTAGAAAAGTTGAAGGATAGAAAAAATTTAATTTTTTTCCCATTTTTATTTGGCTGGAATGATGTAAAAATCAAAAGATGGAAAATTTATTTATTTGGTTAAGAAGAAAAATGAGAGGATGGAAAATGAAATTGGTATTGTAAGGACACAATTTAGCTCTCAAGCCCAAAGGATAGATGAACTTAGGCCTAAAGAGCCCAATACAATGAATTTGTAAAAAGTGAGTTGAAAAACTGGGCTTTAATGAGTCAAACAACAAGTAAAATGGATCTAGATGACAAGAAAATGAAGATAGACTATTTTAATCTAAAGAAAATTGTCATCGGCACAATCCGAGGAGATCAGTTTTTATATATTTCTTTTCAAGTTTGATTACAAGTTTAATTCTTGATTGTTACAGTGTTTTTCTCTTAATTTCTCGATCTTTTCTCTCAAGGTCTTCTTTCTATTTTATACTTTTTTCTTTCTTTCCTCTTTACCCTCCACATGCAAGGCAGATTGCTAGTATTGATCCTTATCTCATCAGTACTTTCCTGAAGTCTCTGGTAGTAGCTGTGAGACTGAAAATTATTGTTCAAGTATCACCTCCACATTAATGCGGCCAGTTGGTTAGGTGCATAGCATTTAATGCGGTGGTAGCAGTTTTCTCTTTAGATATTTTACGACTTCCCTCTCTTATGTGCTTCTGTGATGCTTATCTATATCAATAGAATCTCTCAGAATGCTGTCTTGGACGGTAGACCACCACTTCAGACCTCGGCTCTGATTAGCTGAGGAGGCATTCATCCTCGGACGACTCTCATGGACCCTATGATTAAAACTAACATATTCACTTACTAACGCGGATTCCTCAGATAATGTTCACCCCTCCTCGGACTATTTCATGTCCTCAGATTGGGCCCCAGACCCAATATATTCTACTAGGCCTAACATCTCTACAGGTATAATTTACAATTATGTCCCCATTTAATAAAACAAAAAGTAACGCATTTTTTTATTAAAAAAAAAAAAAATTGTGTATGGACACTTCAATTTTTTTTTTTTTTTTTTTTTTTTAAATAGCACAATTTAGAGAAAGATGAGCACCAAAAAAAAAACAAAAAAAACAAAAAACAAAAAACAAAAACAAAAATTGGACAAAAAGAAAGGAAAAAAGAAGAAGAAAAAAGTGCAACTGGACTTACAGATGGGCATTTTTGTTAGCCCAACAAATTAAGTTTCCCCCTCATAGTTTTCTCCCCATTTTGGTGGGCCCAGGAAAAAAACACCAAGGTCCACTACAATTTTTTCCTCTTCTCCTCCCAACCAAACACCCACAAAAAATTCTTTCTCTTCAATTTTCTCTCCTTAGATTTCCATCCTCCCTAAAATCCCCCCAAACAAACATACCCTAAAGTAAAACACAACTCGTTTACAAAATATAAAGGAGGAAATTATTCAAGTTTAAAGTTTAAACATAAAGGGGGAAAGTGTTTTGTCTACAATTTTTTTTTTTTTGTTTTTTTTGGTGTGTGAAACTTTGTGTTTTTATTTTAAACAATGTGTTTTTTCCTTTAAATAATGTGTTTTTTCTTTTTCTTTTTCTTTTTTTTTCAATTAAAAAAAGTCAATTCAAGAAAATTGTATGTAAAACAGTGAATTTTGGCTAAACAAATTGACTAAACCAAAAAAGAAGTTTAGGAACACAACAAAAATGTTATGATATTTTTACAATACCTTTATTTTTAATTACGGTGGGTCCTAGTTTAATATTTTATTATGTTAATTTAGAGTAATGCTACATCTACAAGATTTTCACAGTAAATCCTAGATGACAAATTATTATTGGTTTTAAACTGGGCAACCACTTGAAACTATAGATTAAACAAACAAACAAACAAAAAGACAACCAAAGAAAATTGTGCATAAAATAGTGAATTTTGCCTCATCAAATTTGACTAAACCAAAAAAGAAGTTTAGGAACATAATAAAATACCATAACATTTTCACAATACCTTTTTATTTTTAGTTGTGGTAGGTTTGGGTATTGATGATGCGAAAATCACTAGTTGAGATCCTTGTCTCAATAGATGGATGATGTTGTGGTTGGTCGTGTCTCCAATGTAAACCTGCAATAAAGCTTTAGAAAAAAGTGGAGCACACTGATGTGGTGTTTGCCAAAAACACTCCGATGCTTAAGTCAGAAACGAAGAAAGTTCGTTTAAAGAGAAAATGACTTAGAGTGATTTTTGGATGAGTATTTATGTGTACTTTTGGATTTTGTTCCTTCTTTCTTTTATAGTTGTTCATTGCCTTAATGGACAATGAATGTTTGTATTTATATCCAACGGTTAGTACGTTATCATTGAGAGCTCTAAAGTACACAGTTCACTTGTTACCGTTGCTCCATCCGTTACGTTTCATCATCAATGCACGCAATAAAATGTGTAATGCTTGCTTTGATCATCATTAATGGGAATGATGATCCTAGGTTACTTTTTGACTCATCAGGTATGATATATTATTATTTCATTTTTTAAGTCCACAACATTTTCACAACAAATTTTAGATGATACATCGTTACTAGTTTCAAAGTAGGATCTGGGACCACCCCTTTAAATTGTGAATTAAAATAAATAAATAAAAAGTTTGCCTAAGAAAAATGTGAATTTTGGCTTATCCAATTTTTTAAACTAAAAAAGAAATCTATGAACACAATAAAATGTTACAACATTTTCACAATACCGTTATTTTCAGTTATGGTAGGTCTTGGTTTGATATTTGCTATTTATTTTAGAGAAATGTATCCACAATATTTTCACAACAAATTTTAGATAACAAGTTGTTAATAGTTTTAAACTGGACCCACCATTGTTATCACTTTATTTATGTGTCAGTAGTAACTTGTCACCTATAATTTGTTATTAAATTAATATGAAAATATCATGGACTTAACATTTCTTTTTTCTTTTTCTTTTTTAAATTTTTTTATGAAATTATTTTATTTTGAATTGAGATCTTAGAAATTGTGAAAATATTCTGACATCAAGATATTAAAACATTTTCACAATACATTTATTTGTAGTTGTGGCTAGTCCCAAACTCATATTTTATTATTTCGTTTTAACCTATAAGAGATTGACATAATAATAAATCAACCCTCTCCATTGGAGAGTTCTGGTTCTTTCTCAACAGTGAAAGGGAATGCATTTCTTCCCCCATACGGTAATCAAGTGGGCTTATTCTTTAATACCATGGCATCGTAGACCGTGGCATCGTAGACCGTAGCATCTCAAACTTGTTTTGCATTTCATGGGTCCATTGCTCTACAATTGGAATCCATACAAATTTATAGGTTGATCCTTCTTGTTTATTTCTTCATTAGTGGGCTTGAGAATTGAAATAAACAAATATATATATATATAGCTAATAATCAGTTTGTGGAATACAATTATGAAACTTACGCTATGTGAATACCAACACAAATTTGTTTTTACCCAAATTCATTTGCAACAGAGTAAACAGACACAATTAATGTATTTAATTATGCAAAATAGAACCATAACATAGTAATAGTTTGATATTTTTGCTCTGGATAAGCTATGTTTGTAAGCCCAATGCAATTTTATATTTGGCACGGGCTTGATTAACAATTACTCATGGTTTCTAGATCTTGACCGTTCAATGAACCGTAATATATATTAAAAAAAAAAAAAAGTTCAAGATTTTTGAAGTCGGATTAAGGTCAAATTGAGGTTAAACCGTAATAACATCATAATTAATATAAATAAATATATTAAATTAGTACAAATAGAAAATTAACTAAAATAGTCCAATTAAATATAAAAATCTATTCTTCTCAAATAAATAAATAAATAAATATGTGTGTGTGTGTGTGTGTGGGCGCGGGGGGGGGGGGGGGGGTGGCCACCTAATTTATTTGTGTTTGTATTCATATTTAATTGTTAAAAAATAAAAATAAAATAGTATTTGTGTTGCACGGCCACAACATGTCACCTATGAAATTATGACTACACTAGTCACTAATCCATATGATGCATCCGAAAACTATTAAATGTGAGATTTGATTTAATCTTGGTTTAATGAACTATAATCATCATATCATTATAAGTTAATGGGAAAACTTAGTTTGTATAAATGCATAGTATACTTAGAAACATGAGGTAACATTAATAATTAAAAATTTGTAGCGATCTTGCAAGATGAAATATAAAATAAAATTGAATATAAATAATATTTAGAACATATAATCGTGGGTTTTAGTTAGCTAAACTTGTAAAATCGAGTACTATCCAACAAATATTGAAACTCTTTCGAGAATGAATCATAAATAAGCACAATATTTCGCAAGTTTATTTTATTTTTCTACTGTGTATATGAATATTTTGCAAATATAATTTTGATAGATTTATATAAAAAGATTTAAACAATTTTTCGTTTTTGCTTCTTTGATTGCACATTAAAATTCAAATCTAAAAAGTCACTAACCTTAATATGAAATATGCAACTAAGCAAAAATTTAAATAAACATTAGGATTCCATTTATCTTCCATGCAACCCTACTCCCTTCCCTTGAACAATGTACTTCATAACTATTCAGTGATGATAATTTCATTTATAAAAAACACTAGTAATAAATTGATATATGAAATACTATACTATCCAATAGATGTTGCAAGGCCTTTTCTGCTAAATATTTGGTTTTTGAAATTTATTTTGTTACAAAAACATTTATCGCAACTTATTTAATTATGTAGTCTTTTTCTAGAATTTGATTTTCTAAAAGTTGAGTTCCACTTTGCCAAAGTCTATGTAATTCAATGGAATGTGAAACTTGAGTTTGAGAAAATTAAGTTATACAATTGTCACATATCACTTAATTGTATAGAATTGAAATTTCACGAATCAGTTTCAAAAAAGCACCTAGTCCAGAAAGGAATGATACCTAAAATCAAATAAATCTCAATTTAAATATCTAAAAACTTAAGTTTATCAAAATATATGACTATAAGACGACATAAATCAACCAATAACTTCAAATTTCAATACTTCACAGGAATTAGTCAAATCTATTAAGCCAAGAGTTTAGATAATAATTTTGATATTCGAAGTTCAGGTTCTTCCTCTTTCAAACTTATTGTGGCTTGAATGTGTGCTTGCATGGACATCATGGTTTTGGGGACTCAAAGTTGTAAAACAAGCAAGAAATGAGCGAAAAATGTGAAGCGAAAGAGAAAACGGATGATAAAACGAGCTTTTGATATGGTCAGCCCTTTATTCTATTCCTTCCTCTGGTCAGGAATAGCGGGCTGAGAGCTTAGAAAGTGCAAATTACTCGTTGGGGTACCTTGTTTCTACCCAAGGGGGCAGGTTAGTACAGGAATCTTAATCACAGTAAGTGGTTATCTCCTATGTACCGCACTTTGAAGACAAGACGGCAATAGTTGTTCCCAAGAAGCTAAAGGAATTCGGTGGTCCGACGTAAGTGCGTGATAGGGGAGTGACAGCGATGGATGCTCTCTGTTTTCAAATGCTGACATGGGGCGTAATTGGAGCTTAAGACGAGGAGTGGTGACCTCTAGACAAGCTTAAGTGCCAGTTACAGCTGTTAAATACCAGCGGGGGGAAGAGGCCATTCTCACTCAAGCTCAAGCATTTACTTTTCTAGTTAGAGACCAACGTCTTGGGGCTAACGTGGGGTTTGGGGGAGCATCCCCCATCGCACGAAGTGCAAAAAGAAATGAGCTAATGAGCTAACTCATTAGAGCTGCTTCTTGTATGCAAGAGACCCCCTGAGTAATTTGCACTTTCTAAGCTCTCAGCCCGCTATTCCTGACGAGAGGAAGGAATAGAATAAAGGGCTGACCATATCAAAAGCTCGTTTTATCATCCGTTTTCTCTTCTCTTGTTTTCCTACTTTTAATCCCTAGCCCTTGTCCGCCATGGGCTGTTGGCAAGAACAGACTTGACCTCCACTTCGCTTCGCTTGCTCTATCGCTTCGCTTGTGCTTGTTTTACAACTTCGATAGATGAAAGGGCTAAAGTAGAACTGTTTTAAGATGTTAACTCAGAACTCATAGCTCATTTATGGACTGTTACCCCCCTAAAGTCCCCCTCAGGGGGATTGAGAGCAGTTAAGCTCCTTAGTTTACTGAGGGTTTTATTAAGAAGTTAAGCTCATAAAGCCCTATCGCACTAACAGCTTAAACTGCCCATAGGTCGAAGAAGCATAATTGCGTAAGTGACTATTGAGCCTTCAAGTGACTCTTTTGAGGTAGAAACTCAAGGGGGCAGGTTAGTACAGGAATCTTAATCACAGTAAGTGGTTATCTCCTATGTACCGCACTTTGAAGACAAGACGGCAATAGTTGTTCCCAAGAAGCTAAAGGAATTCGGCGGGTGTTAGCTCATTGGTATTACTACTAGGACTCTATTAACTCATAGCTCAGAACTCATAATATGGACTGTTACCCCCCTAAAGTCCCCCTCAGGGGGATTGAGAGGATAACTAAGCTGACACGCCGGAGTTGGCTGCTGGCACAACAGGGTGGTGCCTTACCGCACCGCAGGCGAACGCGCGGTAGCGTTCGTGGTGGTGCTTCAGGATTCCAATGTACTGCGTCCAAGATCAGAACGAGCTTGCCGGCGGACCACTGCCGTCCCATTCTTGAGTGAGCTGGAGCGCAGCCATCTTATCCACTGAACTAGCTAGAAGCTATCGCTTCGGGTCGAAGCACTAAAAGAAAAGGACCGGGAAACGCGGCGGCATAGGAACCACGGGACCCCTTACTAGTAAAGGGAAAACGGAAGTGCGCTCCTGCGCACCAGCTGAAAAAGCCCCTTCCCTTTTTCAAAATAATAAGGTTCATAGCTCCAACCTAGACAAGGCGTTTTTATGCCCTTTTTTTAGGTTGGGTTGCTGGATACGGGATCCTCGTAGTAGGCTGGACCAACATCCAGCCGAGAGAGGGCAGCCTTTAGAAGCAACAGGTTGGGAAACCAAGAGAACGCTTCGCGTTTTCTTATCTTCTTCCCGCCCTAGGAGTAGGAGTAGCACAAAAAGAGGGATTAGCATTATTGACCCAATGATAAAGCACTAAGACCTTCCTCGTTGGGGCTCCGCGCACTGGGAAAACGCTCTAGCGATGGGAAACCGGCCACTAGTTACAAAGCTCCAATAAAATATCGAGAGGGCTATCACAGTCAGGTTCGAAGCAATTACCCCTATTTGTAAAGTACCCCTCTTCCTATTTAGGAGATTGAGGCGAGAAATGGCTTGATGAACCGTTCCGTTTGCCACGCACCGGCCCCATTCACTTGCTTATCGTAGAGGCTGTAAGTACACAGTGCCTCACCACTATGAATAGTATAGTGGGGTTGAAACACGAGAGTGCCCGCCCTTTCTTTCAAGCAGGCCACTTTTTCCGGAACGCAGTCCGCTTCAACCGCTGTTTCACCCCCCAAAAAGCAAAGTTGGCTTGACGAGCGCAGATGTGAGGAAGCGGGAGCAATAAAACCAAAAATCTCTTTCTTGTCCTTCTACTTAAGGGGCAAAGAGAAGCGCTTTTGCTACTGAGAAAGCGAACGGTCAGCGCGAAGGTTCAAGACTTAGCCGAGCGTTAGCGAAGCTAGATTCTCATAGCGAGGCGCTTCGAGTTAGCGAAGCGCTGTAGTAGCGCCGAAGCCCTATGTGCTATAATGCTGAGCCAAGGACGCTCCGCCCTATCTATAGAAGCAGTCAACTGAGTTCTGAACGAATTAGCTCCTTGTAGGCTTGTAGCATAAGTCCCACCCTTTCTATGTTATAGCGGTTGATTTATGAATGAAACTTTGGCAAGCTTTTCTATTGAAAAAAGTAATATGAAAAAAATAAAATAAAATAAAGAAAGGACTGCATGTTATCCATATGTCAACTACAAGTCGACAATAAATCTAGATTGTGCATGGACTTGTTTACTTGGCATTCAATGAGAGTACCAGATCGAACTAAATCAAAAAAATAAAAAATACATAAAAGAAAAGGAAAACAAATCAAAGAAAAAAAATACAGGTTTCAAAACAGAAGTTAAAAACATATATTGTTTGGAGAGAAAAAGGGAAGCAAACCCAGTAAATAAGACCTGGTTCTTGAAGAGGCTGCATCTATTTTCTAACTCATGATTATGGAGACTGTGTCTGTTTTCAAAGGCTTTTGTGTAGAGTTTTTGGGTCTTTGGGTTTTAAAGAGAAATTTCTATATGGTCAAAAATTAGGACTGGAATGAATGAAGGAGAGAGAGGTGAAGGGTTTAGAGTAATTATTGAATGTTAGTCGAATGGTAGGGTTAAAATTGTAGTCGAATTGGTAGGGTTTTAAAATTAAAGAGTCAAAAAATTAAAAAGAAAATAATAAAGCTGCAAAACTTATGTGTCATTATATTATAAGGTCAACAAATAGTCAAAAGTTTCGTTTTTATAGTATATATAGGCTAATTTATACTTATTGCATAGCCACAACGTGGCACACTAGGAATGTAGGAACCAACTATTGCGCACTCTTGACGCGATAATCACTATGTGAGGGGCAACTGGCAATGGCCAGTGTTTAAGTCTTTAAGAGGGAATTTTACACACATATATAATTAGATTAAACTAGAGTAAAATTTCTATCTTGTAAAAAAAAATAGTAATCATTGATTTTATTTAAAATAAAAACAAAATAGAAAAACTCTAACAATTAGTAATGCAAAACGTGGCATCCCATTAAAATCATCAATCTGTGTGTTTAATATCACTAATTATATTAAAATCAAATATCCCATTTGTAAAATTTGGTATATATTAACAATAAAATTGATATTTTCCATTTTGTTTGAAAATGGGATGAGGATTATTGTCCCCTTTTTAGCGTAGTAGTACCAATGAAACTAGAACTAAAACTAGAACAGTATTTGTGACAAGGCAATGGTCTTTGGCCGTCTAGAGCATCCACAATAGTAGTGCTAAATAGCTATATTGCTATTTTTAGCACCACGAATACTTAAAATGTATGTTGCAGTGGTGGTGCCATAGCTAAAATTAAATGGCTGTGCACTGTAGTAAGAAGCTAAATATATATATATATATATATATATATATATATATATTTATTAAACTTCTCTCTCTTCTCTCATTAAAAAAATATTTCCTCTTTTCTTTTTATCTCTCTCTCCGGTCCATCCAACGGTCCAAACAAGCTCTGTGGAAAATGTGCTTCTCTTTCTTCTCTTTTCTTTCTTTCTCTCTTTCTCTCTCTCAACCACCTAATGTCATCCTCTCCATCAAACTTGTACAATGTCTTGGACCTTCATCACTAGCAAGAATTCTCGAATCAGCATAGCGGATACAGGTTTGTGTTCGGGCGTACGAGTCAGGTCATCCAGCCAAATTATGTCGATTTCAATGAAATCAGAGAGCCCCAAAAAGTTAAAGAGTGAGAAAATGAGGTTTTTGATGAAACCCAGAAGGGAAAGTGCTTGGAGAAAGAGGTTTGGGAAGAAAACCTCGAAGCTCACCAACCCACCCTTTTCGACAAAGAAACCTATGGAGCTCGTCGACCCACCCCTTTCAGTTTCGTCGACCCACCCCTTCTGCTGACACCAATCTCCTCACCAAAGCCCAGCTCTGTGATTGGTGACTTTTGATTTTGTTTGTGATTGGTGATTTTGTTTGGTCTGAGTTTAGGAAAAAGATTGGGGATTTGGGTTAGTGGTGGTGGTGGTGGTGGTGGTTGTAGGTGTGGTTGTGGCTGATGGTGGAGGTGATTGTGGTTGGTTACTGAAGTTTGCTATGGATGTTTTTATTATTATCCTAATGAGTTATTTGTATTATTTTAATCAAATAACTAAAAATATAGATCCATTGATGTTGGGTGTGAAGAGGTAAAATAGATAAAGTGACTTTTGTAGGTGCCAAATAGTTAAATTTTTAGCTTTATTGCTGTGGATACTCTAAACAGCACCTCCTCCACTTTTGTGGTGGCTCCATGTTTTTTTTTTTTTTTAAGAGATTCATCCCCAATATATATGCATACAAAAACTTACCAATTCGTTATATTAGAAACATTGTCTCGCTGCCCGTTGTCCCTGCTTTTCTAATTTCAGTTCACATTATATATCCATCTAAGTGAGGTCCATCTAGTAATAAATTACAACTAATTGTCAATGTCAAGTTGTCAACATACGAATTCACTCTAACCATCCTCAGAATATTACATGTATGGATGAAGGGCACTGCACACAATTAGGATCACATTTTTTTTCTATAAAAGGAAAAAAAAAAAAAAAAAGTAAGGTGACAAATGATTACGTACTCTCGGACATTTTATGATTATTGGTGATGCAGTATAGAACATAGGATTTAATTTATGTTCATTAACTTTTTTATTTTTTTGGAATTTTTGGAATATAGCTTCTATATTTTTAGAGAGTATTGAGAATATTAGGGATGACAATTTCTGCCTGACCCACGGATACTCGGCCCGGCCTAGCCCAAATGGGTTGGGTTTTACCTGGCCCAATAAAGAATAGGATCGGGTTTGGGTTAAAAAAAAAAAAAACCCGAATCGGGTTGTGGTTTTGGTAAAAACCTGGCCCCAACCCAACTCGACCCGGTTATTTCCTAAATTACTAAAATACCCCTTTATATATATATATATATCTATCTATCTATAAACCCTAACACTGCACACTTTAGTCTTCAGCTCACACCTCAAACCTCACTCAGCCGCCTCTCGTCTCACTCGGACTTAGCTCTTGTCTAACACTCTCACTCACTCTCAATCTCACTCTCACTCACTCTCAATCGGACTCAGTTTCACTTCACTAAACTCTTCTCTCACACTCTCACTCACTCTCAATCATTCTTTGTGATCGCAAGGCTTTGAATTTATATCAAATCAATCGCATTTCATTTCGATTTGAAACTGTAATTCTCTACTTTTCTTTGAATTTCTAGTTAATTTTTCGTTGTTTTTATCTCAATGATCATTTGCTTTAGTGTGATTTTTTGAGGATGTCAAATCATTTTGGTTGTACTTAATTGTGATTAGATTTTCGTTAGGACTGGCTTTGTTTTGTTACCGAGAAAGTGTGAGAAAAAAGAGGAATCGTTAGAGTTTTGATAGATTGCATTTTCAGCACTAACTCCGAGATAGATTCTTTAGCTCTGTTCAATTTTTTGCTTTTTGGAATATTTTGATTGAGTAAAATTTCCTTCAGTTTGGAGTTAATTATTCGTTGCTTTGATTCGATTCTCATGTATTTTTTGGTTTTTAGTTTGATTTTGAGGTTTTTGAAAATTTTTAGTTACTAAACTGTGATTAGATTTTTGTTAGTACTCTATTTGGGCTTTAAAATTTTGTTTTTTGGTTGGGCCACGATTTGGGCAGCGGATTTGGCCCAAATCTAGTTGGCCTAAACGAGGTCTGCGAGGCGGGTTTGGGCCCCGAAAAAAATCCGTTTAATAAACAGGTCGGGTTCGGGCTACGGATTCGGGTATGAAAAAACCCGGCCTGTTGCCATTCCTAGACAATATTTTAGTTCAAATTGAGTCATTTAATTATGATTTGTTTGAGAAAGTTTTTTTTTTTTTTTTTTTTTTTTGTGCTTTTTCCTTCTCTTTTTAGTCTAATTTTATGTCTAGCACGAATTAAGGTTTCATAATCTTACAACTTCTTTTATGTTTTCCTTTTTTAAATTAGTGACTATAGGCTTTGAGCATTCCAATGTTTAAAAAATTTCTGACTTAGAAATTGCAACTAATATGATTAATTACCCCCATTATGCACGTGGTTAATTAATTTGTTAAGTGATTCGAATTTATCTTATTACTATATAGAAATTTTCTAATATTAAATAAAAATGACAAATCAACCATTGGATTAAATTTTCTTCTTAATTATATCCTCCATGCATGCAAAATTTTCAAAAGATCAATAACTATGTCATCAATCAAATGTTTAAATTTTACGTTTTTGTAATATAAAATTATGCATAAAAATAAACTTATGGGTCGAGTAATAAATATCATCTGATTAGATGAAATTTGATATATGTGTTAAAAATATTTTAAAAAAAAATTTATTCAATGATTAGCTCTTCAAAATATGTAGTAATGTTAATTTTTTAGTGGGAGTTGTCATCTTATGCTACAACCAAGTTTATTGTCAAATTTTATCCAAACAAAAATAAGATAAAACTTATATACAATACATAAAGTGTAGAATTTCTCAATTGAATTTCTTGAAAAAAAAATATATTATCCTTATCTTGTTGTTTAGTGCAACCAAGTGTTTGAAGTCATTTAACACGTTTTTCATATTTAATAGGTGCATACATTTAAATAGCTACATAATATTAAATTGTGTTTATTTCTACAAGGTAAATCCAAAGGCGAATGCTGTTAACAGTCATTTTTGCGACAAATTTTATGGTTCGACGGAATGACTAAGCCCAATTGCTTAGTGGGTCCAACTAATGTATTTTATCAATGTATTCTGCTCTGTTGCGTAGCCCAAGCCCATGCGAATGGTTGGAGAATTGAATAGGAATGGTTTTGGTGGGTGTGGGTTAGTTCCCATTGGATCTTTTACATAGGCCCAGCCTGTATGTGCCACGAAATGGGCTAGGGACACTGGGGGCATCTAGGGCCCACGAAGGAGGTCCAATGTCAGAAATTTCCACCCCAGATTTGACTCCATGCTCTGTGTGACTGTGCCCCTGATTTTCAGCCCAGCTCCATTTTCCCACACCAAGCAGCTAACTCTAAGAAAAAGGCTGAGCAGCCTAGCCCACTCAGCCACCTAAATGTAGTCTTCCAAGGCCTACAAAGACCAGAGACAGCAGCTATAAAGAGGAAACAACTTTGTTTTCCAAAATCATGCAAAAAGCAACCAAACCTTTCCCTAAGCATAAAACATAACACACCAAGTCATAAAAGATAGCATCTGAAATGTCCAAGGCCTTCCTCCCACCTAAGAACTGGTCACAAGCATCCCCTAAAGCTTGGTATAAATATGCATCACCAACCCATAAGAAAGGGGATGTTTTCCACACAAAAAACCCAAAAACTTTGACACAAAAAGCCCAGTCAGCTACCTAGTGTATGGACGATTTTGAAGGGCTGGGGGTGAAAATATTGAGATATAGGAACTCTCCCTCTCTTGCTCGGGACCTCCTTCAATTTCTTCCTCTATGTGACTGCGGGCTGAAATTTCTAACTCATGAATATACAGTTTCTGCGTTTTCTTATGTTTTCATTTTTGTGTTGGTTTCTTTTTCCATAAAGCACCATTAGCCTTTATATACCCCACATTGTGAATTTTGGGCTTGGCTCTCCAAATAACTAACGAATTTGACGAACCAAAGGGGAGTTTTGGGCTCATCTTTGCAATCTCGGCCCTTGTTGCACACAAAAAAAAAAAAAACATCCCCGACAAATGCTAAACAAAAAGATTTGACCATAGTCTCGGCATTCATGTTTAGAGACTCCTCTCTAAAAACTCTCAAAGAAATGAGAAGAGGCACAAGGAGAGAGAAGAGAGAGAAATTTGATCTTGAGAAGAGGAGAAGAGAGAAAGGAAAGAGAAAAAACTAAAAAAAAATTATGGAATTTGCTACTGTTAGGTTTTTAGACCCCTTGTCACAATATGTTTAACCTAATATTACACTAAAGTGATTACCAAGATTGTTATTCAAGATTAGGTTAAACACAAATCAACATAAAGCGGAAAATATAAAGAACACAAAGAACTAATGACCTTAGAAAACCAAATCGGTAAAAAATCTGGGGAGGATTTGACCTAACTATCCTCAAGGTAAAAGCAGATCCACTATGAAAGAATTGAAGTTTTACAAAAGGACTTAGACCATTAACATCCTAATGCTACCTCGAGTAAAAAACTTACTACCTCGATCACATGCTAGCTCCAAATCCACGGACTACTTCTTTTTTGAATCTGCTACAGTATAAGTTCTTCTACTTGTGACTTTGAGACACCTCTCAAAGGTTTTGTTGTTCTTTGAAGGTTCTTTATGTAGCAACTGAACCACCACCAAATCTTGATATTGGTAGAGCTTTTCATGTGTTCTAAGGTAAACACTTCTTAAATCTCACATAAGAGCAAACGCACAACTATTTAGATATATCTAAAACGTGGCTAGGGTTTTTCCTTTTATATTAGTAGTAAAACACTTAACCTTACATGTTTATTGGCTTGGGCTACGTTTGAAACTTTTCTACAGAATAATGGAACTGCGTGTTTTGCTCAATTGAGCCTTACTTTCGATCAATTGAATTTTGCAGTTTTACACAATAAATTCCTGCAAAACACTCGATTCAAACTTACACTTAAACAAACTTTGAGCAAGCCTAAATTTAGACTCATTGTTTTGATCATGGTTTGCCAATATATACAAAATGAAATTCTAATATATTCAGTTCCTAAAGTCTTAGAACCTAACAACTACCGTACCTTCTATTAGTAGAAGGCTATTGTAACTCTGATGTTGGTTGATTTTTGGTATTTGGTGTGCTCAATGCTCAATATTTAGCATTTATTTAGCATTTAGCATACTTGATGGCTGATGCTAATACTCTTATTTATTCTATTAATCATCCGCATGTCAACAGTTTAATCTCTTTCTCGGTTTTGCACGGACTAAAGCAGTACACTTGCTTAAACAATTTTTTATTTTTTTTTTAAGAAGACTCAAATGGTAAATTTGAGTGAACCACTTCGCAAATGAATTACCGATCACAGTATTTTTGGTTCAACTGTCGGTACAGTACAATTTTAATAGCAATCGATTATGGTTGCAATGGAGAACATGAGTAACAAGATTGCTGTCAGGCTTTTATGTTGGTTATTCACGGGGCATGTTTTGGCTCTAAACACTTGGAGCACTATGAGTTTGCATTGTCTGCCTTCTTTGGGAAGTATCAACCAAATTGGTAGATACGATGGGAGAGGAATGGCGTATAGGTTTATTTTGCATTATATGGCTAAGTTTTCAAGATGCGTTTTGAGCAATTTGGGTGGACCATTGTTCACATGAGAGGTATGCTCTTATTTTATTTTATTTTTTTCATTTTGGTTGGAAGTTTGATTTATGTTCATGTTGTGATGTTTATTGTAGGTATGGGTGTACAGATATTTCAAGAAACTTGCCCCAAAACGTAGTGCTCGTACTAGTATCCGTTTGTATACAATTTATTTTGTTGAAAACTGAAAACTGAAAACTGAAAATATTGTAGTAAAATAATTTTTAAATGTATGAATAATATCATGAGACCCGTGAACAGTGCATAAACAGTGTATGAACAATGCATTTTGTCTCCTGTACAGTGAATCCATGTGCATGAACAGTGCGGGTTACTGTTCATACATGCTGGAAAAAAAAGAAAAAAAAGAAAAAAAAGAAACGCAAACACTGAACTTAAAATGTGGATCCAAACGCACACTAGATCCTTTTTTAGATTGCAAAGGTGGTCTTCTGAAAATAAAAGGGACAGCACATGACTTGCATGTGCAACCCAAACTAGTAAATAACAAAATAAAATAACATAAATAAAATTTTATTTTCAAGAAATATGAAATTACGTACGCAAATTAAGAATAGTTATTTAACATATTAATATTTATTTATTATGATAATTTCTTAGAACATATTTCTTACTAAAGGCAATATCTATTAATTAAAAAATTCTACTAAGAATGATAACAAATGTCACCATCTTCGAACAATTAAAAAAAAAAAACACTAAGTTTTGATAAAACATTGTCACAATATTTAAATTTTTGCAATGAATGATGATATATGCTACTGTAAGGACACGATTCTCTGGCGGCCCAATAAGGATGTTGGGCTCACGCATGAAAGATCCCTCACAATATGATTTGTAGAGAGTGGGCTTGAAAAGCTGGCCGTTGGTCACGGGGCGGTGCCCGATCCTGGTTTTAGAGGAATTCATGTAGGAAAAAGGAGTTGGGCTTGAACATTTAAGCCCTAAGACGTCGCACCCCATGGGATGGTACTCCTCGGAGTTGATCCGAGGACCATTGAGGCCTTACCCCGGTTATCCAACGACGGACTTTCTTCAGTGAAGTCCGGTGTTGTTGAGATGTTCTCCCTCATGTGATCTTTCTTTTTCGGAGATCAGATGGGCCTCCCTTTTAGATTTACTTGCTTTCTTCTTTTATACTCGTCTGTGTTAATTGTCCTTCGTCCACGTGTAGGGTCAATCTTTACAAGACTGATATTTGTCCCATCAGTCTAATCCCAGAATTGTTGGGTATGGTTGATAAGGCTGCAGAGTACGGCTCTGTCATGTGCTGGGTCTTATCTGGAAGGGTAGTAAGGATAACTTCCCCAAGATATTTTGGATCTCCTTACAAATTCGTCCCTATACCAGTTTTACCCCTTTATTCCCGTGGGATTCAGGATCTGCCGAGGACTGAACTGTCCTCGGCTGCCTCCCAAAAATTGTTTTGTGCTCTGCATTGTAGAGCTCGTGCCACAGTTCTCCTCGGCTCGGGCCTTTGGACTCTCTAAGGGCAAATGGGCCTGGTCCATGAATTATTGGGCCCCACAGCTACAATTGAAACTCTTCATCAAATTAAATATTTACAATCATCTACAATAAAGATTTTGTTATTCATTCTTCCTGTTTTATCATGTTATTTTAGGAGTCCAACTACCATATTTAGCTTACATAATTTTTAATGAACACCTTTTTAAGCAAGAAAAAAGAAGAAGAAGAGCAAGATAACAAAAAAACATATGTAGTCGAAGTTTCTATTAGATAAAATTATAAGTCTAGATGATTTAAACCTCTAATAAATTAGTATTCTCTAAGTAACAAATAGAACATCATACATCACCATTATAACTTTTTAGGACATTAAGAAACTCAAAATACATGAAGAAAATTTTTAGAAAATTAAAATTTAGTGGGAGTATTTTAGACATTGCACAATAAAATATTCTAGGAATAAGATTTTGTCAGGGTTTAGCTAAGAGAGTAAAATCAAGGGGGGTATATACTTGTTTACAAAATATAAAGGAGGAAATTATTCAAGTTTAAAGTTTAGGGGAAGAATGAAACTACACCCCAAACATAAAAGGGGAAAGTGCTTTTTCCACAATATTTGTTTTTTTTACTTTAAATAAATAATTTTTTTTAAATTCAACTCAAGAAAATTGGGCGTAAAACAATGAATTGGCTCAACAAATTGACTAAACTAAAAAAGAAGTTTAGGAACACAATAAAATGTCACAATATTTTCATAATACTTTTATTTTTAATTGTGGTGAGTCCTGGTCTAATATTTTATTATGTTATTTTAGAAGAATGATACATTTACAATATTTTCATAACAAATCTTAGATGGTAAAATTGTTATTTGTTTTAAACTAAGCTAACCATTTTAAACTATGCATTCAAACAAACAAAAAAACAGCCGAAGAAAATTGTGCATGAAACAGTGAATTTTGGCTCATCAAATTTTACTAAACAAAAAAAGAAGTCTAGGAACACAATAAAATGTCATAACATTTTCACAATACCTTTTTATTTTAGTTGTGGTAGGTCTTGAACTAATATTTTATTATTTTATTTTTGACGTTCACATTATTTTCACAACAAATTTTAGGTAGCAAATTGTTATTGGTTTTAAACTAGGATCACCCGTTTAAAAAATTGTGCACTAAAAAAAAAAAAAAACTGCCCAAGAAAAATATGCCTGGAACAGTGTATTTTGGCTTACACAATTTTGATTAAACCAAAAAATAAGTCTAGAAATACAATAAAATGTTATTACATTTTTATAATACCTTTATTTTCGGTTGTAGTATGTCTTATATTAATATTTTAGAATTTATTTTAGAGAAATGCTACCTCAACAATATTTTCACACCAAATTTTAGATAGCAAGTTGTTACTGGTTTCAAACTTGGTCCACCACTGTTATCACTTCATATATATATATACACACACACACACACACATATATATATATATATATATATATATATATATATAAAAGCTTGCCACCTATGATTTGTTATGAAATTAATTTGAAAATGTTGTTGATTGAACATTACTTTTTATTTTATTTTATTTTGATCTATAAGAATTTGAGATCGCAAAATTTTTGAAAAGATTGTGATAATAATAAGATTTTAAAACATTTTCACAATACATGTATTTGCAGTTGTGGTTGGTCCCAGTATCTTATTTTATTATCATATTTTGACCTATAAAAAATTGACACACAATCTTTGTGAAAATATTGTGAAAAATTGTTATACCAGTATACTACTATGTCAGCCCATATAAATATTTAAAAGAAAAAAAAGGGAGGCACAAACCAAAAATGGTACCAAAGAAAAAGAAAAGAAAAAAGCCTGTCAAGCAAACTACAAAGCCACATAGTTTTGCCTCACGAAATTGAATAAACCGCACCGTTTCAATGTTTAAACAATATTATATATATATTTTTACATATTTTTTCACCTACACGTATTTTCAAAAAATACAATTAACGTTATCACACTCTACCATGATTTTTAGATCCGGACTGTTTAATAAACCGTAAAAGAAGGGGTTTAAAATTTTTAATGTTGGATCAAAATTGAACCATGATGATGTCATAATTAATTTAAGATATTTCAACTAATAAATCAATATCAAACCCAAATTTCTACCTAATAATAATAACAACTCCATTTTCTAGAATATTATAATTACAATATGAACCTAAAAATAATGAAAAAGAAAAAGGACACGTTGATAGAAAGAAAAAGAGAGATACATGACATACATGTCACGTTGTGAAGTGTAGCGTTGCTCAAAATTGAAATGAAACGAGGTTAGACACTTTCAACCCCACCATTCAAATTTCTACCCTTCTTTGTCATTTCAAATGCAATCACAGGGATGGGCTGATGGCTCATAAAACTAAAAGTCAGTACAAAATAAAGCAAAAAAAATAGCAAAAGGTAAATTACTTGTAGATCATTCAAACTATTGTTTTTAGAGCAATAATTAATAATTTGTTTTTAAAAAAATTTTGACACTATTTTTATAATAAATAAAAAAAATTGTTAAAATATTAATTACTTTTTTTTTTTCCTCATAAAAACTTTGTTTAAATAAATAGTTAACCACTACCCTAATGCCATCTGTTAGTATTTCCCATTTATCATATAGAACTATGGAACTAAGGACGAAGCAAAGAAGAAGAAGTGGTTCGCTCAGGACCTTTAGGTGACTTACGACAGTATGAATGCTACCTGCTGTGAGATTTGAGTTCTTTGTTTGTTTATTTTAAATTTATGCTTTCTTCTTCTTCTTCCTCTCCTTCTTCTCTATTTTTTTCCTTACAAATTATTTGGGTTCCAAATCTAAATAAAAACCCAAAGCATTGCCAAAAAAAATTTCAATTTCGTCAGGTATTGGCCGAAACTTTGTTGAAATAGAACAGAACCGTGTGAATCGTGAAAACCAGCCATGGTTCTAAGAACTGTATGGTCCAATTGCAATTCGAGCGGTTCCATGCTTTTTTGGTATGAAGGGGTTCTTAGAGTTAAAAGAACCGTAAAGATGAGAGGTTCACGGTTAACCATGTTGTTTTATTTTATTTTGATCTATAAGAAATTGAGTTCTCAAAAATTGTGAAAAGAGGGTGACAACAATAAGATTTTAAAACATTGTCATAATACATGTATTTGCAATTGTGGTTGGTCCTAGTATCATATTTTGACCTATAAAAAATTGACATCATAATATTTGCAAAAACATTGTGAAATTTTGTTATACCAGTATACTGTGTCAGCCCAAATAAATATTTAAAAGAAAAAAAAAATGGAGCAAAACCAAAAATGGTACCGAAGAAAAAGAAAAGAAAAAAAACAAAAGCCAACTCAAGCAAACTACAAAATGACACAGTTTGCCTCACGAAATTGAATAAACCAAGCTCCCGTCTCTTTTTATATAGTTAGTAATAGTGGGACTTATTTGGTAAGAGATTTCTAATAATATTATTAAAATTTTGTAGAAATATGTATGGATGAAAAAAATGTATGAATATATATGTTACGGTGTTTAAATAACAATTTTTGTTATTTACGCTGTTACCAAACGGGCGCATAATTTGTCATTGTTGTAGCTTTTGGATGACGATGTTCTGAGTTTGTGTTTCATCTTTGTAAAGATGAACATGATCCACACGCCCACAAGTCTTTGTTTCTATCTTGGGCTTTTATTGGGCTGGTCACTTCTTGTTCTTCTTTACACGGCCCGTGTACCATGCCAACAGCTAACTGGACATCCTCGAACCGCTTTTAACAGCTAACTAACTAAACTATGTATGTTCTAGTTACATTTTGCTGGTCACGTGAGTCAGTCTCTGGCCTCGATAATCGATACTCGTCTCACTTTCTCAGTATTGTCTCAATCCCAACCCATCTACTCGGCTGCAGACCTGCCTCCATTCTTTAATTGAAATGATAGAATGCAGCTAGTACGATTTATTTTCAAATATACATTCAGGATCTCACCTTTTTGGCTCTTCATTGTAACACAAGCCTTATTCTTCTTCTTCTTCTTCTTCTTCTTCATTGTGTCTCTCTGAACTTCTTGCTCCATCTGTTCTTTTTATTTCGAACAATCTTTACTCATTCTACATCAAAGGGTCTTAACTCATCAAGAAAACCATTCTGTTTCCTTACTCGGAATGAAGAAGATGATGGTGTTTCCTAGAGAGTCATCGAAGAGTGACAAGATCGATGCAAAGGATCGGATATCTGAGCTGCCTGAACCCATTAAGCAGCACATTCTGTTTTTCATGTGCCCTGAAGATGCAGCCCGTACCACTGTTTTGTCCAAGACATGGCAACAGAAATGGAATTCACTCCGCAGATTAAGTTTTGGATTTGTAGATCTTTGTTGTACCAAAACTCTGGAAATACTCCAGACGGAAAAGGTATTTGTTCAAAAATTGAAGGTTTTACCTTTACGACAAGAAGGAGCTGCTGCGCCTTCTTGTATCGATAAGTGGCTTGAATTGGTTCTAGGAAATTACATCAATGAGCTACATCTTTACATCTTATTCTTCGAATACACTCTGCCTAAGCAAATGTTTGCAGCTAAATCATTGGCCATATTAAACTTAATGGGTTGTAGGTTGGTAGAATCTTTTTTTGATGAAAATGCTAAGTTTACTCGTCTAAAGGAGCTGACTTTGGTAAAAGTTGTTCAAGATGGGAATGCGATACAGGAACTCCTTAACCGCTGCCCTATGCTTGAAGCGTTTTCAATTGATAAGTGCTTGAACGTATATTGTCTTAAGCTTTTTAATCTTCCCAACCTTAAGATGGCCAAAATCAATAGAGTCAGAATGTTTTACATTAATGAAGCTCCTAATCTACACTCTCTGTGCTGTAGTGTGAAAATTTCAATCATATGTTCGCTTCGTACTACTTACAATAATTTAAGGAAGCTGTCAATTAGAATTGGTTACAACAGCTTTGATGTAATGTATCTTCCACGACTTAATTCTATGTTTCCCCTTCTTGAGACTTTGGACTTTAACGACATAAGACGACTGAATGAGGTTAAAATTTCACATGATCGACTTGAGAGCTTAAGTTTGTCATCAAAGTTTAATACTATCACAGGTCAGATTGACTGTAAAAATCTTGTTTCCTATAAATACGAAGGAAAAACAATCCCATCCTTGTTGATTAATTCTCCTAGATTACAAGATGTTCAACATAAACTATTGACAGACTATCCTCTAGACACTTGGTGGTTTCTTCGATTAAAACAATATCTAGGGACATTTAAGCAACCAGGAGTTTTTCTGAACTTGCAGCTGCAGATCGAATCTTCTATGGTAAGCCTTCTATGGCCTCTTTCTTTGTCACTTGATGCAGAGACTATTAATTATTTTTTTCTTTAATGACAGAGTTTGGGGATTTATTTTTTCGATAATTCTACATAGTAGTATAATTCAACATTTGTCTTTTAACATGCAGGTTGAATTTAATCCAGAGCTGTTAAGTGAACAATCAATTTGTCCTCTTACAAATTTCAAGGATCTGAGGTTCCTACATATTGAATCTTCACAAAATCATAGAGATATTATAGATGGCATATTGTGGACTATCCATCCTGAAATGATATCAGTAAAGTTACTTTCACAACCAGACAGTGCATTCATTAAGGTTAAGTACATTGTAATGTCTGATTGTTGATTATTTGCTATTTATGACAAACTCACTGAGATTTTTTTTTTTAAATTTATTTATGCATTTTACAGTTGCTATACGAGAACTTAATGGATAGAAAAGAAAAGCTAGAGTGTTGCAGTGGCTATCAAATCAAATGTTGGCGCTATTACATAAAAGCTGTGGAATTAATTGTTGACAAAAAAACAAAAGAAATGGTTGAACTTTACCAGATTGTCCACAAAGTAGCATATGATTTTATGAAAGATTATGGAACGGGAGAAGAAGTAAAATTTAAGTTAACATGGTAGCTCTAGCATTTGGGTAGATTATTGGGTTCCTACAGGCCTGTCCGGAAGGAAACTTTTGTGCTGATTTACTAGCTTAAAGCTTAGGGGAACTTTTGTTTATGTATTGGATCCCGTAATTTTGTTGTAACCAATTGTTGCTGGACTATTTTTGTACTTAATTTACAATTTATATTTGTCTTAGGAAACTAATTAACTTAGAATTTGAAATTTATGTTTCTTTAAAAATAACTTCTACCCAAGTTGATACATCTCTACTGATGTCAAATATGCAGGGTCCAAAGTTCAAACCAATCCTCTCCATTGGAGAGTTCTGGTTCTTTCTCAACAGTGAAAGGGAATGCATTCATTCCCCATACGGTAATCATGTGGGCTTATTCTTGAATTGCCACTGTTCATTAACGTACTTGATGCCTGATACTAATGAAGATTGTTGCACCATGTACCATGGCGCATCGTAAACCGTAGCATCTCAAACCCGTTTTGCATTTTCATGGGTCCATTGTTCTACAATTGGAATCCATACAATTTTATAGGTTGATCCTTCTTGCTTATTTCTTCATAAATGGGCTTGAGAATTGAAATATCCTCATCAGAGATGTCCAGGCCTGAAAAGAACAACAAGACATTCTTTGTTTTCACCACCACTTCTATATAATATTAGGCCTGTCCACGGGTCGGTCCAGGTCGGGTTTGTGCCCAATTCAGAACCGACCCGACTAGATCGGTTGGTGAGAAATTCAACCCACCGTCGACCGGCATGGTTGATCGGATAGGGTGGATCGGACCTTCAACGGACGGCGGTCGGTTCAGTCGGAGTTGGAGATCTAAAAATCGGCCAAAATCCGGCGATTTAACGGTGAAATCGGTGAAATTTCAGTGATATTTTCGTCGGATTTTCTTCGAATTAGTCGAAATCTCATCAGATTCGGCGAGATCTCGCCAAATCCAGTGAAGATTCCATGGATCTAGCTGAGATCTCGTCGGAAATGGCTGAGATCTCGCCAGATGTAAATAACTTCGTCGGGAAATGCTGAGATCTCGGTGCGGTCGGGTTTCTTCGGGTTTTGGAGAGAAAACCCGCTAGCCAACCCGCCGTTTTCGGGTTTTGGAGGTCGAGACCCGCCGCCGACCGCCGGAATAGACGGGTTGGTTGGTTTCGGATCGGTCGCCAGTCGGATCCTCCGGGTGGGTCGGGTCTCGGATGGGTCTGGACAAGCCTATATAATATGTATAGCTAATAATCGGATTGTGGAATACAATTATGAAACTTACGCCATGTCAAAACCAACACAAATTTGTTTTTATAGGTTGATCGTTCTTGCTTATTTCTTCATAAATGGGCTTGAGAATTGAAATATCCTCATCAGAGATGTTCGGGCCTGAAAAGAACAACAAGACATTCTTTGTTTTCACCACTTCTATATATATATATATATATATAGAGAGAGAGATAACTAATAATCGGTTTGTGGAATACAATTATGAAACTTACGCTATGTCAATACCAACGCAAATTTGTTTTTACCCAAATTCATTTGCAATAGAGTAAAGGGACACAATTAATGTATTTAATTATGCAAAATAGAACCATAACATTGTAATAGTTTGATATTTTTGTCCTAGATAAGCTATGTTTGTAGGCCAATACAATTTTAGATTTGGCACGGGTTTGATTAACAATTACTTATGATTTTTAGACATTGACTGTTCAATGAACCGTAAAAAATAATAATAATAATAATAAAATTAAAAGTTCAAGATTTTTGAAGTTGGACTAAGGTCAAATTGAGGTTGAACCATGATTATGTCATAATTAATTTAATAATTATTTAAAATATAAATAAATATATTAAATTAGTGCAAATAGAAAAAATAATTAAAATAGTCCAATTAAATATAGAAATATATTCTTCTCAAATAAATAAATGTGTGTGTGTTGGAAGGGGGGGGGGGGGGGTTGTGTGTGTGGCCACCTAATTTATTTGTATTTGTGCTCATATTTAACTGTTGAAAAGTAAAAATAAAATAGTATTTATGTTGCATGGCCATAGCGTGTCACCTATGAAATTATGAATGCATAAAGTTAAACGTATTGCATGACCACAATGTGGCCAACTTGGAAGGTAGGAATCAACCACCACGCACCCTTGTGCGATGGTTACTTTACAAAACCTGACCTTAATGAGTTGGGTTTTACTTGACCCGCAGAGCATTAAGGTTGGGTTTGAGTTTTAATTATCCAACCCGAAGTAGGTTTAGGTCAGGTGCGGGTATTAGTAATACCCACCTCGAACCCAAACCCAACTTGTGTAAACTAAAAGTAAAATTACAAAAAAAAAAAAAAAAAAAAAAGACCTAACTATATATATATTGTAAGGACTCAATTTGTAACGATCCTAAAATGATATTGGGTTCGCACATTGAGGGCCCAAACAATATAATTTGTAGAGTGTGGGCGTTCAAGAACTAGATTAACCTCTTTAAAAGTAAAAAGATTCAACCTCACGTTTATAGATGGATTAGAGCCGACATAACATTCTGTTTTTCTTTGAAACAAATATAGTTCTTTGGTTTTCAAGTTTTCTTCCTGAGTGTTCTTTTTGTTTTTTGTTTTTTTCTTTTTTTATGTTCTGATCCCCTTCGGCATGCTTTTCTTTCATGTTATATACCGCCCTCTTCATTCCATCTTCACCACACACGTGTAGGTTAGGTTCAGGGGATCTCTTTCTGTCCCATCTAACACCTTCTGGAACCTCCTTCTATCAGCTGTAAGGCTGCTTCATCACTGTTCAGGCATCACTTCCACATTAATGCGGCCAGAGAGTTGGTTGGATGACAATTAATGCGGAGGCAGCTGTTGCCATAGATATTTGTTTGCCTTCTCTCTCTTTTACCTTTGGTCCCTTATCCCACCTTTAGTGGTGACGTAGCTCTGAAGTATGTTTGTAACCAGATGGCGTCCTAATCGTCCTTGGACTCATATCGCCGAGAAGGATTTTGTCCTCGGACGAATACTAAATTCACCTTTCGTGATATTCACTCTTCCTTTCGTTTGGTTACCCCAGCAACCTGATATGGGCCTCATCGGACGGATTTGCGTCCTCGAATGGGCCACAGGCCCAATTAACTTGCCTTTAATAATTTTAATGACTATCCGGCCACCCCCCCCCCCCCCCCCCCCACACACGCACACACACATATACATATATATGTATGTATATATATATATATCACTTATAAAAAACCCTAACCATATGTCTTATTTTCCATGACTTGATTCTATGTTTCCCCTTCTTGAGACTTTGGACTTTAACGACATAAGACGACTGGATGAGGTTAAAATTTCACATGATCGACTTGAGAGTTTAAGGAGGTGTTTGGTACATGCACTTAAAAACATGTGTTTTAATTTGTTGTTAGAAAACATGTAAAGAAATACGTGTGGGTGAAAAAGTGTGTGAAAATACATGTAATGTTGTTTAAAAACTGAAAATTGTTGTTTGAAATGGTGTACCAAACATCCCCTAAGTTTGTCAACAAAGTTTAATACTATCACAGGTTAGATTGACTGTAAAAATCTTGTTTCCTACAAATACGAAGGAAAAACAATCCCATTCTTGTTGATTAATTCTCTTAGATTACAAGATGTTCAACTTAAACTATTGACAGACTATCCTCTAGACACTTGGTGGTTTCTTCGATTAAAACAATATCTAGAGACATTTAAGCAACCAGGAGTTCTTCTGATTCAGAAGTTCTGAACTTGCAGCTGCAGATCGAATCTTCTATGGTAAGCCTTCTACGGCCTCTTTCTTTGTCACTTGATGCAGAGACTATTAATTATTTTTTTCATTAATGAGAGATTTTGGGGATTTAATTTTTCGATAATTCTACATAGTAGTATAATTCAACATTTTTCTTTTAACATGCAGGTTGAATTTAATCCAGAGCTGTTAAGTGAAAAATCAATTTGTCCTCTTACAAATTTCAAGCATCTGAGGCTTCTATATATTGAATCTTTACAAATTCATAGAGATCTTATAGATAGCATGTTATGGACTATCCATCCGGAAATGAGATCAGTAAAATTATGTTCACTAAAAGACAGTGCATTCATTAAGGTTAAGTACTTTATAATGTCTGATTGTATATTATTTGCTATTTATGACAAATTACTGAGATTTTTTATGCATTACAGTTGCTATTCAAGAACTTGAAAGAAAAGCTAGAGTGTTGCAATGGCTCTCAAATTAAATGTTGGCGCCATTACTTAAAAGCTGTGGAATTAATTGTTGAAAAAGAAAGAGAAGAAAGACCTGAATGCTTCCCGATTGTCAACAAAGTAGCAAAATTTAAGTTATCATGGCAGCTCTAGCATTTGGGTAGGGGAACTTTTGTTTATGTATTGAACCCCCTAATTTTGTTTTAACCAATTGTTGCTGGACTATTTTGCACTTCATGTAAAATTTATACATCTCTTAGGAAACTAGAATTTGAAATTTTTGTTTTTATCATATTATATAACTTTTATGTGAAAATCAAGGCATAATATGCAATATAGTCTAAAGGTACTTTCTAAACCTGCAAACTTATTTTTAGTGTAATTTGACCCAAGTTCTACTGATGTCAAATATGCAGGTTCCAAACCAATCCTTTCCATTGGAGAGTTCTTGTTCTTTCTCAATAGTGAAAGGGAATCCCTTTATTCCCCGTATGGTAATCATGTT
Source organism: Quercus engelmannii (assembly GCA_029955605.1). Classification (NCBI taxonomy): domain Eukaryota; kingdom Viridiplantae; phylum Streptophyta; class Magnoliopsida; order Fagales; family Fagaceae; genus Quercus; species Quercus engelmannii. Next base: position 6,147,845 of record JARPSG010000002.1, read on the forward strand.
GGCTTATTCTTGAATTCCACTGTTCCTTGAACTTCTTGATGCCTGATAATAATGAAAATTGTTGCACTATGAACCACGGCATCTAAGACCGTAGCATCTCAAGCTTGTTTTGCATTTCATGGGTTCCATTTCTCTACAATTGGAATCCATACAATTTTATACTGATCGTTCTTGCTTATTTCTTCATAAATGGGCTTGAGTATTGAAATATCCTATCAGAGATCCAGGCCCGAAAAGAGCAACACGACAATATTCTTTGTGCAATACAATCATGAAACTTAACGCTATGTCACCACCAACCCAATTATGTTTTTTTAACCAAATTCATATGTAATAGAGCTGAGTAAACAGACACAATAATGTATTTAATTATGCAAAATAGAACCATAACATAGCAATAGTTTGATACTTTTTCCCTGGATAAGCTATAGTTGTATGCCCAATGAATACAATTTTAGGTTTGGCACGGGCTTGATTAACAATTACCTTGAAATATATCATCCTGCTCAATATTTGATTTTAATATCATTAATCTGTGTGTTTATTTTTCCAAAGCTGAGATTAAGATTTGGGCCTCTTTCTTGTTTATATACTCATTGCAGTATGTTATGGTAACATGTCATTTAAAATTTTATTTATATAACATCACATATTATTAGTAAAATACAATATTAACAATAAGATTGATATTTTCCAATTTTGTTTGAAAATGGTGAGGATTTTTTGCCCCATTTTTAGTGTAGTTGTATCACTGACTAGTATAGGGATTATAGAAACAAAACTAGAACAAAATCTGTGACAACTGACAAGCCAATGGTCTTACTCTTTAGTCTAATAGTACCTCCGTGTTAGAGATTCATCCCCAATAAATGCATACTAGAACTAACCAATTCGTTAGTAGAAACATTCTTGTCCCTGGCAAAAATTAGAGTCTTGAAGAAAAATCGGACTAAGAATAAAATAAAATTGTATCAAGGTATAAGAATCATTAACTATTAACGTTTCAAAAAAAAAAAAAAACATTAAATATTACAGAAGAAAGGTCAGAATCATTGATAAAAACACATAAACAATATAAAAAATAAAAAATAAAAAAGGTAAGAAGGTAGAAGTATATTTCTTCTACATTTTACAGAGAAGAAAAACAGAAGCTCTACCAATGCAATTCACAATGTTAGTGATACATTATTGGCAGCAGAGGCAACCTACAATTCAACCCAAGCCCAAATCCCAACTTATTAATCCTTCTCGTATTAGAAAAGTTTTCTGAGCACATATTTATGTATAAATGGACTGGGCTTTCCAAGTCCAAAATTCTATTGTTTCATGCCTCCCTTTGATAATCTAGAGAGGGTGAGTGACAAAAGTTAAATCGTAAATGTGGAAGTCACTCCTACAAGTCAAAGTATATACTTACTGAAATCGTGCATTTTAGGGTGTTATTTCAGTAGCCTCTATTTCGTGCATTGAAAAAAAATCTTTGGTTATAATTTTGCGCATGTTTAACCCATTATATAGCTTGTGCAACATATCGAATACTTGGCCAAAAACAAAGTAATAATCAAGGTAGCTAGCATGCTTCATTGTGAGTGAAATCGGCCTAAATTACCCTTTTTTGTTTTTGTTTTTGAGAATACTAAGTTACCTATTTGTTGAGCACAAAGATCTATCTGCGCTTCTAGTAATTTGAACCTTTTCTTATGTCTTGACTCTTGTCCCTGAAATTGCAAAATTACGGTCATTTGCATTAGATTTGTTATGATCATGGTTATGTCGATTCAATTTACTATTTTTACTTGGTAAAATTTTTATGACAATTAATAATTTATCATATTATCAGAATAAGTAATGGACCCCATAATAATATCAAACCTTTATAATTATTGGATAAAGTTTAACTACAAAATTGGTTGTAACCTAAGATTACAACCTTACTTAATAAAATAAACATTACTACAAATTTAGAAAATTTAACCATTAAATTGTATGTCCTTTACACTTTCAATACACATGTCAAATTTTGTGTCAATCGGATATTGTTTCCTATATGTTCTATAAGTTTATATTTTATGTATAAATTTAAACTGCCAAAATTTTCAATTTAAATAATTTATCAATGACATAACTATTGATCTATAATTTTCTAGAAATTTTGGAAGCATGGTGGATTTGTCAAAATTCACCACCAATAAAAAAATATTGAGTAAGGTTGTACCCTTATGTTATAATCAATTTTGTAACTAAACTTTGTCCATAATTATTTAAATTTAAAAAGACTTCAATAATTACTAGCATATGATAGATAATTCACAATTTTTTTTTTTTTTTTTTTTTGAGGGGAAATAGATAATTCAATTAAGGGTAAGGACTTACTTGTCATTAATTGAAGCATATATAGACTATAGTACATTTCAATAAGGGGGTTTGACTTACCTCCGATACTTTTTTAACTGGACATGTGGACTTACTCGTCATTAATGAGACAACACATCGGAATAGTACAAGCTACCACAATTTTGATATCCAAAAAAACATTTATTGAGATACCATCTAGGGCTGTTGAGAGTGTTGGTACGTCTATGCTTGCTAGTCTTGGAACTTTTATCTATTAAGGATTTGTTTAGAATTCGCTTATTTTGCTGAAATTGAAAACCTTTTTGTTGAAAGTACTGTAAATAAAGGTAAATGTTATTTGAAATAGTACTGTGAGACTCATGAAAGTACCAAAAAGTGTAGTGAGACTCATGAATAGTAGCAAAAATAAGTTGAATAGTAAAATAAGTAGGCAAAAAATAAGCTAGCCAAATAAACCCTAATTATATTTATTTTGATAGCCCATTGCCTATGGGTGAAAGAACTATTAGTCCTTGATGAAAATGGTAGAATTTGTAAAACATATTTCTATTCAATGTAATGTGTTTTGTTTCTACCAAAAAAGGAAAAAAAAAAAATTAGGAGATGTATAAAAAATTATTTTGAAATGAGAATGATTTTTAAAGGTTTGTGGGAAGATAATTTATGAAATAACTTGCAATTTGAAAAGTATCGTCCCCAAACCTAAGAGGAATATTGGCATGAGCGAGTAAAGCAAGACCTATTTCCATTAAGTGGGGATGTTTGTGCTCAACAACACCATTTTATTAGTATATATGAGGCCATGATATATGCTAAGAAATACCACTTTTTCTTTTTTTGTTGTAAAAATTTGTGGAGGTTGTAATTTTTTCCACCCTAATAAGTAATAAGATTGTGTTGGGTTTCTAGACCCAAAAATGTACTGGTTAACCAATTTAATTTAAGGCCAAGTACTTAATTTATCCAATTATGAACAACTTTTGGATAGAATAAAACAACTAATATTTTTCAAACAACCAATATATTATAAGCCTATTTAAAAAATTCTATATACTCCTCTTATGTTCATGTGTTCTAATAAATAACACACAATAGGATAACTTAGCAAAAACTAACTAATAGAACAACTTGTCCCAAAGCCAAAATCAATGCGGGGGGAGATACCTCATTTGAGAGATAACTCAAAAAAGTCTTCAGGACCCGAGTGAGACTGCCACTTTTCTACAAAGATGATTTCATCGACTAGAGGAGCCTGCTTCATGGTCGGAGATGGCTCTGCTACTAACGTATGGGTGGACCTTTGGGTTGGTTGAGTTCAAACCCGAGCCCAATAATGAGGCAGTTGATCACATTCGTATGATGATATCAAATCTTTTCAACATTGAGCTTCATTGCTGGAAAATCAATCTTCTCCAAGATTTATTTGATCCAGAGTCAATCCAAGCTATTCTTTAGGATCCCGATTCTCCTAAGACCCAGACTGGTTAAGCTTATCTGGGTGAAAAATACCAAGGGTGCTTTCTCGGTAAAATCTGCATACATGGCTAGCTAGTCAAGAGCACTTTTACATGAGGATGCTGCCTCCAAAATATAGTGGTAACACTTGTGAAACTTAAAGGCCCCTGAAAGGATCAAAATGCTGCTATGGAGAATTGGCGCAAACGCTCTGTCTACCAAAGAGAATTTAATGCTAAGTTTAGGTGCAAGTGACTCAAATTTTACCCTATGTGCGGAAGCAGTGGAATCATCCATTCACCTATTTTAATGTAACGTTAATAATGTACTCAAATTGTACCCAGAACTTAATAGTGTAACGTTTTATTTATGCTAAAACAGGCCAACGTTTTCATGTGTACAAGTGTATTATAATAAGTATTACTGTTTACTAAAAATAAAAGAACTAGGGATGTTTATCCCACATTGGTTGTGTATGTCTAGTGTCCGCTGTTTATAATCCTAGTATACAACTACAAAGGTTAGGCTCTTTTGTAACTGTACTCTGGCTATATAATGTATTATAAACTCGATTTAAAATAGTATTATTGTTTTTCGTTTGTATTATAATAAGTATTATTGTTTACTCCAAAAAAAAAAAAAAGTTCTATATTATGGGTCCAACTCTGGTATGAAGTTGCTCGCTCAAACCAAGACGTGCAACAAAACGCAGAAATGATCATGCAGCTCTCAGGCTCATCTTACATATTGCATGTATTGAGATAGGCCTTTAAAATTTCTGATAATGTGAACAGTAGAATACATCTGTTGGAATAAAGCAGAGGAAATTGCTCTGACCAAATTGTACTTTTCTAGCGTTTGATTTAAAGGAAACAAAGATATTTTGTTTTGTCACTAGTGACACCTTGTAGGCCTAACTTTCTATTAAGATTTAAAAAATTATTGGTCTAACAAGGTTAAGATGAGTATCAACTATTAGATTGTTATCTGCTAATGTTGCCAAATTCAGCCAAGCCAAGTTCCAAGTGAGGTGAATAACTACATGAAGTCATGTTCTTGTAAGTTGTAACATATTCTCTCTTGTCAATGGATGTTTCTTTTTGTCCCTTTTCATATTTCTTAGGAGGTGTTTGGTTATGTTGTTTAAATAACAGTTTTCGTTAGTAAACAGCACAATACGTATTTTCACAATACTTTTTTACCCACACATATCTATATATTACTAAAAGCTAAAACGTGACATTTATTGCTGCTGAACTCCTGTTGCGCCACCTCATTGCCACGTCATTTGTTACATAATTATTATTTATTATTTATTCTTATTTTTTTTACAATATATATATATATATATATATAAATAGATTATTGACTTTACATATTCATCTTTGTCAGTTTTAACATCTATATATATATTTCTTTTTTATTTCCAATTTTCCTATAATTTTTTTTTTACATTCACTTATTTTTAAAATATTTACACATTTTTCAACATTTCTTCTTCCCTTACCTTTTCATCTCCCTACTACCCTCTACTTTAATATTGCTATTTATCTTTCCCTTCATCTTCCTTTATTTGTCTCTTCTTATCCCTTCTCTTACTATAAATTTGTCACTCTTTTCCATTCTTTGCATAGTTTTTTCTCACAAAAAGGTTCTCTCTCTCTCTCTCTCTCTCTCTCTCTCTCTCTCTCTCTCTCTCTCTCTCTCTCTCTCAATGTTTTGGTGGATTTTTATTTTTTATTGCATCTCTGCTTTAGGTTGATAAATTTTTGTGTTTTTAAGAACTCTAATTTAGGTTGATACGATTTAGTTTTGTGTTTTAAGTTATTATTATTATTATTTTGCTCTTTGATTGTTAAATTTTATCCGATTACATTATAAAAAATTAAAGATAATAGATAAAAATAAAATAGTATTCCATTACATAGCATAATTTGGATAATTTAGTGTTTATTGTTATATCTTTTAATTTTTCTTCTCTTCTATTTTACTCAATATTGAAATTCAACCACATCCTCCTTATCATTAAATTATTTATATTTTCTCTATCTTTTTGTTTTAAAAAAAATGTAATATTTTACTTAAATTCAAATAAAAGAAGATTGTGCTCATCAAATTGTACTAATTTTTTTTTAACATCTACACTTTCTCCAACCTTTCTCCTTCTCTTTACCTTTTCATCTCCCCAAACATTCTACCTTGATATCACTCTTCCTCTTTCCTTTTATCTTCTTTTATTTTGTTTCTTTTTAATTTTTATTATCGTCCTCTTAGTATAAATTTTTCATTCACTCTTCCATTCTTTACATAATTTTCTCTCACAAAAAATGGTTATTTCCCACTCTTTCTCCCTCAATTTTTGGGTGGATTTTTATTTTTATTTTTCTTGCATCTCTATTTTAGCTTGATAAAATTTTGTATTCTTTGGAACTCTATTTTGGTTGGTGGGATTTAGTTTTGTGTTTTAAGTTTTATTTATTTTTTATTTTTTTATGACTTTGATTGTTAAATATTATCATATTGCATTATAAATAATTAAAAATAGTATATAAGAATGTACTATTATTATATTATATAGAATTATTTGGATAAGTTAGTGTTTATTGTTATGCATTTTTTAAAATTTTTTTTCTCATATCATTTTATTTAACATTTAAATTCAGCCACATCCCCCATATATATCATTAAATTTTTTATACTTCCACTCCTTTTTTATTTTAAAAATTTTAAAATATAATATTTTGCCTAAATTAAATAAATAAAATTTTCCACATTAAGTGGAGTAATGCTAGGGAAACACTCATTCTCACACCCAATGCATCAAAGGAAGAATGAAATACAAAACAAATCAAGTTAGAAACACTAAATAAAAAAACTAATAATGCATATTTAATGTCATAGAATCATCATCAAATTTTAGAAAACAATAGGTTGCCAATGGAGAGAGAGAGAGAGAGAGAGAGAGAGAGAGAGAGAGAGAGAGAGAGAGAGAGAGAGAGAGAGAGAGAGAGAGAGAGATTGTAAAGAAAAAAATCAATACAAAGTAATAAAGAATTGATAAAGAAAAAAAAAAAAAACCAAACGTCAATTAGTAATTGTTGATTGGAAAACAAAGAGATTGTAAGGAGAAGTAAAAAATAAAATAGAGATTATCGTGTGGAGAACATTAAAAACTTTACAGTGTAGTAACATAAATCGTTAAATTCACTTAAATAATTAAATCAACAATCAACAATTAAATACAATCATAGTACTAAATTTAAATTTAAAACTAATCAAACTCTAACTATGGAAACCATATTAATCATAACTAAAAAAGAGATGTTCTCTGATAGTAGTAGAAATTACATAAGAAATAAAGTTAGAAAATTTAAAAATCCATTTTTTGACATTTCATTTAACCTTATTTTATATATATATATAATTTTCATACACTATTACTTTCAAAAATCTAATGAACAATGTTACCTCTCATTTATTGTCTTTGTTATGCAAATCATTAGTTAGTAAATATATGATAATTGTAAGAAGCGTTACAAATGAGATTACTAAAATATATATATATATATATATATAAAATTAATTAGCCACTATCATTATGGAGTAGTAGTCTATAATTTTACACATCCAAAAAAGTGGAATATATAGAGTTTTCTTAAAGGTATGTGTAAAGATTCACTATATATGTGTGTGTGTGTGTAAAGGTAAAAAAAAAGGTATATTTAATGCTTTTATTAACTTAAAAACTAATGAAAAAGGCGAAACTACGATATTGGACCCTTAAGTTTACCCTGTGTAGACAATCGGTTCCTCAAGTTTGAAGTGTGCGCAATTGGTCTCTCAAGTTTTCAAAATGAGTAATATAAATCTTTTTCTAACTGTCATTAACGGTGTTACTTATGTGGCTAACGGACAATAACTTGGCATTTTATTTTAATGATGTGGCATATTTTAATTAAAAAATTACAAATTAAAATGATAGAAAAAGGTCCTAGCAATTTTTTTTTTTTTTTTTTTTTTTTTGCATAAACTAGTATTTTATTAAATGTAAACAGAAACACACTTTAAAAAGTCTTACAACACCACAAACTTCACAGCCCAACCGGGCTGATAAAGATACACACACTAACAAGACATATATTAACACAACAACTACACAGAACTGCAACAAAATACAGAAACAAAGTAAACTAAAATAGCTAAACATTTGCAGACACTCCACGGGATGAAACAAAACCCATGGAATCCCAGTAGAGGCATAAAAGCAAAAAAGCAGGGCATGTATCATATAGCATTTCGCAGCATCTTTGATTCGCTTTGGTTGTTTCTTTCTTTTATTTTCTTTAAATGTTTGATTTGGTTTGTGTTTTGTGGGTGAGGGTTAAACTCAAATGGGTTTTGTTTTCTGGGTTTGAGATTCTATTTTTATAAATTTTGTTTTGTTGGTGGGGTTAAATTCAACTAGGTTTTATTTTATTTTAAACAAGAAGACCACCAAAACAGCAAAACAGTAAACACCCAAAAAAAAAAAAAATTTTTTTTTTGAAGAAGAAGACTTTAGACCACCAGTGTGTGGGTTCGTGCAAGAGAGATAGGAAATAAAAAGAAAAAGAAGAAAGAAGAAAACAATTAGTGGGTTTCGTGCAAGAGCCGAATAAAAAAGAAAAAAAAAGGAAAAAAAAAAGTCATTTAGAAGAGAAGAAGAAGTTGTCTGTGTTCACATTAGAGGGTCCCACGAATTTTGATAGATTTACAATTGGTTTTTTTTTTTTTTTTAATTTGGTACCGTTGTAAAAAAAAGTTTCTCATGTGTATTTTTAATTTGTAATTTTTTAATTAAAATATGCCACATCATTAAAATAAAATGTCAAGTCATTGTCCGTTAGCTACATAAGTAACAATGTTAATAACAGTTAGTAAAAGGACTTATATTGCTCATTTTACAAACTTGAAGGATCAATTGCGCACGCTTCAAACTTGAAGGACCAATTGCGCACACAGGGTAAACTTGAGGGACCAATATTGTAGTTTCGCCAATGAAAAACCAATGGTTAATAACTAAAATTATAGTATTAATAAAATATTTAATAAGACCGTTCTAAAAAAATTATCACGCGCAACGCGTGGGTATGTGACTAGTTTTCGTAATATTTAAACAACGCTACTAGAACAACATTACCAAACAAACCCTTAATTGCCAAACTATTGGAGCTAAATAAAAATATCTTTTTTTTTGTCTTGTTTAGATAGTCTTTTTATTTTAAAAAAACAATCATAATCATGAATGTGTTACTTGACTAAGGAAGTAAATTCCGGCCTTATTGGTAGCGGTTCAAAAGTATTATTGTTTAAAATGTGAAAACTATGGTTTAAAAAGTTTTAAGAAAACACATGTTTATTTTTTTTTTTTGATAGGAAATACTGAATTTGTATTCAAGAGTTAAGCAATGGAAGTTACATTAATATCCTGAGCACAGGCCTACTCAATATGGCTTGGGCAGGACTCTACCCAAGCAACATAACTAACTAAAGACTTAGAATACTGTGCTAACATGTGGGCAAGGACATTCCCCTGCCTTTTTGTGTGAGTGAAACAACAAGACCGAAACATGCATGCTTGTTGGTGGATGCCATCCACGATGAATTGGGTCGAAGAACTCAGTGCTGCTATCCCCTGAACTGCATTGATGACTCCCAGTGCATCGCTTTCAAACACCACATCACGGATGCTTATGTCTAGAGTGAAACGCATGCCAATCTCCAAAGCTTTTGTTTCTGTCTCTAGCGCACCAAGGGGACCCACCATCGGGCAACTTAGAGCAGCGACCACTTCCCCGTTGCTGCCACGGATCATCACGCCCAGACCAACCTTCCTTGGGTTTGCAAACACAGCTCCGTCTATATTCACCTTATATTGATCCTGTGGTGGTGGCGTCCACCGAATTGGTTCGGAGGTTGCAGCGGCTGGCTTTCCTGGATCCTCATTGGCCATCTGGTACTCATCCATTAGGTCGAGGGAGTTCTTCAGAGTTAACCATCCAGGTTTGCCCTTCCCACCAGTGCGAATAACATTTCTTTCTTTCCAAATACCCCAACACACAGAGATGAACCGTTCAGCCAGCCCGGGTTGCACATCCTTAAGCCCCTGTAGCTTAACCAAAACGTCCAAGAAGCTCCAAGTGGGTCCAATATCAAAAGGGAGAGAGAACTTGCTTGAGTTCCACACGTTTTTGGTGTGAGCATAGAACCAGAGGATGTGAAGTACGTTTTCCGTTGAGTTTTCGCATATTGCATAGCCACCTACCACCTCGATGTGCCTCTGCCGTAGAGCTTCTTTGGATGCCAGAATGTCTCTAGCAGCCTTCCAAGCAAAATGCTTGACTTTTTAGGGTAGGTTCATTCTCCATAAACCCTTCGATGCTTTCTTCCTTGCTGAGGGGTTCGAACAGTCTGCTTTGCCACCACCCCTGTTTTCCTTATAGGTTAGTCTATATGCGCTTTTGACCGTAAAGTTTCCACTTGGAGTTTCTGCCCATATCATCTTGTCCTTGGGCCGATGTAAGCTTAAAGGAATGCTTAGAATAGCATTGGTATCCTCCTCTGTGAAGCAGCTACGGATTAGCTCTGTTTTCCATTCCATGGATGCTTTGTTTATGAGGTCACAGACTAGAGTAATATTCGGGCAAGCATCTTCACTTGTAACAATATTGTATGAGGTCAGCTCGAGGGTCCACTTGTCACACCAAACTCTCACACCCTCCCTCGAGCCTATTTGCCACCTTGTGCCCCTTTGCACCACCCCTTGAGCCGTCATTATGCTTCACCAAGCGTAGGAAGGGTGGCGGCCTAAATCTGCCTCTAAGAAAGAGCAGTGAGGGAAGTATTTCGCCTTGCAAACACGGGCAAATAAAGATGAGGAATTAGTTTGCAACCTCCATCCTTGCTTCGCTAAAAGCGCCAGATTGAACGGCCTCAAGTCTCTGAAGCCCATGCCTCCCATTTCCTTCGGCATGCACAGCTTGTCCCAGCTTAACGAAGCTAGTTTTTTCTCATCTTTAACCTTGCCCCATTAGAATTGCCGAACCAGGCTAGTGAGTTCATCACATAATTTCTTAGGTAATAGAAAGCAAGACATGGAATAAGACGGAATAGCTTGAGCAACTGCTTTGATTAGTATTTCTTTCCCAACAGTTGTCAAGAGTTTTTCCTTCCACCCCGACACTTTGTTTGCAACCCTCTGTTTTAAGTTGGCGAATGTATTGTTTTTTGACCGACCCACTAAGGATGGAAGCCCGAGGTAGGACTCATGAGGCCGAATCTCACTTGCACCAAACATTGCCTTGATTGACTCTTTTAACTCATCAACTGTGTTAAGACTAAAGAATAGGGAGGTTTTCGACCGATTTAACTATTGCCCGGATGATTGTTCATAAACCTGAAGCACCCTTTGTATTTCAGCGCATTCCTCTAACGTGGCCCTCCCAAAAATGAGATTATCATCTGCGAAAAAGAGGTGAGACACCCTAGGGCCACTGCCCGAGGCAGCCACTCCTCTTAACCTCTGCCGTTGGACTGAACAGTGGAGTAAAGCAGACAAACCCTTCGCACAAATAAGAAAGAGATATGGAGAGAGTGGGTCGCCTTGTCGAAGGCCGCGCGTCAGATGTGTTTCCCCACAAGGCTTGCCATTAATCCTCACTGCATAAGAGACCGACGATACACACTTCATGACTATTTGCACCCATTGTTCATGGAAACCTAGTTTTAACATAATCTGCTTTAAGCACTTCCACTCTACTCGGTCGTAGGCTTTGCTCATGTCTAGTTTCAATGCCATTTCCTCACTTTTGGCTTTCCGTAGCTTGCCAATGTGATTTATCATTTCATGAGCCACCAAAACATTATCAATGATTAACCTCTTTGCCACAAAAGCACTTTAGTTTTCACACACCACTTCCTGCAGCACAACCTTCATTCTGTTTGCCACCACTTTAGAAGCCAATTTGTAAGCCACATTGCACAGGCTTATTGGTCGGTAATCTGTGACCCTTTCCGGATTTTTTGTTTTTGGGATAAGTACATGATAAGTGTAATTTTTTCATGATTTTTATTATCCTATTATTTATTAAATTTTTTAGTTTTCCTTTATTTCTTTTGATTTGATTTGATTTCTATTTATATTTATCTATTCATTTGTGCTTTGAAAGAATGAGAAGATTTCAAATTAATTTACAAGAGCTTTACATGCAAAGTGGGGCTAGGCCAATTGAATCAAGTCAACTTACATCCAGCCAGGCATGAATTCAAGAGAAGACCAACCCAATTAAATTTAAGTCCAACTGGAGCAAGGAATCAAAGGAAATTTGCACCAAATCCAAGTCCAATTCGGATTAGAATTCCAGCCTGCACATCAGTTAGTATTTTTGGCATAACTTTTGGCTCAGATATCCAATCGAGATGATTCAAGTTGGGCTGGAAAGTTAATTTAAAGGGCTACAACTCTGTAGTTTACCAAAAGTCCGAATTATGACGTTAAATGGGCCAAAATCGTCGGTTAACTGAAGCCTAAAAATCTGGGATTTTCTCCAAACGGGAATAGGATTCCTTAACCTATTTAAAGGCTCTTTAGGGAAAAAAGAGGAGGAGAAAACCTGAGAGGAAAAGGGGGTGCCGCATTGAAGTATTTTTTTGGGGAGTCTTTTTGAAGAGGAGTATCTGAGGACAAAGGCGAGAGCTTCATGTTGATCAACCAATTCAGATGAAAGACATAAGTTTTATTTGTTTTCTTTTCAATTTTATTATGAACTAAATTTTATTTTCTAGAGCGTTGATGTAGTTTAGCAATGAACACACAGTTTATTTTCTGAGTTATTTTATTTTTAATATTTCCTTGATTGAGTGTTTAATTCTTATTCTTAATGCTTAATAATTTTTTTACGAATTATTATTTGATCAATTGAATGACAATGAGACCGAGAGGTGATTTGTTATTTTAGTTCTAGAATTAAACACCATTAGTTGAGCGAAAGTAGAGAAGCTTTACCGTGATTAGTGTGATTTTTCAAGAAAATTCAAAGTACATAATGAGTCTCCAATTAATTAAATTCGCATAGAGATATGGAATTGTTAGTTGAAGACATTTTTGATATTATTTGAGAGAAGATATTCAATACTTAAGGAATTTTTAATCATCAACGGGAGATCATTAGAATTTAATAATTAGGAATAATAAATTGTGTGGGATTTGTTAGGTGAAATCAATCGCTCTAGATCCATTCTTATCATATTTTTTTCTTTACACTTTTAGACTTTTACGCTTTGCTATATTTATCTTTATTAAATAGTTTAATTTAATCTAGATAGTAGAACGTTCCTTTTATTTTCGATTTTCCAAATAGTAATTAATTTAGTGAATTTCGGTATTCATTAACATAGTTAATCCCTATGGGTTCGACATTCGTTTTCTAAAAACACTTTACTACTTGTTACGATTTTGTGCGCTTGCAGATTATTTTTCGCGAACAGTACAATATGAGTCTCATGAAACTTGGGTGGTGCAATGTCATGGTTAAGAAAATCCAAAGTAGTACATATAACAGTAGTTCTAATAGTAGGCCAATAATGTTGATAAGATAAAGGGGGCATACCGTCAGGACCCGAAGCCGTCGTGGGGTGCATCTGTTTCAAAGTTTTCTCAACTTTCACTGCCTGGAACTCCTTGTTCAGTATGACATTTAATCTAGGCAACACTTTTGGTTGAATAGCATTAATAAGCTCCCACTCTATCCGAGGGTCAGAAGAGGTAAAGAGACCATCAAAGTACTGTGCGAACTCTCGGCCAATCTGCTCCTCATCTTCAATCCACACGTTGTTGGAGTCCAGCACCCTAGTTATAGTATTACGCTGTAGGCGATTGGATGCTTTGGTGTGAAAAAAAGTTGTATTCTTGTCCCCTGCTTTCAACCAACTATTCCTTGACCTCTGTAACCACATATCTTCCTCAATAGCTAGTGCTTTGTTTAACTCTAGTCTAGTCTCATGAAGATCATCCAACACCGCGCCCCCCATGTTCAAATTCTCCAATATTTGGAGCTTCTGTTGCAATGCTGAGACTTTTTTACCCATATGGCCAAACACATTTTTGTTCCATGAGGACAATGCGGATTGGCATTCTTCTAAGCAGCAAGCCATAGGCCATTGAGAGCCCCTATTTTCACCTCTAACCCAAGCATCCTGAACCACCTTACTACACGCCTCATCTTTGAGCCACATGGCTTCGAACCGAAATAGTTTTAACCTCCTGAACTTCTACTTAGAGGAGCTGGGCGTCTTAAGTAGCAGTATACTATGGTCAGATGTAGAGGAAGCAATATGGAATTGTTTGGTGCGTGGGAACATCCCCACCTAATTGGTTGAGACCAGTGCACGGTCAAGCCGTTCTTGTATCCACCCCCGATTGCCCAACCTTTGCCGCTAGGTGAATGCCGAGCCCTTGAAACCAAAATCTTTGAGGTTACACCTATTGATCGCTTCCCGGAATTGTTTCATCAGACCCTCTGGTCTAGCATTGCCACCCTCCTTCTCACTTGCAAACATGAGTTCATTGAAATCCCCCATACACACCCAAGGAAGGTCACTGCGAGAACTGAGACAAGACAGCAAAGCCCATGATTCACTACGTCTACTAGTTTTGCGGTGATCGTAAAACCCGGTGAACCTCCATTTCCTAGACCCCTATCCTTTTGATATGATCGCATCTATATGATTCGGAGAGTATGTTTGCACCTCCACAGTTGTAGAAAACCTCCATAGGAGGGCAAGTCCACCCTCCCGACGAACGCATGGTACCACTAGCCCCTGTTTTCTGTCCAACTTCCTTTGAATCCATTTCATCTCTGTAACATCATGTTTAGTCTCCATCAAGAAGACTAACGTGGGATCTTCCTCCATCACAATTTTGTGGAGTGCTTTAATTGTGAGGGGGTTCCCAAGCCTCTTACAATTCCAACTTATCGCACTCATTGCTCCCGGTGGTGCTGACTTGCAACCACCGCTGATCCCAACTCTTGAGCCATGAGTTTGCTAAGGGCCATGACATCCCCTTCTACCTTATTCATCTTCACATTCACCACTGTATCCGATATTTCTTTCAAGGGAGAGCACGCTTTATGTTTGCCACTCTTCACAGTTTTTTCTACATCCATCAAGGTACCCGTCCCCAAATCACTGTTTGTCTCCATCTCAAACCCACTACGTGAAATGTTCTCTTTTCTTTGCATGGCTAGCCCCACTCGGCCTTTCTTTGAGATTGCTTGGTTGTGTTTTTTCAATTTGGGCTTAGTTGAATTGGTTGGTGAAGATGGGCCCATATTGAAAGGAGAGGGTGATGGAGAAATTACCTGGGCTTGATTTGCTGGCCTGTTAAGTCCATGTGGCCCAAATAATGTCACTGTGTTGTTTTTAACCTCTCCCTAGGACCCATTGTGTGGCTAGCAGAGCCTTTCTCCTCCATCTGCGCATGAGAGGACGAACCTTTGTTGGTATTGTTTTGGTTAGACCCGTGCTCTATTCTGCAAGAAGGTGATTTGTTGTGTCAGCTGAATCCCCATAAAGTGCTGTGTCAATCTCCTTTAGCTGCTCCTCAAACTGACAGCCTCGTTGCGTTTGAGGGATTCTCGGGATTTCCACCTCTGTAGCCGCGTCCACACCCCTCAGCCCTACCTTTTTCATTAACTTTTGCCGCCATCATTTGTGGATGAGTTTCCCCTACCGCACTACGCGGGGACCGGTCCGATGTCGTGGCAGCCTAACCAAGGGAAACGGAGTTCTGTTGTACCTCCCTGTCGATGTCAAGAGATGGAGCCAAGACCAGATGGGATTTTTGAAGCCTATCTTGCGTTGCCCTCAGACATGCGCTGCCCGATCAGTACAACAAAGCCCTACCAGGTAGTCGTTTTCGTCATGGGTCATCATGCCGCATAGGTAGCAAAATATTGGCATTCGCTCATATTTGAAGTCAACCCAAAACTGGCTTAAATCTCCCAGTCGAACCTTCCGTCTCTGCATAGTGGGTTTGAAATATCTATCGTAACCTTTATTCTCATGTAGTTTCCAAGGTGGAAGCCCTTCTCATCCACATCTACACTTTCCACAGATCCAATGGTGGCCCCTATGCTATACCCCACCTCCTTGGTTTGGTACATGGTTGGGATGCCGTGGAGTTGGATCCAAAGAGCCAACCTGTCAAAACTGATCTTTCTCACTGCCTCCCCTATTTTCAATTTGTGCAAGGCAAGGAGGTTTTTGTCAAAGGACCATGGACCAAGGAGTAGGACTTTGTTTGCATCATCCTCATTTTGGAAAAGAAATAGCGCCTTGTTATCTCCTAAGTCACTCACTTCAAAGTTTTGAGTCGTTTTCCAAATGGATCTCAATACCGCACCACCGATTCCAGGTTAACTCGCCGTTTCGTGAAGAACTTCCCGGCCAACACTCTATTATTTTCTATCACCGGGGCACCTATAACAATCTCTGCTCCCTCCCTTTCTGATAGCTATAAACTTGCACATCTATTCAGGATCTCATCCATAGTTTCCTAACCAAAGTGTTTAAGCGAAGAAACCTTTTCTACCGTGAAGAGGAGAGAGCTGTTCGTATAGAGAGAAAAAAAGTTTCACCTCTGGGCCTCCTAAGAGAACCTAGAGAGAAAAAGAGAAACTTCTATTACTATATGAATTAGTTGTTTGGGTCAATGTCCAAGAAAACACATGTTTAAAGTACATATATTTTGTACCATATTTCAAATAATATGTATTTAAACATGACTGTGTGTTTAGTATGTGTATGCTTATTTAACAAAAAGTTGTACTTGTTTGACAACTACTATACACTTTCTAATATTTTAATTACTATTTAATTTACTATCTTCCATGTTGCTCATTACTTCCTCTTCTTCCAAATCCTCTTGCTCATACTATTAAACTTAATTTTCTCTGCTCATACCATCAAACTTGAACAATAATATTTTCTGCTCATATCATCAAACTTGAACAATCCAAACTCAAACCCAACAACCAACATCAAATTTCACAACTCATAGAACAACTATAGCCACATCAAATTTGTACCCAATAACCAACTCACACCACAACAACTATTTTTACTTCAAATTTGTACCCAAACCCACCCATATCAAAATTGCAACCCACTCAACATCAGCTACTACCAATACTCATTATCAACCAAATAAAAATGGGGAAATTTTAGTCATAGCCCCAAAAAAATAATAATAATAATAAAGAAGCTAAATAAGGGGAAAATAAAAAGGGACAAAAAGAGGAATAAATGGCATTGGTGGCTTTAGCGATGGTGGACCTCTTGTGCAACTTGGTGGTTGCTTGCGGTGGAAGGCCTAGTGGGTCTTAGCCATGGCTTAGGCCAGTACTAAGAGAGCAAGATGATAGAGGCACAGAGACAAGATTGCTATGGAGTTGGGTCTCAAAAAGAGATGAGGGAGGGATGGAGCTCGGTTGGCTTGGGATGAAGAAGATGAGAGAGTAGAGAGGGACGTGGGACAAGGTTGTGGGAGAAAAGAGATGAGAGAGAAATAAGGTTTTTAACTTTTTATATAATGTCAGATATGCATGGGTCCGATGAATTTCACAATATTTACAATAACATAATTCACATTGGGACTCAGTCTGTTTGGCAAAGAGATTTTTAGTAACACATAAATTGTGAAAATATGTATGATGAAAAATTGTTGTGAAAATAATTGTCGTATTGTTTAAACAATAAAAACTGTTGTTTAAACAACAGTACCAAACAAACCCTCAAATACTTAAAAACTGCTATGAAAATGCATTTTCAAAATAACAGTGTTTAAATAATCTAAATTAAGAAATGTGATTCATATATTCTTAACTAAAATGAAAAATCTCTTATCAAACACACTTTTTGTAAGGTTAATAATTTTCAATGTTTAAATATTGAGAGTTATTGTTTAAACATCCGTACCAATTATGCATTTAGCCCCCACAAAGCTCCTCCTCAAAAAAAAAAAAAAAAGAAAAAAAAAATGAAAAAGCCCCACAAAGCACTTTAGCATAGACTGCTTTGCAATAGAGGCTTGTGGGGCCAACTATAAAATGATGACAACTAAGGGACAGTGACAATTTTTCCAAAAGAAAAAAATTATAAAAATTGCAGCACCATTGTTCATTGAAATGCGTAGAGTTTTCAGCCAGGATAACAAAAAAGATTATGATGTAGGCTATCTCTGGCAGCATTTGATGCCCTTCAATCAATAGTCATGCCAAGGGGTCCTATACAGTTTACACATATATTATTATTCCTCAATATTTGTCCTTCTTCGAAACCTCAAATTTGTCAAGTTAATTGAATTGCATTTCAGAGTAAGGTGACAGATTGAAAGACATGTAGACCATATAAAAAGAACACTCTTGCTAAAAAATGGTATATGCTAAAGATACGTGATTGTGCTATATCTGAAAACGTGCATTATTCAGATGCTATTCTAGGTATTTGGCATTGTAAAGCACATGCATGATATACAAACACTAATTGGAAATTTTACATTTGAATACGTTTCATTGAAATAATGATGGTACATATTTTAAAAGAAATCATAGCTCAAAGAAGTAAATCAAACTAGTCCAATTACTAGAAAATACAATGAGAATGGAAATGATCAAATGAACAGTCAATGTCTTGTCAATCCTAGCCAGTGCCACCAAGAATAGCCTTGAGCTTCTTGACTTGGGCATCGTCAAGAAAAGTGGTTTTTTCCACCAATGCAGAAGTTAAGTTGTTGCCAAACAAAGCAAAAGCCGTTATTTGGAGGCCAGGGTTTGGACTACTGAGGCTAGCAATAGCAGTGGCTGGTTTCCCACCAGCATTTGCTTGAAAATGCAACAACCCTTGTGGGAAAACCATTATATCTCCCTTGTGAACTGTCTTCACGTAAACGGAATTAGCCGATGAAATGAATCCAGCAGTGATAGAGCCATGCAAAACCACTAGAACTTCAGAAGCACCAGGGTGAGTATGCAATGGAATAACACCACCCGGTGCTAGGTCCAGGCGTGCTAGAGAGAGACCAAGCCCATTCACGCCGGGGAATTGAGATACAAATGCAGGGGTCACAGCAGCCTTTATTATGTTTGAGGTGTTTCCAGCCTTGGCTAAGCCAGAAAACACAAAGTCATCAACTGTGACCTTAGCTTCAGTTTTGCAAGGATAGCCTGCAGGGCCATCTGGGCCTTTCAGATTTGCAACACAGAAGTCTTGAACTAAAGCATTGGTGGAGGATAAGAGGATAAAGAGAAGGAAGAGAATTTGATGCATTTTCATGTCTATTTTCAGTTTTTGGAATGTGGTATCTTGATGGGTTTGTTTAGTTTATATAGAACTTGTACATAGATGGGGACAAAAATTATGGTCCTGCCGAAGCTGGCTATATAGTGATTGATGAATAAAAGAGAGCCACAACTTCAATTTTGTGAAGCTTTTTGGCTATTGAGAGTCCTCTTGCGTTGGACAAATGAACAAGAAGTCACTTGATTGAGTTAAAAACTTTTGGTGATTGGAGAAGACATTGATTTTGGCATTAACAGAGTTGAACAATGACAAGAATGACAGAGAAGGATGGCCCATTTAGCATGACTAGTTTGGTAATTCATTGCCTCATTTGTCAAAATTTGGGATTGCATGACTTGCTAAACCAGCAATTAATTGTGTCCTATGTACTGGCAACTTAATTCACTCCTGATCCTTGATATGTTAGTCTTACATCACATTATTCCTTAAATAACACAGACATTCCTGGCCTGTATTTTATGTAATGCAATAGGTCTAGTTGCCAGCTACAGAAATGTTAACCTCAATGATTTGAAACAGCGTAAACGTTTCAGCGTTAAAGTACTTTAGAAGAGTCCAATAAAAGAAACTTATCAAATGTGGTCCAATAGCACATGGGAAGAAAGAGAGGAATCACATAATAGGACAATTTGACAGCTACAAGTATTGATTATCCAAAAGTCTTGCTGTCCTTCAAACAGCAACCATGGAAGTAATGTGTGGACTGTAGGAATCGCCCTCCTGCTACGATTTCTTACAATAGCATGAGTGATGAGCACAACTGTAAAAAAGAGAGCAAACATGAAAGTTCACTTAAGTTGTGGAATTGAGTGATGAGTGGAAGCTTGAAAAAGAGAGAAAACACAAAAATTAATGTGGTTAAACTTAACGGTCTACATTTATGAGTACACAATCAAAAACCCTAAACAGCTATATATTGATATTTAGTACTTGAATTACAATGAATTCAATATAAAGTTTATATATTAGAGAGTCTTAAAACCCTAGGTTAACCATATGCTAATCCAAGATTACTTTGTTTATTCCACAAGTACATGAGTTTACTTGGTTGGGGACACTAAGCCATAATATGTATATTATTATGCATTTATAATTTACACGTATTATTTCTATAGTGGAAGCTTTCCAGTTTATTTGGATCAGTACTATTGCTGTTTATGGACCTCAATACACTGCTGGTCCCCAAAAGATGCCAAATTTGCTTTATATGGACTTCAGTAAAAGTTTCAATAAACCATTATCTTGTAAAAGGGTTTTCCTGCTTGTCTTATAAGTTGGGGCAAGACTCAACATGAAGAAACTTCAGGCCAATCCTAAAAGCCTCAGACAAGAAGCTAGCATTCAAAATTATCTTTCAGCAATCTATGTTGTTAAATGTCAATACATGGTTAACAAAATTCTTCAGAAACCATATTCATTTGGTACTCTTGGTGCTTGGAAAGGAGATATGAAACCTGAAGCTAGTGCCTTTTCCTACTTTTTGCCACCGCCCTTGGGCTTAAAATCTGAAATTAGAATATATATATATATATATATATATATTTATATTTATATTAAAAGCACTTTCCACATAAAGCCCCCTCTTCAAGTCATCATGGATAAGCTTATTAGGGGCAGAGTTCTTTGTGTCCAATCTACTGTAATTCACCAGACTGCTTACATGGATCGACCGCACTACAGAATGATTATGGTTCCTTCAAAACTACACCTGATGTAAATCTTTTAGAAGTGAAAAAGCATGGCTGATACCATATCGATCATGTTCAGTCACCCTGCTTTGCATTTCATGTACCTAAGTTTAATTAAAAAAAACCAATACATAAAGGAAATGGCTTCATCCTTAGATATATACATGTTGAAATATTAAAATGATAAAGATGAATTATCCACCAAAACCCTAAACATCTTCTCATCGTGACCCTAAACCTACAGCGAGTCCCACTTTTTAAAATTATGCCATGAGGATTCCCGCTTTTTTTTTTTCTTTTTTTTTTTTTTTTAATAACTCTTAGTTACCTTGAGGGATGAGGGTTGAACATTGAACATTTCAATTAAAAAATATCAGTAATAAGTACCAATTAAGTCATATATAAGGTAAAAAAATGAATGCTCTAACCAATAAACTTTAAATACATAAAAGAAAATATATATATATATATATATATATATATATAAAACATAGTCCAAATTTTTTGGAATTGGTTATAGACTTTTAACAAATTAGTCAGCATCTATCATATATATTATTTTTCTCTATTCTATTTTACCTGTAGTCTATTCAATAACTTTTAAAACGAATGACATTTTTTTTTTTTCTATTTAAAAGTAAGGTAAAAAGCGAAGTCCTAGGTTTAAAACCCACCTAGTACTTACATAACTTACTAGTCAAAAAACAAAATGAATGATCTGCTACACTGTTATTTGAAAAATGTCCCACTGTTATTTGAAAATTTAAAAACATTTAGTAATTCTTCATAAAATAACGGACAAATGATCTGCTACACTGCTATCCCAATATCAAGTAAGACTACAATCCAAAAATGTTTCTCTTCCCTTCACCACCCCCACCCCACCCCACCAAAAAGAAAAATAAAGAAGAAGAAAAGTGATTTCTTGTATTTGTGAAATCCATAAAGAGAAGGGAGTTGATAAGTATCAAGTTCAATTATCCAAAGTTGGTGGACAGTTAGGTTCCCACCTCAGAACTTTTATTACAAGTACTTCAAATTAGAAAGCCTTTATTCAACTAGAAAAATTAGAAAGCATTTAAGAATGCATCACTCCTTGAGGGGGTGCTGATCTTAAGTGATACATCATTTATGAACTTACAAAATTATCAAACCAATATGTACTCCTAAATCACAGACTTGGATTGTCTGAACATAATGATAGGTGCAGCAATATTTTTGCTGCACTGTATATGGGTCATTCACTCTACTCTTAAAACCGCTGAGAACTTAGCTTCTAGATTAGTGGTTAGAGGTTATTGTTAGTTGTTAGACAGCCATCTCCCTTCAATTGTTCACAGCAAAATGGATGATTAGCTGATCACACAGTACTAATCTGATATATGATAATAAAGATATAATATTTGATCGGATAAAATGCCATGGAGTTGTTTTTTGTTTTTTTGTTCATGAGTTCATGGCATCATATGTTTTTTATTTTTTACTTTAAATAAAGCGGTGTGCCAACATTGGTTAGACTATTTGAATTCTACTTATGAAACATTTTAAAAACCCTATAAACTAATAGAGTGGTGAAAGGAAGTTTTAACCTCCTAATTTATAGTGCATCATTTATGTTAATATAAAGGGGTGTCCCAACATTGGTTAGACTATTTAAATCCTACTTATGAAACATTTTGAAAACCCTATAAACTAATAGTGTGGTGAAAGGAAGTTTTAACCTCCTAATTTATAGTGCATCATTTATGTTAATATAAAGAAGTGATGTTTCAACATTGACTAGACTATTCTACTCATGCTTATGAGATATTTGGAAATTCCATAAACCAATAGTATAATGGAAGGAAGGTCTAACCTACTGATTTACAATGATCCTTTAAGTTTTTTGAGTCTACCACTTAGCTATCTAATAGGACCCTTGAATCTAAATTATGAATGAAGTGCATATGCATAAAATTGTATGGATTTTATTTTAACAAATGTATGGATTTTATTTTAGCTATTCTTTTTTTTTCCCCCTTAAAAATGTATGGATTTTATTGAAACAAAAAGATGCACAACTACAAAGCTAATTACATCAAAGCAGAACCTGCTAGCAACATTCTGCTACAAACAAGTTGACAAGAAGCTGCAAGATGTCAATCCATCAAGATACAGAATACAAAAATTAATCCTATACATAAAACAATACCACTCTATAAGCTAACAAGAACTAAAGCACTTTTTACCACCATTACAAAAAGAAAAAGAATTAAAGCCCATATTATATTGCAGTCTTTTATTTTAGCCAAACCAACCCCACTTTTTTTTTTTATTTTGTAATCTCATTTTTGTCCAAGCATGTTCCAAAAGCTAAACCCATCGAGTCACACAAGTTTGTCACTGACCCACTGCTCCAGTCAAAACCATCTCAGGTGGGCTTTAGACCTGCAGCGTAAAACTGCACCCAGTCTGCCAATAAATGCTTCACAAGGAAAGATGACTATGACTAACAAGGAAAGAGATGTGCTCAAAGGAAAGATAGTTGAGGAAATTTTTGGGTTAATGAATGTAAGGCTGAGTTAGTTGAGGCAAAATAAAGAAGTAGGGCATGTGTGGTGGAGCAGAGTTTTCAGAGTGGGAACAGTCCTCACCTCAGAGTGCACTTCCCTGACACCTCCTGCTAACTTTGAAGAAAGCAAGAAAAGTGCTTTCAATTGCAAACAAACAAATGAAAACCTCCTTCTAACCAATAGTCTCTCACTTGCACCGTCCTAGCATCATCAGTGTAGAACTCAGAAAATATATCTCTAAATAACTAAATTGCCCTTCCAAGTTCCACCTCATCACTGTACTTTACCTTTTGAAAAGGGTAAACTTTCATAAAAAAGAATAATATATATTAGTATCATATTCTTGATAGCCTTTTTATTGGTAAATTTAAAGGGTAAAAAATGGTCTAAATTCTCTCAGATATAGAATTTCATACCAACTAGACTTTGGGGATTTATTTAGAATATAAGAGGGAAGGAAAAAAAAAAGGAAAAAGAGGAAAAAAAAAAAATTGCTTAGCTTAACAAACCAGTTTCTCTTCTTAAGCCTGTTAACAGTCTTCCTCTCCTTCCATTCCTTTTTTTTTTTTTTTCCATTATCCAAACTAAAGGGGTAATGTCTCATCAGACAGTTGCCTAATAATCTGAAGTTTAAGGTTGAAAGATTAAACACATTAAGACGGAATACAAATACACATCAATTATGTATTAATAAAATCACAAATTGAATTATTACCATGTTCTTGTTACTTCCACAATAACTGGTATGTTACTTCCACAATAACTGGTAAATACAAATAAAACAATAAATTTAATGATAAAATTTTTCATAACTTATTAAGATCGATGAGTATTTGTTACAATAATCATAACTTAGTTTTGCCTACATTACCATGAAATAAAGATACCACCATCATATTACAAGAAGCTGGGATTCCACTATCTACCTCACAGTTTACTACATGGATGATGTGAGGGGACTCTGGGACCTTTGGGAGGAAAAGTAAAAGATAGAAAAGCACCCATCTCTCAATTTCATGACACATTTACTCAGCAAAACAAAATGACGAATACAACTCCAAAAAAGAAAAGAAAAAGAAAAATGGCAAATACAACCTTCTACCACTTCAAGTTCCGGTATCACTAGATTACAAAAGAGATTGCTATATCCACTTCAAAATTTTACAGCTTCATAAAATCACATGGCACTTTTTTACAGCAAGTGCAAAGACCAAAATTAGATTTGAATTAAATTTTCTTTTACTTTGTACGGTTGTTTATGAATTTCTGTAAAGATGTCAGAGACAAGAGCAGCAACAAAGACAGCTGCAGAGCAGAAGCAGAGCAGAAGCAGAAGCAACAGAGGTGCAGTCATAATAAGAACAGGCTCACTCAGTCACTCAGGAGAGAGAGAGAGGAATAGAAAGAGAGAGAAGGTGTCAGCAATATCATCAGAGCCATTAGTTTTATCCATGTACAGAAGATTCTGCAACCAATGGACTCTGCAAAAATACCCTTGAAAACTATCAGCCCAACAGGAACAAAACCTCTCTCTGTGTCTCTGAAATCTACCAAGTTGTTGTTGATCTTTCCCTCTTCCTGTTCTTCTTGTTCTCCTTCTTGGTTTTTCTAGAGATTAAAATTTCCTTCTTGTTTCTCTCTATTTCAAAAAAATGATGAACACAAGTGCAAGTGCAAGCGCAAGAAACAGGTCTCCTTTCACAGCAATTCAATGGCAAGAGCTTGAGCATCAAGCTCTAATCTTCAAATACATGGTTGCAGGGACACCCATCCCACCAGATCTCCTCTATAGTGTAAAAAGAAGCTTGGACTCTTCAATTTCTTCAAGGCTCTTCCCTAACCATCCCAGTAAGCATGCAAAGCATATTCTCAATTTCTCATAGTCATATACACTTTTTGCAGCTTTACTTTTAAAAATTATAATAATCTTTAAGTGCTTACTTTTATAAAAACTATTCCTTTTATTTTTTTTGGGTGCCAATGAAAATGAACAATTTTTGTTGGGGTCTGTGGCTGCAGTTGGCTGGGGATGTTTTGAGATGGGATTTGGCAGAAAAGTAGACCCAGAGCCAGGAAGGTGCAGAAGAACAGATGGGAAGAAGTGGAGGTGCTCAAAGGAAGCATACCCAGATTCCAAGTACTGTGAGAGACACATGCACAGAGGCAGAAATCGTTCAAGAAAGCCTGTGGAAGTTACATCAACTGCAACAACAACAACGACAACAAACACCACCACCAACAACCTTTCACCACCTATCCCATCAATCAACAGAAACCTTTCCATAAACACACCCACCACCATTCCCACAACAACAACAACACCAACGAGCTCTCCTTTCTCTGTCTCTCCACTTTCTGATACATATCCTCAACACCATCCTTACCATGATTCCACTGCTTATCCCTTCCTTTATTCACATTCTTCCTCTTCAAGACAACCTCTTTCTGGTTTTTTACCTCAAAATAACACTAACCATCAGCTATTTTTGGACTCTGGATCCTACTCTCAGGCTGATAAAGATTACAGGTTTTTGTAACACAAACCGGCTAGCTACTTTTTACATTTTTTTTTTTTTTAAATCTTCTGCTTTAGTTGTTTTTGACTGTTATTTCAAACAGGTATCTTCATGGAGCAAGAGAGGGTGTGGATGAGAGAGCTTTCTTCCCAGAGGCTTCAGGGTCTGCCAGAAACCTACCTGATTCATACCAGAGATTAACAATGAGCCCCTACAAAGCTTACTCCCACGCACAGTTTCAAAGCCTTACTGATAGTTCAAAACCTCAGCAGCAGCAACAAGACCAACATTGCTTTGTTTTGGGTACTGATTTCAAGTCGTCAGGACAAGTTAAAGCTGAGAAAAAACCTGAAATCCACAAACCAATGCACCAATTTTTTGGAGAGTGGCCACCAAAGAACACAGACACCTGGCTTGATCTTGCATCAAATTCAAGAATCCCTGCTGGTAATTTATCTTCACTAGCTTGCATTAGTTTATTTATTTTTATTTTTAAATGACTTTTATTAATAAAGAGGCAGTTCCTTATTTCACTATTATAAGATTCATTAACTATTGTTTTACACTACTTCTAGTTTACACAACATTCACATTTTATAAAGCCAGATGCCACATCTTTATTTTTTAAGGATGTCCACACTTTACTTCAAGTGTGTATAATAGCGTACAATAATCATTACTCTAATAGATTTCTCCTATGCATTATAAACTTGCTTATTCAATTTTAACAATGTAATACATATAAGAATTATATATATTCAAGTAACAATGTTTATTGATGAAGTGGTAGTACCTCATTTCACTATTATTAGTTTTCTCTAGTCTTGCTTCTTGTGCCAATCTTTGACATCTCCATTGTCACTTATGTAATTTGTTTTTTGTGCAGATAATTGAAAATCTCATAATAGTGATACTGGTTATTGTGATCATGGCCAAAAGAGTCCTTGGTGTTGGTGGGGTCAATATCTATAACTTCTTGTGGTTAGGGAAAGCTTTATTTAGCTAAAGGTTGTTGGTGAATAATGTAGGGTCACAACAGGATTTCTGCTTTTTTGCTTTTCTTGATACTTTATTTTCTTCTTCCTCCCCTTAAAGAAACATGTTTGGGATTTGTAGACTTGCTTGTTTGAGTGGAAGCATCATGATTTGCTTTGGGGTCCCTTAAATCTAAACTGTGTAGTAATTGAAGCACCTTTCATATGGGTTTGTGCTTTATGGTTATACCAGTTAATGTACGTGGACCCGTCAAATAACATGTGTGCATTAACTTTTGCTCAAATATACACACCGTATGGATGGACCCCTTTTGTGCTCAGAACTACTTTGCTTATTCAACAAATTGCTCCAACACAGCTTCCATACTTTTATTATTACGGAGTATTTATCAAATGCTAAATCTCATTGAAATTATAGATTCCGCTTTTTTGTTCACTGCTCTGTGATTTGATTTCCCTTGGTATGCCAGTCACTAAATGAGCATTAGCACTGCTGTCTGAGAAAGTAACATTCATTTAATAGACATTCTGTGATGATCACTGTAGCTTCTTACATGAGGGATCTTGCATTACTGTCAAAATAATGTTATTATTTGCATGCGCGCGCGCACCAAAAAAAAAAAAAAAAAAAAGGTAATCAACTAGGAAATTGTTGTTTCTATCTTTGTATTTGTTGCCAACCTCATCCTCTATAGTGCTTAGAGTAACCTTATTCTATAAGTTTCTTATTCTTCTTCTTCTTCTTCTTCTTCTTCTTCTTTTTTTTTTTTTTTTTTTTTTTTTTTTTTTTTTTTTTTTTTTTTTTTTTTACAAAATTGAAATTTTCAGGCTTAAAATTTTTGGTAATTTGACATTGCTTTCAAATATTTCAGAATTTGGATCCTTACTTCTAACTTCAAGCTAGATATTGTTTAAGGCAATTTAAATGAAGCTTTTTATATTTAAATTTTAATTAAATAAATTTATTTAATATTAAATAAAAAATGTTAATTTGATTAATTAAATACATAATTTGATGATTTTTCAAAAAAAAAAATGCGTACTTTGATGAATAATTACTAACTAAACCATGGTAAGTTATGAATTAAATACATAATTTGGAGACATCATTAATTAATGATAGAAACAGTGTAGTTTTGAATGAATATGATTGATGAACTTCAATAACCTAATTAATGAATCTTTGAAATGCTTTATTGTGATTGTTAACACATTACTTGTAATTCGAATGTAGTAAAAACTTGCAATATTGCTAGTATTCTAATATCACTCATAAACTAAAATTGTGCATAAGTTTTTATTTTTTATTTTAATTATTACCATAAAATTTGAATCCTTTTAATCATGGTGGATGGGGCCTTTTCTTTATGACGGCCTGGCACCTTTTTGTAATAGGGGGCTTAGGCCTAGGCCTAAACCTTGGGTGTTTGTTAAGTGGCAAGTGGCAAGTGGCAACTAAGCTCAAAATGGTGTCAATATTTCAAAACTACGTTATTTTAATTTCTAGTTTGTAACCTATATTCTTAAGGTTTGGGATAATTTTGTTTTTTTCCTCTAAAATTTCGAATTTTAGATCTATTAAACAACGTAATTTTGAGTCTAGGTCACACTTAATGGATAGTGGACACCAGATCTTGGCACATGGAGAGGAGGTATTAAATCCAAATTATATTTATGTTAGGGAGATGAATCCAAAAAACAAAAAACAAAAAAAAAAATCCCAAACTTATTGGGTATAAATTGCAATTTAATCAATCATTTTTAGGAAAAAGTGCGCTAACTTCCCTTAAGGTTTTTTGTTATCATACTCGCCTCCTCACTAATTTGAAATAAGACACTCAATTCTCTTAAAACCTTAAGGAGGCGAGTATGATAACAAAAAACCTTAAGGGAAGTTAGCGCACTTTTTCCTAAAAATGATTGAATCCATTTATTTCAATCAATTGAATCCATTTATTTCAAAATAAGTTGATAGAATTTGAGAAACTCTATTAATTTAAGTAGCCATGTTAACAAATGCGCTTAGGGCAATTGTTAATAGACTATTTTTAAAACATTTTAATACAAATTTTATTGGGAATACAAAAAACTGTCTAAAAAAATCAATAGAGTTTAGAGCATCCATTAATTTTTCCCTAATTTAAAAACTTTAGAGGGTCTTAATATAATGTTTTGTAGGATGTCATTAGACACAAGGAAATTAAAATAGTTTTTTTATTTTTTATTTTTTTGAGTTTCACTAATATTTTAGTTTATTTGTCGTAGCTATATCCCAAACACACATGTGATATAAATTAAAAACTTGGTAAATGCAAAGTCTACCAAATTTAATCTGAATATGTTGAATGAGTAGTTCCCTCTTTGAATAACGTATTAATATTTCGCCAAAAAGGTACTATGCAGAAAAAAGATAATTAACTTCCATAAATTTCTTTTATGATCCTATTTTTTTCACATTTCGTCACCAAACAAACTATCACTTATTAAATACTAACATAGAGAAATAACAGCTGCTACGTAAGTTTAGAGAAATTTTTAGTGGATATGTCATTGATGACTTGATTTAATGATGGCTTGATTTACTTCATTTAAGCTTGAGTTTAAACCATCAGTGTACGTAGTAAGTAACTATTAAATTGAAGTGTAAACTATAAAGAGTTGGGTGAGAAAGAAGCCTATCTCATTGTATCACTATCACCTCCAATTAATGGAGTATTCTTTCGATAGTGAGTTTGTGACCTACCCTTAAAACAAATTTCATCTACCCTCGTTCTCCCAATTAATTACTCTGAAACAAAATAATTCCTGTTATTCTTTAATATATTTAAGAGTGTATTTTTTGAAAGAGTTATTTTTCATTAGCTGATTTCATCTAAATTAGATATGAGAAGCATAAAATACAGTTATAAACAAATGGTATAAATAAATTCATGTTTTAAATTAAGGGATAAAACCCTTTTTCGTCCCTTCATTTTTACACGATTCTCACTTAAGTTCCTAATTTTTTTTTCACCGTTTTTAGTTCCTATCCTGAAAAATGCGTCTCGTTTTAGTCTCTGACGTTACATCAGAGACGGAAATTGCATAGCTGGCAAACGGAAAAAATTAAAAATATTAAAATAATGCACCTTGTGTCCACGTGGCTTTCCACGTCAGCCTCTAAATTAAAAAAAAATTTAATTTATTAATTTTAACTAAATAAAAAAAAGTAAAAATAGAAATAAAAACCAAACCTAGTAAAACAACAAATTTCAAACCCAGCAAATTTAAAACCCAAAAAGAACAAGATCAACAAAACACAAACCTAGCAAAGTTAAAACCCAAAAAATTAAATTCAAACCTATATTTCGAAAATTTGGATTTGATTTTTGTGTTTGATGTTTTGTGTAAATTTTAACTAAATGAAAAAAAAAAAGAAAAAAAAAAGGAAAAAACTGAAATAAAAATAAAAACCCAGAAAAGTAAGAAAATTCAAAACCCAGAAGGAGAAGGAGAACAAGAACCCCAGAAAATTCATGCCACTGTCACTACCAAACCTCCATACCCAAACCACTGAGCTTCATACCCAAACCCACTACCGAGCCACAAACAACCACTAAGATCCATACCCTTCAGTTTTTAGAGACCCACGCAAGACCCAAGATCCATAACCCTTCAGTTCTACCAAGCCACAAACCCATCAGTTAAACCAACCCAACAACCACCGAAGCCAACCTAGCCACCTTCGAATCCAACCCAGCCAACCCATCAAATCCAACCGACCCACAGCGAGCCAAGACCACCCATGGCGAGCCACGACCACCCCAACCACAGCAACCCACGACGAGCCATGACCACCTCACCTACGACGAGCCACGACTACCCATGAGATTCATACCCAAACCCACTACCGAGCCACAAACAACCACTAAGATCCATACCCTTCAGTTTTTAGAGCCCCGCAAGACCCAAGATCCATACCCTTCAGTTCTACCAAGCCACAAACCCACCAGCTAAACCAACCTAACAACCACCGAAGCCAACCCGACCACCATCGAATCCAACCCATCAAATCCAACTGACCCACAGCGAGCCAAGACTACCCACGGCGAGCCACGACCACCCCACCCACGGCAACCCATGACGAGCCATGACCACCTCACCCATGGCAAGCCACGACTACCCATGAGCAGACACCGGACCACGACGATCTGAATCCCACCTACCCAAAGCCTCCACGCCAATCTGTGCCACGCCGATCTGAGGAAGAGAGGAGAGAGCGTGGGAGAAAGAGAGAAACTCTGAAAGTGAGAGGAAGAGAGAGAGTGAGATTAAAAAATAATCTCGGGGTTTTGAATTTTTTGTTCTTGTTCTTGTTCTTCTGGGTTTTTGAATTTTTTGGGTTTTTGAATTTTCTTACTTTTCTGGGTTTTTATTTTTATTTAAGCTTTTTTTTTTTTTTTTTTCATTTAGTTAAAATTTACAAATTAATTTTTTGTTTTCAAAAAATGACGTGGCATTTGTGGGTATTATTTTAATATTTTTAATTTTTTCCGTTTGCCAGCTGTGCAATTTCCGTCTCTGATGTAACGTTAGAGACTAAAACGAGACGCGTTTTTCAAGATAGGGACTAAAAGCGATGGAAATAAAAGTTAGGGACCAAAGTGAGAATCGTGTGAAAATGTAGGGACGAAAAACGGTTTTATCCCTTAAATTAATAGTGTAGGGTTAAGGGCCCAAAATTATATATTGGTCCTTAGGCTAGGGATGAGGACGTTGGTTGATCCAAAGGCGAATAGACAGTAGTGAGGATATTAAATTTAGAGTCCCATGAATATATGGCAAATGGAAAGGTTGAGAAAGGTGGTCTGAGGAGGAGTATCTCCTCGGATCAGCGAAGCACAGGGCAAGTGTATATCCTATTGTTCAAAGTGACCTTCCAGGAAATTCCACTGACAGGTTCGTGTATCATGAACGTACAAGAGGGATGGAAGCCCGGAAATATCTAAGGAAAGGTTGCTACCATAGCATTAAATGCTCTACAGCTAATTTTCTGACTGCATTAATGTGAAAAAGACCACTGAACAGAGCTGCCATGGCTATCCCATCTCACAGAGGGCCTGAGAGGGTGTCCGATAGGACAAGTACTCAAGTAGTAGTTTGGATGATCAACAAGTGTATAATTAAGATCGTTCAAAGGGAACAATATAACACAAAAGATTCTCCATGGAGGGGTGATTGGAAATTTGTAAGAGAAACAGGAAATTCCACTGATAGGGACGTGCATCATGAACGTACAAGAGGGATGGAAGCCCGAAAATATCTAAGGAAAGGCTGCTGCCACTGCATTAAATGCTCTGCAGTTAACTTTTTGACTGCATTAATGTGAATAAGACTCCTGAACAGTGCAGCCTTGGTTATCCCAGCTCACAGAGGGCCTGAAGGGGTGTCCGATAGGACAAGTACTCAAGTAGTAGTTTGGATGATCAATAAGTCTAGGATCAGGATCATTGAAAGGGAACAATGTAACACGAGATCCTCCATGGAAGGGGGATGGGAAATTTTTAAGAGAAATAGCAAATTCCACAGATAGGGACGTGCATCATGAACGTACAAGAGGGATGGAAGCCCGAAAATATCTAAAGAAATGATACTATCACCACATTAAATGCTCTACAGCTAACTTTCTGACGGCATTAATGTGAAGAAGATCCCTAAACAGTGCTAACTTAGCTATCCCAACTCACAAAAGGCTTGAGGGAGTATCCAATGGGATAAGCACTCAAGTAGTAATTTGGATGATCAACAAGTGTAGGATCAGGGTTGTTCAAAGGAAACTATATAACACAAGAGATCCTCCATGGAGGGGGGATCAAAAATTTGTAAGAGAAATAGAAAATTCCACTAATACAGACGTGCATCATGAACGTACAAGAAGGATAGAAGAACAGAAATATCTAAGGAAAGGCTGCTGCCACCACATTAAATACTCTGTAGCTAATTTTCTGACTGCATTAACAAGAAGAAGAACTCTAAACAGTGCTATTTTAGCTATCCCAACTCACAGAGAGCCTGAGAGGATGTCCTATGGGATAAGCACTTAAGTAGCAGTTTGGATGATCAACAAGTGTAGGATCAGCATCAGGATCGTTCAAAGAAACTATATAACAGAAGAGATCCTCCATAGAGGGGGGATCGGAAATTTGTAAGAGAAACAGGAAATTCCACTGATAAGGATGTGCATCATGTACGTATAAGAGGGATGGAAGCCTGGAAATATCTAAGGAAAGGCTGCTGTCACCGCATTAAATGCTCTACAACTAACTTTCTGACTACATTAATGTGAGGAAGATCCCTGAACAGTGCTGCCTTGGCTATCCCAACTCACAGAAGGCTTGAGGGAGTGTCCGATGGGACAAGCACTCAGGTAGTAGTCTGGATGATCAACAAGTGTAGGATCAGGATCATTCAAAGGGAACTATATAACACAAGAGATCCCCTATAAAGGGGGGATCAGAAATTTGTAAGAGAAACAAACATGGTGTAAAAAGACATTCACCCTAAGAAGTAAGGTATTCACAGAAAGCGGACATGAGCTCATCTTTGGACACATTCCTCAGACGCTCACAACTAGGATAGTCAGGAAACTCTATCCTAGGAACCCGAAGCACATCCGCAACTAGCTGCGGTGTGATAGGAATGCGTGTACCTCGAACGCGAGTGAAGAAAAGAGGTACTGACCGATCAATCCCGTGCATGTTGGAGTAGAACTCTTGGATCAGCACGAGAGGACAGGTGACCGGGGCATTACATAGTGACTCCCATCCCCTACTGTGAATGACAGAAGGAAAGTTGGTGTCAGCAAAATTTGACAAGATGACTTGGCATTTCGAATGAATGCCTCGTCTAGAAAAGTTCTCCAAAAATGCCTTAAAGGCATCATCATCACAGAACCAGATATGAGATAAGGTAGGATCAGACGAAGAAGAAGCACCGGAATGAATAGGGTTCTGGGTTGGAGTGGATTTATGCCTATGAGCCATAGACACGACTAACGTAAACAACAGAGAGGAGAAAAAGAAGGACAATCAGAAAAGTCCCAAACATTTTCAAATATATCAAGTATATTGAAAAGAAGTACGTATGCATGGGAAATGCATAAACATATGACATGCAAAAGTAATTTCATCATGGACTCAGCCCAATCCAAACCTACCAGCACACAATCATATAGCACACATTTAAATGCATGGCAAGACCATTATAATGCTAATGTGATGCAATGTATGAGGTTTTAAATACATTTAAGTGAAAACCCAACCCAAAATTTCAATGAAATCTCATCAATTTTGAAAAACCCCAAAAATTTCCAAAAAACCCCAAATCCTAGGTTTCAAAACATGAAATGCATGAATGAGAAAGAATTAGAAGCTTACCAAGTGAAGAAAAACTTTAAAAACCTTGGAAAAACCTTGAGAACCAAGATAGGAGTGAGATTGGAGTGATTTTGGGAGAGAAACAAAGAAGTATCGAGAGAGAGAGATCGATAGAAATGAAGACCGGATCACGCAAGGGCTTTATATAGGAAAGCCAGTAATTCTCGACAAATACAGGTATCGACAGGTATCGAGAGATCTGTTGAGGAGGTGTCGAGAAAATACATGTCGACAGCTGAGGTGTCGAGGAGGTATCGAGGATCAACAGATCAATTTTAAGAACAGAAGCTCGATCAATCCACCAAGTATCAAGAAGCTATCGAGTATACAGATCCAATCTCGATAGATCCACCAGGTATCGAGGTGCAGGTGAGATTACGATAAGAAAAAGTTTAAGGAAGCTCGACAGATAGCCAGGTATCGAGGAGGTGTCAAGCCAGCTTTTAAAAGCAGTTTTTCAAGATGTGAAAAACACAAACATGAATGCAGTCCAACATGCAACTCAACCAACAATCCAATCAACATATTAAGCTCTTAAAATCATCTCTTAAATGAAAATTTAAGCACATGGATCTCCACAAACACACACACACTAAACAAGTCTAACCAATTTTATATTTTAAAAACAAGTCTAGACAGTTTAGTAAGCATACATTAATACATGTAAAACCTCGCGATGACCAAATCACATTGTACTTGCACATGTATCAAGAGTAGCAAAGAATATTGCGTGTTGTGTGTGAAAAATATCGCAAGATTGCATAAGTTTATGCATGTTATGAAGATTTGAGATATGAGAAAATCACTTTAACTCATACACAATCATAACTGCTTAATGGGGACTATCACCTTTGAGGTATATCTTATAACTCCTACATCTCCTAGAATACACGCTTGCAATCATATTTAAAGTATTTTTGATCTTTTTGCTTTTAATTTTCTTTGAATATTTTTCTTTTAAACATATCATGCATGGGCTTATTAGAGAGAGAAAAGAAATATCCAATGATATTTGACATTCAAATTTTGCTATGCCTAAGCACACAAATGTTATTGACACTGCACTTTTGCTATGCCGAAACATACAGGTGTCATATTATGATTGGCGGACAACAGTGGTGAGATGGTTATTTATGCCTTTCTCTCAGGATTTTTTAGTCTTTCCCGTCAAAAAGAGTGATATGCATGTTAAGTTTAAGAGACAACTTAATCGTACTCATCATAAACATGAGCCACAAAACTTACTTGCTTAGTTGTGTATAGAGATGCTCATCTAAGTTACAAATGATACAAAGTTTAGAAGACTTTGTTTCAATGGTCATCCAAGGTACACAAGTACCAATGTACAAAACACACACTGTTTTTGTATTTTTATGATTTTTCAATTTTTTTTTTTATAAAGAAAAACAAAAATAAAGCAAAAACTGAAATATAACCAAACAAAAACATGTTAAACAAACAAAGTATAAAAACTAGACTGACTTAAAACATGAAAAAAAAACACATAAGTAATGCATACACAAAACAAGAAGAGAGAGAAAAGTGATAGAATCACTTGGAGCTCTTTTCCTTCCACACCTTGGAAGAACCTTTCTGTCTAGCAAACCCTTGAATCGGCGGTGAAGGGGAAGAATTAAAACCGTTTAAGTTCGAAAGGAATATGAGGGCTTTAAGAAGATCTCCAAGGGGAGCAAAAAAGGATTGAAACTGATTGTGGTTCCCAGATGTTATCATGCCGTTGCTCTATTGAGTGGCAAGCCACTTGTAGCAATTTGGTCGAGTATGACCGGCAACTTCACAATGATGACAGAGATGCTGCTTCTTTTGTTTAGGCTTTTGAGAGTTAGCCTTCTTAGTCCTAGGGTTTTTAACATTTTTCTTCTCAAACTTAGGGGGTGCTCCTAAGATAGATTTACTCTTGTCTAAGTTCTCACTAGCTAATTCAGTTTTAATCTCATTGTTCTCAATTTTAACATTATTAGTAGGAGGAACAAAAACAGTAGTACTAGAAGAAGCAGTATTAGAGGAAGAAAGACCATACCCTAAGCCTGTTTAATCTAAAGAAGATTTCTAAAAACTTAGCATCTCATCCAGCTTTGTGCTTGAAGTCCTCTCCAATTGAGCTCTGACTTGAAACAGCTCTGCTTCAAGCTTTTTGGTCTTTTCAGCCAAGAAATTGTTCTCGAATCTTAGTGCTCCAATAGTCTGATTGGCTTCATCAAATTTTGTGGAAAGCTCCTCACGGTCAAGTTCCACATCACTGAGCTTCTTAGTGGTTAGCCTATATAATTTCTCATGCTTCTCAAAGAGCTTATACAGCTTCTCATAGGCTGTATGGATGTCATCTTGGTCATCCATCTTCTCAAACTTAGATTCCACCAGTTCCTCTTCTTCAACCACATCTTTAACAATCCCATAAGTAGGATTGACCAAGGCCATGAAGGCATTTAAGATTCCATCATCCTTATTGTCGGAATCATCCTTAGGCTCAGTGTCGCTCAAGGTAACAGCAAGTGTCTTACTCTTCCCAATGCTCTTGAGGTATGTAGGACACTCATACTTCATGTGACTGAAGCCTTGACCCCCAAAGCACTTCGGTCTTGAGGGAATAGTGTACTAACCACCTTCCTTAGTATCTTTTTTCCCTTTGTCTTGGCCTTCAAACTGAGAAGAGCTGGATTGCCTGCGGTCCTTGTCGAAACCCTTTTCATTGGCGTTCTTCATGAACTTCTTGAACTGCCTAGTGATGTAGGACTTCATCTTGGAATTTTCATCATCAGAAGATTCATCTGTTTCACTGCTCTTGGCCTTCAGTGCCATACTCTTGCTTTTACCCGACTTGCCTATTCTTGTCAACCCTAGCTTGTAGGTCTGCAAGTTTCCAACCAGCTCAGTTAGAGAAATCTTGTCAATATCCTTTGATTCCTCTATTGTCGTAATCTTGGCATGAAATCTCTCGGGCAAAGATCTGAGCACTTTCCTCATAATCTTGGGTTCAGGAATGGTCTCCCAAAGATTAAAGGCTGAGTTCACTATGTCCTTTAGCTTGGCATAGAACTCATTGAAAGACTTATCTTCCTCCATCTTTATCTCTTCAAAACTTGTAGTGAGCCTTTGAAGCTTTGAGTCCTTGACAGCCTTAGTATCCTCATAAGTTGTCTGGAGAATGGTCTAAGTCTCCTTGGTAGTTTCAGTGGAAGATATCTTCTTGAACTCCTCATTGGTGATAGCACTGAACAATGCATTCAAAGCTCTGCTGTCAAAGTTTGCCGCCTTAATCTTGGCATCATCCTAGTCGGCTGGCGCTTCTGTAGGCTTAGTCTAGCCTAACTCCACAACTTGCCACACTTTCTCATCTAAAGACTGCAAGAAAGCTTTCACGTATACTTTTAAGTATGCATAGTTAGTGCCATCAAATAAAAGAGGTATGATTAATGACTGTCCTCTATCCGTGACAAATAGGAATCAATGGATTAACACAGCAAAGATTAAATCCTAATCAGAGTGTGCCCGCTCTGATACCACTTGATAGGCCACAAACCGAATGACCCTTTGTGATAGAAATTAATTAATTAATTAGTCAAGTTATTAATTAATCAGTTTATCATGCAAATGCATGGTAGCACAAATAAATCACCAGTAAACTAATTATGCAACGGAAAATAAATAATATGGTGATTTGTTTATGAATGGGGAAAACCTAATGACAAAAACCCCATCGGATGATTTTCAGGTCACTACTCCCGAAACTCCACTATTATCACAACAGGCGGTTATAAGTAAAGGAATCCAAGTACTTTACCAACCTACAGTTGAACCCTTACCTCAATACCCAATTGGACTTGTTCTATACTGACCAACTGCGCAGATCCCAGTACACGACTTCAATTACCAACTAAGAAGGTTGTTGGTTGCAAAGTTCTTCAGTTCATCCAAACGATGAAGATCAAGAAGATGTTTGGTCATAAAACCCTACGGTGCACATACACAGCAACTTCTTCAAAGAGAAAGAGATGAACTAGGGCAAGAACTTCGTCTCCGGTCACAATTTGCTTGAACAGAGTTTACTCAAAACTTATGCAACTTGTGAACAATTTGACAGCCCTTAAACTGATCATTTTATATGTCTAGGTTTAGGAGAAAAGAAGGCTCAAAGACATATTCACAGATCCCAAAAAAATCATATTAAAATTTTGAAAATCTTAAATCTTGACAGATAGCATGTGTTGAGCAGGTGTCGAGCACACCGAATGACGAACAGCTTCCTTAAGCTCGATAGATGTAGCTATCGATCAACTGTCGAGCTTTAATGATTTTGTACTTTAAACTTGTTTTCTTAAACAGACTTGAAAGCTTCAATACGTGATCTTGAAACAAGATTTCTTGAAGTATTTAAAACATCCTAAATCTACCCAAATACAAGTAAAGTGCGTTTTGTCAAAGGATAAGCCAATTACATAAAATCAAGACATATGTTCTTAACATGTGTAACACATATGTCCTAACACCTTGTACCTCCGTCAAGGGTCAAGTCCTCACCGATCTAGTAGCTAAGTTTGCTGAATCCCCATTGGAGGTAGAAGCAGAGAAGCAAGGCATAGATGAAAAATCAGTTGGCATAATCTCCCTACAAGACCCTTTATCCTGGAAGTACAAGTTAATGGTGTAGCAAATCAGAGGGGATTTGGAATGGGACTAGTTCTAGTATCCCCTGAGAAGATTACCATTGAGAAATCGGTGAGACTGGACTTCTCGACTACAAACAATGAAGCTGAATATGAGGCTCTACTGATGGGAACGGCCATGGTTCAAAGAATGGGCAAAAAGGCAGTAGAAATATTGTCAGACTTAAGGTTGGTCGTTGGCCAAGTGAAGGGGGAGTTAGAAGCAAGAGATGAGAGAATGCAAGGATACTTGAGTCAAGTTAGGCATTTGCAATCAGGGTTTGAATCTTTCAACCTATCGCATATCCTTAGAAGTGGAAACACACATGCTGATTCCTTAGCCACACTTGCAACCTCCTCAGCGCAGAGCTTACCTTGGGTCATCCTTGTAGAAGACTTGTACAAGCCCACAAAGGTGAAGAGAGATGTGGTCCATGTTCACCAAGTTAGAGCAGGTCCTAGTTGGATGGACCCCATAGTATTATTCTCGAAGGAGGATATCCTGCTTGAGGAAAAATCAGAAGTTGACAAGGTACGTAGAAAGGTTTCTCAGTTCTGGTTGTCCAAGGACCAAAAATTATAGAAATGCTCATTTTTCTATGCCATACCTTCTATGCATACACCCCGAGGCATCAAAATTACTCCTTGAGGAGTTACATGAAGGGATTACTCCTCATGAAGGGATTTGTGGAAGCCACATTTGAGGTAGATCTTTGTCTCACAGAGCCATCACTCAGGGCTATTGGTGGCTAAACATGCAAAAAGAAGCACAAGAACATATAAAGAAGTTTGACCAATGCCAAAAATTTTCACCAAATATACGCCAACTGGGGAGTCCTTAATCCTCTGTTCAGCCCTTAGCCTTTTGCTCAATGGGGTTTGGACATTGTACGCCCTTTCCCCAAGGCGGCAAGGAATAAGAGATGCTTATTAGTCGGCACAGACTACTTCACTAAATAGGTTGAGGCCAAACCCTTGGCGAATATAAGGGATGTAGATGCCAAGAAATTTTTTTGGAAAAACATTGTCACTTGGTTCGGGGTCCCTCGTACCCTCATCTCGGATAATGGCCTTCAGTTTGATAGTAAAGCCTTTAAGAGATGCTGTTTTGATCTTGAAATTACAAATAGATATTCCACCCCAGCTTATTCCCAAGGAAATGGACAAGTCGAAGCCATTAACAAGGTCATAGTAAACAAACTCAAAAAGAGGTTGGATGATGCGAAGGGAAAATAGGTGGAAAAGTTGTTCCACGTCCTCTGGACGTATCGAACCACACCTCGTAGGTCAATAGGAGAGACTCCTTTTTTGATGACTTATGGAGTCGAGGCTGTTATTCCTTTGGAGACTGGCTTGCCAACGCTGAGAACAAGTTCTTTCAGTCTGAGTGATAATAACAGATTGCTAGAGAAGAGCTTGGACTTGATTGAAGAAAGAAGAGAAAATGCCATGGTCCAATTGGTGTATTACCAACATAAGCTCAAACAAGGGTATGATGCCAATGTGAAACTAAGACCATTAGCACCTGGTGACTTGGTGTTAAGAAAAGTTCTGGATATTACGAAGAACCCAGCATGGGGAAAGTTGGAGCCTAATTGAGAGGGGCCATATCGCATCACCACGGTGACTAGTATAGAAGCATATTTTCTTGAAGACCTAGATAAACATGTAATACCACACCCTTAGAATGTTAATAACCTGAAAATGTACTATTATTAATGAAAGTTTCCTTCGTCGTATTCTCATTTATTATGTAATACATTGTACTTCTCATTATCATTTTTCTAAGTATTAAACAGAACCTTAATCATGCTGGGCTCCTCAGACCACATGCTTTGGGAAAATTAATACTTAAAGACATCTTTCTAAGTATTAAACAAAACCTTGGTCATGCCGGGCTCCTTAGACCATATGTTTTAGGAAAATTAATACTTAATGGCATCTTTCTAAGTATTAAACAGAATCTTGGTCATGCCTAGCTCCTTAGATCACATGCATTGGGAAAATTAATACTTAATGACATCTTTCTAAGTATTAAATAGAACCTTAGTCATGCCTAGCTCCTCGAATCATATGCTTTGGGAAAATTAATACTTAAAGACATCTTTCTATGTATTAAACAGAACCTTAGTCATGCTTGACTCCTTGGACCACATGCTTTGGGAAAATTAATACTTAATTGCATCTTTCTAAGTATTAAACAGAACCTTAGTCATGTCTAGCTCCTCAAACCACAGGCTTTGGGAAAATTAATACTTAATAGTATCTTTCAATAAGTCAATTCTCTGGTCAAACTCAATTCCTTGAATCATTAGCCTTGAGTAAGTCAATTCTCTTGGATATTTATCTAAGTGTTGAACAGGATAAAGGTTGCCTGCCCTATTTATTCTCTACTAAGTATGTTATTTGTCTCCATGAGATTCAGCCTTCTCTGTAGAAGGTTCAACTCTCAATACAATCTTATCACTCCTAAATCTCTTTAAGGGGCAGAACAGTAACAACACTAATAGGGAAATAAAGGTTGAAATGAAAAGAAAGATGCATGAGATGAAAAATAGAGTTTTTTCATTAATAAAAAAACAAGGTACAGTACAAGCAATGATTAAGCACTATAAAAAAAATTTAAAAAAGAAGGAAAAAAAAAAAAAGAAGAGTAAATACAGGAAGATGAAATAAGAAGAAAAAATCCTATTACTATGCCTTGGCTTGGTGATGGCCCTCCTTGGAATCAGCTACTTTAAGCTTAGCATCCCCATCTTTTGACTTGGACTTAGCATCCTTAGCCTAGAAGACCATATCCTTGATTGTAAGGGCATCCTCAGAGTGAGTGTCTTTGGCCAGTGGTGGGACCTTCTTACCCTTACCTGCCCCTGTTGAAGCTTTAGCATCAAGAGAAGTGGCTTGGATGGTGGAGATCTGCTTAGAAGGAAGGTGCACTGCTGGAGCCTCTCGGATCTCTTTAGGAAAGAAAATGCACTTAGCGTTCCTCAGCTCGGAGTTAGCAGGGACCCCCACCCGGTTGAGCACTTTTGCCCAAACCTCGGTCCAGTAATCCCTGCACACTCCTACCACCTCCTCAACCAACTACACCTCCATGTCCAACACCCCACGTTCATAAGATGCAATCTCTACGGCTTCAGAAGCTTCCCTGGCCACCCAAGCTACATCCTTAACTTTTTGCAACTTAGCCTTAAGATCCAGGACCAGTTGTCTCTAGATGGCCAGCTCTATCTTAGTCATATGAAGCTGCTTACACTGGTCCTTAGCTTGGGTCTCCATGCTCTTCAAGAAAGTCTTAGCATTTTTTCTCGCCCTCTCATCAGCAATCAACTTGTTTTCCAACTCCATATGCTCTTGCTTGAGGGCTTCCAGGGCCTTCTCAATCTCGATGCGGTAGTAGGCCTTAGCTCTAACCTCATTACAGGCATCTCGGACCCACTCCTCGACCACAAGAACTTGTTGAATAACCTACATAAAAGTAACAAAGGAATCCCATATGTAATATATATATATATATATATATATATATATATATATATATATAAGAAAAGAAAAGAAGAAGAAGTGGGTGAACGAAAGCCTAACTTGTCATTTAATTCAGAGATGCGTTAGATAACTTACCATAGCAAGATCCCTCTTCAGGGATAGGAAGAGATCGGGCTGCTTCATGCACCTGAGAGCATCCATGTCTCTAGGGAGGAGAAGAGGCTGCTCCAGGGCTTCAGCAATGTAGGCTAAGCATCATCTTTGGAACTCCTACACTGAGGTGTCCTAAGGGGTACAGTGCCATCTAGCTCCAACCTTGGAGCCCAAATGCGCTGTGATCAACGCATCTCAGTCCTAAGGGGGTCCTCCTTGCTATCCTCGGAGTAGGCCCATTTTTCTTTGGCCTTTTTGGGCTGCTTTGCCCCTTTTGGAGGAACCACCTCACCCTCCTTCACCTCCTACATTTTCCTTTTCTTCTTCAGATCTAGACAAGGGAGCAGTCCAGCTTTTGTTACAAGGTGAGGAGGAGGAGAGGGGAGACTGGGAGGAAGTTGAGTCTTTGGGGCCTCCTTAGATGACGACCCTTTCCTCCCAACTACCAAATCTTTGAGGCCTTTCCTCAGATTCAAGGCCATTTCTTCCTCTTCTTCGGTGCTGGTATCAACCCGTGCAACTATAAATCTACGGAATAAGCCACGGAAGATCTATCAAATTTAGCTTAAGAATCCGATAGCTCCATAGGCCTTTCTGGCACCTCTCCTTCTTCTTTAAGGCAAAATTGATCAATCTCAGCCTTAAGGGATAAACGCAAAGAGGCAATTTCCTCCCTCGGAATGGCTATTTCTCATAGGGATCATTAAAGAGGCAGTTACACTGGTGGAAGGTCTCTTTGGGCTAAGAAGCCAGGCACAGAAACATCTATTCGAGCTAGTTTGAGATTACTGGTTCTTATTGCTTGGCTTGCATTTTGGAATGCGTTTTACAGAGGCTTAAAATCATGTATTAAATGCACAGCTCATAGTTACTGGTCTTCACTTACAAATATTTCCGACCTCAACAACTTGTTAAGACCCGGTACGTTGACCAAGCTGAGTCTTAAAGTAGTGTGCCCTTTATTTGCAAAAACATTCAAAGAGGAAATCATGGTTAGACAAACAAAATTTGCCATCAGAGGAAGACAAAATGTTAAGAGGAAAGGTAGTAAAACTAAAAGTGCCCCATGCCAAGGGACCTAATCCTAGGTACCCCACCTGGTTCTCCCTCCCGAGTTGGGCGTTATGCCACTTCTTGGATGCGATTAAGTAATTATCCTTCATGCCCTTATTGGACTTAAGAAGACATGATACCATATTTACGATGTTGGATCGAGACTTGAGGTAATATCCTGTGTCGGCAAGTTTATGGCATTCATACATATGGACGACATCATGCCACCCAAGTCCCAAGCCCATTTGCTCGTTGAGAGGATCTACGCTACTCAAGACCCTAAATAGATTAGGGGCGCACTAGTGGGGACACAACCTATGGTTGATTAAATAGTCTCAAGTCACCCTACCCATAGGAAGTGTTATTCCTCCTTTTATGAAAGCGATCACGGAAATGACAACCTCCCCTTCCTTCCTATTTGTGATTATTTGATCTGAAGCACAATATCGCAAGGCTACTCCCAGTGGAATGCAGTAATTGGCCCTAAAGCCCTCCATACCGGTGGTAGAGTCTACGAGGTGCTTAGACCTACCCATTGGGTTCAACTAAAGAGAAATGAGTGAAGTTTATAAGGAAAGGAAATAAAGATCGAAAGGCTGAGGAGACTGGTTGAGAAGAAAAGAACTTAGAAAGGAAGAAAATTACAAGAATAAGCATGGGTATTGCTTCTGATACTTCTTAAAAGTTTCAATTTCTTAAAGAAAAAGACTTGGAGATTTTAGAAATCTGG
Organism: Quercus engelmannii; assembly: GCA_029955605.1. Classification (NCBI taxonomy): domain Eukaryota; kingdom Viridiplantae; phylum Streptophyta; class Magnoliopsida; order Fagales; family Fagaceae; genus Quercus; species Quercus engelmannii. The sequence continues at coordinate 6,192,306 of JARPSG010000002.1, forward strand.
GAAGAGCTAAGAATTTCTTGAGAGTTTGGAGACTTGTGAAATGAAGAAAAATGACTTCAATGGGGTGCCTTATATAGGAAGGAGAATTGAGTGGGAGTTATCCCGCTCAAAATTTAAGGAGAAATGTTAACCGTGCGATCTGCATCTCACCGTTGGGTGTAGGGAACAAGGTGCCACCTGGAGCAATTAGCATCGCAGGCTCTGAAGCATCAGTAATAGTTATGGGGCGCGCAAAACAGTATTCCCACGTGTGTAAACTAGAGAAATGAGTGGCCTTAACTGATAACAATCAAAACCCCATTTTTTCTCCTCGGATAAGAGGGAAAAACCAGAGTTTTGAAGGGCTATTGTAGGGTTAAGGGCCCAAAATTATATATTGGGCCTTGGGCCTAGGCCGAGGACGTTGGTTGGTCCAAGATCGAATAAACAATAGTGAGGATTTTAAACTTAGAGTCCCATGAGTATATGGCAAATGGAAAGGTTGGGAGAGGTGGTCTGAGGAGGAGTATCTCCTCGGATTAGCAAAGCACAGGCCAAGTTTATATGCTATTGTTCAAAGTGATATTCCAGGAAATTTCACTAATAGAGACATGCACTATGAATGTACAAGAGGGATGGAAACTTAGAAATATCTAAAGAAAGGCTGCTGCCACCACATTAAATGCTCTGCAGCTAACTTTATGGCTGCATTAATGTGGAGAAGACCCCTGAATAGTGCTATCTTGGCTATCTCAACTCACAAAGGGTCTGAGGGGGTGTCCGATGGGACAAGCACTCAAGTAGTTTGGATCAAGGTAGTTAATTCTGTACCGTACCGGCCGGTACAGTCGGAATATACCGTATCGGCAAATAAACCGGTATAGATACCATCTTTGTTTCATACTGGAAAAAATACCAGACATACTGGCTGCGTATCGACCCTACCGGTGAAATCCGGCTGTTTCGGCTAGTAAATGGATACTGGGCCAGAAGTTCCAGCAGAGCCTATCGCTGCAAAAACTAGTAGATCCGTGACACTAAGACAATGATGAAGTTCTGGCAAAGACTACCGCTGCATCATAGCCTCATTCTGTTAATTTGCATCTCTCGTTCTTATTTGCATCTCTCATTCTTACTTTTTTTTTTCTATCTTCTCCTCTTCTTCACTTAACACTAGGTTTTTCGTCCCTGCGCATTTTGCTTAACACCTGCCTTCTCGTCCCTAAGCATTTGGCTTCTTAATGCGTTTGGCTTCTCAATGCATTTTCAAAACATGTGGCTGTGTTTATTCTTTTTGAAAATAACGTGTGGCTGTGGTTAAAGTTAAACTAAGGTCGTAAGGCATTGAATTCTATTAGAATTCACATGAATTTGGTGGGATCTTTGATGGTTTGAACCTTTTACAATTGTTCCAAGTTTTGTTTTTGGATATAATGATTAAATAATTTAGATTTATATGTGATGGATTGGGCCATTGTAGAAGGATAAAGATAATGATGAATTGGGCCTAAATATACTTAAAGACATAGGATTTAAATTCAGCAATATATATATAGATAGATAGATAGATAGATATATATATATATATAGGATTTTATATGTATAGTGGTAAACCCGAAATAGTATACCAGTATTGATTGGTACCCAAAATATATCATACTGCTGGCGAAATTGATATAGCCTTCGGTGCAGTATTGACTTCCTTGGTTTGGATGATCAACAAGTGTAGGATCAGGATCATTCAAAGGAAACTATATAACACAAGAGATCCTCCATAAAGGGGGGGGGGGGGGGAGGGGGGATCGGAAATTTGTAAGAAAAAGCATTGTAGCAGCTTGAACCATATCTGTAACCATTTTCAATCAATATATACTAGAACAGACCTCCTCGGACTGTACCAAGGACAAATTTACTTAGATAACTCCAGTCCATTTCTGTTTCATTATCTTTTAAAATCCATTATAATCGTTATCCCATTCATTAGAGCCTAGTTGTTCAACCCACTCTCTACAAATTTATTGTATTGGTCTTATTGGGCTTGGATCCAATCATACTTTGGGTATTGGGTCCAAAACGCGTCCTTACAAATACAAACATATTCCCTAAACAAATGAAACTCACTTGAAAATTTTTTATTTTCTCAAAATAACATAATATAAAAATATCAAGAAAATCTGAAAACGGATAAAACTTTCATATTTGATTAAAGGATTCTAAATTTTACATTATGTTTGTTTTTGTGAAAGGAGAGGGAAGAGAAGAGAAAAGAATTAAGAAAGTGAAAGAAAATGGAAAGGGAAAGGAAAACACGTATTTTGATATAGTGGGGAAGAGAAATGAAAAAAGTGAGCAAAATAATAAAATTATAATAATAGATGGCTTTACTAATTTTTTGTTAAAGATTAAAAATTAAAAATTAATTATGAACATATACAAGTTATTTCAAAAAAATAAAAAATCAAACTTTTCTAAAAGTATAGTAATTTTATGAATTTAGAGGAAAATAAAATTAAATAAATTGACAGGACTTATAAAAACATTTTTTCTCCACATTTCTTTTCTCTTCTCTATTTTTTTTTTTTAAATTTATTTTTCCTAACCAAACAAAAAAAAGTTCAAATGTAATGGGGAAGAGAAATGAAAAAAAGAGAGTAAAATAATAAAATAATAATAATCGATGACTTCACTATTTTATTGTTAAAAATTAATTATGAACATATACAAGTAATTTCAAAAAAAATAAATACCAAACTTTTCTAAAAGTATAGTAATTTTATGAATTTGGAGAGAAAATAAAAATTATAAAAATTGACAGGACTTATAAAAACCTTTTTTCTCCACATTTCATTTCTCTTCTCTATTTATTTATTTATTTTTTAATTTAGTTTTCCTAACCAAACAAAGCACAGGGTTCATTCTCTTCCCTTCTCTCTGTTGCACCTTTCCTTATAACCAAAACATATAGTGTAAAGTTTAATAGTAAAAATGTAGATATCATGTAATTTTTAATTTTTTTTTTTTTTTTTTGAGAAACAGATATCATGTAATTTGAATTTATTCCTCTAATCATTTTATAATATTTGAAAAAAAGTTAAAGTAAGATTTTAAGGTAAAATATTAGTACGATAAAATAAATAAATCAGAATATGTGGGTCATAATTAAGACAGTCTCATAGGCAACGTAAGAGCTAAGTGCAAAGTGACAAAATTAGATTTTTTTTTTTTTTTTTAACTTCACCTGGCTGATAGTGAAGCTTCATCAAAACCACACCCGTGCAAAGTTAAAACCAATCTTCCAGGTGAATGTGTATATCGAAGGCTCGCAACTTGCTATACAAACACACACACACACACACACACACACAAACAAATTCCCCATCAAATTAAAACCTTGCAGCTACCTCCATTGCAACAGCAGTGTCACTCAGTCATTGCCACACCTACCACAACCCATCCAGCAAACACCACCACCTTAGTTTTCTCACCTCAAGACTCTTAGGTTTGGTTGTGTTTGATCAAACTGTAAACTTTTTGCACCAAACAAACATTTTGTGATTTTACAACTCTTTGATTTATGTGATTGTGCGTTGGCAATATGTAAAGTAGTTGGTTGTATGAATAATAAACTGTATCAATTGGATGTGAACCCAATATAATTATCTTATTACGGTTAATTCAATACTAACTCTAGTGGTAAAAATATTTTGTTTTTGTTTTTATTTATTATAAGAATATAACATTGTTATATAATAAAAGTGAAATTAATAATCGATTATATGAAAGCAATATTTTATATTAATAACATATCATCTTGGTAAATTGTGAAACAAAATTGAAATTTTTTTCCTCTATTAATTGATCATTCAATTTCTCTATATAAAAAAATGATTCATTCAATAATCCATTAATAGACTTAAAGTTACCATATTATATTTTAAAAAATTATTATATATGTTACTTTTATAATTTTGTTATGAACTGACGTGATAATATGTTCCTACCAGTTTTATGCTTCACGCTTCAAATTAATAGAGTCACGATACATACACACAACAACTCAACAATGACATCTCTCGTGTGGGTATTCAATTATTCATTGAAGGAATTAGCAAGTAGCAAGTATAGAGATATGGGAATCCATAAAAAAGAAGTATAGAGAGAGGACTTTTGCCAAGGACTTCTTCTTATTCGGTAGACAAAGTGTCAATTTTGGGTTTTAATTCTATACTTGAATTATATAATAAGCCCATATATTGTATGAGAATCCACATTAATAACACTTCAGCCGTTAAGTAACTACTACTAGATTTGTGTTGATGTTGATTTGAAAAAGAAAAAAGAAAATGGATTTACTCTATGCATTTGTTAGATAAGTATTTGAGATAGGAGTAATACTAGAAATATAAACTTTTCACATCATGCTAATGTTTAATTAAAAAAACATCACTTTTACATAGGTTAATTATTGATACTATTTTTATTATATACCAATCAAAATAAACCATATTAAGTTATTAACACTTAACAACTACGAAAGCTGTATGGTTGATTTGGCTTCAAAGGAACAAGTTTGTGTTTCAAATGGGGAGGTTGATCCTAGTACATATTCCTAGTGTATTAAGAAAGGAGCTGAATTATAAGCTATAATACCTGTCAAGCAGACCAAACCAAATAGAACTCAAGTCTAGATGAAATGTATTAAACCCCTTCTACGTCGGGTGAAGTTCAAACTGATGGCTCTGTTTGTGGGAGTCATAAGTTGGCAAGTGGAGGGGATTGTGTGGAGGGAGGGGGGTTTGTTTCTTCGGTGCAATGTAGACTGGATTGCTGGGTTTACACGATAGCTCAGGACTACTTCTAGGATTGTGGCTGAGCTTTGGGCCCAGAAAGATGATCTTTCTCTTGCTCGGCAACTAGATTTTAATCGTATTAATGTTCAAGTAGATGCAGATATGCTTGTATATATGCTTACTAACCTTACATAAACCTTATGTTGGAACCTCTTTTAATTGATTGTTGGAATCTAATGGAGTCCTTCCTTAATTGCATAGTGTCACATGTCTATAGGGAATCTAATAGATGCGTTGATAGCTTAGCAAAAATGAGAGTTTTACAAGATATGATTTTTGTATTTTGTATGATTCGTCCTCTGTGGTGGGCTGGCTTTTGATAAAGCTGAGTTTGACTTTTGATAAAATTAAGTTCTTTTTTAAAAAAAGGAATAATCTAACGGTTTCTTGTTAATATTATGAGCTTGTTTAACCAAAAAAGAAGAAATTTTTTGTAGTTTTGAATATTTTGAGATAAAAATCTCCGCAACTAGTTTCTGTTTGATGATAATGGAGATCGTGTACTTAGATGAGCTTCTGATGCATTTTTTTAGTAGTCCTAGCATGGTGTGGATGTTCATTTGAAATTATTATCATTCTAGGGATGTAAAATTATTATAAAAATGGTATTAATGATGTGTCCATATTGAAGTGATGTTGCTCCATTTATCACTCAAAAACATATAAATTCTTAAAAAAAAAAAAAAAAAAAAAAAAAAAAAAAAAAAAAAAAAAAAAAAAACGTATAGAGTTGTGAAGAAAGATTACGATAACAATTTCCCTTAACATTGCTCAAATTATTATGGCTACAATATAGAGTTGATAAAAGGATTTGCTAGACATTGCTGGAAATGGGAGGACAATCAGATTCTTTAAAGAACATGCACCAAAAACAAGTTATCCCAATCCTATGGGGATAGGTTTGCAAAACAGTTCCAATTGTTCTTGCGTCAATCCTAAATTTTGTATCTTAATATTCGGCTTAAAAAATGGCAGTGTGAGACTCATTCAAATAAGCCAAATTTGAATTAACTATAAATAAAAATAAATAGAAGGTAGACTTTAAATTTTAAAATATTTTACTTATAAAACAAATAAATTGCATGCATTCTCATGATACATTTTGGTCATTTTCAGACTTTGAAATGTCACAATTGTATGCTAAGCCAGGCCATGTACGACTTCTCATGACACGTTTTGGTCCAACTGCACCTTCTTCTATTTTATAATGTAATGACACATTTTGGACCAAGTGCACAAACCCAAATTAGCAACCAAAAAAAAAAAAAGCACATACCCAGTTGGGCCAGATTAACAAGTTTTTTTTTTTTTTTTTTTTGAGAAAAGGCCAGATTAACAAGTTAAGTCAATCAACAACCCTCTATACTTTGGGAGCGCTCACATATACGTTTGGGATATTTTATTTGCATGACTTAGAAGAAACATTTGTGCCATTGGAGCATCCTATATTACCAATTTATATAGTTATATGTATATATGTAAATTTGATTGCAGAACTGCAGATTTCAAAATCTCTATTTTTTTTTTTTTTTTTAATTTAATAGTTGGGAAGGGAGAATAAGAACCAGTTGAATTATAAGATTCTTGACAAATCTCAGCTTGTATTTTACTCAAAAATACTAAGCTCTTCTAATTTTGCAAGGTCTGAAGACGTAGTTAGTGATTAGTAAGTACAGTCTTACACCAATTTTAGAGAGATTAATTCCCAAGCTCAAACCTGCGACAAATAGAGAGCACTTGCCATCACATCTTCTGTCCTCTTCCCTCATATCATTCAACAGCATGTATTGATTACAATTCCATTATGACATTAATGCTCTCATGTGCCCAGCATGCCAAATGTCCTATAAAATGCCCTGCATACCTACAACTTGAAGAAATGCCAAGCAGGGTACAATCTACTCAATGCAACACATATTTGACAACCAACATATAAGTTACGAAGACTGGGACAGTAAGATATCTAACTACCATTACCCTATAAGTTAGAGAAGAAATGCCAACCAACATACAATCTACTCATTACCCTTAACTATCATCAATTGTTTTGCACATCTAACTACCATTCTTTGTTATAAATGCGTTTGCAACTCCCACTAAACTAGGACAGTAAGATATAGAATTCCTGAACTCTATTTAACTATCCATTGTACATGGATATGCATATAGCACGGGAAGGAGCCATTCTACCAAACCATTTAAGAGTTGTAAGCATTCTTGAATGATAAAGAGAGAGCTTCTCTTATGTGTGCTCAGCTGTCAATGTCTCTCCTCTACCCTGGCAAACTGACCTGAGTACTATCACCTAAGGTATTAAAACACTATCATTTAAATACCATTGATGATCTAATCTATACCACTGACAAAGAAAATGAAAATAAAAGCCTACAGGTTCTGCAGAACCCTCATCTAACAGCAAACTTTGAAATTCTTTAGGAACCATAAATGCCTTTGCTTTATTGGCAATGACACACACAATGCCATTGGGTCTTGAACCCACAACCTTAGCCTTCACCTCGCTCATTGGCTCAATTAATCAATAAATGCATTCCAAAAGGATTAATTATACAACCACAGAAACATTCTTTCTGGTAAATCAACATAGTTTTAGGACTATATTCAACACAAAACAATAGCTATATAGCAAACATATAACTTTACTCAGACGCTTCTCAAAAAAAAAAAAAAAAACCTTAACGCCAATGACCAGATAAATCAACATGAATTATCACTAGTTATTGCTTTTGTATGTGTTTTGCCACCTATAATCCATGTAAAATGGAAATAAATGTAGAAGCAAAAAGAAAAATGACAATGAATTAACCATTGTTAAGAACGCTACCATGTTTATGCTTTAATGAAGACTTTATTTGAAAATGAAACTAAACTGAGAGGTAATGTAAAGGGACACTAGAACAGAATTTTTACAAGCATGAAAAGGGCACAGCGAAAACTATGAAATAAAACATCTCATTTTAATGGAGCGCAATCAGCTAACTTCCGGAAAATTTTTGGCCAAAACATAAGGATGCATAAAATAATTTATTAATTCTTTTAATTTTATTATAGACGTATCCAAGAATGATAGAACATTTTAAATTGTGGGACTAACAAATTTCCTCTTGAAGTTTTGATTTAAATCAAGAGTTCAAATTTGTTGCCTCAGTTTCTCCTGTATTAATTTCAACTCTCATAAGATTAAGTAAGTTCACAATTAATAAACAGGTAACTCACAATCAATTCCAATCTCACACATATAAACCATGACTAATGAACAAATTTGAGGAAGAAAAAACTTTTCTCTAATAAATGAAACACAAACTGAATTATAACAACTATAACAACAATATCAATCAAACGAATTTGGAAGAAACCTACCTGATTCATATCAGAGATTAACAATGGGCCCCTACAAAGCTTACTCCCACACACAGTTTCAAAGCTTTACTGATAGTTCAAAACAACATCAGCAGCAGCCACAAGACCAACATTGCATTGTTTTGGGTACTGATTTCAAGTCACCAGGACAAGTTAAAGCTGAGAAAAAACCTGAAATCCACAAACCAATGCACCAATTTTTTGGAGTGGCCACCAAAGAACAGACACCTGGCTTGATCTTGCATCAAATTCAAGAATCCCTGCTGGTAATTTCACTTCACTAGCTTGCATTAGTTTTTTTTTTAAATAACTTTTATTGATGAAGAGGCAGTTCCTTTTTTCACCATTATTAGATTCATTTACTCTTGTTTTACACTACTTTCTGTTTACACAACGTTCACATTTTATAAAACCAGACGTACACATATTTTTTAAGGATGTCCACACTTTAATCTTAAGTGTGTATAATAGTGTGCAATAATCATTACTCTAACAGATTTCTCCTATGCATTATAAATTTGCTTATTCAGTTTTAAGAAAGCAATACATATAAGAATTATATATATTCAAGTAACAATGTTTATTGATGAAGAGGTAGTACCTCATTTTACTATTATTAGTTTTCTCTAGTCTTGCTTCTTGTGCCAATATTTGACATCTCCATTGTCACTTATGTAATTTGTTTTTTGTGCAGATGATTGAAAGTGTCATAATGGTGATACTGGTTGTTTTGATCATGGCCAAAAGAGTCCTTGGTGTTGGTGGGGTCAATATCTATATCATCTTGTGGTTAGGGAAAGCTTTATTTAGCTAAAGGTTGTTGGTGAATAATGTAGGGTCACAACAGGATTTCTGCTCTTTTGCTTTTCTTGATACTTATTTTCTTCTTCCTCCCCTTAAAGAAACACGTTTGGGATTTGTAGACTGGCTTGTTTGAGTGGAAGCATCATGATTTGCTTTGGGGTCCCTTAAATCTAAACTGTGTAGTGATTGAAGCACCTTTCATATGGGTTTGTGCTTTATAGTTATATACCAGTTAATGTACGTGGACCCGTCAAATAACATGTGTGCATTAACTTTTGCTCAAATATACACACCATATGAATGGACCCCTTTTGTGCTCAGAACTACTTTGCTAATTCAATAAATTGCTCCAATACAGCTTCCATACTTCTATTATTAGGGAGTATTTATCAAATGCTAAATCTCACTGAAATTCTAGATTCCGTTTTTTTTGTTCACTGCTCTGTGATTTGATTTCCCTTGGTATGCCAGTCAGTAAATGAGCATCAGCACTGCTTTCTGAGAAAGTAACATTCATTTAATAGCCATTCTATGATGATCACTGTAGCTTCTTTCATGAAGGATCTTGCATTACCGTCAAAATAATGTTCTTATTTGCACATAAAAAAAATTTATTAAAAAAAAACTATAAAAAGTAATTTTAGGGTCAGGGCCCAGGCTCAACAAGTAAGTGATTCTGGCCTAAAGAATCCTAGACAATGAATTTATAAAGAGCAGGTTACAGAACTAGGACTGGACGAAGTGAACATAGTTAATTGTATGCCATGCAGCAGTTTGAACGTAAGAATATCTCTTTAAAGTCCACAGGATACTCGGTCCGAGGAGACGAATGGGCGCACCTCTGGTTCTGATCAAAGACTATTGCCTTCCTCTCTCTTTCTATATCCTTTTTGTTTTCCAATTTCCGATCCCTTCTTCATGGGGATTTCCTTCTCTTATATAGCCTCCTTAAATTGATAAGAGCCTTACACTTGTTAACCATCTGAACCTTCACTTGAGTGCCTGTCCCATCGGACATCCACCTTATCTTTCTGTGAGTTACATTGGCCAATGTAACACTGTTCGCCTGTCTTCTTCACATTAATGCGGCTGGAAAAGTAGCTTCCTTGCATTTAATGTGGCAGTTGTGATTTTCCCCTGGTCGTCTTACATTTTCTTACTTCTTCTTGCTTTGTGAGGCTCATCCTACTACCCACATTTGTTTGGGATGATTCTTCACTGTGGATGGGGCGCACATTGGGCCCGTATTTGGTGTGTCCGAGGAGACATTCCTCCTCGGACGTCTTTTTAAATAAGTTGGGCTCAATAGGGTTGGACTGGAAGTCTTTTGATCCCCCTTTTCCCTTTTGGTTATGGCTGGACTCCGTGCGGGCCCAAAACCCATTGTTGACTTGAGAATTTTACCCCTACAGTAATCAACTAGGAAATTGTTGTTTCTATCTTTGTATTTGTTGCCAACCTCATCCTCTATAGTGCTTAGAGTAACCTTATTCTAAATTTTTTTTTATTTTTTTTATCTTTTATTTTTATTTACAAAATTGAAATTTTCAGCCTTAAAATTTTTGGTAATTTGACATTGATTTCAAAATTTTCAAAATTTGGATCCTTACTTCTAACATTATGAATAATGTATTGTTTCATTTAAGTCATTCTGTCATGTGGTGAGGTGGTTATAATGCAAGCCGGATATTGTTTAAGGCAATTTAAATGAAGCTTTTTATATTTAAATTTTAATTAAATAATTTTATTTAATATTAAATAAAAAAATTTAATTTGATTAATTAAATCCATAATTCGATGGTTTTTGAAAAAAAAAAATGCATACTTTGATGAATTATTACTAACTAAACCTTGGTTAGTTATGAATTAAATACATAATTTGGAGACATCATTAATTAATGATTGAAACAATGTAGTTTCGAATGACTATAATTGATGAACTTCAACAACCTAATTAATGAATCTTTGAAATAATTTGTTGTGATTGGTAACACATTAGTTTGTAATTCGTATGTAATAAAAAATTGTAATATTGCTAGTATTCTAACATCACTCATAAAATAAAATTGTACATAACTTTTTTTTTTTAAAAATTATTACCATTAAATTTGAATCCTTTTTATAATTATGGGTGGGCTTTTATTTATTTTATTTTATTATTATTTTATTTATGACGGCCTGACACCCTTTTGTAATAGGGACCTTAGGCCTAGGCTTGAACCTTCCGTGTTTGTTAAGTGGCAGGTGGCAACTAAGCTCAAAATGACGTCAATATTCCAAAACTACGTTGTTTTAATTTCTAGTTTGTAACCTATACTCTTAAAGTTTGGGATAATTTTGTTGAAATTTTAGATCTATAAAGCGACATCATTTTGAGTTTAGGTTGCACTTAATGGACAGTGGACACCATATCACAGTAGATGGAGAGGAGGTATTAAATCCAAATGATATTTATGTTTGGGAGATGAATCCAAATTTGAAACTTTAAGGGAGAAATAAAAAAAAAAAAAAAAATTCCAAACATTATGGGTATAAATTACAATTTAATCAATCAATTTTTAGGAAAAAGTGCACAAACTTCCCTTAAGGCTTTTTATTATCATACCCGCCTCCTCACTAGTTAAAAATAAGACACTCACTTCTCCTAAAATACAAATTATTCACAACGATCTTCCCTGTATGACCAAAAACGGTTTTACAAAATGGTGAATTAATTACTTGAATGAAAAGGGTTTTCGGACACAATTCAGCCCACAAAAATATGCTGAAAATTTTAAACGTGCATTCTCTTAAAAGATATGCATCTCCTGTCAAGAAACCATTGGGCCCAAATTGTCTTAGTCAAATATGAAATATTATTAAACATAAAAACAATATATAACTTAGATTAATAACAAAAAAATAAAAATAAAATAAAAATAAAAACTAAATGATATGACATAGTTTGACCGAGGTTGAACTCCACTTTGACCTTAAAAACTTTATACTTCTCATTTTTCTAATTCTTTAAACGGTATTTGTTTCAAAACCATGACATTTACTATCACCATCTTAGCATCTAAGTAAATTATTGGTGTTATAAAATCAAATTCAATTATTTCAAAATAAGTTGATCGAATTTGAGAAACTCTATTAATTTACTATCACCATCTTAGCATCTATGTAAATTATTGATGTTATAAAATCAAATTCATTTATTTCAAAGTAAGTTAATAGGATTTGAGAAACTCTATTAATTTAAAAAGTCATGTTGAGGAATGCCCTAAGAGTAATTATTAATAAACTATTTTTAGAATGTATTAATAAAATTTTTATAGGGAATATAAAAAGCTATCTAAAAAGTCAATTATTTTTTTCTTTTTCAATAAAAATTTTCAAAAACTAGTTTTTAAATCAATATCCTTAGAACATCTATTAATTTTTCCCTAATTTAAAAACTTGAGAGGATCTTAATATAGTGTTTCATAGGATGTCATTAGACACAAGGAAATTAAAATAGTTTTTTTTTTTTTTTTTTTTGAGTTTCACTAATATTTTAGTTTATTTGCCTTAGCTATATCCCAAACACGGATGTGATATAAATTAAAAACTTGGTAAATGCAAAGTCTACCAAATTTAATCTGAATATTTGAATGAGTAGTTCCCTCTTTGAATAAGGTATTAATATTTAGCCAAAAAAGTACTATGCAAAAAAGCTGACTTCCATAAAGTCCTTTTATGATCCTATTTTTTCTCATTTTGTCACCAAACAAACTATCATTTATTAAATGTGTGTTTGTTTCTCTAAAAAAAAAGAAAAAAAAGGAATGGGTAGTTGTCTCATATTGCTTAAGAGGGTATGTTGTGTGTAGTATAACTTACCCCACAATCCCTTAAAAGTTATCATGACTTTTGAGTAGAGTTGTGGTGTGTCTTTATATTAGAACCACTTTCTTTTTCCCTTGTGTGTGTGTTTGTTTCTCAAAAAAAAAAAAAAAAAAAAAAAAAAATACTAACATATAGAAATCACAGCTGCTACGTAAGTTTTCTAGAGAAATTTTTATTGGATATGTCATTGATGACTTGATTTACTTGATTTAATGATGGCTTGATTTACTTCATTTAGGCTTGAGTTTAAACCATCAGTACTAGTAACTGCCGCATGCAGTTTTGCTTGTGGCGTGTGAGTTTATCAAAAAATATCATGTGCCTTGCTCAGGCCAAACAGTGGGACTAAGTGTCCCACATCGGGCAAGTGTGTGTATGTTTCTTTGTATATAATTCGCTCCGCGCAAGTAACTGCCGCATGCAGTTTTGCTTGTGGCGTGTGAGTTTATCAAAAAATATCATGTGCCTTACTCAGGCCAAACAGTGGGACTAAGTGTCCCACATCGGGCAAGTGTGTGTGTGTTTCCTTGTATATAAAATTCGCTCCGCGCAAGTAACTACCGCATGCAGTTTTGCTTGTGGCGTGTGAGTTTATCAAAAAATATCATGTGCCTTGCTCAGGCCAAACAGTGGGACTAAGTGTCCCACATCGGGCAAGTTCGGGCAAGTGTGTGTGTGTTTCCTTGTATATAATTTGCTCCGCGCAAGTAACTGCCGCATGTAGTTTTGTTTGTGGCGTGTGAGTTTATCAAAAAAAAAAAAAAAACCATCAGTACTGTACGTAGTAACTATTAAATTGAAGTGTAAATGATAAAGAGTTGGGTGAGAAAGAAGACTGTCTCATTGAATCAGTATAACCTCCAATTAATGGAGTATTCTTTCGACAGTGAGTTTGTGACCTACCCTTAAAAGTTAAAACAAATTTCATCTACTCTCGTTCTCCCAATTAATTACTCTGAAAAAAAATTACCTATTATTCTTTAATATATTTAAGAGTGTATTTTTTGAATCAGTTTATTTTCGTTAGCTGATTTCATCTAAATTAGATATGAGAAGTGTAAAATACAGTTATACTTATAAACAAATGGTATAAATAAATTCATGTTTTAAATAAAAACAAACATATTCCCTAACCAAACGAAACTCACTTGAAATTTTCTTATTTTCTCAAAATAACATAATATAAAAATATTAAGAAAATCTGAAAAGGGATAGAACTTTCATATTTGATTAAAGGATTCTAAATTTTACATTATGTTTGTTTTCGCGAAAAGAGAGGGAAGAGAAGAGAAAAGAATTAAGAAAGTGTACGGAAAATGAAAGGAAAAAGAAAACCCTTATTTATGTGTATTTAGATGTAGTGGGGAAGAGAAATGAAAAAAAGAGTAAAATAATAAAATTGTAATAAATGATGGCTTTACTAATTTATTGTTAAAGATTAAAAGTTAAAAATTAATTATGAACATAGACAAGTAATTTAAAAAAAAAAAAATCAAACTTTTCTAGTATAGTAATTTTATGAATTTAGAGGGAAAATAAAAATTATAAATATTGACAGGACTTATAAAAACCTTTTTTCTTCACATTTCTTTTCTCTTCTCTATTTTTTTTTTTTTTAATTTATTTTTCCTAACCAAACAAAAGACAAAATTCAAAATTTCAAATGTAATGGGAAAGAGGGGAAAAAAAGAAAAAAAAATTAATAAAATAATAATAAACGGTGACTTCACTATTTTATTGTTAAAAATTAATTATGAACATATACAAGTAATTTCAAAAAAAAAAAAAACTTTTCTAAAGGTATGGTAATTTTATGAATTTCAAGGGAAAATAAAAATTACAAAAATTGACAGGACTTATAAAAAACTTTTTTCTCCACATTTCATTTTCTCTATTTTTTTAAAAAAATTTATTTTTCCTAACCAAACAAAGGACAGAGTTTATTCTCTTCCCTTCTCTCTGTTGCACCTTTCCTTATAACCAAAACATATATAGTGTAAAGTTCAATAGTAAAAAAGTAGATATCGTGTAATTTGAATTTATTCCTCTTATCATTTTATAATATTTGAAAAAAGTTAAAGTAAGATTTTAAGATAAAATATTAGTACGATAAAATAAAGTAAGTCAGAATTATGTGGGCTATAATTAAGACAGTCTGACAGGCAATGTAAGAGCTAAGTGCAGAGTGAAAAAATTCTATGTTTTTTATTTTTTTTTTTGCTTCACCTGGCTGATAGTGAAGCTTCATCAAAACCACACCCGTGCAAAGTTAAAACCAATCTTCCAGGTGAATTTATAGACCGGAGACTCACAACTTGCTACAAACACACACATACATTCCCCACCAAATTAAAATCTTGCAGCTATCTCCATTGTAACGACAGCTGTGTCACTCTCACTCACTGCCACACCTACCACAACCATCCAGCAAACACCACCACCTTAGTTTTCTCACCCCAAGATTCTTAGGTTTGGTTGTGTTTGATCAAACTCTAAATTTTTTGCACCAAACAAACATTTTGCGATTTCACAACTCGTTGATTTCTGTGATTGTGCGTTGGCAATTTGTAAGGTGGGTTGGTTGTATAAGATAGAAAATGTTGTTGCCCGAATTAGCAAGTTATGAATAACAATGCGAACTCAATATAAAACTCACAGTTAATTCAATACTAACGCTAGGGGTAAAAATATTTCTTTTTTCTATTTTTTTAATTTATTAAAAGAATATAACATTGTTATATAATAAAAGTGAAATTAATAATCAATTATATGAAAATAATATTTTATATTAATAACATATCACCTTAATAAATTGTGAAACAAAATTGAAAATTTTTTCCTCTATTAATTTCAATTTCAATATAATAAAAAATGATTCATTCAATAATCCATTAATTGACTTAAAGTTACTATATTATATTTTTTTTAAATTATTATATATGTTACTTATGTAATTTTATTATAAACTGATGTGACAATATGTTCCTACCAGTTTTATGCTTCAGGCTCTAAATTAATAGACTCACGGTACAGACACAAAACAACAGTGTGAGTATTCAATTATTTATTGAAGGAATTAGCAACTAGCAAGTAGCAAGTACAGAGAGACGGGAATCCATTAAAAATAAATAATTAATAATAATAATAATTAAAAAAAAAAAAATTTATAGAGAGGGGACTTTTTGCCATGGACTTCTTCTTATTCGGTAAACAGAGTCAATTTTGGGTTTTTATTTTGGACTTGAATTTTATAATAAGCTCATACATCATGCGAGAGTTCATGTTAATAACACTTCAGCCTTCAGCTTTCTCTTGCTAAGCAACTAGATATGCTTGTGTATATACTTACTAACTTGTCTTACATAAACCTTATGTTGGAACATCTTTTAACTGATTGCAGGAGCTGAATGAAGAACTTCCTTAATCGTATAATTTCACATGTCTATAGGGAATCCAATAGATGTGCTGATAGCTTACCAAAAATGAGAGTTGTACAAGATACGATTTCTATATTTTATATGACCTGCCCCCTATGGTGGGCTGGCTTTTGATAAAGCTAAATTTGACTTTTGATAAACCCGAGTTTTTTTTGTAATAAACCAATGGTTTCTTGTTAAATATTATGAGCTTGTTTAACCAAAAAAAGAAGAAAATTTTTTTAGCTTTGAATATTAGAGAAACAAATCTTGTCCACAACTAGTTTTTGTTTGATGATAATGGTGATTATGTGCTTAGATGAGGTTCTGATGCATTTTTATAGTAGTCCTAGCATGGTGTGGATGTTCATTTGGAATTATTATCATTCAAGAGATGTAAAATTATTATAAAAATGGTATTAACTATGGGTCCATATTGAAGTGATTTTGATTTATCACTCAACAACCAATAAAGTCTAATAAAAAATAAATAAATAAGTATAGAGTTGTGAAGAAAGATTATGATAACAATTTCCCTTAGCATTGCTCAAATTATTATGGCTACAATATAGAGTTGACAAAAGGATTTGCTAGATATTGCTGGAAGTGGGAGGATAATCAGATTCTTTAAAGAACATGTACCGAAAACAAGTTATCCCAATCCTATGGGAATAGGTTTGCAAAGCAGTTCCAATTGTTCTTGCGTCAATCCTAAATTTTGTATCTTAATATTCGGCTTAAAAAATGGCTGTGTGCGACTCATTCAAATAAGCCAAATTTGAATTAGCTATAAATAAAAATAAATAGAAGGAAGACTTTAAATTTGTAAATATTTTACTTATAAAACAAATAAATTGGATGCCTTCTCATGATACATTTTGGTCATTTTCACACTTTGAAATGTCCCAATTGTATGCTAAGCCAGGCCATGTATGACTTCTCATGACACGCTTTGGTCCAAGTGCACCTTCTTCTGTATGGCTTCTAATGACCCGTTTTCGTCCAAGTGCACCTTCACATGTTTTATAATGTAATGACACATTTTGGACCAAGTGCACAAACCCAAATTAGCAACAAAAAAAAAAAAAAAAAAAAAAAAAAAAATTGCAAATACTCAGTTGGGCCAGATTAACCAGTCAAGTCAATCAACAACCCTTTATAATTCTGGAGCGCTCACATATACATTTGGGATGTTTTATTTGCATGACTTAGAAGAAACATTTGTGCCATTGGGGCATCTTATATTACCAATTTATATAGTTATATGTATATATGTATATTTGATTGTAGAACTGCAGATTTCAAAATCTCTATTTTTTTTTTTTTTTTTTAATTTAATAGTTGGGAAGGGAGAATAAGAACCAGTTGAATGATAAATCTCTTGACAAATCTCAACTAGTATTTTACTCAAAAATACAAAGCTCTCCTAATTTTGCAAGGTTTGTAGACATAGTTAGTAATTAGTAAGTACAGTCTTACACCAATTTTAGAGAGGTTAATTCCCAAACTCAAACCTGCGACAAATAGACAGCACTTGCCATCACATCTTCTGTCCTCTTCCCTCATATCATTCAACAGCATGTATTGATTACAATTCCATTATGACATTAATGCTCTCATGTGCCCAGCATGCCAAATGTCCTATAAAATGCCCTGCATACCTACAACTTGAAGAAATGCCAAGCAGGGTACAATCTACTCAATGCAACACATATTTGACAACCAACATATAAGTTAGGAAGACTGGGATTTCCATAAGAATACCCTTAACTATCATCAATTGTTTTGCACATCTAACTACCATTCTTTGTTATAAATGCGTTTGCAAATCCCACTAAACTAGGACAGTAAGATATAGAATTCCTGAACTCTATTTAACTATCCATTGTACATGGATATGCATATAGCACGGGAAGGAGCCATTCTACCAAACCATTCAAGGGTTGTAAGCATTCTTGAATGATAAAGAGAGAGCTTCTCTTATGTGTGCTCAGCTGTCAATGTCTCTCCTCTACCCTGGCAAACTGACCTGAGTACTATCACCTAAGGTATTAAAACACTATCATTTAAATACCATTGATGGTCTAATCTATACCACTGACAAAGAAGATGAAAATAAAAGCCTACAGGTTCTGCAGAACCCTCATCTAACACCAAACTTTGAAATGCTTTAGGAACCATAAATGCCTTTGTTTTATTGGCAATGACACACACAATGCCAGTGTGTCTTGAACCCACAACCTTAGCCTTCACCTTGCTCATTGGCCTAATTAATCCATACACGCATTCCAAAAGGATTAATTATACAACCACGGAAACATTCTTTCTGGTAAATCAACATAGTTTTAGGACTATATTCAACACAACACAATAGCTATATAGCAAACATATAACTTTACTCAGACGCTTCTAAAAAAGAAAAAAAAAACCTTAACGCCAATGACCAGATAAATCAACATGAATTATCACTAGTTATTGCTTTTGTATGTGTTTTGCCACCTATAATCCATGTAAAATGGAAATAAATGTAGAAGCAAAAAGAAAAATGACAATGAATTAACCATTGTTAAGAACGCTACCATGTTTATGCTTTAATGAAGACTTAATTTGAAAATGAAACTAAACTGAGAGGTAATGTAAAGGGACACTAAAACAGAATTTTTACAAGAATGAAAAGGGCACAGCTAAAACAATGAAATAAAACATCTCATTTTAATGGAGCGCAATCAGCAAACTTCAGGAAAATTTTTGGCCAAAACATAAGGATGCATAAAAATAATTTATTATTCTTATAATTTTATTATAGACGTATCCGAGAATGATAGAACATTTTAAATTGTGGGACTAACAAATTTCCTCTTGATGTTTTGATTTAAATCAAGAGTTCAAATTTGTTGCCTCAGTTTCTCCTGTATTAATTTCAACTCTCATAAGATTAAGTAAGTTCACAATTAATAAACAGGTAACTCACAATCAATTCCAATCTCACACATATAAACCATGACTAATGAACAAATTTGAGGAAGATAACACTTTTCTCTAATAAATGAAACACAAACTGAATTATAACAACTATAAAAACAATATCAATCAAACAAATCTTGAAGAAATAACACTAAAAATTGTCATTGTAAAATTTCCACGATCCTGACATTGTTATACATTCACACAAGTTAGCAGAATTTAACATGAAACTAATGAGCTCAACAACAAAGGGCAAAAGGGTTTCTCCTTCTATCAATTATAAGCCGTGTACTTTAAACCAATAAGAACAAATTAATAAACAAAGTGAAAGAAAATTTTCCAAATCAACAATTACCCATTTACAAATGCCCGATGCTCCAATGAATCCGCCATTCACGTCCTCCAAAAGAATTACAACGCTGTGCCGCTTGGAATAAAAGAATTGGTGAGAGTAAAACTCCAACATGACCTTAAAAATTTTTCCAATTTTTCAATCCAATTACAAGTCTAAAATGTGTCCTTGAGCTTCAGGAGCTGCCTTCTCTTGAAAATCAAGAATCCCACCACACCAATTTGGAGGATTGTGGCGATAACCATAAACAATATTCCAATCTTCTTCCCATGATTGAGAGTCTTCTGTTTATGCCTTGCGTATGAACGTAGATCTGGGGGAACGGGATTTTGGTTAAATTTATGGTTCTGTCGTGGTGGCAGTACTGGAGGCGGTAAAGCTGCTGATGGAGTCCGCGGAGCTGTCTTATCTAATGGAGATGGAGGTGGCAGAGGAGGCGGCGGATCTGTCAAACCTAATGGAGGTGGAGGCGGCGGAGGAGGCGGCGGCGGAGAAGGAGAAGGTGGTGGATATGATGGCGGAGGTGGTGGAGGAGGTGGAGGTGGAGGTGGTGGAGGTGGTTGAGGTGAAATAGAGTTCGAATCAGTTGGTGATTGGGACTCGACATAGAATGCAAAGATACTAATGGCGAAGCCAAATACTAGGAACACCAAGGTTGTTGGTGGTAATGATGGTTGTTCCATGGAACAACAATGAAAAAAAAAAAAAAATTATAAATTTATCTAACTTCAGGGTTTGGATTAGATTCCAAAGTCTTTTCTTGCATCTGGGTCCAACCCCAGATGATTGATTTTCAGCTATGAAAGCTAGGGTTTAGGCATAGGTATGGTTTTTTGAATCTGGGTTCCTGTGATCTCTAGCTCCCATGTAAAGTCAACCAATTGGGTAAAATCGGTTTGTTCCCAAATGGTTGATTTCTCTTTGTTCTTCAGACTGATTCAGAATCTTGTGAGATTTGGGAACCATAGAAATCGGTCTGGGGAAAAAGTTTCTAAATTTTTGAATCTGGGTGTTTGTGGTACTCGGATTTTTGTGTTTGAGGATTTTAGAGAAATGGGTCAAATGGGTTTGGTCCAAAAGATATCAAATTTGCGTGTACACGACATTAGAAGCTATTGAGGAATCAAGGATGATTGTGTCTGAATCTGAGGTTTCTGGGATTTTGTCTCTTGATCTTTGTGAGGGATCAAATGAATTAGTCAAACGGGTTGGTGAGAAAGGCATTGATTGATTGATTCGAACGTGTAAATGGCCGGAAGAGATCGAATCGAAGAGTTTTTTTTTTTTTTTTCCTCACCTTCTCAGAAATGGAGGAGAGACAGAGAGAGAGAGACAGGGTCTACGCTGGATTCAACGGTTGGGGCTAAGTTGGTTATTGAGTCATACCAAAGAATCATCTTTCTGAGCTGTATTTAGGAGAGAGAAAATGTCCACCCTTTATCATCGTGAGTCGTTGTTAGTTTGGAAAAACCATGGGGAATCCGAATTATAAATCCAACTTTAGTGTTGTTGGATCATGTGGGCCTAAAATGGAATGGGATCATGGTTATGGATTTAGGGTGATGTTAAAAGAGGGCTTTGAGCCCATCGTAGATCCTTGAAAAAGACCCAATATTAGTTTAACTTGCTGAGATAATATAGCCACAAAACAAAGGACTAGGAGTAATGATTTTTAGAAGCTTTCTTCTATTCTTGCTATACATATAAGTACAAGTTGGCCCTTGAATAGAAACAGCTCAACCCTTGCTTAGCTTTGCTACGTTTAGCGTTGCAATTAGGCATCCATGAACTAATAATTGAAATGGATGCTATAGTGTTGATAGATTTGACACTCCTTACATAATTATTGAAATTGATGCTAAAGTAGCCGTGGGATTCATTTACGTTGGGTAAATTACTATTTTTTTCATCCTAATATTTCAAATGTAAAAGTTCAGTCTCTAACCTTTTTGCTTTATGTTAAAATAGTCATATTTGTTAAATAATTGATGAAAAATACTGAAGTAGTTAATGAGTAAAATAAAATATTATTTTTATGCCACTTAGACTACCATATTGCTTAAACTTAAAAATTATTAATCTAATAATAAATCTAAAGTCAATTTTTAAAAAAAAAAAATTGTTTGACCTAAACATAATAGTCAACAAACATCGCGCTCCAATGATTGATTAATTAAACTTTAACTCATAGATTAACGGTAAAAAAATTTTTTTGATAAGAAATAGATTAACGGTAATTGAAGAAGCAAAATAAAAAATAAAAACAACTAAGCTTTTGTGTTTATCTCAAAAATAGATAAAGTAATAGACGATTGATATCAACAATTTAGTTGTATTTTAGTTATGATTTTCCTTCTTCAGTTCGTTGGATTACACTTCTCTTCTATGATTGAGGTTAGCCTCCTTTTAATTAGATTTATCTATATATAATGTTTCAATCATGATATTGCCTTAATGAAAGTCGAAGATTAAATTATAGAAAAAAGGAGAATAACAAGCCCGGTTGTTTGGAGTAGGATTAGTAATGAGTTCATTTTTAGACTGAGAAGTGCTACATCCATAAACCACAACACTTTTACAACAGGTCTTTAAGTGTTAAATTGTTATTTGTTTTAATTTGAAACAACTATTGAAATTACTTTTTTATCTACCAATAACATTCAGTAACAACATTCCATTTAAAATTTGCTATGAAAATATATATTGTGAACATGACCTTTTTTTTTTCAAATAAGATAATGGTCATACTGATTCACTCAATTTGAAGCCTACCTAAAATATATTAATGTTAAGATGTATTAGTCAAGAGTAATTGGATTTAGTTTACCCTTTTTTTTGAGAGAAATGGATTTCTCAAGGGTACTTATCTCAAGTTTGATAAATCTCACACATCTGTTAAATCCGCATATTGCTGTTCCTTCCGTCTTACAAATAATTTTTCCTTTAGACTAGAGAGATCTCCATAAAAGGGACATAAATCTAGGTTTCCGAATCTTCATGGTCCAATTTACTAAAATTTGAAATTGGAAGTTATCTTTGCCTTCTTTTAACATCAGGATACGTCAAAATGCCTCTCGTGCTCTCTGGAGTGGGTGGAGGCGTGTTCCAGTCTTGCTTCTTTGCAAGTGTTTGGTAGTTCCCTTGTGGGACTCTAGTGTTTTCCTCTGTTTCACCTTTTGCTTTGTAGTTGTTAGTTCAGGATGGCTGAGGAATTAGAGGAGCTTTGGAAAAAATTGACGTTTACTGAAGAGGAAGACGAAGGCATTAATCTTAGCGGTGAAAGCACAAAAATAGCAAGAGAGATAGGGAAGAACTGTCTGGTTATGAAGATCCTCACTCAAAGGAGTATTAACCTTGAAGCTTTGAGAAAGACAATGAGAATGCTATGGCGACCAAACAGAGCAGTCCAAATCTCTGAAATTGATGAGGAATTATTCTTAGTGGAGTTTGGTGATACTAAAGACAAGAAAAAGGTTTTGGAAATGTGCCCATGGAGTTTTGAAAAGAATCTGGTGTTGCTCCAAGAATTCGAAGGGGAGTTGGTGCCCAAGGAAATCAACTTGAAATGGTCTCCTTTTTGGGTCCAAATCCATAATCTGCCTCTGAAAAGCATGACAAAAGAAACCGGATGGGAGATAGGCAGTAAGGTAGGTAGAGTCATAGATGTTGATGTTCTAGAGAATGCTGGGGCAAATATCTCAGAGTCAGAGTGCAGTTCGATACAACAAAGAAATTGATCCGAGCCAAGAAAGTCAAGATTGAAGATGACGAACCACGATTGGTCTTCTTTAGATACGAGAGGCTCCCAAATTTCTGCTATCGGTGCGGAATAATCGGGCATGGTGATAAAGAATGCCCAGAACGATCCACCAGTGACAATGGCATGTTGGAGGTGAATTAGTATGGAGCTTGGCTCCGTGGTGAACCTGGAAGGAGAAGCAACATGGACAATAGGAAATCAGGCAGCTGGTTTCAAACTGAATTTCCCCTTTTCGCCAAGGGAGGTAGCCAGAGAGACAATGAGGTGACTGATCCTCACGCGCCACACGTCACTAAATCTCCATTTTCCAAGGCTGCAGAGGCTTCAGTTCAAATTGGGGATCTGACACCCATGTGTACCACAGCAGTGCCCTCTTCTTACGCCAACGAAAACGTGAGTGCACAAAAGCCTGACACAGCTTCCTCTGAAAGAAATTCATTGGAACTCGACCAAAGGGACGGGAAGAGTCAGACAGGAAATTTGAAAAGTCTGGACATGACCAAACCAAAGCAGAAAGTGATGACTGAGCTGGAGAACAATGGTACCAAGGAGCAAAGTCAAATCAACGGTTTGGAGGATGAGGGCCCAATTGCTATGATTTATGAAACCAAAATGGGCTGGGTTCCTGAGCCTAAGGGGCCCAATAGTGTTTATTGGAGAAGAATAAAAAGGGAGAAAGTCAACAACAGCCCAAAGCCCAAACAAAAGTCTTGCGGGAAAAAAAGATCTGTACCCAACCCCCTCCAGGAAATTAACCCAAATGCTCCAATATCTAAAAAGGCAAAAGGAAAGGAACCAGTTGGGAAGAAATACGAAAGAAAAGAAAATGTGGATGGCAGCAAGGTGAAGGCTGCGTTGCAGCCCCACCGAGCTCAATGATGACCCTTGTATGGAACTGCCGAGGGCTTGGGAACCCTCGGTCAGTTCGTGCTCTCAAGGATTTATTGAGAGATGAAGATCCCATGCTTGTCTTCTTGATAGAGACAAAGGCTAGCATATCCTCCATGGAGAAGTATAAATACAGGTTGGGCTTCCAAAATGGATTGATAGTCCCTAGTGATGGAAAAAGTGGTGGCTTGGCTCTCTTGTGGAAGCAACAAGCTAATGTTTCAGTTAAGAGCTATTCCAACTCTCACATTGATGCTGTGGTGGTAGACCCAAGTACGAACAAAATCTGGCGTGCAATCGGCTTCTACGGCCACCCAGATGCTAGCCAACGCCATAAGTCTTGGCAGCTTCTGAATACTTTACACTCCCACTTGAATCTACCTTGGGTGGTGTTTGGTGACTTCAATGAAATCACTAATTTGGAAGAAAAATCTGGTTGGGCAGAGAGAGACGCCAACCAAATGAGGGCATTTTGCAATTCTCTTGTAACCTGCGGCTTACATGATTTGGGGTTCATTGGGCAACGTTTTACTTTTTGCAATGGTAGGCATGGTGATCATCACACCCTTATCCGACTCGATAGAGTTGTCGCAAATGATCAGTGGTTGGAGTTGTTCCAGCAACCCAGAGTCCAGCACAAATCCATGTCCACATCGGACCACTGTCTTTTAATTCTATACCCATTTTCAAAGCCACGGGCTTGTCGCAGGAAAACTAGATTTCGTTTCGAATCAATGTGGACTAGGGATGGAGGATGTCGTGATGTGGTGGAGATGGCTTGGTCATCAACAGGAGTCTCGGGGGGGAACAAATCAATCCAAGACAGAATCAAAGAGTGCCAATTGCAATTGCAGTGGTGGAATCGAAATGTTTTTGGGCATGTAACAAAGAAACTCAAAGAGAAGCAAGATAAGCTATAAAGCCTGGAGAATCAAAACACTCTCCATGAAAATGCCCACCAGATTTCCTCCCTTAGGAAAGAAATTAATAAGCTGCTGGACCGCGAAGATGAGATGTGGAATCAAAGATCGCGAACTCTATGGATTAAGCATGGGGACAGAAATACCAAGTTCTTCCATGCTATGGCAAGTCAGCGGCAAAGGATAAACAAGATAAATGGGCTTGAAGATGCTAATGGAGTTTGGCAGGACAGCGATGAGGCTATCCAGGACATTATCAGCAACTACTTCTCCTCCATCTACCGATCCGATCAGCCTTCTCACTTTTCTCCAGTTATTGATGCGGTGGAAACAAAAGTTACTGCTAAGATGAATGATAGCCTACTACAAGACTTTCAACCTGAAGAGGTCCATGCAGCATTGCAGCAAATGCACCCAATTAAATCTCCCGGCCCAGACGGTATGCCACCAATTTTCTTTCAAAAGTATTGGAATATTGTGGGTCAAAATGTCTCTAATTGTATTATTAATATTCTCAATACTGGGGTGATGCCTCTAGAAATGAATGAAACTCACATTTGCCTAATTCCTAAAACTAAAAACCCACAAAAAATTACTGAATACTGTCCCATTAGTTTGTGCAATGTGACATATAGAATCTTGGCCAAAGTGCTTGCTAACCGCCTAAAAAATGTTCTGCCTAATGTCATAAGTGAGTCTCAAAGTGCATCGGTGCCCGGTAGACTCATCACAAACAATGTATTAGTAGCCTTTGAAACAATGCACCGTATAAATCAAAGGCGGAAAGGGAAAGAAGGTATAATGGCAATAAAGTTAGATATGAGCAAGGCCTTTGATAGGGTTGAATGGAAATGTTTAGAATTAATTATGCAAAAACTTGGCTTCCATGACAGATGGATCTCTATCATCATGATGTGCATTTCTACTATATCATACTCTGTCCTCTTGAATGGGGAACCCAAAGGTGTTATATATCCATCAAGGGGCATCCGCCAAGGAGACCCTTTAAGCCCTTTTTTGTTTTTGTTGTGTGCAGAAGGGCTCTCTGTATTGCTTAAGAGAGAAGAGAGATTGGGAAGCATAAGAGGGATCGCTGTATGCCGAAGAGCTCCGCAACTTTCATATCTATTTTTTGCTGATGATAGCATAATTTTCTGTAGAGCCAAGATGGCTGAATGCAGCAAAATCTGGGATGTTCTCCTTGATTATGAAGCAGCCTCGGGTCAAAAAATCAACAAAGAAAAAACCTCTCTCTTTTTCAACAAGAATACTAATGATGCAACCCAAAAGGAAATCAAAGATCTCTTTGGTGCTCAAATCATTAGGCAGCATGAAAGGTACCTAGGTCTGCCTTCATTGGTGGGCAAGGGCAAAAAGAAAGCATTCAACCGTATCAAAGACCAGTTGGGCAGAAAGATTGCGGGGTGGAAAGGGAAGCTTTTATCAAAGGTTGGCAAAGAAACTCTTATTAAGGCGGTTGCCCAAGCGACTCCCACTTATACTATGAGTTGCTTCAAACTCTCAAATTCACTTTGCCAAGAGTTAAGTTCTATGATCAGGAATTTTTGGTGGGGTCAAAAGGCAAATGAGAGGAAAATTTCATGGGTTGCTTGGGACAAAATGTGCAATCCAAAGGCTGTTGGGGGCTTGGGGTTTAGAGATCTAAAGGCATTCAACTTAGCCCTTCTTGCTAAGCAGGGCTGGCGCCTTCTCCTAAACACCAATTCTTTGCTCCATCAAGTTTTCAAAGCAAAATATTTTGCAGAGGGGTCTTTCTTAGATGCTCAGCTTGGTTCGAAGCCTTCCTTTGCTTGGAGGATCATTTTGGCTGCTAAGAGTGTTTTGATCGAAGGCTTAAGATGGTCTATTGGGGATGGCGAATCTGTTCGCATCTGGAATGACAAATGGCTCCCAACACCAGAAACTTTTAAAGTAATGAGCCCAAAAAGATTCATTGATGGCAGGGAACATGTCTCTGCTCTTATTGATAGAGAGATGGGCTGCTGGAGATCTGAGCTAATTAAGGAACTTTTTCTGCCCCATGAAGCCAATTCAATCTTAGCCATCCCTCTTACCCAGATGCAAGTTCCCGACTCAATGGTGTGGACTGCAACAGCAAATGGGGTTTTCTCTGTCCGTAGTGCCTACCATGTTAGTCGTAAGGCTCTTATGCTAAAAGGGGGAGGTGAATGTTCTGATAACTCCAAGATGAAGCTTATCTGGAAGACTGTTTGGAAGTTGAAATGTCCAAACAAAATCAAAAACTTCATTTGGCGGGCGTGCAAAGACATCCTACCAACTAATGTCAATTTAAGAAAGCGTAAAATCCCAGCTCCTATTGACTGTGATCTTTGCGGTGGGGTTGAATCAGCTGGGCATGTTTTTTGGAGCTGTGAGGTTGCTGCTGTTGTGTGGGAAATGTCAAATTTAAATATTCCAAGAATTGAGTTCATTCCCCAAGGCTTTCTTTATCTGCTTTGGCTGGTAATGGAGGCTAAACCAGCGCAGGACCTGGATGCTTTTGCGACAATAGCCTGGTTCTTATGGAATAACAGAAATTTTGTTAGACATGGGGGTCAATGCAAGCCAGCCTTCAAAATTCTTGAAGACTCCAAGCAGTACCTTGAAGAGTTTCGTGGGGTCTCTAAGCTTCCACTCCCTAGGCAACCTCGCCCCCTTAAGTCTTGGTGCCCCCCACAGATTGGTTGGTACAAGGTAAACATTGATGGAGCTGTTTTCAAAGACATTGGCCATTGTGGTATTGGTGTGGTTATGCGAAATGACAAAGGCTTAATAATGGGAGCTCTTTGCAAGAACTTCCCTTTTCCCCTTGGTGCTTTAGAAGTGGAGGCAAAGGCAGTAGAAGTTGGTGTTATTTTTGCATGGGAATTGAGTCTTAGAGAGATCATTTTGGAAGGCGACTCTCAGGTTGTAATTCAAGCTATATCCAACCCAAGTCTTGCCCCAACCTCAGTTCAACGGCTGATTGTGGGAGTCAAATCAGGCCTGGCAAGTTTCAGTTCGTCGAAAGTTGTTTTTACCCACAGGGAATTTAACAATGCTGCTCACCTTTTAGCTAGGCATGCTAGGCAAATTTCAGATTGTACCATTCGGGTGGAGGACACTCCCCCTATGATTGTTTCTCAAATCCTTAGTGATGTATCTGGTTTGGGTTTTAGCCTTGTTTAATGAAATGCTAAACCTTTTCCTATCAAAAAAAAAAAAAAAAGAAAAAAAAAAAAGAAATTGGAATTTAATGTTTCTTGCATTGCCACCTTTTTCGTTCTTCCCTGTTTCCTGTCCAACCACAAAGGGCCCTAAATTTGACAAATCAATGCAAAAAAAAAAAAATGTGTTGATTGGAATATTGTAAAGGAGTGGAAGATGCTAAAATTCTGACTATGCTGTTTACTTTGAAACTAATAATGGAAATATTGCTTAAACAAGCTTTGCTAAAATTAAGAGTCAAATTTGTCCAAATTTCTTGACCATCAATCAAAAGGAATGAATTCTCTTGTTTATCAAAAAGAAAGGGGGAAAAATGTTACACTCTCATTACTTGCAACTTTTTTTTTTTTGGATAAACTTCAAATTTCATTCAAAATAAAGGAACGTGGAGGCAATCATCCATACAAGCAAAGTAAACCGCACAGGGAAGATTGTCCTTATTACAACAAAGAGACATTTTAGATGCTACTGAGTGCTTTGCAGTAGCATGAGTTGCAGCATTGCACGCTCTATTGACCCAACGAAAACAAACACTCACAAAACAAATTTTAAGACTTAAGATACTACTAATAATATAACTGATAGACCAATCAGGTGGGACATCTTCAACTGAAAGAGGGTCAAAACATTGCTTTGCATCTCCTTTGATTTGAACATGACTCCATTGTTCATGGTTTGCAAGTTGCATTGCCCAAAGGATTGCATAGGCCTCAACAACAATGGGGGAGCAAGGTTGGTGAAGCTTGGACCAAACTTTAATGACTGTGCCCTTATGATCTCTAGCCACAACTGCAAGAGTGGAGAAGGATTCAGTTATGGCCGCATCAACATTAAGCTTTATCCAGCCAATGGGAGGCGGCTCCCAAAATAGGTGCTTTGCTTGAGCAGTAGGGAGTGTCTCCAAAGTAATCAAAGTGGAAAATTCTTGGAACTTAAGTTGAATCTGCTTGATAGAATCAAAGATATCAATTTGAGCCTCCTAATATGTGGTTCTATTTCTCAAATGCCAAATTTCATCAATTATATGAGCCATGTTCAAGGATATACGCCATTGATCTTCTTGAGGCCATAAGGCTTGGGGTGGCTTCAATACTAGCTTGATAATGTCAGAGCTGGAGGAGATGTGCAACTCATCAGCTCTAAGGCCCCAGCAGCTGGAGTACCAAATTGCTCTAGCAACTGGGCACTTAAAGAAGAGGTGGCAGCTAGATTCAATCTCACTGCCACATAGCACACAAGATGGGTCATCTATGCCCATTCTTTGAAGCAGATTTTCTTTCGTTGGAATGTTGTTGGTTCCTAATCTCCAAAGAAACATTTTGATCCGTTCAGGGGCTTTGAGCTTCCAAAGCTTTTTCCGATTGACATCTAAATGAGGTGCTGAACAAGGGGGTTGGGTTACAATATGGAAGGCTGATTTGATAGAGAATTTTCCATTGGGGTTTAATGTCCATATGAGCTTGTCTGGCCTTGGGGTAGGTGGAAGGTGTATGGATAGTATGGCATTGGCAGAGTTAGGCTCAAACAAATCTTTGATGAGGCTTACATTCCACATAAAAGAAACTTGATCAATCAGCTGGGAGACCATCAGTGGATTAGTATCGGAATTGGCTGACTTTGGATGGGGCTTGAAGCCTTGGATCCAAGGTACCCAAGGGTCTTGCCAAACATTAATAGAAGCTCCATTTCCGATGAGGTAGCAAGTGCCCTAGACAATGATGCTTTTAACCCCCTCGATGGCTTTCCAAATGGGAGACGCAGCTTTTGGAGGTTCCTTGAATAGCCAATCATTTCGAACTTTGTATTTGGCTCTAAGAATTTCCATGCATAAACTATCTCTCTTAGATGCAACCATCCAAGCTAGTTTTGCAAGAAGTGCTCTATTAAAGTCTTTGGCTTTTTTAAAACCAAGACCGCCTTTACCTTTCGGTAGGCAGAGCTTATCCCAAGCTTTCCAAGCAAGGAATTTACCTTCAGTGGCTTTAGGCTTCCACCAAAACCTCCTTGTAGCTGCATCTAAGCGATCGTAGATTTTGGAAGGGATGTTAAAGGAGGACATGACATATGTTGGAAGAGTTTGAGCCACTAAGTTTATAAGGGTGCACCTACCCGCCCAAATAGACACTTGCTTCTCCAACCCATGAGCCTAGCTTCAAGTCGATATTGCAAGTACTTGAAATCTTTTGAGGGTGCTCTAGACAAGAAGAGGGGTGCACCTAGGTACATTGCATCTTGTTTGAGACTCTTCATTTGGAGCACTTGTTTAATAGCTCTACGGGCTTGGCTGTGAGAAAACTTAGAGAAGAAAATTCTTGATTTGTTCCTGTTGAGCTTTTGGCCAGACCAGTTGCAGTACTTTTCGAGACACGCATTAAGTCTAGCAGCATCCCTTCTAGTTGCCTTGGAGAAGAGAATGATGTCATCGGCATACATGACGTGTGTGATAGCCGGTCCATTGATGCTTGCCTTGACGCCCTTTATGGCTGTATTATCAATCATTCTAGAAAGTACTTCTTGCCCTAGAATAAACAAATAAGGAGACAAAGGATCCCCCTGCCTTAATCCTCTGCTTGGCTTAAATTGCTCTGATTTACCTCCATTAACCATAACTTCAAAGTGCACCGATGCAACATAAGTCATGATCCAGTTAACAAACACATCATTGAATCCAAATCTAGCTAGCACAGTTTTTAGGAAATCCCAATTCACCTATCGTAGGCCTTCTGTAAATCTAGTTTTACAACCATGAGACCAGCCTTTACCTTCCTTGTTTTAAAGCTATGCAACAATTCTTGGACCAACACTTGATTCTCAGTGATCCATCTTCCACATAGGAAAGTAGATTGGCAAGGTGAGATAATCTTGTGAAGTAAAGGTCTGAGTTTGGCCATCAGCAGTTTGGAAATAACCTTATACACAACATTGCATAGGCTTATTGGTTTAAAATTGTTAAAGGATATTGGACATTGAGACTTTGGGATCAAAACAATTAGGGAGCTGTTGACTTCTTTGGGCATGACACCATAAACAAAGAAAGATGTAACGGCTTTTGTCACAGTCTCTCCAACAATGGGCCAGTGGTTTATATATGAAAGTTCAAATAGTGTATAAAACACCCTTGAACGTTTAAACCCCCAAATACAAAATAACCAATTCAAGCTTTATGACAAACAACTAGTGTGCGGAAAATGAACATAAGCTATAAACAGAATTGGAAATCAACCTAAGCCAATTATAAATCACATCCACAGAAAAAAATCAAAGGCAAAGATAAAGGGAAGGAAGATGCAAACACAAGGACAACACACGATGTGTTATCGAAGAGGAAACTGAAGCCCTCGGTGTAAAACCTCTCTGCCACCCTCCAAGCGGTTAATAATCCACTAGAAAATGTAGTTGGGAATATATGAATAGCAATAGACCCTCCAAGCCTAATCTACCCGATGTACCTAAGCCCTCCAAGCTTCTTGCTCCAACGAGGTTGCGCCGAACCTTTTTCTTTTCTAGCTTATCGGATTCCGCTATAATCCATAGCATCTGCCATCCTTGGCATCTTCCAATGCTTCCTAAAGCTCCAAAAACACTCAACACTCTAAATGGGTGTGGGTAGTGTTTGGATAGAAATCTCCTCTCAATAGGTATGACAATGAGAGAGGGAATGAGAAGAGACTACAAAAATTTCTCTCTAAGAATGAGTAGCTCTCTCTAATTGGGTGGGTGTTTTGAAGAAACCTCTCTTAGGATTTTTCTTTCTGAATAGCCACCCATAATTTGTGGGAATGAGGGGTATTTATACTGGTGTGAGAATGGAATGCGAAGAGTCAGATTTTCCAAAACAGGGTTAGCTGGCGATTTGACCTCGTGACTTGACTGAGTCGCGAGTTCAAGCCGCGAGCTAACTGAATGGCCAGTCTGGATTTTTGTCCTGTAGTGCTCCAGCTGGCATGACTGTTCAGCTCCCCTGCATGCTTTGCGTGTGTGCAACTTTTGGCGGCTTGCAAGCCGTGAGCCTCCCGCAAGATCCAACCACAAGTCCGTGCTTCATTGTACAGTCTTGAGCATTTCTTCACACTCTCTCACGCACTACCCTTACATGATTCCCACCTAAATACAGGGTTTTTAAGTGCTGAAATACAAGCAAATTTGGCACGGAATAAAGCCAACAAAATGGTTGATTAAATTCAACCTTACAATATAAAATACTGCTGGGAAGCCGTCAGGGCCAGGTGCTTTGAGATCTTGCATTTGGAACAAGGTTTGCTTGATGAGCTCAAGGGAAGGTATGCAACTAAGGATGTCATTTTCTTCTTGTGTGATTGCTGGAGTTATCAGATTTTCCAGGTTGGTGGGGAATGAGGCATAATCTGTAGAGAATACACTTTTGAAGCCCTTAAGGAAATGGTTCCGGATTTGGCTTGACTCACATATGCAAGAACCATTTTCTGCTTTAATAGCATCAATGTTATTTCTCCTCCTCTGAATGATAGTAGACAAATGGAAGAATTTGGAGTTTTTATCACCATGTTTCAACCATAGTTCCCTGGATTTTTGGCTTCAAAGAATTTCACATCTAATAAGCTACTCTGAAAGCTTAGCTTGTAGTTTTCTTTCGTTAGAACCATTATTGTCAGAGCTGTCCCTATCTTGGATCAATTTTACCTCACGAAGGATAGTGCTAATCTTGTCTTGACACTTCTCGAAAACCTCTTTGTTCCATTTCCTAAGAGTTGATCTTGTGGCCTCCTGCCTTTTGCACAATATTATTAACTCAGAACCATTGGCTTCGACACTCCAAGCATTGTCAATGACTTCATAACATCTTGGGTCTCTAGTCCAAGCAGCTTCAAAGCGGAAAGGCCGATGAGCAAAGGAGTCAGTGGGACGAGAGTCTAAGAGAATGGGAGTGTGGTCTGACTTGATAGCGCCAAGATGTGATATGGCCGTGTCACGACCCAAATCCATGGAACATGAATTTAGATGCATGACTAACCTGCTAAACTTATATAACTCCATAGATTGAATTATTCCAAAATAAAATTAATACTCCAAAGAAACAATACTCTTAAAAACCTCTTACAAAAATCTAAACTCCACAAATAGGAAATAATCTCCACTGTATAAAACATGAATTACAAAATAAAAGTAGCTAAAATTCTATAAATCTTCAAGTAATACTTAAATCACCTACAACTCCATGCTCTACCTTGCACCTTACAAAGCGATCCAAAGGTTCTATATTCCCAACTACACTTTAATTTGAAAAAATAGTAATTGATGGGGTGAGCCACACATCCAGTAAGTAATTCTTCAGAATACACAACGGAATAGAGTCAAGCAAAGCACGAGTATTTTACTTTTTCGCAAGCTCATTCAATGATATCAAAAATAATTATTCCACAAAGCATATAATGAATCACTTAATACATATGTAATCACATCTTAAAATCATTTGAAAACACATACATAAAATTGATCAGAGCACAGTTTCACATATACACATCACATATTCTCACATACAATCCTATGAGCGGTTACCTACATCTAACCCCTGCTGGTGAGGGATCAACACATATTCTCACATACAATCCTGTGAGCGGATTTACACATATATCTGATATATCTAATCAATTCTAAAAAAAACTAATTTTGAGTCACATATCACAAAGCAAAGTTTATACAAAATATAATAATTTACTTGATATTAACAATTTCTTTTCAAATACAGAGGCATATCAAAGATCACAATATCGAATAGAACATAAATCAAAGGATACTTGACTCTCTTGGGGAATGAATAGAGACTAAGGAGTTTATGTAAATATATTACAATTCTTGAGTAAATCTAAAAATTAAATTTGCTAAAAGAAACATTTTAAATACCATTTGGAGAATACGAATATGACCTTGAAATCACTTGGTTTTAACAAATCTAAAGAACAAGAACCTTTTTAGAAAACTTACATTGAAACTCAATTATTTACGGAAAATAGTTTAGTTTAGAAATCATCTTTTAAATGAGGTTTGGACATTCAAAACTTATTTAAAATTCGAAGTATCTCTTTAAAACATTATTTAATAGTTGAAATTTCTCTTTCAATGATACAAAAATACTTTTGACAAACTTTAGAAAATATAAGTTTGAAATACAAAGCTTTTGAAAACTTTTAACTTCTACGAACCTAATGGAAAAAACTTGTGCATATTATGCATAATTACTTACAGCACTTGAATCTCTCTTAAAGTCTAGCCGAAACAACCTCCAAAAAGCTTCAAAACACTCTTAAATAAGACCTATATTCAATCATAGAAATTACTTACTATCCACCACAAAATATAAAATTTATCGAATTATACAAACTAACTCACTAGGAAAATACTTTGCTAAACTAATAACACTTTTAACATTAAATTAAAGTTTCTCTACCCAAAAATATGTTTCCTTGAATTTATCAAACCTCCAGGGCAGCAGCTAATACTTTAGGATTTAAGTTAATCTACATAACCCCAAAAACGTCAAAGCCACCTAATATATATAACCACAATAGAAAACCTTACAGCCATCCTAATATATATATAACCACAATTGAAAAGGGTGAAAGCCTCATAACTAAAGATTTGATCCGTGACTTGTTCATGGATATACACGGTGGCCAATTCTAGAATTTAGTGTATATATATATATATATAAACCAATGAAGACGTAAAGCTATATAAATGAATTGAGTTTCGTAATCCGTGGCTTTGTTCTAAAATACTCACAGTGGCTACCTACGATTTAATATACATATAACCAAAAGGAGATGTAAAGCCATATACATAACCTTTCTCAATTCACGGCTTGTACTAGAATGCACACAGTACTGATTGGATAGAAATCAGTA
Source organism: Quercus engelmannii (assembly GCA_029955605.1). Classification (NCBI taxonomy): domain Eukaryota; kingdom Viridiplantae; phylum Streptophyta; class Magnoliopsida; order Fagales; family Fagaceae; genus Quercus; species Quercus engelmannii. The sequence continues at coordinate 6,227,593 of JARPSG010000002.1, forward strand.
GCATCCGCCATCCTTGGCATCTTCCAATGCTTCCGAAAACTCCAAAGACACTCAACATTCTAAATGGGTGTGGGTAGTGTTTGGATAGAAATCTCCTCTCAATAGGTATTACAATGAGAGAGGGAATGAGAAGAGACTACAAAGATTTCTCTCTAAGAAGTGAATAGCTCTCTCTAATTGGGTGAGTGTTTTGAAGAAACCTCTCTTAGGGTTTTTCTTTCTGAATAGCCACACATATTTTGTGGAAATGAGGGGTATTTATACTGGTGTGAGAATGAAATGTGAAGAGTCAGTTTTTCCAAAACAGGGTTGGCTGGCGACTTGACCTTGTGACTTAACTGAGTCGCGAGTTCAAGCCACAAGCTAACTGAATGGCCAGTCTGGATTTTTGTCCTGTAGTGCTCCAGCTGGCATGACTGTTCAGCTCCCCTGCATACTCTGTGCGTGTGCAACTTTTGGTGGCTTGCAAGTCACGAGCCTCCTGCGAGATCTAGCCGCGATTCTCTGCTTCACTGCACAGTCTTAAGCATTTCTTCACACTTTTTCACACACTACCCTTACATAATTCCCACCTAAATACAGGGTTTCTAAGTGCTGTATTACAAGCAAATATGTCACGGAATAAAGCCAACACATGGTTGATTAAATTCAACCTTACAATCTCCCCCTTTGGCTATTTTGTGACAAAACAGCCTAAAACAGACTCTAGACTTAAACGTGAGTTTGGGAACAATGGCAAAACTCACTCACACCTAAATCTAGAAGCTGTGAAGCTCTTGAATCATATGAACATGAATCTCCTGAAACACAACAATACACCATGATCATTGTATGCAGAAAAGCATGAAATGCATATGAAGCAGACATAATGTGATTAAGCAAAGATGGAGTTAAGAAACAAATCATGGCTTGATCAAATAAGCAATCACTACAAGGTAGTGACCACAATGCTCATTTACACTTGGAATGAACACTTGAACATACAAGCTAACAAGAACAATGCAAGTTACTTGTATGCCCAACACTCAACCAATGCATAATACACTAAGTATATGCATCTAGAAACAATCCTACAAGGGCACAAGAGTGACAATACTTAACAAGAAAATGCATGACATTTAGTTAACAATACTGATTTAACAAAGTATAAAAGGCTGCATAAAAGCATGGTACAGACCATAAAGCCTACAGACAATGAAAACAAACCCTAAAAGCTTACAAAAGCAACATGGGTACAAACCACAAAATACTAAATATAAACTTAAACAATATAAACTAAAAGTGCTTAAAGTTTCTCCCCTTCAAATTGATGAGAAGCTGTGATGCACTTGGAACATATATACTTGTAACTTGAAACACTTGCACAAAACACATTAGACCCTCAAGGTAAAGCAAGTAATAAAAGGACAAGTATAATGTAACAAGTAAATTCCGATCAAGTAAACATGATGTGAAACATGTGAGCAACTTGATCATACACCAAAACAGTCATATAGAAATGATTATAATGATCACATAGCAAAGCAAATGATCATCCAAACATGCATTCAATGGAGCACAATAACATAGGGATATATGAATGTCCAAAACAAAAACTTGATGCGATGAGAACCACAAAGCATAACTCAAATCACCATAAAGCCAACAAGAAAACAAACAGAACAAAGTTTTCTTATTATCTCAATGTCTTCTCCCCCTTGGTATATGCATCTCCCTTGTGGAATATCTCTCCCCCTACAAATGTGCATGAGAAATAGAATTTCTCCCCCTAAGGATGTGCACAAGAGTCATATAGAAATGACAAAACACTTCGGTATACTCTCTAGAGTATACTCTCCTCCTTTTTGTCAGGAATAGACAAAGGGTCAAGGAAAAATGAAGGCAAGAGATGAAGGTACAAACAATGCTAATGATGCATGAAAGGTGCGAGATGAATGAGAAAATGAAGCTCAATCCTATAACAAAACAAAGTGCTACAAAGGATGAGGTAAACGAGACATGCTAGGATGAAGAAACAGGGTATAAACCAATGCATGACAAGGGTAGCAAAAGTGTGTGCAAGAGGTGGCTAAGTGCAATGTATGAAAAATGCACATGTGGGGCAAGGTGTGTTAAATACACAACCAATGAACCAAACATGTTCCTAATGAGAAAACATGAGAAACCCCAAAGTTTGGTACTCATTGGAGTCCAAACAAGTGAGAAAATGTCTAAGAGGCATTTTATCAAATACCTAGCATGCACACTATGAGCAATAATGTAAAACAATGCATGACCATCATGAAATCCACCCTTAATACATGTTCTTTTTGCCACAAAAGGCCAACATCCAATGCAAATCAACAAAAGAAACCAATCCCATGAAGAAATTTGACAAAAATTAAGTTTTCCCAACTCCTATGATAAAAATTCCAACCAAGAGCACAAAACTCTCCAAAACATAATCTAAGGATCAAAATTAATGAAAAGAATTTATAATTACCTTAGAAATGTTAATGTAATGAAAAACCATTCAAATTGGTTGGGTTTTGATGTAAAAATATTGAAAGAGGGGTTTTAAAGAGGATGGGAGAGGTTTAAAACAAGTTTCCCACGAAAAAGCTCTATAAAAAGCTGATTTTGGGCGTTTCGTGACTGGGCGAGTCGCCAAGTTCAGTCGCGAAAATTTTCGCGAGTTGCGAGTGAGTCGCCAAAGCTTCTAGATGAACTTGTGACTGGGGGTTTCGCGACTAGTGAGTCGCCAGCTAAGTCGCGAAAAACTCTGACACCTGTTTTTCAACACAGAACATGTTTAAACAATGAAAAACAAAGTAAGCACTAAACATGAACACAAAGAGTGATAAAAATCACTTCCAAATACATATAAAATGATCAAAAATCTTTTTGGATTAATCCATATAAGATTGAGCACACACACATCACATTTAGACAAGTACAATCTAACAAATGAATAAGACATTCATTGAACATTAGGCATGTGTGTTGTGTGTGTGTATCAGATGTGGAATAGTCCTTAGTCTAGAGTGAAGCTTCAATGATCAATTCAATCAAGTCATACACAACTAGTAGTAAGTCAAGTGGTCTATCTCAATTATAGAAATGAACATATATGACCTCCCACAAGAAAATGATTACATACAATGAAACTTTTCATTTGGCTTCTTTACAATTCATAACATTTGATCAATTTGAATAAAAAAAATCTCATTTTGAGATCAATGCCTAAAATTTGTGATATTTCAATTTGATGAACAAGCCTTTGGCTTTTTGGGCATCATACATTTTCTTATAAGTCGCTTTCCCTTTTTCCTAGTCGAATATTAGTATGTGCGACAGCTTTTGCAGCTCATTATCTCTATTCATTTTGAGATTTACATTTATTGAGCTCTTTAAGCAATAAAAATAAAAGAGTGGGAAGAGATATAAGTACAAGTTTACACATGTATCAAAACCGACATGACTATTGACTAATCATTTATGACAAGCTTGAAGATCGATTTACAACAATCACACAAAGCTGTCAAAATTTTTCCCACAAAGATATAAGTGCAAAAATAACAAGCTAAGCTTGCAAATGCACAAAGTCATTTGTACAAAGGTACAAGGCCAAACTCACATGTGATATGTGTTTAAACATATACGATCAAACTTTTTGAATTTTTCACTTTTTACGTGGTTTTGGAATTTTTACTCACACAAATCAGAAACATAAAAGTAAGATCAAGAACAAAACAATGCATACAAATAAATGCAAGATGCACAAAATGCATGATGATATGACATTTAATGCATGAAGGGTCCTACAAAGATCGAAACAATTAGATCAAGGACCAAAAAGAGCAAAAGCTCAACCATATGAACCCTTCCTCATTCAAACGAAACGATTGTTTGGAATGAGTGTCTCAAGAGAAGCGAGACGAGGGTTGGAAGAATGAGAACCGGAGATGCACATAGTCAAGGAGTTAAGAGCATTAAACATTTTCTTTAACAACATGCTATTTCACTCAAAACCGGTTTACTCTTTTTAGCACAACTTCCATGAAGCTCAAGTTTTTCTTTTCTTTTGATTCTTTTAACGGCATGAAACTTAGAGCATTGAGGTCTTAGATGACCAAAGGCACCACAATGGTGACAAACAATGTGTTTAGGTTTACTAGGCTTTTTGGGAAGAGATCTAGCAACATTGTTTTGTTCCCTTTTCAACTTGGAGCATTGAGGTCTTATATGACCGATCACACCACAATGGTGGCAAGTTGGAACAAACTTAGATCCATTCAAAACCTTAGGTTGAGACCTAAACGGAGGTTTTGACTTAACAGCCTTTCTCTCCACCTTTTGATTTCTTTTATGTGGAGGAATGTACACCGATTTGTCCTTTAAGGTAGAACACACACTAGGCACAAAATCGGGTACCACAACATGATTGCAACAAATATTTTCATCCTTTTTAACAGTAGATTCAACAATCAAACACTTGGCATGCATCTTAAGAGATTCATTTTCACATTTAAGATCATCAAAAAGTTTGTTAGACAAAACAAGTTTAGCATCCAAGTCCATTTTCAAACATTCAAACTCTTTTAGCTTTTCAAGAGAAATTTCGGCAAGTTTTTTATATTTCTCAACCAATTTGTTGGATTCATTGAACTTAGCAATCAAATCATCCTTTTCACAAAATAACTTGCTCAAATTCTTTTCAAACTTCTTAGCATTTTTCTTCAAGAGTTTGTCAACAACACCTATAGATTCAAATAACATGTCATCACACTTATGAGGATTAACACTCATAGAGGCATTTTCACAAACACGTGGCATGTTACATTCATCACCAACCAAATCATACAAAGAGGCATACAAAGCACAATTCATGGAAAAAAAACACAAGGGGTCAAGGATTACACTTAGGTAATTAAACCACAACAAGTATACCCGTTCTGATACCAATTGAAAGTTCAAATAGTGTGTAAAACACCCTTGAACGTTTAGACCCCCAATTACAAAATAACCAATTCAAGCTTTATGTCAAACAACTAGTGTGCGGAAAATGAACAAAAGCTATAAAACAGAATTGGTAAACAATCTAAGCCAATTAAAATCATATCCACAACAGAAAATAAAAGGCAAAGATTAAGGGAAGAGAGATGCAAACACAAGGACAACACAACGATGTGTTATCGAAGAGGAAACTGAAGCCCTCGAATTAAAACCTCTCCGCCGCCCTCCAAGCGATCAATAATCCACTAGAAAATGTAGTTGGGATACATGAACAGCAATAGACCCTCCAAGCCTAATCTACTCGATGTACCTAAGCCCTCCAAGTTTCTTACTCCAACGTGGTTGCGCCAAACCTTTTTCTTTTCTAGCTTATTGGATTCTGCTATAATCCATAGCATCCGCCATCCTTGGCATCTTCCAATGCTTCCGAAAGCTCCAAAGACACTCAACACTCTAAATGGGTGTGGGTAGTGTTTGGATAGAAATCTCCTCTCAATAGGTATTACAATGAGAGAGGGAATGAGAAGAGACTACAAAGATTTCTCTCTAAGAAATGAGTAGCTCTCTCTAATTGGGTGGGTGTTTTGAAGAAACCTCTCTTAGGGTTTTTCTTTCTGAATAGCCACACATATTTTGTGGGAATAAGGGGTATTTATACTGGTGTGAGAATGAAATGCGAAGAGTTAGTTTTTCCAAAACAGGATTGGCTGGCGACTTGACCTCGCGACTTAACTGAGTCGCAAGTTCAAGCCGCGAGCTAACTGAATGGCCAGTCTAGATTTTTGTCCTGTAGTACTCTAGCTGGCATGACTGTTCAACTCTCCTGCATGCTTTGTGCGTGTGCAACTTTTGGCGGCTTGCAAGCCGCGAGCCTCCCGCGAGATCCAGCTGCGAGTCCCTGCTTCACTGCACAGTCTTAAGCATTTCTTCACACTCTCTCACACACTACCCTTACATGATTCCCACCTAAATACAGGGTTTCTAAGTGCTATATTACAAGCAAATATATCACGGAATAAAGCCAACACATGGTTGATTAAATTCAACCTTACAATTAGATAAAATAAAAAATAAATAAAAAAAACCAATGCGACGGAGAGATAGAGATTTTACTCACATCCACATCCAAATGCCACCAAACCAAAATAAAAATGAATAGAATGTAAAAATTCAGATTCCATTCATCATCACTTGGTTGTAAGAAAATTTTCTTAAGAACAAATGGAAGCAAAATACAAAACTTGCCACAAATAACTGTTCATAGAGTTCAAAAATTCATTTTATTAAATCTCAAAATTCCAATAACCCCAACTAAACCCAACTGAAGCTAACTCTCTAAAAATTAAAATCAGGATCAACATTACCACAAACATAAAATTTCACAATTCCAATGACACAAACTTGATGAAAAAAAACAAGAACGAAGCAGGGCTAACTCTTAACCAAAAAAAAAAAAAAAAATTCAAAATTCAAAAAAAATTCCCAGATACCCAATACTACAAATCCATCAGAATCAACATTACTACAAGCAAAAAAAAAAAAACCCTCAAAATTTCAATAACCCAAATGGAACCTAATCATTAAAATCAAGCATAGCCAAATCTAAACAACAAAAACAATTAAAAATAAAAACATAAAATTCTAATAATCCACAAAAACCAAAATCCAAAAAGTGATAAGAACCAACATTACCGCAACAAAAATCAGAGAACCCAAATGAAATCCAATAATCAAAAGCGACAAACCCAAAATTACATAACAGCCACCTGGTAGTGATGTGAAACAATGTCGTTGGAATCATTAGAATCGTTGTCGATGAACTCATAGTCTGTCATATCAGCATCGTTGTCGCTGTCAAAAGCAAAAGCGTTGGTGGTCTCACCATCTTCTTCGTCGCCGCTATAAAAGTCGTCGGCCTCGATCGAAGTGGTGAGGAGAGATAGAGACAAAGACAGAGAGTGACGGTGAGGAGAGGCAGAGACTTGAGAGCTCTGAGAGAGAGAGAGTGACAGTGAGGATTGAGGAGAGGCTGAGAGAGAGTGTGAGTGACTGTGAGAGAGGTTGTGAGAGAGGCTTAGGTTTTTTTTTTTTTTACGGGTCGAGTTTGGATAATATCCATACCTAACCCAAACAATTCGGGTAATATCCATACTCTACCCGGTTAAATTGTACCCATAAAAAACCGGGTATTACCCAAAACATTTGGATCGGGTAGGGTTGGATATCCATTACCTAGTGGGTATGGCCATCGCTAGTTGAGATTTGGGCGTGGGAGGAAGATTCTAGGAAGCAGAGGCTTTGAGACATCAATGTCAACTAACATTCTAGTGAACCTTTTCCTTTCGTTGCCACCTTCGCCAATGAAATCTACCTCTAGAACATTACCAACTTTAGCTCCAATGGTTCTTAGGTTGTTATCGGATTGCCAAAGAGTTAGGAGTCCATGGACCTGAACCCATAAGGAGGAGAGGAAGAAATCCACTTCTTGCCATGAAAGCTCTGAGCTCCACTTTTTGAGGATGAGATGTCCACCTCTAATGGACCAAGGTCTCCTTCGAAAGGCATTATTGAGATCAGCTTCATGATGGAAGCTAAAAAGGAAGATATTTCCTTTTAGGGGACTCACGTCTAAGGCGAAAGTGGGTCTCCAAGCCTTGAGGACAACGTCTCTGACAGTGCTAAAGCCTATATTTTTCGAAGAGATGAGCTTGCCTAAGAGATTAAATCGGGATGGGTTGGGGTTAGTTTGGTTTGGAGGGAGTTCTAGTCTGTTGTCTAAGCAAGAGATTTTTTCAGTCTGGGTTACAAGCTCGTATAACTCCATAGAGAATGAAGGTGGAGAGTAACGGTCACCAAGGTTGGGTTAAAGAGAAGGGAATACTTGAGGGAGTCTAGCTCCAGTAAAGGGAAGGGTAAGCGGGTGCTACTAGAGCACGGGAAAAAAAAGTTATATTGACATCTCAGATGGGGTAATGAGTAGGAAGTTATGAACTCTCATTACTTGCAACTAGTCATACTAAATTATTACATCAAAATATTGCACGTTGTCATTTTACTTTCAATGGAAATAATAGTGAACTAGATCTACTGTTTATGAATTAGTGCCCACATAATTAAAAAAAAAAAAAAATGATTCAACCACTTCAACTTCAACATGGTATTATCCAAATTCTTCTCTCTCTTTATTTCTTCTTTCTGATTCACATTGCCTAGTTTAATAAGGTAGTGTAGCTGGCTATGCCATGGGACAAAAAGTCATTCACATCCCCATAGAATATATAAATCTCCTCGAGAGTTAGAAATTCCTACAAATTCAAAGGTCAAACTGCCAATGATAGCCTGTTGCATGAGTTAAAAATACAGTCCAGCAATGTGTCCATGGATCCCACCCACTGGGTTCATCTGCAGGCATCTTAAGCAAAATCTTTGTGGAAATTTAAAAAGGCAAATAATATAAGAAAGAGAAAATTCAAACCCCACATAATGTCAGGTTATAAACGCACATGCATGGCAATTGATAAACACAGAGAAATTGAGAAATGAAAACAGAGTGAACTATATCTGCAAAGCAAATTGCTGTATCAACTTTGAAATTTTCATGCGAAATTTAACAAAAATATCAATTAGGATAATTGAAGGGTGATTTTTATAGTCAGTTGCCAATAATCCACAGTTTTTAATAACTGGATTAATTATAAATATGAGGAAGGGAAAATTTTAGATTAGTAATTCATGTGCTCTTACTTAGGTTCTCTACTTAAAAATATTAATTAATCATCAATCAATATATATATATATATATATATATATATATATATGGGTTGAATTCAAGTTACACTTAGTCTAATTAATGTTACATTACTCAATATTTTTTAATTGGATGTAAATTTTGACAAACCTATTATTGATACCCATTTTCGTGACACATTTTGTACAAGCCCGATTCAAACAAGCTCGACTTCCTTGTGAGCTCAATTCATGTATTACATTTTATTTTATTCGTTTAACCATGACCCAAGTCCATGCAACTTATGGGGAAATTGAGGAAGTGTGGCTTGGAGGGTATGAGATAGTTCCTTTCGAACCTTTTGCATAAGCCCAACCCATGCGTAATACCAAGTGGGCAAGGAACACTGGTAGCACCTCAAGCTCATGGAGGAGGTCTTGTATCCAAAATTTCCACCCCAAAATAGCTTTTATGCTCTGGGTGACTGTAGCTCAAAGTTTTTGTCCGAACCCTTTTTTTCCTTTAAAAATGGTTAGCTCTCATTGGCCAACTTTAGCTGCTAGCTCTCATCTAGTTGAGCCTCCCAATGGTCTAGAACAACTAAAAATGAGGAGCCAATGAGGGTTTAGTCAAGCATTTCCCTTAATGATGATAAAAGTAATCCTTCCTTTTATCCAAACAAAAGCAAACTTGAAAATTACTACTTGCCTAACACCTTGGGGTCCAAAGCCTTTTCTATTGACCAAAAACCAGTCACTTAGAGCACCCCAAACTCAATATAAATTCCACAATCAGATTCAAAACCAAGGGGGGAGGTTTTACTTTGAGAGCAACACCCTAGCTTAATACAAGAGTCTTTCTTCAACTAAAAAACAACCAACCACGTTACCTAGGGAGCTGAAACTTCAGAGCAAAAACCCATTCATCTGATCAACAATCTCACAATTCTGAACCCTAGGGGTAGAAATATGGGTATAGGGGAATCTTCTCTCTCTTCCTCACAACCTCTCTTAATTTCCTCCTCCGGGTGACTGTGGGTCGAAGATTCAAACCTGTTGAACCATATTTTCCCTATAGAGCTGAAACTTGAGAGCAAAAACCCACTGAGCTAGGAAATATTCTCACAGTTCCGAACCTTAAGGGTGGAAATATGGGTATAGGGGAACCTTCCTTCTCTTCCTCACAACCTCTCTCAATTTCCACTTCCGGGTGACTACGGGTCAAAGTTTCAGACTTGTTTTGTTCTTATGCTTTTTCTGTACTTTTGTTATTAGCATTTTGATTCTCTCTTGTCAAAGCACCATTAGCTTTTTGTTCATTATACATTTGGAATTTTGGGCTTGATTCTCCATAATAAACACTTCTAAAGAACCTAAGGGGAGATTTGGGCCGTTCTCGCATTTTCGGCCATTGTTGCAAAAACGTCCTTGACACCTTTCTTTAGATTTCATTATCTTTGTATATTCTCAATGCTTGCAAAATTTCAAGATAATCAAAAATTAATAGCCATGTCATCAATCAATTTTTTAAATTCATATTTTTGTAGTTTAAAATAATGCATAAAAAATGAGTTTATGGATCAAATGGTAAATAACATTCAATTGACATGATAGTTAAGAATATATAGAACATGTAATTCAATGGTGGGATTTTCAAAATATGAATTCTATAACAAGTTATTAAGTGGTGAAACATTGCTTAGAGTTACACCAGGTGGTGTAACTCTAAAGAATTATACATTTTTTTTAAACCATTGGATTTAAGTAGATTCAACGGTAAAAAAAAAACCCCATTAATAGTAATATTCTAATTGATCTCATTTATTATCCTTTATTTAATACATTCCATACTTATTTTTAAACATTTTTTTTTTTTTTTTTTTTGGTGCCATTATGATAATGTAGAAAGAACTAAAGGAATGATTTTTACTGAGTTTGAGATTTTATTTTTTTCTTTTCATTGTTTAATATGTTCTCCTTAAATCCCCAATAATCATCATTGAAATATGGCCCTTGAATTTTTTCAAAGAACTTAACCTTAGCTTGTAAAAAAAGCTATTAATCACATCAAAGTTATTATAGTCTCCAAATTAAAATTTTACTATATAGTCTCCAAATTAAAATTTTGTTACATTTCTCATATATAAAATTCAGAACAATTGATTTAAAAAACAGCACACACCCGTTCATCAAAAAAAAAAAAAAAAAAAAAAAAGTGCACAGCCTATTGTTTGTGAGATTAATGCTATGTTTGGATGTTGGGAGAAGGAGGGGGAGTAGAGTAGAGGGAGGGATTGTAATTTAATTACCTTGTTTGGATTTTTTTAAGGAAGGATGGGGAGGGATTTGGAGGGTTTTGGAGGGGTTTGAACTACTTCTAACCCCTCATTTTTAATTCCCCCAAATTCGAGAGATTTGGAGGGAGAGTAGAGCATAAAAATGCTTGACCAAATGAATCTCCAAATTTGCCCTTACTATATTAACAAAATTACAAATGAAAAGACTAATTATTCCCTTCCCCTTTACTTAATTTTAAAAACATCCAAACAGGGTGGAGAATAACTATTCCCCTTTACTCTCTTCTCTACTACTCTCCTCTACTTTCCTCTCTCTCAAAAATTCCAAACATAGCATAAAGCATGAACCCATCTCATATGAGATTACACCAGGTGAGCTTAAAGCGTAGTTAAGATTAATTTACATATACATAAAAAAAAACAGCACACAACCGGATGAGATTAAAGCAACTAATACTTGTTTGTAGTGGGTTCTTGTTGAGAAAATAATCGTCATTATCATGAGACAAGATCTGGAGTGTTCATGTTAATGAGGCAAGGAGTATGGTGGTGAGATTGGAATCAAGAGAAAGGCAATGGAATTGAGTTAGGGAAAAGTGATGGAGGAGAAAGAGAGAGCAGAGAAAAACAAGATTATGAAGGAGAGAGAGAGAGAGAGAGAGAGAGAGAGAGAGAGAGAGAGAGAGAGACATAGGGTGTGTTTGTTTGGAGGTGAAATAGGGTGGATGGAAAACTTTATTATTCATTTGACAGTCGTTAGGAGAATAATAAATCTCACAACAGTCCAGTTCAATATATCTTAACTTTTAGTTCATATGATCAAGACAAATCATTGTAGTTGATATGTTATAGTCTTCGCAGATGAAATGCCCAATTTTATCACCGATTATAAACTAAAATTCTGAGTTTATAAAGAACTTATGACTTATATCTTCTGTGACTAAATCACATAAATCACATACTATACATCTCATGGACTATATGATAATGTCATTGTAAGGTTGAAATTAATCAACCATTTTGTTGGCTTTATTCCGTGTCAAATTTGCTTGTATTTCAGCAATTAGTAACCCTGTATTTAGGTGGGTTTGTTGTAAGGGTAGTGAGTGAGATAGAGTGTTGAATGCTTAAGAGTGTGCAAGAAAATAGAGTCTCGCGGCTGGATCTCGCAGGTGACTTACGGCTGCAAGCCGCTAGAAGCAGCAAACGTGCCAAGCATGCCAGAAGTTGAACTGTCATGCTAGCTGGAGCACTACAAGACAAAATAGGACAACTGGCCATTCGGTTATCTCGCGACTGGATCTCACGACTCAGTCAAGTCGCGAGGCCAAGTCGCGAGCCAGCCCTGTTTTGAAAAACCTGACGTTTCACATTCCTCTCTCACCGTAGTACAAATACCCCTTATACCCACAAAAGAAAGAGAGCTTCCAGAGAGATTTTTGAGAAAGAAACCCTAGAGTAAAACAAGATTGATTCATCCACAATCTTTGCATTAGAGACTCTTCAAATTCCTCAACTCTCTTCCTCTCCATTGTTAAATACTTGAGAGGCATTTTACCAAAACCTTTTTCTCACCATATCCATTACTATGAGAGGGTTGTTTGATGTTCTAGGAAGTAGTTAGGAAGGAACCAATTTACATTGGTTGATGTTATGGTCAAGTAGCGGAATCCGGGAAGCTAGAAAAGAAATAGGTCCGGCGCAACCTCGTTGGAGCAAGAAGCTTGGAGGGTCTATTGCTGTCCATGTATCCCAACTACATTTTCTAGTGGATTGTTTATTGCTTGGAGGGCGGCGGAGAGGTTTTACGCTGAGGGCTTCAGTTTCCTCTTCGATAACACATCGTGTGTTGTCTTTGTGTTTGCATCTCTCTTCCCTTAACTTTGCCTTTTATTTTCTACTGTGGATGTGATTTTAATTGGCATAGATTGTTTACCAATTCTGTATTAAGTTTTTGTTCATGTTCCGTACATTAATTATTTGATATAAAGCTTGAATTGGTAATTTGTAAATTGGGGGTCTAAACGTTCAAGGATGTTTTTACACTATTTGAACTTTCATTCGAATATTCATGTTACCATTATTTCAGATAATAATAAAACTGAAAGTTCAAAAACGTGTAGAAACACCTTTGAACGTTTAGACCCCCAAAATACAACTTAACCAATTCAAGCAATATGTCAAATAACTAGTGTGCAGAAACTTAACATATGCTATAATATGAAATTGGTTAAAAGCTATCTAAGTCAAAACAAAATTAATCCACAGCAGATAATAAAAAGGCAAAGATAGAGAGGAAGGAAGATACAAACACAAAGATAACACGCGATGTGTTATCGAAGAGGAAACCAAAGCCCTCGGCGTAAAACCTCTCCGCCGCCCTCCAAGCGGTAAACAATCCACTAGAAAATACAGTTGGGATACATGGACAACAATAGACCCTCCAAGCCTAATCTACCCAGTACACCTAAGCCCTCCAAGCTTCTTGCTCCAACGAGGTTGCGTCGAACCTTTTTCTTTTCTAGCTTCCCGGATTCTGCTACTGGACCGTACATCAACCAATGAAGATTGGTTCCTTCCTAACTACTTCCCAGAAATCCAAACAGCTGTCTCACAGTGATGATAATGGTGAGAACCAGGTTTGGTATAATGCCTCTCAAGGATTTGACAATGGAGAGGAAGAGAGTTGAGGAATTTGAAGAGACTCTAAGGTAGAGATTGTGGGTGAAACAATCTGGTTTTTCTTTAGGGTTTCTCTCTCAAAATTCTCTCTGGAAGCTCTCTTTCAATCGTGGGTAAAAGGGGTATTTATACTGGAGTGGGAGAGGAATGTGAAACGTCAGGTTTTACAAAACAGGGGTGGCACGCGGCTTGACTAAGTCGCGAGATCCAGTCGCGAGTTAACCGTATGGCCAGTTGTCCTGTTTTGTCCTGTAGTGCTCCAGCTAGCATGACTGTTCATCTTCCAGCATGCTTGGCACGTGTGCTGCGTCTAGCGGCTTGCAGCCGCGAGTCTTTGTTTTCTTGCACACTCTTGAGCAATCTTCACTCTATCTCACTCACTACCCTTACAACAAACCCACCTAAATACAGGGTTACTAAATGCTGAATTACAAGCAAATTTGGCACGGAATAAAGCCAATTAGATGGTTGAATAAATTCAACCTTACAATCTCCCCCTTTGGCTATTCCGTGACAAAACCCTAAAACAGACTCTAGACTTAACATGTGAGTTGGGAACAGTTGAACAAAACTCACGCACACCTAACTCTAGAAGCTGTGAAGCACTTGAATCATATGAACATAATACTCCTGAAACACAACAATACACCATGATCATTGTAAGCAGAAAATTATAAAATGCATATGAAACAGGCAATATGTGATCAAGCAAAGATGGAGTTAAGAAACAAATCATGGCTTGATCAACCAAGTGAACACCACAAGGTAGTAATCACAGTGCTCATTCACACTTGGAATGAACACAAGGACATACAAGTTAACAAGCACAAGGCAAGACACTTGTATGCTCAACACTCAACCAATGCATAACACACAAGGTATATGCATCTAGGAACAATCCTACAAGGGCACAAGAGTGACAGTACATAAACCAAAATGCAGGACATTTAGATTAAAGTACTAATTTCAACATAGCATAAAGGCTGCATTAAGCAAGGTACATACCATAAAGCCTACAAACTATGCATAAAACATTAACCCTAAAAGCTTACAAAAGCACATGGGTACAAACACAAAACATCCTGAATAACATCATCAAAATATATTAAAGTTTAAACCAAGAGTATAAGTAATGAGTTAAAAACAACTATACACCAAAAACACAGTGTATCAAACCCATAAAAACACTAAATAGTCCAACAAACATAAACCTAAAACCATAAGTTTAGAGGATAAGGCTAAAAACAAAAGTATGACAAAAGTATATGTGTACTCCCTCTATCACTATGCACACTTCCCTTTGAAACTTTCTCCCCCTTACTGAGTGCTCTCCCCCTTTTTGTCACGAATAGCTAAAGGCTCTCGTCCAACTTTCATTGAATATCATCTAGCTAATTCTCCATAGTCTCGAGACGCATTTAGACATGGTTGTTTGTGGAGTAGAGAAGTGCCACAAGCTCATCAACGCGTTTCTGAATATGCTCAAGTACACTGCTGACTCTATCAGTGTGAGGAGCAGTCTGTGTTTGCGGAATACTAGCTGGTGAAGCTTCAGGAACAGCACGATATGTGGATGTGGTATGTGCAGGTGTTTCTAATTCAGGGGCAGATGGAGTAACCGGAGAGATGTGAGCACTCCTTGGTGATTTAGAGGAGTGACTTCTGCTAGCTTGAAGAGTGAACAAGGAAATGGGACGTCGACGAGTCAACATCTTTCCATTTGCAGGAGGAATAATGCCTTCACGAAGAATAAGCTTCATGATGATACTGCAAAATGGAATAACTCCTCGAGCTGCAGTTCGACACGCGGTCTTCCTCAAGGTGTAGTAGATGTGAGCACATATATCAATGGGGGCTCCTGTAATAAGGTCACAAAGGAATAGAGCTCTCCCAAGATTGATGAATGTAGTGTTGGACAATGGGTAGAGATTGGTGAACATGATCAACTTCAGTGTGGTCAGCTCTGGTGTAAACTTTGCTGTGCTGATGGATGTTCCTGCACTGGATACTTCATGATCTGATCCTAGGATTTGTAGAATTTCTTCAACTTCTGGAGTTCGTTCATCATAAGGAGTTAGGTTCACATTCTGAGGTCTGGTGATGCCGAGAAGATCTGCGATGGAGTCTGGGGAAACGCTAAACTCTGTTCCTCTGACCCAGAAAATGAGTTGAGGTCCAAGATCCGTTGCATTGGAGAAGCATTCTTTGACCAGCTCATCCATTGGATCATCAAAGTTCCCGAACAAGTTTGCCCAATCTCGTTTCTCAAAGATTCGAGGGATGAAAGTGGTCCTTAAGGTGTTAAACTCTACCACCCGCTCCACTATAGTGGTTGACTTGTCAAACACGTTTGAGTAGACGTGTGAGTTAAGTGGAAGTCTGAACCTATCCTCATTGGGATCTTGAGATGCCTGAGATGATAGACGAGTCCTTTTGGCAACTGGTGCTGCTGGTTCGTCAGCAACAATGTCTTTACCCCTGGAAGATCGACAAGACATCTGCAAGATAACAGGCCCACAGCAAAGAACCAAACAACAGTACCACACAAGATACATGTCAACATGATTCAGTAAAACAATTTCAATATATAAATACAAACTGAAGATAGTGCAGACCCAACCAAAATTCCAACAATACAAAGAAGCACATAATAACAGGTCTAGCAAAATGGTGATAGTGCACAAAGATATAGATAGAAAAACAACTGACAAAACTGTCAATGAGACAGGTTATCATGACCATGATATTCAAACAGATACAGCATTCGAACATTTAGAGCAGATAACATAAATCACTCCACCAGAGATATGAACAAGGGAAAATATTTCAACATGAAGAAACCAATCATCCACACTAGAGCACATGGTTGAGAGACATACATTATGTTATCATAAAAACTCAGTAACCAATACCGAAAACCAACATCAATACTCAAGCAAGTGAAATGAGTAAGTCAAATAGACACCAAACCCATTTAAAAAAAATTTTCAGACTCAACAACAGGCAAATATCAGAACAATGAAAATCACATTGTGACCGCTCAACATGAAAACAGATGAGAACAATAGCAAACAAAACACGCCATACCCATTACACAAAGAGAGAAGTATTTCGAACACAATATCAATCCAAATGGTAACAAAAATATGCAAGAAAAGGGAAAATGAGATTGAGAAAGCAAAACCCATACCTTTTCTTGATGATTTGGATAAGAAATGAAACACCAATGAGGTTTGAAAATGGATTCACGAAGTGTTTGGAAAGAAGATAGTTTAGAGAGAAGACGAACAGTCACAAAAGTTCGAGGGAAAACTGAAAAGAGGTTTAAAAACTGCTCCTGTTTCTGCCAAACACGCGATTTTCGCGACTTGATTAAGTCGCCACACAGTCGCCAGCTCAAGCCGCCAAAGCACTCAAGAACAAAAATTTGAAAAATTTTTCTAAGTGTTTTTCGCGACTGGAAGGTCTACCCGTGAGTGAGTCGCGAGCTGAGCAGCGAAAATCTCTGAGTGAACCTTGCGACTGGACCTTCCACTCGCGAACAAGTCGCCAAAAATGACCCGCGAAGATGCGACTGAGGCTCGCGACTTGACATACCCGCGACTGAGCCGCCAAAACAGGGCAAAACTGGATTTTTGAAATTTTCAGATTTTTCAAACAAAATACTTTCCAAAAACACCTAAAACACTCAAAAATCTTTTTGTGCTTGAATTAACAAAGATTGAGCATGTGAAAACACATTTTATCAAGTACAATCACACAAATGAATATGGCATTTAGTGAACATAAACTTGTGTGTTATGTGTGGATATCAACAATGAGATAGTCCTTAGTCTAATGTGAAGTTTCAATGATCAATTCAACCAAGACATACACAATTAGCACTAGATCATGTGACCCATCTCAATTATAGAAGTATGTATATATGACCTCCCACAAAACTTGATAACATGACTTGGAGCTTTACATTTGACTCCACTTTTAATCAACATTTGATCTTTTTGATCTTTTGAGGCAATCACCTCTCATTGTGAGAGTGATATTTGACATTTCACTTTAATAAACAAGTCTTTGGCTTTTTGAATAAACATTTTCTTTAATATAAAGTCGCTTACCCTTTTTTCCTAGTCGAATACTAGAATGTGCGACAGGCTTTTGCAGCTCAATATCTCTTTTTCATTTGGAGATTTACATTTGGTGAGCTCTTTTTAACAAAACAAAAATAAAGAGTGGGAAGATATATAGACACAAGTCTATGCATGTCTCAAGATCAACATAACCATTCACTAATCATTCATGACAAGTTTGAAGATCTATTTACAACAATCACATAGATTTCAAGATTTTTCCCACAGTGATATGAGTGCATGAAAACAAGCAATGCTCGAAAATGCACAAAGCCATTAGCACAAAGGTACAAGGCAAAACAAGTTTTGAGACAAAAACTCAACAATGTCAATCAAGCTTTTTGATTTTCTACTTTTTGTGTGTTTTTTGGATTTTTGACCTAAAAGCAAAGAGATTGATAAAACAAGATTAAAAATATGCACAAGAAGACAAGCAAACAACCAACAGCTAAAACAGCAAGCAAAACAAACAAACATTGTCACAAAGCATAGGAAGTATTAATGCATGGACATGTTGTAATGCTTATGCATGAGTACCCCTTTTCACCCACACGTCACTTGCGTTTGGGGTGATTTCCTTATAGGATTGGGTACGGGAGTTAGGGCTTTCAAACCTTCGTGAGAAGCTTTCCAAGCAGTTGGTGAATGCACCAATCATCTTCATCACGTTCATCATTCTGGGATCACCATTCTGATTTCTAGATTGATCACCTGCCCAAATTCTTCTATCATTTCTAGGTCCTCCTGACCTTTGAGGAGTTGCATTATTCTTTGCTCTCAGCTTTTGGCAATTAGGTCGAGTATGCCCTTGAAGTCTGCAATAATGACACACATAAGTTGCTCTAGGACCTCTTTGTGGTCGTGGGCGTGACTTGGCACGAGATTCAGACCTGCCCACAGATTGATTGTGGGGATTTAGCATCCGTTGGTTCACCACATTCTTCTTCTCCTCCACCTCGAGCTTCTCACCAGTAAGGTCAGCTACAACTGGATCTTTGGCCTTTACAAACTTCACTTCTTTAGTGACATTTCCAGATGAACTACTTCCTTCGGTATATCCTAATCCGGATTTGTCTGAAAAGCTCTTTTGAGATGAGATAACATCATCTAGCTTCTTGGTGGTGACCCTCTATATTTTAGCATTTGCTTGCACAACCTCATTCTCAAGAAATCTCACTTTTGTGTAAACTTCGGACAACTCACCATTCAGTGTTTCTATCTCACATTTGGCCTCCCTATATCGGATTAGGAGACTCTTGTAGTCCTCCTCAACCTTCTTCATTTTTCTCACAGCAGCCTTGGCCACCCTTGTGTACTCACCCAACTTTTCTAAGAGTGAGTTATAATTCTCTTGAAGATTTGCTGTGCTTTCATCTTCTTCAGCATCTGATTCTTCAACAATTCCTAGTGATTCATCATCACTATGTTCTCCAAGGTCTCGTACAAGCAGATTCAACTCTTCTGAAGACTCAACATGAGCAATAGTCATAAAAGCCGAATAGTTCCACTCTCCATCACAGCTCTCTTCAGATTCTGAGTCAGATGAATCCGAGTCACTCAAGGTCGTGGCATACACTTTACCTTTCGATTTCAAATAATCCGGACATTCCTTCTTAAAGTATCCATGCTTGTTACATTCGAAACAAGTGACACCTTGTGTAGGTTGGGATTCTTTTCCATCTTTCCTTTTGAATTCCTTTTTCTCCCTTCCAGAACTTTGGAATTTTCTTTTATCATCAAATTTGCCATTATTTTTGAATTTCAAGAACTTTCTGAAATTTTTGACAAGGTAAGCAACATCTTTGTCAACCACATCTTCTCCCGATGAGTCTTGATCTTCCACCTTCTCATTAATGGTCTTTAGAGCAAGAGATTTACTCTTCCGTTGATTGGGCAGCGACATCTCATAAGTCTGCAGAGAACCAACCAGCTCCTGTACTTTGATGTCATCAAGGTCCTTGCTCTCTTCAATTGCTGTCACTTTAGCACGAAAACTTTCCGGCAATGATCGAAGGATCTTCCTTACAATCTTTGAGTCCTCCGTTTTCTCCCCCAAGTTGAACTTGCTGAAAACCACTTCATTTAGCTTCCCATAGAAAGAGTCAAAAGACTCATGCTCACTCATTTTAAGCTCCTCAAACCGAGTGGTCAGCATTTGTAACTTGGTGTCTTTCACTTTCTTCGTGCCTTCATAGGTGGTTTCCAAAATCTCCCATGCTTCTTTGGCAACGGTAATATGAGAAATCCTGTGAAATTCATCTGGAGACACACCACAGAAAATAGCATTGAGTGCTTTACTGTTAGCATTAGATGCAGCAAGTGCTGCCTTATCCCAAGTGGATTTGGCTGCCTCAGGTCTGGTCCAACCAACCTCAACAGCATCCCAAACAGATTCATCAATAGAACACAGAAAAGCTCTCATGCGAACCTTCCAAAAAACATAATTACTACCATCAAAATATGGAGGTGCATTTAGGGATTGAGACCTATCCATCTCAAAAGGGAGTCAAGGATCACACAATGGTAATGAAACCAATAGCAGTGTACCCACTCTGATACCAATTGAAAGTTCAAAAACGTGTAGAAACACCTTTGAACGTTTAGACTCCCAAAATACAACTTAACCAATTCAAGCAATATGTCAAACAACTAGTGTGCGGAAACTTAACATATGCTATAATATGAAATTGGTTAAAAGCTATCTAAGCCAAAACAAAATTAATCCACAGTAGATAATAAAAAGGCAAAGATAGAGAGGAAGGAAGATGCAAACACAAAGACAACACGCGATGTGTTATCGAAGAGGAAACCGAAGCCCTCGGCGTAAAACCTCTCCGCCGCCTTCCAAGCGGTAAACAATCCACTAGAAAATACAGTTGGGATACATGGACAGCAATAGACCCTCCAAGCCTAATCTACCCAGTGCACCTAAGCCCTCCAAGCTTCTTGCTCCAACGAGGTTACGCCGAACCTTTTTCTTTTCTAGCTTTCCGGATTCCGCTACTGGACCGTAGCATCAACCAATGAAGATTGGTTCCTTCCTAACTGCTTCCCAGAAATCCAAACAGCTGTCTCACAGTGATGATAATGGTGAGAACCAGGTTTGGTATAATGCCTCTCAAGGATTTGACAATGGAGAGGAAGAGAGTTGAGGAATTTGAAGAGACTCTAAGGTAGAGATTGTGGGTGAAACAATCTGGTTTTTCTTTAGGGTTTCTCTCTCAAAATTCTCTCTGGAAGCTCTCTTTCAATCGTGGGTAAAAGGGGTATTTATACTGGAGTGGGAGAGGAATGTGAAACGTCAGGTTTTACAAAACAGGGGTGGCTCGCGGCTTGACTAAGTCGCGAGATCCAGTCGCGAGTTAACCGTATGGCCAGTTGTCCTGTTTTGTCTTGTAGTGCTCCAGCTAGCATGACTGTTCATCTTCCAGCATGCTTGGCACGTGTGCTGCGTCTAGCGGCTTGCAGCCGCGAGTCACCCGCGAGTCCCAGCCGCGAGTCTCTATTTTCTTGCACACTCTTGAGCAATCTTCACTTTATCTCACTCACTACCCTTACAACAAACCCACCTAAATACAGGGTTACTAAATGCTGAATTACAAGCAAATTTGGCATGGAATAAAGCCAATTAGATGGTTGAATAAATTCAACCTTACAAAAACAAATTTATTAACCATAATATTAAGTCATACATAATGTCATACTCAATATCATACATAGCATCATGCAATAGGATTTAAGGGCACTAATCCTAACAATCTACCACTTGCCCTAAAGACTATTGTGCACTAATCTAACTCCCATTCCCTCCAAATGTGACTCGAAAGTCCTTTGAGGAAAGGCTTTAGTAAATGGATCTGCTAGATTATTTGTACTTTCAATCCTTGCTACCACCACATCTCCACGAGCAATAATATCTCGAATGATATGGTACTTCCTCTCAATGTGCTTTCCTTTCTTATGATTCCTTGGATCTTTAGATTGTGCAACTGCTCCACTGTTGTCACAAAACAATGTGATTGGAACTTGCTCCATTCTCATTACGCTAAGGTCAGAAAGGAATTTCTTGAGCCACACAGCTTCCTTTGCTATCTCATAAGCAGCAACGTACTTAGCTTCCATGGTGGAGTCTGCAATACAAGATTGCTTAATACTCCGCCAACTTATGGCTCCACCTCCCAAGGTGAAAACACATCCTGAAGTGGATTTTCTGAAATCTAGATCCGATTGAAAGTCTGAATCTGTATAGCCAATAGGTATCAAATCCTCACTTCGGTAAACAAGCATATAATCTCTCGTTCTCCATAGATACTTGAGAATATGCTTTACAGCTTGCCAATGTTTTGGTCCTGGATTTGATTGATATCGGCTGACCATGTCAACTGAATAGCAGATATCTGGTCTAGTACAAAGTATGGCATAAATGAGACTTCCTACTGCAGAAGCATAAGGAACTTGTCTCATCATATCTTCTTCCTCTCGAGTCTTAGGCCTTTGTTCATTAGACAAAGGAACTCCCTGTCTAAAAGGAAGTAATCATTTCTTGGAGTTTTGCATGCTAAACCATTCTAGAACCTTATCTATATATCCAACTTGTGATAAGCCTAACATCTTATTCTTGCTATCTCACCAAAACTTGATCCCTAGAATAAAGTTAGCCTCACCCAAGTCTTTCATATCAAATTGGCTTGACAACCAAACCTTTACTGATGACATTACCCCTACATCATTGCCAATGAGTAGAATATCATCAACATAAAGCACTAGGAACATTACTACTTTATCTCGATGTCTTTTGTACACACATGATTCATCAAGATTTTTTTCAAAACCAAATGACTTGATTGCTTGATCAAATTTGATGTTCCATGACCTAGATGCTTGCTTAAGTCCATAAATGGACCTTTTCAACTTGCATACCATATGCTCTTGGTTCTTTACTATGAAACCTTTCGGTTGCATCATATAGATTTCCTCTTCAAGATTGCCATTAAGAAATGCAATTTTGACATCCATTTACCAAATCTCATAATCAAAATGAGCAGCAATGGATAAGATAATTCTGATAGATTTAAGCATTGCTACTAGAGAAAAGGTTTCATTATAATCAATACCTTCTTTTTGTGTATACCCTTTCGCCACTAACCTTGCTTTAAAGGTTTCAACCTTTCTATCTATCCCTCTCTTCCTCTTGTAAACCCATTTGCAACCAACAGGTTTAATGCCGTTAGACACCTTTACAAGATCCCAAACTTGATTGGAATACATGGAATCTAATTTAGATTTCATAGCTTGGACCCAATGATGTGCATCTATATCATTCATTACCTCTTCATAAGTGTATGGATCCGATTCAGTCTCTTCTAAGATAGCTTCATAAGTTTCTCCTAAACCTATGAATCTTATAGGAGGTCAAACAATTCTTCCACTATGACGAGGCACCTATGTACTGGACACCTCATGAGTAGTATCTTGTGGTGTATCTAATACAACCACATCATCCCTAGTTTCATCCATTAGTTGTTCATTTATAGATTCATTCATTTCAACCAAAACAGCTTTATTTCTAGGATTAAAATTATTCACATAATTATCTTCCAAAAATTTGGCATGTGTGCTAACAAACACTTTGTTATCTTTATGATTATAGAATAAATAACCTTTTGTTTCTTTTGAATACCTTAAAAACATGCATACTTCAGTTTTAGCTTCCAATTTATCAGACTTCCTTTTCAACACATGTGCTGGACATCTCCAAATGTGGAGATATTTCATACTAGGCTTATGCCCACTCCATAATTCCTTAGGTGTGTTGGGAACAGATTTT
Source organism: Quercus engelmannii (assembly GCA_029955605.1). Classification (NCBI taxonomy): domain Eukaryota; kingdom Viridiplantae; phylum Streptophyta; class Magnoliopsida; order Fagales; family Fagaceae; genus Quercus; species Quercus engelmannii. Next base: position 6,251,247 of record JARPSG010000002.1, read on the forward strand.
GATGAAGCTAAATTCAAAATATGCATTGCAGTTTTTAGTGTATATCCCCAAAAGGAAACAGGTAAAGTTGAATAACTTATCATGGACCTAACCATTTCCAAAAGAGTCATATTCCTTCTTTCTGCTACACCATTCTGTTGGGGAGTTCTAGGTGTAGCCAATTGGGATACAATCCCATTTTGAGTTAAGTAATCCTTGAAATCCCTAAGAAGGTATTCGCCATCACGATCAGATCGAATGGCCTTTATGCATTTACCCAACTGATTCTTAACTTCAGCCCTAAACTCTTTGAACTTTTCAAAGGCTTCGGACTTCCATCTCATTAGGTACACATAACCACATCTTGAGTAATCATCGGTAAAAGTGATGAAATACTCATAACTTCCTTTTGCTTGGGTTGACATAGGACCACATACATCAAAATGCACTAGTTCTAGCAAATCTTGGGCTCTTCTACCTTTTGCATTAAAATATCGTTTGGTCATTTTGCCTTCCAAACAAGATTCATAAACTGGAAATTCATTAAAGTCCATAGGCTTTAAGAGTCCATCTTTGATCAGTCTTTGAATCCTATTTGAATTAATATGACCCAAACGCAAGTGCCAAAAATATGCATCACTAGTAGAAGAAAACTTTCTCCTTAATGATTTCACATGAGAATTATTATCTAATTCAGAATTATATAATTCATGCTTATCAGGAGTTAAAATATAAAGACCATCCACGATATTGCCAGAACAGACAAACACTTTATCCTTCTTTATTACAACATTGTCTTTTAGGATAACATAATATCCATGTTTACCTAAGTAAGTAGCAGAAATTAAATTCTTACGAACATTAGGTACATATAAACAGTCTTCCAATATTAAAACTCTAGACTCAAAACATAAATTATAAACACCAACAACTACAACCGGAATCTTGTTCCCATTAGCCAAAGTAAGAAACAACTCCCCTTCTTTAAGCTTTCTGGTCTCCTGTGTAAAGTTGTGATTTACAACTATGTTTATGTTGGCTTTATTCTATGACAAAAAGTGTTGTAATTGCTCTAATTTTGTTCCTTGTATTTTGTGGGATTTTATTGTATTGGGTTTAGTATTAAGTTGGTGAAGACTCAAGCTTAAATGAAGAATCAGTGGATTTTGCGAGAAGCTCGCAAGACGCTAAGCCACGAAAGAGCATGTGAGGAGTACATGACTGGAAGCTGAAGAGTTGTGCCAGGCTGTCGTTTTCGCGAGTGTCTCGCGGGTAAGGCCTTCCCACGAGACAGTTGTGAAACATTCTACCTGGAGGATTTTTATGTGTGAATTCCTTACCCTTCACCCATACTATATATACCCTAATTACCCACAAAAGTAAGAGAGGCTATTCAGAGAGAAAAACCCTAGATAGGTTTTCTACAACACACACACCTATCTTTTTGAGAGAAAGCTACTCATCCTCAGTGAGAAATCATTGTAGCCTCTTCTCCATCCCTCTTCCATTATCATACCTTGAGAGGAGATTTGTACTTAAACACAACCCACACCTATTCAGAGTGTAGAGAGTGTTTTGGAGCTTGGGAAGCTTTAGGGAATTGCCAAAAGAAGCCGGTGAGGCTTGGCGGATGCAATCGGGTTGATTACGGGATCCGAAGAGCTAGAGAAGACAAGGCTCGGCGAAGTTAGTTGGTAGCAGGAGCTTGGAGGGCTTTTTGTTATTCGTGTAGTTTAACTTATTCTCTAGTGGATCGATTACCGCTTGGAGGGTGGTAGAGAGGTTTTTCGCCGAGTTCTTCAGTTTCCTCTTCGATAACATGTCTCAGTGTTATCTGTGTTTGCATCTCTCTTCCCTACTCTTGTTCATTTCATTTTACTGCTTTGTTGCTTTAAATATGAATTAGAGTAGCTCTCTTGCATTTACACTATTCCGCATTTAGTATTAAGTTAGTGTAAAATCAATCAAACTATAATTTGAATTGGGGGGGGGGGGGGTCTAAACAAGTTCTTGTGTTTTCACACATTTTGAGCTTTCAATTGGTATTAGAGCGGGTACACTTGATTTGGTTTCATTACTTAAGTGTGATCCTTGACCCCTTGTGTTTATTAGCCATGGATAGTGCTTTGAATTCTTCTATGGATGTTGTTGATTGTAACATGTCATATGTTTGTGAAAATGCCTCTATGAGTGTTTACCCTCATGATTGTGATGCCATGTTACATGATTCTATGGGTGTTGTTGATATTCCTAACATCAAAGATGCTAAGAAGTTTCAAAAGAATTTGAACAAGTTATTTTGTGAAAAGGATGATTTGATTGCTAAGCTCAATGAATCCAATAAATTGGTTGAAAAATATAAGAAGCTTACTGAAAATTCTCTTGAAAAGCTGAAAGAGTTTAAATATCTAAATATGGACTTGGATGCTAAACTTGTTTTGTCTAACAAACTAGTTGATGATCTTAAATGTGAAAATGAATATCTTAAGATGCATGCCAAGTGTTTGATTGCTGAACTTATTGATAAAAATGATGATAATATATGTTGCAATCATGTTGTGGTGCCCAATTTTATGCCTATTGTGTGTTTTACCTCAAAGGACAAATTGGTGTATATTCCTCCATATAAAAGAAATCAAAAGGTAGAGAGTAAGACTGTTAAGTCAAAGCCTCCGTTTAGGTCTCAACCTAAGGCTTTGGATGAATCTAAGTTTGTTCCAACTTACCACCATTGCGGTGTGATCGTTCATATAAGACCTCAATGCCCCAAGTTGAAGAGAGAACAAAACCATGTTGTTAGATCCTTTCCCAAAAAGCCTAGTGGACCTAAACACATTATTTGTCACCATTGTGGTGCCTTTGGTCATTTAAGACCTCATTGCTCTAAGTTTCAAACTCTTAAAAGAATTAAAAGAAAAGAGAAACTTGAGCTTCTTGGAAGTTGTGCTAAAAAGGATAAAACGAATTTGAGTGATAATAGCATGTTGTTAAAGAAAGTGTTTAATGCTTTTAACTCCTTGTCTATTTGCATCTCCAGTTCTCATTCTTCCAACCCTCGTCTCACTTCTCATGAGACACTTATTCCAAACAATTGTTTTGTTTGGATGAGGAAGGGTTCCTATGGTTGAGCTTTTGCTCCTTTAGTCCTTGATCTAATTCTTTCGATCTTTGTAGGACCCTTCATGCATTAAATGCTTCATTGTCATGCATTTGTGCATCATGCATCTCTTTATATGCATTGTTTTGATCTTACTTGTATATCTTTGTTTTGTGTGTGTAAAAATCCAAGACCACATAAAAAAGTTAAAAATTCAAAAAGTTTGATCGTATATGTTTGAGCACTTTTCACATGTGAGTTTGGCCTAGTACTTTCGTACTAATGGCGTAGTGCATTTACGAGCTTAATTTGTTATGTATGCACATATATCTTTGTGTGAAAAATCTTGAAATCTATATGTGATTGTTGTAAATAGATCTTCAAGCTTGTCATGAATGATTGGTCAATAGTCTTATTTGTCTTGATACTTGCATAGACTTATGCCTATATATCTTCCCACTTTTATTTTTATGTTTTTGTAAATAGAGCTCACCAAATGTAAATCTCAAAATGAAAAACAGATTATAAGCTGCAAAAGCCTGTCGCACATACTAGTATTTGACTAGGAAAAAGGGAAAGTGACTTTTTAAATTGAAATATATGGTGTTCAAAAAGCCAAAGGCTTAATCACAATGTTGAAATATAAAAAATTTCAAGCACCGATCTCAAAAGGAGATGTATTATCCATAAAGGATCAAATGTCATGAATTATGCAGAAGCCAAATGAAAAGCTTCTAAATTTTCTAATCATTCTCTTGTGGGAGGTCATATATGCTCATTTCTATAATTGAGATAGACTACTTGATTTCGTATCAGTTGTGTATGACTTGATTGAATTGATCATTGAAGCTTCACTCTAGTTTAAGGACTATTCCACACTTGATCCACACACACAACACACAAGTTTAATGTTCAATGAATGCCTATTTTATTTGTGTGGTTGTACATGTTCAAATGTGATGTGTGTGTGCTCAACCATATGTAGATCAAACCAAAATTTTTTTTTTTTGTTCTTTTTGTTTGCATTTGGAAGTGATTTGTATCACCTATGTTTTTCAAAGTTTTTGAAGTTGTTTTTGTGTGAAAAACATGTTTTCTGGGTGTTTTCGTGACCCATTTCATATGTAAACTCAACTGGGAGTTAAATGGTCCAAATCTCATGTTTTTCAACTTTGTATAGAGAATTTCGTGACTGTTTCGCGAGTAGCTAGCGAGTAAGGCTTACCCATGAAAAATTTTGCGAGTACTTTCGCGAGTCAGCTTCCTGCGAAAATTCCCAGATCAGCTTTTTAAAGGGCATTTCGTGGGACATTTGTTTTAAACTTCTCCCATCTTCTCCCGAACCCCTATTTTAATGCTTTAACATCAAAACCCAACTAATTTCAAGTGTTTTACAATTCATAAACATATCTAAGGTAATCTTCAACTCTTTTCATCTATTTTGATCCTTAGATTATACTTTTTGGGGTTTTATGTTCATAGTTGAAATTTTCTCAAATGGGATGATGATTTGCTTTGGATGTTGGCCCCTTTTGGCAAAAATAACATGTATTTAGGCAAGATTTTCATATGTTCTTGCATTGTTTAACATACACGTGTAGTGTGTGCACTCTAAGTGTTTGATAAAATGCCCAAATGACATTTTCTTGTTGTTTTGGACTCCGATGAGTACCAAACTTTGGAAATCACCATAATTATTCATGTTTTGATCATTGGTGGTGTGTTTTATGCACTTTTCCCCGTGAGTGCCTATTCATGCATTGGTCATGCATCTCACATGCACACTAGATGCACCTTGCTGCACACACTCTAACACTTGACATGTTTTACATTCACTCATGCTAGTTAAGTCTTTTTTGACCTTTTAGCACATATTACATGTTCTTGTGTCCTTGTCGTGCCTAGGTTTATATCATGTTCCATCATCCTTAGCATGTCATGTTTACTTTATGTTTTGTAGCATTTTTTTTTATGTTTTGCCTTATGTTTGAGCTTCATTTTCTCATTCATCTTGCACCCCTCATGCATCATTTTTTATCCTTGTCATATCTTCTTTTCTTTCCCACATTCCTCTTGATTCATTTGTCTATTCGTGACAAAAAGGGGGAGTGTATACTTTCGTCATTTCTATATGACTCTTGTACACATTCTTAGGGGGAGTAATTCTACCTCGTGCACATTCATAGGGGGAGAAAGTTATAAGGGAGATGCATATACTAAGGGGGAGAAGACATTTGCCTTGTTCTGTTTTGGTTTATTTTACTATTGTACCCTAGTAGGATCTTGTTCTTAAATGCATATACTTCATGTATTTTGCATTGGTTGAGTGTTGGACATGCATTTATCATTATGCTATTGTCCTTTATTGATTGCATGTTCGGATGATCAATTGCTTTGCTATATGATCATTGTGGTCATTTCCATATGACTGTCATGTGTTTGATCAAGTTGTTCATATGTTTCACAACATGTTTACTTGATTGCATTTTACTTGTTACATTATACTTGTTCTTTTATCACTTGATTTACCTTGAGGGTCTAATGTGTTTTGTGCAAGTGTTTCAGGTTATAGGTATATATGTTCCAAGTGCTACACAGCTTCTAGATTTAGGTATGAGTGAGTTTTGTCATTATTCCCAAACTCACGTTTAAGTCTAGAGTCTATTATAGGGTGTTTTGTCACGAAATAGACAAAGGGGGAGATTGTAAAGTTGTGATTTACAATTATGTTTATGTTGGCTTTATTCCATGACAAAAAGTGTTGTAATTGCTCTAATTTTGTTCCTTGTATTTTGTGGGATTTTATTGTATTGGGTTTAGTATTAAGTTAGTGAAGACTCAAGCTTAAATGAAAAATCAGTGGATTTCACAAGAAGCTCGCTAGAAGCTAAGCCGCGAAAGAGCATGTGAGGAGCACATGACTGGAAGCTGAAGAGTCGTGCCAGGCTGTCGTTTTCGCGAGTGTCTCACGGGTAAGGTCTACCCGCAAGACAGTCGCGAAACATTCTGCCTGGAGGATTTTTATGTGTGAATTCCTTACCCTTCACCCATACTATATATACCCTCATTACCCACAAATGTAAGAAAGGCTATTCAGAAAGAAAAACCCTAGATAGGTTTTCTATAACACACACACCTATCTTTTTGAGAGAAAGCTACTCATTCTTAGTGAGAAATCATTGTAGCCTCTTCTCCATCCCTCTCCCATGTCATACCTTGAGAGGATATTTGTACCCAAACACAACCCACACCTATTCAGAGTGCAGAGAGTGTTTTAGAGCTTAGGAAACTTTGGGGAATTGCTAAAAGAAGTCGGTGAGGCTTGGTGGATGCAATCGGGTTGATTGCGGGATCCGGAGAGCTAGAGAAGACAAGGCTTGGCGAAGTCAATTGGTAGCAGGAGCTTGGAGGGCTCAAGTACATGGGATAGACTAGGCTTGGAGGGCTTTTTGTTATTCATGTATTCCAACCTATTCTCTTGTGGATCGATTACCACTTGGAGGGCGGCAGAGAGGTTTTTCGCCGAGTTCTTTAGTTTCCTCTTCGATAACATGTCTCGGTGTTATCTGTGTTTACATCTCTCTTCCCTACTCTTATTCATTTCATTTTATTATTGTATTGCTTTAAATATGAATTAGAGTAACTCTCTTGTTTGTTTGCTTGTGTTTACACTATTCCGCATTTAGTATTAAGTTAGTGTAAAATCAATCAAGCTGTAATTTGAATTGGGGGGGGGGGGGGGGTCTAAACAAGCTCTTGTGTTTTCACACATTTTGAGCTTTCATCCTGGAACCCCTGCAAGGAATTGCAGATATGATTAGTACAACCTGAATCCACATACGAGGAATCCGTGGGATTCCGTACCAAACATATTTCAAGAAGGAATGTATTCTTTATACCCTTATTCTTGGCAGCCTTAAATATTGGACAATTCCTCTTCCAATGTCCTTTCTCACCATAATGGAAACATTTTCCTTTGAGCTTCTTTCCTTTGTCAGCAACCCCTAAGGCAATTTGTTTACCCTCTTGCTTGGTGAAGTCCTTCTTCTTCTTCTTCTTACCCATGCCTTTCGACTTAGGTTAAGAAGTAGAAGCTTCACCAAAATTGGCTTCAACATTGGAAGTACCAATAATGCCTTTTGCCGCTACCAATTCATTCATTAATTCAAACAATTTATAAATCTTTTTGTTCATATTATAGTTAAGTTTGAATCCCTTGAATGATTCTGGTAGTGACTGGAGTATCATATCCACTTGGGATTCTCCATCAATATCGGCACCTAAAACCTCTAATGTATTCAAATTAGAGATCATTGTAAGACAATGCTCTCTCACTGAACTACCTTCAGCCATTTTGGTATTATAAATTTGCCTCATAGTTTCTTGCCTTGCAGAACGGCTTTGATCACCAAACATCTCCTTCATATTTAGCATAATGTTCGAAGCTAGTTCTACATCCTGCATTTGATGCTGTAAAACATTTGAAATAGATGCTAGGATGTAGAACTTGGCCATTTCATTAGATTTCTACCAATGATCATATCGTTGTTTTTCCTTAGGAGAAGCATCTAATGAAGGAAAGCTAGGACATGGTTTAGTAAGCACATATTTGTGCTCCTCAATAGTAAGAACAATGTCCAAATTTCTTTTCCAGTCAACATAGTTGGATCCAGTCAGTTTGTTTTGATTAAGAATAGTTACAAGTGGGCTAAATGATGCCATGTTCAAATCTGAAAACAATAAACATGAATATAATAAGTAAACTGGACATTATCAATTTAGCATATAAACATATAGTATGGAACCTTAATAAAACCATAATATAATATATGCAACGACAACCCAATCTATGTCTATAATTCCTTGGTAGCAAGTTTATTATAAACACATTAATTGATTCAGAACTATTCTCATTATTAGTGCTATCATGATAACTCTTATCATACACTAATAATATGCCATTATACCTTCAGCGTCTAAGTAATAATGACATAACTCCTTTGGGAGGTTAACATTACACTTAGTCTAGTGTATACCATTATCTAGAATCATGTGTAGCCACATTTCATCTCCCTTATAATGTTTAAACTTGTAGTACCATGGAACAAAACACCCTCCTTTGGGATCGCGAGGCATATACGCCAAGCTGAGGTGCTTGTCCACACTACTTTAAATAGGTTACTTCAATCTTGTAGTACTATGAAGCAAACACCCTCCTTTGGGATCATGAGGCATATATGCCAAGATGAGGTGTTTACCCACACTACTATGAACTGATAATGGAGGCCGTGAGATTCAACCCTTGTATCTCTCTCCCATTAGATGTTTTAAAAGAAAGGTTTTTAATTATAAAACATGCATAATCTAATTACACATAGCCTTGCTCTTTAAACATGTGAAAACACATAGAAAAATTTCTAATTTTCCTTCTTTCAATCGATTGAAAGTGCCCCTCAATCGGTCAAAAAAAAAAAAAAAATTGAACTTGACCACCTGACTTGTTCGATCGATACTCAATTGCCTTTCGATTGATTGAAAAACAAATACGATCGATCGACTAGCAATCGAAAATCAATCTTTATAAAAAGTATGATCACCGTTTCACTCGATCGATCGAAAGTGATTTTCGATTGATCGAAACTCGTGAAACTTGAATTTCCATAAATTTTCTAAGGCAGTTTTGTATGGTTTTTCTTGAACAAACAACTAACATACGAACATGATAGTCAGAGAATGATATCAAAACTGAATTTCATTGATGCTATAGCCTTAAAGATCAATTTAACATACTTAAATTCAAATTTAAGCAACATCATAACACCAATATCAGTTTCTATCAAATCACAGTTTCAACAACCATGCAGAAAATTAAATGTGTAATCTTCTAACAACATGAAACTATAATTTCTAATTCCAAAATTCACAAAACATGTTATACAATTCGAAATTGAAGACCGCCTCTGATACCATTTGATAGGAATATATATATGCGCAGCGAAAAATTAACGGATCTACTTCATTCATAATTGATAACATGCACTATGTAAATTTTAGAATTCAAGAACAAGAGAGTGTATCTTGGTGTGGTGAATTTCAAAACAAAGATTATAATCACTTGGGAACACTTTTAATCTTCACTCTAATTCCACTAATGCCCAAGATGTGTGGTCTCTCAATCAGTTATATGAAATGTTCAAGGGAGAATTAGAGAGTGTCCAACACTTACATACACCATTTCATGTAAGTTGTTCATTCCAAAATTCTGTATGTTTCTCTCCTTATAACTGATTATCTAATTGGGCTAGCCTTTTGGGCCTTTCCAATTGGGCTCTAGTATGTGGCTTGGAGTGGGACCAAAAGGGACCAATAAGACACTAGCTCCAATGGGCCTTGGGCTTTTCTGTCAACTCTTGACAAGTCCAAAGTTACTATTAACTATATTTAAAGCCATTATATAAATATAGTTGCACTCTAGGTCTAAACTATAAATTATATCCCAAAACTTTATTGTACATGCAACCTCTTCATAAAATATTCGTAGTAATACAAAATCATAAATGTAGACTGCCACTTTGTAGATTACTACATCTTAATCCTTGAGTACTCGGTTTAATCCTTTTAAGTTATTTATCATATATTTATGAAATCCAAGTTCATAAATATATACTTTAGTAATTTCTTACCAAAGTGGTTAGGCCTAACTCTCTAAATAACAAACCCATTAAACTTATCTTCAGAGAATATTTTGTATCTCTGTTAAGAGACTATAAATTCCATCTTGAGAATACATGTTCCATCAATACTAAATGTGGCTGTCCAACATACTGAGGTTTTGACCGTTACTTTAGATCTCACTCTTGATATATCAAAGCAACCTACACTTTATGATTAGGTCCATTATTCTCTCAAGATTAAGATTTCATGTAAATAAAAGTCGTGAGATTTATTATTCATTTGACAGTCATTAGGAGAATAATAAATCTCACAATGGTCTAGTTCAATATGTCTTAACTCTTAAAACATATCAACATATCAACTAGAACCCTCCATTTCCATGATCAAGACAAATTATTGTAGTTAATATGTTACAGTCTTTGCAGATGAAATGCCCAATTTCATCATCGACTACGAACTAAAATTCTGAGTTTACAAAGAAATTGTGAATTATACTACTATGACTAAATCACATAAATCACATGTTATGCATCTCATGGACTATATGATAATGTCCAAATATTCATATTATCATTATTTCAGATAATAATAAAACAAATTTATTAATCATAATATTAAGTCATACATAATGTCATACTTAATATCATACATAGCAGCATACAATAGGATTTAAGGGCACTAATCCTAACAGTTTAATACTTCAAGAAACTATGTTTCAAGATCAAGTGTTAAAACCTTGCAAGTCTGTCCAAGAAACAAGCTGAAGAAGTGCTTGTCATTAAAGCTTGACAGCTAGCCATCTATCGAGCTTGAAGAGCTATTCCAGCCCCGTGGCTCGACAGCAACTCGACAAATAGGGTATCTGTCAAGATTTATAAAAAATAGATTTTCAGTTCTGTTTTAACTCCAATCTGTGATTATGTGTTTAAGCTTTCTTTTCTCACAACCCTAGACATATAAAAGGATTATTTTAAGGGCCGTCAAAGTGTTCACAAGTGGCATAAGTGTTGAGCAAAGTTTGTTCAAGCAAATTGTGACCGAAGATAGAATTTGCCCTAGTTCATCGTTCTTGTGAAGAAGTTGTTGTGTTTGTGCATCGTAGGGTTTTATGACCAAGCATCTTCTTGATCTTCATCGTGGATAAATTGAAGAACTTTGTAGCCCACAATCTTCTCTAGTTGGTGATTGAAGTTATGTACTAAGATCCGTGCAATTGGTTAGTCACGTACTGGGAGTTGTGCATCAAAAGGCGAAATTGTCACTACAAAACAAGTCCAATTGTGTATTGGGATAAGGGTTCAACTGTGGTTGGTATAAGGTACTGGGATTCCTTTACTTGTAACCGTTTGTTGTGATAATAGTGATATTTGGGAAGTGGTGACCTTAAAATTACCCGGTGGGGTTTTTGCCGTGTTGGTTTTCCCCATTCATAAACAAATCACTGTGTTAATTTATTTTCCACTGCACTTAGTTTAATTGGTGATTTGTTTGTACTACCACACGTTTGTATGTTAATTTGATTAATTAATAAACTTGACTAATTAATCAATTAATTCATCACAAGGGGTCAATTCATTTTTGGCCTATCAAGGTTCAACAATCTCTAGTGGGGGATATTGCTCCCCTTGCTCAAGGCCTCTAGGATTTTTCACTTCATCATCATCCCATGTAGCCTTAGCATCTTCATATTCTTCATCACCTACCATTTCCTCTTCTGAAGCACTATTAGGCAATGAGAATTTCACCTTCTATGTTTCAACGTCATTAATCCTAACACTCATCTTTGGAGTCTTCTCAAAATCTTTAATCTCATTGAATTTCTTCTTACAGATCTTCATATGAGTCCTATACATACCACAACATGCATGTCCTCTTGCAACAATCAATGGCCCCTTAGTAAGTTTCCATCTTCCATTACCAAGGTAGTTACAATAACCAGCTCGATCCATAGTCAATGTAGAAAACATATTCATCCTTAAATCTAGATCATGTTGCACATCCTTCAACATCATAGTGCTACCAACATTGGTTTTAATGCACATATCACCAATTTCCACAATTTTTGAGTAACTAGAATTACCCATCTTCACTGTACCAAAGTCTCCTACTTTGTACGTGCTAAACAACCCCTTTGTAGGGATCATATGGTAGGGGGCTACAAAATCAACAACCCACTCAACATCATTATTAGCAACATGCTCACACTTTTGCTCTTCAATAGAAAGCACCACAACATCCTCAGCAATTATAGCAGCTGTAGTATTTTTCTCACTAGTATTATTTTCATATTTTCCTTTATTTTGTTCTTTATTCCAATGCCAACAATCACTTCTTAAGTGACCCTTTTTCCCACAATGGAAGCATTCTCTTGTTTCCTTGATCTGAGATCTATCTCTTGATTGTGACCTATCATTGATTTTCCGATCATTAGGTCCTTTGCTTCTACCTCTACTCTTGTTCTCCATGACAAAAGCTTTATCTTGTGCATTGTCTATATTTGAATCTCTCCTATGAACCTTTTCACTTAAAATCAAATCTCGAATATCATCATATTTGAGTTTGCTTTTCCCTGCAGAATTACTCACTGTTGTTTTCATGGCTTCCCAACTGTTTGGTAAAGAAGCAAAAAGTATCAATGCACGAATCTCATCATCAAATTCAATTCCCACCATGGATAATTGATTTGTGATTGTATTGAACTCATTCAGATGGTGTGCTACAGGAGTGCCTTCTACCTTCTTTAGATTAAATAACTTCTTCATCAGATACACCTTGTTGTAAGCTGATAGCTTTTCATACATGCTAGACAAAGCCTTCATCAAATCCACCGTGGTCTTTTCTTTCACAACATTGTGTGCAACTGATCTTGACAGAGTTAATTGGATAACTCCTAATACTTGTCTATCAAGAAGGTTCCAGTCTTCATCCTTCATAATTTTAGGTTTCATCCCTAAAAGAGGCAGATGCAATTTCTTCCCATAGAGATAATCTTCAATCTACATCCTCCAATACACAAAGTTTGTTCCATCAAATTTCTCAATTCCTGAACCCTTGCCTTCTTCTCTTGCCATTGCTTCCACTTTAACCTTAGCTTTGATACCACTTGTTGTGTCCCAATAATATTATCACAATATTAACAATCCAAAATAGCAATCACACATAAGAATACAAATATTTATGTGAAAAACCCTTTTTCTTTGAAGGGAAAAACCATGGGACAAATTACGAATAATTTCTATATATTACTAAAAACTGAAGCATAGCGTTTAATGTTGCTACGCTCACATTGAGCCACATCAGCAACCATGTCCTCATTTTTGTTTCCAATTTTTTCTATATATATTTTTAAACATTTTCTCATTTAAGGTGACTTAAGAACTCCATTATTTAAAAATTAAAATATCTTTTAACCATTATCTATATATATATATATATATATATAAAACTAAAGCCTCTGAATCTCCCACAATTTTCCACGCCAGCACAATATTAAAAAATATATATATAAACCCCCAAAAAAAAAAACTTTTAAAAAACTAAAAACTAAAAAAAAAAAAATAAATAAATAAATGCAGGAGCTTTTCTAAAACCCAAACCTGATATTCACTCTGCCTTCTCTTTCTCCAAAATTCTGGCCTTAAGCTCCTTCTACTAGCTCCCTCAACCTAAAGCTCCTCCTCTACTAGCTTCCCCAACGTTCAGACCCACGACGAATCTCCTTCCTCAGACCCATGGCAAAGACCACTTCTTCTTCCTCCAAAATGCAGACCATCAACCACCGTAGAGATCTCCTTCCTTAGACCCATGATAGAGCATCCAAAGAATCAAAACCTACCATACCCACCATTCCCACAAACCAACATATATCTCCTTCCTCAGACCCATGGCAAAGAGCACTACCGCAAGGCACAAACCACCAATATGCAAATGCTGTCCCATTTGCCATTGATCTCATCTAGCCCATCGAAATCGGCCCAGCTAGCCCAGTTGGTGATGCACCATCACACCAAGCCCAGCCCAGTTGGCAATACATCATCACACCTAGCCCAGCCCGTCGAAACTGAACCAAAGGTAATTAATAAACAAATTTAATTAGGACTCTGTAACTATTATCTTATAAATAGTTTATTCTTATTAGTCTTTTTTTTTTTTTTTTTTCACAGCTATTCAATTTATAGGTTTCATTTTTAATTTTTGTTCTTTGATTATTAGTATTCTTTTAGTTTATTTATGCTTTTTTATTGCCTTTCTCTTCAGTCTTTTCCTCCATTTGAATCAAGGTTAAAGGTATGGTATTCATTTGCCTCTGTACTAAATTTCTGATTTATTTTTTTTATTTTTTTTTTATTGTATAGGGTTAACTATTTGTCTATGTACATCTAATTTCTAAATATTGTAGTGTTCTATTTACATTTAGAGAACTCATGAAACTCAATTTGAATTGTAACTTATCATGTATGAATAAATTTTTTTTTTTTTGAATTTTAAGTAATTAATAATTGCATTGGTATGCTGTTGAGACATACAATCTATGTAAAATTGTAAAAGAGTCATGAAGGTTGGTTGAATTTTACTTTGTTTTAATGATTCTGTTGATTATATGTGTGCTTTACCTATAAATAATTGCATTGTTGTATCTTTTGGAGTACAGACTTAACTTGAATGTTTTAAAGCTAGAACTCAAATGAGCACATTAACCATCCTACCCTAGGAGGCAGATTTCATAATAGCTGAATCTCCAAGTTCTAAGTCTTTTTACCATGAAATCTTAAGTAAGTGACTAGGAAGATAGGGAAAGCCTTGAAACAGCAAACATATATGCTTTGCAGTATTAAAACATGAGCATTAAGAACCACGATTCTCAAATATTCTTATTTATACCAAGTTAACTTGATTAACAATACTGAGGATTATGACATGTTATAATTTTGCACCTAATTTGAAGATTGATGGCAAATGTGATAATAACATTATGTAAATTTTGTTTTTCTGCTTTTATGCTTGGAGTTTTAATATCATTGAAAAATTTCTTATTCTTTGACATAGTTGATGTTAAGCTCTTTTGGAAAGCAAAAAAAAAAAAAAAAAAAAAAAAAAAAAAAAAAAAAAAAAAAAAAATCAAAATTTGATGATTTTTGATGCATTCATTCATCTTATGCATTTAATTGTAGAAAAGGAAACTGGATAGTTGATTAATTATTTCAAGAAACAACAAAGGATCCTAGAAGGTTGTTTGGGTATGCTCTCTTCTAAACACACATAAAATATATGGTTGTTGTTTTAAATCAATATTCTATTTTTTGTTGTTTGATTGAAGGAACATGAGAGAGTTTGAATGCTAATGTTGATTATAATTTCTCTATATTGATTCTGATGTTGGGTTTCTCCCAATTTTGAATATTCATTAGTTAGAAAAGTTAGTGAAAATGAGTGGAAACACATTTGGCATATATCACTAAATCAATTATATCAGTTTTTGCATAAAAAATACAACTTCATGGTTTATGTTTTGACTATTCTAAGTTCAGACTTAGAATACTTTGGATTTCTTAGCTTTCTTTTAGTTTGGATTTTTAAGCATGGATTGAGGTTGCAAATTCTTTTTAGTTTGATTGTTTTATGGTAATTACCTCATACTAAAACACTTCTCTCTAATAAAGAATAGGATATTAAGGGTGAGAAAATTGGATGGGGTAGATTTTTTGTAGGCCATGTGACCCAAGTTTTTGCATATTATAGAAGTATAAGAGTGTTTAAATTGATTGGGAGACTGTACGCAATTAAGAGCAAGATTTATATCAATAGGTTACCTATTTAGATTATAAACCACCATCTTCATGCTTTAACTTCCTTATGATCTGAATCAGATGAGGTATTGTGTTTATAGCTTTTAAATTGCATCTTTAATAGCTCTGGACTCTTACTGTGTTAGTCTTGACTGTTTCATTTAACTTGAATTGACTTTTGCATTGCTTTAAATACAAATTTTGTATTTATAGAACCAATTTTGTAGTCAACATATGATCTCTGAGTTAATTACAATTTAATTGGCTGTAGTGAAAATTGGAGTTCTTATAAAATAAAAAGAATAGAAGAAGAAAAACATTTTGAATTGGACTATGCTGAAAAAATTGGTTAGAAATGAGAGATGGACTAGGGATGCAAGGTGGTTTGAACCTAAAAATTGGATTTTAATATAGTGACCAGTTTTGCTATTATGATTATTGTTTTTTATGTAGTTGAATAATTGAGTGGCAAAAAGATCACACTCCTCTAGAAATTCAAATAAGGGTAAGTATGTTATGGAAATATTCATAGATAAGCACATATTTCTATGATTACACTATACGATAGATACATTACAAGGCTTTTGTTTTTAAACTATTTATCATTGTGTGTGATAGATCTCTCCATTGAATTGGCTTTTACATGTAATTTCTTCCTTCTAATTTTATATACAATTTAAATAATCTATGTGCCAAAAAGGCTTGAGACCATCTATCAAGTTACATATTAGATGAAAAGGACGAAAAGTTTCATTTTTATTGTTTGCTTTTTTTTTTTTAATTATTATTATTATTATTATTATTATTATTATTATTATAAATTCCTGTTAATGCAAAGTTAGCATTGGATTTTGTGGTTGGGAGGGTGGCAAAGAAGACTAGCTGATTGGAAGCATGGTAGTATTGAAGGAGTATATTCCATCTCATTCTTTATTGTGATGTCTTTGTGATCTTCTTTCAAAGCAAAGTTGGTAAAATCGTATTGAATTTGGTATTTTCTATAGAGTTTTCTGATCTGTTAGATAGAAACGTTTTTGTGTGCTTTTGTTGTTGGAATTCTGGATTTTAAGATTCAGACTTGAAATTCAATCTCAAAGTAAGCAAAAATAGAAATACACATTTGATCTGATTCTCTCTCTTATATACCTACAATTTTTTTTGTTGTCTCTTTGGTTTTTGTTATAATATACAAATATAGGTTTATATATAGATAATTGTAGTTTTTTTTTTTTTTTTTTTGTCCTAATGAATCCTGTGCATTGCAGGAGAGTATAACTTATCATTAACAAGTGGAACAAGGGTTTATATTAATTGGACATTCCTGAGACTGCTAAATTCAAAGATTAGTAAGTGCTTTGTTTTGGATTCACATTTTTAATGTATTTACAGTCTCTACAATACTACTAAAAGCATATGTCCTAAGTCAGTAAATAAGCTATGACCTTAAATTATTCTGCATGTTGTGAATGAATAACTTGCATGAATTGCAACTGTTACTGACAGGGAAGAGTGTACATTAAGGAAGGTTCTGGAGTCATTTAAGGCCTAAAGTAAAAAGTCTAAGTGGCACAAAATATGGGAAAGTGTTCATTTGATATGAAGGTTGTTTTGGTAGTGCGTGGATAATGAGTCTTTTTAATAAGGTCCTGTCAAAAAGAAGTTCAACTTGCAACTTGCAAATTAGAATGCAGTAATTCCTAAAAGGAACGTGCCATAGTCAAGTTTTTTGGGTTGTTATATATTAGCCTTTTAAAATTAGTTGTGTATGTTTTATTATTATGTGGTATCATTACTTTTGAAATCTATTTGTTACTTTTTTTACATGATTCACATTTTTAATGTATTTATAGTCTTTACAATACTATGTCTAATATCTTTATGTAATATAACAGGTTGGTGGAAAATAACCAACCAATAGTACAAATGCCAAAGCAATTCAAACCACAAGTGACAATTCAAGAAGAAATGAACATTAACAGAAGAACCATAAGTGAAATAACAAAAATTATGTGGGACTTTGATAGTGAGGTAAGAAAAAAAAAAAACCTTCAACAATAACATTGTGTCCTTAACATTGCTTTATGTACTATAGACACGCTTTTACAAAATTTAACTATAAAATTATGAATTGATTGATATAAACTCAATTTCTAGGAAACTATCTTTACCTATCAAGGAAAGACTATAAACATTGAGATAGATAATTCTAGTTAGTACTTTATCTCTTGCGAAGTATGTCGTAAAAAGGTAAAGTCAAGAGATAAATTTTTATGGTGCAACAATTGCAACAAATAGGCATGCTTCTTGATCCCAAGGTACACAAAATGAAAATGTTTACTTTTTATATTAAAATACACTAACTAATATGATATTAACATTATATATGTCATTTTTTTTTATTAGGTATAAAATTCAATTAAAGGTTGAAGATATCTCAGGAATGGCCATATTCATTTTATTTGATTCAGAATCAGAAAAATTACTCAACATATCAGCGAAAGACCCTTTGAACAAATTTTTAGAGGTGAGAATATGGAAGATAACATTAGTATTTAATATTTACTAAACTCTGCTTAAGTGTACAATTTGAAAAATGTTACTTTTGTTAGGTGCCCGACGAAGTCATCCTTCCTGTGCAAATAGAAAATCTGAAAGGAAAAAAATTTGTTTTCCAAATACAATTAAATGAATATAATCTCAAGTATGGATGGGAATTCTACACCATCAAGAAACTTTTTGAATCTTTTGAAGAAATTGACAAAGTAATTCAGCTTGAAAAAATGACAAAAGTACGTATTCTTTAATATAGCAAAATTACAAATATGAATACATTGCTCAACCTGTTCTATTGCCAGGCTTACATCGGTGATACTTCAGATGAATGTAGCATCAACTTATCAACTAAAGAAGATGGCGATTGTACAAAATTTTAAAAAGTTGATGTTCAAAGCAATGTGCAACTCACACCAACATCTGTACTCAAGGAAAACAAAAGGACATATTCAGGGACTACTATGAAGCAACAATGGAAGAAAATACCAAAAAAAAAAAAAAAACTCTTTAAAGTTGTCTTTCAATCTCTAAGATTTTCTATACAAAATTTGATTTTAATGGATTTGTGATTTTGGTACTAAAGACATATTGGAACAAAGATTTTTTTTTTTTTTTTTTTTTTTTTTTGCTTTTATGCACAATTTGGTTTTAAATTGAAACAAAGAGGAATTAAACTCTTATATTTAGTTATCTGAGGATACAACTTTACTTCAAAGTTTTTTTATTATAAAGTTCTGGTCTTTCTCGCATGTTGGGAATTTCAATATTTGGACATATATTGGAGACTGATGGTATCCCTAGCCTTTATAGAGGTTTTGGCACTTTTGCTGTTGCATCATTACCCGGTAGAGTCCTGGCTTTGACATCACTTGAAATATCAAAAGATATGATGTTAAAATATACTGAAGGTTTAGATATAGCTGAATCATCGTTAATTATTTTATTGTCACGTGAATTACATGTGACCGTTAATTTTAATCATCATTCAAAATAGGGGGTGCAATTTCTATGTTTAGGTGCAATTGGGATGGTAATGGAAAGTTATTTATATTTTGGAGTGCAAAGTGAAAGTACCCCTTTGTTTATGATGGATTTCTACAATTAACCCTATTTGTTTGTTTGAATATAAAAATATTTAATGGCCTACTATGTGCCTTTGGATGTGGTAGGTGAACTTTAATCTAGAAATATGGAAATGATATTTGGAAGGAGAAAAATGGCTAGGAACGCCCATAATGTATATTTCGTTATTACTTGATGGTTGTTACAATTCTAATGTCACATCATTTGGAGGTTCATCTTAATATTCCAACGATCTATTTTTTTCCTTCACAGTTAAAATGTGGACTAATGTGTTCTCCTCTTTAACATTTCTTATCACATTAGGAGCTTGGGCTATAGAGATGATATGGACAAAAAATCATCTCATATATATAGTTTAATTGTGTGAGTAAGTAGTTTTGCACCCAAAAAAAAAAAAAAAAACCGTGATGGCTGGAATGAATAATACGAGTTAATGTTTCTACTACAGTTGATGCTCATCTTTTGGGACAGTAATGATATTTCATGTCCTTTTATTATGGATATAATTTTTATTTATTTTTAATTTTAAAAATTACTAGCATTCCCATGCATTGCACGTGTTAGCGACTAATTTTTATTTTTAATTTTCCAAAACTCTCCCTCCCTTTTACCTCTTCATCTCCTCACTACTTTCTACCTTAATATCATTCTTTCTCTACCTTTTTGTCTTCCTTTATTTTGACTCTTCTTATTCTCAACATACTTTTTATTCTATGTATAGTTTTCTCACAGAAAAAAGGTTACTTCTCTCTCTCTCTCTCTCTCTCAATTTGTTTTTCATTTTTTGTTTGATTTTATTTATTTATTTTCATTGCATCAATTCTTTAGGTTGATGAATTTTTGTTAATTAGAATTCTATTTTGGATTGATGTAATTTAGTTTTGTGTTTTAAGTTGTTATCCTTTATATTCTCTTTGATTAAATATTATCCTATTGCATTATACATATAGTACTATATAATAATATAATGTTATTATATTACATAGAATGACTTGGATAATTTGATGTTTATTGCTATATATTTTATTTCTACTCATTTTTCCTCTCATCTTATTTTATTCAAAATTTGAATCCAATCACCTCCTTCATACTATTAAAGTATGCGGCACATATTAAGAAAATGGCTAGACACAAACCTACCTTCCTTTACAATACATTGGGGGAATCAATATATTTGTGTGATAAAGGGTCATACAATTTATAATTTAGATAGCACCCTTTGAATTTGTCTAGGCCCATAGATTGAGCAATTTGTAGACTTAAAAAGGCTATTGAGAATGAACTTTTTTGAATCAAGTCTAAAAAAATATGAACTACTATATATCATTTAGATAAAAACTTTTGTCATAGATAAATTAATATTTTTTTGCCACATATTTAAATCACATAAACTTAATAATTTTATATTATGTGTTAGCATCGTCTTTACATCTTCTTCTTCTTCTTCTTCTTCTTCTTCATCTTCTCAAAAGTATAATGTATCAACTTTAAAGGATGTCAACAATATTGATCTTATGGGAAAAGTTACATAAAATATTGAGAAAAAAATGTTTTATATTACAATCTACTAAAAATGTTTTTTAAATATTTAAACATTTCTATTTTTCATATCACTAATGTGTTTTACAACTAGCACATTTGTTAACTTAAGTCTCACTATTCTTAAGTTGTTTCAGCAAAAAAAAGAAAAAAAAGAAAAAAAAAAAAGGTTGTCATAAAAGAGGAGTTCATGTAAAGTTTTTTGCAATATAAAATATTTTTTTTGTAAGGCCACCAAATTTGATAATTTTCAAATGATGGATTCACTCGCAACAATACTTGCATAGTTATATAGTTCCAGCTAAAGGAACTGTGTATACTTTTAGTCTTCAAAAAACACATATCTACAAGTGGTTAAACATTCTTCTTAGGTAGTTTTAACTTTTCATATAATTTTACCTTTACACATTCATCTATTTTAATTTAGATTTAAAAAAAAAAACTTTAATTTAGATATTTATAAGTAAACAATGAAATAATGATTCATGAATAATCAAAAAAAAAAAAATCTATACATATTTATCTTATGTGGTTGTAACTTTACATATAATTTTACATTTATATATTCATCTATTTTAATTTAGATATTTATAACTTAATAATGAAATCTATAACAAGGTAATTAAAACAATCATATTTCTACAATTCAAAAAGTCACAATTTCTTTTTTCAAAAAAAGGCATTTTACATTTCCTTGGAATTATTTTTAAATTTTTTTTATAAAACCTTTGACATACCTCTATCCTAACCACTTCATACATTAAAAAAATTTAAGGCTCATTATTACTTCCGTTAATATATTATGGATATCTTAATTGATTGAAACCAAACTAGAGAAATGTCTTTCCTATTTCCTTGAAAATTCAGAAGAAAAAAAAAAAAAAAAAAACCCTTTGACATACCACTAACATAACTACATCTATAACTATTTAAGCCATCCATGATATCTATTTCTTATTGATAACCATAAAATTTACAACTAGCAAGGGAAAGAACAAAGTAATAACGAATAAATGAAGGAAGAAAAAAAGAAATGAAATCAAAAGTCAATTAGGAGTAAGAAATAAAATAGAGATGGCTATACAGAGGACATTGAAAGTAGTTTATAGTGCAATAAAATCAACAATTAAATATAATAATAAAAATTTAAACTTAAAACTAATCAAACTCTAACTAGGGAAATATTATATATATATATATATATATATATAAAATCATAATCTTCATACACCATGACTTAAAAAAAATTATTGAATAGTTCTACCTCTTATTTAATGTCTATGTTATGCAAATCATCAACCAATAAATATATGATAATGGTAAAAAATTTTATAGACAAGATTATGAAAAATATGATAAAACTATTTTTTTTTTTTATAAAAAAAACTCTTAAATTAGGTGTCGTGCACCTAACAGGTATCAATTTTATATTTTCTTTAAAAAAAGGGTATCCATATTAAATAATATCCTAACCTATTTATTTAACTTGGAGATAACCTCCCTTAAAACAAAAAAGTATAATATGTTCACGCTGTCCAGGCATAGGCTTTTTACTTAACTAGCCGCTAACCCGTGCAATGCATAGGCTAGTTAAATAAAAAGATAATTAATCAGCCACACGGTAAAAAAAATTAAAAAAAAAACCAAATAAGAGACTAATTTGTTCATCAAGTAATCAACCTAAGTGGCATCATAGCTATGTACAAAACTATTAATCTATTGTCAAAGGGTCAAATGACAATGTGGAAAACATTTCATAAATAACTTATTGATAACAGGTATATAGAGAGGGCACTTTCGTAAATCATCAATGGAATTGGAGTCAACATCTCATTGCAAATGGAATGTAGCTCTATATTAAAACTAAAAGTAAAGTTTCAATCATTCTCTTTTTATAAAACATTATCGAAACTATATGTAGTTTACCTCGGTTTCAAATATAAATTACTTGAAGAAACAATTATATCTATGTCCTTAGCACCATACATTTTCATCATGCATTGCTGTGTCAAGCACGCCAACATAGTGAAGAAACAGTTACCAATACATGCTCTCACCAATCATAGAAGTTGGAATGCCAAATTGTGATGATGCAGAAGATACCATTGCCATACCATAAAAAAGATTCTCTCTTTCGTCTTATTCAACTTCAATTCCATTACTTTTTCCACAAAATTGTAAAAAATGAAATGAAAAAGCATGAAGTAAACTTTGAAAGTTCAAAAATGTGTAAAAACACCTTTGAACGTTTAGACCCCCAAATTACAACTTAACCAATTCAAGCAATATGTCAAACAACTAGTGTGCGGAAACTTAACATATGCTATAATATTAAATTGGTTAAAAACTATCTAAGCCAACACAAAATAAAATCCACAGCAGATAGTAAAAAGACAAAGATAGAGAGGAAGGAAGATGCAAACACAAAGACAACACGCGATGTGTTATCGAAGAGGAAACTGAAGCCCTCGGCGTAAAACCTCTCCGCCGCCCTCCAAGCGGTAAACAATCCACTAGAAAATACAGTTGGGATACATGGACAGCAATAGACCCTCCAAGCCTAATCTACCCAATGCACCTAAGCCCTCCAAGCTTCTTGCTCCAACGAGGTTGCGCCGAACCTTTTTCTTTTCTAGCTTCCCGGATTCCGCTACTAGACCGTAGCATCAACCAATGAAGATTGGTTCCTTCCTAACTACTTCCCAGAAATCCAAACAGCTGTCTCACAGTGAAGATGATGGTGAGAACCAGGTTTGGTATAATGCCTCTCAAGGATTTGACAATGGAGAGGAAGAGAGTTGAGGAATTTGAAGAGACTCTAAGGTATAGATTGTGGGTGAAACAATCTGGTTTTTCTTTAGGGTTTCTCTCTCAAAATTCTCTCTGGAAGCTCTCTTTCAATCGTGGGTAAAAAGGGTATTTATACTAGAGTGGGAGAGGAATGTGAAACGTCAGGTTTAACAAAACAGGGGTGGCTCGCGGCTTGACCTCGCGGCTTGACTAAGTCGCGAGATCCAGTCGCGAGATAACCATATGGCCAGTTGTCCTGTTTTGTCCTGTAGTGCTCCAGCTTGCATGACTGTTCACCTTCCAGCATGCTTGGCACGTGTGCTGCGTCTGGCGGCTTGCAGCCGTGAGTCACCCGCGAGTCCCAGCCGCGAGTCTCTGTTTTCTTGCACACTCTTGAGCAATCTTCACTCTATCTCACTCACTACCCTTACATCAAACCCACCTAATTACAGGGTTACTAAATGCTGAATTACAAGCAAATTTGGCACGGAATAAAGCCAATTAGATGGTTGAATAAATTCAACCTTACAATCTCCCCCTTTGGCTGTTCCGTGACAAAACCCTAAAACAAACTCTAGACTTAACATGTGAGTTGGGAACAGTTGAACAAAACTCACTCACACCTAACTCTAGAAGCTATGAAGTACTTGAATCATATGGACATAATACTTCTGAAACACAACAATACACCATGATCATTGTAAGCAGAAAATTATAAATGCATATGAAACAGGCAATATGTGATCAAGCAAAAATGGAGTTAAGAAACAAACCATGGCTTGATCAACCAAGTGAACACCACAAGGTAGTGATCACAGTGCTCATTCACACTTGGAATGAACACAAGGACATATAAGTTAACAAGCACAAGGCAAGACACTTGTATGTTCAACACTCAACCAATGCATAGTACACAAGGTATATGCATCTAGGAACAATCCTACAAGGGCACAAGAGTGATAGTACATAAACCAAAATGCAAGACATTTGGATTAAAGTACTGATTTCAACATAGCATAAAGGCTGCAATAAGCAAGGTACAAACCATAAAGCCTACAAACTATACATAAAACATTAACCCTAAAAGCTTACAAAAGCACATGGGTACAAAACACAAAACATCCTGAATAACAACATCAAAATATATTAAAGTTTAAACCAAGAGTATAGGTTAAGAGTTAGAAACAACTATACACCAAAAACACAGTGTATCAAACCCATAAAAACACTAAGAGTACCCAAAACACAAACATATATAAACAAAGTCTCTGAATTTGACAACTCCCTCTCAACACATTACTCCCCCTTAAGAGCTGCTTTTCTGCTTCCCAATCATCAATGTCATTATCAACAGAAAGAGGCATCTCCCCCTTTTTGACAGGAATGGCCAAAGGGTCAGTGTTCAAGCTGAGTGGTGAAGCTGTCAAGTTTTGCAGACAAAACATCAATTTGGTCCTGCATGGCTCTCATCCTCTCAGAGTGCTCAGTCTGGACTTCTCTGATCCCATCAAGTCGTTCCAGAATGATTTGGAAAGCATCTGGAGGTGTATCTGAAGAAGTTGATGTTCTAGGTCTTTTGCCACTCCTTCTGGGTGTTGAGGTTGATGCATGCCCTGCTGCCTCTGCTTCAGTCTCCATTGGGACACCCTCTCCTTCATCACCTTCATCTTCTTCTCCTGGAAGCCTAACACTAATCCTTTTGCAGGTAAGCTTGTTAATTGCAGAAGGTGTGGACATGGGACTGATGTCTTGAGGGATTGGAACACCATTCCTTCTAAAAATCCTCATTAACAACTGGGAAAGATCAATTTTGGCCTAGAGGTTGTTCTTGTCTCATCCACAATGGGGTCATATATGTGGGAACTTATGTCTATGAAATTCTTTTCTTTGAGATCCATCAGAAAAATTGCTCTAGCACAGTTGATTGTAGTCAACTTCTTAATGGGATAGAGGTTAAACATCATGATTATTGTTAGACACATCATGTCCACTGGAAAGGCAGTGGTATTCAAACATTTCCCTTCTCTCTGCCCACCTACCCTTTGTTGAACTGTTTCAATAGAAACACTCCTATCCTTGTAATTGATAAATTCCTCATCTTCTAATCCTTCAAGCCCTAGCACATCATCTATGACATGTGCATCCAAAATGAATGCTTTACCTCTAACCCAGCAACTTAACTCATTCTCCTTAATCACAGCATTTTAGTAAAATTCCCTAATCAGGGGTTCACACACTACAGGGAAATCACTCAGAAGCTTTTCCCATCCTCTTCCTTCAAAACAGCTGGGGATAAAGGTTTGTCTTAAGTCCTCCAAATCTACAAATCTTTCTTGAATAATTCCTGCTTTCAAGAAGTTATCCTTGTATCTCTCAAAGTGATGAACTGACCTAAACAGTTTAGAATCCATTTTCAATCTTTTGTCAGCCTTCTTTGCAGGAGTTTTCTTCTTCGGAGGTGAGGGAGCCATCTGTGAACAAACAGAAGAGGCCACAACAGCATAGAACAGTATATGTGCAGAACTAGTCAGTACCATGTAATTAACAAAGAGATTTCATCCATACAAATGAACTTTGAACACTTAAACAAAAAGCTACTTAGATCAATCACATGGATAAACAAGCATAAGATAGGAAACACATATAAAATCATCAGATATAGAAACTATCCTAAAGGCAGATATATGACAATGAGACAGATAATGGAAAGTGATATGGCTCATAAACAGCATTGTGAAGCTAACATATGCACCCAATGGATTTACACAATAGAGCATGCACATTCAGCACAGAAAAACTCACAACCTCAAAAGGAACAATTTGAAACAGCTCAACAGCTCAAGTTCAAATAATTAAAAGAAACACTCAGTAAAACACAGGATGAAGAGCAAAAAGGAAACAACTAAGACCAAATCAATTTCTAACAACAGTATCTGCAAGCTAAGTTTGAACAAAGAGCAATATCCGAAACACAAACCCATCTCTAAAACATAAACAGATGCGAAAAATCAAAGGGAAAAACACAAAATCAAGTAGAAATGAGTTCAAAACTGAAAACCCATACTTGAGACTTGAAGAATTTGAGCAGAAAATATGCAACAATGGAGATTGGAGATGGGAGCACGGAGTGTTTGGAGGAGATGGTTTAGAGAGAAGATGAACAGTCACAAATGTTCGAGGGAAAACTGAAAAAGATTTAAAAACTGCTCCTGTTTCTGCCAAACACACGTTTTTCACGACTTGATTAAGTCACCACACAGTCGCCAGCTCAAGCCGCCAAAGCACTCAAGTACAAAAAATTGAAAAATTTTTCTAAGTGTTTTTCGCGACTGGAAGGTCTACCTGCGAGTGAGTCGCGAGCTGAGCTGCGAAAATCTCTGAGTAACCCTCGCGACTGGACCTTCCACTCGCGAACAAGTCGCCAAAAATGACCCGCGAAGACGCGACTGAGGCAGGCGACTTGACATACCCGCGACTGAGCCGCCAAAACAGAGCAAAACTGGATTTTTGAAATTTTCAGATTTTTCAAACAAAATACTTTCCAAAAACACCTAAAACACTCAAAAATCTTTTTGTGCTTGATTTAACAAAGATTGAGCATGTGAAAACACATTTCATCAAGTACAATCACACAAATGAATATGGTATTTATTGAACATAAACTTGTGTGTTGTGTGTGGATATCAACAATGAGATAGTCCTTAGTCTAATGTGAAGCTTCAATGATCAATTCAACCAAGACATACACAATTAGCACTAGATCATGTGACCCATCTCAATTATAGAAGTATGTATATATGACCTCCCACAAAACTTGATAACATGACTTAGAGCTTTACATTTGACTCCACTTTTAATCAACATTTGATCTTTTTGATCTTTTGAGGCAATCACCTCTCATTGTGAGAGTGATATTTGACATTTCACTTTAATGAACAAGCCTTTGGCTTTTTGAATAAACATTTTCTTTAATATAAAGTCGCTTACCCTTTTTTCCTAGTCGAATACTAGAATGTGCGACAAGCTTTTGCAGCTCAATATCTCTTTTCATTTGGAGATTTACATTTGGTGAGCTCTTTTTAACAAAACAAAAATAAAGAGTGGGAAGATATATAGACACAAGTCTATGCATGTCTCAAGATCAACATAACCATTTACTAATCATTCATGACAAGTTTGAAGATCTATTTACAACAATCACATAGATTTCAAGATTTTTCCCACAATAATATGAGTGCATGAAAACAAGCAATGTTTGAAAATGCACAAAGGTACAAGGCAAAACAAGTTTTGAGACAAAAACTCAACAAAGTCAATCAAGCTTTTTGATTTTCTAATTTTTATGTGATTTTTGGATTTTTGACACAAGAAACAAAAAGATTGATAGGACAAAATTAAAAATATGCACAAGTAGACAAACAAACAACCAACAGCAAAAATAGCAAGCAAAACAAACAAACATTGTCACAAAGCATAGGAAGTATTAATGCATGGACATGTTGTAATGCTTATGCATGAGTACCCTTTTTCACCCACACGTCACTTGCGTTTGGGGTGATTTCCTTATAGGATTGGGTACGGGAGTTAGGGCTTTCAAACCTTCGTGAGAAGCTTTCCAAGCAGTTGGTGAATGCACCAATCATCTTCATCACGTTCATCATTCCGGGATCACCATTCTGATCTCTAGATTGATTACCTGCCCAAATTCTTCTATCATTTCTAGGTCCTCCTGACCTTTGAGGAGTCGCATTGTTCTTTGCTCTCAGCTTTTGGCAATTTGGTCGAGTATGCCCTTGAAGTCCGCAATAATGACACACATAAGTTGCTCTAGGACCTCTTTGTGGTCGTGGGCGTGACTTGGCACAAGATTCAGACCTGCCCACAGATTGATTACGGGGATTCAGCATCCGTTGGTTCACCACATTCTTCTTCTCCTCCACCTCGAGCTTCTCACCAGTAAGGTCAGCTACAACTGGATCTTTGGCCTTTACAAACTTCACTTCTTTAGTGACATTTCCAGATGAACTACTTCCTCCGGTATATCCCAATCCGGATTTGTCTGAAAAGCTCTTTTGAGATGAGATAACATCATCTAGCTTCTTGGTGGTGACCCTCTCTATTTTAGCATTTGCTTGCACAACCTCATTCTCAAGAAATCTCACTTTTGTGTAAGTTTCGGACAACTCACCATTCAGTATTTCTATCTCACATTTGGCCTCCCTATATCGGATTAGGAGACTTTTGTAGTCCTCCACAGCCTTCTTCATTTTTCTCACAGCAGCCTTGGCCACCCTTGTGTACTTACCCGACTTCTCCAAGAGTGAGTTACAATTCTCTTGAAGATTTGCTGTGCTTTCATCTTCTTCAGCATCTGATTCATCAACAATTCCTAGTGATTCATCATCACTATGTTCTCCAAGGTCTCGTACAAGCAGATTCAACTCATCTGAAGACTCAACATGAGCAATAGTCATAAAAGCCAAATAGTTCCCCTCTCCATCACAGCTCTCTTCAGATTCTGAGTCAGACGAATCCGAGTCACTCAAAGTCGTGGCATACACTTTACCTTTCGATTTCAAATAATTCGGACATTCCTTCTTAAAGTGTCCATGCCCGTTACATTCGAAACAAGTGACACCTTGTGTGGGTTGGGATTCTTTTCCATCTTTCTTTTTGAATTCCCTTTTCTCCCTTCCAGAACTTTGGAATTTTCTTTTATCATCAAATTTGCCATTATTTTTGAATTTCAAGAACTTTCTGAAATTTTTGATAAGGTATGCAACATCTTTGTCAACCACATCTTCTCCCGATGAGTCTTGATCTTCCACCTTCTCATTAATGGTCTTTAGAGCAAGAGATTTACTCTTCCGTTGATTTGGCAGTGACATCTCATAAGTCTGCAGAGAACCAACCAGCTCCTGTACTTTGATGTCATCAAGGTCCTTGCTCTCTTTAATCGCTGTCACTTTAGCACAAAAACTTTCCGGCAATGATCGAAGGATCTTCCTTACAATCTTTGAATCCTCCGTTTTCTCCCCCAAGTTGAACTTGCTGACAACCACCTCATTTAGCTTCCCATAGAAAGAGTCAAAAGACTCATCCTCACTCATTTTGAGCTCCTTAAACCGAGTGGTCAGCATTTGTAACTTGGTGTCTTTCACTTTCTTCGTGCCTTCATAGGTGGTTTCCAAAATCTCCCATGCTTCTTTGGCAATGGTAATGTGAGAAATCCTGTGAAATTCATCTGGAGACACACCACAGAAAATAGCATTGAGTGCTTTACTGTTAGCATTAGATGCAGCAAGAGCTGCCTTATCCCAAGTGGATTTGGCTGCCTCAAGTCTGGTCCAACCAATCTCAACAGCATCCCAAACAGATTCATCAATAGAACATAGAAAAGCTCTCATGCGAACCTTCCAAAAAGCATAATTACTCCCATCAAAATATGGAGGTGCATTTAGGGATTGAGACCTATCCATCTCAAAAGGGAGTCAAGGATCACACAATGGTAATGAAACCAATAGCAGTGTACCCGCTCTGATACCAATTGAAAGTTCAAAAACGTGTAAAAACACCTTTGAAGGTTTAGACCCCCAAATTACAACTTAACCAATTCAAGCAATATATCAAACAACTAGTGTGCGAAAACTTAACATATGCTATAATATGAAATTGGTTAAAAACTATCTAAGCCAACACAAAATAAAATCCACAGTAGATAGTAAAAAGGCAAAGATAAAGAGGAAGGAAGATGCAAATACAAAGACAACACACGATGTGTTATCGAAGAGGAAACCGAAGCCCTCAGCGTAAAACCTCTCCGCCGCCCTCCAAGCGGTAAACAATCCACTAGAAAATACAGTTGGGATACATGGACAGCAATAGACCCTCCAAGCCTAATCTACCCAATGCACCTAAGCCTTCCAAGCTTCTTGCTCCAACGAGGTTGCGCCGAACCTTTTTCTTTTCTAGCTTCCCGGATTCCGCTACTAGATCGTAACATCAACCAATGAAGATTGGTTCCTTCCTAACTGCTTCCCAGAAATCCAAACAGCTGTCTCACAGTGAAGATGATGGTGAGAACCAGGTTTGGTATAATGCCTCTCAAGGATTTGACAATGGAGAGGAAGAGAGTTGAGGAATTTGAAGAGACTCTAAGATATAGATTGTGGGTGAAACAATCTTGTTTTTCTTTAGGGTTTCTCTCTTAAAATTCTCTCTGGAAGCTCTCTTTCAATCGTGGGTAAAAGGGGTATTTATACTAGAGTGGAAGAGGAATGTGAAACGTCAGGTTTAACAAAACAGGGGTGGCTCGCGGCTTGACCTCGCGGCTTGACTAAGTCGCGAGATCCAGTCGCGAGATATCCGTATGACCAGTTGTCTTGTTTTGTCCTGTAGTGCTCCAGCTTGCATGACTGTTCACCTTCCAGCATGCTTGGCACGTGTGCTGCGTCTGGCGGCTTGCAGCCGCGAGTCACCCGCAAGTCCCAGCCGCGAGTCTCTGTTTTCTTGCACACTCTTGAGCAATTTTCACTCTATCTCACTCACTACCCTTACATCAAACCCACCTAATTACAGGGTTACTAAATGCTGAATTACAAGCAAATTTGGCATGGAATAAAGCCAATTAGATGGTTGAATAAATTCAACCTTACAAACTTTGACATCATAGCCA
This sequence comes from Quercus engelmannii, assembly GCA_029955605.1. NCBI lineage: Eukaryota > Viridiplantae > Streptophyta > Magnoliopsida > Fagales > Fagaceae > Quercus > Quercus engelmannii. The sequence continues at coordinate 6,282,424 of JARPSG010000002.1, forward strand.
CCAGGAATGTTATCTTTGCTAAGAATTGAGGGATGAGGGTTCACACCCATCCCAACTTGGCAACAAAATTCATTCCTCTGCTTCGAGTTCATAATTTCTATAAAAACCATAAAATGTTAAATACTATCCCAAGTTTCATTATTGCAATTGAAACCTTCATGACCGCTTGTTTTATATGCTTACAATTAATCATTAAATAGGAAGATAAATACTTGATAGATCTCATTTACCTACTTTGCCCAAGTGCTTCAACATCTTCCAAATAACCTTTTTTTTTTTTTTTTTTTTTTTTTTTTTTTTATAAAAAAAAATTTCTATTATTATTATATGTTAACATCTTCTAAATTACCTATGACATGGGTGTGATGATTTAAAAATTAAAATAAAAAAAAAACCTAAACTTGATATTTTTTTTTTCCTGAGATTGATTACCTCAATCCTATCTATGTCTATAACCTCAAGATTTTGGAAGCTTGATTGAGCCAAGTCTTTTAGTAGCTCATAGCCCATTCCATTAGCCCCTACTACTAACACTTTTGCATATTTTGCAAGATCCTCACTCAAGTCTCAAGTACCACCAATTACAACAAAAACCTTAAAAGTTTTAACATATTTGAATAAGGATTAAACCCAAGAAAATTGAAGCTGAAAATTGATAAGAAAGAGCAGTATCATGTGGGGGTACCATGTTTGTTGATAAAGTCCAAGAAATAAAAGAAAAAGAATTGAACCCATAAAAGTTGAACGAAAAATAAAGACCCAAATATTATAAGCTAAAGAAAATAAAAATTACTTTAAGAAAGTGAGTGAATTTGAAGGAAAATTTAAAAGAAACATTGCCATCACATAACCAAGTATATGCTTTGAAGAGCAACCCAAAAAATAAAAACCTATACCTGAAAGGTTAGAGACAACCTTCATGGCCTTCTACCTTGATCTATCATCACGTAATCTTAAAATTTACAAAGGCTATTTGAGACTTAGAAGATTCCATTTATGGCACTGTGAGACGATAGCCTAGCCTAATAAATAAAAATAGAATTGGTAAAGCAAATAATATTGCTGCGACTTAAATAATGTTCTCAAGTGTAGGATTGTTGTAAAGTAATAACTCGGAAAGTCCAAGGTCGAATCCACAGGGAAAAGGAAATTAATTGGCAAACCACAAGAGAATAAAACTAAAATAATAAAGTTTAACTGAAGAGATTTTTGATAGTTTAGTAAGGTAATTTAAATTGAGAGAAAGTAACAATATATTAAGGCGTTAAGGTTTAGAGATCCATACACAACACATCTATTGGTAGTCTTAACAATATTTATTTTATAACTCAACTAAAATTCATACGAAGGATGATCTTAGTCAGATGATTTAACAATAAAAAATCAAGAATTAATTGTCTAAAGTAGTTTCATGAAATTGATTAATTTTAAGCAAAACAAAACTAGTGAATTAGTTCGCAGGGAATACTAAGCATTTAACGTGCCCGGAGTCTATAATAAATCAAAGGATTATACAAAACTAAACACTTTTCTAGATGATTAAAACAATCAAAAACATAAAAACATAAGCGTTAAAACAAATAAATAATTGTTAAGAACATACCAATAAACGGTTAGGTTTCACCCCTTGCCTTAGCAAGGCTTCTAGAAAGCCATAACACAAATAGAACTCTAAAAACTATAAAGAAGCTTTAATAAAACCTAGATTATGTTCTACAGCAGCTCTCCCCTTGAATTTTGCCCTAAAGAGCCTTTAAATGGTCAAGGAATCCTATTACAAGTTGAATTCCCGTTTGGAGAAAATCCCAGATTTTTAGGCTTCACTTAACCGACGTTTTTGGCCCACTTAACTTCAGAATTAGGACTTTTCGTCAAGGATCTTTCTAGCCCAGTTTGAATCATCTCGATTGGACATCAGAGTCGAAAGTTATATTCCAAATACTAACTGGTGCATAGGCTGGAATCCTAATCCGAATTGGACTTGGATTAGGTGCAAATTTCCTTTGATTCCTCACTTCAATTGGACTTGAATTTAATTGGGTTGGCATTCTTTAACTTCATCTTGGCCCTTGTAAAATTAAAGTCCATTAGCTTTCTTCTTTGTACAAATCCACTTATTTAATTTCATTATCTTACAAAAGACAAATTTATGCATTAAAATTCAATTAAGCACAAAATTGATTATTCAACATTATTCCAAAATTAACTATAAAATGCATGAATTAACTCAAAATAAGTATGATAATGCTTCTCTAATAACGATATAAATGTGCAAAATTAAGCTATTATCACACTCCCCAACCAGCTCATTGCTAGTTCCTAGCAATTTAAGCGACTCAAGACAAAGACACAAAATAACAAAAAATTATTACTTTAGTAGAAATAGTTAATCAAAGGTCAAAACATTAACAACCACCAAAGATATTCCACATGCCATCAATACTTAATGTGTGAATAGTTTAGCCAACACAAACACAACTTTAGTCTTAAGATAAAATATGGCTTGAATTTCTATCCAAAGTTATGCTTCAACTCAAATCTCACAGTTGTTAACACTCAACAAATAAAATCACTCCGAAAAGGGTGTAACACTCTCAAACATATGTGAGCAGAATAATATAGAACAAAGACTAATATCTTACATATACATAAGATCAAGAACGGTGAAGTAAAATAAAGGATATTTATAGTCTCATGAAAGGATGTCAAACACTAAGAATATTACACCACACACATTGATTAGTCATGTCAAGATCCAAACCATACCTTCCTTAAGATCAAGTAGAGCTTTCATTGGTACGTAATGTAGGGTAAAGACAAGGAATTTAGAACAAAAGGTATAGGTAAAAATAAAAAGTGCTCCCAAGAATAATTAGAGAGACAACTTCTTTTGAGTATATGACAATTAATTTATTCTCTCATGTTTCTTGAATATCGCACTTTCACTTTTTTTTTTTCTTTTTTTCTTCAAAATTTCATCAACAAATTCATTCTCTATTTCTTCCTCTTTTACATTCCCCTTTTTTTTCAACATTTTTCCTTTTTTGTCTATGACAATTTTTTTTTTAGTGAGTCCTCCCTTTCTTCCAACTATTTCACCACAAATTTATCGTAATCAAACAATTTGATTGCATTCATTCTTGGAACACCTTAGGACAGGGTTTGAGAAAGAACGACTAAAATAATAGGCTCAAATGGGTGACTAATGGTAATGTATCAAGAAAGAAAATAATAAAGGCTCAAAATTGATAGGCCACAAACTGAATGGCCCTTTGTGATAGAAATTAATTAATTAATTAGCTAAGTTATTAATTAATCAATTTATCATGCAAACGCATGGTAGCACAAACAAATCACTAATAAACTAAATATGCAGCGGAAAATAAATAACACAGTGATTTGTTTACGAATGGAGAAAACCTAACGACAAAAACCCCACCGGGTGATTTTTAGGTCACCACTCCTGAAACTCCACTATTATCACAACAAGCGGTTACAAGTAAAGGAATCCAAGTACCTTACCAAGCTACAGTTGAACCCTTACCCCAATACCCAATTGGACTTGTTCTGTAGTGACAGGTCCCCTTTTTAATGCACGACTCCTAAGTACGTGACTAACCAATTGCATGGATCCCAGTACACGGCTTACTCCTTTGCATGAATCCCAGTATGCGACTTAACTCCACAACAACCCTTTGATTGTTGTAGTTGATTTGCAGCAGCTTCACATAGAAACACCAATAAGATCTTCAATGTTGGTGTAAGAGACTTTGCTTGGTTATAGAATCCAAAGGCGTACAAGAAACGCAGTAAGAACTCTTTCTTCTGTAAGAGGAGGCTAGGGTTTCAAAAAGAAAACCTTATGAAGCTCTCTAGGGTTAGGTTTTTCTTTTTCCCACCTCCTTTAAATAGGAGCTTAATGGGCTCTCCTATTCCAAATAGGTTTACCCACACCTTGGGTTTTCCTAGTCCAATAAGGATTATACAAATCCATAAACAAATAGCCTTTTAGAGTAAAAACATTGCTGGCCATAATCTGAAAACCCGTAAGCTCGATCGATCGAGGCATCTGTCGAGCTTTAATGAATCTCCACAGATCGAGATTCAATCGAGCAGGTATCGAGACCTGCAAATTGCACTTTTCTTGAACAGCTCTTGAGTAGTCTTCATGTCTTCAATTTAACCACTTGTAATGATCATCTTGAACCTACTTAGATTTACCCAAATACAAGTAAAGTGCGTTTTGTCAAAAGATAAGCCAATTTCGTAAAAATATGTCTCCAACAATCTCCCCCTTTGGCAATCTGTGACAAAACCACAAGAGTACATTGAATGTCCTAGAATACATTCTACTCAATATTACAAAATAAATTAGCCTAGTCTAAAAGATCTAAACCTTAGAAGTTGTTGCAAGAAGAAGGTTCAGAATCTTAACTTGGCTTTAACTTGTCTTTCCTGAAAGGCACTAAAGAAAGCACATCAAGGTACCATGTGGAAAATAATGACAAGTTAAATAAACAAGAAACATGTGCATAAAGAGAGAAAAGAAACAACACATGTGAGATAAAGAGTGAAACACATACATCATCATCTAATATAGAAACTACACATGATGTATGTAAATGATTACAAAATCAAAAGATACACAACACAAAAAATATATCAATATCAATGTGTATCAAACTAACTCTCCTCTTAAGTTAGTTACAAAAAAACATTCTTCCCTTTAACTTTAAGTTCTCCCCCTAAATTTATTACTCCCCCTGAGGAATGACATTCAATTCTCAAATTTCTCCCCCTTTTTGACGCGATTGTCAAAGGGTATAAAAAGCCAAAAGACATGACAAGAGACAGACAGAAAACAAACATAGAGAGAACGGGGAGAACAAGGAACCATAGACCTATAAGAAAAAGAGAAACAAGATGCTATGGACACAAAGATAAAAGAAAGATGCAAAACATGTGAAAAACAATGCATGCAAGAGGATCTCAATTGATCGAGAGGTGGCGAGACAGGTGTCGAGCATAATAGACGTCGACAGATGCAGCTATTGAGGACCTGTCAAGGGATAAATGAACAAAAGGCTAAAAAAATCTCGATTGATCCACTAGGTGTCAAGAAGCTATCGAGGAGGTAGGAACATTATCGATCGATCCACCAGGTGTCGAGAAGCTATCGGGATGTAGAAACATTCTCGATCGATCTACCAGGTATCAAGAAGCTATCAAGATTGTGATTGGAAAAAGCTGAAGAAGCTCGACAGACAGCTAGCTATCGAGGAGGTATCGGGGAGGTGTCGAGCCAGCTTTTAAAAGCAGTTTTTCGAGATGTGAAAAACACAGACATGAATGCAATCCAACATGCAACTCAACCAACAATCCAATCAACATATTAAGCTCTCAAAAACATCTCTCAAATAAAATTTAAGCACATGGATCTTCAAAAACACACACACACACAACACGTTTAACCAATTTTATATTTCAAAAACAAGTCAAGATAGTTTAGTGAGCATACATTAATACATCTAAAATCTCGTGATGGCCAAATCACATTGTACCTGCACATATATCAAGAATAGCAAAGAATATTGCGTGTTGTGTGTGAAAAATATCGCAAGATTGCATAAGTGTAAGCATGTTATGACGATTTAAGATATGAGAAAATCACTTTAACTCACACACAATCATAACTGCTTGATGGGGACTATCACCTTTGTGGTACATCTTATAACTCCCACATCTCCTAGAATACATGCTTGCAATCATATTTAAAGCATTTTTTGATCTTTTTGCTTTTGATTTTTCTTTGCATATTTTTCTTTTAAGCATATCATGCATGGGCTTATTAGAGAGAGAAAAGAAATACCCAATGATATTTGACATTCCAATTTTGCTATGCCTAAGCACATAAATGTCATTGACACTGCACTTTTGCTATGCCGAAGCTTACAGGTGTCTTATTATGATTGGCATGCAATAATGGTGAGATGGCTATTTATGCCTTTCTCTCAAGATTTTTTAGTCCTTCCCATAAAAAAGAGTGATATGAGTGTTAAGTTTAAGAGACAACTTAATTGTACTCATCACAAACACGAGCCACAAAGCTCACTGCTTAGTTGTGCATAGAGATGCTCATCTAAGCTACAAATAATACAAAGTTTAGAAGACTTTGTTTCAATGGCCATCCAAGGTACACAAGTACCAAAGTATACAAAACACACACTGTTTTTGTATTTTTCTGATTTTTCAAATTATTTATTTATATTTTTTATATTAAAAACAAAATAAACAAAACTAAAAACAAACAAAAACAAGTTAAACAAACAAAAAGAAAGCATAAAACAAGATGCATATGCATGAAAGCATGATTCCAAAAAGAAATAAGAAATCAAGAAAGAAAGTCCAACTTAAAATAGAAAGAATTAAAGCAAAGGATAAAAAAAAAGACAATTAAGTCTTAGGATCCTTTATCACCCATACAGCATGATTCTTTGACCGTGAAGATGAAAAGGCACGTGTCCTAGTATGACTACTAAAGGACTAATAGAGGAATTAAAATTCCCCTGAAATTGAGTTAAACAGCTGAAAACTTTTAATAACTCACCAAGAATAGGTACAGAACCTTTAGACAAAGGATGAGACCTATTGGATACTCGCTTATGAGGAAACAATTTGAAACAATTGGGATGAGTGTGACCTAAAGCACCACAATGGTGACAAACATGAGTAGTTTTAGAAGTACTCGGTTTCCGAGAAGGAGGTCTAACCTTGGAGATTGACAGAGACCTTAACTTAGGAAAATTTGGCCTAATATGACCAACAATATGACAATGATGACAAGTGGGGACAAATTTAGAATTTTTATTCTTCCTAGGAGGAGTTTTAGACATAGGTTTAGAAACTTCCATGTTAACATCAGAATTTTTACCTTTGTCTATCCTAGCAATATTAGCCTTCAACTCTTCATTATTCCTTTTAAATGGAGGAATACAAAAGTCCTTTTCTTTTGAGTTAGGCTTAACAACAAGTTTGACACTAGTTAATTTTTCAACTTCAGTTTTAGATTCAACTAGTTGCTCTTCCAAACTTTTAATTTTGTCGACCTGAGATGAAATTTGATTTTTAAATTTCTCATTCAAATTATTGGCTTCATCCAATTTTGCAATCAAATCATCTTTTCCAAGCTTGACCTTTTTAAAATTAGCTTTTAATTTTGTAGAACATTCAAGAGATTTCATACAAAAATTATAAAGCTTGCAATAGGCATCTTGAATATCATCATCATCATTCAACATAAGATCATGCAAATCAAAACAATCAAGAGTTTCCATGACAATAGGGGTCAATGGATCACACAAAAAAGATTAAACCCTAATCAGAGTGTGCCTACTTTGATACCACTTGATAGGCCACAAACTGAATGACCCCTTGTGATAGAAATTAATTAATTAATTAGCCAAGTTATTAATTAATCAATTTATCATGCAAACGCGTGGTAGCAAAAAAAAATCACTAATAAACTAAACATGTAACAGAAAATAAATAATACAGTGATTTGTTTACGAATGGGGAAAACCTAACAGCAAAAACCCCACCGGGTGATTTTCAGGTCACCACTCCCAAAACTCCACTATTATCACAACAAACAGTTACAAGTAAAGGAATCCAAGTACCTTACCAACCTACAGTTGAACCCTTACCCCAATACCCAATTGGACTTGTTCTGTAGTGACAGTTCCCCTTTTTAATGCACGACTCCCAAATACGTGACTAACCAATTGAGCGGATCCCAGTACGTGGCTTACTCCTTTGCACGAATCCTAGTATGTGACTAACTCCACAGCAATCCTTTGATTGTTGTAGTTGATTTGCAGCAGCTTCACATAGAAACACCAATAAGATCTTCAATGTTGGTGCAAGAGACTTTGCTTGATTATAGAACCCAAAGGCGTACAAGAAATGCAGCAAAAACTCTTTCTTCTATAAGAGGAGGCTAGGGTTTCAAAAAGAAAACCTTATGAAGCTCTCTAGGGTTAGGTTTTTCTTTTTCCCACCTTCTTTAAGTAGGAGCTTAATGGGCTCTCCTATTTCAAATAGGTTTACACACATCTTGGGTTTTCCTAGTCTAATAAGGATTATACAAACCCATAAACAAATAGCCTTTTAGAGTAAAAACATTGCTAGCCATAATTTGAAAACCTGTAAGCTCGATTGATCGAGGCATTTGTCGAGCTTTAATGAATCTCAACAGATCGAGATTCTATCGAGCAGGTATCGAGACGTGTAGATTGCACTTTTCTTGAACAGTTCTTGAGTAGTCTTCATGTCTTCAATTTAACCACTTGTAATGATCATCTTGAACCTACTTAGATTTACCCAAATACAAGTAAAGTGCGTTTTGTCAAAAGATATGCCAATTTCATAAAAATATGTCCCCAACAAAAATTAACAAAGATGGCCTAAAATCATCTCTTTAGGATTGGGATAGTTCTTCAAAATCCATGACTTTAACATATTTAGGTGTGGCATAAAATTTGATGAATTCTTAGCATTCGGCCAAATCAAAGAATAATGAGACTAAGCATCAACAAAGTTATGTGCTTCTAAATGAAAAAGGAGGTCAAAAGAAAATAACCCTCTAAAAAAATGAATGGCTCAAGAACTCACTTGGGTTATAGTCTCTACATTTTATTTTCAAGATTTTCAAATTCATCTCTATCACTCAGCCACATGTGCATACTAGTTGAGCATGAAAAATAGTGGAATTCTTTAGATAGAAGTAGCATAAAGAATGACTTAAAACTCTTTCTAAAGCAACACTTTTTTTTTTTTTTAATTGGACTAAAAAAAAAATCACTAAAAACAACCCAAAAAAAATTAACGTAAAATAAACCAAATGCAAATCATCTCAAGTTCCTTCCCCCAACCTAAAACTTACATTGTCCTCAATGTTAACAAAGAAGAACAATAAAGAGTAGAGATTACAGAGAGTACCTTGAAGAGACGAACATAAATGAACAGAAAAAAAAAAAAAAAAAAAAAAACTTTAATAGCTGTAAAAGGGATTAGAAAGCAAAACAACAAAAATAATAAAAAGAAAAAAAAAAATCTAAACTACGACACAAACCCTTATGCTAATTGCTAGGCAAGTCTTGATAAATGGGATTCTCCAAATTAATGGATTCCTCCTTTTGTGAAAAATTGTCAAGAAATGGTTTAAGATGTCCATTCACCTTAAATATGTTACCATTCTTAGGATTTTCAATTTCTATGACACCATGGGGGAAAACATTTTTAACAATAAAAGTTCCAGTCCATCTAGATCTCAATTTTATGGGGAACAAATGTAACCTAGAATTATACAAAAGAACTTTTTGAGATGGTTCAAAAGATTTCCTCAAAATTTGTTTGTCGTGAAAGACCTTCATTCTTTCTTTAGAAATCCTAGAATTCTCATATGCATCATGCCAAATTTCTTTGAACTTATTCAATTGCAATTTTCTCAATGAACTAGCCTTGTCTAAGTTAAAGTTAAACATCTTTATTGCCCAATATGATCTATGTTCCAATTCCACAAGCAAGTGACAAACTTTACCATAAACAAGTCTATAGGGAGACATACCAAGAATATTTTTATAGGCAGTGCAATATGCCCAAAGTGCATCATTCAACCTCAAAGACCAATCTTTATGATTTGGGTTAACTGTCTTCTCTAAAATTTGTTTAATCTCCCTATTAGCAAGCTCAACTTGTCCACTTGTTTGTGGGTGATATGGGGTGGCAACCTTGTGTGTTATGCAATATTTTCTCATAAATGTCTCAAAAGGTTGATTGCAAAAGTGCAAGCTCCCATCACTAATAATTGCCCTAGGGATGCCAAACCTTGACAAAACATTTTCCTTTAAAAATTTCAAAACAATTTTGTGATCATTCTTTTTGCAAGGAATAGTCTCAACCCACTTTGAAACATAATCTACGGCCACTAGAATGTAAAGATATCCAAAAAAAGGAGGGAATGGACCCATGAAATCTATGCCCCAACAATCAAAAATTTCAACAACTAAAATTGGGTTTAAAGGCATCATATTTCTATGAGTTATTCTCCCAAATTTTGACAAGACTCACAAGATTTGCAAAAATGATGAGTGTCTTTAAACATATTAGGCCAATAAAAACCACACTGCAAAATCTTTGCAACAGTTTTCCTTGAAGAAAAGTGGCTTCCACAAGCTTCATTATGACATAAGGAGATGACACTAAATATTTCATTATCAAGGACACATCTCCTAATGATTTGATCTGGACAATACTTAAATAGATAAGGATCATCATAGAAAAAATTGCGTACCTCAACCATGAAGCGTTTCTTATCTTGAGCACTCCAGTGAGATGGTGTTTGGCCTGTGACAAGAAAATTGACAATATCAGCATACCAAGGCAAAGTAGAGATGGAAAACAATTGTTCATCAAGGAATGAATCCCTAATGGGCAATGCATCCATGGATTCATTAAAAGTGAGGCGTGATAAATGGTCTGCGACCACATTTTCTACTCCCTTTTTATCTTTGATGGTGATATTAAATTCTTGTAGTAGAAGAATCCATCTAATCAACCTTGGCTTTGCATCCTTCTTTGAAAGAAGATATTTTAAAGTTGCATGGTCAGTGAAAACAACAACAAGAGAACCAAGAATATATGAACGGAATTTATCTAAGGCAAATACCACAGCAAGTAACTCTTTTTCAGTTGTAGAATAATTCATTTGAGCTTCTTTCAAAGTCTTACTTGCATAATAAATTACATGAGATATTTTATCCTTTCTTTGCCCTAAAACAGCTCCAATCGCATAATCACTTGCATCACACATAATTTCAAAAGGTAATGTCCAATTTGGTGGTTGCATGATAGGTGCAGTGGTAAGCATGCCTTTTAGCTTATCAAAAGCTTCTTGGCAAGCTTGGGTCCATTCAAAGGGAGTGTCATTTGTTTGGAGGTTACACATAGGTCTAGATATGAAACTAAAGTCTTTTATGAACCTCCTATAAAATCCAGCATATCCTATGAATGATCTCACATCTTTAATAGTCTTAGGTGTAGGCAAATTAGCAATCACCTCAATCCTTGCTTTATCCACCTCAATGCCTTTTGAAGAAACAATGTGGCCCAATACAATCCCTTTTGTGACCATGAAATGACACTTTTCCCAATTTAATAGTAAATTATTTTCTTCACACCTAGTTAAGACTTTGTTCAAATTAGAAAGGCATTCATCAAAAGAGTCACTAAACATAGAAAAACCATCCATGAAAACCTCTAAATAATGTTCTACCATGTCATTAAAAATACTTAGCATGCATCTTTGAAAAGTGACAGGTGCATTACATAAACCAAATGGCATCCTCCTAAATGCAAAAGTACCAAAAGGACAAGTAAATGTAGTTTTCTCTTGATCTTCAAGTGCAATTTCAATTTGATAGTACCCAGAATACCTATCTAAAAAACAATAGTACTCATGACCTGCTACTCTCTCTAAAACTTGATCCAAGAAAGGTAAAGGGAAGTGATCTTTCTTAGTGACTGCATTCAATTTTCTATAATCAATACACATGCGCCAACCTGTGGTGACACGAGTTGGAATTAACTCATTATTCTCATTTTTTACCACAGTTATTCCAGATTTCTTAGGCACCACTTGAGTAGGACTTACCCATTTACTATCTGTAATGGGGTATATGATACCCACATCTAACAATTTGAGTACTTCAGTCCTAACTACCTTTTTCATTGTAGGGTTTAACCTATGTTGCATCTCCTTAGATGGTTTAGCATTGTCCTCTAAATAAATCTTGTGAGTACAAACCAATGGACTAATTCCTTTAATGTCAGCTATGTTCCATCCTATGGCACTCTTATGTTTTCTCAAAACATTTAATAACTTACCTTCTTGCAAAGAGCCAAGTTTAGAAAATATTACCACAGGAAAAGTCTCATTGGTTCCTAGAAAAGCATACTTGAGCTCAACGAGCAAGGGCTTCAATTCCAATTTTGGTACTTGCTCACTAGATGGAAACAACTTTATCTCACAATGTGGCAACTCCTCATATTTCAATTTCCAATTGCTTGCTTTGAATTCCTGTGTAGAGTCCAAAAGATAGTGAATATATGCAATTTCGAAATTCTCATTAAAATTAAAATCACATGAATTGACTAGACAAGCTTCTAATGGATCTAAAAAACAGGTTTTGTTGAATTGTTCTTGAACAAGTGTTTCCATTAAGTCAACTTCATGCACATCCTCTACATCCCTAGGTTGCTTACAAGTATTAAAAATATTAAGCTCAAGGGTCATATTCCCAAAAGATAATTTTAAGACTCCACTTCTACAATTTATCAATGCATTAGAAGTTGCAAGAAATGGGCGTCCTAAAATCACAGATATTTGAGAATTAGCGTTAGAAGCAAGATGCATGTCCAAAATAATAAAGTCAATAGGAAAATAAAATTTGTCCATTTGAACCAAAACATCCTCAACAACACCCTTAGGAACAATCACAGATCGATTGACAAGTTGTAAAATTATGGAAGTGGATTTTAACTCGCCTAGACCCAATTGCTCATACACTAAATATGGAAAAAGATTCACACTTGCCCCAAGATCAAGCAAAGCTTTCTCTATTTTTGAATTACCAATCACACATGAAATAGTGGGACAACCTGGATCTTTAAACTTTGGATGTCTATTGTTTTGAATGATTGCACTAACTTGTTCAGTCAAAAATGCCTTCTTATGTACATTAAGCTTATGCTTAACAGTACACAAATCTTTCAAAAATTTAGAATATGTTGGAATTTGCTTTATGGCATCCAAAAGAGGAATGTTCACTTTAACTTGCTTAAGCACTTCAAGGATTTCAAAAATTTGATTCACTTTTTGAGGGGAAATCAACCTTTGGGGAAAAGGCACAGGGATAGGACACCTTTCAATTTCATTAGATTTAGACTCAAGGACCTTATCACTACTTTTTATTTTGGAAGACTCATTATGTGTATTGCTTTTAGGAATATCTTTTTCAATGACTTTTCCACTACAAAGAGTAGTTACAGATTTAACTTGACTCACTTTATTTTCAGAGGAACTACAATCATCAACACAAATTTAACCATAGGGGTTTGGTTGTGGTTGAGATGGAAACTTACCCTTTTCTATTGTGCTCATGGATGTGGTCAATTTAATGAGAGTGCTCCTAATGTCATTTATAGCTTGTGAGTTCTGATTATTAATGGTAGATTGAGTTTTCATGATGTAAGGTTGAATTTAATCAACCATGTGTTGGCTTTATTCCATGACAAATTTGCTTGTAATACAGCACTTAGAAACCCTGTATTTAGGTGGGAATCATGTAAGGGTAGTGTGTGAGAGAGTGTGAAGAAATGCTCAAGACTGTGCAGTGAAGCAGGGACTCGCGGCTTGATCTCGCGGGAGGCTCGCGGCTTGCAAGCCGCCAAAAGTTGTACACGCGCAGGGCATGCAGGGGAGCTGAACAGTCATGCCACTTGGAGCACTACAGGACAAAAATCCAGACTGGCCATTAAGTTAGCTCGCGGCTTGAACTCGCGACTCAGTCAAGTCGCGAGGTCAAGTCACCAGCCAGCCCTGTTTTTGGAAAAACTGACTCTTCGCATTCTATTCTCACACCAATATAAATACCTCTCATTCCCACAAAATATGTGTGGCTATTCAGAAAGAAAAACCCTAAGAGAGGTTTCCTTAAAACACCCACCTAATTAGAGAGAGCTACTCATTCTTAGAGAGAAACCTTTGTAGTCTCTTCTCATTCCCTCTCTCATTGTCATACCTATTGAGAGGAGATTTCTATCCAAACACTACCCACACCAATTTAGAGTGTTGAGTGTTTTTGGAGCTTTGGGAAGTATTGGAAGATGCCAATGATGGCGGATGCTACGGTCTAGTAGCGGAATCCGGTAAGCTAGAAAAGAAAAAGGTTCGGCGCAACCTCGTTGGAGCAAGAAGCTTGGAGGGCTTAGGTACATTGGGTAGATTAGGCTTGGAGGGTCTATTGCTGTTCATGTATCCCAACTACATTTTCTAGTGGATTATTGACCGCTTGGAGGGCAGTGGAGAGGTTTTACGCCGAGGGCTTCGGTTTCCTCTTCGATAACACATCGTGTGTTGTCCTTGTGTTTGCATCTCTCTTCCCTTTATCTTTGCCTTTTATTTTCTGCTGTGGATGTGATTTATAATTGGCTTAGATTGATTTCCAATTCTGTTTATAGCTTATGTTCATTTTCCGCACACTAGTTGTTTGTTATAAAGCTTGAATTGGTTATTTTGTATTTGGGGGTCTAAACGTTCAAGGGTTTTTATACACGTTTTTGAACTTTCATTTGGTATCAGAGCGGGTACACTTGTTGTGGTTTAAATACCTAAGTGTGATCGTTGACCCCTTGTGTTTATTTGCCATGGATTGTGCTTTGTATGCCTCTTTGTATGATTTGGTTGGTGATGAATGTAACATGCCACGTGTTTGTGAAAATACCTCTATGAGTGTTAATCCTCATAAGTGTGATGACATGTTATTTGAATCTATGGGTGTTGATGAAAAACTCTTGAAGAAAAATGCTAAGAAGTTTCAAAAGAATTTGAGCAAGTTATTTTGTGAAAAGGATGATTTGATTGCTAAGCTCAATGAATCCAACAAATTGGTTGAGAAATATAAAAAACTTGCTGAAATTTCTCTTGAAAAGCTGAAAGAGTTTGAATGTTTGAATATGGACTTGGATGCTAAACTTGTTTTGTCTAACAAACTTGTTGATGATCTTAAATGTGAAAATGAATCTCTTAAGATGCATGCCAAGTGTTTGATTGCTGAACCTGTTGCTAAAATGGAAGAAAATATATGTTGCAATCATGTTGTGGTACCCGATTTTGTGCCTATTGTGTATTGTACCTCTAAGGACAAATCGGTGTACGTTCCTCCACACAAAAGAAATCAAAATGTGGAGAGAAAGGCTGTTAAGTCAAAGCCTTCGTTTAGGTCTCAACCTAAGGTTTTGAATGGATCTAAGTTTGTTCCAACTTGCCACCATTGCGGTGTGTTTGGTCATATAAGACCCAAATGCCCCAAGTTAAAAAGAGAACAAACCTTTGTTGTTAGATCCCTTCCCAAAAAGCCTAATGGACCTAAATACATTGTTTGTCATCATTGTGGTGCCTTTGGTCATCTAAGACCTCATTGCTCTAAATTTCAAGCTCTTAAGAGAATCAAAAGAAAAAATAAACTTGAGCTTTTTGGAAGTTGTGCTTTGAAAGCTAAACCAGATTGGATGGAAAATGGTAAGTTGTTGAAGAAAGTGGTTAATGCTCTTACCTCCTTGTCTATGTGCATCTCCGGTTCTCATTCTTCCAACCCTCGTCTCACTTCTCTTGAGACACTCATTCCAAACAATCGTTCCGTTTGGATGAGGAAGGGTTCCTATGGTTGAGCTTTTACTCTTTTGGTCCTTGATCTAATTCTTTCGTTCTTTGTAGGACCCTTCATGCATTAAATGTCATATCATCATGCATTTTGTGCATCTTGCATTTATTTGTATGCATTGTTTTGTTCTTGATCTTACTTTTATGTTTCTGCTTTGTGTGAGTAAAAAAAAAAAAAATCCAAAGCCACATAAAAAGTGAAAAATTCAAAAAGTTTGATCGTATATGTTTGAGCACATATCTCATGTGAGTTTGGCCTTATACCTTTGTACAAATGGTTTTGTGCATTTACGAGCTTAGCTTGTTATTTTTGCACTTATATCTTTGTGGGAAAAATCTTGACATCTTTGTGTGATTGTTGTAAATCGATCTTCAAACTTGTCATGAATGATTAGTCAATAGTCATGTTGGTTTTCACACATGCGTAGACTTGTGCTTATATCTCTTCCCACTCTTTTATTTTTATTGCTCAAAAGAGCTCAATAAATGTAAATCTCAAAATGAAAAGAGATAATGAGCTGCAAAAGCCGTCGCATATACTAGTATTTGACTAGGAAAAAGGGAAAGCGACTTGTATTGAAAATGTTTGATTCCCAAAAGGCAAAAGCTTGTTCATCAAATTGAAATATCAAAAATTTCAGGCATCAATTTCAAAAATGAGATGTATTACTCAAAATGAGTTGTATTGATTCAAAATGATCAAATGATATGAATTGTAAGAAGCCAAATGAAAAGTTTCAATCTTATGTAATCATTTTCTTGTGGGAGGTCATATATGTTCATTTCTATAATTGAGATAAACCACTTGTCTTAGTACTAGTTGTGTATGACTTGATTGAATTGATCATTGAAGCTTCACTCTAGACTAAGGACTATTTTACATTTGATACACACACACAACACACATGCCTAATGTTCAATAAATGTCTTATTCATTTGTTAGATTGTACTTGTATAAATGTGGTGTGTGTGTGCTCAATCATATATGGTTCAATCCAAAAAGATTTTTGATCATTTTATATGTTTTTGGAAGTCATTTTTATCACTTTTTGTGTTCATGTTTAGTGTTTATTTTGTTTTTCATTGTTTAAACATGTTCTGTATTGAAAAACAGGTGTTAGAGTTTTCCGCGGCTCAGCTGGCGACTCGCCAGTCGCAAAACCCCAGTCGCGAGCTCATCCAGAAGCTTTTGGCGACTCACTCGCGGCTTGCTCGCGACTCACTTGCGACTCGCGAAAATTTTCGTGACTGAACCTCGCGACTCGCCCAGTCGCGAAACGCCCAGAAATAGCTTTTTAAAGGGCCTTTTGTGGGAAACTTGTTTTAAACCTCTCCCATCCTCTCTAAAACCCCTCTTTCAATATTTTTACATCAAAACCCAACCAATTTGAATGGTTTTTCATTCCATTAACATTTCTAAGGTAATTATAAACTCTTTTCATTAATTTTGATCCTTAGATTATATTTTGGAGAGTTTTGTGCTCTTGGTTGGGATTTTCATCATAGGGGTTGGGAAAACTTATTTTTTTGTCAATTTTCTTCATGGGATTGGTTTCTTTTGATGATTTGCATTGGATGTTGGCCCCTTGTGGTAGAAAGAACATGTATTAAGGGTGGATTTCATGATGTTCATGCATTGTTTCACATTTTTGTTCATAGTGTGCATGCTAGGTGTTTGATACAATGCTTCTTAGACATTTTCTCGCTTGTTTGGACTCCGATGAGTACCAAACTTTGGGGTTTCTCATGTTTCCTCATTAGGAACATGTTTGATTCATTGGTTGTGTATTTAACACACCTTGCCCCACATGTGCATTTTTCATGCATTGGTCATGCATTGCACTTAGCCACCTCTTGCACACACCTTTGCTACCCTTGTCATGCATTGGTCTTTACCTTATTTCTTCATCATAGCATGTCATGTTTACCTTATGCTTTGTAGCATGTTACTTTGTCTTAGGTTTGAGCTTCATTTTCTCATTCATCTTGCACCCCTCATGCATCATTATCATTGTTTGTTCATTCATCTCTTGCCCTCTTTTCTTCTTGACCCTTTGTCTATTCCTGACAAAAAGGGGGAGAGTATACTCTAGAGAGTATACCGGAGTGTTTTGTCATTTCTATATGACTCTCGTGCACATCCATAGGGGGAGAAATTCTATTTCTCGTACACATTTGTAGGGGGAGAGATTTTCCATAGTGGAGATGCATATACCAAGGGGGAGAAGACATTGTGCTAACTAGAAAACTTTATTCTGTTTGTTTTCTTGTTGGCTTTATGGTGCTTTGAGTTATGCTTTGTTGTTCTCATTGCATCATATTTGTACTTTGGACATACATATATCCCTATGCTATTATGCTTCATTGAATGCATGTTCAGATGATCATTTGCTTTGCTATGTGATCATTGTAGTCATTTCTATATAACTGTTTTGGTGTATGATCAAGTTGCTCACATGTTTCACATCATGTTTACTTGATCACAATTTACTTGTTACATTATACTTGTCATTTTATTACTTGCTTTACCTTGAGGGTCTAATGTGTTTTGTGCAAGTGTTTCAGGTTACAAGTATATATGTTCCAAGTACATCACAGCTTCTCATCATTCTGAAGGGGAGAGAAATTTTAAGCACTTTTAATTTATATTGTTTAAGTTTATATTCAGTATTTTGTGCTTTGTACCCATGTGCTTTTGTAAGCTTTTAGGGTTAATGTTTTATGCATAGTTTGTATGCTTTATGGTATGTACCTTGCTTAATGCAGCCTTTATGCTATGTTGAAATCAGTACTTTAATCTAAATGTCTTGCATTTTGATTTATGTACTATCACTTTTGTGCCCTTGTAGGATTGTTCCTAGATGCATATACCTTATGTATTATGCATTGGTTCAGTGTTGAGCATACAAGTATCTTGCCTTGTGCTTGTTGACTTGTATGTCCTTGTGTTCATTCCAAGTGTGAATGAGCACTGTGATCACTACCTTGTGGTGTTCACTTGGTTGATCAAGCCATGGTTTGTTTCTTAACTTCATCTTTGCTTGATCACATATTGCCTGTTTCATATGCATTTTATGATTTTCTGCTTACAATGATCATGGTGTATTGTTGTGTTTCAGGAGTATTATGTTCATATGATTCAAGTGCTTCACAGCTTCTAGAATTAGGTGTGAGTGAGTTTTGTTCAACTGTTCCCAACTCACATGTTAAGTCTAGAGTCTGTTTTAGGGTTTTGTCACGGAATAGCCAAAGGGGGAGATTGTAAGGTTGAATTTAATCAACCATGTGTTGGCTTTATTCCATGACAAATTTGCTTGTAATACAGCACTTAGAAACCCTGTATTTAGGTGGGAATCATGTAAGGGTAGTGTCTGAGAGAGTGTGAAGAAATGCTCAAGGCTGTGCAGTGAAGCAGGGACTCGCAGCTTGATCTCGCGGGAGGCTCGCGGCTTGTAAGCTGCCAAAAGTTGCACACGTGCAGAGCATGCAGGGGAGCTGAATAGTCATGCCACCTGGAGCACTACAGGACAAAAATCCAGACTGGCCATTAAGTTAGCTCGCGGCTTGAACTTGCGACTCAGTCAAGTCGCGAGGTCAAGTCGCCAGCCAGCCCTGTTTTTGGAAAAACTGACTCTTCGCATTCTATTCTCACACCAATATAAATACCCCTCATTCCCACAAAATATGTGTGGCTATTCAGAAAGAAAAACCCTAAGAGAGGTTTCCTCAAAACACCCACCCAATTAGAGAGAGCTACTCATTTTTAGAGAGAAACCTTTGTAGTCTCTTCTCATTCCCTCTCTCATTGTCATACCTATTGAGAGGAGATTTCTATCCAAACACTACCCACACCAATTTAGAGTGTTGAGTGTTTTTGGTGCTTTGGGAAGCATTGGAAGATGCCAATGATGGCGGATGCTACGGTCTAGTAGCGGAATCCGGTAAACTAGAAAAGAAAAAGGTTCGGCGCAACCTCGTTGGAGCAAGAAGCTTGGAGGGCTTAGGTACATCGGGTAGATTAGGCTTGGAGGGTCTATTGCTGTTCATGTATCCCAACTACATTTTCTAGTGGATTATTGACCGCTTGGTGGGCGGCGGAGAGGTTTTACGCCGAGGGCTTCGGTTTCCTCTTCGATAACACATCGTGTGTTGTCCTTGTGTTTGCATCTCTCTTCCCTTTATCTTTACCTTTTATTTTCTGCTGTGGATGTGATTTATAATTGGCTTAGATTGATTTCCAATTCTGTTTATAGCTTATGTTCATTTTCCGCACACTAGTTGTTTGTCATAAAGCTTGAATTGGTTATTTTGTATTTGGGGGTCTAAACGTTCAAGGGTGTTTATACACGTTTTTGAACTTTCACATGAATTTTTGCAAAGTGTCCTCAAGACTCTTCTTTGGAGAGGAATTATAGGGAAAAAAATTTGAAGAATCATGTGTAGGAGGTGCAACCACATTATCATTCCTCCAACTAAAATTTCGGTGATTCCTCCACCCTGAATTGTATGTCTCTGTGTACGTTTTTAGACCCCTTAAAATACAATTGGATTAACCAAATTAAATAGCCAAGTGATTACTTAGTCTAAAATCCAGATCTAGGTTAACACAATCATATAATCATATCAATGTAAAGTGCGAAATATAAAGAACACAAAGATATGATGACCTAGGAAACTAAACTGGTAAAAACTTGGGAAAGATTTGACCTAACTATCCTCAAGGTAAACCTGAATCCACTATGGAAGAATCGAAGTTTTACAATAGCGACTTAGACCACTAACATCCTATTGCTACCCACTGGTAGAAAACTTATTGACACGACCACGTGCAAGCTCCGAGACCACAGACTCCTTCTTTCTTAGATTCTCTAGCAAGTATAAGTACTCCCACTTGTATATCTTTAAGCTCTTAATGCAACAACTGAATCGATCACCAAGTTCTTGACATAATCTTGAATCTTGGAAACCCTAAGTATGTATGAAGGCAACCACCTCTTGATCTCACAAAAGATTCACATACACAACATAAGAAGCAACCCAAAAAACATGGTTAGGGTTTTCTCTTTTATACTTAAGACAAAACATAAAACCTTATACGTCATACGGGCTTAGGCTGAGTTGAAAAATTCTACAAAAAAACATTTTGCCCAAGTTTCGAACGATCGAGCCAGACAAAATTGCACAATAAATTCTGTAGTAACTCGATTCCAACTTTACATAAAACACATACACTTTGAGAAAGTCTAAACAAGATTAAAACCTGTTTTGATCATGGTTTGCCAACAATACAAATTAGAGTTCTAATACATTATGTAAGGTTGAATTTAATTAACCACCTTGTTGGCTTTATTCCGTGCCAAATTTGCTTGTATTTCAGCAATTAGTAACCCTGTATTTAGGTGGGATTCTTGTAAGGGTAGTGAGTGAGATAGTGTGAAGAAATGCTCAAGAGTGTGCAAGAAAAACAGGGACTCGCGACCGGATCTCGCAGGTGACTCGCGGTTGTAAACCGCTAGAAGCTACACATGTGCCAGGCATGCCAGAAGTTGAAGTGTCGTGCTAGTTGGAGTACTACAGGACAAAATAGGACAACTGATCATTCAATTACCTCATGGCTAGAACTCACGACTCAGTTTAGCCGCGAGGCCAAGCCGCGAGCTTGCCCTGTTTTGAAAAACCTGACACTTCACATTCCATTCTTACCCTAGTATAAATACCTCTTATACCCACAAAAGAAAGTGAGCTTCCAGAGAGAATTTTGAGAGAGAAACCCTAGAGAAAAATAAGATTATTCATCCACAATCTTCACATAAGAGACTCTTCAAATTCCTCTACTTTCTTCCTCTCTATTATTAAATCCTTGAGAGGCTTATTACCAAAACCTTTTTCTCACCATATCCATTTCTGTGAGAGGGCTGTTTGGTGCTTTGGGAAGCAGTTAGGAAGGAACCAATTTCACATTGGTTGATGCTATGGTCAAGTAGCACAATCCGGGAAGCTAGAAAAGAAATAGGTTCGACGCAACCTCGTTGGAGCAAGAAGCTTGGAAAGCTTAGGTACACTAGGTAGATTAGGCTTGGAGGGTTTATTGCTGTTCATGTATCCCAACTATATTTTCTAGTGGATTATTGACCACTTGGAGGGCGGCAGGGAGGTTTTACGCTGAGGGCTTCAGTTTCCTCTTCAATAACACATCGTTGTGTTGTCCATGTGTTTGCATCTCTCTTCCCTTAATCTGTGCCTTTTATTTTCTAATGTGGATGTGATTTTAATTGGCTTAGATTGTTTACCAATTCTGTTTATAGCTTGTGTTCATTTTCCACACACTTATTGTTTGTCATAAAGCTTGAATTGGTAATTTTGTTATAGGGGGTCTAAATGTTCAAGGGTGTTTTATACACTATTTGAAATTTCACATTAGTTCCTAATCCTTAGAACCTAACAAACTTCTCCTCTGGCAATCCATGACAAAACAAAAAACTAAACAAAATTGCTCAAAGTTTACATAAAAACAGCCCAATATAAAAACATAGCCCAACACAACAATTTCAACCTAACCACTATCTATCAATTGCAAGTGTAGACAGCAGCACGACTGAATCAACCTGTTTATTTCCTGAAACACTCAATAAACACATAAACGCATGTGGAAAATACAAGTACAACAAAAATGAGTTCTTGATTTCACATAACACACAATAAAGACATATATCATGAATAACTCATAAATATATATCAATAAGCAATGTGAAACAAGAAACATATACCAATCAATGTATCTCCCCCTATCATGAAAAACCCAATCAAAAACAAAAAAATACACCATGAGCCAAAAAAAATCTAAATACACAATGAAGCACCTAGATACAATCTAATAGCTCCACAACCTCCACAAATACAAAAATCTCCTCCTAACTACAAAAATCCTCTACAAGTGTACTCCCCCTTTTTGTGACGAAATGCCAAAGGGCAATCACACATCATCAAAAGGAGGGGGCGGAGGCGAACGTCTCAAATGCTCCAGATCCGCTCGCAAAGTATGAAGCTCATCAAGCATGTCCACCAAAATCTGTCCATAAGCCACCTAAATGGTTATGACAGTCTCTAACATACGTCGAATGTTTGAATCATCCGAGGTAGGAGGTGGAGGAACATCAGCAACATGATTAATGGGCTCCTCAACCGTAGTATCACCTGTAGAAGAGGGAGGAGGAGGTGTGACATCGGAAGGCTCTACCCTAGGGCATTTAAAGCTAGCTCTCAACTGAGTAGCCCTCTACTAAAGAAAGGTGGCACTTATGGGAGCAACTATGTGTACAGGCTCAAATGTAGGAAACTCAGCTAAACCGAGATGTAAAAGAATCCGGTGAATAAAAACAGGAAAGAATAAAGCATGAGTAGTAGAACTACTCCTATGCATCTCAATCAAGGAACGAATAAAAAGATGAGGAAAGCTAATAGGAGCATCAGTAACCAGGGCATACAAAAATGCACAACACTCCAAAAGAATGGTGTGTAGATGAGAGATAGGCCAAAAAGAATGACAAGCAATCCTAAAGAAGAGATAATGAATCTCAATGAGCTTAGCTGTGGTGATTCGAGGATCAGAACCCTACTGGATAGAAGACCCAGTGATATAAGACATGATGTCATCCAAGGGAGGAGACTCATCATAAGGGTAGACAAGGTGCTGGACCACTGGTACCCCAAGGGCATCAGCCACTACCGAAGGGGTAATGGTGTACCCTGCACCCCATACCCAACTCCTCACGAGAGTGTTGGCATCATAGGAGTGGACAAAGAGGTTCGAATAGAACTCTCTGATCAAGGTAGCCGGAGGTGGATGAGAAATATCCAATAAAGGTAACCAACCCCTGCGCTTAAAGTTACGCCTAATCTCAGGACCTAGCTCATCTAAAAGAACATTTCTCTCAGCCCAAATGTTTCTCCTAAGGTTAAGCTTCTCAAATGCTTCCTGGTTTTTCTCACTTAAGAACCTATGACTATCAAAGGTGGGGGAAGGAGAAGAAGTGGAGGTTTTATTGGCTCTAGTTTTCCTAGGCATGATGCTAAAGAAAGGACAAGACAAACAAAAAAGAACCAAAAAGAAACAAGAAAAACCAAGGGCAAACTGCAAGTTAGCACAAAAAAAAAAAAAAAAAAAGAAATAACAATCTATATGATGCATGAACAGATAAATGTCATGATTGAAAGTTCAATATGTGTATAAAACACTCTTGAACGTTTAGACCCCCAATTACAAAACAACCAATTCAAGCTTTATGACAAACAACAAGTGTGTGGACAATGAACACAAGCTATAAACAGAATTGGAAAACAATCTAAGCCAATTAAAATCACATCCACAGTAGAAAATAAAAGGCAAAGATTAAGGGAAGAGAGATGCAAACACAAGGACAACACACGATGTGTTATCGAAGAGGAAACCGAATCCCTCGACGTAAAACCTCTCCGCCGCCCTCCAAGCGGTCAATAATCCACTAGAAAATGTAGTTGGGATACATGAACAGCAACAGACCCTCCAAGCCTAATCTACCCGATGTACCTAAGCCTTCCAAGTTTCTTGCTCCAACGAGGTTGTGCCGAACCTTTTTCTTTTCTAGCTTACCGGACTCCGCTATAATCCATAGCATCCGCCATCCTTGGCATCTTCCAATGCTTCCCAAAGCTCCAAAAACACTCAACACTCTAAATAGGTGTGGGTAGTGTTTGGATAGAAATCTCCTCTCAATAGGTATGACAATGAGAGAGGGAATGAGAAGAGACTACAAAGATTTCTCTCTAAGAATGAGTAGCTCTCTTTAATTGGGTGGGTGTTTTGAAGAAACCTCTCTTAGGGTTTTTTCTTTTTGAATAGCCACACATATTTTGTGGGAATTAGGGGTATTTATACTGGTGTGAGAATGGAATGCGAAGAGTCAGATTTTCTAAAACAATGTTGGCTGGCGACTTAACCTCACGACTTGACTGAGTCGCGAGTTCAAGCCGCGAGCTAACTTAATGGCTAGTTTGGACTTTTGTCCTGTAGTGCTCCAGGTGGCATGAATGTTCAGCTCCCCTACATGCTCTGCGCGTGTTCAACTTTTGGTGGCTTGCAAGCCGCAAGCCTCCCGCGAGATCCAGCCGCGAGTCCCTGCTTCACTGCACAGTCTTGAGCATTTCTTCACACTCTTTCACATACTACCCTTACATGATTCCCACCTGAATACAGGGTTTCTAAGTGCTGTATTACAAGCAAATTTGTCATGGAATAAAGCCAACATATGGTTGCTTAAATTCAACCTTACAATGATGCATGCTCTAATTCAGTGATAACAAGTTCAATTTAATTTTAGAATCATAAAATTGGCTTGAGCATAGAGTTTATAACAAAAACCCCAAAAAATTTGAAAAACCACTTGCTCAATTTGTACCAAATTGACCAATTGATCATCATATAAGTTAGAAAACAATTTATGATTAAATTATTCAATCCATCAAGCCAATTTCATCAATTAAACTTAATTTGAACAAAATCCCCAATTCGGGTAGTTTCAAGCCCTAGAAATTTTAATTTTTCTCAATTCACCAAATTGATCAAATTAATTCACCCAGAACAGTTTTATATTGTCTCACAACAAAAACCCATTGATCAATTTCCAAAGAAAAAGCTTGAAACATCAAAAATCCCAATTTCCCTTAGGTTCGAAAATAAGCCCAAATGCATGACAAAAATGCATGAAAACCAAAAATAAAAGAAAAAAGAGGGATATAAAGGTCTTACCGGCCTTAGATGACAAAAACCCTTGAAGAAATTTGGTTGAAAACGACAAAAAACTTGCTTTGACCCTTAGATCGATTGAATAGAGAGAGAAAGAGTTTTGAAAAAAGTTTGAATAGTGAAGAACACATGAGAAACTCAGTGTTTTAAAAACTCTCTATATGATTTTTGATCGATCGAAAAATAGATTTGATCAATCAAAAATGCTTCGATTGATCCAGAACCAATTGAGCATCAATCGAAACACGCAGAACCAAACCAAAAATTTAATCACAATTTTGATCGGTTGAAAAACACTTTCGATCGGTCAAAATTTTGGAAAAAACAGTTTTTGAAAATCAAGGCAAAATATTGTAGAAACTCCTCAAAGCATTGAATTTTATGAGTAAAATGCTTGAGTATGAGATGAAATGCTTTTCAAAAACACTTGTTTTGAAAGAGACTATCACCTAAAGAGTTACATCATAAAACTCTCACATCTCCTAGAAAACAAGCTTGCAATCATGTAAGTTTCTTGATTTGCCTCATATTGTACACACAAATTTTATTTGTTCAGAAACTTATTAAAACAACCGGGATAATGTACACACCAATTTTATTTGTTTGATTTAACATTAAGTCCAATAAT
This sequence comes from Quercus engelmannii, assembly GCA_029955605.1. Lineage (NCBI taxonomy): Eukaryota > Viridiplantae > Streptophyta > Magnoliopsida > Fagales > Fagaceae > Quercus > Quercus engelmannii. The sequence continues at coordinate 6,308,332 of JARPSG010000002.1, forward strand.
GTACACGCTAATTTTAACATTTAAGCCAATGCTACACCTTATGTTCTTTTTGTGCATGTGCGACACTTTCTCGAGCACAAAATCTTACAATATGCACTAAGGGGTTCATGATTGACTAGTAAATAGTGGTGAGATAGTTATTTATACATTTCTCAATAAATTCTAATCTGACAATCAAAAGCATGTGACTTCAAGATGTGATAAAAAACTATAAACAACTTCCCACACAACATGCATTACAAAGCTTCAACTAATAAAGTGCAATAAATAAGCTCATCCAAGCTAAAAAAAGTATATAAACATGTTATGTAGAAATAAATTGGCCAACCTTGATTTCAAATCCAAGAAAATAATGCAAAACACAATTTGCTTCCCTTTTTCCTTTTTCTTTTTATTATTATTATTTTTGAAAAGAAGAAACAAAAATAGTCCTAGAATGAAATGCATGAATGTTATACAATGCATGATGATGCACTACTCCTAGTGGGTTGCAAACAATCCTTAAGAGCTCTAATGGGTTGGTGAGTATGGAAGATTTCATTATTTAAATTATTCTCATCACCATGATTACTCTCTAAGTCTGCCATGATATTAAGTGTGTGAGAATGTGTGAAAGAATCAGATAAATTGCTAAACAAATTATTAGATTCAATTCTAACCAAGCAATTATCACTATCACGACACCAAACACGCATGCAATAGTAAAGCAAGAAGGAAAAAGAAAAAGGAAAGAAAAGAAAACAAAATACCCTTAACAATAAAAAGAAGTAAAAAATAAAAGAACAACTATAAAAGAAAACTAAACTACTTAAAAAGAAATGAGTTGGAGAGATATTACCAAATATGTGAAGAAATTTAATGCTGAAAACCTCTCCAAACGAAGTGGAACGCTTCTCTAATCGCCTAATCCCCAGCAACGGCACCAAAAACTTGCTGTGACTTAAATAATTCTCCCAAGTACAGGATTGTCAAGAAGTAATAACTCGGAAAGTCCGAGGTCGAATCCACAGGGAAAAGGGAATTGATTAGCAAACCACAAGAGAATAAAACTAAAATAATAAAGTTTAACTGAAGAGATTTTTGATAGTTTAGTAAGGTAATTTAAATTGAGAGAAAATAAAAAATATATTAAGGCGCTAAGGTTTAGGGATGCACACACAACACATCTATTGGTAGTCTTAACAATATTTATTTTATAACTCAACTAAAATTCATATGAAGGATGATCTTAGTTAGATGATTTAACAATAAAAACTCAAGAATTAATTGACTAAGGTAGTTTCATGAAATTGATTGATCTTAGGCAAAACAACACTAATGAATTAGTTCACAGGGAATACTAAGCATTTAACGTGCTCGGAGTCTATGATAAATCAAAGGATTATACAGAACTAAACACTTTTCTAGATGAGTAAAACAATCAAAAACATAAAAACATAAGCATTAAAACAAATAAATAATTGTTAAGAACATACCAATAAACAATTGGGTTTCACCCCTTGCCTTAGCAAGGCTTCTAGCAAGCCATAACACAAATAGAACTCTAAAAACTATAAAGAAACTTTAAGAAAACCTAGATATGTTCTACAGAAGCTCTCCCTCTGAATTTTGCCCTAAATATCCTTTAAATAGGTCAAGGAATCCTATTACAAGTTGAATTCCCGTTTGGAGAAAATCCCTTGTTTTTAGGCTTCACTTAACCAATGTTTTTGGCCCATTTAACTTCCGAATTCTGACTTTGTTTAAACTAAAAGGTTGTATCCCTTTAAGTTATCTTTCCAGCCCAACTTGAATCATCTCGATTGGACATCGGAGCTGAACGTTATGCTCCAATTACTAATTGGTGCACAGGCTGGAATCCTAATCCGAATTGGACTTGGATTAGGTGAAACTTTCCTTTGATTCCTTACTCCAATTAGACTTTAATTTAATTGGGTTGGCATTATTTAACTTCATCTTGGACCTTGTAAAATTAAAGTCCATTAGCTTTCTTCTTTGCACAAATCCACTTATTTAATTTCATTATCCTACAAAAGACAAATTTACGCATTAAAATTCAATTAAGCACAAAATTGATTATTTAGCATTATTCCTAAATGAACTATAAAATGCATGAATTAAATCAAAATAAGTATGATAATGTTTTTCTAATAATGATATAAATGTGCAAAATTAAGTTATTATCAAACACCTTCATAGATTTCATCCCATCCAGTGTAGTAATGATGTCCATTTTTCTTTTCAAATCCAAGGTTTTTGTTCTCTAAAGATTTCATTGCATCTTCCATCTCTCCAACTTCTCTTTTATGGTTATTGTCTCTGCTACCTAATGAATTAAAAGAATAATCAAAATATTTAGTCAAAAACCATGTTATATGTACAAATATTTTTATTTATTTTGTTTTACCTCATCCTCTTCACACAGGTTCAAAATTTTTGGTAGCACTAGACTCAATAATATAGTTGAAATTTTGTTGGTCAGTCTTGATGGTAAGCTCAGCAAAGCATCTATACATTTGAAGCAGAATCAAAACCTTCGAATACCTAAATAATTGTCACCAATAACATCTACTTATGGGGAGCATCATGTGTGCTTGACCCCTTAAAGGCCTCTGGGTTGAAGACAGGTGAGTAGTATTTGTTTAGCACCTTCCTCTCTCCCATCCTTCAACTATTAAAACCAAGAAAAATTTCAAAATCCAAGTAATCTTCATCATTTAATCAAACAAAACACATCCACTTAGCTTATTTTTACCAGTCAGCATCTGATACCAAATACCCCTTTTTTTCTTACATAGAAAAGAGTTCAGTCAACATTCGATACCAAATACCTCCCCCCCCCACTGCCTTTTTTTTTTTTTTTTTTTTTTAAACAGAGAAAAGAGTTCAATAGTGATACACATTGTGATTTCTTAGAATGAGCCAACAATTATGAAAAATCGCATGATAACAAAGTCAATGTTTGGTACATGTTTAGTCATATAATATACAAACGAATAAAAGAATTGAAAGTCAAAGATTTCAAGTTTTTCATATCTCCTCTTAGATTCATTGTGATTGTTTTGGTTCTCATTAAAATTATAAAATATGCAGATTGAAGTGGCTTTTCATTCTTCTTCTTATAGTCATGCTTCAGTTCCTCCTAGCACATAGACACCTAATAATTAAATAAAACATAGATAAAAAAAATATGCTAGAGTTGTAAAGATTGGTCATTTGGTTGCATTCAAATAAAAAAAATTAATAATAATGGAAAAGAAGAACAAACAATCTGTGCAAGAGTATAAAACTAAAAGAGAAGAAAAAGAATCTATCCTATACTAGAACAATCTCATATACATAATAATCAACTCTATGCTTCATTTGGTTGTGTCAGATCAGCAATTAATATAGCAATCTCTTCATCAGCATTAGAGGGCACCGGTTTGACAGTGGTGAAGGGCCTCCCGTAGATATCTCTCTCTCCAACTCTCTCTGCACAACACATTCATTACCAAAAAAAAAAAAAAAAAAAAAAAAAAAAAAAACGAAATCAAAATTATATCGCTAGAAACTATAATAGAACAAAAGGGCTTGAAACAAAATTGGAATAGAAAATTAATAATTCCATTGAAATTGCAAGTCCAAAAACATACTTTCAAGAAGCTAAACTACGTAAAACACATGTAACGACCACTGTCAATATGGTTTATTATACAACAACCAACATAATATAAAGCTTAAAAGCACCTAAAGATAGTATCTTTCCCACTAAAAAGCAAAAATATGATGCAAAATATTGGGATATATCCACCAATATTATCAATCAAATGAACCCAACAAAATTAGAAGCCAAATCAAATTCCCACAGTAGGCTTACATTATAAGTTTACAAACACACCAAAGAAATACCTCTACTTACTGATTCTAATGCAAAGAACCTGAATAACAATTGAGAATCCAAAATAAGCAACTGATATTCACCTAAACTTCATTATAAAGCACAAGATAAGAAAAAAGAAAGAAACTTGGTGGACCTGTAGAGAATTAAACTTCAAAGAACCAAAGATCAACATAAAGCCAAAGACGGTATATTTGTTAAATAATTTAAACTAAGGAATTTAAAAATTCAAAGAAAAATGACCATTGGTACCTTGCCTAAAATAACCCTAATTAAAAAAAGCAAAGGCTTTACAAATCAATATCAAGCATCTGTTCTTCCTAAATCAAAACCAATCAGACCAAAATACCAAAACCTAAATCATATTTCCAAATAAAAAAAAATAAAAAAAATCCTCTATTTGCATGCATCATTTAGTAGGCTGCCTTTCCTTTATTTAGTTTCAATTGAAAAACTTATATCCGGAGAAAAGAGAAAGAGGAAAACAAGCGTACCTAGGCTTTGGGTATGAATTTTGATTTTCAATTGAAATAATAATAGGTAGAGAATGAGCCACATAATGCAAAGAGGAAAACCAAAAGATATAGTGGCGGTGATCCGTGGTGGAGGTGGTGGCGGCGAAGGGAGAATCGGAGTTTTGGGCTTTGATTTTGGGGGAAGGAAATGGTGAGTTTTAGGTTTAGGGGATGGAAAAAAAATATAATTTCTCGAGAAACAAACAGAGATGGAAAGCAAGAGAGAGAAAATGAGTTAGGGCAAGAAGGAAAGAACCTTTGTATGCAAATACAAGAAGAGGTGAAACATCAGTCCAGACTGAGTCGTCGCTAGAGGGAATGGTGGTGCGTTTGGGTACGGAGACCTCCATCGCCACATCATCTGCCATTTTTTGCTGATTGATGCTTTTTAGGTTATTTTCAGTGCTTCAGATTTTCTCTCTCACCGTGTCTCTAAGTTTTTGCTTTGCTTTGGGATTGTGTTGGTCTATGCAAATGCAAAGTGCCTTTGCTTAATGAAAAGAAGACTCAATTTTATAGTTTAAAATATAACCTAAAATAAAAAGAATCTAAAGTAAAAAGAAAAGAATCTAAAATAAAAAAGAAAAAGAAAATAGTGATGATGTGGAAAATTGTGGGAGCTTCAAAGGCTTCGGTTTTACATATATACTAGCTGCTAACCCGTGCGATGCACGGGAAAGCTACCAATTTTTTCCAAATGATGTGACATTAGCTATTGGAATTCAACATCAATTCTCTAGTAGCATGTTCTTATTTTTCAATTTCATTTATTTCATGTCTTCCACTAAATATTCAATGCATTCATTATATTTAAAAAATGTTGAAGTTCAGATATTGTTTTTCAGTTCCTCTTGATTTTAAAGACACAACTATTGAATCTCAACAACATACCAATGCAAATATTAATTATTTAAAATTCAAAATAAATTATTTAAACATAATAAGTTGCAATTCAAATTGAGTCTTATGAGTTTTTTAAATGTAAAGAGAACACTACAATATTTAGAAATTAGATGTATATAGACAAACAGTTAACGCTATACTAAAAAAAAAATCCTCAAATAACTAAATATAAGAGTTTAATTCCTCTATGTTTCAATTTAAAACCAAATTGTGCATAAAAGCAAAAAAATTTCCTTCATTCCAATACATCTTTAGTATCAAAATCACAAATTCTTTAAAACCAAATTGTGTATAAAAGCAAAAAAATTTCCTTTGTTCCAATACGTCTTTAGTATCAAAATCACAAATTCATTAAAACCAAATTGTGCATAGAAAATCTTAGAGATTGAAAGATAACTTTAAAGTGTTTTTTGTATCTTCTTCCTTTGTTGCTTTGTAGTAGTCCTTGAATATGCCCTTTTGTTTTCCTTGAGTATAAATGTTGGTGTGAGTTGCACATTGGTTTGAACATCAAGTTTTTGAAATTTTGTACAATCACCATCTTCTTCAATTCATAAACCTGGCAATAGAATAGGTTGAGGAATGTATTACAACATATACATCTTAAATATCATATTTGTAATTTTTCTAAATTAAAGAATACTTACTTCTGTCATTTTATCAAGCTGAATTGCTTTGTCAGTTTCTTCAAGAGAGTCAAAAAGTTTCTTGACAGTGTAGAATTCCCATCCATAGTTGAGATTATAGTCATTTAGTTGTATTTGGAGAACAAATTGTTTTCCTTTCAAATTTTCTATTTGTAGAGGAAGGATGACTTCATCGGTCTCCTAACAAAAGTGACATTTTTCAAATTGTACACTCAAGTAAAGTTTAGTAAATATTAAATACTAATTTTATCTTCGACATTCTCACCTCTAAAGATTTATTCTAAAGGTCTTTGGCTGATATGTTGAGTAATTTTTTTGCTTTTGAATCAAATAAAATGAATGTGGCCATTCCTAAGCTATCTTGAACCTTTAATTGAATTTTATACCTGATAAAAGAAATGACATATATAATGTTGTGTATTTTAATATAAAAAGTAAATGTTAATATCGTACCCCTTCTATTTCTCTTTTTTGATAAAATTAATCTTCGTCTCAATCTTGCATAGAAAGCAGTCTACATGCGTGGGGAATAAACTAAAAGCAAAGCATTCACAAAAATTTAATTCATAACTATAACTATATAGCAAAAACATATATTACAAATTAACAGTTAGATGTTATAGAAAGGGGAAAAATTGAAGGGCTTTTGATAGTGATTTACTTGTGTGTGTGTAATTTGCCAGGGAAAAGAACACTTGCAAATTGAACACACAAACTCTATACTATAGAGGAAGGGCACTTGAGAAAAGATGTCATTTATTACCTGAAACTTTGACTTTATTATTTGTTTATTTTTTGGGGTTAGGTAAGATTTTCAAGCCAAAACCTGTTGAATTTTGGATGTTAAAAGATGTCAGGATCAGTGTTACCAACAAAATTGTACCAATTCCTTAGAATTTCCAACGACACAGACATTATGTGAACTACTACAAGGAAAAGATTCTAGAAGAATCCTTGTTTTTTCTTTCTTGGCTAAACCCATATAGAACTTTGTGCAAAACAACTTACTGGCCTAATCATAAGTTTGGAAGGAGAACCATAAAATTATTATGCTGTGAAACTACTGAACTAAATAAATTTTCTAATACTTGAACCTATAAAACAGTAAAATGAGATAACCTTACAACAAAATTGGCAAAGCAGAAACCATAATCAGTAATCACTACTCATGCATCAGCATTCATGCGCAACACTCATCACTTATTGGCATATAGAATTAACTGAAGCAGGTGAAAACGACACAAAGATTTTCATACGGATGAAACTCTTTCCAATCTTTTAGAAAGGTCAGAGGGAAAGGGTGAACAAATCAATCTACCCCCAACCAACTTAATCTCTCATGGAAATTTTACCAAACAGCCCAATATAAAATGATTATTTTAGTACAAAATAGACATAAAATAATTTGAATATGATAGTTTGTGTAGGAAGTCCATATCATTATATTGCTTTTAAATTTTCAGTTGGCTTTTTTAGCTGATTACAGAAAATTGGACCATAAATATGATATTGTTAACATAAATGTGATGTGGCAGTTATACAAATAGTTCAGATCAAGTCAATAGTTGCCTTATTGATTGCAACACCAACCATTCAAAGTTGTCAATTCCATTCTGGTGATTGTTTTAATTTTTCCTACATGTCTATATTAAGTGTGGTATGAGAATTTTTTGCAAAGCTCCAATAGGTCAGTTTGCCCAATTCCAAATCCTGGCCAACTGCTTTTTTATAGTCACCATCAAGAAAACAAAGAACTTTTCATTTTTCATATCATAATTGATAATACCAAGGTTTTATTGAAATCACACAAAAAAATGTCAAAAGGTTTCATAAGACACCACAAAAACCTCAAAATTGCCAAATTTCACAACTTGGTAAATAGATTGTAAGCGCAAGATCTAGAAAGCAAACATAATCAACATAACACCATTTAGAACAAATCAATTAATCATCGACACAACCAATTTAACCAATCCTAATCCACCCAATTGTAGAAATCATAAATAAAAATATTAAAAAACTTAGAAATAAAAAACAGGACATCTAAGGGTGGCGTTGTAGAAAGACTTGGAGATGTGGAGCACTAAACTTCTAGAACCAAAAAAAAAAAAAAAATCATTTGTCAATTGGAACTCAACTATCTGATGTCAACTGTACCCAAAATCAACCTCAATTCAAGACGTCAATATACAAATTTTACATATAAACCACACATAATCAAAGCCATACTTCTAACAACAAAATATACCAAAGGAGAAAATGTTATAGAAAATTAATTTATATCTATGAAAAGAAACATTTATATCCAAGCATAAAAGTAGATTTAAAACAGCAACCAAATATTTGCTGTAATTATTAAAAACCTACTCCATATCTATAAAGAAAAGAAAGAAAAAAAAAAGACATAATTCAGTATGAACAATGTAATGAATAACTAACCTCAACGTACTCCACACCAATTTTGTTAAGATTATCAGGAAGCAAGCTGATAACTCCACCTCGCTCAGTTTCCACTAAACAAATTCAAACCCATAGCTCAGTTTCCACACAAAAACATATATTCAAATTGATTATCTAAGTGTGTGCACAAAAACTACAATTCCACTAAACAAATTCAAACCCATAGCTCAGTTTCCACACAAAAACATATAACTAAAATAAAAAAAATAAAAAAATAAAGTTAAGAAATCCACACTAAAAATAGGCTGGGGTTATCACAGAGGCAAACAAATACCATACCTTTAACTCTTATTCGAATGGAGGAAAAGAATGAAGAGAAAGGCAATAGCAATAAACCTAGAAATAGAACAGCCGTGAAAAAAAAAAAAGGATTGTGAAAGGTTTATATATATATATATATATATATATATTTTATAGGTTTATAAGATAATACCTTTGGGCCGGTCTCGACGGGCTGGGTCGGTTGTATTGCTGACCGACATAGTTGCTAGGCCATGGGCTGGATAAGACCCACGGCAAATGGGCCTCCATTTCTGTTCTGAGGAGGAGTGGATCGATGGTGTTAGGAAAATCGGTGGTCTGAGGAAGGAGATATCGGATGCGATGGTGGGTATGATGGATGCAATGCCGTTGTTGGTGGTCTGACGAAGGAGATATCGGATGCGATGGGAGAGGGAATGGGAAAGGACGTTGTGATGCTGTCATCGGTGGTTTGATGAAGAGATTGATGGTCTGAAGAACGTAGATGATCAATGATCGATGGTGGGGATGCGATGGGAAAGCCAGAGGATTGGGAAAGCCAGAGCATCGTGAAAGGGAATGGGAAAGGATGTTGCGATGCTGTCGTCGGTGGTCTATGATCGATGGTCTGAAGAAAGAAGATGATTGATGGTCGATGGTGGGAAAGACAGAGAATTTGGGAAAAGGAGAACATCGTGAAAACCATCGTGAAAGGGAATGGGAAGTGACTTTTTTTTTTTAATTTTTTAATACTGTGCTTTTTTTTTTTTTTTTTATGCGAATACTGTGCTTTTTGATTTTTGATTTTTGATTTTTTTTAATTCAGTCCTGATGTGGAAAATTGTGGAAGTTTCAAAAGTTTCGATTATATATATATAGAGAATATATATATATATATATATATATATATATAGATTAATATTAGTTACTAGTTAGGATCTGCTTTAAATTGTGGGGCGGGGGGTTGTTACATACAATATGTTTGATTAAATTTAATGAAATCCTTGAAAAAGCTTCAAACTTGCAATTAAAAATTACAAATACTTTGAACAAAATAATAGTGTTTTACTATATAGATGATACTTTATTAATTAATTGCTTTTTTATTAATTCTAAAATAATTTTATGAAAGATTTTGCTGATAACATGTTGACTAAGCAATTTTTTGAGGAAGCCTGAGTTCAGGAAGGAAATAAATCTCGATTTATTGTATGCTCAACAAACAAAAATGGTTATCCATTTACAATATAATTATGTTTGTTAAAATAGGATTAAATAGTTAAATATACTATTTATTAAACTTTTTGGAAACTTAATAATTTATCACTTGTTAAGGATAGATCTTTCTATAACAATTGAAAGACAATAAGAAAATATGCGCTAAGAAAATCAGCTAAATTTTTACTAACCAATTGATTTGATTGTTCACTGCCATACATATATTTAATTAGTGCCTACGTAGGAAAAATGATAGAACTAGTCATGACAACATATCTTGCTTGGCATTGTTCATGCTAACAATCATCTCAAAATGGATGTCTACTAACTCATTTCAACCAATGGTTGTACGTGGAAGCCTTAATTTAAGGTTTTCCATATAAAACAAATAGGAGATATTCATGTGAAAGTAATTTCACTCATAAAGAAATCTTGTAGCTAAAATTGCTGAATGGATATCTTTGGTGAATCTCACATCCAATTATTTCCCGTAAAATCGATCATTTGTAATTCCTTTAGTGGGGTTGAGCTACCGTCCTTTTTTAGATTTAGTATGCAAGCTCAATAAAGCTCCAATGGATCCGAAAAGAAAAAAATTGTAAAGTAACATTTTTGCCTCTCCACTTGTGTTCTAGTAGTTTTTTCTTTTTTTATCTCATTGTCAGTCTGATAAGCACTGTTGAAAAAAGATATGTGAATTCATTAGAAGACACAAAGAGAGAGAGAGAGAGAGAGAGAGAGAGAAATAATGCATGAGATTGTGACGACACTTACCCAGTTGCCCGCGACGAAACATTACTACTTGAACACAATAGTACTCTGGTAAATCATTGATCCGATAAGAACTTAACTAGCCTTTTGAAATATATCGCTGCTGTCAAGAACTCCGAAAATGTTGCTTTTCTTCTGATCCATTTTCAATGACTTCTTGATGTACTAGCTAAGAAAAAGCAACCTCAAATAGGAGTTTCATGTCTAGGTGAAAAACCTTCAAGGTAATTTGAAGAATTTGATAATGGTGAACTGCATATATAGTAGTTGGAAATTTGGATGCATATTGTAAAGTTGTGATTTACAACTATGTTTTATGTCATTTTATTCCATGACAAAAAGTGTTGTAATTGCTTTAATTTTATTCCTTATATTTTGTGGGATTTTATTGTATTGGGTTTAGTATTAAGTTGGTGAAGACTTAAGCTTAATTGAAGATCATTGCTTTTCGCAACTAGCTTGTGAGAAGTTTGCGAGAAGGGTTCCGCGAAAAAGGCATGTGCGAAGCACATGACTGGAAGATGAAAAGTCATGCCAGGCTGTCAATTTCGTGAGTATTTCCCGGGTAAGGCCTTCTCGCAAGATATTCGCAAGACTCTCTGCCTGGAGGATTTTTAATTGTGACTTTCTTATCCTTCACCCATACTATATATACCCTCATTACTCAAAGAAATTGTAGAGAGGTCATTCAAAGAGAAAAACCCTAGATAGGTTTTCTACAACATACACACACATCCATCTTTTAGAGAGAGAGAGAGAACTACTCATCCTTAGTGAGAAATTATTCTAGCCTCTTCTCATTCCCTCTCCCATTGTCATACCTTGAGAGGAGATTTGTACCCAAACATAATCCACACCTTTCTAGAGTGTAGAGAGTGTTTTGGAGCCTGGGAAGGTTTGGAGATTTGCCAGAAGAAGCTAGTGAAGCTTGGCAGATGCAATCGGGCGTATTGCGGGATCTGGAGAGCTAGACAAGACACGGTTCTGAGAAGCCTTGTTGGAGTAGGAGCTTGGAGGGCTTAGGTACATTAAGTAGATTAGGCTTGGAAGGTCTCTTGCTATTCATGTATCCCAACTTATTGTCTAGTGGATCGATTTACCGCTTGAAGGGTGGCGGAGAGGTTTTTCATCGAGTTCTTCGGTTTCCTCTTCGATAACACATCGCCGTGTTATCTTGTGTTTGCATCTCTCTTCCCTTACTCTTGTGCTTTACTTTTATTGTTTGTTGTTCATATTTATGCACTAGAGTAGTTTCGGTTATTTGCGCTTCATTTATTCTTGTTTTCGCACTTAGATAAGTTAGAGTAAAAGTAATCTAGCCATAATTTTTAATTATGGGTCTAAACAAGCTCTTGTGTTTCAACACAATTTTCAAGCTTTCAATTGGTATCAGAGCGGGTATATTTGTTTTGGTCTCATTACCTAAGTGTGATTCTTGACCCCTTGTGTGTTTTGCGATGGATAGTGTTTTGCATGCTTCTATGGATGTTGTTGAGTGTAACGTGCCATGTGTTTGTGAAAATGCCTCTATGAGTGTTTATTCTCATGATTGTGATGTCATGTTCTAAATCTTTGGGAGTTGTTGATATTTCTAACATCAAACTCTAGAAGAAAGACACTAAGAAGTTTCATAAGAATTTGAGTAAGTTTTAGTGTGAAAAGGATGATTTGATTGCTAAGCTCAATGAATCCAATGAATTGGTTGAAAAGTACAAGAAAGTTGCCGAAAATTCTCTTGAAAAGCTAAAAAAGTTTGAATGTTTAAATATGGATTTGGATGCTGAACTTGTTTTGTCTAACAAACTTGTTAATGAGCTAAAATGTGAAAATGAATCTCTTAAGATGCATGCCCAGCGTTTGATTACTGAACCTATTGCTAAAAATGATGAAAATATTTATTGCAATCATGTTGTGGTACCTGATTTTGTGCCTATTGTGAGTTTTACCTCTAAAGTCAAATCGGTGTATATTCCTCCACACAAAAGAAACCAATTGAACTACAGTAAGTGCACCCGCTTTGATACCAATTGAATGTCCAAATAGCGTGTAAAACACCTATGAATGTTTAGACCCCCAAATTACAAATTACCAATTCAAGCTTATTATCAAACAATGTATGTACGGAATATGAAAATAAACTAAAATAGAATTGATAAAGCAATCTAAACCATAATTAATCACAACCACACCAGTGACTAAAAGGCAAAGATTAAGGGAAGAGAGATGCAAATACAAAGACAACACAGCGATGTGTTATCGAAGAGGAAACCGAACTCCTCGATGTAAAACCTCTTTGTCGCCTTCCAAGTGATCAATAATCCAGTAGAGAATGAAGTTAAGATACATGAACAGCAGAAGACCCTCAAAGCCTAATCTACCCAGTGTACCTAAGCCCTCCAAGCTTCTTGCTTCAACGAGGTTACGCTGAACCTTTGTCTTCTCTAGCTTACCAAATTCCGCTATTGCCTATAGCATCAACCAATATCAATTGGTCCCTTCTTAACTGCTTCCCAAGCACCAAATAACCTTTTCACAAATATAGGTATGGTGAGAAAATGATTTGGCTAAATGTGCCTCTCAATGATGTAACAATGGAGTGGGTGAGAGTAGAGGAATTTGGAAAGTCAAAGTATAAAGATTGTGAATGAGTCAATCTTGTTTTTCTCTAGGGTTTCTCTCTCAAAATTCTCTTTAGAAGATCTCTACAATGTGTGGGTATAAGAGGTATTTATACTGGTGTGTGTTTGGAATGCAAAAGGTCAGGTTTGTAACAAATAGAATGGGCTGGCGACTTGGCCTCACAACTTGATTGAGTCACGAGTCTGAGCTGCGAGTTAACTGCCTGGCTAGATTGAAAGTTTTGTCTAGTAGTGCTCCAACTAGCGTAACTCTTCAGCTCTCCTGCATGCTTCACACATATGCCTCATTTGGCGACTTGCCAGTCGCAAGCCAGTCACGAGATCCAGTCGCGAACCCTTGCTGAGTGCACACTCTTGAACTTTTCTTCACATTCTCTCACACACTACCCGTACATAATTCTCACCTAAATACAGGGTTTCTAAATGCTGAATTACAAGTAAATTAGCACGGAATAAATCCAACAAAATAGTTGATTAAATTCAACCTTACAGCTCTAAGTTTCAAGCTCTAAAAAAATGAAAAGAAAATATAAACTTGAGTTTTTTAGAAGCTGTGCTATAAAAGAAAAACTGGTTTTGGAGGACAATGGTAAGTTGTTGAAGAAAGTTTTTAATGTTCTTATCTCCTTGTCTATGTGCATCTCTGGTTCTCATTCTTCCAACTCTCGTCTCACTTCTTATGAGACACTCATTCCAAACAATTGTTCTGTTTGGAAGAGGAAGGGTTCTTATGGTTGATCTTTTACTCTTTTGGTCATTAATCTAATTTTTTCGATCTTTGTAGAACCCTTCATGCATTGATTGTCATATCTTCATGCATTTTGTACATCTTACATTTATTTGTATGCATTTTTTTTTGTTTTTGATCTTACTTTTATGTCTTTGTTTTGTGTATGTAAAAATCTAAAACCACATAAAAAGTGAAAAATTCAAAAAGTTTGATTGTATATGTTTGAGTGCATATCTCATATGAGTTTGGCCTATTACCTTCACGCTAATGACGTAGTGCATTTATGAGCTTACCTTGTTATGTATGCACATTTATTTTTGTGGGAAAAATCTTGAAATCTATGTGTGACTATTGTAAATCGATTTTCAAACTTGTCATGATCTTAATACTTGCATAGACTTGTGCTTATATCTCTTCCTATTTTATTTTTATGTGTTTCCTTAAAGAGCTTAACAAATGTAAATCTCAAAATGAAAAGAGATAATGAGCTGCAAGAGCCATTGAACATACTAGTATTTGACTAGAAAAAAGGGAAAGCTATAAGGTTGAATTTAATCAATCATTTTATTGGATTTATTCCGTGCTAAATTTGCTTGTAATTCAACATTTAGAAACCTTGCATTTAGGTGGGAATCATGTAAGGGTAGTATGTGAGAGAGTGTGAAGAAAAGCTCAAGAGTGTGCACTTAAGAAGGGCCTCGCAACTGGATCTTGCGACTAGCAAGTCGCCAAAGGTGGCACACGTGTGAAGCATGCAGGAGAGCCAAAGAGTCATGCTAGCTGTTGCATTACAAGACAAAACTTCCAGTATGGCCAGGCAGTTAGCTCGTGACTTAAACTCGCGACTCATTCCAGTCACAAGGTCGAGTCGCCAAAACACCCTATTTGTTAGAAACCTGACTCTTCGCATTTCATACACACCCTACTATAAATACCCTTATACTCATGAAATGTAGTGAGCTTCTAGAGAGAATTTTGAGAGAGAAATCCTAGAGAAAAACAAGATTGACTCATCCACAATCTTCATCTTTGATTCTCCAAATTCCTCTACTCTCACCCTCTCCATTGATACATCCTTATCTCACCGTACCCATATCTGTGAGAAGGTTATTTGGTGCTTGGGAAGCAGTTCGGAAGGGACCAATTGATATTGGTTGATGCAATGGGCTATTGCAGGATTCGATAAGCCAGAGAAGACAAGGTTCAGCGTAACCCTGTTGGAGAAAGAAGCTTGGAGGGCTTAGGTGCACTGGGTAAATTATGTTTGGAGGGTCTTCTGTTATTCATGTATCCCAACTTTATTATCTAGTGGATTATTAACCGCTTGGAGAATGGCGGAGAGATTTTACGCCGAGAACTTCGGTTTCCTCTTCAATAAAACATCGTTGTGTTATCTTTGTGTTTGCATTTCTCTTCCTTAAATCTTTGCTTTTTAATTATTGTTGTGATTGTAATTAATTTTGGTTTAGATTTTTTTACCAATTCTATTTTAGCTTATTTTCATATTCTGCACATACATTGTTTGATAATAAGCTTGTGTTAGTAATTTGTAAATTGGGGGTCTAAATGTTCATAGGTGTTTTACACACTATTTGAACATTCAAAAGTGACTTTTTATTAAAATGTATGGTGCTCAAAAAGCCAAAGACTTATTCTCAATAGTGAAATATCAAAAATTGAAGTACCGATCTCAAAATGAGATGTATTGTTAAAAAATGATCAAATGTTATGATTTGTATAGAAGCTAAATGAAAAGCTTCTAAGATTTGTAATCATTTTCTTGTGAGAGGTCATATATGTTCACTTCTATAATTGAGATAGACCACTTAACTTAGTACTAGTTGTGTATGACTTGATTGAATTGATCATTGAAGTTTCACTCTAGACTAAAGACTATTCCACATTTGATACACACACAAAACACACAAGTCTAATGTTCAATGAATATCTATTTCATTTGTGTCATTGTACATGTTCAAATGTGATGTGTGTGTACTCAACCATATGTGGATCAAACCAAAAAGATTTTCGTTCTTTTTGTTTACTTTTGGAAGTGATTTGTATCACCCATGTTTTTCAAAATTTTTCAAGTTATTTTTTTTATGAAAAACATGTTTTCTGGGTGTTTGCGTTACTTATTTCATGTGTAAGTTCAGTCACGAGTTAAAGGGTCCAATTCTCAAGTTTTTCTGCTTTGGACAGAGAATTTCGTGACTGTTTCGCGAGTAAGACTTACCAATGAAATACTAGCAAAATTTTGCTAGTTAGGTACTAGCGAAAATTCCTAGCTTCGCACAAAAATCACCAGATTAGCTTTTTAAATGGCATTTCGTGGGACATTTGTTTTAAACTTCTTCCATCTTCTCCTAAACTCCTATTTTCATGTTTCTACGTTAAAACCCAACTAAATTCAAGTGTTTTTCATTGCATTAACATCTCTAAGATAATCTTTAATTCTTTTCATTGATTTTGATCCTTAGATTATGTTTTTGGGGGTTTTATGTTTATAGTTGGGATTTTCTCAAATGGGAGTTGGAAAACTTATTTTTTGTCAGTCTTTTTGATTGGGTCTTGTTTTAAATGATGATTTTCTTTGGATGTTGGCCCCTTGTGGCAAAAATAACATGTATTTAGGCAAGATTTTCATATGTTCATGCGTTGTTTAACATACATGTGTAGTGTGTGCACTCTATGTGTTTGATAAAATGCCCAAATGACTTTTTGTTGTTGTTTTGGACTCCAATGAGTACCAAAATTTGGGGATTACCATGATTATTCATGTTTATCATGTTTTGATTACTGGTTGTGTGTTTTATCACTTTGCCCCTTGAGTGCTTGCTCATACATTGGTCATGCATCTCACATGCATGTTAGATGCACACTAGTTGCACCTTTACTGCACACACTTGATCACTTGACATGTTTTTGCATTCACTCATTCTAGTTAAATCTCTTTAGACCTTTTAGTACATATAACATGTTTTTGTGTCCTTGCCATGCTATTGTTCTACTCCTTGTTTAGTCATCCTTAGCATGTCATGTTTACTTTATACTTTATAGAATTTTTTTTTTTGATGTTTTTGTCTGTTGTTTGAGCTTCATTTTTTCATTCATCTTACACCTCTCGTGCATCATTTTTTACCCTTGTTCATATCTTCTTTTCTTTCCCTGCTTCCTCTTGATTCATTTGTCTATTCGTGACAAAAAGGGGGAGAGTATACCGGAGAGTATACCGGTGTGTTCGTTATTTGTATATGACTCATGTGCACATTCTTAGGGGGAGAAATTCTATCTCGTGCACATTTGTAGGGGGAGAAAGCCATAGGGGAGATGCATATACTAAGGGGGGGGGGGGGGGGGGAAGACATCTTTTTGAGAAAACCTTGTTTTGTTTTGCTGAATATTATGCTTGTTTTCTCATTGCCTTATGGTGCTTTGAGTTATCTTTAATATCTATGCTTTGTTGCTCTCATCACATCATGCTGATGTGTTGGACATGCATACATCCTTATGCTATTGTGCTTTATTGGTTGCATATTCAGATGATCATTTTTTTTGCTATGTGATCATTGTAGTCATTTCTATATGACTGTTTTGGTGTATGACCAAGTTGCTCACATGTTTCACATCATGTTTACTTGATTGCAATTTACTTGTTACATTATACTTGTCATTTTATTACTTGCTTTACCTTGAGGGTTAAATGTATTTTGTGTAAGTGTTTCAGGTTACAGGTATATATGTTCCAAGTTCATCATAGCTTCTAGATTTAGGTGTGAGTGAGTTTTGCCATTGTTCCCAAACCCACGTTTAAGTCTAGAGTCTTTTATAGGGTGTTTTGTCACGGAATAGCCAAAGAAGGAGATTGTAAAGTTGTGATTTACAACTACGTTTTATGTTGGCTTTATTCCATGACAAAAAGTGTTGTAATTGCTCTAATTTTATTTCTTGTATTTTGTGAGATTTTATTTTATTGGGTTTAGTATTAAGTTGGTGAAGACTCAAGCTTAATTGAAGATCAATGCATTTCGTGACTAGCTCGCGAGAAGTTCGTAAGAAGGGTTCTCGTAAAAAGGGTATGTGTGAAGCGCATGACTAGAAGTTGAAGAGTCGTGCTAGGCTATTAATTTCGCGAGTATTTCACGAGTAAGGCCCTCTCGCATGATACTTGCGAGTCTCTCTGCCTAGAGGATTTTTAAGTGTGACTTTCTTACCCTTCACCTATACTATATATATCCTCATTACCCACAGAAATTGCAGAAAGGCCATTCAGAGGGGAAAACCCTAGATAGGTTTTCTACAACATACACACACACCTATCTTTTAGAGTGTAGAGAGTGTAGAGAGTGTTTTAGAGCTTGGGAAGCTTTGGGGATTTGCCAAAAGAATCTAGTGAGGCTTGGCAGATGCAATCGGGCGTATTGCAGGATCCGGAGAGCTAGACAAGACACGGTTCCGAGAAGCCTTGTTGGAGTAGGAGGTTGGAGGGCTTAGGTATATTGGGTAGATTAGGCTTGAAGAGTCTCTTACTATTCGTGTATCCCAACTTATTGTCTAGTGGATCGATTTACCGCTTGAAGGGTGGCGAGAGGTTTTTCATCGAGTTCTTTGGTTTCCTCTTCGATAACACATCGTTGTATTATTTTGTGTTTGCATCTCTCTTGCCTTACTCTTGTACTTTACTTTTATTGTTTGTTGTTCATGTTTATGCACTAGAGTAGTTTCAGTTGTTTGCACTTCATTTACTCTTGTTTTCACACTTAGATAGGTTAGAGTAAAAAGTAATCTTGCCGTAATTTTTAATTGGGAGTCTAAACAAGCTCTTGTGTTTTAACACAATTTTCAAACTTTCACATATAAATGCAAAATCTAGAGAGAATCCATTTAGATATGCTCCAGATTTATGAAATCAGGCACAATCAGTAACTTCTTTTAACATGTGAACCTTAGATATGCTCCTAGTAACATGTGAATCTTCCTTGGTTGGACAACATCATTGTCATACACTATTTTATTGGGACAATTGGCAAAATATTTTTATTTCAAAAATAAATAATTAAGACTTTGGATTTTGAAAAGGCTAAATTATGACTAAAACGAATTTTGTGCATATGTGTAAATTTGATGTCAAGTGGAACTTGGAGATCCAACACCCGAAACCAAATTAAATAACCTATTTTCTTTCTCCAATGTGGTTCCACTTTTTTCCCCTTCCCCAAAGTGAATCCAAATGTTTAACATTGGAATTTGAATCTCAATCTCACTTTTTAAATATCTAGAAAATAGTTAGGCCTGTCTAATAAGAGATTTCTAGTACTGTTGTTGTTGTTTTGTGGAAATATGTGTGAATGAAATAGGATGTGAAAATACGTATAATATTGTTTAAACACTGAAAACTGTTGTTTAAACAATAGTAACTAATAGGCCAAAAACGTATTGACCTCTTGTGATAAATTAATTGATTAATTAGCCAAGTTTATTAATTAATCAAATTAACATGCAATGTACGTGGTAGCACGAATAAATCACCAATTAAACTAAGTATGCAGCGGAAATTAAATTGACGTGGTTACAAGTAAACGATTCGCAGTACCTTATACCAACCTATAGTTGAACCCTTACCCTAATACCCCATTAGATTTGTTCTGTATTGACAATTTCTCCTTTTAATGTACGGCTCCCAGTACATGACTAACCAAATGCGTGGATCCCAGTTCATGACTTCAATCACCAACTAGAGAAGGTTGTAGGCTGCAAAATTCTTCAATTCATTATACGATGAAGATCAAGAAGCTCCTTGGTCACAAAACCCTACGGTGTACAAACACAATAGCTTCTTCACAAGAAAGATAAACTAGGGCAAATTCTATCTCTAGTCACAATTTGCTTGAACAAAACTTTGCTTAACACTTTTATCGCCTTTGACGGCCCTTATATGTCTAGGGTTGTGAGAAAAGAAAGCCCAAACATATAATCACGGATTGGATGAAAAACAGACTTGAAAATCTAAGTTTCATAAACCTTAACAGATACCTTATCTGTTGAGCTGCTGTCGAGCCACGGGATTCAGATAGCTCTAAGTCTTGATAGATGCTAGTTGTCAAGCTAGCTGTTGAGGTTTAATGAACAACACTTTTCACACTTGATTCTTGGTAAGACTTTGTTAGATTCTAAATACTTAGGAACTTATGTATTAGAACTCTAATTTGTATTGTTGACAAATCATGATGAAAACAGGTTTATTAGTATTGTTTAGACTTGCTCAAACTATAGGTCTTTTGTGTAAAGTTGGAATCAAGCTATTGCAGAATTCACTGTGCAATTTGGTCTAGCTCGATTAATCGAAAATTAGTCTCGATTGATTGAAAGTCAGGCAGAATGTTTTTCTGCAGAATTTTCCAACTCAACCCTAAACCCATATAACGTGTAGGGTTTTATGTTTTGCTCTAGGTATAAAAAGGAAACCCTAACCACATTTTTAATGTTGGTCTATTTGCAATGTGTGTGAATCTCTTGTGAGATCTAGAGGTGGTTACTTCACACATACTTAGGATTATCAAGAAGAAGATTTTATTGAGAGCTTGATGATCATTTAGTTGCTGCACTAAAGAGCTTAAATAAACACAAGCGGGTGTGCTTGTATCTGTTGGAAAATCCAAGAAAGAAGGAGTCCGTGATCTTGGAGCTTGCACGTGGTCGTGTCAGTAAGTTTCTTCTGATGGGTAGCAACAGGATGTTAGTGGTCTAAGTCACTATTGTAAAACTTTGATTCTTTCATAGTGGATTCAGGTTTACCTTGAGGATAGCTAGGTTAAATCTTCCCCAGGTTTTTACCGGTGTGGTTTCCTAGGTCATTATATCATTCTGTTATTTATATTTCCACTGCTATACATGATATGATTGTTTGATTGTGATAACCTAGATTTGGAATTTGGACTAAGTAATAACTTGGCTAATTAACTAGGTTAATCCAATTGTGTTTTAAGGGGTCTAAAAACAAACAGACTTGCATGGCTTTGACACTTGAATTTGAAACCTTGTTTCTTGTAGCATTAAACTCATCCTAGATTTACCCAATTACAAGTAAAGTGCATTCTGTCAAAGGATTAGCTAATTACATAAAATAGTGACATATGTTCCTAACGTTGAATCACATATGTCCTAACAGTAACAATCACCCCCTTAATATTTATAATGAGAGAGAGGAGTTAGCCACGTATTAGAAGAAAAAAGTGAGGAAATAAAGGAAAAACAGAACTAGTGGCCTAAACAGAATTTAGATGGAGAATGATATAAACCTGTGGGTAGAACTAGGCGAAGATGGCCAAATAGCACTATTTGACGAAATATTTATAGCAATCTACTACAGTTTGCAAAATATTTATCAATCTACCACAATTTTGAAACTCAAATCCATAAAACTCAAGTTCTACATGTAACTCGAGTTCATAGAGATGGATAGTGGCAGAAATATTAATTAAAGTAAAAAAAAAAAAAAAAATTATGTGGAATCCAGATGATTCCATTAGTATTTTTTTTTTTTCCAATGTGGCAACATTGGATTTCATGTATGCACAAGATCTAGTTTTGAGGAGTCCGATTTCATGTAATCAGGTTCTTCAAAATCCAAAATCCGCACATTCATTATTTCTCATCTTTAGACCCTAACATCTTTTTTCTTTTCTTGTCTTTTTTTTTTTTTTTGCCAAATTTTCCCTTTTCTATTCATATGAACAAAGTAATTTTAATACTAGTAGAAATAAATTGACAAAAGTGAGCAAAGAATAAAATCAAATAGAAAATTTCTTAACTAGATATTTTATTATTTGCTTGAATGAAATGTTTATATCTATGCATTTTGGCAGTTCTGGAATCTTATTACTAATATTCCTTTTATAATTTAATTGTTACTGTTAGGATATATGTGAATCATGTTAGGAACACATGTCAATTAGAGTTGGCTAATCCTATGATAAAACGCACTTTACTTGTAATTGGGTAGATCTAGGATGCGTTTAATACTTCAAGAAATAAGAGTTCAAGTCCAAGTGTTAAACCCATGCAAATTTGTCCAAGAAACAAGTGAAGAAGTGTTGGATCTTAAATCTCGACAACTACCTCGACAGATAGCATCTATCAAGATTTAAAAGGGATCTTCTACCCAATGCTTAATAGCTGCTCAATAGATAACCTATCTATTGAGATTTACAAAATTCAATTTTTCAGATTTGATTTCACACATATCTGTGTATACTTGTTTAGGCTTTCTTTTCTCACAACCCTAAATATATATAAGGATTATTTTAAGGGTCATCTCGGTTGATGAAACTTGATGCAAAGGTTTTGTTCAAGAAAATTGTGATCGATGACAGAATTTGCCCTAGTTCATCTTTCTCTTGAAGAAGCTGCTGCATTTGTACGTCGTAGGCTTTTATAACCAAAGAGCTTCATGATCTTCATCGTGTTGATGAACTGAAGAACTTTGCAGTCAACATCCTTCTCAAGTTGGTGTGTTAGTCACGTACTTGGACTCGTGCAAAGGAGTAAGCTGCGTATTGGGATCTGCGCATTGAATGGTTAGTCACGTACTAGGAATCATGCATTGAAAAGGAGAGATTATCACTACAGAACAAGTCCAATTATGTATTGGGGTAAGGGTTCAACTATAGATTGGTATAAGGTACTGAGATTCCTTTACTTGTAACCGCTTGTTATGATAACAGTGGATTCTTAAGAGTGGTGACCTTAAAATCACCTGGTGAGGTTTTTGCCTTGGAGGTTTTCCCTATTCATAAACAAATCATAGTGTCAACTTTATTTTTCACTGTATATTAACTTAGTTGGTGATTTGTTTATGCTAACCACGCGTATTTCATGCTAATTGAATTAATTATTAACTTGGTTAATTCATCACAGGGGGTCACTACATTCCTGGCCTGATTAGGTTTTAATCTTTGTTGTGTGAATCATTGACCCCTGTTTGTCATAGGTAGAGGACAACCTCTTATTATACCTCCTTTATTTGATGACACTAACTATGCATACTAGGAAGTACACGTGGGAGCTTTCTTGTAATCATTAGATGAAAAAGTGTGGCAAGCTGTGGAGATAGGCTGGACCAAGCCTAAGGAAGCGCCAGCTGATTGGAATGATGCAAAGATCAAAGAGGATAACTTCAACAATAGGGCATTGAATGCTTTATTCAGTGCGGTCATGAATGAGAAGTTCAAGAAGATATCCTTTATTGAAACTGCAAAGGAAGCATGAACTATCCTTTAGGCAACCTATGAAGGAACTAAGTCTGTCAAGGATTCAAAGCTTCAAAGGCTTAACACAAGATTTGAAGAGATTAAGATGGAGAAGGATGAGCCATTCGATGAGTTCTATGACAAGCTCAAGGACAAAGTAAACTAAACCTTTAATCTTGGGGAAACCATTCCCAAACTCAAGATTATTAGAAAGGTGCTTAGATCTCTACATGAGAGATTTCATGCCAAGATCACCAAAATTGAGGAATTAAAGGACATTGACAAAATTCCTTTGACAAATCTAGTTGGCAATCTGCAGACCTATGAGTTGGGTTTGACAAGGATTGGGAAATCGAGTAAGGGTAAGAGTATGGCACTGAAGGCCAAGAGTAATGACACGGATGAGTCTTCTGATGATGAAGATTCTAAAATGAAATCCTACATCATGAGGCAGTTCAAAAAGTTTATGAAGAATGCCAATGCTAAAGGATTTGACAAGGACCAAAAGCAATCCAGTTCTTCATAATTCCAAAGCTAAGATAAAGGGAAGAAGGATGCTAGGGATGGCGGTCAGTACATTGTTCCCTCAGGACCAAAGTGCTTTAGGTGTCAAGGCTTTGGACACATGAAACAAGAGTGCCCAACGTATCTCAAGACCATTGCCTTGAGTGACACTGAGCCTGAGGATAATTCAAATATTGAGGATGATGGAATCCTGAATGCCTTCACTGCCACTGTAAATCCTACTGAGGGGATTGTTGAAGAAGTGGATGAAGAAGAGGACTTAGTGGAGTATAAATTTGAGAAGATAGATGAACAAGATGACATCCATACAGCCTATGCTAAATTGTATAAGGTCTCCGAAAAGCATGAGAAATTGTATACGTTGGCCACCAAGAAGCTTAGTGATGTGGAGCTTGAACGAGAAGAAATCTCCACGAAGTTTGATGAAGCAAATTAGACCATTAGAGCACTGAGATTTGAGAACAATTTCTTGGTTGAGAAGACCAAGAAGCTTGAGGCAGAGCTATTCCAAGTCAGAGCTTAGTTGGAGAGGACTTCAAGTGCAAAACTTGTCGAGATGCTTAGCAGCCAGAAATCTGCTTCTGATCAAACTGATTCAAGTACAAAATTGTACTAGTACTATTGTTTTTGTTTCACCTGCTAATAATGTTGAATCTGAGAACAATGATGTCAAAACTGTTATAGCCAGTGAGAACATAGACAAGGGTAAATCTATCTTAGGAGCACCCTATAAGCTTGATAAGAAAGTGACTAAAAACCCTAGGGCTAAGAAGGGCAATACTCAAAAGTCTAAATAGAAGAAGCAGCATCTCTACCATCACTATGGAGCAACTAGACATACTCGACCAAATTGCTATAAGTGGTTAGCCACTCAACAGAGCAACAGTATGATCTCATTGGGAAATCAAAATCAGTTTCCATCCTCTTTTGCTCCTCTTGGAGATCTACTTAAAGCCCTTATGTTTCTTTCGAACTTGAACGGTTTCAATTCTTCCCCCTTACCACTGGATTAAGGGTTTGCTAAACGGAAAGGTTCTTCCAAGTTGTGGAAGGCAAAAGGCTTGAAGTGATTTTGTAACTTTTCTCACTCTCCCTCTATTTTTTTTTTTTTTTTGCTTGCATTACTTGTGTGTTGCTTTCTAGTTTTGAGTCAGTCAAGTTTCATGCTTTGCCTTGTTTACATGTTTTTATTTGTTTGTTTTCAATTTTTCTTTATTTTGTTTTTCAAAAAAAATATAAATAAATTGAAAAATCAGAAAAATACAAAAATAGTGTGTGTTTTGTGTACATTGTACTTATGTACCTTAGATGGCCATTGAAACAAAATTTTCTAAACTTTGTATTATTTGTAGCTTAAGTGAGAATCTCTATGCACAACTAAGCAAGTGAGCTTTGTGGCTCGTGTTTGTGATGAGTAAGATTAAGTAATCTTTTGTACTTAACACTTGTATCACTCTTTTTGATGGGAAGGACTAAAAAATCCTAAGAGAAAGGCATAAATAACTATCTCACCACTGTTGCCCGCCAATCATGAAATGACATCTGTATACTTCGGCATAGCAAAAGTGCAATGTCAAAAGCTTAACATCATTGGGTATTTCTTCTCTCTCTCTTATATGCCCATGTATGGTATGCTTAAAAGAAAATTTGCAAAGAAAAATAAAAGCAAAAAGAATCAAAATGCTTTATATATGATCGTAAGTATGTCTTTTAGGAGACGTGGGAGTTATAGGATGTACCTCGGAGGCGATAGTCCCCATCAAGCAGTTATGATTGTGTGTAAGTTAAATTGATTCTCTAATATCTCAAATCGACATAACATGTAGACACTCATGCAATCTTGAGATGTTTTTCACACACAACACGCAATATTCTTTGCTACTTTTGATAGATGTGTAGGTACAATGTGATTTGGCTATCACAAGGAATACATGTGTTAATGTATGCTCACTAAACTGTCTTGACCTGTTTTTGAAATATAAAATTGGTTAGACTTGTTTAGAGTGTGTGTGTGTGTGTTTTGGATCTTAATGCTTCTCATTTTTCTTTTTGAGAGTTGATTTTGAGAGCTTAAAATGTTGTTTGGATCTTTGGTTGAGCAGGATGCTTGATTGCATTCATGTCTGTGTTTTTCTCTTCTTTGAAAAACTATTTTTGAGCTATCTTGACAGCTTCTTGATACCTTTCAACAGCTAGGCTATCTATCAAGCCTTCTAATCTTCCTTTCTCAACAACTATTTTCGCATTTTCGATCCATCAAAATTTTTGAGAATTTGTCTCGATAGCTTCTCGACAGCTTCTCAATCCATCGAGAAAGTTTCTATATGCTCGATAGCTGATTGATAGCTTCTCAATCTATCAAGGTCACTTTGTTGTGGACACCTCTCGATAGCTCCTTAACAACTTCATCTATCAAAAATTAAATCTTGACACCTCTCGATACCTTTCGATCCAACGAGATTCATATTGTTCTATATATAGCCTCAGCGCGTTTTTTTCTCTCATTTTTCTCGATCTCTGATGAGAATGCAAATTGTCAAAGGAAACTGAAGCCTTGGAATCAATACAACTGGAATCAATTTTTGCTTTGAATATCGGATGTTCTTCTGTGCCTATTTTCATGATTGTCTCGTTTAATTACTAGGAGGCCTACTAGTTTATTATTCGTTGCAATCTACTGCTAGGTTAGATATCAAATCTATAATTATTTGATCTCTCTAACTTGTGAAGCAACCAAGATTTAATGATTTGCTGCATCAGAAATTATTAGATCTTAGGAAGAACACTTGACTAAATTAAATACAACCGCTTGTGCTTGTGTTTTTTAGTTTCATCGATCTTTCTAATTCTTAAGGCTACTACTAGATTAAACCTTTAGCACTTGTCTTGGGCT